>CM074721.1:189501180-191901180 GCA_037306005.1 Rhinophrynus dorsalis | reverse complement strand
GATGCTATAATAGATAAATAAAACAAAGTAGAACTGAGCATTGTACATGTTGTTATATTTCTTTCAGTAGATTTTATTGTAGAGGACTTCTTGTGATGACTTCAGGGTTCAAAAGGTTAAGAAAAATTTGGATTTTAATATTTATAAACATTAAAAAACAAAAATGTTGTAGCTGTAAATAATAGCACCCTCTATTGGATTCTCTATGGATTGTCCTATGAAAAAAACAACATGAGGATATAAAACAAGCCTGATTAACATCGCCCTCTGCTGTTTGATTAGAGAACATTTCACAGTTCATTCTGTCTGATATTTAGAAATCTAAATCTACCAGACTCTATGACTACAATGTAGAAAGTACTGCAGCTATTCTGGAGTAAACCATCTGAACCACAGGGGACAATTAAAAAAAATATCACCAAATCCAGCACATTTCAGTAAAACATTTTAACATTAACTAAGAGACATGTCTCCATGTCTTCCTTCTCAATGTGTTATCGACCATTCTTGCATTCAAATACTTAAAAGTACATGTTAAATCAATGGGATTTGTTGGAAGTTCCTCCCCCATCCAAACTTCTGCAGTTGGTTTGTCCCTTAATTCCACTATGGGCTGGTGTATCTATAAACATTAGTACAAAAGTGGAGCATACCATTTCCACAATAGGGGACATTTAAAAATCTTACTTATCTATATAAGGATTTTACAAATTGATAGACAGATGTCCATGAGTTGCATTGCAAGTGTTGGTATCTTTTATCATGCAATGGGATGGAAATTGTATTTAAATCAGTGTGTATGCTTGCATTTCTCCCCCCTCCAAAAGTGATGCAGTTGGTTTGTCCCAGCTTTGCTCTGTGAGAATGGTGTCCTTACAAATTTCATGAGACAATTTGGAGCAAACAAAGTCTGGAAGAGGGGAAAATAAGATTCACCAAAATCACCGCCAAAATAAAAAGGCTGTTTTAAAACTTGAATGCTAGAGGGATCAAAGATTCACAGTGAAGGAAGACATTTTAGAACTAACTAACATTTGTGGGACAAAACATGTCACTTAACTCACAGATCATTTTTATTTTTTCCCTATGGAGAAAATATTTTGCTCTAGAAGACTTCCAGCATGCATTGTTCTTATCAACATAATAAAAGTACACCGTATTCAAAATAATCACAGTACTCATGATTTTGTTCAGCCTTCAGATAGGTCCAAACAAATATACGTGACTTTTGTAAGTCTGAGACAATATTTCTAAAGAGATGGGTCAGTCATCTCCCTAAGTTTAAAATAACAAATTTTATGGTGTATTTAAACTAATGTTTTTTCAGCCATTGTCTATAGCTGTAAGATTTTATATTGGTGAAAATCTTGTAGAACTTTACAATAATGGCACGTGTTGGAGACAAAACAAATTACCTTTCTTAATATAACTCTATTATGACATATGCAAAAATTATACGTTAGTGATCTAAATCTGATTAATAATGTCATGGTCTTGAGGAATGCAAGAGCAATGCTGCATATAGAAAAGCTCGGTGATGTGGTCATCAATTGAATTCAACCTGTTACCACTAATCCTTAATATCTTACTCCTAATATTTATATTAACTCTAAATAATGATACCTAACCCTAAAAGGTAACTCTAAATCAGAAACTCAAATTCTAGTTCTTGCCATAACCCTCTGTCCTAACCAGAATCCTAAAAACAATAACCATAACACTAAAATGGTTGTTGAAACTCAGTTGGCAGAGCATCTTATAAATGATACAAGTCTGCAGAGGGGCCAAACATTTTTTTTTCTGGAGATGCTATAATAGATAAATAAAACACAGTAGAACTGAGCACTGTACATGTTATTATATTTCTTTCAGTAGATTTAATTGTAGAGGACTTCTTGTGATGACTTCAGTGATCAAAGGGTTAAGAAAAATTTGTATTTTAAGGTTTATAAACATTAAAAAACAAAAATGTTGTAGCTGTAAATAATAGCACCCTCTATTGGATTCTCTATGGATTGTCCTATGAAAAAAACAACATGAGGATAGAAAACAAGCCTGATTAACATCGCCCTCTGCTGTTTGATTAAAGAACATTTCACAGTTCATTCTATCTGATATTTAGAAATCTAACTCTACCAGACTCTATGACTACAATGTAGAAAGTACTGCAGCTATTCTGGAGTAAACCATCTGAACCACAGGGGACAATTAAAAAAAATATCACCAAATCCAGCACATTTCAAAAAAAACTTTTTAACAGTAACTAAGAGACATGTCTCCATGTCTTCCTTCTCAATGTGTTATCGACCATTCTTCCATTCAAATACTTAAAAGTACATGTTAAATCAATGGGATTTGTTGGAAGTTCCTCCCCCATCCAAACTTCTGCAGTTGGTTTGTCCCTTAATTCCACTATGGGCTGGTGTATCTATAGACATTAGTACAAAAGTGGAGCATACCATTTCCACATTAGGGGACATTTAAAAATCTTACTTATCTATGTAAGGATTTTACAAATTGATAGACAGATGTCCATGAGTTGCATTGCAGGTGTTGGTATCTTTCTATCATGCAATGGGATGGAAATTGTATTTAAATCAGTTTGTATGCTTGCATTTCTCCCCCCTCCAAAAGTGATGCAGTTGGTTTGTCCCAGCTTTGCTCTGTGAGAATGGTGTCCTTACAAATTTCATGAGACAATTTGGAGCAAACAAAGTGTGGAAGAGGGGAAAATAAGATTCACCAAAATCACCGCCAAAATAAAAAGGCTGTTTTAAAACTTGAATGCTAGAGGGATCAAAGATTCACAGTGAAAGAAGACATTTTAGAGCTAACTAACATTTGTGGAATAAAACATGTCACTTAACTCACAGATCATTTTTATTTGTTCCCTATGGAGAAAATGGTTTGCTCTAGAAGACTTCCAGCATGCCTTGTTCTTATCAACATAATAAAAGTACACCGTTTTCAAAATAATCCCGGTACTCATGATTTTGTTCAGCCTTCAGATAGGTCCAAACAAATATACGTGACTTTTGTAAGTCTAAGACAATATTTCTAAAGAGATGGGTCAGTCATCTCCCTAAGTTTAAACTAACAAATTTTATGGGGTATATAAACTAATGTTTTTTCAGCCATTGTCTATAGCTGTAAGATTTTATATTGGTGAAAATCTTGTAGAACTTTACAATAATGGCACGTGTTGGAGAAAAAACAAATTACCTTTCTTAATATAACTCTATTATGACATATGCAAAAATTATACGTTAGTGATCTAAATCTGAATAATAATGTCATGGTCTTGAGGAATGCAAGAGCAATGCTGCATATAGCAAAGCTCGGTGAGGTGGTCATCAATTGAATTCAACCTGTTACCACTAATCCTTAATATCTTACTCCTAAATATTTATATTAACTCTAAATAATGATACCTAATTCTAAAAGGTAACTCTAAATTAGATACTCAAATTCTAGTTCTTGCCATAACCCTTTGTCCTAACCAGAACCCTAAGAACATTAAACATAACACTAAAATGGTTGTTGAAACTCAGTTGGCAGAGCATCTTATAAATTATACAAGTCTGCCGAGGGGCCAAACATTTTTTTTCTAGAGATACTATAATAGATAAATAAAACAAAGTAGAACTGAGCACTGTTCATGTTGTTATATTTCTTTCAGTAGATTTAATTGTAGAGGACTTCTTGTGATGACTTCAGGGTTCAAATGGTTAAGAAAAATTTGGATTTTAAGGTTTATAAACATTAAAAAACAAAAATGTTGTAGCTGTAAATAATAGCACCCTCTATTGGATTCTCTATGGATTGTCCTATGAAAAAAACAACATGAGGATAGAAAACAAGCCTGATTAACATCGCCCTCTGCTGTTTGATTAGAGAACATTTCACAGTTCATTCTACCTGATATTTAGAAATCTAACTCTACCAGACTCTATGACTACAATGTAGAAAGTACTGCAGCTATTCTGGAGTAAACCATCTGAACCACAGGGGACAATTAAAAAAAATATCACCAAATCCAGCACATTTCAGTAAAACTTTTTAACATTAACTAAGAGACATGTCTCCATGTCTTCCTTCTCAATGTGTTATCGACCATTCTTGCATTCAAATACTTAAAAGTACATGTTAAATCAATGGGATTTGTTGGAAGTTCCTCCCCCATCCAAACTTCTGCAGTTGGTTTGTCCCTTAATTCCACTATGGGCTGGTGTATCTATAAACATTAGTACAAAAGTGGAGCATACCCTTTCCACAATAGGGGACATTTAAAAATCTTCCTTATCTATGTAAGGATTTTACAAATTGATAGACAGATGTCCATGAGTTGCATTGTAAGTGTTGGTATCTCTCTATCATGCAATGGGATGTAAATTGTATTTAAATCAGTTTGTATGCTTGCATTTCTCCCCCCTCCAAAAGTGAAGCAGTTGGTTTGTCCCATCTTTGCTCTGTGAGAATGGTGTCCTTACAAATTTCATGAGACAATTTGGAGCAAACCAAGTGTGGAAGAGGGGGAAAATAAGATTCACCAAAACCACCGCCAAAATAAAAAGGCTGTTTTAAAACTTGAATGCTAGAGGGATCAAAGATTCACAGTGAAGGAAGACACTTTAGAACTAACTAACATTTGTGGGATAAAACATGTCACTTAACTCAAAGATAATTTTTATTTATTCCCTATGGAGAGAATGGTTTGCTCTAGAAGACTTCCAGCATGCATTGTTCTTATCAACATAATAAAAGTACACCGTTTTCAAAATAATCCCAGTACTCATGATTTTGTTCAGCCTTCAGATAGGACCAAACAAATATACGTGACTTTTGTAAGTCTGAGACAATATTTCTAAAGAGATGGGTCAGTCGTCTCCCTTAGTTTAAAATAACAAATTTTATGGGGTATTTAAACTAATGTTTTTTGAGCCATTGTCTATAGCTGTACGGTTTTATATTGGTGAAAGTCTTGTAGAACTTTACAATAATTGCACGTTTTGGAGAAAAAAAACATATTACCTTTCTTAATATAACTCTATTATGACATATGCAAAAATTATACGTTAGTGATCTAAATCTGAATAATAATGTCATGGTCTTGAGGAATGCAAGAGCAATGCTGCATATAGCAAAGCTCGGTGATGTGGTCATCAATTGTATTCAACGTGTTACCACTAATCCTTAATATCTTACTCCTAGACATTTAAAATAACTCTAAATAAAGGTACCTCACCCTAAAAGGTAACTCTAAATCAGAAACTCAAATTCTAGTTCTTGCCATAACCCTCTGTCCTAACCAGAACCCTAAGAACGTTAAACATAACACGAAAATGGTTGTTGAAACTCAGTTGGCAGAGCATCTTATAAATGATACAAGTCTGCAGAGGGGCCAAACATTTTTTTTCTGGAGATGCTATAATAGATAAAGAAAACAAAGTAGAACTGAGCACTGTACATGTTGTTATATTTCTTTCAGTAGATTTAATTGTAGAGGACTTCTTGTGATGACTTCAGGGTTCAAAGGGTTAAGAAAAATTTGGATTTTAAGGTTTATAAACATTAAAAAACAAAAATGTTGTAGCTGTAAATAATAGCACCCTCTATTGGATTCTCTATGGATTGTCCTATGAAAAAAAACAACATGAGGATAGAAAACAAGCCTGATTAACATCGCCCTCTGCTGTTTGATTAGAGAACATTTCTCAGTTCATTCTATCTGATATTTAGAAATCTAATTCTACCAGAATCTATGACTACATTGTAGAAAGTACTGCAGCTATTCTGGAGTAAACCATCTGAACCACATGGGACAATTAAAAAAATATCACCAAATCCAGCACATTTCAGTAAAACTTTTTAACATTAACTAATAGACATGTCTCCATGTCTTCCTTCTCAATGTGTTATAGACCATTCTTGCATTCAAATACTTAAAAGTACATGTTAAATCATGGGCTTTGTTGGAAGTTCCTCCCCCATCCAAACTTCTGCAGTTGGTTTGTCCCTTAATTCTACTATGGGCTGGTGTATCTATAGACATTAGTACAAAAGTGGAGCATACCATTTCCACAATAGGGGACATTTAAAAATCTTACTTATCTATGTAAGGATTTTACAAATTGATAGACAGATGTCCATGAGTTGCATTGCAAGTGTTGGAATCTTTCTATCATGCAATGGGATAGAAATTGTATTTAAATCAGTTTGTATGCTTGCATTTCTCCCCCCTCCAAAAGTGATGCAGTTGGTTTGTCCCAGGTTTGCTCTGTGAGAATGGTGTCCTCAAAAATTTTATGAGAAAATTTGGAGCAAACCAAGTGTGGAAGAGGGGAAAATAAGATTCCCCAAAATCACCGTCAAAATAAAAAGGCTGTTTTGAAACTTGAATGCAAGAGGGATCAAAGATTCACAGTGAAGGAAGACATTTTAGAGCTAACTAACATGTGTGGGATAAAATATGTCACTTAACTCAAAGATCATATTTATTTGTTCCCTATGGAGAAAATGGTTTGCTCTAGAAGACTTCCAGCATGCATTGTTCTTATCAACATAATAAAAGTTCACTGTATTCAAAATAATCCCAGTACTCATGATTTTGTTCAGCCTTCAGATAGGACCAAACAAATATACATGACTTTTGTAAGTCTGAGACAATATTTCTAAGGAGATGGGTCAGTCGTCTCCCTAAGTTTAAAATAACACATTTTATGTGGTATTTAAACTAATTGTTTTTCAGCCATTGTCTATAGCTGTAAGTTTTTATATTGGTGAAAATCTTGTAGAACTTTACAATAATAACACGTGTTGGAGAACAAAAAACAAATTACCTTTCTTAGTATAACTCTATTATGACATATGCAAAAATTATACGTTAGTGATCTAAATCTGAATAATAATGTCATGGTCTTGAGGAATGCAAGAGCAATGCTGCATATAGCAAAGCTCGGTGACGTGGTCATCAATTGTATTCAGCCTGTTACAACTAATCCTTAATATCTTACTCCTAAACATTTATATTAACTCTAAATAATGATACCTAACCCTAAAAAGTAACTCTAAATCAGAAACTGAAATTCTAGTTCTTGCCATAACCCTTTGTCCTAACCAGAACCCTAAGAACATTACACATAACACTAAAATGGTTGTTGAAACTCAGTTGGCAGAGTATCTTATAAATGTTACAAGTGTGCAGAGGGGCCAGACATTTTTTTTCTGGAAATGCTATAATAGCAGAGGTGTAGCGGAGGCCCCGCAACCCCTGCGGTGCGGGGGGGGGGCCCCGACAGTCTGGGGGGCCCCCTGAAAATTTGCCCAAATATACTTCTATTGGACATCCTGCTAGACTTGGGGCCCCCAATAGCACATACCTTTGTTATTAAGAGACCCCCAATTTGCCCATAGATGCATTTAGCGAGTGATAAGTTTCTTACAAACATTACACCTGCCAGCTACCGTGCCAGCTCCACAGTAAATGCAGCAGAGGATGAGCTTACCTCATATCCGCTCATCCTCTGGTAAATGAAGGTGGATCAGAGGTGAAGTAATGCAGAGCAGTGACAGACGCAGTAGCGCGCTATGTCATCAAGTAGCTGTGTGGGCTGCTTAAAATTTGAAGATACCGCACAGTTCTCCTGCTGCTTTGGGAAGTTTTTCAGACCCTGGCTCAGTGGGTGTGTTTGCTGACTGCATGCCCAAGTGTGTACCGGACTGGAGAGGTAAATCGTACATAACAGTTCTTTGAAGTCACAACCGCACTCTCAGTACTTGGTAAATTATCACAACTTGTGCTCTATAATAACCAGCGTTTCAGCCCTCATTGGGATCTTTGGTTATTAAAGAGCACAAACTGTGATCATCAACCAAGTCCTGTGAGTGCTGTCATTTCTTCAAGGACGTTTATACATCTTCCACTGACTGGCAGCAAGGCAAGTGATTGATTAAGTGAGTGCCCAAACATTTGGATTTCTTATATATATAATTATTTTACAGACATACACAATTGTGTGCTAAGCAGAGCTGGAGATAATCCAAAACTATATGTTTTATATTATACTGCTAGCACTTATAGAAACATTATCTAACATTGAAATCAAATTGAAAAAAATGATGAGTTTACAAGGCTCGTACTTTTTGCAAAGAGGTAGAATTAAATGGAGTGGAAGCACAAGCATAACGGAGGCCCGCAAGAACGGTTTTTCTGTCTTTCTCTAGCTGTATTGATTAACCCTTTGAGTGCCAGAGGGATACCAATCCACCTCTGATCACACCAAGGGTTAAATAAACTGAGAAAGAAGGGGGGAGGATAGGGCCCCTTAATGACTACTGTGACACACGAACAGGTTTGGGGCTAGCCAGTCTTACTTATGCATGGGGGCCTTGAGACTGTAGTATAGGCGCATATGTTAATGCTTGTGTGGAAAATCGGGATTATCAAGAGAATGTCAGAGCAGGCATGGGCATAGTCTCCTCAGATCCAGTAAGTCTCCTCCCTTCATTTTGTTTTCTTTTAGGTTTCTTCAATATATATCTATTAATTCTGTACCTGTCCCCTGCTGGCATTTAGACAGTGGCAGGAGCAGGGGACTGGCATTGGAACCTCTGCGGTGATTGCTTTGTTATACAGCAGCCAGAGCACCAGATTCAGGCGAAGTGCAAGTGTGACACTGGACCTTAGACAGCACGGAGTACACCAGGCACCGGTGGAGTTTCCCATTCCAGTCCCCTGTTCCTGTCACGGGATAAATGCGAGCAGGGGATCACTGAGACTGCACCTGGCTTTCCTATTCTTTTATCACCCATGGCATTCAAAAGGTTAGTTGCTCAGAGAGCACTCACATGGTTAACATTTTAGAGATCGACAATCCTACGGAGAAAACTATTTTGTTCCGATCTGAGCTTAGACTGGCATGACAGGGAGAACTGATGATGATCCTCTCCCCCAGACTCACTTCAATACTCCCAGTCTCAAGTGAAACACGGTCCATTCATTGTACAATGCACCTCTATTGACACACATTGTGCTTTATGCAGATTCCTGTACTACTCCTGTCTGTGTATTCTAACTGCTTAGGTGCAGTCTGATCACCTCTCTGTGCCTGTTTCTGGCTCCAGATAAGACCAGACTGCACTGATGCAGTTACAATACACATAGGAGGATAGAAATCAGTCCTAGAGTCAGTGCAAGGTCTGTTAGTAGAGGTGTTTGTTACTAAGCAAGGGCTGTGTTTTTCTTATTCCAGGCAGTGTTACAGGGGGCTCAGCCAGGGAAAGGGAATCCTTATCAGGCTTGTCTGTCAGCCCTCCATGCTGCTTACATCATGCTCAACAATTATCATCAAAAAATGAAAAATCATCAGTAGGAGTGCAATTCCTTAACCCTTACTGTTAGAGTGCCACTATTACATACAAAGTTTAATGATTAACCCCTTGGATGCCAGAGAGGTCTACAACATGAAAATGCTAGCATTCAAGGGGTTATTCCAGAATATTGATGACCTCCATATTTCTCAAACCTTTCCTCTTGTATTTCTCCATCTTGTATATTCCTCTCCTTTCCATTCCATAGCTTCTGCCACCATTGCATCTGTAGGGGGTCATTATGCCCCTCTGCTGTCCATTCTTCCATTTTCTCAGATACAGCTGGGCATAATTATCCCCTTATAAGCTGGGGAATATATTATAAATAGTGCATAATACACCCTTAACTTGTTTAAAAGGATTTACCTAGGAATGTGTCGTTAATACCTACTTAGGAGTCCATCACACAGCAGTCAGGTGTATCTATATAATTACTGTGTGTAACTGAAGTACTTACCTAGGTAGGAGTCTATCATACAGCAGTCAGGAATAGCTATATAATTACTGCGTGTAACAGAAGTACTTACCTAGGTAGGAGTCCATCACACAGCAGTCAGGTGTATCTATATCATTACTGTGTGTAACAGAAGCACTTACCTAGGTAGGAGTCCATCACACAGCAGTCAGGTGTATCTATATAATTACAGTGTGTAACAGAAGCACTTACCTAGGTAGGAGTCCATCACACAGCAGTCAGGAATAGCTATATAATTACTGTGTGTAACAGAAGCACTTACCTAGGTAGGAGTCCATCACACAGCAGTCGGGTATATCTATATTATTACTGTGTGTAACAGAAGCACTTACCTAGGTAGGAGTCCATCACACAGCAGTCAGGTATATCTATATAATTACTGTGTGTAACAGAAGCACTTACCTAGGTAGGAGTCCATCACACAGCAGTCAGGTGTATCTATATTATTACTGTGTGTAACAGAAGCACTTACCTAGGTAGGAGTCCATCACACAGCAGTCGGGTGTATCTATATTATTACTGTGTGTAACAGAAGCACTTGCCTAGGTAGGAGTCCATCACACAGCAGTCAGGTATATCTATATAATTACTGTGTGTAACAGAAGCACTTATCTAGGTAGGAGTCCATCACACAGCAGTCAGGTATATCTATATAATTACTGTGTGTAACAGAAGCACTTACCTAGGTAGGAGTCCATCACACAGCAGTCACTTATATTTCCTATCTACTACTTTTAGAAGCTTTTTTTTCTGCTGGCATTTCTTCATAGTACAGGTAATTGAATGTCTTATCATGCTTGGAAAAAGTGCAGGCAGGGGACATTTATATCGAGGCCTTAGTTTGCCAGTGCTCTGCCTCCTTGAGTTAGACACTTTACTAGTGTTGAGCGAGCATGCTCGGCCGATGCTCGGATCGGCTCGAGCATCGCTCTGCTCGGCACATGGCGGTACTCGTACGAGTACCGCCATGTGCTCGCCCGCCATGTTCGGGTGGCAGGGATCTGTGCCGAAGGAGGCACAGATCTTACACAGACGCTCCGCTGGACCACCAGGGACTGGAGGTAGGGCACATGTGGAGATGGAAGGGGGCATTGTGGAGATGAAGGGGGACATTTTGGAGATGAAGGGGGACATTGTGTAAGGGGGGCATTGCGGAGATGAAGGGGGCATTGCGGAGATGAAGGGGGACATTGTGGAAGGGGGACATTGTGGAAGGGGGGCATTGCGGAGATGAAGGGGGCATTGCGGAGATGAAGGGGGCATTGCGGAGATGAAGGGGGACATTGCGGAGATGAAGGGGGCATTGCGGAGATGAAGGGGGACATTGCGGAGATGAAGGGGGCATTGCGGAGATGAAGGGGGACATTGTGGAAGGGGGACATTGTGGAAGGGGGACATTGTGGAAGAGGGGCATTGTGGAGATGAAGGGGGGCATTGACCAGGCACCCTCCCCTCATCAGAGCAGGGGGTGCCTGGTGTAATGCTCGTGTCGCCCCATTGAATTCAATGGGGCTCGGGTGCTCGGCCGAGCACTCGAGCCTCCGGTGGTGCTCGGTCAGAGCACCCGAGCACCCGAGCATCGGGGTGCTCGCTCAACACTACACTTTACCCTATGGTGCCTGTGTTCCACAAGGACTAAGAGAAAATGATTTATCTGTCGGTATACAGAAATCTCCTTTTATCATTGTCCCCATGTAGTGACATTTTCTTTCATCTGATTGATGATTTCTTCTGGCTGCTCTTTTTTGTTTTAGACCAGCCTTCATACCTCCTCAAAAAAAACTAACTACCAGAGGCGCAGCCCCCCAAAAAATTTTGTTATATTGAATTGGAGACCCCGCCTTTTTGTGTTCCGTTTTATTGAATTGGAGGCCCCGCCAGTCATGGGGCCCCCAAAAGAAAATGAAAAAGCCCCCCAGAAGAGAGAAGCGCCGGTCAGTGCGCCGGGAGGCTTCACTTCTCACTTCTGCGTCCCAGTCCGCTTCCTGTCACTCCTCCATACTATGCTGCGGTGGTTGGCTGGCAGTGGCACATGATGTCTCCCCTCCTCCAGACTCCAGTCACTCTGTGGGTTTTCTGGAAAGTGGAAGGGCTGCATCTGACTGACACCATACCAAACATTTGGTGTCAGTCAGGGGTGTCGTTAGGGGGGGCTAAGGGGGCTGGAGCCCAGAGTGTTTCATGGTCAGCCCCGAATCAAGACTGTGGCATACGAAACCTATAGCAAGGAACAGGGGCAGTGGTGTAGTGCCTGATTCAGGCCTCCTAGAAGGCACTGATCAGAATTTGTTATTTGGGCTTCATTATGAAGGGGTCTCCAGTGAAGCTATGTGCTCACCTGTGGCCTGTGCTAGCTTGCTGTTACTTGCATGTTACGGCAGACAGGGGGTGACGTGAGAGACAATAACATGCGGATGCACGCTACCCCTAGTAATGAAGAGTAGCGCGGGCTGCTTTAAAAGTAAAGTTTCCAGTTACGCACTTACATTTGCAGGCCTGTGTAGCTGGCATTCAGTTGCCATCACACAGCCAAAAGCCTGTCAGCCACTTAAAACTCCCAGTCACTGCTGCTTCCATGAGGTTGGGATGGGCACCTGAGTTGTTTTTTTTATTTTTTTTTACAGTTCTCCCTGACCCTATCATCCTCTCCAGTAACTGTAATGTTTCAACCCTTTGAGTGCCAGAGAAGTATCCAACACAACGCATTGGATACCTTTGTAGCGCTCAAAGGGTTAAATGCTGTCTGACTGCAACTGCACATGATGCATCCTTTTTTATTTCCAGCTGTCAGAGCGCTGGTTTGTAACTTTCTCAGACTGTTGAAAAAATAAAAAGGATGCACCCCAGAGGTTCTCATTGTAGTCCCCCGCTTCTGGGACTGGTTACATGTGAACAGGGGACCACTACAAAAGCACCTGGCTTTCCAGGAGGGTGGTAAAGTAACAGTACATAAAGGGTTAAAATGCAGCAAGCCTGCAATTCACTTCTGCGGAGAAACATTTTTTATTTGTTTTTGCCGATCCTAGATCACACTGGAGTGAGCAACAGAAAAGGCTGATAAGGATTCTGTCCCAGACTCCCTTTAGAACTCCCTGTTATAAGACAAACACACAGCCCTTGCTGTGTACATGTCATCTCTATTGACACGCATTGCACTGCTTCTAGTGATGATCCCTATACACACAATATTATGTATTGTAACAGCAGAGGGGCAATCTGATCCCCACTATATCAGCACTAAAAGCAGTGCAAGGTCTGTCAGTAGAGATGTCTTATGGAAAGCAAGGACTGTATGTTTCCTTATGATGGAGAATGGTAAAGGGAGTACTGGGGAGATAATCCTTATCAGCCCTGTCTGCCTGCCCTCCATGCTGCTCACACCAAACTGGACTCTAAGGGGTGAACTGCTGGCTATTTGCTGTTCTTTAACCCTGAGTGCCAGACTGATGTCCAGTCCATTGGTTACCTTGCTGATATTTATCCCCTTGAGTTCTAGACACTGGTCTACAAAAATGTGTGATTCAGAACATTGTTATACATTATTTTAGCAACCACAATCCCTGCCACTGCCTTGATTTAATTCTTCCATGTAACATGTTTGTAGAGCAAGTAAAATCACTCACTCTTTTCCCTTTACATCTGTTACAAACAAATATATGTGCCTATTCATGTCCTCATGCCCACATTCACCCTTGTTTCTCTCACTTATTCCTTTTATTTTTAGCCTTTGTCACTTGCCTCTCTTTCCTCTTACTTATGCCACTTGCTCCTCACTCACCCCCTAACCTCTCACCTACCCCTCCCCCCTTGCCTCTAACTTACCCCTCTCCCCCCACCACTTTACAACTTGCTCCTCTCTCCCTTCTTGCCTCTCAATCCTCTCTCTCCCCCTTATATCTCCCATTTACCTCTTCCTGTTACTGGTCAACATCTTGGAGCAGGGGTGGACATTGAGAGGCCCACCAGCAACTGTTGAACAACAAGTACCATTGTCATCTGTAGTCCAACAACAGCTGGAGGCCCTCAGGTTGCCCAGGTTTGCCTTATAGGGAAAACTGTATAAAAAATAATAATAATAATAAAAAAATAAATAAAATCTAAGGTGAAATTGGGTTAACATCAAACCCTTTGAATACCAGGGGACTGAGCAATATATTGCTTTCCAATTACTTACCTCTCTCGCACTCAAAGGTTGGGTTTATTAACAAGTCAAAATATTTTAAATGTACTACTTTGTAAAAAGAAATATTATTGGGGGCTGTTGGCCACCTAGATCCAATGGATATCTTATTTGCGGCTCTCACCTAGTAACACCAGGATTTTGCTACTTGTGGCATATAATGGAGTATGACACTGGTGGTGGCATAAAACTCTGTATTTCTCTGGTGGTGGCATAAAAAGCTATTGCTCTAGTGGTGGCATATAACTCTATATTGCTTTGATGGTGACATATAACTGTATTAATGTACTGGTGGCATATAACTGTATTGATTTGGTGGTGGCACATACCATAAAATCTCATGTATAATACGCACAATTTTGCCCCCTTCACTTTATGTGAAGTGGGGGTTGCATATTATACATAAAAAAAATGCCACTGCTGTACTGCTTGCCTCCTCTCCCTCTCCGTAGTTCAATTTTGTTATCCTGACAGGGTCCCTACGGGCGGCATGTTTGCATCTTCCACCCTGCGAGGACCTCAAGGTCCTTGCAGGGCAATACTATATATATATATATATATATATATATATATATATATATGCTATATACTTTTGGATCTATGTATTGCCCTGTGAGGACCTTGAGGTCCTCTCAAGACATTACCACTAGTGAGGCAGAAGAGGTCCTGACGGCAATGCTGGAAGCGGGCGGGAGATGCAAGCATGCTTCCCACTGGGACCCTGTCAGGATAACTAAATTGGACTACAGAGGGAGGAGAGGAGGCCATGGGTAAGCGGGGAGGGAGGAAAGCAGTGCGGCAGTGACATTTTTTGTTTTTGTTTGTACATAGGCACTCTTGTTTTCCCTGAAATTCTTGGGTATAATGTTATACACAGGTGAGTATTATACCTGAGATTTTACAGTAACTGTATTGCTTTGATGGTGACACATAACTCTGTATTGTTATGATGGTGGCATAAAACCCTATATTGCTGTGTTGGTGACATAAAATTGTATTGCTCTGGTGGTGGCATATAACTCTGTTGCTCTGGTGGTGGCATATAACTCTGTATTGATGTGCTGGTGGCATATAACTTTGTATTGCTCTGGTGGTGGTACATAACTCTCTGTATTGCTGTGCTGGTGACATAGAACTGTATTGCTCTAGTGGTGGCATGTAACTCTGTAGTACTATTTTAATTGACTATATTGACCTTAGTGAAATACAGATGAATTGTATAGTTTAAAAGCACTTCCACTAGTCCTAGGGTCCCAGTGTTTTTTTATTGAGCCTGATTCAGGCTCTGTATTTGTGTAATATAGGTTATGTGTCAGGAATGTGTTAATGTGTAAAATAAATGTTTTCCATATTAACACCTTGGAGCTTTGAGAACTTCTCTAGCACCCAAAGAGTTAATACAGACAAGTGGAATGTGTTTTATTTTGGGTTTCTTTTAGTTTGGTATCTGGATAATCCCTATGGCTGCTATGGTGCCCATCCATTTGAAAAGGGTGGGGTGGCAGGGGACTATGGCTGCTGTTTCCTCACTGTAGCTTCTGAGTTTGGTATGGCGCTCAGTAGCATTAAAGTCTTTGTGTGCCAGAGGGCTGAGCAACACACTGCTGTCTATATACGTGTAAAAGCATATACATAAACATAGTCAGTGTAAATTTGTTTTAGGATGTGTGGGATATTCATTTTCTGTTGTTTTTTGAGATTTGCTTAGAAAAGGTTTGGATTTCTCGTCATTGGCAATTTGCCAATTTAGAGACTTTGTAAGTAATTGTATTGTACATCTGTACATTTTTTTCATGTGTGCTAGGAACGTTTGGATAAAGGTTACTCCTTATTTCTATTCGTTATTGTTATGGGTGGGATTTAATAGAGGTGGGGCTTAAATGGGTGGAGTTTAATAGAGGCGGGGCTAAGGGGCCCCTTCTTCGAGTTTGCAGGGGGGCCCCTGCATTTTGTGTTACACTTCTGTATAATAGATAAATAAAACAAAGTAGAACTGAGCACTGTACATGTTGTTATGTTTCTTTCAGAAGATTTAATTGTAGAGGACTTCTTGTGATGACTTCGGGGTTCAAAGGGTTAAGAAAAAATTGGATTTTAAGGTTTATAAACATTAAAAAACAAAAATGTTGTAGCTGTAAATAATAGCACCCTCTATTGGATTCTGTATGGATTGTCCTATGAAAAAAACAACATGAGGATAGGAAACAAGCCTGATTAACATCGCCCTCTGCTGTTTGACTAGATAAACTGAAAGATCATTTTTTTTGTTCCCTGTGGAGAAAATGGTTTGCTCTAGAAGACTTCCAGCATGCATTGTTCTTATCAACATAATAAAAGTACACCTTTTTCAAAATAATCCCAGTACTCGTGATTTTGATCAGGCTTCAGATAGGACCAAACAAATATACATGACTTTTATAAGTCTGAGACAATATTTCTAAGGAGATGGGTCAGTCGTCTCACTAAGTTTAAAATTACAAATTTTATTGGGTATTTAAATTAATGGTTTTTCAGCCATTATCTATAGCTGTACGATTTTATATTGGTGAAAATCTAGTAGAACTTTACAATAATTACACGTGTTGGAAAAAAAACAAATTACCTTTCTTAATATAACTCTCTTATGACATATGCAAAAATTATAAGTTAGTGATCTAAATCTGAATAATAATGTCACGGTCTGGATGAATGCAAGAGCAATGCTGCATATAGCAAAGCTCGGTGATGTGGTCCTCAATTGTATTCAACCTGTTATCACTAATCCTTAATAACTTACTCTTAAACATTTATATTACCTAACCTTAAAAGGTAACTCTAAATCATAAATTCAAAATCTAGTTCTTGCCATAACCCTCCGCCCTAACCAGAACCCTAAGAACATTAAACATAACACTAAAATGGTTGATGAAACTCAGTTGGCAGAGCATCTTATAAATCATACAAGACTGCAGAGGGGCCAAACATTTTTTTTCTGGAGATGCTATACTAGATAAATAAAACAAAGTAGAACTGAGCACTGTACATGTTTTTATGTTTCTTTCAGTAGATTTAGTTGTACAGGAATTCTTGTGATGACTTTAGGGTTCAAGGGGTTAAGAAAAAATTGGATTTCAAGGTTTATAAACATTAAAAAAATGTAGCTGTATATAATAGCACCCTCTATTGGATTCTCTATGGATTGTCCTATAAAAAAAACGACATGAGGTTAGGAAACCAGCCTGATTAACATCGCCCTCTGCTGTTTGATTAGAGAACATGTCACAGTACATTCTATCTGATATTTAGAAATCTAACTCTACCAGACTCTATGACTACAATGTAGAAAGTACTGCAGCTCTTCTGGAGTAAACCATCTGTACCACAGGGGACAATTAAAAAAAACTATCATCAGGGGGCGTGTCCGAGCACGCAAGGAAGATGGCAGCATAGTAACGGAGCTCCTACTGCACTGGGGTTATTTCAGCTTCTAACTCTAGAGAACTGACCTGCTCTGTGTGGAGATTTTGCCCTCTCATGGCTTATCACCGCAACAAATGGCAGCAGTAGCATATGTTGAAATATCTATCTCCAAAAGATAAGAAAATAGTACAGAAGTTTTCGAGCCAGCAGTCCCAAAATGGCGCCCGCATGGAGACGAAGGAGGATGGAAATTCAGACTTGGACAAGACGGCCTCTACTTTCTTTAAAGGGGGCAACACTTCAATTGGGGAGATCAAATCCCTGCTTGCCACGCTCCTGTCCCAGATAAAGGGAGATATCCATAGCATGACTATTGAACTCAGAAAAGATATCAAAGAGGTTGGAGAGCGAACTTCCCGCTTGGAAACCAAGGTAAACGAGGTGATAGACTACCATAACTGTCTAGCGGACAGTCATGCTGCATTGGAGAAACAGGTACAACTTTTACGTGTAAAGGTCTGTGATCTATTCTAGAAGACCGTTCCTGACACAATAATGTGAGACTTCGAGGTGTACTTGAGGATGTGACACCGGCTAATCTGAAAACATGGGCTCAAGACTTTCTGTCTAGTTTGTTACCTGATTTTTCAGACTATGACCTGCTCATTGACCGCATTCACAGATTGCCTAGGCCTCGGGCCCTAGCGGCTGATGTTCCCGCAAGACATAATCATGCGTCTCCACTTTTACCATATTAAAGATGAACTCTTACGCATTAGCAGGCAGCAGTAGTCTCTACCTGCGCCCTTTTCGCACATTTGTTTGTTTGCAGCTCTATCCTCCCAGACGCTATAGCTACGGAAGCGTCTATAGCCCATCACGTCTGCTCTGCTGACGGCAGATATACGTTATAAATGGGGTTTCCCGGTAAAGTTAGTGGTTTCCCGAGAAGGAGTGCAAATGACCATAACATCTGTGGAAGAAGGTGTGCGTATCCTGGCTTCATGGAACTTACCTTTTGTTTTACCTTCTGATGAACATCGAGTGTGGGATCGGAACTTGGTGAGAGACTGGTCTATTGTTGTGGCCCCACCGTCTTCATCCCATCCAGACCCTGGATCCCCAGCTTCGGGCCCATCTCGTGGCTGATACTTAATTTAGAGATGGACGCTATGGAGGGCCATGTTTGGTTTTGATGATGGATCCTGCCAGACATCTCTGTTTTTTTCCCATTTATCCCTGCTTGCTGATGCTGAACTGATTATTTGCTATCTACTTGCGATTTACCTATATTTATGTGCAAATATTAGGTGAGATCTATAATGTTTATCCACCTTCTTGTATTACATTTTATTTTATTATTTGCTTGTCGTATGTTATGTAACTTAGATCTACTACACCCTGGGAGTCGCTAAAATATGTATCCTGGTGGCGGCGTGTCGATGCGACATCCCGCTATTGCTGGGGGTGGTGTTGTCGTGCTGCTATTAGCGAGAAGGGAGTGAATGGGATTCAGTGGGTTGTGGGTGCCTCCGACTACTTGATAGGCCATAGGCCTGTGAACTAGCAGGATGCAACCTTATTTGGGGATAGCAACATGCGCCGTAGGCCTGGAAGGATGGGAGTTCCGGGAATCCAGTGCGACATGATGTTTACTGTTAATATATGTTACTGTTCTTTGTGGGTAGACTACTCCCCTTTGCGCTTCAGAGGTTGGGATTTTTCTTGTTTACGAAGGGCCTATGTTTCTTTGCCTGGGGGGGGAGGGGGACGGTCGGAATGAGTGAGTGTGTGGAGTGATCTGTGACCTACCCAGTTGTTTGCTCATGGGTCGTGGGTTGTTGCGCGCTTTGCCACCTAGACGGGACTATGATATTCATTTTGAGACTTCATTACACAAAGGGGGCCTAACCGGGCCACGTGTCAATTGTCTTCATATGTGTTCCCCCCCTATCCCACTGCCATGAGTGGGTATACCCCTATGACTTCCTTGATCTTTTTTTTTTTCTTTTCAACCATTAGTGAGCGCTTACGCACTATAACCCTTGTTTTCGGAGGGTACATATCTCTGCCATGCCATCTGTTTTGATTGTGTTGCCATACTCCCCCATCTCATCTGGGTATGAGCTTTGTGCATTCCTTTTATGTTTTTACTCAAATTATAATACAATGTGCACTATTTCTATACAGCCCTGTGGGGCATTCCTTCTTACTTTCTTTTCTTTGCTGCTCTTTCCCTTTTTTCTTCCTACTTTCCCTCTCTTGGCTCTTTTCTCTGTTTGCCCTTTTGTTTCCCTTGTTTCTCTCGACCTGCTGGTTCCTTAGTGTTTTTCCCTTACCTCCCTTATGTCCCTGTTTGTCATCCTGGGATACCTTGTTGAGCAGTAGCTCTTTCCTAAGCCAACTTTGGTGCTTCCATTGGGAGGCGGCAGAATGTTCTTTTACTGGGCGATTGCCCTTATACATAATTTTAACACATTTTTTGTATGACCTCTGTCTGTTATTCCTGGGAATGATTTCTGCCTACAGGAAACTTTTACCCTTATTTATATTATGAGCATTACATTTCTCTGTATGAACGTGAAGGGGTTAAATTCCCCTCACAAGCAACGCTTATTATTTCAAGAGGCCACCAAATCTGACTCAAAAATTTTGTGTGCACAGGAGACTCACTTTGCAGCTGGTAGGGTTCCTTATGCATTATCAAAGAACTTCACAATTGATTTTCATAGTACGGCCGCATCCAAAAAAAAGCAGGTGTCTCTATCCAACTTCATCGCCAGTTGGCGCACATGTGAAGAAAGACCCCGCGGGTCGATTTCTTCTCCTGATGGTGACAATTAATAATGTGTTATATACTTTGATCAATCTGTACGCCCCCAACTCAAATTCCGCTCAATTTGTGAAAAATAGTCTCATCAAACGGTTACCTCACGTTACGGGATGTCGTATTGTGCTTTCTGATCCTCTAATAGACACTTTGACCGCACCTTCGGGGAGATACTTACGTAGTTTGCTTGTTCAGGGGAAAGTCCTTCATCAAACCCTTCTCGAGGAAAAACTTTTGGATGCCTGGAGGTTTTTCAATGTATTAGGTAGAGACTGCTCTTTTTACTCTCCAATTCATCATTCCTTCTGGAGATTGGACTATTTTTGTGTTGATAAGGAGGTTCTTCAGGGAATCCGTCACTGTGATATTGGAGTGATTCAATGGTCGGACCATGCACCTGGAAATTTCCAAACAAATTTAGATATAGTGGCTATGGTACTGTCACGATTTTTACTGAACACTCAGACAATTTGGTAGGATGAAACAATGAAGCTTTATTAAACAATACAAAGCACAATAAGGCCCTACACAGGTCCAGATTTTACACAGAGGATAGTGATATGGTCTGACACAGGTCAGGGCAATACAGATGGTACAGTATGCAAATGTAACTGAAATGTATACAGGAATGAAACCTCAGCAGTACAGAACCAGAGAGGCCCGAAGAGGGAACTATACTGCAGGGCAGGCACCTCAGAGTAGGGAGGTGAATAGGCACTACCGGCCTTACCTATAACCGGGTAAGGCAGCCCAGTAAATGGTGTCAACAAGGAATAGAGGCGGCTCTACCGGCCTTACCTATAACCGGGTAAGGCAGCCCAGGAGTAGCACAAATGGAGATAGCGAGATATAAGGACTGACAGGAGGTAGTACCTCTAGTGACCGGAGGCACAGGCTGTATAGCACGTAACGGAGGCAGCAATGAGGCACAGGCTTGGAGTTAAGGCAACCGGAGGCAACAATTAGGAGCAGACTGACAAGTGGTAACACAGCTAGTGACCGGAGGGCACAGGCTGTATAGCACGTAATGGAGGCTGCGATGAGGCACAGGCTGAGAGTTAGCGCAACTGGAGGCAACAGTTAGGAGCAGACTGACAAGAGGTAGCACCGCTAGTGACCGGAGGGCATAGGCTGTATAGCACGTAACGGAGGCTGCAATAAGGCACAGGCTGAGATTAAGTGCAAACGGAGGCAACAGATAAACACCGACTGGTAGCTACCGTAAAGGCTAGGCATAGGGCATGACAGGGACAACAGAAGCACTAGTGACAATCGGACGCTAGGCTGAATAGCCAAAGCCTGGGTAGGTACACAGAGAGCGGTAGTCAGCCAGAGCCTGGATCGGTATACAAAGAGTGGTAGTCAGCCAAAGCCTGGATCGGTACACAGAGAGCAGTAATCAGACAAAGCCTGGATCAGTACACAGAGAGTGGTAGTCAGCCAGAGCCTGGATCGGTACAGAGAGAGAGGAGACAGGAGCAAGGTCAGATGAAGTCGGATCATACACGGAACTGGAACACAGGTACAAACGTCAGGTCAGGAACACCACGAAAGGGCACCGGCATAGTGACAGGAGAGTGTATATAAAGGCAAGCCCTGGGAGTGGCTAGCAAGCCAGAACCAATAAGAGGCAGCCAAGGCAAACCCAGAAGTAGGAATGTTGCATAGTAAAATCACGGGCACCATGATAGTACCCCCATCTCAAAGACCCCCCTTCCTGCCCAGAGGAGGTCTAGTCTTGGCAGGAAACTTAGCATGGAATCTGCGCAACAAAAGTGGAGCATGAATGTAAGAGCGGTTAACCCATGAGCGTTCTTCTGGACCATAAACCTTCCAATGCACCAAGTATTGGACCTGGCCACGGAACCTACGTGAATCCAAAATACTCTGTACTTCATATTCATCATGGTCCTGGAGGCGCACAGGACCAGGGACAGCAGAAGTAGTGGTATAACTGTTGAACACCAGTGGTTTAAGAAGTGACACATGGAACACATTATGTATTTTCATGGAAGCAGGTAATTCTAATGCACAGGAGACAGGGTTGACTCGACGGAGTACCCGGAACGGACCCACAAACCGAGGAGCAAACTTGAAACAAGATACTTGCAACCTAAGATTCTTAGAAGATAACCAGACACGGTCCTCCACCTGGAATACAGGTGCCGGCAAACGTCTGTTGTTAGCATGCCACTGGACTCGTAGGAAAGAATCACTTAGGGTATTCTGGACCTGTGCCCATGTGGAGCGGAGCTGCCTAATGTGCTCATCCAGAGCCGGAATCTGCTGTGCTTGAAAGGTGTCTGGGAGCAAGCTTGGTTGAAACCCATAATTAATCAGGAAGGGTGAGCTCCCAGACGTGCTGCACACCGCACAGTTCCTGGCAAACTCTTCCCACGGCAACAAGTCAGCCCAATTGTCGTGATGATTGGAAATGAAACAACGCAAAAACTGCTCCAAGCCCTGATTAGCACGCTCAGCGGCCCCATTGGTCTGATGATAGGCAGAGGAAAAGGACAACTGAATCCCCATCTGGTCGCAAAAGGCCCTCCAGAATCTCGAGATGAATTGACTCCCACGGTCCGAGACCAGCACCTTGGGCACTCAGTGGAGTTGGAATACCTCCCTGGCAAACACAATAGCCAGCTCTTTAGCAGAAGGCAAACCAGGGAGTGGCACGAAATGAGCCATTTTGGAGAATCTGTCAACTATCATGAGGATTACTGTAAACCCTTTAGAGACCGGCAGTTCTCCCAAGAAGTCAATAGACACGTGTGACCAAGGCCGGTCCCCATTAGGAACAGTCTGCAACAGTCCCACTGGAAGGTGTCTGGGGGTCTTGGAACGGGCACACGTGGCACAGGCTGCTGTAAATGCCGCACAGTCATCCCTCATGCCTGGCCACCAAAACATATGGGACTATGACCAAATCAATTGATTCTTTCCTACATGGCCAGAAGCCTGGGAGGCGTGGTATGTCTCCATTAATTTAGCCCGAAAAGGCTCTGCCACAAAGCACTTGCCCACAGGCCTTTCTGGAGGAGCATTTGCCTGGGATGCCAAGATCTCCTCCCCTAAAGGCGAAGTGATGCTGGTCCGCAATGTGGCACGTATACGGTCCGGAGGGATAATGGGCACTGGTACCGAGTCAGCTTCAGGATCCGAACCAAATTGTCTGGACAAGGCATCGGCCCATACATTCTTAGTACCAGGCAAGTAGGAGACAATGAAATTGAAATGAGACAAAAACAGTGCCCATCTTGCTTGTCTAGGGGAAAGCCTTTTAGCCTTTGAGAGGTACATGAGGTTTTTATGATCAGTCAGGATCAGTATGGGCACCCTAGTGCCCTCCAACAGATGGCGCCATTCACGTAAAGCCAGGATAATAGCCAAGAGTTCCCAGTCTCCGATGTCATACAGACTCTGCGCTTTGGTCATTTTTAAAAAAAAAAACCCGCATGGTCTTAAAGGCTTATCAGGACCTGGTCTTTGGCCCAGTACTGCCCCTACTCCTGTCTCAGAAGCATCCACCTCCAATGTAAATGGCAACCCAGGAATCGGATGCAACAGAACTGGGGCAGTGGAGAATGCCAATTTCAGTGTTTCAAATGTCCTAATTGCCTCTGGGGACCATTCCGAGGCGTTGACACTAAAGATGAGCGAGCACCCCGATGCTCGGGTGCTCGGGTGCTCTGACCGAGCACCCCCTGATGCTCGAGTGCTCGGCCGAGCACCCGAGCCCCATTCAAATGAATGGGAGCACTCGAGCATTAAACCAGGCACCCCCTGCTCTGATGAGCGGAGGGTGCCTGGTCAATGTCCCCCTTCATCTCCGCTATGCCCCTCTTCCACAATGTCCCCCTTCATCTCCTATGCCATAGCGGAGATGAAGGGGGACATTGTGGAAGAGGGGCATAGCGGAGATGAAGGGGGACATTGTGGAAGAGGGGCATAGACTCTATGCCCCTCTTCCACAATGTCCCCCTTCATCTCCGCTATGCCCCTCTTCCACAATGTCCCCCTTCATCTCCTCTATGGCATAGGAGATGAAGGGGGACATTGTGGAAGAGGGGCATAGCGGAGATGAAGGGGCACATTGTGGAAGACGGGCATAGCGGAGATGAAGGGGGACATTGTGGAAGAGGGGCATAGAGTCTATGCCCCTCTTCCATAATGTCCCCCTTCATCTCCGCAATGCCCCCTTCATCTCCGCAATGCCCCCGTACCTCCATTCCCTGGTGGTCCAGCGGAGCGTCTTCGGATCTGTGCCTCTTCCGGCACAGATCCTCTTCACCCGAGCATGTCGGGCGAGCACATGGCGGTACTCGTACGAGTACCGCCATGTGCAGAGCAGAGCGATGCTCGAGCCGATCCGAGCATCGGCCGAGCACGCTCGCTCAACACTAGTTGACACCCTTGTGGGTCATATCAATGAGTGGCTTGACAATACTGGAATAATCGCGAATAAATTTCCTATAATAATTCGTGAATCCTAAGAATCGCTGCAAGGGTTTGAGGACTGTGGGTCGTGGCCACTGTTGCACCACCGCAAGCTTGTCTTTGATCCATAGCAAAGCCCTCTTTCGAGATCACATAACCTAGAAAGGCTACACTGGACCTATGGAAATTGCACTTCTCGAGTTTGCAATACATCTTATTCTCTCTCAACTTCTGCAGGACTGCCGAGACATGCCCGAGGTGAGTCTCCAGGTCAGGAGAATATATTAAAATGTCATCTAGGTACACGACTACACAGGATTGTAATAGGTCCCTTAGAACATCATTAATAAATTCTTGAAATACCGCCGGGGCATTGCACAGACCAAATGGCATGACCAAGTACTCGTAGTGCCCCGTACGAGTATTGAAGGCCGTTTTCCACTCATCACCCTCTTTAATCCGGACTAAATTATATGCCACCCTCAGGTCCAGTTTGGTAAAGATGGAAGAGCCCTTTAAATTATCAAACAATTCGGTGATGAGTGGAATGGGATAAGCGTTCTTTATCATTATTTTGTTGAGACCCCTATAATCAATACAGTGTCGGAGCTCCCCATCCTTCTTTTCAACAAAAAAGAATCCAGCCCCCGCGGGCGAGGAAGATTTATGAATAAAACCCCGAGCCAGGGCGTCACTGATATACTCCTCCATGGCCTGGTTTTCGTCACAGGACAACGGATAAGTCCTACCCCTAGGGGGCATAGCGCCTGCACAATATCAACAGCACAATCGTAAGGACGATGCACAGGCAAAGTGCTAGCCTCTCCCTTACTGAATACATTGCTGAATGATTGGTATTCAAGCGGTAAGGAGGGAGAGGTAGACAAGATCTTAGTAGGATGTTTCAGACAATGGGTGTTACAGTGTTCAGACCAAGGCAATATCTCACAAGTCCTCCAGTCCAGTCTGGAATTATGCTTATGCAACCATGGGAACCCCAGAATGACCTCAAAATGGGGGGACTGGATTATCTGGAATTGTAAGGTCTCTTTATGAAGCGCTCCAATGCCCACAGATAGCGGGCATGTCTCCTGCGTGACTTGAGGTGGTACCAAAGGCCTCCCATTAATGGCCTCTATATCAAGCGGAGAGTCTCCGTTCAATAATGGAATATTATGCAAAATAGCAAAGTCCCTGTCCATAAAGTAACCGGCCGCGCCAGAATCAATTAAAGCAGGCGTTTCACAGACTCAGAAGCCCAAGAGACCACAATATTAAGTACCGGTTTGTTTAACGTGCCTTCCGGGGACTGGTTTAAGCCACCTAGGATCTGTCCTCCACTTGAACCTAGGTGCGAGCGTTTCCCGGCCGCACGGGAAAGGTCTTGAGCAGGTGATCTGCCTTGCCACAGTACATACATAGACCCTGTTTGCGTCGGAAGGAGCGTTCTTCCTTGGACAATCATGTGAAACCCACTTGCATAGGTTCTATGCTCCCTGTAGCAGGACCTGGAGGTATGGGAGGAGAGGGAGGCATGGGTGGGAAATTAACCCTAGTACCCAATTCGCTAGCGGATCTTGCTTTAAGATCCTTGTATAGGGTCCTTTCCCTTATACTCGAGTCAATCAGGACAGTATAATCAATGAAATTGTATAGACCCTCTGGTAAGTCTCTAGCCGCAATTTCATCCTTAATTTTATCCTCGAGACCTTGAGCGAAAGCAGCAACAAGCGCCTCGTTGTTCCAAACTACCTCTGCTGCGAGTGTACGAAATTCAATGGCATAATCGGAAACCGTACGTGTGCCCTGTTGGATTCTCATTAGTCACTTGGCAACAGAGGTGGCACGCTCTGGTACCTCAAAAACACTACGGAAGGCCCTTACAAATTCGGCAGAGTTATTAGTGATTGGTTTACCAGTCTCCCAAATCGGATTTGCCCAGGCTAAGGCCTTGCCCGTGAGTAGTGAGATCATGAATCTCACCTTGCTTCTATCACTGGGAAATGCCTGCGTCACCAGTTCAAGAAAGATTTCTAGTTGGTTCAGAAACCCTCGGCAGAGGGTAGGCTCCCCATCGTATCTCAGAGGAAGTGAAGCAGTAGCGGAAAGCCCTTTAGAGGAGGAACTGGGTGTGATTGCTTGTGCCAATTGTGCCGGAACTGGATTGGCCACCAAAGGTTGTACAGGTCTCTCGAGACAGGCAGTACGTTCCAAAATGGTCTGGAGAGCCATAGACAACTGGTCTAGCCGTTGTTCCTGAGCCTCCAATTCTGGGAACTAACTTCAAGAGCTTTGTCTGAGGTCATGGCCCTTTCGTACTGTCACAATTTTTACTGAATACTCAGACAATTTGGTAGGATAAACCAATGAAGCTTTATTAAAGAATATAAAGCACAATAAGGCCCTACACGGGTCATGATTTTACACAGAGGATAGCGATATGGTCTGACACAGGTCAGGGCAATACAGATGATACAGTATGCACATTTAACTGGAACGTATACAGGAACAAAACCTCAGCAGTACAGAACAGGAGAGGCCCGAAGAGGGAACTATACAGCAGGGCAGGCACCTCAGAGTAGGGAGGTGAATAGGCTCTACCGGCATTACCTATAACCAGATAAGGCAGCCCAGTAAATGGAGCCGACAAGGAATAGAGGAGGCTCTACCGGCCTTACCTATCACCGGGTAAGGCAGCCTAGTAATTGGTGCCAACAAGGAATAGAGGAGGCTCTACCGGCCTTACCTATAACTGGGTAAGGCAGCCTAGTAATTGGTGTCAACAAGGAATAGAGGCGGCTCTACCGGCCTTTCCTATAACCGGGTAAGGCAGCCCATAAGTAGCACAAACGGAGATAGCGAGATATAAGGAATGACAGGAGGTAGTACCGCTAGTGACCGGAGGCACAGGCTGTATAGCATGTAACGGAGGCAGCAATGAGGCACAGGCTTGGAGTTAAGGCAACTGGAGGCAACAATTAGGAGCAGGCTGACAAATGGTAACACCGCTAGTGACCAGAGGGCACAGGCTGTATAGCACGTAACCGAAGCTGCGATGAGGCACAGGATGAGAGTTAGCGCAACCGGAGGCAACAGATATACACAGACTGGTAGCTACCGTAAAGGCTAGGCAAAGGGCACGACAGGGACAACGGAAGCACTAGCGACAATCGGACAGTAGGCTGAATAGGCAAAGCCTGGGTCGGTACACAGAGAACGGTAGTCAGCCAGAGCCTGGATTAGTACACAGAGAGCGGTAGTCAGCCAAAGCCTGGATCGGTACACAGAGAGCGGTAGTCAGCCAAAGCCTGGATCGGTACACAGAGAGCGGAGACAGGAGCAAGGTCAGACGAAGTCGGATCATACACGGAACTGGAACACAGGTACAAACGTCAGGTCATGAACACCTCGAAAGGGCACCGGCATAGTGACAGGAGGGCGTATATAAAGGCAAGCCCTGGGAAGGGATAGCAAGCCAGAGCCAATAAGAGGTAGCCAAGGAAAACCCGGAAGTAGGAATGTCTCATAGTAGAATCACAGGCACCGTGATAGGTACGTGGAGGTTAAACGACCATCTATTGGCTGAAGAGGAAGTCTCAAAGTTTATTGAAGAGAAATTGCTAGACTATTTTGCCTTGAATGACACTGCAGATGTGTAACGGTTTTTTTAAGACACTCAGACCAGCAGGTTAGAATAAAACACAGTTATATTAAAAAATAAAGACGAAAGAATGCCCTCTATAGGGAACATAGAATAATAGCGAGAATAAGGTTACATATGCCTTCACAGGCCCAGTATACAGATGCAAGGACAATACATATACTGTCACAGGACAGGCACAGAATAGAAGGGTACTCAATGGTTAAATACTGAATATCAATCAGTCTCTGTTGTGGTGTTTGGCACGCCCAAGGAGGAAATAAGGCAACGAGTGGTGTTAGATGATACAACACCTTGAGCTCATAAGGCTTAGCTGGCTGCAGAGGCTGAACTGAAATAGAGATCACAGTACTACGGAATAGACCAGCCAATAGCCCCCACGGGCGTAATAATGGAGACAACTTGCACTGCTAGAACTGGAGCCAATAGCCCCCAAGGGCATATTACCGGAGACCAACTGTAAGGCAATAGCTTGAGCCAATAGCCCTTACGGGCGTATACCAGAGACAACCTGAACTGCTAGAGCTTGAGCCAATAGCCTCCACGGGCATGGTAATGGGACTTCTAGTACTGCAAGAGCTTGAGTCAATAGCCCCCTTGGGCGTAGTAACGGACAAAACCTACGCTGTGAGAGCTTGAGCCAATAGCCTCACCGGGCGTGTAACGGAGTATAACACTGAAAGAGCACAAGCCAATAGCTCCTCCCACGGGTGCGGTAACGGAGACTGATTACACTGCCAGTTGTAATGATGAGCCGCCTTCTGCACAAGACTCTCAATGCGGCCGGCTCAGCAGCTGTAACGGATAGACAACTGTGGCTCTGCAAGTGTTAAGGAAGGCTCACCTATGAGATACAGCAGCACTGCAAGTGTTAATGGAGGCACACGGATCAGACACCCAGCTCTGCAAGTACAAGCGTAGGCTCACAACGAGGGCACCACTCTGCAAATGCTATGGAAGGCTCAGCAACGGAAGCACAGCTCTGCAAGGGTTAATGGAGGTACTTGAACAGCCCAGCTATCAGTACAGTGGAGAATCAGAATGTCGCCTGAACGACAGCCAGCAGCAGGAAGCAGGAACGAAGGCAGAGTCGGTAGCAAGCCGGTTCAGATCACAGAGCAGGAAGTCAGCCAGGCCGGGTCAGATCACGGAGCAGGGTTCTCAGACAAGCCAGATCAGCCACAAGCAGGAACGTCAGCTGTGCCGGGTCAGATCACGGAGCAGGAACACAGGAGCGTAGTCTAAAACAGGCCAAGTCGGTACACAGGAATCAGGAACACTGGAACACAGCAACAGCAACACTGGCTCAGGAACACCACAAAAGGGCACCTGACAGGTGCCAGAGGCCAGGCATAAAAAGGCCAAACAAGCTCAGCCAATAGGAGCACACCACAAGCGAGAGTGACAGAACAGGACCACAGGTACTGTGATAGTACCCCCCTCTCAAAGACCCCCTCTCCCTGCAGGAGGTCTCAGTTTCTGGGGATATTTAGAGTTGAAATTGCGCAACAGTCTAGGTTCATGGAGGTCTTTCTGATCCACCCAGGAACGCTCCTCAGGGCCATAGCCCTTCCAATGGACCAAATATTGCAATTTCCCTCTATATATCCTAGAATCAATAATACTCTGGACTTCGTACTCCTCTTGTCCCTGAACATCCACAGACCCAGGAACCACCGGAGTGGTAGTTTAGCGGTTGCAAACCAAGGGTTTCAACAGAGATACATGGAACACATTATGTATACGCATAGAGGCTGGGAGTTCTAATGCGTACGAGACGGGATTCACCTTGCGGATAATTTTGAACGGACCGATGAACCGGGGAGTCAACTTATTGGAAGGCACTTGCAGATTGAGATTTCTGGAGGAGAGCCATACCCTATCCCCCACCTGGAAGGAGACCTCTGGCAGCCGTCTGCGATTGGCATGCCGCTGATGTCGCTGAAATGACTGACTGAGGGTCCTCTGAACCTGTGCCCAAGTGGAGCGAAGCTGTTCAATATGCTCGTCCAGAGCTGGAATCTGCTGGGACTGAAATGAGTCCGGGAGCAAGCACGGCTGGAACCCGTAATTAATGAGAAACGGAGAGCTCCCGGACGATGAATTAACAGCACAATTCCTGGCAAACTCTGCCCATGGCAACAGGTCGGCCTAATTATCATGATAATCAGTCACAAAGCAACGCAGGAACTGCTCCAGTCCCTGATTGGTATGCTCAGCGGCCCCATTGGTCTGGGGATGGTAGGTGGAGGAAAAGGACAACTGAATGCCCATCTGGCCACAAAATGCCCTCCAAAATCTGGACACGAACTGGCTCCTGCGGTCAGACACCACACTTCTTTGTCGAAAACAGTCGCCACTTCCTGAGCCGACGGCATGCCAGAGAGGGGCACGAAATGAATTATAAAAGAATTCCTGCACTCCAATACAAAAAGTCAAAAGCCCAGTTTCTTAAAACATTAAACTTTATTCATTAAATAAAAAAGTACCTCCAATCTTCTGGCCGTGTAATAAGACAATGGGAGACTTGTATCTCATAGGCACTTCAGCTAGATGGCTGTCAACATATCAAACAGATCCACGTGTTTCACGCACAATGCGCTTACTCATGATCCCTGGATAGAATCGAAGTCTCGCGCCCTGCCTTTTAAATATCCAATAACCAATCAAAATGCTCCCATCAAGAGCGGACCTGATGGAGAACAGTGCATACAAATCAAGTGACCCGTATAATCCAACCACGAACAGAAAGCTAAGTAACCGTTACTTTATTCAAACTATCCAATCATCAACGGCCTATACATTCCGTTCATTAGATGCGGCCTATACATTCCGTTCATTAGATGCGGTTCTACACGGGTCTCGGATTCATGTTGCAATGAACGTCACCAAGCAAAAATAAAGAGACACAAAGTGGGCAATCACGTATGTGACTACAATAACCATTGTGATTGTTCACAGCAGCTCACACCGCAAGAGACAGCAAATCGAAACATCTGATAGTCATCTCTCAACTGTGGAGCACCCCATACGAACAACACAATTAATCAATTATAACTCCTAATATAGCCCATAAAACTTAACCCACTGAAATCCAGGAGGAGACAAATTCCACATAAATAAAAATAATATAGTACTATATGTCTCCACGTGGATCGCAATGGGAGAGGGAGTAACAAGAAATAAGTCCCCAAACTATAACTGCACACATTCATGTCTCAAAAAAAAAAAAAAAAAAAAAAAAAAGAGAAAAAGGCAGGGCAAGGTCCAAGACATATCCATTTCTGACTCCAAAACGTATAAAATGTTACACAAAAATTATTAATACTAAATATAAAAGAATTAGAATCAAAATCAATATTGTTTGCAGTGGATACACTGAAATAAGCCCCAAATAATGAATACTTAATTTAAAGTTAAATACTCCAAGAGAATATCACTATCTTTGTATATAACTAAAATTCAAAATATACACAGTTGTAAATTCAAAATTTGAAAAACACAAATAGCGTAGATAAGGAGATTAATATACACCTATAGTCATTATGCATGCATAAAAAAATTATTTTATATATTTTTTTCGCTTTATATAAAGCAAAAATTAAAAATAAGTATAAATGCATAGCTCAATGACATGTACACTCATTGAGAGAACAGGAGAAGGAAGGAAAGGAACAAATTTAATATATTATACATCAGGAGGAGAAGTTATTCAAAACTTTATAATTCAGAAACCAGACTTATACTATGTATAGCACATTACATCATAATCCTTATTTAACCCTTGTGGAAACCTGGTTCCCAATTCAAAAATCCAATACACCTCCCTCTTTAATAACTTCTGATCTAAATTACCTCCCCTAATTCCCAAGGTGACCCTCTCCACACCCTGTATACTAAAGTGTTCTATACCACAACTCGCAGAATTGAAATGAAGGGCCACACTAGAACGAAAATCTTTATTTCTAATATTACTAAGGTGTTCATTAACTCTCTCCCTCAAGCTTCTTATAGTTTTTCCCACATACTGTTTATTGCATCTTACACAAGAGAGGAGATAAATCACACCTTTTGTCGCACAATTAATGTAGCCCCTCACCTCATACTGTCTCTTATTAGCGGTTGAAACAAATGTTTTAGACACCTTTAAGCGATGACAACAATGGCAGCGTTTACTTCCACACCTATATGTCCCTTTTGTAGCCAACCATTGACCTTCAATTGAGGTCTTATTAGAGACATACAGGCTAGGCGACAAAACCGCCGCCAGTGTAGGCGCTTTTCTAGATACAAATTTGCATCCTTCCGAAACAACCTTCTTTAATCCCTCATCCATTTGAAGGACCGGAAGGTGCTTCTTTAGGATACGAATTATAGCATTATATTCCACACTATAGGGTGTGGAAAAGATGACCTTGGGGCATGCTTTTTTTCTATTAGCAAAAGAATATTTTTTTTTATACATCAAAAGATCCTCCCTTCTCTGTTTCCTCACTCTCTCTAAAGCCCGATCTAATATCCATGGTTGATAACCTCTCTGCAAGAATCTATTATAGAGTTCTTACGATTGAATTTAAAAGCTCTCTTCAGTAGTGCAGTTTCTCCGCAAATGGAGAAACTGCCCCACCGGGATGCCTCTAACTGTATGTCCTGGATGACAACTATCAGCTCTTAGCAGGGTATTACCCGCCTTGGGCTTTCTATAAATATCTGTAAAAATTTGACCCGTAAGGACATCCCCCTGGATTCTCAGATCCAGGAAAGAGATGCTTTCAACAGAAATATCAAAAGTAAATATCAAATTTAGATTATTAGTATTCAAATAATCCACAAATTTGATCGCATCAGATGACTGACCATGCCAAATGAACAAAAGGTCATCTATGTATTTCCCAAACCACACAATACTATCTCTAAATGCATTCCGTTCTCCAAAGACGTGGGACTCCTCCCACCAACCCATAAATAAGTTGGCGTAGGAGGGGGCAAATTTCGCCCCCATAGAAGTCCCACGCCTCTGGAGAAAAAAATCCCCATCAAACATGAAATAGTTGTGCGTTAGGAGATACTCCGATGACAACAGAATAAACTCTACCATGGCATCAGAAAAAGAGCCGTAGCGAGTTAAATGGTATTCCAAAGCTGTCAATCCTAAAACTAAGCCATAAATAGTTCCCAGACCACTTAATTTTATCTAATTTTTGGATTACATGTGTTGTATCTCTCAAATAACTCAGTAATCTGAGAACAAAAGGCTGTAGTTGATAGTCAACCCATTCTCCCAATCTCTCATTGAGAGATCCTATACCAGCGACTATAGGTCTTCCCTCTGGGCTCTCTGTGGATTTATGGATTTTAGGAAGTTGATGAAAAATTGGAACTATCGAGTTCTCAACTTTAATAATTTCTCCTTCTCTTGGGGTCAATGCCCCTATTGCAATACCCCTATCCACAAGAGAGCCCAGAAGGAGAGAATAGTCACTGGTAGGATTATTTCTGAGTCTGGTGTAGGACTCTTTATCTTCTAACTGTCTCAAAGCTTCATTCTTATAATAACTTGAGTCTAACACCACCACTGCACCCCCCTTATCCTCACTTTTAATGACTATATCTTTATTGGAGGCCAACCCCTTTATTGCGTCACGTTCCCTTTGATCTATATTGGGCTTCTTCCAAATCCGGTTGCAATCTAGTTGGCGTAGATCTCTCTCCACCAATTCTTGAAAGATATCCAATATCCTACCCCTAGTTGCAACCGGATAGAAATATGATGTACAACTGAGTTTAGGCCCATTAACTCCCAGAGTGTTCAGTACCTCTGGTGACATACCTTCCATCTTCATGTTAATCATATCCATCACTGTGCAAGAATCTTTAAAGGAAAGTAAGTTACCAGACGTGACACCTGGGGCACATACAGAATTACCAGAACTGACATCTGGAACACGTAACGAACCCTGTGTTCCATTTTCATCTAAGACTGGGTCCTCAGAATCAATAGATCCAAAATACTTCTTTAATGTTAACTTGCGTACAAATTTATTTACATCAAGAATAGTATCAAACAGGTTAAAGTGTCTTGTAGGAGCAAAATTAAGACCACGCTCTAAAACCCGCTTTTCTACATGTGTCAACTCATATCTGGAAATATTGATTACTGAGACTACTTTCTGTTGCTCCTTTAATTTCCACCTCTTATTTGTTCCTCCACCCCTTCCTCTTCTACATTTCCTTTTGATTTCTGTTTGTTCTTCTTCTTCACTCCCTTCTTTACCTGCGAAGATGACCTTTTCTGTGGTCGTGTTATTATATTCTGATCGTGGTCTTCTTCCCCATCGATCGTGAATACTTTTTCTACCTGGTCACTCCGACTGGACTGTAAAAAAGAGGAAGGAGAGGAGGAAACAGAAGAAATGGTGGTAGTTTCCATTTCCGAATGGTCTATGTCATCAGTTTCTATGCTAGAAAAACTGACTCTTTTAGGACGTGATTGTGTTCTCAAAATAGATCTTTGCGAATTCCTCCTATCTCTTGAAAAGAAGTTACTCTTCCAGGTATAAACATTATTTGTGTCATAATCTTCCTTATCTCTCAAATATTTCTTCTGCTTGATCTCCATAATCGAATTCTCCAAATTGTTTAAATAAACAGACAATTTTTCATCAAGTTTGGCAAAATCCGGTTGATCTTTCAAAGTACAGATGATTTTATGCTTCTCTTTTATTTCTTCTCGTGTGATAGTTAATATATTCTCTTTATATTTAATAATTAAATTCATTACAGCATTAGAACATTGTGTCAAGACTTAATTCCATTCATTCATGAAGACCATATCTTCTTTTATAAAAGTGGGAATCCTTTTGGACTTCAAATATTGCTGTAATGTTGTCACTTCCCACCATGTTCTGATCTCACGTTCCATCATTTTTTCCAATTCCTTAAATAACACTGATAATTTAGGAATAACAATTGATGTCATGGGAATGTCTCCATCGTTAAAAAGTCTATTCACATTGCACATTCTTTCTTCAGTGTCATCTACTGCTCTCAAACATCTACTGCTGACAGTGTCATTATTCACTTCACTCTCCATGTCTATACACTTTGGCCCAAATTTGCCCTTTAAATATCTCCAATAATAATTATGTGTTGGAAATTCCAATATCTCCAGACAAATGGGCTCGCTTAGAGAAGAAGATATCAAATGCACACATGAAAGCAATGTAGCGGCTCCATCCTATATGTCTTATCGCTGTAGATTCACCATAACAAGTCTCCCATTGTCTTATTACACGGCCAGGAGATTGGAGGTACTTTTTTATTCAATGAATAAAGTTTAATGTTTTAAGAAACTGGGCTTTTGACTTTTTGTATTGGAGTGCAGGAATTCTTTTATAATTTATTTGCATATTGGGAGCGATTAGAGAGGAGCCCACCTGGCACCCACTCAATAGTCTAGCCCATCATCTTTGCCCAGTACATGAATTTTTCTATACGCCATTTGTGTGGTTGGAGTTATGGTGAATCTACAGCGATAAGACATATAGGATGGAGCCGCTACATTGCTTTCATAGGGGCACGAAATGAGCAATCTTAGAGAACCTGTTGACCACCATGAGGATAAACGTATACCCCTACATACTAGCAGTTCTCCCAGAAAGTCAATCGATATGTGAGACCATGGACGTTCGCCATTAGGCACAGGTTGGAGTAGGCCCACTGGGAGATGCCTGGGGGTCTTGGCACGAGCACAGGTGGCCCAGGCTGCAGTAAAAGCAGAACAATCGGTTCTAAGGGAGGGCCACCAGAATATGCCCAGTAGCCTTAGACGAATGGTAAGTCTCCAGTAGATGGGTACGGAATGGCTCATCCACAAACACAAGGCGCCCTTGCTTGAGAAGCCAAAATTTCTTCCCCCAGTGGCGAAGTGATGCTAGTGCTTACTGTAGCCAGGATACGATTTGGCTGAATAATAGGTACTGGCTCTTACTCCTTCTCAATGTCCGAAGCAAACTGTCTGGACAGAGCGTCTGCCCTAATATTTTTAGAGCCCGGAAGATAGGATACTATAAAATTGAACCGGGACAGAAAGAGTGCCCACCTAGCTTGTCATGAGGACAGCCTCTTTGCTTCAGAGAGATACGTTAAATTCTTATGGTCAGTTAGGATTAATACTGGGCTCCTGGTACCCTCCCATAGGTGACGCCATTCTTTAAGTGCCAGAATAATAGCCAGGAGCTCCCTGTCGCCAATCTCATAGTGGCTCTGTGCGCTGGAGAGTTTTTTTGAAAAGAACCCACAAGGTCTCAGGACGCCACCTCCCACAGGACGTTGGGAGAGTACTGCCCCAACGCCAACCTCAGAGGCATCAACTTCCAAAGTGAATGGCAGGGCGGGATTGGGGTGGGACAGCACCAGAGCAGAGGCAAAGGTGGATTTCAGAGTCTCAAAAGCATTTTCAGCTGCCTCAGACCATTGAGAGGGAGTAGCGCCCTTATGTGTCAAGTTAGACAAAGGTTTCACAATTGTAGAAAAGTTCTGGATGAATTTCCTATAATAGTTGGCGAAGCCCAAAAATCGCAGAATAGCTTTTAACCCCTTGGGGTGAGGCCACTGTAGGACTGCTGCCAATTTATCCTGGTCCATAGCAATACCGTCTTTAGAAATTACGAACCCCAGAAATGATACTTGGGACCTATAAAATTTGCATTTTTCTAGTTTGCAGAACAGTTTATTTTTACATAATCGAAGCAAACCCTCAGAAACATCCTTAACACGCTGGGTAAGGTTGGCAGAATGGATCAATATATTATCTAGATATACCACCACACAAGACTGAAGCAGGTCACGAAGGATGTCATTAATAAATTCCTGGAACACTGCAGGTGCATTGCATAGGCCAAATGACATTACCAGATATTCATAATGCCCTGATCTGGTATTAAATGCCGTCTTCCACTCATCTCCAGCCTTGATTCTGATCAGGTTATATGCGGCCCGTAGATCGAGTTTAGTAAAGATGGAAGAGCCCTTTAACATGTCAAATAATTCAGTAATGAGCTGAATGGGGTAGGCATTCTTAGACATCAATTTATTCAACCCCCGGTAATCAATACATGGTCTGAGCTCGCCATTTTTCTTTTTCACAAAGAAGAAACCGGCACCGGGGAGGTAGTCTTGGAATAATCCCCCTTTTGAAGGCGTCCTCAATGTACTCCTCCATCACCCTGTTTTCATCACACGACAGTGGATATGTGCGACCACTGGGAGGCACCACGCCCTGGGGCAGATCAATAGCGCAATCATAGGGTCCGTGCCGAGGCAGTGCGCTAGCCTCCCCCTTGCTGAAAACGTCACTGAATTCTCGATACTCAGCTGGCACGGCGGGAGAGGTACACAAAATCTTGACAGGATGTGATAAACAGTTTTTAGAGCAGTGCTCAGACCATGATTTAACCTCACAACTCTGCCAGTCAAACTGTGGATTATGTAATAGTAGCCATGGAAACCCCATGATGACTGCATGATGGGGAGATCGAATTATTTGGAAATGTACCTCCTCTCTGTGGAGGTCCTCAACAGACATAGTAATAGGAACCATCTCCATGGTGATAAATGCAGGTTGCAAAGGTCTGCCATCAATGGCCAGGAGAGACTCCATTTTGACTAACGGAATCTTGTGCAATTCGGCAAAGGATTGGTCCATGAAGTACCCAGCTGCACCGGAGTCTACCAATGCCATAACCACCACTGATAGGTCTGCCCAAGAAAATACCACCTGGATGGTGGGTTTCTGTGTACTTGATTCTAGGGACTGCTGCATGCCACCTAGGGCTTGTCCCCCAAGGTACCCTAGGTGCGTCCGTTTCCTGGCTGTACAGGACATGTGTGTATTAAATGCCCAGTTTTACCACAATATAAACATAGGCCCTGTCTTCTACGGTGCGCCCGCTCCTCCTTAGTAAGTCTGGTGAATCCAAGCTGCATTGGCTCACCAGACTCAGGTGAACGTTCAGGAGGAATGGGAGGTGAGGGTGGGTTTAAAAGACTGCCATGCCCATAATTTCTGGATCTCGCCCTTTTAGCCAGCTGTCTTTCACGAATGCGAGAATCGATAAGCATGAGATAGTCAACGTATTCATCCAGATCACTGGGTACATCTCTGGTAGATATTTCCTCTTTAATGGACTCAGACAGCCCCTGGGCAAAGGCTGCCACTAATGCCTCATTGTTCCACCCTACCTCTGCTGCCAAGCTCCGAAACTCAATTGCATAATTGCCCAAAGTACGATCGCCCTGCTGCATCTCCATTAACCTCTTGGCAGCAGAGCTGCCAGGCACCTCAAACAGCCTGTGGAACTTTCTCACAAACTCAGCAAATGAATAACGTGCACCTACCTCCACAGTTAAAAAAAAAAAAAAACTTTCCTTGTGAGCCAAGCTGCCCACAGGGTTTTTGACCAAAAAAAACTTACTCGGAGCTAAGCTTCTCCCTAATGCAGGAGCCTTTCAACAGGTGTACCCATAACCCTCATTCAAAATATCTTTAACTACCTGATCCCCTTATAAAATGAGTAAAAGGCCCTTAATGATGTCACAAATACATTTCTATTCCTGGCTATATTCTGTTACAAAATGAATAGGCTATTTAAATATATTTTGTTTATTATAAGATATAGTTATATATATTTTGTTTATTAAAAGATACATTTGTAGGTTTTTTTGTAAGACTTGGCAATCGGGTCACTGTGGTCCAGTTTGTTTACCACATTCCTGGCTTTTTCAGTTTGCAAAGAAGTATATCCCCAAGCCAGAAGTCTCCCAGAATGCAATTCTGCTTTTACACTATAAATATGAAAATAGTGTTTTAAACAAATTAATTGGCCCTTTGAAATGTTGTCGACCAGATATTTCAGATGACAATTATCAGTATATAATAAAGTGTTTCCAGAACACGATTTCTATACAATAACACTACCTGTGGACACATTACCACTAAGGGTCAAATCCAAAAATCAATAGATTATTTTTGTAAATTGTGTGTGAAACTTAAACCACAATTATTGGAATTCAAATATTTAACAAACTGTTCAACTGAACCTCATTACCACACCAGCCTTTATGCCCTCCTCATGGGGTATACTATAATAGTGACTCTGCATCCATGCTCAACCACATAGATTGAGAGGACCACCCCACATTCTCAATGATACGTATAACAAAAGTGTAATCACATAAATATGTAGGTAACTGCAATACAATAGATTGTAGGTACTGGTCCACCAAGTCTGGTAGATCTCATTCATAGAAACAATACCTCAGACAATGGGTCTGCCCACGGCTGCAGAAACGTTTTGTGTGTTTTGGGTAGTTGGTGAAAAATGGGAATTCTTGGTGCCTGCTTATTTGGTTAGACAGCCGGTCGACAGACCCAAATCAACAACATCCTGTAAATGTCACAAACTCAAATGTAGGATCACTCATTAGGATGATATAAGTATCTATATCTGAGAGCTGGCACAAACCCTCTGTGTGATAAGGTAGGGGTAGCCAACATTGGTCCTCAAAGGTTATTGAAAGTGCATATTTTCAGCATATGCCAGCTGGAGCACAGGTGGACTGATTAGTGGCTCAGACTCTAATTGGTCTGCCCATGCTCAGGGATATCCAGAAAACATGTACTGTTGGTAGTTCTTCAGGATCTTGGTTGGCTGCCTCTGATATATGGGGATCTGCATCGCACAGGATGGGAAACTGAACTGTGAAACTTAATGCGGATTTATCAACACCTGTACAAATGTGTGTTAAGTGTTAGATTATCTACTGATTAGGTGGATTTCTTGAATAATTTAATTTTAATCCTATTTTGCCGAAAATTAATGTTTAAACACTGCACTTCCGGATAGACTGCAGGTACAGCTCTATACCTGCAGTCTGTAACTCTGCCTCCACTCTCCTCCCTCTATCCAGCCTCCTCCGATCTTCTGTCTGTAAACCGGAGCAGTCTCATTGGCAGAGATCGATATCTAGCCAATGAGATAGCTCCAGCTTACAGAGAGAAAGCCTCCGTTATCGGAGGAGGCTGATTAGAGGGAGGGGAGAGAAGGCAGAATTACAGACTGCAGGTATAGAGCTGTACCCACAGTCTATCTGGAAGTGCAGTCTTTAAACACTAATTTTCAGCAAAATAGGATTAAAAAAATAAATTATTCAAGAAATCCACCTATTTGCTAGATAATCTAGCATTTAACACACATATGTACAGGGGTGATAGATCACCTTTCAGTTTCTTCCCATGTCACTAATGAGGGTCTCCTTTTCAACCCCTACTGATCTGCTTGATCTCACCATGTAACCCTACCTTCATCTGGAGGTCTCTTCCCAGGGAAGCTGACCTGCTGATAGGGCATTATTCTTGTCACAGGTACCTTTAAGAGTCTGTTCTCAATTATGTTGTAAATGTCCTGTATTACCTTATAGGAGAGAGCAATGGGACATTATTTCACCTCATTCTCTATTACATGCTCTGTGGTGTGTGGGGGATGTTTTACAACACAAACTTCTACTTCTGCAGGAGCATGCTAGTCCTATGACCCTGTAAGGGTGACTGGTCAGACACACCCACAAACAATGAACAATTCAAATCAGAGAACTGCCTGCCTGGAATTAGTGCCAAAACGGTTTCCCTTCATTGTTCACAATATTGGTGTTACGGTTAGTACTAGTACTGATAAGTCTCTAGTTACAGAAGCATTGTCAGGACCTGCAAATTGAAGCTACGGTTCTGCCTTGTCAAGAACTGAAGGTCATAATAGTGCACTCCTACATTTTCCATTGGGGAGAGGATGTCACAGGAAAGAGCAGCAGTGAGAAGCGGATGACAAAGGCAAGTATTCCATGCTCTGGACGGAGCCCCTGGCTGCCTATTCAGGGTGTTCCAGGGCATGGAGATGCATAGAAGGGGGTAAGTGGGGGCTCTGGATAAATTGATTGAGGTAAAAGGAGGGAGGGAGGGAGAGGGATTGAGGGAAGGCCAGCATTTAGATTTTTTTTTGTGGGTAGAGGGTGACAGAAAGTGGGTGCACATATACGCATGTACTAACATTTTCTTTAAAATCTTGGGTATAATTTACACCTGCGTATTATACCAGAGATTTTATGGTAAACAATACTAACAAGTTGGGAAGCTGATATCCTATGGGAGTGATCTGGCTCTGTAAGCTTACTGCTATTGATTGGGCTGCAAACAGGCCAGGATTTAAGCATATCCCGGATTATGCAAAGATGAGTTAATCAGTTAAATTCTGGCCAGTGTGCATTGATTTAGAAATGGTTTCCAGGGGGTTGCACCCTGGTCAGTCCTATCAAAATCAATGCCCCCTGGCAATTCCCTACAATGTTTCTGAGAGGAGTAGCCACGGAGGGCTTCACCTTTCTAGCCACTCCTGTCAAAATCACCACCAGTGGCAACCCCCTGCAGTGATTATGACAGGAATGCCCCTAGCCATTCTTGTCAAAATCACCACCCCATAGTAATTTGCAATGGTACTGCTAACTCCACCCTACTGCCGCCCTGGGGTGTAGCTTCCTTCAATTCTTAAACTTCTCCCAAATCCAAGCTAGATAGATAGGATTGTTTATCAATGACAAGAAAGGCACTCTCAGGACTTCTGAATGAGATGAAAAAGTGATAAAAGGTTTATTTGATAACCGATTACATTATATAATCTTCCTCAGGAAGTTAATGTAATGTAATCGAAAAGATGATCAAACAAAACTTCTCTCATTTTTTCACTGCATTCAGAAGTCCTGAGAGTGCCTTTCTTATCATTGATAAACTTCTAAACTAGCCTTGAAAAATGGAACCCAGCCAGTGACTGTGTTTTGTGCAAATATCTATACTATAAAAGAAGAAGTGGTCATGTGACCACAAATTCTACATCAGTGCCTCACATGCCCCAGGGAGACAGCTAAGAGGAGATCTGCATATCTCCTCCATACTGCTTGAGCCCAGCTTTACTATCACGGTGCCCGTGATCTTTCTGCTGGTGACATTACTACTTCCTGTGCTTAGCTTGCTGGGTTCTTATTGGCTGCTGGCATATGTCCCACCCAGCACTAGCCTTTTTAATCTCAGTCCTGTCATTCCGTGGGTGCCCTTTTGTGGTGTTTCTGCATCTGGTGTCTGTTCTGCTGTTGGTTTCCTGCTCCATGTATGACCCGGTTTTGCTTGACCTTGCTTCTGTCTTTGCTCTGTAACCCATTGCTGACTAGGACTAGCTGACTACCGCTCTGTGTACGGACTCCGGCTGTTGATGACTACCCGCTTCATTGCTGACTAGGACTGGCTGACTACCACTCTGCGTAACGACTCCGGCTGTTGCTGACTACCCACTTCGTTGCTGATTAGGACTGGCTGACTACCACTCTGTGTAACGACTCCGGCTGTGGCTGACTACCCGCTTCGCTGCTGACTAGGACTGGCTGACTACTACTCTGTGTACCGACTCCGGCTGACTTCCCACTTTGTATACTGACTACGGCTCTGGCTGACTATGCACTCCGGTGCTAACTAAGGTTTGGCTGACTACTGCTCTGTGTCTGAGATTGTCAGTGGCAGACTACCTGACCCGTTGCTCACTGGTCGGGCTATTTCCGCTCTGTGTACCATTCCCGGCAGTGGCTGTCCACTCCATCCGTTGTTGCCTAGTGCCCTGCCGGTATCTGCCATTGTTGCCTTGCTGGAGCCTGTCAGCGTTGCCTATCAATACCTGTTAGTATTGCAGTGCCAGTGCCTGCTTGCTCTGCCGATTGGGGCCTGTCAGGGTTGCCGCGCCTGTGCCTGTCCGCTTGCCCTGCCAGTGCCCATCAGCGTTGCCTCCGATTCTCTAGTCCCCCGAGACTAGTCTCCTTCAGGGCCAGTCAGTGCTGCCTCCGGTGCATCTAGTCCTCTGAGACTAGTACCTTGCCAGTGCCTGTCTAATTGCCTCCGGTTACGCTAACCTCCTGACACTAGTGCACTACCAGTGCCTGTACTTGTTGCCTCCGGTTACGTTTAACTCCTGACACTAGTGCACTACCCGTTCCTGTACTTGTTGCCTCCGGTTGCGCTACCTTCTGGCACTAGTGCTCTACCAGTAACTGTACTCTGTTGCCTCTGGTCACTCTAGTTCCCTGAGACTAGTGCCTTGCTCTAGCTCGCCTGTGTTGCCTAGCTTGCTAGGGATACTGCCCTGCAGTAACCTACAGCCTTGCCGGTCGTATTACATCTTAGGCTTGGTACTGCTGAGGTTCTTTTCCTGGTTCCTGACTCCTGTTCCTGATTACTGCATTACTGTTTTGTTTGCTGTCTCTTTGCATCTTGACTTGTATCAAATTGGGAAAATGCCACGGCACTGTCCGGATCTGAACCTGTGAAGGGTGACCTTGGGTTCTTTATTATTTTAATAAAGCTGATTTTACCTCATTAACTTGTCTAAGTGTTCTTATATAACCGTGACAATTACACATTAAATTACAATGCACACACCCCAGGGAGGCATCAAAGAGAAGATATGCAGATCTCCTTCACACTGCCTACGCCCAACATACACACCCCAGGACGCAGCTAGGAGGAGATTCGCATATCTCCTCCACACTACACTTAGTGGAACATACTCAGGCACTTAATTTCCCACAACCCACAGTATCCTTTCATCAAAACCAAAAACAATGCTGACTCTCACCTATGGACATCTATCACGGTGCTCATGATTGCCTCCAGTGTTTAATTTCTCCAACAGCGACCTTGCTACTTCCTGGCTGTCGCTCTATGTCAAACTAGGTTACTGGTTTAATGATGTCATCTCTCCGCCCATCTGCTAGGCCTTAAAGCCTCAGCATTTCCAGTTACCAGTGCCCTTTCGTGGTGTACCTGAGCCTAGTGCTGTGTTGGTCCATTGCTGTTCCTGTGCATTACTCCTGCTACGTATGACTACCCGTTCCCGGACTCCTGGCTACGTCTGACTACCAGTTCCTGTTCTGACTCCTGGCTACGTCTGTCTACCCGATCCGGCTCTGACAACTGGCTACATCTGACCACTCTCCCTCTGTTGCGTTCTGGTTCCGATTATCAGCCTAAACTACCCAGCCTTGGCTACTGAGATCCTTGCTGCCTGGCCCTACCTTTACATCGCTCGCTACCCCTGTAGCAGTGCTTGTCGGTCAGTCCGTGTCACTGAGCTCCTGTGGTCTGTCCGGTTTGGGTGTTGCCTCACCTAGCCTTCTAGGTGCCATTTTGCCTTGCCCCTGGTATACCCTGCGGTAGGGTATAGTTGCGATATTTTTCACCTGCCTGGGTTGACTGAGGAAGTGCCGTGCACTGTCCTTCCATCTAGTCTGTGAAGGTTATCAAGGGCCGTTTGGATACTAGCTACACCTGCCTAGTGAAAGGTTGAGGAGGTGTCTTGCACTGTCCTCACACCTGGCCTCATGAAGGTGGTGGAGTTAGAGTTTCTACAGTGTTGCTCCTGTTGCCTGGGTACTCTAGCATTAGGGTACAGATATGGGTCTAATCACACTTGCCTAGTGAAGGGTGAAGAAATTGTGTGCACTGTTCTTCCCCGCCCTCATGAAAGTGTATTATTCATTGCTGCTACTATTGTGTTTAAAATAAAGTTTATTTTAATTTTATCTGTACTTGTCAAGTGTCATTATTTTCCTAATCACTCTGTGACAGTACGAAAGGGCCATGAACACTGACAGTACAGATACCAGTACTGGGCAGCCACTGAATATCATGTCCAGGATGGACAGGCAGGAACGTCTTGTTCAGCTGTCGGTAGTGTTTCAGACACTCCTAGACTGAACTGTGCATCTTGACAAAGTTGGGCAACCACTGATGGCCTATTCAGTATCGGCATCAGTAACAACCTGTTACAGCTTACCTTGACTTCAGCATCACCTGCAGGCGCGAGGCTTCAAAGCATGCTGCAGGCCTCTGTTTTATCTGTTTGCTTACTGTAGTCTCCTCCTACCAACTTCCTCCCTCTGAGCTGCTCCTCCTACTTCCTGTGGAGGGGTTTAAAGGGCAGACTGAGGCCTGACTCAGATGCCCTTGCGTTGTTGTTCAAAGCAGATCTGTTGCATTGGGCACCGTGTATGACCTGGCTAGTCTTCCATCCATTCTGGTGCTGACCTGTGGCTTTGTCTGACTATTCTTTTGCCTAACCCCTAATAGTGGACATCCAATCTGGTGCAGACTTGTGGCTCTGGCTGACTACCTGATCTGTGTATGACCCGGCTTGTCTGACTACCCCCTCTGGTGCTGACTAGTGGCTCTGTCTGACTATTCTTTCGTCTTTTCCCTTGGTGATCAGACACCCAATATAGTGCGGGCCTGGGGCTCTGGTAGACTTGCATATCTGACTGCAGGCCGAGTCAGACCCTATTCCCCTTTGGATCAAGTTCCTGGGTTCCTGTTCCTGGTTCCAGCCGAGACTTCCAGTGGCTAAGGCCTAGTCTCCAGCACAGTGATTTAGCTTGGCAACCTATTATTTCTGATAGCAGGCTTGCTAGCTATTACCCTGTGCTTATTCTTATTGTATATATTGTATATATCCGCTGTATGTCATTTGTTAATAAACTGCATTAACTAAACCGTACTGACTCCTGAACTTCTCTGGGTAACTGTGACACAACCATTCAGGTGGAGAATACGTGGTATAGAGGGTTGTCTGGTACCACTCCACTTCCCCTAAGATACGATAGGGATCCCATGTTGTGTCATGGGTTCATTAACCAACTCAGAATTTTTTTGGAACTGGTACCCATGCGTTTCAAACCGAGAGAAGCAAAGTAGGCTTCATGATTTCCTTGTTGACCGGCAAAGCTTTGGCATGGGCCAATCCATTGTGTGAAACGGCTAAGCCCATAACTTCTAGCTTCACTCAATTCGTTGAGGCCTTCCATAGGGTTTTTGATGTTCCAGGCTGGTCAATCTCTGACGCAAAAAAAATTGATGACGATTCAACAGGGCACCCATACAGTAGCGGAATATGCTATAGAATTTCGCATACTAGCGGCAGAGTTAGGCTGGAACAATGAAGCCCTGGTGGCAGTTTTCTCGCAGGGGCTGAATGATGCAATTAAAGATGAAACAGCAGCCCGTGAGCTACCAGTTGATTTGGATCAGTTGATTTCCTTCTTCATACTAACTGACACCTGTATAAGAGAAAGGTCCACATATAAGAACCACATGCGAAGGCATGAGTTGCAATTGGTACCAAACGGGGAGTTCCCACCCATGCCTCCCTCACCTCCCTTGCCACCTAGAGCGGAGGTTAGTAAGGCTGAGCCTATGCAGGTTGGCTTTACACATTTGTCCAGGGAGGAGCGGTCCTTTTGCCGTAGAGAGGGTCTATGCCTATATTGTGGGAAGGCTGGACATATGTTACGAGCTTGTCCGGTATGTCCGGGAAATGCACGCACCTAGGATCTCTGAGGGGACAGATCCTAGGTGAAGTCAGTTGGTCCCCAGATCAGGATCTGAGCAAGCCCATCCTACAGGTGGCTATTTCTTGGGCTAACTCCTCAGTGGCTACCCCAGCCCTGATCGATTCTGGTGCTGCAGGCTATTTTATTGATTGGGAGTTTAATAAGGCACATAATATTCATCCATGTTGAGACTCTACAATTTCAGGTTATTCAGTCTCCACACCATGCTGCCATTCTGGGTTTCCCGTGGCTCCAGAAGCGTAATCCCAGAGAGGAGTGGGAGACTTGTGACATATTATCGTGGTCTGACTATTGTAAAGGGGCCTGTCTACAGTAACCTATTATGATATTGTGTACCTCCCCCTCTTTACCCTCAGAGTACCAGTCTTTCAGTGAGGTGTTCAGTAAGGGGGAGGCTAGCACTTTGCCGGAACATAGACCGTATGATTTGATATTAATTTAACGCCAGGCTCGATACCTCCCAAGGGCCGCACCTATCCTCTGTAGGTGGAGGAGAATCAGGCCATGCATTGTCTAGAGGCATAATTAGAAAATCTTCCTCGTCCGCGGGGGCTGGTTTTATTTTTTTTCAAGAAAAAGAATGGGGAGCTTAGACCCTATATCGACTACAGAGGTCTAAATAAACTGATGGTGAAAAACATGTACCCCATCCCGTTACTTACTGAATTATTTGACCGTCTGAAGGGTTCCTCTGTGTTTACGAAACTTGATTTGAGGGCGGCATATAATTTGATTAGAATCAAGGAGGGCGATGAGTGGAAGACCGCTTTTAACACTCATAGTGGCCATTATGAGTATTTGCTCATGCCATTTGGGCTATGCAATGCCCCAGCAGTCTTTCAGGAGTTCATAAACTATGTTTTGAGAAGTCTACTACAGTCCTGTGCAGTGGTCTACCTGGTCGATATCTTGATATCGAGACTCATAGGAGAGTGGTTGCTACAGTATTGCAAAAACTGTGGAAAAAAAAAATCTATATTGCAAACTTGAGAAGTACTAATTTCATAAAGACCAGGTGCCCTTCCTGGACTATGTTATCTCTGCCAGAGGTATTGCCATGGATACAGAAAAACCCTCATCAGTCCTGCAATGGCCACGTCCTGTGGCCCTGAAGGCCATATAAAGATTCCTCGGATTTGCGAATTATTATAGAAAATTAATTTGAAATTTCTCTACTTTGGTCAAACCCTTGACTGATTTAACTCATAAGGGCGCTAACCCATCGGTTTGGTCCCATGAGGCCAACAATGCTTTTGAAGCCTTGAAATCTGCCTTTTTGGTGGCTCCAGTATTAGAACATCCTAACACAGCATTGCCTTTTACCCTGGATCTGAGACAGGTGTAGGGGCAGTATTGTCTCAAAGATCCAAGCCTGGCAAGCCTCTGATGCCCTGTGGATTTCTCTAAAAAAATAAAGACTATGGCTCGAAGCCTATATGATATAGGGGACTGTGAACTGCTAGCCATTATCCTCGCTCTTCGTGAATGGCGTCACCTCCTGGAGGGGACAAAGGCTCCTATTCTGATCTTAACGGATCATAAAAACTTGACATACCTATCGGAGGCCAAGAGACTGTCACCAAGACAAGGCAGATTGGCATTGTTTTTGTCTAGATTTAATTTTGTAGTTTTGTACCTCCCTGGTTCCAAGAATACTCATGCAGATGCCCTGTCTAGACAGTTTGGCCCAGAGTGTGAGACAGAAAGTGAACCCTTTCCGATCATTCCCCTGATTGCATTTTGGCCACACTACGCACTAGTATTACTTTTCCCTTGGCCGAGGAGATTCTGGCTTCACAAGGTAATGCTCCAGTTGAGAAAAACAGTGACAAATGTTTTGTATCTGACAATTTCCGCACTAAGCTGCTCATTTGTCCAAGGCAGCTGGACACATTTGTCAGTACCAATTAATTTGGTCAATGTCACAGCTCTTTTGGTGGCCTAGTTTAAGGGCAGATGGTGCAGCCTTTGTGGAGGCTTGTTCCGTATGTGCTCGTGCCAAAGCTCCTAGGCATCTTCCTCTGGGGCTGCTCCAGACAGTTCTGAATGGCGAGCGCCCATGGTCACACATTTCCATAGATTTTATGGTGGAATTGCCTAGATCCAAGGGCTGTACAGTCATACTAATGATAGTGGATCGATTCTCCAAAATGGCACATTTCGTCCCGCTTCAGGGACTACCTTCCTCTAAGGAATTGGCTTTGGTATTTGCCAGGGAGGTATTCAGGCTCCACTGAGTACCCTGGGTTGTGGTTTATGATCGTGGAAATCAGTTTGTATCAAGGTTTTGGAGGGCCTTTTTTGACCAGATGGGCATCAAACTGTCATTTTCTTCTGCCTACCACCCCCCAGACTAATGGTGCTGCGGAAAGAGCCAATCAGGGGCTGGAACAATTCTTGCGCTGCTTCACTTCTGACCATCATGATAATTGAGTTGACTTGTTGCCTTGGGCTGAGTTTGCCAGGAATTGTGCCATAAACTCCTCGTCCAGGAGCTGTCCCTTCCTGATTAACTATGGGTTCCAACCACCTCTGCTACCGAATTCATTTCAGGCACAGGATATTCCGGCTTTGGATGAGCATATGCGGCAGCTCCGCTCCACATGGGTACAAGTTCAGAATGCCTTACGAAGGTCCTCAGAGAGCGATCAGAGACACACAGATTGCAGGAGGCGTCCTTCTCCTGTCTTTCAGGTAGGGGATAGAGTCTGGTTGGCCACCAAAAATCTGCACATGCAAGTGCCCTGTCATAAGATGGCTCCACAGTTCATAGGACCCTTCCGGGTGCTCCGCACATTAAACTGTGTCTTATGCTTTAGACCTTCCCAGGAACATGCGCATTCACAACGTCTTACATGTCTCACTCCTGAAACCATTGGTCTGTAACCGCTACTCATCCGCTCCTGTAGTCCCAGGTCCCGTACGCATTCAAAATCAGGATGAGTATGAGATTCAAAGCATTCTGGAGTCCCGCAAGGTCCGGGTGCACATTCCAATATTTTGTCCATTGGAAAGGTTATGGTCCAGAGGAGCATTCCTGGGTAAATCAGAATGATATTCACGCTCCTTGATTGCTGTGCAGATTTCATGCGAAGTTTCCCAATACGGTGTGATCTCCTCAGCTCCTCAGTTCTTATAGGTCACTGGTTTAGTGATGTCATCTCTCCGCCATCTGCTAGGGCTTAAGAGCCTCAGCATTTCCAGTTACCAGTGCCCTTTTGTGGTGTACCTGAGCCTAGTGCTGTGTTGGTCCATTGCTGTTCCTGTGCATTACTCCTGGCTACGTCTGACTACCCGTTCCGGTTCTGATTCCTAGCTACAACTACGTCTGACTACCCATTCGGCTCGGACTACTGGTTATGTCTGACTCCCCGATCTGGCTCTGACTCCTGGCTTCCTCTGACCACTCTCCCTCTGTTGCGTTCCGGTTGCTGTTATCAGCCACGGCTACCCAGCCTTGGCTACTGAGATCCTTGCTGCCTGTGCCTACCTTTACTGCTCTTGCTACCCCTGTAGCAGTGCTTATCGGTCAGTCCATGTTACTGACCTCCTGTGGTCAGTCCGGTTTGGTTGTTGCCTCACCTAGCCTTCTAGGTGCCGTTTTGGTCTTGCCTCTGATATGCCTGCGGTAGGGTATAGTTTCGCTATTATTCACATGCCTGGTGTGACTGAGGAAGGTTACCAAGGGCCGTTTGGATACTAGCTACACCTGCCTTGTGAAAGGTTGAGGAAGTGTCTTGCATTGTCCTCACACCTGGACTCGAGAAGGTGGTGGAGTTAGAGTCGCTATTGTGTTGCTCCAGTGTTGTGGAGCTACTCTCTCCTGTTGCCTGGGTACTCTAGCGTTAGGGTACAGACTTGGGTCTGATCACACTTGCCTTGTGAAGGGTGAAGAAAGTGTGTGCACTGTTCTTACCTGGCCTCGTGAAAGTGTATTATTCATTGCTGCTACTGTGTTTAAAATAAAGTTTATTTTAATTTTATCAGTACTTGTCAAGTGTCATTATTTTCCTAGTCACTCCGTGACAGAGGGCAATTGAAGCGAGCCTGCCCATATATAAAGGTAGGCTCACTTCAAATTCCCTCAGCGTGTTACGGGCATCGGCCAGTACACAGCTGAAGAGGAGAGTCGTGGGACATTTGTGTCTCTGCCGCCACCCTCGCGGCTGCTTCAAGCGGCGGAGACAGTTAAAAGCTAAGTCAGATTTTGGGCATTAATGAATCGCATTTGATTTATGTATATGTGGAGCTTTTTTATTTATTGCCATTTATTATTTGGGCCATTACATGGAGGCATATATGGGTATATTTATGGATCACTAATTTTTAACCCTTTGAGTGACAGTGAGGTACGCAACGCATTGCTTTGCGTACCCCTCTGCCATTAAAAGGGTTCTGGAATGTATTCCTTCATGCTTGATTTTTATACTTTTATTTTATTTTACAGGGAGAAGACAAGGTGGAAGATAGAAGAAAGAACAGAAGGACAGTGGATAACAGGTAAGTGTCACATGGATCAGTTAACGATCGGTGCTTGGAAATATGTCCAGCACCGATAGTTAATTGTTTTTCACTGTTCAGTTCCCAATATCGCTGCTTTTAGTGGCATTTTGGGAACTAAACGCACAAAGCGGACGTTCAGTCACAAGACTTTTTGTGGCTTAATGTCCTTTGGAGTTCTAGCTGATAGGGTCTTTAAATACCACGTTCAACATGTTGGTTTAACAGCTGGTATTCACCTTGGCCCTACCAGCTATGTAAGCGGCTGGCTTTAAATCTACCCCTTGTAGTGTTAATAGGCTAGGAAGCATCTGCATCTACAAGGCCCAACAAAAATTGTAAAAAATAGAGCTGATGGACAGCCAGAAAGTGTCCACCATCAGAAATACATATAACAAAAGACCATAAAAATATAACTGACACAGGAAAGAGATTATGAAATATACTGAATGATAGTGTCATGGTTTTTAAGAACACTCAGACAATTTGGTAAGGTAAAATCAGCTTTATTGAGAAAAATAAAGAGCACAAGGTCACCCTTCACAGGTCCAGATCCGGACGGTACAGTGGCACTTCCCAAATCTGACACAGGTCAGGGTACAGCAACACAAAACAAATAACAATATGGTCTGGAACAGACGACAGGAACAGAAACTCAGCAGTATCACCTAGGAAGTGGCCCAAGTAGCTAGACAGTAGGTGACTGCAGGGCAAAATCCCCAGAAGGCTAGGGATAGAATAACGGACAACCAGGACACTGGAGAGTGACCCGGTCCAGGTAACCGGAGGCAACACTGACAGGCAATAGCCAGGCACTGGACCCAGGAGGCTAGGGTGACCTGAGGCAGTACTGACATGCACAGCAGGGAGTAATCCCTGGAGACTGGTAATCTGAGGCAACACAGACAGGCACAGGCATAGGCCAGTCTCAGGAGACTGAGGTAACCAAGGGCAGCACTGACAGGCACAGGCCAGTCTCAGGAGACGGAGGTAACCAAAGGCAGCACTGACAGGCACAAGCCAGTCTCAGGAGACTGAGGTAACCAAAGGCAGCACTGACAAGCACAGACACAGGGCCAGTCTCAGGAGACTGAGGTAACCAAAGGCAGCACTGACAGGCACAGACACAGGCCAATCTCAGGAGACTGAGGTAACCAAAGGCAGCACTGACAAGCACAGACACAGGGCCAGTCTCAGGAGACTGAGGTAACCAAAGGCAGCACTGACAGGCACAGACACAGGGCCAGTATCAGGAGACTGAGGTAACCAAAGGCAGCACTGACAGGCACAGACACAGGGCCAGTCTCAGGAGACTGAGGTAACCGAGGGCAACACTGGCAACCTCTGCAAGGCACTAGTCCTGAAACTAGGGAAATCGGAGACAATACTGACACGCACTGGCTTGGTACTAGTCTAGGAGACTAGTGTAATTGAAGGTAATGCTGACAAATACTGGCGAGGCTCTAGTCTCAGGAGACTAGTATCACAGTCCCCGTGATCCCCTGTCAATCTCTTCTGTTGTTACCTGTGCATTGGAGGAGGCTGATTGGCCCGCCCAGGATGTTCCTTTATATACTGGGTTTTGGGCACTTGTCAGAGGCCCTTTCGTGGTGTTCCTGATCCTGCGCCTTGTTGCTGTGTTACCGCATTCCTGTGTACCGACCCGGCCTGTCTCACCATTCCGCTATTCCTGCTCGTGATTCGACCCGGCTCTGGCTGACGTTCCTGCTCTGTGATTGACCCGGCTCTGGCTGATGTTCCTGCTCCGGGATCGTTTCCTGTGCTCCTGTGTGATTCCGGTCGCCGTCTGGTGACATTCTGAACTGTGTTTGTGTCGCTCTGGCTAATCCTCTCTCTATTCTACCGAGCTGTTGCCTGAGCTGTAGTCTTCCTTACCGAACCTGCATTAACCCTTGCTGTGCTGGTTGCCTCCGTTATTTGAGCCTGTTCTCATACACTTGCCAAGCCAGTGTGTTCCGATTGAGCCATTTAACACTTACTGAGCCTGTGCCTTATCGACCTAGCCTACCTATTCACACTAGCAGAGCAGTTGTCCGTCCCGGTGCTCGTGCAACGCCGCAGTCACGCCTGTTGTCGTTGGTACCTCCATTGGGCTCTTGCAGTGTGTGCTCCGTAACGGCACCGGAAGGGTGTCCCAGCTCTGGTCTTCGAGTGCTCAATGTGTTAATCGATCTGCAGTACTACCATTTACTTTGGCTCACTATTGCTTGTGCAGTGATTTCTCCGTTCTGGCACCCAAGGGGTGTTTAGGGCTCTAGTCCCGTTGGCACACGCAGGGTTACATCCGTGAGAGTATTGAGGGCGATTCAGGTTCTGGTTAGCTCCTGCAGTGGCTTTACTCCTGATTATTCCACTAAGGTGGTATAGGCTCAGCTCTGGTCAGGCGCTGATCATTTTGGGCGTTCAGTTGCTAGATATCTGAGAGTGATTAGTCCAGTCACACAATACACCCTCCTTTGCACCACCTAGAGACTGATATTACCTTCTGGGCGTTGGCCAATCAGTTTACTAAACTAATCAGTTTCTCCACATTAACCCCTGTATATTTTACTTGCCTGAACAATATATCTACGCTATACTTATTTGGGCCTGTATATTGCCATTACCATTCTTGGCCCCCAGGGGCGCTGTTCATTTACATTTATTTCAGTAAAACTGTGTTTTTACTCTACTTGTGTCTGAGTGTCAGAAAACCGTAACAACTAGGAACAGGAGGCAATGAATAGGTAAACAGCCACAAACAGAATCGGTTCTCTAAGCGTAGAAGCCAAGCTCAGATACACAGAGTGAGTCAGCCACAGACAGGATCGGTACACAGAGCGTAGTCAGCCACAGCCAGGATCCGTACACAGAGAGCGGTGGTCAGCCACAGCCAGGATCGGTACACAGAGCGGTAGTCAGCCACAGCCAGGATTGGTACATGGAGCGACAGTCAGCCACAGCCAGGATTGGTACACAGAGTGTTAGTCAGCCACAGCCAGGATCGGTACACGGAGCGTCAGTCAACCACAGCCAGGATCGGTACACGGAGAGCGATAGTCAGGCAGTCCGGGTCAGCAACGGAATACGGCAATAGAGACAGGAGCAAGGTCAAGCAAAACCGGATCATACACGGAGCAGGAATCAACAGCAACAAACGCCAGATACAGGAACACCACAAAAGGGCACCAAAGAGATGACAGGACAGAGTTTAAAAAGGCTCAAACTGGGTGGAGCAGAACCCAGCGGCCAATAAGAGCCCAGCAGTAAAGAGGCAGGAAGTAGCAATGTTGCTGGCACGGGAGATCACAGGCACTGTGATAGATAGCTACAAAGCCAGATAAGCCAGCAAGGGCCCCAATAGGGGCAGGCACTAGAGGAAAAGGTATCCTATCTAAGTACAGAAATTTGGGTTGGCCCGCTGGATCAAAACTCGCGAGAAGAATGTAAAATCTCGTGAGAGGAATATACATTACACCTAACAGAAAAAAATATATGTAAAGAGCGGTAATATGCCCTTACTCATAGTTATCGCAGAAGAGAAACAGAAATATAGCAATCTATCCAGGATATGCACAGCTCGATATGTACACATGCGTAAAACACAACAAGCAATACATATGGGCAAATATATTAATTCAGGAGAAGCAATGCTGAATAGGTTACCCTAGATACCAATGAGTACGTAAACGCATGCGCACAAGGAAGAAAATACACAAATATATTCAGATGGAGCTACGCTTGTTAGGTCACTATAGGTACCAATGAGTACATGAATGCATGCAAAACAATTAATGTTGAATTCCTTATCTGCTACAGGACTGTGAATACTTTTAATGCAATGTATATGTTCACAAATGGAGCAATGCCCACAAGGGAAACTTCCCACAATCACGGTACCCCCCACGTCTGATAGTTGGGAGAAAAATGGCTACGCACCATCAAATGACGCAGGTTTTTGGATCTTTTGACTATCAAAGTAGGTCGTTGGTCCAGAAAATGTTTAAGGACATCATCACTGTGCAAAATATATCAGTGTTTGTTAAAAATTCGAGAAATGTTGTCCCATTGGTTGTTAACCTGAGTGATTAGCCTGATCTTGGAAAAATCATTAGGGGACTTTTTACCTGTATTTAGAAGGCTTTCACATTTACTGGTCATTGCACGTTGGTATCCCTTTCACAGGCAAGTCTTTGGATATCCCCTTTCATGAAAACAGCCAAACAGATCTTTAGCATGATGTTCAAAAGATTCTGTGGTGGAACAATTGTGTCAAATTCTTAAATATTGACCTGTCGGAATGTTTAACTATGTATAAAATTAACTACATATAAAAATTAGTTAGTTGTTGGGTATTTTAAGACATAATTAATCATTATTGATACTGACAATATTTGGAGTTAATATAAAAATAAATATAAACAGAGATCTAAATTAGTTTATTGAATAAAATTAATAACGTTTAAAAGATTAATAATAGGGATTAAGGTTATATATGATAAATCAATTAACATCATTTTTTAAAGGGATAGTAATACTTCGTTTTAACTTTATTTTATTTTGTAGGCATTAAAAAAACATGAAGAATGATATAAGTCTTATCTCTCAAACCATTATGGTTTATGAGATATTCACAAGCAAAGTTTCCCCCTCCCGCCTTTTTCCTAGTGTAAGCCATCTCTTCTCAGATGTGGAATGCAGTCCATAGACTGGACAGATAACAGAAGGGGACACTCTTATTCCTTTGAAAACAATGAAATCCCTGCCCCCCTTGACAAGCTTTTCAGGTTTTTCTGTTATCTTAATTGAAGATTGTCCCTCTCTGCAGTCTACCTGGGCACCTCCCTTCTGATCTGGCTGAAAAGTGTTACATCAGTAAAAGGGGCGGGAGGGGGACACTTTGCTTGTGAATATCTCTTAAACCATAAAGGTTTGGGAGATAAGACTTATATCATTATTCATGTTTTTTTAATGCCTACAAAATAAAATAAAGTTAAAATGAAGTATTACCATCCCTTTAAGAATACCATGCCTTTAAAAACGAATACTCATCTCTTTAAGAATTAATAATTCAAACATAATAATAATGAAAAAGTAGATTTGTTTTTTTAATTAAGGATTGAATGAACACAACCTAATAAGTAATCAGGTTTGGCTGATACAACACTACAGAAGCACATAATATGGCACACTTACACATATATTTCACAATGTTTAATAGGTACATATAAGCACATAAGTTGACACACTCACACATACATCTTACAAGATATATATGTTTATGTAGGTGATGTTTTTATAAGCATGTACCTATATATACATATATATGCACATGCTTTATTTGTTTGTTTTTTTATTTAAGTAGATTTATTTTGGTGGCTTAAGAAAGTTGTATCTCCCAAAGAGTAATATAATTTAGGGGTTAAAATTAGTAAGAGCACACCCATACAGGTGCATGCACTCAGCTAGTCAAATGAAAGGAGCATTTGAATTTAAGAGGAACCTATATAAATCAGCTGGAGATTACAGTTAACTATTCTCTGAGGAAGTGCTGAGTGAACAGTACGAAACGTGTCAGAAGAAAATTATTATTTTTATACACATTTGTGAACTTTATATATGCGATTGGAAGAGCTAAACTCCATGTGTTAGAAATTGTTAAAGACCGGATTAAAGTATGTATGCCCGGTAGAAAGAGGCACATTAAATAACAATTGGGCGGGAGGAGAAAAAGGGATTTGCCCGCATTTATATACAAGGAGTCGGGAGGAGAGAGAATCCTGCCCGCATATAAATAATCTACAAGGAGTCGGGAGAAAAAGTATCCTGCCCGCTAAAGATTGTTACAAACAACTCTGTCTAAACCAACGACAGACACCGGATCAGAAACACACGGAGGTAGATATATACTAAGTAACAAGGAGACTTGTCAAAGTAAGGATTGAGACGAGAAAATACTACTTTATTATCCATTGACTTTACATTGAGGATTTAACCTTTGCAATACTGGTCATAATTTTAGTCCTCTAAAGAATATTGTGATACTTTAAAAACTGAGAATCTAATCTTTGCACTATTGGTCATAATTTTAGTCCTCTAAAGAATATTGTGAGATATTTAGTTTGCAAATCCTTCTGTATATTGTGTTTAAATTTTTTTTAATAAATATTTTTGTATTATTGTATTTTCTGTACTGTCTTTGAGCCATCTTTATCAATATATATAGATATTGGGAATTTTGGAGTTCTATCAAATGCATTAAAATATCTTAGTTTCAGCGCTTAGTCCATTTCCACAAAGGTAAGTTATAACCTGTTAGCTATATCATTTTTATTAGTATTGCAAAAACAATACAAAAATTCCCTTTTTTTTGTTTATGCATACAAGAATTGCACAGTTATAGGCCTAGTGCTAACCATTCAGTAGTACAATGTGAAAACTGGTATTTACCAGACTGAACGACTGTGGGGTCAGTTACTCCAGAATAGCGGCAGTATATAGCTAGGTCCTACTGCCTTACTCGCCAGTCTAAGGGAATGCAAAGAGGTATTTGCCTCTCCTTCTTGGACTTACCCAGCAGTGGGAGAGGAGTATTAGAAATAATAGACAAAAACCTATCATGGAAGAAAGGAACAAAAGAGGAGATAGCTGGGAGGGAGATCTTTTCTATACTTTCCCGTCTTATCTAGGAAACACAGCACTCTCTCTCTTTTGTGTATGCTACCAGAAGACCTGAAGGAAATAACATGTAAGATGTAGTACATCCAAGTATGAAATGCTGCACTGTACAAGTGTGTAATACAAAATTGCATGGCAAATGCATCATAACTGTGCCTTTTAGAAATATATAGTATTCAAATTCTGATATATATTTTGCTTTATTATTTATTCATTCTACATATTTGAAGATGAATCACCACAGAGATAGATTTCTTTTCCAAAGCATTTTATTAAAGTGCAGTTCCTTATAGTCCAAACACCATTTGAGATATTTTTTCATATTGCATATATTGTACACAAATAAAAGATACAATAATAAAATTAACCAAAAATCTAAACTATTGTAAACTCCACATATAGTGTAGTAGGGAAAACAAGAATACTAATACAGAATCTAAGAAACATTAGTGTTTTAAATAAAAAAAACAAAAACAATAGTTTGTTATTCAGAAATAAATTCAAGAAAAATGTCCATTGATTTAAATGGTCCTTTTAGCCCCTTTATTCATAGAGAGCTCCTATGCACATTTAAAGGGATAGTAATACCTAATTTAAAGTTTATTTAGTATTGTAGGCTTTATAAAAATATTAAGAACTCTGCAAGTCTTGTCTCTCAAACCTTTATAATTTGAGAGATATTCGCAACTAAAGTTCCCCTCTGTGACGTCAGCGTTCTAGCTGACAGACTTGGATTCTGGTCCGCAGAATGGCCGGTGGCTCTTCAGCAGAGCTGAGATTGCAATCTTTAACCCCTTAACGACCGGGCAATTGGCGCAGTGCGGTCAGTTAAGGACCACAGAGCATTTTTTTTTTTTTTGCTCCTTCCGGTTCCGGACTCCCCGAACAGCGTGCAGCCGCGGGGGGAGCCCGGAATTCCATGACAGTCATAGTACGTCATGGGTCGTTAACTCGCATTGACCCATGACATACTATGATCGTCAAGGGTCGTTAAGGGGTTAAAAAGAGTTACTTCACTGGAACGGTCTACAATGTGTGCTTACAAACCAGGTATACTTTGTAGACTGTTCCAATGAAGTAACTCTTTTTAAAGATAGTAATATCGGCTTTGCTGAAGAGCCGCTGGCTGGTCAGCGACCAGAATCCAAGTCTGTCAGCTAGATGGCAGACTTGACTGAAAAAGCCAGGAAGAGGGAACTTTATATAAAGGTTTGAGAGATGAGATTACATAGTTCTTAATATTTTTTAAAGTCTACAATCCTAAATAAACTTTAAATTAGGTATTACTATCCCTTTAAGGGGTTACAAGCACATTTAAATGAATGGAAATTTTCATTTCTCCCCTATGGTTCAGTTGGTTTGCTCCAGATGGATAACTCTCACATGTGCAAAAGATACAGAAAGAATTCCATGACGGTCATAGTACGTCATGGGTCGTTCAGTCAGATCGACCCTTGACGTACTATGACCGTCAAGGGTCGTTAAGGGGTTAAGTGCCAGAGAGGTATCCAACATGGATACTGCTCTGGTACGCAAAATGTTAAGAGAAATCTGCATTAACCCTTTATATGCTAGACAATGAATTTTTAACAATGTGTTGGCAATGCCTCCAGGATCCAAGGGTAAAATGGACACACAATTGGCAGTATTAAAGCACAGATGGGCTACATAGAGTTAATGTCCGGAATTCTGAAGTCTCTCTTTTTTTTTTTTTTTTTTAACAATACCCTTGATGATAATTTTTTTCATGTGTTTTTTGTTTGTGTTGTATCCACCTACGATTATTCCGGTGACATACTCACTGTAAAGGCCTTATGCCCCAAAGAAAACTACAGGCATTCCAAGGCAAACCAACTGTACCATAGGGTTCATATTGATAAAAGCAAACTGGAGTTATTGGAATAAATCAAATGCACTGCAGGGGACAAATGAACAGTCCCGTTAAATTAAAGTGGGCTTTTAACCCCTTGAATGCTAGAGGTCTCCAATACATTGAAAAGCAATGCACTGGAGACCTCTCAAGCATTTAAAGGGATAGTAATACTTAAAATGTAAAAAAAATATGTTGTAGGGTTTATCCCCCTGAGTAAAAAAAGGGTACTCCCACTGCTGAAAGGCGTTTCATTCAAAAGTTATTAATTTTCAAAGTTGAATTTTTTAGGTGCAATATCACAGTGGCCTGAAATTGTACAGTGGTGCTGTTGCTACACGATCCTATGGACAGCTCTGGTCAGTTGACCATAAATCTCCATAGGATGGTGTAGCAACAGCGCCACTGTACAATTTCAGGCCACTGTGATATTGCACCTAAAAAAATCAACTTTGAAAATTAATAACGTTTGAATGAAACACCCTTCAGCAGTGGGAGTACTCTTGTTTTACTCAGGGGGATAAACCCTACAACATATTTTTTTTTACATTTTAAGTATTACTATCCCTTTAAGTTTAAAAATCTCTGTTAAGTGCATGGGAATTTAGGAGTATTTGTCCCATATAGTGCAGTTGATTTACTCAAGAATAACTCCAGTTTGCTTTTATAAATATCGGCAAGGGTTCCTACGGCTTTAAAATGGGATGTATCGCATTGAATGTTAACACTCATAGTGTAACAAACCAGAGTTAAACCAATGGGGATGTGTACTGGTCCTTCTAGGGGCTAGATCTATTACAGGTGCTAATTTTATCTCTGCTTTTATCTCCAGTTGAATATTTTCAATAGGAAAATATTTGAAAAAACGGGTGTTAACATTTAGCACCTGCAATAGAATCTAGCCCAAGGACTGCAGTTGGGTAGAACTAGGACCAATCTGGATTTCTTTAGAACATAAGGCCCCAAATCACTTTGTTACTCTCATTTTTAGGCTAACACCCGTGCCCCCCCCCCCAAAAAAAAAAAGCTTACCAGTAAACGTCTGTAATGTTTAAAAGGGATATTAACCCTTTATTTTGACTAAAAAATATGTGCAATTTGACTTAGAATATGTTACCATTTTTTAATCTACATCTCTTTTCCACTTGTGTCCCCAAAATGTAGCTCCCTGGATCTGTTTACAGACAGCTTTCTAGCAGGGAACATAATAGCAGGATTAGAGACACAATGTAAAAAACGATACAATATAAAACAGACATCAAACAGATCACTCGGCTCTGCAGGGATAGTGTTACATTGTATCACTGTTCTGCTTTGATTGTGGACTGACCAGAAACGCTCTAGAAACAAAAATCCAAACAAAAAGGTGTAAGTATAAAAATTATAGGTAATTTTACTTTATATAGTACACTTGCACCATATGAAACTGGGTGGTAATTGCCTTGCTTGAAATCATGGTTGCTCCTTTTATAGAATTAGATCAGCAGCATAAATACTGTCCTGGGCATTCATTGTGTTAATACTTTGCTACCTAACAATTAGTATTAGCACTGCAGAAGACAGAGATAAATACTTAGCACTGATTAACACATAAAACAGGAGGGGTAGAGCTATCACTTGCCAATTACTATGAGGCTGCATTGTGCAATTCCACTTGGAAGCCTTGGGCTACAATCACAGAGTCATTGGAAGCTGATGTGCAAAGTAAGATTGGTGCAATTCTGGGGCAATCCAACTGAACCATAGAGAACAAATAAAAAATACCATTGATTTAGAGGGGACCTTGGTAGCATTATAGGAGTTCAAAGCCCCGTTAAATCTATGGGAATTTTTGGTATTTTAATTTATTCTCTGTGATGCATTTGGGTTTTTACAAGATTTGAACCATTGTGTGCAGACTTCAATGACTAATGGGGAAACTATCACAAATAAGAGTGACTGAAGGTAACACAACCACAGATGAAACTTGGGACTGTAGTCTCTGGCTTCATCGGTTTTATCCTGGCCTCCTAGGTAGTCAAGATGGCAACAGAAGCCTCTTTGCAGCCCTAAGTCATTCACAACAATTTTCTAGGAACACTGCTAAATATGCTTGGTAGTTGCCCTTTAAGTGCCACAGAGGTATAGGATACCTTATCACATCTTACAGAAAAAAAGAGACGGTCTCCTTATATTGGTTGTTGAGTGCCTATGGGAGACCTTCTCTTTTTTCTGTAAGATGGTCTCATCGGAACCCTGTGTGGGATTCACATGGTTAAACCGTATGTTTAATATTTTTGAGTGCTCGCTATGGTTTATTTTGAGTAAGAGGTATAGGATACCTCTTTGGCACTCAAATGGTTAACAAGATATTGTATGAGCCACCATACTATAAAATAAGTATCACTTTTATAATTACCAATTAAAGTATTATTTTCAAAATATAACACCTAAAAAACAAGTGCACTTAGCAGTTTAATAGGAAAACCAAACTGATTCAAAACAGGCCTGTCAGAGAACATCTGTGTGTTACACCATTTCAAATACTTCCATTAAGCACTCCTTGCAAAATTATAAATTACCCTTTTATCTAATTTTTATCAAAGAAATGTAAATATTGTTTCCAAGTTTAATTGTCATATGTTAGTGCATATGGCCCCAGGTTTTAAGCATCATAAGCTGCCAAAAAATCCTTTGAACACTGCAAGAATCTGGGGCCACAATATCTCTGTTAAGTCATAACTTTATTTACACAAATGTTGTTTAACACGTGGAAGTTGGAGTAACTGGTTACGTTTTACATCCGGGGCAAAGGCAGGAAACATGTAGCTCTCCAGCTGTTGGCTGATTGGGGATGATAGGAGTTCTAGACCTGAACAGCTAGACAGCCAAAGGTTTGCTACTCCTGATCTGAGGCATAATCGAAGAACTGCACCCGTCAATTTTACTAGTCAGTTCAAAACACTGAAAGCCTGTTCTGCTTTAGTGGCTGGACTGTAGGAGGGTCCATCTAACCAGAGTTCTGGAACCTCCACACACCTAGCAGTCAGCTCCTGTTGGCAGATAATCCTTCACCAATCCGGTCACTTCCACATTCAAGTTTGATGGACCCAAAATAACGTGATGAGTCTTGAATAGACATGTAGAGCTATACTAAAAGTTAAACTGGTGCAATTCTGGAGAAAACCAACATAATTATAAGGGATACATAATATTTTCCCCAAATCCCTTGCAAACAGCCCATAATGAAATTCACAAACTGCCCTACAAGAAGAAATTAAAACTAAAACAATCAGGCCCTGTATTTTATTTTAATAAGGCACAATGCCCACCAGATTTTAAAGGAAATTCCACACATGACCAAATCTGGATTGCCCTGGAACTGAACACTGTTTAAAGGGAAATACAGTCAAAAAAAAAGTAAGGGTTAATCATCTAGTAAAATGATGTACCCCCTGATACTGCCTCACCTTTTTCACAGAGTTATGAAATCTGCAGTGCTGGGGGCATCCATTTTGTATTTGCAGTGGACTGAACCAATATTGTGCCAGCTAAGGGCTGGATTCTATAGCAAGTGATAAATATGGAAGAGCAGCAGCAGTTTGGGGGAAATCCAGTTGTACCATAGGGAGATCCATAAACTGTAGGTTTCTTAATCTTGCCATGTGATACATAAAGCAAGGCACTTTCTGGAGACAAAACAATAGTCTGTTTTCAGTGGCTAGGCTACCAATACTGTCAGGTGCATAATCCTTTCATGATCTGAAGGTAAACTTTGGCTTTAAATCTAAAGATAACCTTTTTCTGTTAAAGGAAAATTACATTTTATTATAGAGAAAAAACCCAAAACAAAGAATAAATTGAAGGGATTTTCATGCTGAATATAAATGAAGATGAAGTCTGCAACACTGCCATCTAGGGGGTTTATCACTAATGCATGATAAAGAGGTGATAAAGCAGAGATGACTTCTCCAGTCATATCACTTCTCCAATTCCTATGTTAATCTATGGAGCCTTTGCACAAAGTTCTCCAAACTTGGAGAAATCTTAGCGCATTGGCTCCATTGAATAACATAGGACTTGGAGAAGTGAGATCACTGGAGAAGTCGTCTCCACTTTATCAACTCTTTATCACACCTTAGTGCACTTCCCCATGGTGTATAGACAGTTTTTTGACTGGGTCATAAAACCGTAATACTTCTTTAATCCTCTGAGTGCCAGAGAATTCAAAGAGTTAGTTTTTAGTAAAGTTATTTGTTTTTTTTTGTTTTTTTTGCATAAATTTAAAGTTGAACGATAATAACGAATTGGGCATATGAGGCTATATTTTCTTTTTTTTTTTTCTTTCTACAAATGAAATGAGTTGAACGCTCCTGTGGTCCTCAAAGGGTTAATGACTGTCAACTTAAAAGTGTGTCTAGCATTCATCTGTGAAAGTTCAACATTATACACACAATGCACTCAATATACAAAGACAGAAAGCATGTGTCAGGAAAATATACATAAATCAAAACCACAAGAAATGTACTTTTTGTTAAAATCAGTCGTACATCTATAGAATAGTGATCTTTGAGGTAAATATCTGAGATAATGAAGTCTTATGAGAAGTAACTTTATACAAGGAAATAATGTGAATGCTGTTTTATGGCTTAACTAGTGTAAAAGCCAGTGTGCACGGGCAGTGGAGAAGTGAGGTAATGGCAGTACACAGAGCAGGACCGGCCTCTTAACCCTTTGACATTACCCTGACCTGCTCTGCGTACTGCCGTTACCTCACTGCTCCACGTGATTGCGTCGCCTCACTCACGTGATGCAATCATGCACAGTAGAGACTGGCCGAACGCAGGCAGTCTCTACTGTGCATAACTGCATCGTGACAAACTTTCTGGCCTTTTATTATATAGGATATGTTGCAACAGGTAAATCGTTTTAATAACCTTGTAAGTATGAGCATGGAGAGGAGAATCACTGCACTAAAAAGTCTACAGCACACCTAAATGCACCATAGGAAACAATGTAATAATCTTCAGATTCCCACTGATTTAAATGGGGCTCCTAATCCCTTTGAATGTTAAAGATGACAATGCATTGGAGTTGATTCTAGCACTCAAGATCCATTAAAATCAGGGCTGTTCAAGTTCAGTCCTCAAGGGCCACCAACAGGCCATGATGTAAGGCTTTCCCTGCTTAAACCTTTGAGTGCCGGTCCTTGACAGCAAACCACCCCAGATTTTCCTGGTCCTTAACGGGTTAAGACTACAGTAAAGGAACTTTCATGTAAAACCAAGGAAGGGACATCTTTTTGTTAACCCTTTGAGTGCCAGAGGAGTACGCAATGCATTGCTTTACAATGCGTTGCGTACCCCCTCTGGCACTCAAAGGGTTAAGGTTATGGGATGCTTTGCCTTGGGAAGCTGTGCTTGCAGATACTGTAGATGCTGTCAAAATAATAATGAATACCTTTCAAGTTCAGAACAATATTGAAAATTATGACCGTTTGTTTCAGACCAAATAGAATGACGATCCAGGGAAATATCCAACTGCCTTTCTGAGTCAGGATGGATATTTTTGAACCACTTGGGGCTTAACCCCTTAGTGACCGGCCGCGTGCATACAAGGCCGTCACTTAACGCCCGGCTAAGAATTTATTTTTTTAATTATTACGGAGTCCCCGAATGGCGTGCAGCTGTGTGGGGACCTGGACTCCCGGGAAGTACACGTACGTCCTCTGTCACTAAGTGACAGTTTTTGCGGGACATACATGTACATCCATTGTTGGGAAAAGGTTAAAGGGACAGTAATACTTAAAATGTAAAAAAAAATATGTTGTAGTGTTTATCCCCCTGAGTAAAACAAGAGTACTCCCACTGCTGAAAGGTGTTTCATTCAAAAGTTATTAATTTTCAAAGTTGAATTTTTAGGTGCATTATCACAGTGGCCTGAAATTGTACAGTGGCGCTGTTGCTACACCATCCTATGGAGATTTATGGTCAACTGACCAGAGCTGTCCATAGGATCGTGTAGCAACAGCGCCACTGTACAATTTCAGGCCACTGTGATATTGCACCTAAAAAATTCAACTTTGAAAAATAACTTTTGAATGAAACACCTTTCAGCAGTGGGAGTACCTTTGTTTTACTCAGGGGGATAAACTCTACAACATATTTTTTTTTACATTTTAACTATTACTATCCCTTTAATTTAGAAATGGCTTCAACAGGGTATTTTTTTCCTCCCTACCGCTACATCAGCAAGGTTGATGTGGCATGGGCTGAACTTGATAGACTGAAGAAAACACTGGAGAGAAGGAGCTAAGGAGTCCCTCTAGTCTGTAACATACAGTACAGAGGGCATTCAGTTCTCTATACACTATATAACTTTAATAAGGATGAGTCATAACTCTCCCCCCAGTCTTTTCTGTTTCAGGGTTAGTTACATTGTACCACTATGCATACTTTCATTGTTTGACAGAGAGCTCTCTGGAAAGAGAGATCAGGGAGTGCACTATCAAGGAGATAAAAGTTTAAGATAAAAAATGATATTAAAAAGCATAGGTAATTAGAATTTTCATATATGCAAAGTCAAATTAAAAAGTAACTTTAAACTTTATTCTCAAGTATTAATTCACAAGGAACACTGAACTCAAGTGAACCGGTTTACTGCACATGTAACCTTTTGAGTGCTGGAGGGATGAGTGCTGTGTGTCAACCTGACACACAAATGGATTAAAAATATAAAATGATAAAAGTAGAAAACAGATGCACTTATAGAAAAAAAATATATATTTTTTAAAAATTACAATGTATAGTGCCAATCCCAACTACCCTAACCTAATAAAAAGAAGGCCTTATGTAGAAAGTCAAAAGATTAGCAATTCTGGAGCAAACAAATAAAACTCTTCACCGATTTAAATGGGATTTGAATTCTATAGAAGTCTCCAGCGAATAAGCACACAATCCCATCGACTGGTCCCTGCATAGAAAATACTGTTAGTCTATATCATACAAGTAAAAAAAGAAGGCTTTAACCCTTTGGTTGCTAGAGAGATCTTCATCGCATTGCTTCTCAAGAGTTGGAGTTCTTTCTAACATTTAAGGGGTTAAATAATAGTCTGTAAAGGGGTATATAAAGTGGTGCAGGGATGCTGACATTACACTGGCCCCACCCACAGAATGGGGGTGTGTCCAGCACAGCTGAGGGGCCCCTCCACATCTGATGCTCTAGGCAGTTGCATACTCTGCCTAATGGGACATCCTGGCCTGCATATATCTGGGACCATCTGGTACATGAATGTTAGACTGGAGACATGAAAGTGATGATTTTTTCCATTCACAAAGGAAAAAAAAACCCACTGCAATTATATAAAGTAATAAAATAAAAAGTTCTGGTAATAAAAGAAAATATAGTTCTGAAAGGTGGATCTGTATTTTAGTGTAAATAAAATTGTATGCATTTCATAAGAGTGATTCCATCACTGGAGAAGGGAAAGATTGATGGTCAACCCAAGCTGGAGTCAGCCATATATGATGAATTGATGCCAATGTCATTCAGCATTGCAAGCTATAGTGTCACCCCCAGGCCACCATGCAAAATAGTCATAACCTTGCCTGCATTCTGTGTTAACCCTTTCTCTGCCAGTGAGTATCCAGTGCAGTGCATTGGAATGCACTGGATCCCTCGCTGGCATTGAAAGGGTTAAACACTGGCGAGATACAGCAAGCTATGTAGGGCTGAGGTAATGTAACACAATAGCCACTCAAGTGGTCCTCAAACTTTTTGTAGTGGTGGAACCATTTGGTTTTGCACAAAATCTCCCCGACAACCAAACCATTTAAATCCTTTGATGCCAGAGGCCTACAATAAATTGCAAAGAAATGAACCTGAGAACTTTCTAGCACCCAGGGGGTTAAGCTGGTCTCCATATCATTCTATATAATAATTTGCTAAGATGTTTGTCAGAAGACATCATGCGCAGTAGAGACTGCCCGAACACACAGAATGCTGGGAGCATGATGTGCGGAATGCTGGGAGTTCTGTGCTGGGAGCATTCTGTGCGGAATGCTGGGAGTTCTGTGCTGGGAGCATTCTGTGCTTTCGGGCAGTCTCTATAGTGCATGACTGTGTCGGCGGCAGGACGCAGAGCAAGAACGACCTCTTAACCCTTTGAGTGCCAGAGGGGCATGCAACGCATTGCTTGCGTACCCCTCTGGCACTCAAAGGGTTAACATCACCCGGACCTTGGCCCGTGTACACGGGCTTTTACACTAGTATGTAGTAAAATACTAGTTTGTACCAATACTAGCTTTAAAATCAAATTATCCGCTCAAGTTTCAGTAACCATTACCAGAATCTCCCAAAATCCAGTGGTATTCGCAGAGCCACACTTACACTTATAGGCTGATATACCAATAAGACGTAGAGTAATTCTGGAGCAAACCAACCGCACAATAGGGGACAAGGAAAATGTCCTAACTTCTAACAGATTTAATTTGAGCTTTCAACCATTTGAATGCTACAGAAGTCCTAATTGCATTGCTTTGCAGACCTCCTTATTCAAGGAGTTAAAAGCCCCATTTAAATCAACTGGAATTATTTGTTCCCTGTGGCACAGTTTAAAGCACCTGTCTCATTGTCAGTCTTGCGTCACTGTTCACCATTACAAAGGTTTGTTCAATGAAACCTTCTGTACTTCTTCAGATAACCCTGGGTTTCCATTGAGCACAGTTTGAGACATTAGCTCTGCATGACTGTCACCCATTTAAACGAAACCTTAAAGGAGCAGTAAACTTTTGTTATGAAAAAAACATATTTGATACTTCTTTTCTTGTTGAGTAAAATAAGGATACTCCCACTACAGACAGAACCATATTTCCAGAGTTATTACAGTTTAGACCTGTGTTTTTTTACCTTAATAGTGCCCTCTAGTGGCCAGATTCCAATTACATTCTACGTGAGAGGAAAGTCAATGACAAACAGTTCTCCACAGTATGTAACAGAAACTGCCAAGTCATGCTGTCAGTTAGAACTTTCAGGAAGTAAACACACAGTAAATTCACTTCCTGCCAATCTGAACATTTATAATTTTTGACTACTCAGCAGGAAAAGCTTTAACACATAGCTATTCATAAAAAAAGTTTAATATTCCTTTAAGAGCCATATTTAGATTTATTTTTTTTTTAACGCCTTACAGTACCAGAAGATTCAATAAAAAGAAATGAAACTCCTAGAAACCTTAATAATGTTTACATACCTATAAGTGCTTATTAGTAGCAGGGACATTTATCTGTGGTTCTTTTTGCACAACAGTGGTTCTCAGCTGACTCAAAATGCAATGTCAATGCCATAACATGGAAAGGCCACAAAAATGCTGCATCATTCACTCACAAAATGTGATTATGTAATGTAATACATTTGAAAGAGGCACCTGCTAGGAGTGCCATTTTCTCAACAGATATGGTGTAGATTTCTTTATCTAAAGAAGTTTTACTAGCCCTTTGAATAAAGTAGTATTAACAGCAGCTAAAGGTAAAACTGCAGGATCCAGTATTTCACAAAATTTATAGACAGATAGAAAGTGATCGACACAGCGCTCAAGGGGAATCGGGAAACCCAGTGGGTGGGAAAAAAAAGGGGAGCAGGTCAGTTCTTATGGGTAGCGCAGACAATAGAATCCTCAAGTGCCCCGAGGTGATATAATCCCGCTAGTTCACCAGAATATAGCGTATTTTGCAATATATTCTAAGATAATAAAGACGCCTGATTTAAATAAATCTATAGCCTTTATTCTAATTTCAATAAAGTATCCCTTTTTCCTTGCAGCATGTTCTTAAAATCAAGCTACATGAGTCCCACGTTCACCAGTGGTCCATGGCTGCATATGGAAAAGATAAGCAGAAGAAGGGTAGGGGGGACAGCGCAAATAGTTTCCTCTAAGTGTAGTATTTTAGCATATATTCATAAAAAGCAAATACTCAAATGACTTAATCAGTACAAATATTGAGTTAGATAACTCCAGAGGAAGCGCAGTTTAGCACCGAAACACGTAAGCAGACACGTGTTGGAAAGGAGACGCCAAGGAATACTCACTTCTAGCTGAAATCATCAAAATAATTGCAGAGGAGAAATTGTAAACGGGAGTGAGAGGAGAAGTGAGGATCGGATCATCAACGCGTCTATCCATTGGTGCGAGAGGCAAAAGGAAATTAAATCGTGGGCTGTGATTTCATGAACGCTTTGACAATTGGAGGTCTAGTAAGCATACATCTACTGTGTTTGAGGATACTGTGTTTAATATAATACATTACAATCGCTATTAGATACATCTAGTAAGCATCCATCTATACTTAATGTGTGTATGTGTAATGAGCACTAGACCAATATAATACCCTTTCTCCAACTCCCAACTATTTTCAATCCCCTCCAGAATTACCAACTTGGCGTTTTGGTACAAGACTGTCTAATACTCTATATAATATAAAACAATATATTACAACATATAGTCTTGTAATAGTGGACTACCCCACACAGCCTTCTTCCAGCCATGATAAAGGGTTACTATATTAACTACTTCTATAACACTTTTTGGTTTTGTATTTCACCTGTTTTATATAATAAAATTTTGTTTTTAACTGAATGGTACCAGTGTTATCTACTGCTAATTACTTTCACCACCCCTTTAAGGAATTTCTGACCAGAAGTTCTCTTATTGTGCACAAACTCAAAATTTGTACTGATTAAGGCATTAGAATATTTGCTTTTTATGAATATATGCTAAAATACTAGACTTAAAGGAAACTATTTGCGCTGTCCCCCCTACCCTTTTTCACAAAATTAAGGTAGAAGAAACGTGTGGCAAGTGGCCTGTCTGAGGAATATAATTTTCCCACAGGTGATTGTCATATGTTCTACAATTCCAGTTCTTGACTGTAAAATAATGACTGTTTTATGCAGATCTGAAAAGTAGTAATAATAAAAAAAAAACCCACAACACATTTGCTTATTCAATAACAATAAAATATTAACTATAATTTTTCGAGGCAGTTCTACCAGTATTTGAATTTTTAAAAACTGAACTGTGTCTTTTCTTTACATACATTTAAATATTAAAAACACTCCAGCCAGTTATCCACCAGCAGGGTGTGCTATGACATTACATATAAAATGTAGTTGTTAAATGTTAAAAGAAAACAATGCATCTTAGAAAAAGCTCTGAAAGAATAAATGATTACATGTTATTGCTGATTAATAGGCAAATGTTTTTTTCAAGTGACAAGTCCTTATTTGGTATAAAAATACAGTATGTATGTATAACCATTATACTTTTTGTTACAGTGTACCACTATTCAGCATATAGTCATAACAAAACAAGCAGAACTAAAACACAGTAGTCCCTAACCCTTTAACCCCTTAAGGACCAGCGGCCCTGGGGTGTGCGGTCCTTTAAGGACCACATAGGAAACGTTGACGTGCTGTCCCACGTGACTGATCATGTGGGGCGGCAAGCCAAACGGGGGACTGAAAGAGATCGCTCCTGTCTTGGAGCAATCAGCTTCAGTCCCCGGTATTACTCACCGCACTCCTACAGGAGCGCGGTTAGTAAAAGTAAGTGACATGCCAGGACCGTCACTGGTCCTTAAGTGCCGGACCAGCATGAAGGTCCTGCCACATCAATGGTCCTTAAGGGGTGAAAGCAGAACTATCACCAAAAATAAAAATTATCCCATGGGTTTTAACCTTTAAAACAACATTAACATGTAGCATGGTAAACAGAGTTTGCTGTAACATTAGCCCACAAAAAACAGCTACAAAGTGGAGCGTGAACGTGCTCCCTGGGGCAGCTGGGAAGTCCTCAGACGTCATTCAGGACTATTTTTGATGATAATCAAGCTTTAAAGATCAGAGGGGAGGTGTGCAATGTATCGAAAACCAACACACTGCACAAACCTCTGGTCTTTAACCCTTTGAGTGCCAAAGAGGTATGCAATGCATTGCGGAGCAATGGGTTGTGCACCCCTCTGGCAAGCAAAGGCTTAATGACAGGACTGAACCATAGAGGAAAGTTTGCCTATCAAACAGTATTTGTGAATGGTGGCTTTCTTTGTAATACCAAAGCTATTTGTCACCATCTTTGGAAATTAATTGGTTATCTTTGGAGGTTTTGTTAGTTTATCTTTCCTAGACTCAGGGGCGCCTTTGCGAGATGTCGGTTTTGCCTTTGAACTCGTAATTTTAGAGGCTACTGGGGTCTGTACCTTGTTATTCAATGAAATGGGTGTTTTGGCTGGTGGATTTGTCCTTTGTACAGACTGTGTTTTGGGGACAGACTGTGGAATTCTCACCACAGATAAAGGAGTACGTCCAGAAAATGTAGTTTTATTTGGTGCCATCTTTTTTATTTCGCTTTTCGGAGGTTGAACAGCTTTGGGAGCAGTTTTATTTACACTGTTTCCCTGGAGTACAGCTGCAGGCCGACACTTACCAGCAGTTTGCACTGAAGGTGGTAAAAGTGGCACTTTTGGAGATGCCCGAGAAGATACCACAAATGGCTTTCGATCCAATAAATTATTTTTGTGCAAAGTTTCCTTTTTACTTGTTTTGAGTTCTTCTTTAGGCAATTTAACATGTGCGCCAGAGGTCTGACTGGATTTTTTTACATCTTCAGTTCGTTTAGCATTTGAAGATCCATATCTTGAAATAGGAGGTGATGTTGCAGTGGCTGGTTTATGAGAATGTATGGTTACTTTTAAAGCTCCTGATTGAGTCTGAGAGTCACACTCATCTTTAGATGCTTTTTTGAGACAGGAAGGTGCTGCCGGAGAAGTCTTAGGTGATTTCACCCGTTTACTTGTTGCTGTACTTTGTAACAAGTTTACAGAAGAATATTGTGAGACTGTAGACTTTTGAGTTACCTTACTTGCAGAGGATGACCCACTGTTCTTTTCTGCTGTACTTGAAGTCAAAGCAGCAGATCTTGATAAACTAGATATGACAGGGGTTTTAACAGAAGTTTTAGGGGTACCTTTGCTTGAAAGGGGAGGTGCTCTGGTCTGAGGTGGTGAATTTGATTTTTTAGGAACCTTTATTTGAGGTTCAAACAATGGAGAACCTTTTCTTGGTGTGGTTTGGACTTTGGGCCGTACTGCTGCAGATGGAGCACACTTTGTTCCCTTTTGGGAAGTCAAAGAAGACAAAGGATTATTTCTTAGATTAGTGCTGGAAGATGTAACTGGAGTGGACACTTTAGAGTTCGGCTTCTGAGGACCATTAATTGCAGACAAAGGATTCATTTTGGGTGGCTGAGGAGTTCTGCCAGATTGACCAGACACATTTTCATTCTGACCACCTTTCTGGAACTGTAAAATTTTTTGTTCAAGAGTTGTAAACTGAAGTACTCGACAAGGATCAAATTTCATAAGAAACCCTTGAAGTGTGTCCCAGCCTCCCCCAACTCGAACCATTACATGTTTTCCATGTAGCATCTGAAAAAAACAAACATTTATAAAACAAAATTAATATACACGGTTTTAATTAATTTGAAAATTATTTTTGCACAATTATATTTTGAAGAGCATTTAAAAACGTGCACACTATTTTCTCTGGCTTAAAGTGGACATATCAACTAAAATAGGATTTTAGTCTTACCTATTAAATAATTTTCTCTTAGTCCATATGGAACATAGGTAACATATGGGGGTTGAGCTTCTCGACTGGAAGGCGGAACACATTAAAAAGACAAGGTCTTGTGGGTAGAGACTCCTCTCCATCTGCAGGCCACCACCTCCAGTTTATGATATGAGACAACCCCACCAGTTAGGGACAATGAGAGAAGAAGAAAGCACCTATGAGAAAAGACCCTAGAAGGACTCCCACAACCAGACAGGTGAGACCAAGAGAGGTCCCTTTCTCTGATTGGGAGACCTGTGTTCCATATGGACTAAATGAAAAGGATTTAACAGGTAAGACTAAAATCCTATTTTCTCTGTCGTCCAATACGGAACACAGGTACCATGGAGATATACCAACAGTAGTCTCCCAAAGGTGGAAAGAAGAAGAAAGGACCTCATGCCTGTCCCCATGATACTGGAGTTCCCTAGGACTATCCAGAACAGAAACAGCCCAAACCACATTAAGTGTCAACGGACATTAGAAATAGCACAGCACACAAAAAACAAGAACCAGCTGGGCTCAAACAGTTGAACAACAATAAGGCACAGGAAAAAACAGGTCCTTATATAGGCAGGACTGCCTGAAGGACCTTCCTGCCAAAGCTGGCTTCAGCCAAAGCCAAAATATCCACACGATGGTGCTTAGCAAAGTTATGCAACGTGGACAAAGTCGCAGCCTTGCACAATTGCTCAGCAGAGGCCTGATTCTTATTGGCCCAGGAGGCTCCAACAGACCTTGTGGAATGTGCTGTAACTCAGAAGGGAACAGGTTTCTTCCTGAGTTCGTACACTCTATGGATGGTAGCCTTGATATATGATGCAATAGTGACATTGGAAGCAGTCTGTCCAGCCTTGGGACCCTCAGGAATGACAAATAAGGAATCAGTTTTACTGTGCATTGTACATAGAATTTAAGGAAGTGTACCACATCCAACAGGTGGAGATCCCTTTCTTTGTCAGACTTGGGGTGTGGACATAACAAAGGCACAACAATCATCTGACTGATGTGGAACTCAGAGACCCCCTTAGGAAGAAACTCCTTTGAGGTCCAAAGAAAAGAATTGTCCTTGTGAAAGACCAGGAAAGGCGGCTTGCAAGACAAAGCCTGCAAGTCAGCAACCCTGTGAACTAAAACCACAGCCAGAAGAAGCGCCATTTTCAATGTCAAGAGGCATAAGGGAATAGTAGCAAGGCACTCAAAAGGAGGAGGATGCAAAACTCCCAAAACCAAATTAAGGTCCCACGGAGGAGAAGGAGCCTTGTAGGCAGGGAAAGCATGTGAGACTCCCTGAATGAACACCTTGACATCCGGAAAAGTGGCAATCAGTCTCTGGAAAAACACAGCAAGAGCAGAAATCTGGATCATCAAGGAAATCAAGCTGAGTCCTTTGCTGACTCCATCTTGAAGAAAAGACAGAACCACCAGAAGGTCAATGTACTGTGAAGACAGGTCCCTGTCCACACACCAGGAAGGAAAAGTGGGCCAAACCCCATGGTAGGCCTTTGAGAAAACTGGATTCCTGGACTCTATCATAGTAGAAATGACCTCAGGAGAGAAAACCTTCCTCCTCCAGATGTGGGTATCGACAGCCATGCCATCAAAGCCAGCATTTCCACATCCTATTTCCAAAGGTAAACCTGAAGGAGGAGGTCCGGTCTGTGTAACAGTGGAAATTGATCCTAAATGGAAAGACTCACCAGCTCCACAAACCCCACCCTCTTGGTCCAATAAGAAGTCACCCAAAATCATTGTTGCACCATCTATCCTGATCTTCCAGAGTACCCTGGGAAGAAGGGGAATCAGAGGAAAAACATAAGCGAGATGGAAGTGCCATGAATCACCATTGTGTACATGGTAAAAGCCAGGAGGATCCCCCCAATGGGAGCAAAACACTGGAACCTTCCAGTTTTCCCTCGTGGCCTTTAGGTCCATCTGTGGCAATCCCCACTGTCTCACAAATCAGGTTGAACACTTCCGGATGGAGTTCCCACTCTCCCAAATCTATATCCCGCTGATTTAGAAAGTCTGACAGAATGTTTTTGACCCCTGGAATATGAGCAACGGGGATGGCCGGAATGTGGGCTTCTGCCCAGCCCAGAATGCACCTCACCTAGTACCAGGTGGTGGTGGTGCTTCGAGTGCCCCCCTGACGGTTGATGTAAGCCACGGTCGTACGGTTGATGTAAGCCACGGTCGTGGCGTTGTCAGACTGGATTCATACTGGATGGCCCTTTAACTGAGAAGTCCAATAGACCAGAGCGAGAATGATCACCCTGAACTCCAGAACACTTATGGACTGAAGAGATTCTTCCACAATACCTCCAAGCTGGATCCCCAGGTGACCCAGCACCACACCAAAGTCTCTCAGGCTGGCATCCATCATGACCATAGTCCATTCCGGGATGAGGAGTGGCTTCCCCAGGTTCAGGTGATGCCACTGCAATCGCCACTGCAATCACCACTGCAGATCCTGTCTGGCCTCCGAAGAGCTGCCAATCCAGACGATCTGGATTCCTGTGCCACATCTGGATGCCACGTCTCTGGAGTTACCTGGTGTGTACCTGAGAGCAAGGCACTACTTCTACGGTAAACTTTAGGTGGCCCAGAACCCTCATGTACACCTTGACCAAAGCCGATGGCCACTCCAGAGCTTGGGACACATACTGCATGATCTTGTCCTCCGTTAAGAATACCTTCCCCAGGAGGGTGTCGAAACTCATGCTGATGAACACCAGCTCCTGAGATGATTCCGGAGACAACTTCGACATATTTTCAGAATCCACCCATGGTGGATCAGGAGTTGAGCACATTCTTGGACCTGCTGAGCCAAGAGTTCCTCCAAACAAGCCTTGAGCAAAAGATTGTCCAAATAGGGGGCCATATGAATGCCCTGGTTGTGAATGAAGGTTGACAAGGCTCCCATGACCTTGGTAAACACCCTAGGAGCGGAGGCCAGGCCAAAAGGCAGAGCAGTGAACTGGTAGTACTCAGAGTCAAAGGCAAAACGCAGATAGCATTGACTGTCTGGGTGGAGAGGTGCAGTAACCAGAACTTTCTTGTCCAGCAGTGATTGCACCTCTTCCCAGACAACTGCAATTTGTCCGGAGTAGCAGGGATTTTGGACTGGAAAAAATTAAAGAGAGGAAGGGACTTGAAACCTATTCTGTACCCTTCTGAGATCACCGACAAAACCCACTGGTCCACAATAGAGTTTTCCCTGGTGTCCCGAAAGACGAAGATACCCACCTACAGAAACCTGCGGACCAGGATTCTGCGAATCATGGGGAAACTGGCTTGACAGACTTAAGCCTTGAAGCTGTTCGCTCGGCCTGCCACTGCTGTCTGGACAACAATGTTTTACCCCAAGCTGGCTCTTCAGTGCTAGAGTGACCTGGAGTAGTAGTAGGGGCCACAGCACAGGAGGGGTAGAGAGATCCAGAATACTCTCTAGGAAGCCCTGTTTGACATGAGGAACAGTAAGCAAGGAGGGTCAGTGATGCCCCCGAGTCCTTAGTCTTAGGTCTAGCCCCATGTCCCTTAGAATCCAACATCCTGACAGGAGTAGAGCCAAAACTAGTATAAATCACTAGAAATGGTTCCTCAGACTACTAGTTCACCCAGCAAAAGCCCAGAAAGTACTTATTTGGAAGTTGAAAGGTTAAATTGGAGGAGAGCAAGGAGACATGAGTGAAGAATTAAAGAGACATGCCACCAAAGAGAAAAGCCTAGGAAAATCCCCCAACCCAGAGAAACCAACAAGGAAGGGGTTAACTAGTCCCAATGCAGCCATCTCTGCCCCATAACTCAGGGGAGAAGAGTAAAACTGTAATAACATACCCAATATCAGTGCAAGAGCCTCAAGGCTCAGAGGAAAACCACTATATAAAGAGGTACTAGTAGGGAACAAAGTGGACCAAGGCACCTAAAGGGTTACTCACCAATCTTCACATCTACTGTCTTCAGGTTACCATTGTGAAGAGAGCCTCAGAGAGCCACTGCTGGGTGTGAAAAGTCTGGTTACAAGATTCTCTCCACAGGGCTGCAAGAGTCCACACAGCACCTGCACACTGGTCAGTCCACTCCAGGGGAAGCCCAGTGATGGTAACACACCTAATGGTGTTATTGTAACAGAAAAAAATAATAAAGAAACGAAATATAAGCAGCCGTGTTCCAAGCTATGAGAATACATCATAAACTGGAGGCAGAGGGGGTTGGCCTGCAGAGGGAGAGAAGAGTCTCCACCCATAAGACCTTGTCTTTTTGATGTGTTCCGCCTTCCAATGGAGAAGCTCAACACAAACGGTACCTGTGTTCCATATTGGACAATAGAGAAAGAGGAGTTTAATATAATTCAAAAACACCTATATGCTATACTAGCCAACTTGTTAGTAATATAAATATTTTTTAAGAAATTAATCTTTATTTGTGGTGGCACAGTATGTCACCTTAGGCTAATTCCAGTCTGATGGGTAAATACTACCAAACATACCGTGCTATGAATGAATACAGACAAAGCCCATAACACTAGGCTCATTTCTAACAAGCTGTAGGTTTGATCTAAATCATAACTATTTAGCTAGCTCCAGACATTGCCACCAAAACAAAGCTTTTCTCAAAATCAGTTTAATTTACAGAAAATGGCAAGCTAGTACAACATATATGCAAATTTTAATTCTCTATAAAGCAAACTTTGAGAACAGCCACTACCTCAATATAATATGTATTCGGACATCCATTGGTTGTCCTTGAATTCCTATCAACCATTCATAAAATAATAATGTAGTACCTTGCTTGGTGAAATCAACATCACTGACAATTTATAGTAGTGATGTGTACTGATTTGCCTGACAACACACATCATTATTTCCTTTCTCTAGTTTCATCCTGCGGGGTGCACTGCATGTGGCAACAGGCAACCCAAGCAAATGCAGACTATGCTTTTTATTGGGGGAATACTGAGCCAGCATTGCTGTGCAATGCACTGACATGCCGCTGCAGTTTCTCCTGGGTGACCTTAAGTGGGGGTGACATTTAGATGACTACCTTTTTATGCGAGTGACACACTGAGTTCAGATTATAGCACAAAAGTCCAAAGCCTTTCTCTCGAGGGCCAGTAGAAGAAAGGGACTATAAATTGAGGGTCAGACACTACTAAATAATGTAATGACATTAACCGTTTGAAAGACAGAGAGGTGCACAATGCTTTTCTCTTCAGTGTGTTGTGTACCCCTCTGTCACTCAAAGGGTTAAAGGCAAGTATGTACAAAATTAAAGTATTTACAGTCTATTCAATGGAAATGCAACATTGGCCTGTTCAGCTGTTGGAGACTAACTCCCATTATGCCCAACCAGCCAACAGCCGGTTGGGGATGATGGGAATTGTAGTCCCCTACAGCTGGAAAGTTAAAAAGGGCTGACCCCTGGGTACCCCATAAAAGTTCAGGCCATGGATGTGATGCACCCAAAACATCCAGTTCGATTTGCAATAACCTTTGAATAACACATCTCAGTAGAAGGAGCCCCTTTGTTTTCCTCAGTAGTATAAACACTTATATATTGCTTTCATAATAAGAAATACAATTCATTTAAAGGGACAGTAATGTCAGAAAAAAGAATTAACTATATGGTAGATACAATTAAAAGAGAGTACTTGCACTTATCCGTATCTCTCAAACCGTTATGGTTTGAGAGATACAAGAAAATAAAGTTCTCTGCTCCTTCCCCTTTCTGTTTGACGAGCTGTAAAGATGTCAGAAGCAGATTCTGGTCGCTTGACCAGACACGGCTCTTCAGCAGCGCAGACATAACAATATCTAAAATAAATACTTCATCGGAATGGTCTACAACGTGTGTTTGGAAACCAGGCACATGTTGTAGACCGTTCCAATGAAGTATTTATTTTTAGGCATTGCTATGTCGGCGCTGCTGAAGAGCCACTGTCTGATCCTGGAACTAGAATCTACTTCTGACAGCTTTACAGCTCGTCAATCAGAAAGGGGAAGGAGCAGAGAACTTTATTTTCCTATATCTCTCAAACCATAACGGACTGAGAGATACAAATAAGTGCAAGTACTCTATTTTAATTGTATCTAACATATAGTTGATACTTTTTTTTCTGACATTACTATCCCTTTAAGTTACTGGTACACTCTACAATCCTAATGCATTTAATACCTACAAAGTTAACCCTTTGAACTCCAGACCTTTCTAACAACCAAGATGTTAAAGTGTTTGTATGTTAGGGTTCCAGTGAGATTTCACTTCATTCAAAACAAAAGTGTTCTGCCACTACAGTAACTGAGAACCACTACAGTATTTCATGTTGTAGGTAACTTGAAACACAGTAACAGGCAGGACCAGCTGCAGACATGAAGTCACCATAATTGTTGCCCCCCCCCAACTGTTAAAAACATCCTTCTGTTCATATACTGAAATTAAGTCCATCACCTTCCACAAATCAGATAATGCTTCTAGGTTATTAATGAAAAGCAGCAGATTTTGCCCCATGGCTGCCCTACAATATTCAAGCACATATTTGTTATGTCATTAATGGTTATACTTGTTTCCACAATAAAATTGTTTTATGTTAAATGAATCTTTGTATTGAACATGTCAAGGCCATTGCCTTTATAAACCAAGTAGGCACTATACACTATGCAATAAAAGGGACATTAACACTTAAAGGAATAGAAATACTTAAAATGTAAAAAAAAAAATAATTATATATATATATATATATATATATATATATATATATATATATATATATGTTATAGGGTTTATCCCCCTGAGTAAAACAAAGGTACTCCCACTGCTGAAATGTGTTTTATTCAATAGTTATTACAGCTCAAAGTTTTTTTAGGTGCAATATCACAGTGGCCTGAAATTGTACAGTGGCGCTGTTGCTACACCATCCTATGGACAGCTCTGGTCCCGGGACCATAAATCTCCATAGGGTGGTGTAGCAACAGCGCCACTGTACAATTTCAGGGGACTGTTATATTGCACCTAAAAAATTCAACTTTGAGCTGTAATAACTAGTGAATAAAACACCTTTCAGCAGTGGGAGTACCCTTGTTTTACTCAGGGGGATAAACCCTACAACATATTTATTTTTTTACATTTTAAGTATTACTATCCCTTTAATGTAGAAATATACATATAGCAATAAGTAGCTCATAAGGTTCTTACCAAAAGCACTTATGTAAGTAGGTGACCTTCAAACAGTGAAAAACAAAAGTAGTACTGCGCTCCTAACAATATGTTTAGATAATTGTGTAAGAAAATAAAAAGATTCCAATATCTGTGACAATATATATATATATATATATATATCAAATAAATTAATTATAATAGTGATCACGGCGCTACGTGGACCTATGCATGCAACCCTGAAATATATTTACAGTATCACTAATCGCTTCTATCCCCGGACTCGCTGGTGTATCGAGCCCAAATCAACCGAATACAAACTAGCTAAACAAATACGGAGATTGCTAAATGGTACTGTTATAATAATGATTTACTCAAATTCCAAAAATAATCAAACAATTCCAATGTACATATACTACGTGCAAGGAATAATAACTGAACACTTAAAAGAAAAATCCTAAACTCCGGAGCATAACTAATTGCACCCTCGAAATATAAAAAATACAATAATATTCTAAAAAATAGTCCCAAAAATTAGAGTCTATTATCAAATAATCTCTAAATGTCTCTCCGTCCTGAATGAAAAATGGAAACCAACTGGTGTAGCAGCGGGCAGGTAAATGTGTATCCAATCTCTATGATTTCAGTGAGAATGGACTAACATATACGGAGGAAAGTATCACAGCAATCACTAAAGCTGACTTTATAGACTTACTGTGTAGTAGACTTCTCCCGTCTGTAGAGACTCCCGTATGTTTCTTCCACCTGAATCTCTGCAAGTTCTTAGTAGTGGTCTCTTCACTTAATCACTCACTCTGGTGTTTCTCCAATTATTCAATGCCTCTATGATATGCGGGCAGAAATGCCAGCCTATTACAGCTCTCTGTGATATTAATTCCCTCCTTTATGTAGCACAACCTCCCATCCAACGTATTTGTAGTATACCACTTCAGTTGGCTCCAAATCTCAGAAAAATATAAAATTAACTCTTCCTTCGTGCCAGTGTAAACCTCCTCCAGTCTCCGACGCGTTTCGTGCTATTGAACTAGCACTTCATCAGGGAGCATGTCGGGTAAATTTTCTAGCGTATTTTTTATACTTGGCGCCTTAATGACGTCATTAGTTTAATCAGATGTGCTTCATATCTTTAATTAACTAAGCGATATATATTCCCAATAGACTCACTCATTTATCACCGATATCAATACAATTCCAGATAATCAGACATTAATATATATATATATAACAACCATACCATACTATCCCCTATCCTACCTATATCCTAATATATTACCTATTTTGATAGTATCAAATATTCACCTCTACATGGGTCACGTGTATAACTTCCATCAACTAGTGACACTCCATCTATTTAAACATACCTAGCAACCCATGTACGTGTGAACATATATCCTATCATTATGACTTTAGGTGCTAATGTTTGGCATTTATAAATCCAAAATGTTTCTCATTGACACAACCCGAAATCATAGAGATTGGATACACATTTACCTGCCCGCTGCTATACCAGTTGGTTTCCATTTTTCATTCAGGACAGAGAGACATTTAGAGATTATCTGATAAGACTCTAATTTTTGGGACTATTTTTTAGAATATTATTGTACGTTTTTATATTTTGAGGGTGCAATTAGTTATGCTCCGGAGTTTAGGATTTTTCTTTTAAGTGTCCAGTTATTATTCCGTAGTATATGTATATTGGAATTGTTTGATTATTTTTGTAATTTGAGTAAATCATTATTATAATAGTATCATTTAGAGCTCTCCTTATTTCTTTAGTTAGTATATATTATATACTGAAAGTCTTTAGATGGCCCTCACACGTGCAGCTACTTCATTGGCATCATCAGCAAACACCTTTGTATTGTAATACAAACACAGCAAAAAGAGAGAGGAGCACAAGCATCTGAGAGTGACCATCAAGTATATCAGAGCTTAGTATTCTACTTAGTTGCCTCAAAGAGAAAAATACACTATGCGCATGAGGTTAGGGGTGAAACTCTAACCGACTCAAAGTGTGAATATGTACTTATTATTTACACTATTTGAAAGTGCTGTTGAATGTACTATACCATTGGGTGCCCTTCTCTGTGTTCTTTGTTTGAGTGCTTTATATTCTGGACTGTGGAGGGAGACGTGATACTATAAGGAGCTGCCCTGGAAAGTGGAGTATGGTTACTACTGAGAAAAGCTTTGTTTGCTGTGGGTTATGTACATAATTCCTCAGCAAATTCCTTTGTGAGTATATTACCACCAGGTGTTTTGTGGTTGGTGATTTTTTTTGAAGGCACCACATAAGGCCCCCCCCCCCCCCGTTTTCTTCTCTTTTTGTCTTCTAATCCTGGTGATGTATTAGAAACAATAAGGCTGAACAGGAGCAATTCGGGAGCACACCAAATGAAATAACAAATAAAAATTCACACTGATTTAAAAGGAGCATTTAAACCCTTGATTGTTAGAGAGGTCTCCAACACATTGCTTCACAATGCACTGGAGAATGCTCTACTATTCAAGGGAAAAAAACCCAAAATTTCAAATCAAAACACATTTTGGAAATGTTTATCGTCCACATGGTGCAGTTGACTTGCTCCAAAATTGTTCCAGTTCAGTTTAGTACCTCAGCTTCCCTGTTTCTCAGTGTGCACATCAGATTATTAACAGAAATATGAAATGTCTGTATAACATATATGGATTCTTTTACTTACCCTTATGAATAGAATTTTATCACCCAATCGATATCGACCTTCAGATAGGTACTCAATAGAGAACCGATGAGAGCAATTGCAAGGAGGATCTTCTGCAATGTGTTTCACCTGCACATACAGAAGAATACATTTTACTGCTCACAGTTGTACAAGTGGATAAAGAAAATTGATCTTCAGCAACCTCTGACATAAGTAGAAGCCATTCATGCTTATAAGCCACACAATGCAGAGACAAATGAAAAGTAATCTTACAGCCTCGTGTAGCTCCTCGTGGTGACAGCAGGATTTTTGGATGTTTGTGGGGGCTAATGGTCCAGATTCAATTATAAGTGTTTCTTCCAGTTCAATTTCCTTCTCCAACTTGACAAGCACTGGTGGCTCTACTCCATACCTAAAGAAACAATATTTGACAAAAGAGTCAAATAATTGTTTTTAAGGAATAAGAACACCTTAAAATGAACTTGGGTTATTATATACTTTTAAATACCCTGCACTTCAAAGCTGGCAGTTCTAAAAATTCTATTTCTTTTGGAGGCATTCAATCTAGTCTTATACATGCTCTGCCATTTCCGGGGTATTCATAAAATATCTAGGGTTATCAGTAAATGAGCTGAGATTAGATAACAGCCTTTATGAATACAAGAGCAGTGGGTACTATCCCAAATCAATTGACTTTAGCTATTATCCACCAATGCAAACAGCATAAAACAACATTAAATAAAAAGTTTAGAATTTATTTTAGGGATGTAACATATGACTAGTTCTAACTGTGAATATGCAGTATTTAACCCTCTGAGTGCCAGAAGAGTGGTGGGAGCCCAACACTTTGCAAAGCAATGCACTGGGCACCCCCTGCCACTCAAAAGGTTAAAGTTATATGAACATGTTTCATTTTTTCTGTCAGCTACAATATTTGAACATTAACCCCTTGGTTGCTAGTGACATCTGTAGCACCCAAGGGGTTAAACATTCATCATGGTAAAACAATTACAAACAAAAGAGCATCCTCAGATTGTAAATGCAAACATCTGTACAAAAATAATAGAATATCTTCTCATAGTACAGTAAAACAGTTTCTGCAGTTAGAAGCTAGGAGGCTGCATCTGTGAATATGGTTTTCCATTGGATCAATGCATCAGCCAAGCACTGAGCATGAAACCTAATCTCCGTTTTATTTATTTCGCGGTGGTGGAGCGAACAGATAAGAATGACACATTTTTCAGTGAATGATCCACTGTGGTACAGGGTTATTAAAGGGATAGTAATGTTTCAAAATAAAAGCAGCTCCAATTAATCTTCATAGTATTTGGGCCATGGAGAGTGTTTATTTCAATACTGTCAGAGTTGTAGTTCAAGAGTAATTGAATGATAAAGTATCCCCCTCCCTCCCCTTTTACTGATGTAACACTGCTCGCCTCAGAACAGGTGGTGTCCAGATGGCTTGCAGAGAGGGACACTCTTCAATTAGCAAAAGGGAAAAACCTGTCAAGGGGAGCAGGGTTTTCCTTATGTTCACAGTAAGAAGATTGTCCCTTGCTGTGAGCGGTCTTAAGACCATATTCCACATCGGTGGGGAGGAGGCTTACACTAGGTAAAAGTGGCAGGAAGGGGATACTTTATCAATTACTCTTGAACTACAACTCTGCCAGTAATGAAATAACACTCTTCATGGCCCAAATATTATGACGATTAATTGGAGCAGCTTTTATTTTGAAACATTACTATATCTTTAAAGTAGAGCGATCACCTCCTAATAACCAACCCCCATTTCCCTAATTATGGCAAGACAATTCTAATGCCCCTATAAATTTTGCCCTTGTTTCTTGGCTCAAGATATAGGATCTTCAGCCAGTCCTGGATATCACATATAAAGAGGCAGACATGCTGCAGTTTTATTCAATCTGGCAAAGGCAGAGTGCATAAGCTTACTTAGGCCATTAAGGACTCATGATGTGCCAAGACAGTGCCGGCACTTAAGGACCGGTGAAGGTCCTGGGACGTCACAGAATTCTGGGATAGCTGCACTTCACTCTGACATCCGAGAAAAACAAACAAATTCTGTGGTCCTTAACGGCCACCTGCGCAGCAGACTGGGCAGTCCTTAAAGCGGAACTATCACTGAAAATAAAGTGCCCCCCCAAAGTATTATGCATATCTATACTAGTATTACCCTGAATAAGTCCGGCGTTATTGATAAATCAAACTCATTCCCAGACAAACAGGCAGGCATCACTGCCGAAATCTTGCCAATGAGACATCTATTCAGCTGCGCTGTCCGTCCCTGTCTCCTCTAGGAGGTGTTGCATTGTACTTTAAGGTACAGGAAGGGACTGGCGGTGCAGGTGCACAGAATGCATTGGATTTATCAATAAGTCCGGACTTATTCAGGATAATACTTGTATGGATATGCATATCACCATATGCATAATGATTTGGGGGGCACTTTATTTTCAGTGATAGTTCCACTTTAAGCGGTTAATCCTTTTATGGACTGGAGGGGTGTACAATGCATTGAGAAGCAATGCTTTCTGCACCTCTCTGGTCTGTAAAAGCTTAAAGCGATAATAATGTTTCACAAAAAAAGCAGCTCCAATTAATTTTCATAGTATTTGGGCCATGGAGAGTGTTATTTCAATACTGTCCGAGTTGTAGTTCAAGAGTAATTGAATGATAAAATATCCACCTCCCGCCCCTTTTACCTAGTGTAAGCCGCCTCCCCTCAGATGTGGAACCTGGTCTCTTGACAGGACAGGTCGCAGTAAGGGACAATCTTCTTACTCTGAGCATAAGAAAAACCCTGCCCTCTTTGACAAGTTTTTCCTTATGCTCACTGAAGATTGTCCCTCTCTGCGATCCATCCGGATAGTCTTGCTGCTCTGAAGTGAGCATTGGTACATCAGTAAAAAGGGCAGGAGTGGGATACTTTATCATTCAATTACTCTTGAATTACAATATGGACATTATTGAAATAATGATCTCCACGGCCTAAATACTAAAGATTAATCACAGCCACAATCCCTTTAACAAAGGCTGCTAATATGGGATCACACTTGGTAAACAGCTTGGAGCTGTACTGTGCAACCTCAAAATGGCACCTTATCAGCCATTCAGTGCATCAAAAAACTGATCCCCTTGTGAAACATTACTATCTCTTTAAGACTACCATGTGCAGGAAGCAGAGTATGAAGTCCTGTAGTCCCTGCTACAAACGGTCATGTTCAACTCCACAGGACTGATTTATATTTTGAACAAAGGCAAAATTCATAGGAGTCCTTAGGAGTTTCTGGCCATAAGGTAGGTGAAGTTTACTATTAAGATGTGTTAGTTCTTCTTTAATACTAAAAGCAAAAGCACAATGGTTTGTAGATCAACATTTGTGAAAAAGACTTCAAAATTGTTTTAAAGGTAAAATACCTCTTTAAAGGATCGGTCATAATTCATAATGAGAAAATGTGTATTTGAAGGCTTTCCTTGCGGGTTAAAAACAAGGGTGCCCCCACTACTGTGAAATGCTTAATTCAACAGTTATTACACCTTACAGTTATTAACTATAATAAATGTTTTTTTTTTTCACATTTCATGAAGACTAGTCTAAATCTCAAAATCGTTCCCACACAAAGCAATAGAAAAAAATGACATCTGGACACCAGGTTTGGCTGTTAGTAACATTTGTATTTAACATCTGGTCCTCAAGAGGAAAAAATAATTAAACATAATAATAATAATAAAAAAATCAGTTGTAATACCTTCTGAACAAAGCATCACCCAGCAGGGGTACTTTACTTCCCCCAAGTAACTGTACAGCATATCATAGTAAGTACTTTGCACTAGTAGCAAGGTATGGGGAAATAGCCATCTCTCTTCTCCCCTTATGGTAGCACACTGCACTATTGATTCAGGGTACACTGTAAAATAGCAAGTGTTTTTAAAAATGCTTTTCTTGAGTGATACTTTTCCTTTAATACAGGCAATGTAAAGAAAAGAAAAGTGAAACTGCTATAGATCACACACACCTGGATACGATTCGACCGACATCTAAAAGGCACAGACACACCTGCCGTGGATCCTTATGCAAAACTAAACAAAAAATGAAGGATTAGATCAGGTGATGCAGAGAACGTTTTACACATTTTAGGCTGTATAGAGGGCTAAATTCTGGAACAACCCAGCATTACCATAAGAAAGAAATTAAGATTCCTAAAATTCTCACTGATTTTAGCAGGGTTTTTAACCTCTTGAATGGTGAAGGTCTTTGTGTTACTTCACATCTCAACCTTGACCAGATTCAATGAACTTGTTCTGCTCCATCCAACTGAGTATCTTACTAGGAACATGAGGCTTAAGGACTAGGAGTGAGATAAATTATAAACTTATATAGGTCTAGTAAGATGCTCAGTTGTATGGAGCAGAACAAGTTCATTGAATCCGGTCAAGGTTGAGATGTGAAGTATCTTGAAAAAGGCATCTCCACAGAACTTAGGGGATGAGAGAGAGGAGATTTCACTGACTGGAGTGACTTCTCTCAGTTTAGAGCATCTCTCCCCATGATATATATTTAAGAAAATGTTTATTTTTCGCCCATACTTACTAGACAAAAGAAAAAAAAGTATTTTTTTTTTTTAAAAATCCCTCATCTATGTGTACAAAATTAATATGTGAAAAAATCTATGTTAAATGCAAAAACACACAAGTGTGTCTGGACTTAAAGCCAGGAAAATTATTTGTACAAGTACTTGAATGTACAACATAAAACTTGAGTTATGCTTCCAAATTAGATGACAGTTGTAAGACATTGCTGTCTCGTCTTTTTTATATATTCATTTAACCCCCTGGGTGCTGGAGAGATCGCCATCTCATTGGTGCATTGTTGTGCTGGAAACCTCTCTATCATCTGAGGGCCATATGTCCAAAAGAAAAGTGGAGGAATTCTGGAGCAAAACATTGATTTACATGGGGATTATAACGCCTAGCATTCAAGGAGTGAAAATCACCATATAAATAAATGGGAATTTGGTAGGGTTGCACCGATACCGATACTGGTATCGGTGCCGATACCAGCATTTGCGCGAGTACTCGTACTCGCGCAAATGCGGCCGATACCAGCACCGATACCTTGTGTCAGGGTCGGTGCTGCAGAGAGAGAGCCCGGGGAGCTGCTCACAATGCTCCCCGGTCACCTCTTTCACTCCTGCAGCATCGGAGTGATTGCCGCGGGTTACCATGGCAACGCTCCGACGCTAACCTCTGCCGGGGCTCACAAGAAAACAGCGAGCACCCGGTAGAGGAGAGTATAAGAGGCAGTATGGGGCAGGGGGTGGTGAAAGAGGCAGACAGTGGGGTCAAGAGGGAGAAAAAGTCAAAAGGAGGAAGGATCAGGAGACCAAAGGAGGGGGGCCAAGAAGAGGCAAAAGGAGGGGTGATCAGGAGGGAGAGAGAGGCAAAAGGGTGAGTCAAGGAGGAGTGGGAGAAAGGGGGATCAAAAGCCAAGACAAAAGAAGAGGGGTAGAATTAAGCAAAAGGGGGAGAAAGAGTCAAAAGGTGGTGTGTGTGTGTGTGTGTGTGTATTATATATATATATATATATATATATATATATATATATATATATATATATATATATAATATTTTTCAAGTACTCACCAATACAAATTACCAATACTTTTTTTTTTGCGGTCATTTGCCAGTTTTCCAAGTACCTAAAACATGTAGGTACTTAGAAAACTGGCAAATGACCGCAAAAAAAGGTATCGGTAATTGGTATCGGTGAGTACTTGAAAAAAATATCGGTACTCGTACTCGGTCTTAAAAAAATCGGTATCGGTGCATCTCTAGAATTTGGGGAACTTTTAGTTCTCCTCATAGTGCAAATGGAATGACCCAGGATTCCTCCACTTTTCTTTTGAACATACAACCTTGGGATTAATTATGGGATTAATTATGTGTTCATCTGTTATATAACAATGACTGCCATACAAAACGAGGATTTTAGTATTACCTGTTAAATCCTTTTCTCTTAGTCCATACAGGTTACTGGGAACTCTTGGTAGGAGATCCGCCCCTTTAAGTAGGCAGGAACAATTCTAGAATTGATTGCAGGGGGCTGAGCCTACCTTCTCCTTGGCTGCAGCTAGCCAACCAGCTCCAGAAATTTTTGAGACACTATTGACTAGATAGTGAAAGAAGACTCCTGTGAGCATGACCCTTGACAGGGTGGGAGACCAGTAATCTGTATGGACTAAGAGAAAAGGATTTAACAGGTAAGACTAAAATCCTCTTTTCTCTGTCGTCCAATTCAGGTTACTGATAACTTTGGAATGTCCAACCATTGAGTTTCCCAGAGGTGGGAAGTAAGGCAAGGACCAGGCGAATGGCCCCCAAAGTCACCAGAGCAGATATGAACCATCAGATCAGAGATAACACAGCAAAACAACTGAAGTGTCAACAGACACTGAACAGGGGTAACACACCATTAACTGTTACACAGCACAATGAACTAGAGCCAACAGGGCTCAAAAGTGAAGGAAGCACCAAGAACCGGAGGAGATCCTAGACAGGCCAAACTGCCTCCAGGATCTTCCTCCCAAAGCTGGGGTCAGCCGATGCCAGCACGTCAACATGGTAGTGCTTTGAAAAGGAGTGCACAGATGACCAAGTGGCTGCCTTGCACAACTGATCAGCGGAGGCCTGATTCTTGTCAGCCCAAGAAGCCTCAATAGATCTGGTAGAATGAGCCGTAACCCAAAAAGGAAAGGGCTTCTTCCTCAGCTCGTAAGCCTTACGAATAGTGGACTTGATCCAAGACGCAATAGTCACTTTGGATGCAGGTCTTGCTGCCCTGGGACCCTCAGGAATGACGAACAGCACATCAGATTGTATAACGGACTCGGTGCAATGTACATAAAACTTAAGACAACGACACCACATCTAACAAGTGGAAATCCCTCTCCTCGTCAGAGGTAGGGTCAGGGCAGAAAGAAGGCACCACAATCTCCTGATTAATGTGTAACTCAGAGACCACCTAGGGGAGAAACTCCTGAGAAGTGCAACGCACTGCCTTGTCTTTGTGAAAAACCAAAATGGGTGGTTTACAAGACAGTGCATGTAACTCAGCGACACAGGGAACAGACACGATCTCCAGGAGAAAGGCCATTTTCCAGCAGGCATAGAGGAATAGTAGCCAAGGACTCAAAGGGAGGGCGCTGAAGGATGCCCAATACCAAATTAAGATCCCACTGAGGAGCGGGAATCTTAAAGACAGGACGAGTATGAGCAACTCCCTGGAAAAAAACCTTGACATCAGGAAGAATAGCAATGCACCTCTGAAAGAAAACAGAGAGATCAGAAGTCTGAACCTTAAGGGAACTCAAGCTGAGGCCCTTATCCACACCTTCCTGCAAGAAGGACAGGACCGTAGACAGATCAAAATCCTGAGAGAGATCCCTATCAGCACACAAAGATAGGAAGGTCGACCAAACACGATGGTAGGCCTTAGACGAATCCGGCTTGCGAGCACTAAGCACAGTAGCCACCACACTAGAAGAAAAACCTTTCTTCTTCAGTATTGAGGATTCAATTTCCAAGCCGTCAAAGCCAGACGATGAACATCCTCCTTCCACAGGTAACCCTGTAGAAGAAGATCCGGAAGGCAAGGGAACTCTGGCCAGTGGCTCTGCCACTGACAGATCCAGAAGCTCCGGAAACCAAGCCTGCCAAGGTCAGTAAGGAGCAATCAGAATGACTGGACAGCGCTCCAGTCTCAATTTCCGTAACACCCTGTACAACATGGGAAGGGGATGAAAGATGTAAGCCAGAGGAAGTAACCAAGGAATAGACATGGCATCCACCTCTAGAGCTAGAGGATCCCTCCAGTGAGAGCAGAACCTCGCACCTTCCAGTTGTGTCTTGTCGCCATCAGGTCGATGAAAGGAAGACCCCACTTCTGGACAATGAGGGAGAACACCTCTGGGTGCAGTTCCCACTCTCCGCTGTCCACCGTGCATAGACTGAGGAAGTCTGCCATGACATCGTCTACGCCAGGAATGTGTACTGTGGATATGGCAGTAACGTGTTCTTCTGCTCAGGACAAAATAGCCTTGACCTCTAACCAAGCGGCGTGATGTAGGCCACGGCCGTGGCATTAACGGACCATACCCAGACTGGGCATTCTTTCAATTGAGGAGTCCAATGACGAAGGGCATGGAATATTGCCCAAAGCTCCAACACGTTGATGGGAAGGAGAGATTCCTCCGGAGACCACCGACCTTGTGCACTCAGACGACCCAGGACCTCTCCCCATCCAGAGAGGCCGGCGTCCATCGTCACTGTGGTCCAGAAGGATACTAGGAAGGACTTGCCCTTCGGCAGATTAGAGAGGTCGAGCCACCAGGACAAACTCAGTTCCACATGAAGAGGAAGAGACACTGACTTCTTCAGAAGATCCGGCTGACCCCTGCACACCTGGATCACAAACCTCATGAGTTCCCTGGTGTGAGTAATGGCAAATGGGACCGCTTCTATGGTGGAGATAAATTTCCCCACTAGAGATGACAGCTTCTTGGCTGGAACTGGATCGAGAGCCAGAACAGCAGATACACTTTGGAAGATCTGGTGAGCCATTTCCTCCGTGAGAAACACCATGCTCTGCTGAGTGTCGAAGAGAAGGCCCAGGAAGACCAGATGCTGGGATGGGACAAGATCAGACTTGTCCATGTTGATGATCCACCAATGATGGGTGTTAGCATGAATGCAGTCCTGAACCTGCTGATGAAAAAGTTCCGAAGAGGGGGCTTTCAGAAGCAGGTCGTCCATGTATGGAGTAACTCTGATGCCATCCCGGTGGCGGATAGGTACTAAAGCTCCCAGGACACGGCTGAAGACTCGAGGAGCTGTAGTCAGACCAAAGGTAAGAGCTGAAAACTAAGTGTGCCCTTGGTCGCAGGCAAATCTGAGATACTGCCGGCTCTCTGGATCAATGGCGATGTGTAGATACGCGTCCTGAAGATCCAGAGAAGCAAGGAATTTCCCAGGGGACATAGCAGCAATCACCATCATTAGGGACTCCTGGTGATAATGAGTCCTGATCACAAAGGAATTGCTTGAGATCTTTCAAATCCAGAATGGGACAACAACTGCTGTCTTTTCTTGGACACCACAAAGAGGTTTGAGTAAAAACCCATACTTCTGTCCTGAACTGGAACAGGCTTCAGAACATCCTTACCAGAAGGGCCTGTGTAGCGCCATTGAACAGACAGCATTTCTCTGCACCCTGGGGCGTATGAGAGGGAAAAAAGTGAAAGGGAGGAAGAGAGACGAAAAGGATCCTGTACCCTTCTGTCACCACCTGTAAAACCCATGGCTCTGCCACTGAACCTTCCCAGACACTGTGGTAGTGATGCAGATGGCCACCCACAGCTGAGTGGAGACCCGGATTTGGCGAGTCATGCCGAAGAAGTCTTGGAAGCCTTAGGCTTGGAGGAGACCTTGGGCTTCCATTGCTGTTTGGGCTTGAAGGAGGCACATGGAGCTGATGGAACCGCCTGGTTCACCGGACGTGTCTCAGTCTGGAAGGGACAAAAAAACCTGTTACGCTTGAGAGGAGTTTTCTTTGTGGTGACCAAGGGCAGAAGAGTACTCATACCCCCTGTAGCCTCAATAATCAGATCCTTAAGATCTGGCCCAAATAAGAATGTACCCTGGAAGGGTAAGGAAAGCAAGGCTTTCTTGGAAGCAGTGTCAGCAGACCAGATCTTGAGTCAAAGAGATTGTCTGGCAACCACGGACATGGTAGAAACCCGTGCCACCAAACGGAGGGCATCAAATAAGGCAGCAGAAACATAGTGCTGGGGCTCAAAGATGTTGGCTAGAAGCCACAACATATCTGAAGAAGGAGCACCCTGACATACAGCCAGGGTGAGCTGTTCAGTCCAGACCACAATGGCCCAGTTAACCCATGCCACAGCAAACGCTGGACACATGGCAGTGCCAGCAGTGGCAAAAACGGACTTGAGGGAAACCTCAAGCTTCTTGTCAGTCCAGTCTTTCAGAGCGGACACATCAGAAACTGGCAATGCAGTAGACTTAGATAGCCTGGATATAGGAGCATCCACTTTAGGGGGATGAACCCACTGGGCAAGTGCTGCCTCAGAAAAGGGGTAAAGCTTAGCAAACTTCTTGGAAACAGAAGGCTTTCTGTCTGGAGATTTCCACTCATCAGATACAAGGCGGTCAAGAATGGGGTTAGGTGGAAAACAAGTAAGGGGCTTCATAGGTTCCTGGAAAACATCAGAGGGATCTGAAGGAACCTCCTGAACTAGGGGAATGTTTAGGGTGGTCAAGACAGCCCTGATCAGGCCCTCAGCCAAAGGCTCAGGATCAGCCTCAAAGGGGTCCCCAATAAATTGAGAGGAGCCCACAGCAGAACATTCCTCAACATCTGAATCCACCGACTGTTCCTCCTCAGAGGACTCTGACACGTCAGGTACTCCCTGCGGTTTTGGCAGGGAAGATAGGGTCTGCCATGAGTGAAAGACCCCCTGTAACTGGGATGGAAAGAGTTGTAATGTAGACCGAAGGTCTCTGGTAGCAGCCTTGAATGCTTGCACCCAAACTGGCTCTATTGCATGGCTGGAGGTCCCTGGGAGAGACTCAGGGACATCAGAAGATACTGGGCATAAATGACCTGAGAATTCTCTAGGTAACCCTGAATGACATGAGAAACAGTGCACAATAGGGGACACACAGAATCCCAGCAGCCTTACTTTTAGGCCTTGCCCCATGCGCCAACGGATTAGACATTCACACAGTGTCAAAAAACGTTTAATAAAATGAACCACCTAATTACAGTGTGAAAGATTAAATTTCACCCTAGAAATCGCTAAGATACACTTATCTGGCAGGCGAAGGGTTAATCTGCAAAGGAGAGTCCAAGCCCTGCGTAGGATACTCGCTATAGAAAAGGCACAAAATGGCTGCCGCAGCAGGAGCCAATCAGAAACGAGCGCGAAAAGCAAGCGCTTATGGGAAATGTAGTTTTCCCAGAATAAGTACCCCAACAGTACCCGAAGCCCCCTGAGCTCCCCAACACACTTGCAATGGTAACCAGATGATAGAGCAAGGTCAGACAAGTAAAATGAGCCCCTCTGAAGTTGCTACGTTGAGCGGTTGCAGAGATAGGTCCCAAACTGTACAGTCCCATATGAGTGAATGGAGCGATGGCGTCTATGAGGTAAAGTGCGCCGGAATTCAAATTTTGTCAGAGTTAAAACTGTGAAATAAAATTACATGAAACATCACTAGAACAAGTTAGGAGACCCAAAACTACACTGAACCCAGTAGGAAAAGTGACAATAACCCCCCAAAAGATGCAAACCAGCAGCTAAAGAGTTAAGTTACCACATAAACCTGCCCCAAAACACCCAACAGACATACAGATAGATCCAATGAGTGCAGGAGTGTGCAATAAGAACTCCCAAGGAAAAAAACCCTGTGTGGAGGGGCACTGTGGGACATGTGGACCTGCAGCACTCAAAGGGTTGCTCACCTTTCCTGCAGATCTTCTGACTTCAGATTACCGTGTATTAAGAAGAAGCCTTGGTGGGCAACTCCTGAGGAAAGAACTTGTACCCAAGATTTTCCCCCCAGGGCTTAAGTACCTGGATACTGAGCTAGCCACATCTAAGGGCATTGTCGGTTATGGTAATCCACCTAATGGTATTCCATTTCTAACAGAAAAATAAAAAAAATTCTAAAACTATATCAGAGCTGTTCTCTTGCCTGTGTCTTTAACAAGGAACAAATCTTTCTGGAGCTGGTTGGCTAGCTGCAACCAAGGAGGGAAGGTAGGCTCCACCCCCTGCAATAAATTCTAGAATTGTTCCTGCCTACTTAAAGGGGCAGATCACCTACCCAAAGTTACCAGTAACCTGTATTGGATGATAGTGAAAGATACTTTAAAGTCTAAAGGTTTACTGAAGCGTTCAAATTTAATTGCTATAGAAGATGAATTTACACTCCTATAATGAGCTGTCACATTTCATCTAAATGAGAAGGAATGTATGTGGCAGCTGTTGGTCATAAGCTTAGCCAAACCCTTCCAGGCTTGTCCTAAAGGCATCATCATTTGCTTAGACACTGGAAGTGATTGGAAGAGCTACACCCAAACAAACTGTACCTTATGAAAGCTCCCAAGAATGCAGTATTTTGCAGTCACGCAGATTACTATATTAAGATGTGTTACTAATAAATAAAACAGCTTGCATCAATACGGTCCTTGTTTGAGTTATTAATAGTGTGCCATTCTTTGACATGGTCAAGATGAAAAAATGAACAAATGCAATAAACTCATCTTAATAAGTAAGCACATATATATCTCTTGTTCCACACACACACACACACACACACACACACACACACACACACACACACACACACACACACACACAATAGGGTACCAAAGTCTAAGTCCACCATCGTCAACTGGTTTTATATGATCATTTAATAAAAAGTAGTAAAATATTGTAAATCAGTAGATACTTGGTATTCATTTAACATGGAGACAAATCAATTTTTTTTTATCGCTTTGGAAAATCTTTGTGAAATTGCCATTTATATGACTATCCTCCTCCCACATCATTTGCTTATAAATTCTCGAAACTGTTGTGACACTATATATTTAACTCAAAGGGTAACATCCTAGCCCATGTAAGTTGCATTTGTCTTAATGATTAACAACTGATACCAATTCTATTAGTACGGTCCTGCTAGTGCTTCTAGTAGCACTACTGCAAGTGTTCCTGTTAGGGCTTTTTAAGGAGGACATCAGCTGAAATACCATTTGTAAACATGATCTCACTTGTCCAGTTCCAATGTTATTCTATAGAGCCAATGCACTAAGATCTCTAAAGTTGATAATTCTTACTGCACTGGCTCCATAACACCTTTATCACACCTTAGTGCATCTACCCCTACAACTCCATCATCCCCATCCAGCAGTTGCCTGGTTGGGGATGAGGAATTGTAGTTCCCAACAGCTGGATGTCCAACAATTGACTACACCTGGCTTACAGTGCACAAAAATGCAATGTGTTGTGTACCTCTCTAGAGCTCAAGGGGTTAAAAATATCTAAAATAGATATAACCAGACTACTTTGGACTCCTGCCAATTGAGACATTTAACTAAAATGACCTTTAAAGAGACAGTACTGTTTTGATATTAAGGCAACGTTGATCATTCAGTATACCTTTCTAACTGTACATAACACTGTACTCTTCATTTTATTGTATTTAAAGTGTCCCCCTCCCACCCATTTTTCCATACATGAAGCAACCCCCCCCCTCATATCTGAAATCCGGTCGCTTGACCAGGCAGATCGCAACAAGGGAAATCTTCTATCAGTATAAGGAAAACCCTGCATCCCTTGACAAAGGAGGGCAGGCAGGTTTTTCCTTATGCTGAAAATTATGTTGTAAAAAAAGTATGTTGAATAATTGATATTGCCTTATTGTCAACAAATTAGAAAGGAAATTAAAGAGACCATTTACCTAAACCTTCAGACTCAAAAAGGTAGGTGTCGTCAACCCCAATGCTCCTACACCAGCGGAGAAAGTTAGCAGTGTTGTCACGTGCAAAGAAGGATCCAGAAGGAGCATCTCTACGGCATGGGACTCTCCTCATGGGAAAACACTGCAGTAAATTGCATTGGCAAAGACACAGACATGTCATATAGGGATGTAAGTTCAAACAATAAGATATGTCCTATAGAGTCCTATGCAAACAGAAAGAGGAGCCATTCTGGAGCAAAGCAACTGCACTAGGAGACAAAAACAAATTCCCCCTGACAATGAGTTGAGCACCCCTCTGGCGCTCAAAGGGTTAAATTGTTTTTTTTTTTTTTTGTGTTTGTTTTTTTTAACTGCTTGGCTACCAGAGGTCTCCAATGCATTGTGAAGGTGGTAGATACCTCCAAAGCAATCAAGGGGTTCAAAGCCCCATTTAAAGCGGAACTTAGTTAAAGTCACCCTGCAATAATTAGGCAGATGGTGACTAGCTTAAAAATAGTTATCTTACCTCTAAAAACTACATGATGCTAGAGAAATCCTTAACCCTTGGAGTGCCAGAGGGTTGGCCAATGCATGGGAATTTGTGGAGTTTTCGTTTCAAACCTATGGCGCATCTGGCTTGCCTCAGAATTGAACCTCTTTAGTTTGATGAATTAGGCCCAAAATTGCTTTGCAATGCGTTCCGTACCCCTCTGGAACTCTAAGGGTTAACCTTCTGAGACTGACAGCCAGGTTAGTGCAGTCCCGTTCGTCATTTTTAATTCTTTAGATGAATTTTCAAACATGATGGATTTACTTCTGAAAATATTGTCCTTCTTTTAACACCAACTCATGATCCGACAAGTTTTTCATTCTGACGACTTTTTGAACATCTCGCCCTAAGAATGTTCCAGGCTAAACCAGGAGCTAGGGTTGTCCCTACTTCTGTACATTGTTTAATGGGATGTACTAACAAAGTCTAGGGAATGGGAAGGCATTCAGAGCTTACTGGAATTAAAGTTTATTAACCAAGTGTGTGCGCTGTATGCACCGGTATGGAGTCTAAATCCAGAGGAACTGTCAGGACACATCTGTGCATTCCCCTCTATACGTCTTCACAGTTATATTTCTTCACCCTCTGAGTGCCAGAGGGGTACGCAACACATTGCAAATCAATGCGTTGCGCACCCCCTCTGGCACTCAAAGGGCTAACATATTAAGTTGTTACTAAGCTTATGTTAGCTTCTGGCTGAAATGAAAAAGAACAAGTTATTGGTTTAGTGGAACAAGAGCAGTTTTTTATTAAAGCGGAACTACCACCTCAACTAAAGTCGCCCTACAACACTTAGGAAGGTGGTGACTAGCTTAATAATCATTATTTTACCTCTCAAAAGTGCCCCCAAATAAAGTTATCCTTAAGCTTCCCAGACCGATGGCCACGTTACTGCAGCCTGTGCTCCTGCGCCGTCAGTTTGTTCTGGAGCCGTTCGGGCCAGTGCAATGCCTATGAAGGGTGACGACGACTGACAGCGCAGGCACGCATTCAAGATGTCCGCGGTGATGCCTGGCTTCTGATCTCGGAAGCTTAAGGATAACTTTATTCGAGGAGCACTTTGAGAGGTAAAATAATAAATATTAAGCTAGTCGCCACCTGCCTAAGTTTTTCAGGGTACTTTAGTTGTGGTGGTAGTTCTGCTTTAAATAGTGATAAATACCATGTTATTGCATATGCTGCAAATTTTGAAAAAAATAGAAAATAACTGGTGCTATTTATAAGAGCAGCAAACATTTTTTTGGGTTGATGAAAACAATGGTAACTCCGCTGCTGAGATATGCATATTTCCCACATTAATACATCAGATGGGATGTCCAATAAGTCAGAGCATGGGAAATCGCTCTGAGCTTTAGGATGTTGATGGGAAGAAGAGTCTCCTCCTCTGACCAGCAGCCCTGGACACTTTGGTGACCAAGACTGCACCCCAATCATGCAGACTGGAATCCGTCATCACGGTGGTCCAGTATGGAATCACAAATGGTCTCCCTTTTGCCAGATTGAAGACGTTCAACCAACAGTGAAGGCTGTGGGCTACCTCTGAAGGAAGGGAGACAGGGTGATCCATGATGGATATCATCTTCTCCACCAGGGAGGAGAACTTGCTCGCTGGAGCCGACATCCAAGAAAAGAACGAAGACACCTTGGAGGTAAGCTGTTGAATTGAGTCCTCTGTTAGGTAGACCAAACTCTTCTGAGTATCGAAACAGAGACAGAGGAACACCAGGTCCTGTGAGGGCACCAGGGCCGATTAATCCATACGCAGAATCCACCCATGTTGGAAGAGGATTTGCGCACAGTCTTGGACTTGGCAGCCCAGGAGACTGCCTTGACGAGAAGGTTATCCATGTAAGGCATTACCTGAATCCCCTTGGTGTGCAGGAAGGCAATCAATCACCCAGAACTTGATTGAACACCTGAAGAGCTGTTGTGAGCCCGAAGGGAAGAGCAATGAACTGGAAGTGACCCAGTTTGCAGGCAAACCTGAGGTACTGCTGACTTTGTAGATGCACATGGATGTGCTGATAGGCATCCTGAAGATCCAAGGAGGCCAGAAATTCCCCTGGACACATTGCTGCGATTACTGAGTGCAAGGACTCCATCTTTAGTAGGTCTTGACCACAAACTTGTTGAGGGTCTTGAGGTCCAGAATTGGGCAGCAGCCAACATCCTTCTTGGGAACGACAAAAAGGTTGGAGTAAAAGCCGAAACCTCTCTCCTGTTGGGGGACCGGTGCCAGAACTCCCTTGTCCAAGAGAGACTGGACTTCCCCATTGAAAAGCCTGAGCTTTTCCTGTCCCTGAGGGGAGCGGGAAGGGAAGAACCTGATGGGGGGCAGGGATTTGAAGGGAATCCTGTAACCTTCTGAAACCAACTGTAATACCGCAACACAGCCTGTCCAAACACTCAAAAAGTGATGGAGAAGACCCCCCACTGGTTGCGGACCAGGGTTCGGCGAGTCATGCTGAAGAAGGTTTGGTGGAGGTGTGTTTTGACCTCCACTGCTGCTTGGGCTTGGGGGTGGAATGCGGGGCCTGAGGCTCCACCAGGTTTACCATAAACGTTTTGCCTTGTTTGGAATGAAAAAGACTGTCTTTTCGACTGAGGAGTAGGTTTAGGAGATTGAGGCAGTAATGTGCTCTTACCCCCCAGTGGCCTCACTGATGAGTGTCTTCAATTCAGGACCAAAAAGAGAAGAACCCTGAAAAGGAAAAGAAATCAGTGATTTCCTAGAGATCAAGTCAGCAGACCAGATCTTCAGCCACAGCATGCACCTAGCAGTCACAGAAAAGGCAGATTCTTTGGCTTCAAGCCAAAGAGCATCCAAAAGAGCATCAGTAACATAATGCTGAGCGACCGCACAGCGAACCAATCAGAAAATGGCCTGCGAAACGAGCATTTATGGGAAACATAGTTTCTGCTATACGGAGTACCAAAAACAGAACCAAATCCACCCAGGACCCCAAGACACTGACAATGTCCACCAGATAGTTATGGAAGTGGAGACAATTAAAATGAGCCATCTCCCAACTTGGTACTCAGAGCGGGTGCGGAGATATGTCCCAGAAACGGCTGTCCCATAGAGATCAATGGCGCATTGTGGCTATGTGGTACAGTGCCCCTTTAAAGGCACGGAATTTAAATTTTACGTAGGAAATGAAAATGTATTTAGAAAGTGTAAAACACATATGAAAACACCATATACAATAAACAAATTAAATAAAACATGTATATAAGACCCCCAACTGACCAATACTGGCAGGGAAGGGGTTAAAGACCACATAGCAGACAATGCAGCAAAGATCCCAGATCAGCAGCCATTAGTAAGGTAATAATACCCAACATGATTGCTGTAGTTATATATAACTCCAATGAAAACCCTTGTATTGAAGGGACAGTGGGACAATGGACCATAGCACTCAAAGGGTTGTTCACCTTTTTAGCAGGTCTTCTCTCTTCAGATTACCATTGTAAAGAAGAAACCTCAGAGAGAATGCCTCTCGAGAGAGAAACATGGATTGCATGGTTCTTTCCCAGGGCTGAAAGGGTCAACAGCAGCTCCTGTAAACTGGGCAATCCAACAAGGGGAAGCCAGTAATGGTAATCCACCTAAAGGGGGAATTTGGACACCCCATATCTAAATAAAAATAATCAAATAACTAAAACTAAGCAGAACTGTTCATAACCTTCCTACCAGAACGAGGAACAAATCTTAACTAGGAAGGGGAGTGCTAGCTAGCCTGCTAGGATGAGAGGGATGCTCCACCCCTGCAATTTCATTGAAGAATTGTTCCAACCTACTAGTAGGAGCCGTCGCCTCCCTCTGGTACCTGTAAGCTATATTGGAAAAGAAAACTATAGGTTTCACATGAAGTTAACAGGTAGTAGGGGAATTTTAAGACTCTTTAAAAGAAGCAGTAAATCTTTTTTTATGAAAATGTACGTGTCATTGAGCTTTTCCTCTGTGTAAAACAAGGGCACTAGAACTACTGTCAGGCTTTTTATTGAAAAGCTATAAACGTTAAAATAATCAGGAAGTGAAATTACTGTGTGTCTAATTCCTGATAGTTCTATCTGACAGGAAGTGTCTTGGCAGTATCTATCACATTCTATGGAAAATTGTATGTCACTGACTTTCCTCTCCATTAGAATGTAACAGAATTGCTAAGTGGAATTAGACCACTAGAGGCCAGTGCTACAACATGGGTTTAAACTGTAATAACTCTGGAAATATACACCTCTCAGCAGTGGGTGTACCCTTGTTTTACTCAATAGGAAATGCCCTACAATATATAGGTTTTCATAAAAAAATGTTTACTGCTCCTTTAAGGTTCCTATTGAAATAGTGAATAGAGGCCATAAATATACTGGATGAGTAATCTCCAATTTATCACCTTCCAATTCCATATTCATGCACCCCCCCCCTCCCAAAAGTGAGGCCACATGAAGCTGGAAATTGTAAAAAATAAATATATAGTAACAGCATGAAGACATTAATGCATGTATATGCATAATGACAAAGTGGATCAATTCAAGGCCAAAGCAACTGCACCATAGTGGACAGATAAAATAAAAAAAATCCCAGACTTCAATGGGCCTTTTAAACCTTTGGCTACTCTGTAGCATTCAACAGGTTAAAGGTCCCATTTAAAATCAACTGGAATAGCTTCTTGTTCCCAATAACAATGGTGTTCAAACCTGTTCTTAAGCCCTCCCAGTGGTGCAGGTTTTCAGCTTCTCCTCAAATGAACTCAGGTGAATCAATCATTAGTTCATTCAGTCCGATGGATCTGTCTGAGTTAAAGGAATAGTAATGTTTCACAATGAAAGCAGCTCCAATTAATCTTCATAGTATTTGGGCCATGGAGAGCTTATTTCAATACTGTCAGAGTTGTAGTTCAACAGTAATTGAATGATACAGTATCCCCCTCCCGCCCCTTTTACTGATGTAACACTGCTCACTTCAGAGCAGCAAGACTGTCCAGATGGATCGCAGAGCGGGACAATCTTCAGTGAACATAAGAAAAAATGTGTCAAGGGGGGCAGGTTTTTCATTGTTCTCACAGTAAAAAGATTGTCCCTTGCTGTGAGTAGTCTGGTCTAGAGACCAAATTCCAAATCTGAGGGGAGGTAGCTTACACTAGGAAAAAGGGGCAGGAGGGGGAACTCTGACAGTAGTGAAATGACACTCTCCATGGCCCAAATTCTATGAAGATGAACTGGAGCTGCTGTTTTTGGGAAACACTGCTATCCCTTTAACAACGTTCAAAGGTTTAACTCTTTGAATGACAGACATGTTGGATACCTCTCTGGCACTCAAAGAGTTAACTGAAGAGACCCCGAAAGCATGCAATGTTGGGAGGACAGGTATGAGAGTCTCTGCCATATACTGTAGTTGGTTTGCCCCAGAATTACTCCAGTTTCTTAGTACATCAGTACAACAAAATGACAATAGCCATCCCTTTACCTTTAGCTCTTCTACTGAGCAACATTGTCTCATAGTATTCTGGATAACAAAAGTCAGTTGGCAGAGTAGGACGCCACTGTCAAGCTCTTCCATAAACTTCTCACCTCTGACCTCTACCCCTAGTATATAAGACAAGAGAGAACATATTTCAGAGTCAATAATTGGATCACAAATACAACACAGAGCACTGATCAACCATGATCCCATGTTCAAAAGAAAAATTGGAGCAATTCTGGGTCAAACTGAATAGGAATATCTTGAGTAAAATGGGGCTTTATCCTGTTGAGTGCCAGAGGGGTACGGAACACATTGCTTTGCAATGCAGTCCATACCCCACTGGCAAAGGGTTAACCCCTTGAATGCTAGAAATATATCTGAAACAAGCCAAAAGATGTGTAAGGGTCTGAGCACAAACAAAAGCAAAGATGCCTGTTCTAATTCTAGTCACCACTGAAGAGCATCACATTTTAGCTCTCTAGTGCCATTACGGAGGAGAAATTTTTACATACATATTAGACTAATCCCACCCATAAGGGTGGTCCAGTTCCAAAATGATGTGCAAGTTCCCTCTGCATGGAAAAAACAGCTAACCCCAGAAGTACATTTAAGCCTTGTTTGGGCCTCATCAGTAAGGTGCAGCTGGCTTCCCTAGGCACTGAGAGCAAGGGGTCGACGTTTGGATTACCCATTACACTTATGGAGAGGCCCCGAGTGTTTCTCAGAAACAAGCCAAAAGATGCGAGAGGCTCTGAGCACAAACAAAAGCAAAGTTGCCTGTTCTCCAGCTAGTCACCAGAGACGTGGACCCCTTGCCTAGGGAAACCAGCTGCACCTCACTGACAAGGCCCAAACAAGACCGAAACGTATGTCTGGGGTTAGCTGGTTTTCCCATGCAGAGGAGACTTGCCCATCATTTTGGAACTGGACCGCCCTTGTGGGCAGGATTACTCTAATATATATGTGGAAATGTCTTCTCTGTAATGGCACTAGAGAGGCAAAATGTGATACTCTTGAGCGGTGACTAGCCAGAGAACAGGCCATTTTGCTTTTGTTCGTGCACAGAGCCTCTCACATCATTTGGCTTGTTTCTGAGAAATACCTCACACTAGCACTCAAGGGGTAAAAAAACTCCAGTTAAATCAATAATAAAATTGGGGCATTTATCTCTGCAGTGCTCAAATCCAATCTTAATGAGTCCATAAGAGTCCACAGAAATAATCCCCAATGCTCTAATCCTGTTAACACAAGCTGTGCCTGCTTTCAATGGCTTCCAAGAAACCTGAATACAAAAAGTCAAAAAACAGGAGAGCAAAAAAGGGAAATAGATCTAAGAGTAGTATTTATTTTAATATGATATAACAAAACTAAAATCCCATCACCCTTCAGAGTGTGCACTCACAGGATTGATACCATACAAGCGCCCATATCACATAGCAGATCCACAGATCCGGAGACTCTGCTCACAGCACTGCCACAGGCTTCCTCGCGCTTCCGACAGCCGATCCCACACGGATGACGTCACTTTCGGTTTCGTCGCTATGATGCGCCTCAAGCCTCACTCCTGCACCAGAGCTCAACACGTCCTCCAGTCCTCACGGATCTCTGCACCAGTGAGGACTGGAGGACGTGTTGAGCTCTGGTGCAGGAGTGAGGCTTGAGGCGCATCGTAGCGACGAAACCAGAAGTGACGTCATCCGCGTGGGATCGGCTGTCTGAAGCGCGAGGAAGCCTGTGGCAGTGCTGTGAGCAGCGTCTCCGGATCGGTGGATCTGCTATGTGATATGGGCGCTTATATGGTATCAATCCTGTGAGTGCACACCCTGAAAGGTGATGGGATTTTAGTTTTGTTATATCATATTAAAATAAATACTACTCTTAGATCTATTTCCCTTTTTTGCTCTCCTGTTTTTTGACTTTTTTTATTTATCTTTGGACCCCTATGGCACACATGGTTTGACCTTGAATCCCTCAAGTTTTCTTTTGTAAGTCTTTGGTATTCATGGGTTTAACCAGTTTCGTACAACATACATTTATTGGTATGTCAAATTGTATTTAAACTTAGCTTTGTAGACATCCTTAGCACTGAAGGTATTGAAGGAAAATGGGAACAAAGCAATAAATAGATCTTATTTATGTCTGTTCATATAGTACAACATAAATGTATCTTCAATACAACTCTGGAGTGTGAAGTATGGCAGCAATATTCCAAATTATGTGCTACTCCCAGGGGCATAACTACAGGAGTGTACTACTGACAAGGCTACCAAGGAGACCCATTTGCTCTGTACTGTACTGGGACCCCTTTACAATCAGACCAATTTCCCATCTTGCATATCAACAACAACGGTTCAAGAAAGGAAACCTGTCCTCTAACATTCATTAGGCAAGAACTGCTTAACCCCTTAAGGAGTAGAGAGGTATGCAACACCTACTGGTTCTTAAGGGGTTAATACAACTTATTTTGTGTAAAATATCACCCAGTAGTAATAACATTTAAATGAAAACAAACTAATTCCTAAAGGCAAGTTAATACTTTCCCATCTATTACTGATTGTGTCTGTTGCTTTATTTGTAAGAAGTAACAAGAATTTATATATCCTTAAAGTGGTACTACCATCCATCTTAAACTTTGTAGCAAATAGTTACCCATCTGGCGACTAGCTGCTCAGTAGTGCTAGTCGCCAAAATAATTTCCTGCGTTAATGAGAATTATACCCTGCTCTGGGGCTGACAGGCAGTAAAGAGCGCCAACATCTTTCCATAGCGACGTCTGCGTGCCTGCGCTGTCAGTCCTAGCCGGCTCTAGGAGGCGTTGCTAGGAGCCGTTCGGCTCCAAAAGGGACTGAAAGCACAGATGCACAGACGTCACTATGGAAAGATGTCTGCGCTCTTTGCTGCCTGTCACCTCCAGAGCAGGGTATAATTCTCATTAACCAGATAATTATTCTGGCAACTAGCACTACTGAACAGCTAGTTGCCAGATGGGTAATTATTTGCCACAAAGTTAAAATGGGTGGTAGTTCCACTTTAATTACTCCACAGTCTGTTCCATTATTTACAAGAGCACAATAAGAAAGTGAGAGGCAACTGATGCAAATGACTTGCACTGTCCCAATACATCAAGAGGGAGTTATGGGTAAAAGTAACACCAAGCAGTTGGGGATACTGGGATTTGGAATTATTTGGCACATGGACAGATTAACAGTTTAGACAATCTGTTATTCTACATGATGAAATGACAGTAAACACATGACTAATATTTACAAACGCAATGGCATCCAATCTGAAACACGATGTGCTGCACACTGGAGCCATGTGCACAATACTATAGTATCCAATGAGATGAATATAGAGGCGGAGTTACAACTATTTTATATCTGAAAGTGAACGAGACTTAAGCCTTGACAAAGCAGACAGGCAAAACCGGTTGAGGGCTTGGGGCTCTCTTGCCCTAAACTAATTATGAATGTGTGAAAGATAGCAACTGTGGGTGTTAAAAGGGAATAAGAGGCAATGCTCTGTAGAGGAGAGTGTTTGCATCGCGAAAATGAGAGAGAAGCAAATTCCCACAGACTTACTAACCAACTCACTTATGAATATGCAATATCCCACACCCAAGTTATATATACTAATACTAGTTGAAGTGCCCATTATACGGGCCACAGTGCCAGTGCCAGCCGATCGCGGGGCAGTCATGTGCAGTAGAAACTGCCCACGCCACGGCTGATACAGAGCTGGACGCTCCGAATATCAGCCACGGCACGGGCAGTCTCTACTGTGCATGACTGCAGCACGCGCAGCAGTCTCTATTGCGCATGACTTCGTCGTTACACATGTTTTAGCAAATGATTATATAGGAAAGGAAAGGAATATATGACCTAGTTTTAGCCTATAGGGGCATGTTTGATTGCTCAGATATGAAGCCCCCTCCGAATCCCGTTACCACTGCAAGGTGAGTGTGAGCTTTTACTCAAGTACCATTAGATACATAAGAGCATACTGCACACCTGTTTAAGAGAACAAATTCTGGTTTATCTAGAGCAAAAGAACTTGGTGGATAAGAATTTTGTGATTTAATTGAGCCACACAAATACACCAATTCTAAATTAACTTTGGGGGTTACGGTTTGACTATTTATACAGGCATCCTTCCAATTATGGCATTGCCTACTAGACTGATCCTACAGAGATCATTTCTATGCTTAATAGGCTGCTAAATACACTGTAAGAAAAGGTATGCTGGTCTACAGTGCTAACATGATGATGTACAGCAAGACTTGTGGCAGCTCTGTGTGGGGATCAGGGAGAATACTTCCAATAATTTACATTTGTTCACTATCTGTCATATGTTACCAACAGAGGCTTTCACTTGCTGATAGACTAGAAAGATGACTTACTTAAACACAGTAATTGTGGAGTCAGCTTAAAGGTACAGTACTGTCAGAAAAAAAGTATTAAGTATACGGTAGATACGAATAAGTGCAAGTACTCTCTTTTAATTGTATCTCTCAAACCATTATGCTTTGAGAGATATAGGAAAATAAAGTTCTCTGGTCCCTCCCCTTTCTGCTTGACGAGCTGCAAAGCTGTCAGAAGCAGATTCTGGTCGATTGACCAGACGCGGCTCTTCAGCAGCGCTGATATAACGATATCTAACGATAAATACAGTGCAAGTCATTTTGACCAGTTGATCACCTTTTCTTTTTCTCCTGTAAATAAAGGAACAGATTATGGTGTAATCAAGGGCATATATAATACTAGCAGTGTGGGACAGCATTGCCTGTCTGTTTTTTTTTTTTGGGGGGGGGGGTATCCTTGTATTCAGTTATGTTTTGTGGAATTGAAAATGCTGGTGCCTTTTTACTGCTGCTGCAAGGTTTTCCCAGCATCCCATTCTCTAAGAAGTGATAAATAGAAATAAAAGGCAGCTACATGCAACCCTAGTGAGACTTTAATGTGATTTCAATGTAAGTACACTGAAATCAATACTACAGTATTGTAGCTGCATTATTGTGCTGCCTACGTAAAGATGCATCAAGTTTTTCTGTGACAATCACAACACGTTTTTGTGAAGTCTCCACGTAGGGCAAACTGATTTACAACTCCTGCATTTTCATCACTGTTTTCTGTTGCTTTGATAATGTTGCCCGTGTGAAAGGGTCCTAATATTTAGAAAGCTAATAATACCTGAATCTAATGTTTGCAGTTAATTTTTTGTGATTAACCCCTTGAGGACCAGAAGGGTGTGCAACGTGTTGCTTTCTTCTCTCCTTTGCTTCTCAAGGGGTTAGGCAGCATTTAACCCTTGAAATCTATTAAGTACCTTAAAACTAACCTAAAAGGCTGGTTAGCCAGATTGACAGATCTTCCTGCATAGGTATTAAGGTGGCTTCATGACGCACAGACAACCACTGGTCAAACTGGGAGACATCAGAGAGGCCTGGTCCATGTCTAGGAGTCAGTGGGCTTCTGGGACTTAATGGGACGTCATCTCCAAACCAAACCTGGGTCAGATCGGACAACAAAAATATATATTTTAAACAAAATGTTTAGATCAGGGGTGGGCGAGCTGAGGCCCTCCAGTTGTTGAGGACTAGAATTCCAATCATACCTCAGCCAGCCCATGGCTACGTGGGGTATGATAGGAATTGTAGTTCTCAACAGCTGGAGGGCATCAGCTTGCACATACTGCCTTAGATGCTAGAGATGCCTCCAACTCATTACATACCAATTCACTGAAGGTCTTTCGACCATGCAAGGCGTTAATTAGGGAAACACAAAACAGTTCATAATTTAATTAAACACGTTATATATTTTTATTTCACACACAAGCAAAGACAATCTCAAAACAGAACTCTGCCCTTTTTAACTTAGCCATCTGAGTGCCAGAGGGGTACCAAATGCATAGCAAAGCAATGCATTGGGTACCCCTCTGGTATCCAAAGGGTTAAGCCCTCAGAGAAAATGAAGTGCTTTATTTCCTATGATTAGTAGACAGTTATACAAACTAGTGTTGTCAAATAAATTACAAGCTTACACTCTTAAAAAATCAGCTATAAATCATAACCTATAAGGTTTTTAACCTATAAAGGTATTATTTATTATTAATAACCAATTAATTATTTAATGATTTTAAGTCAGTACTCAGGAAGATTGTATTTAAATTGATTGTCCAGAAGAATTGATTCAGTCGTAGTTCTCGATATAAAAGTGCATACTTGATGGTTGCTAGAACCTTAACCCTTTGAGTGCCAGAGGGGTATCCAACGCATTGCAAAGCAATGCGTTGGATACCCCTCTGGCACTCAAAGGGTTAAAAAGGCTCTTAGGCTGTTTTCCAAAGGACTTGCCTAACAGCAATCCAGTACCTTGACTTGCTATGTTTTGCATTTGAACTCTGCTGAAGTCTGTAGCTGGACAACGTTTCTATCAATCTCTTCTGAAAACATTTCACATTCGTTTTAAAGCTTTATAAGAAAACTATTGACTGGTTATTGTATTTATGTTTATTTACCAAAGGCAACTGAAGCAGATAATTATGAATTTTATTGGGAGGTAAACTGTATGCAAGTCAACATTTTAATCTTTAATAGTGGAGAATTTTCTTGCCTGACGTATTAGTTTTCCAAAACTGGAAAACGAAACATCTCATAAGGTATTTTGTAGTCGAGACAGAGACAGAGTAATCTATACAGATGCCTCCAAAGACTCATAGGACTGACTGTGTAATCCTATTTACTGGAATCATTTACTAAAGTTTTCAGACAATGCAGAATACTGTCTCAAATTATAGAATTCAAATTTATTATAACAGTTTCATGATTGAATATTAGATCACAAACTGTAGATGGAAACACAGATCATTCTGCAAGTAATGTGTTATAAATCTGCTATTGTGGTACATGAGCTATGCACCTGATTACATATATAAAAAAAGAATCTGAAGTAGCAATTTAATAAAGCAAATGTACATACCCAACTATAAATAAACATAAATCGCACTTTGAATGAAAGGATTTGTTGCAATAATCCTTTCCAAAACTCTGCAGGAGTACCCATGTCAAGCATTTGAAAAGTGCCAGTGCTGAACTTTGGTAAACGAAAAGAACAATACAGCCTCAGTGCACCACAGAAAGCCCTATAGAACAGTCCAGACCTTGAATTACCAGAGGTCATTTCTGGCACATTTCATATACTAGCTATGACATAAGACACATTTAGTTAGAGACATTCTGTAAACTACACTGAATCCTTTCATTCATGGGGGGATATGTATGAAGATTAACCCCTTAAGGACCGGGAAAATCTGAGGTTGTTTTCCCTTAAGGACCGGAGCAATTCTGACCTTTTTGACTATGTCTTTGTTCAACAGTGTTTTACCTCTTAGGCTTTTATTCCACCCCCATAAATTATATACTGTTTTTTTAAGCACAAATAGGGCTTTCATTTGATACCACACTTATATGGATAACCCACCATTCACTTTATTAAAATTTAAAAAAAAAGATAAAAAAAAAAAAAAAACCAACATTTTTGATTTTTCTCTTGGGATCAATTGGCCACAAAGGGTTACATTTTTATGGAGACTGCATGAAAGGTATGACCGGTCAGTCATACCTACAAAATGCGCAGTTTAAAGTGGCCACTGTCCCCCCTGGGTGAAAATCCCCATGTCCCTTTTTCCCACCCTATTTTGACACTTTTTTGTCCCTGGCATTTGGTGGTGTATAGAAGTGTATTACAATGGCTCCACAACAATCACACTTGCAATATTGTTTAATTATATATATATATACTTTTTTTAAATAAAAAAATGTTTTTTTTTTGGTTTTTTTTTTTTTAAAACACAAGTGTATAATTGCAGGTCAAAAATTGACCTGCATTTAGACAGCCTCCTGCGCCAGCAGTGAAGGGGTTAATACCCCCAGCTGCTGTATTTTTTTTAACCACTAGGTGTCTCCCGTCTACTTCTGTCTCCCTTACTTTGAGAGCAAGGGAGACAGAGGCAGACAGACAGGCACAGACAGCATGCTTTGCATGCTGGCTCTGTCTGTCACTATGCCGGTACATGTCATCGCTGATACAGCGATCGCATGAACCAGAAGAAGCAAGAAGGGCTGAGACTGAATGCCCCGGTCTCGGAGCGCTCAGTCTCAGCCTGGAATTAATGATAGCAGCGTGCTATCACGCTGCTATCATTTAAGCCATGACGGTCCTGGACCGTCAGGGGTCGTTAAGGGTATAACAACCCATGACGGTGCAGGACCGTCATGGGTCCTTAAGGGGTTAAGGAATCCATTCCAGTGAGAGGAAACTCTCAACCCATATGTTATTAAACAGAGTATATGCACGAACAGGGTAATTATCAGGTTTACCAAGTCTGCCTCTATGGTAGTAAACAGCCCGGGGTTGCATTCTGAAGCCCAAAATCACTCCTATCAGCCATCTGGCAGTCCAATAAACGAAATACCACTGAAAATCTTTGGCTACTCCTAAAACAACTGCACTAATTACATGCAAACAATACATTGCAGAAATAGGATTACACACACACACATATAAATATATCAGGGCTTATAATTTTATGTCCTTTGCTACTAGCCAGATCTGTAAAGTTACTTGCCACTGCAAGCCAAAACATACCCACCAGGGCTGAATTTCTACTCGCCAGGGCTAAATTTTCACTCGCCATTGGCTAGTGGAAATTTTGAGCCCTGAATAAATATAAAGAACATGTTCGAGTGCAGCCGAAACGTTGATCATTAAATAATTTGGATTTATGTCAGCACTATATCGAAGTCCTGTGTGTGCGTTCTTATTTCGAACATGTTCTTTGTATCCTGCCGTGGAGAACAGCACTCAGGCCACAGTCGCATTTAAGTGTGAGTGCTTCCATCTTCGGTTTTGTAGAATATATTATAATATATATATATATATATATATATATATATATATATATACACACACATACATACATACATACATATACATACACACACACACCATTCTCAAAAGCCCTGGCAGTGTTCCTGTGTCACAGACAAACACTTGCAAGGGAGGCCATGCGGAGCTGTGATAACAGAAAGTGGCTGAAATGTCAAATCTGATATGGTCCTTAAGGTGCAAAACAGCTATTGCTATTAAAGGGATTGTAATGTTGAAAACAGAAAACAATATCGCCGAGTCTTCTTTATAATATACAAAACACATTGCTCTATTTTAAAGCACTTACTTTTGTGTAGTTCTCAAGATATGAAATGTATAAGGATCCACCGCCCACCCCTTCTGGCCACCTCCCACTGAATTTCTAATTGTGTCATGCGACCCGACAAATGCAGGAAGAGACAAACTTCAGTAAGTAAGTATAAGGAAAACACTGCCCCCCCCTTGACGAAGGAGGGCAGGATTTTCCTTTGCTTACTGAAGTTTGTCCCTCGCCACACTCCATCTGGACCAGCAAGAGTTGCTAAGTGATGTAGCCAGAAGGGGCAGGCGGGGGATCCTTATACATTTCATATCTTGAGAACTACACAAAAGTAAGTGTTTTGAAATAGAGCAATGTGTTTCTTATATTATAAAGAAGATTTGGTGAAATAGTTTTTTTTTCAACATTACAATCCCTTTAACCCCTTAAGGACGGCAGATTGCGCATGCAGCCGTCACTTAAGAACCACAGACGTTTTTTTTTTTTTTTTTTTGCATCCACTTCAGGGCTCCCCGAACGGCATGCAGCTGTGCGGGGAGCCCGGAATTCCATGACGGTCCAGGACAGATTTTTGTCACACAAATGTTTCTCTCAGTTACTGCATCTCCTATCTGGAATATTAAAAGAGGATTTTAGTCTTACCTGTTAAATCCTTTTTTCTTAGTCCATACAGGTTACTGGTAACTTTTGGTAGGCGATCCGCCCCTTTAAGTAGGCAGTATCAATTCTAGAAGTGAATGCAGGGGGTAAAGCTTACCTTCCCTCCTTGGCTGCAGCTAGTCAATAAGCTCCAGTAAGATTTGAGACACTAACGATTGACTAGATAGTAGAAGGGAAAGAAGACTCCTGTGAGCATGACCCCGAAGGACCCCCACGGTCTGTCACAGAAGAGCCAAGCATGGTCTCTTGACAGGGTGGTGGGAGACCAGTAACCTATATGGACTAAGAGAAAAGGAATTAACAGGTAAGACTAAAATCCTCTTCTGTGTCGTCCAATACAGGTTACTGGTAACTTTGGAATGTCCAAACATTCATTTTCCCAGAGGCGAGAAGGCAAGGACCAGGCGCAAGGCCCCCAAAGTCACCAGAGCAAATATGAACCATCAGATCAGAGGTAGCCCAACAAAACAAATGAAGTGTCAACGGACACTGAACAGGGGTAACAACACCCCAAGAACTGTTACACAGCACACTGAACTAGAGCCAGCAGGGCTCAAAAGTGAAGGAAGCACCAAACAACTGAAGAAGATCCTAGACAGGCAAGACTGCCTCCAGAATCTTCCTCCCAAAACTGGCGTCAGCTGATGCCAGCACATCAACACGGTAGTGCTTCGAAAAGGTGTGCACAGACGACCAAGTGGCAGCCTTGCACAACTGATCAGCGGAGGCCTGATTCTTGTAAGCCCAAGAAGCCCCAATAGATCTAGTAGAACCCAAAAGGGAACAGGCTTCCTCCTTAGCTCGTAAGCTTTAAAGACGCAAAAGTCACTTTGGATGCAGGTCTCCCTGCCCTGGAGCCCTCAGGAATGATGAGCAGCACGTCAGACTGTCTAATGGAATCAGTGAGATGCACATAAAACTTGAGACAAAGCACCACATCTAACAAGTGGATATCCCTCTCTTTGTCAGAGGTAGGGTCAGGACAGAAAGAAAGCACCACAATCTCCTGATTAATGTGAAACTCAGAGACCACCTTCGGGAGAAACTCCTGAGAAGTGCGAAGCACCACCTTGTCTTTGTGAAACACCAAAAAAGGGTGGTCTACAAGACAGAGCATGTAACTTCATGACACAGCGAACAGACACGATCGCCAGGAGAAAGGCCATTTTCCATGTCAGGAGGCGTAGAGGAATAGTAGCCAAGAACTCAAAGGGAACCAAGTTAAGATCCCACTGAGGAGCGGGAGTCTTGAAAACAGGACGAGTATGAGCAACGCTCTGGAAGAAAACCTTGACATCAGGAAGTATAGCAATGCGCCTCTGAAAGAAAACAGAGAGAGCAGAAGTCTGAACCTTAAGGGAACTCAAGCTGAGGCCCTTATCCACACCGTCCTGCAAGAAGGCTAGGACCATAGGCAGATCAAATTCCTGGGAAAGGTCCTTATCAGCACAACAAGATAGAGAGGTCGACCAAACAGGATGATAGGCCTTGGAAGAAACAGGTTTGCAGGCACTAAGCATAGCAGCCACCACACCAGAACAAAAACCTTTCTTCTTCAGTATTGAGGATTCAATTTCCAAGCCATCAAAGCTAGACAATGAACATCCTCCTTCCACATGTAACCCTGTAGAAGAAGATCCGGATAGCAAGGGAGCCGAAATGGCTCCGCCACTGACAGATCCAGAAGCTCCGGAAACCAAGCCTGTCAAGGCCAGTACGGAGCAATCAGAATGACTGGACAGCTCTCCAGTTTCAATTTCCGTAACACCCTGTGCAATATGGGGAGGGGAGGAAAGATGTAAGCCAGAGGAAATAACCAATGAATGGACATGGCATCCACCGCTAGAGCTAGAGGATCCCTCCAGAGAGAGCAGAACATCGGAACCTTCCAGTTGTGTTTTGTTGCCATCAGGTCAATGCAAGGAAGACCCCACTTCTGAACAATGAGGGTGAACACCTCTGGGTGCAGTTTCCACTCTCCGCTGTCCACTGTGTGTCGACTGAGGAAGTCTGCCATGACATTGTCTACGCCAGGAATGTGCACTGAGGATATGGCAGGAATGTGTTCTTCTGCCCAGGACAAATAGCCTTGACCTCTAACCATGCGGCGAGACTTCTTGTTCCGACCTGCTTGTTGATGTAAGCCACGGCGTTGTCGGACTGGACCCGGACTGGGAATTCTTCCAGCTGGGGTGTTCAATGGTGAAGGGCATGAAATATCTCCCGAACCTCCAACACATTGATGGGAAGGAGAGATTCCTCCAGAGACCACCAAACCTGAGCACTCTGGAGCTGGTTGGCTAGCTGCAGCCAAGGAGGGAGGGTAGACTCCACCCTCTGCAATCAATTATAGAATTGTTCCTGTCTACTTAAAGGGGCAGATCGCCTACCCAGAGTTACCAGTAACCTGTATTGGACGACAGAGAAAATAGATTTCTTAGATGAAAACTACTTTTCTTGTGGTAGATATCTTTTTCTTTTCTTTTGAGAGGGAGTGAAGTGGAGAACAGAATCCACTTCTTTTCCAAAGAAAAAGTTGCCTTTGAAGGGCATAGAAGATAGGCTGCCCTTGAAGGAATAAACCAATGCCCTTTCTCTCTACCACATCGTTTTATGTTCAGTGGTGAAGAGTGTCATCGCTCTTGCAGCCAATTATACACATTGCACTGATGTGTCAAAGATAGAGTATGCAACAAGATGAATCAAGGACAATGACTGTAGCAGACCCTCCATAGAGATTCTATTAATCACATCCTATTAAAGGGATAGTAATACTTAAAGTGTAAAAAAAAATGTTGTAGGGTTTACCCCTCTGAGTAAAACAAGACTACTCCCACTGCTGAAAGGTGTTTCTTTCAAAAGTTATTAATTTTCAAAGTTGAATTTTTAAGTGCAATATCAGTGGCGCTGTTGCTACACGATCCTATGGACAGCTCTGGTCCCGGGACAGTAAATCTCCATAGGATCGTGTAGCAACAGCGCCACTGTACAATTTCAGGCCACTGTGATATTGCACCTAAAAAATTCAACTTTGAAAATTAATAACTTTTGAATGAAACACCTTTCAGCAGTGGGAGTACTCTTGTTTTACTCAGGGGGATAAACCCTACAACATAATTTTTTTTACATTTTAAGTATTACAATCCCTTTAAAGTTGCAAACACAAAGCTCTGAGTATGCAGATGGTAGCTACACTAGGTCTTAAAGTAGCAGCACTGGTCTTGTTAGATCTTATGAAGGTCAACTATATAATTCCATATTCTAAGGGACTGATATCTTCTTAGACAGCAATATGAATGTCCACTTTGGGAATGTAATTCCAAAAAATTGAGTCTTTGGGGCTGAAGTGAGTTCACTCCCTTTGGAACCAAAAGAGCTCTGGAGAAGCTTGGAGCAGACTAACCAGTGGCAAATAGCATTTCTAAAGTGCTCTACCACCTGGATAGGGGTCCAACCCCACTATGGACATTGCCTTCAATGGTTTCAAGGTGTGCCCACCTACAGTGGATATAAAGTCTACACACCCCTGTTAAAATGCCAGGTTCTTGTGATGTTAAAGAATGAGGCAAAGATAAATCATGTCAGAACCTTTAGGCGTCAGTTAGAAAGCTGAAGATGAAGAGGAAGTTCACCTTTCAGCACGACAACAACCCAAAGCACACATCCAAATCCATAAAAGCATGGCTTCACCAGAAGATGAATGTTTTGGAATGGTCCAGCCAGAGCCCAGACCTGAATCCAATTGAACATCTGTGGGGTGATCTGAAGAGGGCTGTGCGCAGGAGATGTCCTTGCAATCTGACAGATTTGGAGCGCTTTTGCAAAGAAGAGTGGGCAAATATTGCCACGTCAAGATGTGCCATGTTAATAAACTCGTACCCAAAAAGACTGATTGCTGTAATAAAATCAAAAGGCGCTTCAACAAAGTATTAGTTTAAGGGTGTGCACACCTATGCAACCAGGTTATTGTGAGTTTTTTATTTTTCCCCCTCAACGATTTAGGTTTGTTTTGCAATTGAATTGTTATAGGTCACATTAAAGGTGGAAAAAGTTCTGACATGATTTATCTTTGTCTCATTCTTTAACATCACAAGAACCCGGCATTTTAACAGGGGTGTGTAGACTTTTTATATCCACTGTAGGTCCCCTAAACAAACAGGACACAGGCAATCACAGAAAATCCTGTACCGGTCTGGGGTAGGGCAGGAAAGACTTGGGATCAAGGTGTGAAAGGCCCCTTTTGTCTCTCATGGTGTGCTATCTAGAAAAGACCTGAAGGAAACATCATTATCCCTTACATACAAAACACCTGTATTTCTAACAGCCAATCAAGTATTCAGACTCCTTCTCTGTCAGGAGAGGCTAAAACCATATGTTACCATAAGTTACTAGTGTTATAGAGAAACAAAACATGATTTCACCCCTTGAATTCAAAATACGTCTTCAACACACTTCGAGGAAACCTACTGCAGACATGTCTAGCATCAAAGATGTTAGCAATAATCATTTGCTCAAGTCATTAAATAAAAAGTAAACAAAAATATACCTGAACTGCGTGATGCATTTTCCACTGATGGGAAAATAATGCTCCGTTACTACAAGAAGAGAAGTAAAATTAGTCACAAGAAAGGCATAAAAACCCATTTTAATTAAATATGAGTATCATTTATTTTTTTAAAAATGTGTCCCGCCCCCGCACATAAAGATGCATCAAATGCAGATACATGGACACACAACCAAACTGCATCAATTTAAAGTGGACTTACTTTTTTTTTTTTAACATACTTCAAAACTGCCTATGTGTCATGTTAACCAAGAACAGGGCAGATGTACAGTTTAGGAAATATTTACACTTTTAATTGTGGGAGCATAGCACCTCATAGCATATGAACGGTCACTGAAAGGGATAGTAATGTTTCAAAATGAAAGCAGCTCCAATCAGCATAATGGAAAAACCTGTCAAGGGGGGAAGGGTTTTCATTGTTCTCACAGTAAGAAGATTGTCCCTTGCTGCGACCTGTCTGATCAAGTGACCAGATTCCACATCTGAAGGGAGGTGGCATCCACTAGATAAAATGGGCAGGAGGGGGATACTTTATCATTCAATTAATCTTGAGGTACAACTTTGATAGTATTGAAATAACACTCTGCATGGCCCAAATACTATGAAGATTAATTAGAGCTGCTTTTATTTTGAAACATTACTATCCCTTGAAAACCTTCATTAGTGTATGAAATGTCAACGGTACTTCACATGCACTGCAGTCAGCATACATTAGCATTGTGAATATCATCTTAACTGTACATTTGCAGGTTTTAACCCATTCATTGCCACAGTGGTACTCTACGTATTTCTTTGAAATGTGTTGCATACCCATCTGGCACTGAAAGGGTTAATGAAGTTTTAAAACATGCAGACTTGAATTAAGGGGATAGGGCCACATCAAATCCAGCTTTTTGGCCAACTAAGCAGCATTTTTCCTAAAGGCTGAAAGATAGCGATAAGACAGAGGTCAGAAACATTTGGCTTTCTAGCTGTTGTGGATTAAACTCCCATCATACCTAATGGCTGGTTGGGAATTATGGGATTTAGGATTTATTATTTCCAACACTTGGAGAGACAAAGGTTGCCCACTACTACCATAGAACAATGGATTCCCAGGGCAATACACAAGAATTCAATGTTCAATACCACTAACCCTCTGGACATTAAGAGCTATAGCAAAAGCAATGGTTCCCAATGCATCAATGAGGTCTCAAACATCCAAATTAATTAAAGGTCCAAATTAATTTGAGAGGTCCCTATACTAACATTATTTTCTATCAGATTAATAACTTATTAAATGTAGGCAACATGTACGATAAGTGTACCTATGGGAACAAGTGGGTAATGACACACAAGGGCTTACCTAGGTAGCTGTGAAGTATATCTATATAATGTTGCATTGTATCTCCAATTGACTGTATGTAGTGATCTCCATTGTACACTGCCATTAGATCACACTTCGTCACAACAGTCAGTGACACTGATATATTAGAAGGAACTTGAGTAATTCTGGGGAAAACCAACTCACCATAGGGGATAAATAAAAATTCCTGTTACGGTAAATGAGACTTTTAACCCCTTGGAAGCAATACACGTGACAGCTCTCTAGCATTCAAGTGATTAAAATCTCCATTTAATTAAATGAAAATTTGGAGACTGTTTGTCCCCTATGGTGCAGCTGGGGAATTACCTCACTTTTATTTTGCACATAAGGCCCCAAGTCTAGATGGATAGTCTCTAGAATGATCATAAACACAATAGGATAAGAGGATTTTAGTCTTACATGTTGAATCCTTTTCTCTTAGTCCATTCAGGTTACTGGTAACTTTGGGTAAGCGATCCGCCCCTTTAAGTAGGCAGGAACAATTCTAAAAATGACTGCAGGGGGTGGAGCCTACCTTCCCTCCTTGGCTGCAGCTAGCCAACCAGCTCCAGAAAGATTTGAGACACTATTGACTAGATAGTAGAATGGAAAGAAGACTCCTGTCAGCGTGACCCCGAAGGACCCCCACAGTCTGCAACAGGAGAGCCAAGCATGGTTTCTTGACGGGGTGGGAGACAAGTAATCTGTATGGACTAAGAGAAAAGGATTTAACAGGTAAGACTAAAATCCTCTTTTCTCTGTCATCCAATACAGGTTACTGGTAACTTTGGGGTGTCCAACCATCGAGTTTCCCACAGGTGGGAATAAGGCAAGGACCAGACTCAAGGCCCCCAAAGTCACCAGCGCGTATATGAACCATCAGATCAGAGATAGCCCAACAACAATAAAGTGTCAACGGACACTGAACAAGGGGTAACAACACCCCAAACTGTTGCACAACACACTGAACTAGAGCCAACGGGGCTCCAAAGTGAAGGAAGCACCAGGAACCAAAGAAAATCCTAGACAGGCAAAACTACCTCCAGGATTTTCCTCCCAAAGCTGGCATCAGCCGATGCCAACACATCCACACGGTAGTGCTTCGAAAAGGTGTGCACAGACGACCAAGTGGCAGCCTTGCACAGCTGATCAGCAGAGGCCTGATTCTTGTAAGTCGAAGAGGCCCCAATAGATCGAGTAGAATGAGCTGTGACCCTGAAAGGGACAGGCTTCTTCCTCAGCTCATAAGCCTTACGAATAGTGGACTTGATCCAAGAAGCAATAGTCACTTTGGATGCAGGTCTTCCTGCTCTGGGACCCTCAGGAATGACGAACAGCGCATCTGACTGCCTGATAGACTCAGTGCAATGTACATAAAACTTGAGACAATGCACCTCGTCTAACAAGTGGAGATCCCTCTTCTTGTCAGAGGTGGGGTCAGGGCAGAAAGAGGGCACCACAGTCTCCTGACTTGATGTGGAACTCCGAAGCCACCTTAGGGAAGAACTCCTGAGAGGTATGAAGCACCGCCTTGTCCTTGTGAAACACCAAAAATGGTGGTCTACAGGATACAGCATGCAACTCTGCGACACGGCGAACACACATGATTGCCAGGAGAAAGGCCATTTTCCATGTCAGAAGGTGTAGAGGAATATTAGCCAAGGACTCAAAGGGAGGGCGCTGAAGGACACCCAGAACCAGATTAAGATCCCACTGAGGAGCAGGAGCCTTAAAGACAGTGTGAGTATGAGCAATGCACCTCTGAAAGAAAACAGAGAGCAGAAGTCTGAACCTTAAGGGAACTCAAACTGAGGCCCTTATCCACACCATCCTGAAAGAAGTCCAGGACCGTGGGCAGATCAAATTCCTGAGACAAGCCCCAATCTGCACACCAAGATAGAAAGTCGAACAGACACTATGGTAGGCCTTTGAGGAAACTGGCTTGCGAGCACTAAGCATGGTAGCTACCACACCAGAAGAAAAATCTTTCTTATTCAATACTGAGGATTCGATTTCCAAGCCGTCAAAGCTAGATGATGAACATCCTCTTTCACAGATAACCCTGGAGGAGAAGATCCGGACGGGAGGGGAGTCGGAACAGCTCCACCACTGACAGATCCAGAAACCAAACTTGTTGAGGCCAGTACGGAGGAACCAGAATGACTGGACATCGCTCCAGTCTCAATTTCCGTAACACCCTGTGCAACATAGGAAGGTGACGGAAGATGTAAGCCAGAGGAAATAACTAAGGAATGGACAAGGCATCCACTGCCAAAGGTAGAGGATCCCTCCAGCGAGAGCAGAACCTTGGAACCTTCCGGTTGTGTCTTGTCGCCATTAGGTCGATGTAAGGAAGACCCCACTTCTGAACAATGAGGTTGAACACCTCTGGATGCAGTTCCCACTCTCCGCTGTCCACTGTGTGTCGACTGAGGAAGCCCGCCATGACGTTGTCTACACCTGGAATGTGCACTCTGGATATGGCAGGAACGTGTTCTGCCCAGGACAAAATAGCCTTGACCTCTAACCAAGCGGCGAGACTTCTTGTTCTGCCCTGCTTGTTGATGTAAGCCACAGCCATGGCGTTGTCGGACAGAACCCAGACTGGGCATTCTTCCAGCTGGGGCGTCCAGTGACGAAGGGCATGAAATATCGCCCGAAGTTCCAATACATTGATGGGAAGGAGAGATTCCTCCGGAGACCACCGTCCTTGAGCACTCAGGCGACTAAGGACCGCTATCCAGCCAGAGAGGCTGGCATCAGTTGTCACTGTGGTCCAGAAGGAGATCAGGAAGGGCTTGCCCTTCAGGAGATGGGAAAGGTTGAGCCACCACGACAAACTCAGTTCCACATGAAGAGGAAGGGATACTGATGTCTGCAGAAGGTCCGGCTGACCTTTGCATACCTGGATCACAAACCGCTGGAGCTCCCTGGTGTGAGCCATGGCAAAGGGGACTGCTTCCATGGTGGAGATGAATTTCCCCACCAGAGATGATAGCTTCTTGGCTGGAACTGGATAGAGAGCCAGAACAGCAGATACTCTTTGGGTGATCTGGTGAGCCACTTCCTCCGTGAGAAACACCATGATCTGCTGAGTGTTGGAGAGAAGGCCCACGAAGACCAGACGCTGGGACGGGACAAGATCCGACCTGTCCAAGTTGATGATCCACCCATGATGGGTGAGAGTGTGAATGCAGTCCTGAACCTACTGACAAAGAAGTTCCGCAGAGGGGGCTTTCAGAAGCAGGTCGTCCATGTATGGAGTAACTCTGATGCCGTCCCGGTGGAGGACGGACATTAAGGCTCCCAGAACATGGATAAAGACCTGAGGCGCTGTATTCAGACCAAAGGGAAGAGATGAGAACTGAAAATGCGATATGTAAATACGTGTCCTGAAGGTCCAGAGAAGCAAGGAATTCCCCCGGAATCATAGCAGCAATCACCATCCTCAGGGACTCCTGGTGATAATGAGACTGGATCACAAAGGAATTGAGATCCTTCAAGTCCAAAATTGGACGACAACTGCCGTCCTTCTTGGACACTACGAAGAGATTTGAGTAAAAACCCGTACCTCTGTCCTGAACTGGAATAGGTTCCAGAACATCATTGTCCACAAGAGACTGCATAGCACCGTAGAAGAGACTGTGTTTTTCCACGCCCTGGGGCATATGAGAGGGGAAAAAGTAAAAGGGAGGAAGAGAGGCGGAAGGGATCCTGTACCCTTCCGCCACTACTTGTAAAACCCACAGGTCCACCACTGAATCCTCCCAAATGCTGTCATAGTGAGAAGGATGACCACCCACAGCTGAATGGAGACCCGGGTTTGGCGAGTCATGCCAGAGAAGTCTTGGAAGCCTTGGGCTTGGAGGAAACCTTGGGCTTCCATTGCTGTTTGAGCTTGGAGGAGGCACGTGGAGCTGAGGGAACCAACTGGTTCGCCAGACGTGTCTCAGTCTGAAAGGGACAAAAAAAAAAAACTATTATGCTTAAGAGGAGGTTTCTTCCTGGGGACCAAGGGCAGATGAGTAATCTTACCCCCAGTGGCCTCACTAATCAGATCCTTAAGATCTGGCCTAAATAAGGATGTACCTTGAAAGGGTAAGGAAAGCAAGGCTTTCTTGGAAGCAGTGTCAGCAGACCAGATCTTGAGCCAAAGAGCTTGTCTGGCAACCACAGACATGGTGGAAACCCTTGCCACCAGACGGATAGCATCAAATACATAGAAAGAAAGAAACATAGTGCTGGGCCTCAGATATGTTGGCAAGAAGCCGCAACATATCCAAAGATGAATCACCTCGACATACAGCTAGGGTGAGTTGTTCAGTCCAGACCGCAATGGCCCAGTTAACCCATGCCGCAGCGAATGCTGGATGCATGGCAGTACCAGCAGTGGCAAAAACGGACTTGATGGAAACCTCAAGCTTCTTGTTAGTCCAGTCCTTCAGAGAGGACGCATCAGAAATTGGTAAGGCGGTAGACTTAGATAGCCTTGAGACAGGAGCGTCCAACTTTAGGGGGATGAACCCATTGAGCAAGCGCCACCTCGGAAAAGGGGTAAAGCTTAGCAAACATCTTGGAAACAGAAGGCTTTCTGTCCAGAGATTTCCACTCATCAGCCACTAGGCGGTCCAGAGTGGGGTTAGGCGCAAAACAAGTATGGGGCTTTATAGGCTCCTAGAATACATCAGAGGGATCTGAGGAAACCTCCTGAACTGGGGGAATGTTTAGCGTGTTTAAGACGGCCCTGATCAGGCCCTCAGCCGAGGGTTCTGGATCAACTTCAAAAGGATCCCCAAAAAATTGAGAACAGCAGAACATTTCTCAACATCTGAATACACCAACAGTTCCTCTTCAGACGAAACCGAAACATCAGGTACACCTTGCGGTTTGGGCAGGGAAGATCTGACTGAGGAAGGGGTCTGCCAGGAATGGAAGACCCCCTGTAACTGGCATGGAAAGAGTTGCAATGTAGACCTAAGGTCCCTGGTAGGAGCCTTGAACTTTTGCACCCAAACTTGCTCTAATGCATGGCTGGAAGTCCCTGGGAGAGACTCAGGGACAGCAGAACATTCTGGGCATAAATGACCTGAGAATTCTCTAGGTAACCCTGTATGACATGAGGAGCAATGCGTAATGGGGGATACAGAGTCCCCAGCATCCTTAGTCTTAGGCCCAAGCTCCAATGGAGTAGACATTTTCACAGTGTCAACAACGTTCAGAATAATTAATCACCCAATTTACAGTGTGTAAGATTAAAATTTCACCCCAGAAATTGCTAAAATACACTTATCTGGCAGGCGAAGGGTTAATCTGAAGAGGAGAGAAGGAGAGTCCAATCCCTGCGTAGGATACTTATTCTGTAAAGCTCACAAAATGGCTGCCGCGGCGGGAGCCAATCAGAAATGAGCGCGCAAAGCAAGCACTCATGGGAAATGTAGTTTTCTAAGAAAAAGTACCTCAGGAGTGCCCGAAGCCCCCTGAGTCCCCCAACACACTTGCAATGTGAACCGGAGGTCAGACAATTAAAATGAGCCATCTCTGAAGTCGCTACGTTGAGCAGTTGCAGAGATATGTCCCAAACTGTACAATCCCATATAAGGGAATGGAGCAATGGTGTCTATGCGGTAAAGCGCTCCTTAAAGGCACGGAATTCAATTTTGTCAAAGTTAGAACTGAGAAATAAAAATACATGAAAAATCACTAGAACATGAAATCAGACCCATAAAATGAACCCAGTAGGGAAAGTGCCAATAACCACCCCACAAGATGCCAACCAGCAGTTAAAGGGTTAATTTACCATATAAAGTTGCTCCAGGCACTGACAGACATAACAGAAAGACCCAGTGAGTGCAGGAGTGTGCAATAAGAACTCCCAGGAATAACCCCTGTGCGGAGGGGCACTGCAGCACTCAAAGGGTTGCTCATCTTTCCTGCAGATCTTCTGTCTTCAGATTACCATGTAGTAAGAAGTAACCTCAGTGGGTAACTCCTGGGGAAGCACTTGGAATCAAGATTTTCCCCCTCAGGGCTTAAGGTCCACAAAAAGCAAATGAATACTGAGCTAGCCACATCTAAGAGCACTGTCAGTTATGGTAATCCACCTAATGGTGGTATTCCATATCTAACAGGAAAATAAAAAAAGTTTCTAAAACTATAGCAGAACTGTTCTCTTGCCTGTGTTATCTTCACCAAGGAACTAGCTGGTTGGCTAGCTGCGGCCAAGGAGGGAAGGTAGGCTCTACCCCATGCAGTCATTTGTAGAATTGTTCCTGCCTACTTAAAGGGGCGGATTGCCTACCCAAAGTTACCAGTAACCTTTATTGGATGACAGAGAAATACAGATTTGTACCGCATACGTGCCTGATAAATCAATTATATGAATGCAAGTTGTTACAATATTTTAAAGCACATGCATGGAAAAAAAAATGCAATAAAGACCAAAATAAATAAAATTAGCTAATAGAACAGGTGTAAACTACACATGGCTCTCCAACTGTTATGGATTACAACTCCCATTACACCATTCCATTGATTCTCAACCAGGGTGCCGTGGCATTTTGTTGTGCCTCGGATATCCACTTAGTGTGTCCCTTGTTTTCTATAAAGAGTTTGACAAAATGTGAATGTTGAGTTTTACATGTACATTTATAGAAATGTTTACACATAATATGTTTTTCTCTGTTATTCTGATTATGAGGCACAAATATAACTATATATTACTTATTTGTACCCTTCATAACTCCCTTGACAAACTGCACACAAAATGTCAGGGGTGCCCTGAAAAATGTAAATTACATATTAAAGGTGCCCTAAACAAAAAATGGTTGACAACCACTGCACCATTCCCTGTAATATATGCTGGCAGCACAGTGGCTCAGTGGTTAGCACGGATGCCTTGCAGCGCTGGGACAACATCTGCAATGAGTTTGTATGTTCTCACTGTGTTTGCGTGGGTTTCCTCCGGGTACTCCGGTTTCCTCCCACACTCCAAAAAACATATTGATAGGTGAATTTAGATTGTGAGCCCCAATGGGGACAGGAACCAATATGAGTGTAAAGCGCTGCGGAATCTGTGTGCGCTATATAAATAAAGGATTATTATCTGTAAAAAGAACACATAACTGTTACTGCAGACTTAAAGGTATAGTAATGTTTCACAATAAAAGCAGCTACAATTCATCATCAGAGTATTTGAGCCATGGAGAGTGTTACGTCAATACTGTCAGATTTGTAGTTCAAGAGTAACTGAATGATAAAGTATCGCGCTTCCACTGACAGTGACAATCTGACAGTATTGAAATAACACTCTCCATGACCCAAATACTATGAAGATTAATCTGAGATGCTTTTTTTGTGAAACATTACTATCCCTTTAATCCTATATAATAATTCACTAAATCGTGTGTAGTAGACACTGCTGCGCTTGCTGCAGTCATGCGCAGTAGAGACTGCCCGCACCGCGGCTGATACAGAGCTGGGCGCTCCGAAGCGGCGTCCAGCTCTGTATCAGCCGTGGTGCGGGCAGTCTCCACTGCACGTGACTGCCCCCGACCGGGTGGCAGTGGCACTGTGGCCCGTGTAACAGGCTGTTCAACTAGTATTAAAATAAAGCACAAACTCAAATTTATTTTGAGCGAAATACTTCCATGGCCTGAACAGTATGGTAGCGCTGTTGCTACTGAAGTCTATGGACAGCTCTGGCCAGCTGACCAAAGGAAGATGTAACAACAGCACCACTGTCAAATTCCAGGCCATGGAGGTACCACAGCCAAAAACTTCAGGTGCAATAACCTTTGAATAAAACATCTCTCAGAAGTGGGAGTGACCTTGTTTTACTCAGCAGGATAAACCTTGCATATATATTTTCCAATATTAAAGTTTACTATCCCTTTAACCCACTGGATGCTAGAGATGCCATAGCACTGCTTTGGATGCATCTCTGGCATCCAAGTGTTAGTGTCTGTAAAGAGATAGTAATCCTTAAAATGTAAAAAATATATGTTGTAGGGTTTATCCCCCTGAGCAAAACAAGGGTACTCCCACTGCTGAGAGATATTTTAGTAAAAAAATTATAGCAGCTCAAACTTGAATTTTTAGGTGCAATATCACAGTGGCCTGAAAATTTACAGTGGTGCTGTTGCTACACTATCCTATGGACTGCCCTGGCCTGTAGACTATAAATCTCCATTGGATGGTGTAGCAACAGCACCTCTGTAAATTTTCAGGTCACCGAGATATTGCTCCTAAAAAAATTCAAGTTTGAGCGGTTATCATTTTTTAATAAAATATCTCTCAGCAGTGGGAGTACCCTTGTTTTATTCAGGGACATAAGATGTAAAAAATATATGTTGTAGAGTTTAAGTATTACTATCCCTTTAAGCATGTTTTAAAATCAGGTTTTACAATGATTGATTATCTAAGCAGACTTACAATGAAAATGTAGCTCCCCGATGTCATGAGTTACCAGTTTCGGTTAGAGGATACCTTCCTCTGTCTTTTGGGTACTGAACAAGTGTATACGTTGCAATGTGACCTCTTCCTGCAGGGCTTCCAATGTTTCAACTATTTACGACCGCTTCCATATCCAGCACTGCTTGGCATGTTCTTCACTGAAGGAGGCTGGGTATACAAAGAGAGAAAGATAACTCAGTCAAATTACCAAAGTGCACAAAAAATCCAAAAGAACACACATTTAGGCCTTTCACAATGATAACAGAACCATTGGAGTCCTCTTCTAAAGCTCTGTCATCCGTATTGTTTCATTCAACGCTTTCCTGTGTTGCCTTGCCATTCTGTAAGCAGGAGAGGTGTGACTTACAGTTGACCAATGTGAATTCAGCCAATATTACTGGCTGGACCCTGCATTTCTTGTCCATTCAAAGAAGTTGCAATGTACATTTTAAACCTCCACTAGTGGTCGTATAGAAGTTCTTCCAGTAACCCCCAGGTGGCCATGTAGACCTTTCCTTACTACAGCTTTACTGAGGGAAGAAAGTAAACATGCAGCATCATAGGACATACTACTACAGACAACATAACCAAAACAGCAATCACGGTGTTGGTCATGTAAAAGGTGACTAACAGAATCATATTTACTCATTTATTCATTCAACAGATGCCAGCCATTGATTACCAAAACTACAGACAAATAAAAGCTAAGAGCTGTATTTACGAACCTAAAGAAGAGCAATTCTGTAACAAAAATTTTCAGACTGGTACAAGTAACCATTTCCATTGAATGAACGCTTTGGAGACAACTCTGGCATTCACTGGGTTAAAAGACCCTTTAAATCAAAGTGAATTGTCAAAGTGTACATTAATCCTCTGCGGTGTAACTGATTTGCCCCAGAATTGCTCTAATTCAGCTTACTGGATATGGGCCCTATCAGAGAACTGTTTAAAGTGTTAGGGCACTTGAACACAATTCCTAAATTGGTACATCATTATGCAGGGCTTAAAATTTGAAGTCCTTTGCTATTAGCCAGACCTGAAAAAGTTACTCGCCACTGCAAGCCAAAACATACCCACCAGGGCTGAATTTCTACTCGCCAGGTCTGAATTTTCACTCGCCATTGGCTAGTGGCGAGTGGAAATTTTGAGCCCCAGTTATGTAAATGCTGTGCACAGTGGATCAGATTATTAGTGGAATGTGTGTATTTGAACCTCATTTCATTTACAGCACACCTTAGCTCAGTGGTATGCAATGTTGGGGAACACAAATCCTATCATCTCCAACCTGTCAATGTAGTCTCCAGTCGCTCAGTCCCAAGTGTTTTCTCTGAGTAGGCAGAGATAATTTCCCACTTGGAAATCATGTACACTGGAGAAGTGATTTCACTGGAGAAGTAAACTGCTTCATCACACCTTAGTGCATCTCTCCCAATGTGATGGAAGCTTGGCTTCTGGCTCGTATATCTTGGAGGTATTTTATACATAGATGTATGCATGCACCCCTTCAATGACTATTATAAATTCTGTCCAGATGCAAAACTTTTTAAACTGTTATCAATTATTATAGTATCAGAGGGAAAGGGGGTGAAGCAGAAATACCCTATATAATAAAACGCTAGAATGTTTTACCAGATACAGTCATGCGCAGTAGAGACTGCCCGAACGCACAGAATGCTGGGAGCATGGAATGCTGGGAGTTCTGTGCTGGGAGCATTCTGTGCTTTCGGGCAGTCTCTACAGCGAATGACTGCATCTCGTGTGGCACCAGTGAGGCCGCGGCAGTACACAGAGCAGGACCAGCATTTTAACCGTTTGAGTGCCAGAGAGGTACGCAACGCAATGCAAATCAATGTGTTGCGTACCCCTCTGGTACTCAAAGGGTTAACATCATCCGGACCTTGGCCCGTGTGAACGGGCTTTTACACTAGTTACTATATATTCTATTATTCATTAAACTTGTGATAAACAGAATACAGATTTAGTTTAGTGCCACAAAACGTGTTACTAACACCACTGGACAAAGAGATGCACAAACATACAGTAAATGAAATCAGGTCATTAAAAATCCCACACAGACCAACCAAGCATATGCAAATCTGATGAGCACCAGGGGGCAGTTAGTGGAACTGAGTAATGCAAATAACAACGCAGCTGTTTTATCAAAACCATTCATTCACATTCCTGCATGAATTAGTCGGGATGTTTTAAAAATTACTAGAAAAAAAACACAGGAAAAGACTCTGAGGTAATTAAAATTGATTTGAAAATATCTGATATAAAGAAACACACTCTGAAGAGGTTCTCTATAAATGCCCATAGAAATGATGGAAAGTCATGATTGCTTTTCGAAACATTGAGTAATGTGCATTAAAAGAGAGAGCACCTAATAATTCCCCACTTACCTTACTATGGCCAGTAAATCCTAATGACCACTATGAATTTAGCCCTTGTGCCTTTGTTCAACAGACAGCATCAATCAGTCCTGGATGCCATGTCCATAGAGGCAGACATGACGGTTGGCAGCAGGACCACAGGACACAGACCCAGCCATTTGCCCATGGTAATCTTAACCTTTAATGGGATAGTAATGTTTCACAAAAACAGCAACTCCAATTAATCTTTATAGTATTTGAGCCATAGATTGTGTTATTTCAATACAGTAGAGCTGCTGTTCAAGAGTAATTGAATGATAAAGTATCCCCCTCCCGCCCCTTTTACTGATGTAACACTGCTCACCTCAGATGTGGAATCTGGTCTCATGATCGGACAGCTCACAGCAAGGGACAGTCTTCTTACTGTGAGAACAATGAAACCTTGACCCCCTTGACAGGTTTTTTCCTTATGCTCACTGAAGATTGTCCCTTGCTGCAATCCATCCAGTGAGCAGTGTTACATCAGTAAAAGGGGTGGGAGGGGGATACTTTATCATTCAAATACTCTTTAACTACAACTCCGACAGCACTGAAACAACACTATCCACGACCCAAATACTATGAAGATTCATTGGAGCTACATGTATTGTGAAATATTACTATCCCTTTAACTGCCAAAGGGGTATGCAATGCATTGTGAAGCAATGCGCTGTGTACCCCTCTGGCACTCAATGGGTTAAGGGGGGATGCAACATAATGCACAGCACTGTGTAATAAATTGGTGCTATATAAATAAAGAATAATAAGAATACTTTTCTGGTCCTCGAAGGATTAGGTATTTTAATGCATTTATCCTTTCAGAATGCATTGCTTCTCAGAACATTGCAGAGCCCTCTGATCTTTAAAGGGTTAAAAAAAAAAAAAAAAAAAAAAAACTGCCAGCAACCATCATGTCCGCCTCCATGGACATGATATCCAGGACGGAGTGGATGCTCTCTCTCTTGAATAAAAACACAAGGACAATTAGGGTTTTCTGGCCATAGTAGCTAAGTGGGAGTTCTCCTTTAAAACCTTGAAAAAAACTATCCAAAACGAAAAAAAGTTCTCACTTACATAAAAGGCCATGTTAACCCTTTGAGTGCCAGAGGGGTACGTAATGCATTGTGTACCCCTCTGGCATGGAAAGGGTTAATACCATAAACGTTGGAAAAGGGTATGAATAAATGAACACTCTCTAAAACAGTGATTCCCAACCAGGGTGCCGCGGCACTTTGGTGTGCCACGGACATCTACATAGGGTGCCCCATGTTTTCTATAAAGACAAAAATGGACTTCTAAATAAAGATTTATAGAAATTGTTAAGCACAATAGGTTTAGTTTTGTTATTATGATTGTAAGACCTAATAATTAGTGTTGAGCGAGCACCCCGATGCTCGGGTGCTCTGACCGAGCACCGCCGGAGGCTCGAGTGCTCGGCCGAGCACCCGAGCTCCATTGAATTCAATGGGGCGACACGAGCATTACACCAGGCACCCCCTGCTCTGATGAGGGGAGGGTGCCTGGTCAATGCCCCCCTTCATCTCCACAATGCCCCTCTTCCACAATGTCCCCCTTCCACAATGTCCCCCTTCATCTCCGGAATGCCCCCTTCATCTCCGCAATGTCCCCCTTCCACAATGTCCCCCTTCATCTCCGCAATGCCCCCTTCATCTCCGCAATGTCCCCCTTCCACAATGTCCCCCTTCATCTCCGCAATGCCCCCTTCATCTCCGCAATGTCCCCCTTCCACAATGTCCCCCTTCATCTCCGCAATGCCCCCTTCATCTCCGCAATGCCCCCCTTCCACAATGTCCCCCTTCATCTCCAAAATGTCCCCCTTCATCTCCGCAATGCCCCCTTCATCTCCGCAATGCCCCCTACCTCCAGTCCCTGGTGGTCCAGCGGAGCGTCTGTAAGATCTGTGCCTCCTTCGGCACAGATCCCTGCCACCCGAACATGGCGGGCGAGCACATGGCGGTACTCGTACGAGTACCGCCATGTGCCGAGCAGAGCGATGCTCGAGCCGATCCGAGCATCGGCCGAGCATGCTCGCTCAACACTACTAATAATAACTGTATATTTATGTATTGTACCCATCATTGTTCCCCATGATGAAGTACATTAAATATGTTAAGGGTGCCCTGAATGTTCTAGATTGTGTGTTAGGGGTGCCCCGAACAAAAAAGATTGAGAACCACTGCTCTAAAATAAGTCAAGAGGCTGTTTTGTGTGCTGCACCTGCCTAACCCACATGTACTCAGTTTTGTACATTAACCCACTGAGTGCCAGAAAGGTCTCTGGCACTTAAAGGAGGAAAAAATAAAAATAAAAAAGTATGCTTTGCTTTATTGGGCTACCATTTTAAAATGAAGGTGAATTTTAATTTCTCTACAATGGTGCAGTTGATTTTCTTAAGGGTTGCTGTTCTTTCTTATGGAAAATGGCTATTGGTGATTAGTCTCCGTTGCTCCCCGAATCAATTATAATTTACTAGTGTAAATGCCAGTGTACACAGGCCAAACGTTCAGGCAGTTTCTACTGCGCATGACTGCATAGGGCAAACATATATCTGGCCTTTTATATATATATATAAAAGATTGACAAATTCTACAAAACTTGAGGTAGAATGTTTATTTTTCTGGTAATTTCTAAAAAAAAATAGGCTGGAAACAAATAAAAATTCTGAGGGGGCTTTAGGATTTTCTTGCCATAATAAATTAATTTGGCGTTATTAATAGGTGGTGTTACTTTCCCTTTAAAAACCATCTCCACACATCTGGTAAAACTTGCATAATATTTCTCCCCTCACCCAACAATGCCATTCTGTGACAAGGTTGGAAGTGGAGAACTTGTGTACAATACTAGCCTTCCAACAGCTGCATTAAACTTTCATCAAAGCGCCCACGTGGCTTTCCACTGAATGGAATTTTTCCCCCATTTCTTAACATCACATCCATAAACTGCTGTTTAGCAGGAACAGACAATTCTTCCTCTATATGAGCCTTTGTTTTGTGACATTTTGAAACAGAGCTATCTTTATTCTACATCAAAATGTGAAAATATCAGACTTCTCTCCCAAAAGAAAAAAATATATATATTACTTGCACTGCTCAATGGTATGTGCTGTCTGGCTACTGCCAAGCCATACAGAGTGATTTACAAATAATGGGACTAAAGAATAAAGACAAAAAGGGAGGAATTCTGGAACAAACCAACTGCAAAACATGCCTAAATATCCCATTGATTTAAATGGTGCTTTAATCCCCATGGAATGTTAGAGAGTTCCTTCGTAGCATTCAAGGGGGGTTAAAGCATAATTTAAATGATTGGGAAGGTTTCCTTGTCCCTTACAGCGCACTTGCTCTGCTAATGCAGCAGCTCCATAACTACAAGGGATGCAGTTGTGAAGAGACCTGCCATTCAAGGGGTGGGGCCATGGGCTCTGCACTATCCCAAGTTCAACTACATAAAGCGGAACTACCACCATAAGTAAAATCGTCCTGCAATAATTAGGCAGGTGGCAAGATATCAGTCTGCAAAGTTCTCCCTTCCGTCCCCTTGTGCAGACGTCAGCTTTCAAAGTTACAGACGGAGATTGCAGTCCATAGACAGTCCTGCGGCTCTTCAGCAGAGCCGTGATCGTGGTAGTTACAAAGAAATACTTCATTTGAACGGTCTACAATGTGTGCCTGGTTTGCAAGGGGGGAACTTTGCAGACTGATATCTCCCAAACCACATAAAGATATGAAACGGCACAATTAATTTATTTTTTAAGTATCTACAGAACTAAATCTATTGAATGTTAAAGTATTACTATCACTTTAAGGATTTCTGTAGAATGGTGTAGTGCCGAGAGGTAATATAACTATTATTAAGCTAGTTGCCACCTGCCTAATTATTGCAGGGAGACTAAAATCTGACTAGTTTCCTATCTTGGCTGGTGGATGCGGATCTCATCACATACAGCCAGTCAACCAATAAGATAATAATAGTGTTATATATTCAAAACTTGCCCCAGACCTTGGGTTTTATACATAAGATCCAATGTACATTTTCTAATAAAACTTAATGAACATATCTGCTATGTTTGTAATTACGAATAATACAGAAGAATACCAGGAAAATAAAAAATAGTAGTATTGTTATCTTACTACATGTTGTTGCACAGTTTACAAGGTAGAACAGCGGTGGACAACCTTTGGCTTTTAAGCTGTTTTGGCCTACGTTACCCATCACCTTTTGCTGCAATTCAGTTTAACAAACCACCTACTGAACTTGAGCAGTTATTTGGGATAAAAGCCAAACATTTCATCATTTCCACAGACAATGTCTGATACATTGTGAGGGGGCGAGGGGCATTTAGCAAATCACCGTACCAAGTCATGGGCCATATCCTATAAAATAATTCGCTAAAACGTGTGTAACGCCGCAGTCATGCGCAGTAGAGACTGCCAGTGACAAGGCCGATACAGTGCGGGGCGCTCCGAAGAAGCATCCGACTCTGTATCAGCCGCGGCGTGGGCAGTCTCTACTGATCATGATTGCACCGCGACCGGCTGGCACTGTATCAGCCATGGCGTGGACAGTCTCTGCTGTGCATGACTGCCCCGCGACCGGCTGGCAGTGGCACATATAACGGGCTCTTCAACTAGTGTACAAATAAAGGGGAGACATTATGGGGCAAACCAGCTATACCATAGGGTTTCCAAAACATCTCTAGCATTTGAGTGGTTAAAAGCAAAATTTAAATCAATGGGAATTTGTGAATGTTTTTATTTTATTTTTGCCCATGGTGTAGGCAGATTTGCACTATTAATTCACCACAAAAAGGCAGTGGTAAACTCCTCTAACCTTTTTATCCCTTCTGAGAGCCAAAAGAGTGGCCACAAAGCGATGGGCAATGCTGAGGCACTCAGTGGTTAAGTGAAACACATCTTGGCATTTTAGCATCATGATAAATGTGACGTTAAGCAGGAACACTTTATTTGTGTGAAATATTCAGTTTTCTGTTATAGAAACAAAAAACTTGTTTAAGAGTTAGGTCTGCTGTGTATTTTCATCTGTAAAAAGGATGAATAAGTAACTGTACAATGGATCAGAGGCATTCTATTGACAGAAAGAGGGTATGTGGCACCTTAACAGTGCATCACAGGAATGACCCTTCAGAGAGCTGACAACACAGCCCAGAAATATGCTCCCTGCACCTCAAAGGAAGATTTGAATGGATTGCAATAAATCTGCTCCAATTTATCAGTAGTTGGGGGGGGGAATAAAACTGGCCACTCAGCCTAATGCAACATGAAAGTATGTGGCTTTCAGTCACAAACTCCTGGGTTTTATGCACAGTAGCCATATACCCACTGTGTCTTTCAGTCATGATATAGAGGGTCTATGGGAGACCAGTAAACTATCCTGCACAGTGCAGCACAGATTCACTGGAGTACCACTTGAGTTCACCTTTCAAACTCCCCAGTTGGTCTGTTGGGCTCACAATGACATCCCAGCTTAACCCTTTGAGGGCCAGAGAGGTATCCAATGCATTGCAATGCAATATGTTGGATATCTGCTCCCTGAGGGGACGATCTGTTGATAGTTGCCCTTTAACCCCCTGGACTCTAGATAGGATCCTCACCATTGGTGACCTCTCTAGCATTCAAGGGGTTAACCTCAAAAACAAATACATTTGTTTCCTGTTCCATCTAGAAAGAAGCACATTACAGCAGACCGGAGATCATTCTCTTTTTTAAGCACAATGCAAGAAAACATAATTGGGGGATGTGACACAATAAGAACAGATTGTGGTTGTTGAGACAATAGGCAATAACTATAATGGCCTTTCACTTGTTAGCAAATGCAAACTATTGTGTTCTTGTATTGCACCAAATTTTGAAAGGGACATAGGGAGCACATCTGCCAATAGGGCACCATTGCAATCCGCTTACTTAGAAGGTCAGTGCAAAGTAACCCCCAAAAGACTCCTCACGGCTATTGGGGGAAGGGGGTGGCACAAACTTTGCTGGTTCTATGTGCAGTCCCATAAACCTCTTTGGTACAGCAAGTAAAAAAGTGTCCATGTCAGTCAATTGGGAGCTCCACTCACATCCCCATGTAGCCTGGAGAAATAATGCACTTGGGACATAAAAATACAAAGGAAAAATATACTATTATGAGTACTGTGCTGCCAGAGACAACAGAGAAAAGGGATTTATGAGAAAGTGGCGGGGAATGCAAGCAGGGTGCTGGGTTGTATAGCTAGGGGCATTAGTAGCAGAAAAAGGGAAGTGGTCATGCCACCCTACAGATCTCTAGTTATACCTCATCTAGAGTATTGTGTACAGTACTGGAGACCCCATCTCCAGAAGGATATGGATACTCTAGAGAAAATTCAGAGAAGGGCTACTAAAATGGTGACTGGTTTACAGGAAAAGAAATATCAGGATAGACTAAAGGATATACATATATATATGTATGTATGTATAGCTTGGAGGAGAGAAGAGAGAGCGGATATGATAGAAACATTCAAATACATGAAGGGATTCAACAAAGTGCAGGATAGAAGTACATTTCAAAGGAGTAAAAATGTTAGGATAAGAAGCCATAGTCTAAAACTAAAGGGACACTGATTTAGACAAAATATAATAAAGTTTTACTTCAATAAGAGGGTAGTAGTTAAGTGGAATAGCCTACCAGCAGAAGGGGTAGACGTTAATACAGTGACAGAATTTAAGCATGCATGGGATAGGCATAAAGCTGTCCTTAACATAAGAAAAGATCAAGGACCAAAATAAGATTTGAGTTTCTTTTTCAGTAGGAAAATGGGCAGACTAAATAGGTTGAATGGTTCTTATCTTCCGTCAAATGCTATGTTTCTATTTACTGAATTTTTGAAGAGAATCTTTCTACACCAGCAGGATGAAATAAAATTCAGTGGAGGCCACAGTATTTGGAGGCTGATATAATATACAGGCTCTGTTCCCATTCCCTGAGACACCAAGATGCAAGAACTGAGCAAATGCTGATCCATCACTGAAACAGATAATAGCAAATACCAAAAGTGAAAAAAGTTTGCAAGAATCTCATCTGCCACAAATAAAATGACTTTTTACCCCTTATTACCCCCTTGAGGATCAGAGGGGTACACAGCTCATTGAGAAACAATGTGTTCCTCTCCACTCTGGTTTGGAATGAGAAAAATCTCAGACACTGTGTTTACTGCACAAGTTGAAATGCAGTTTATCATAAGATGTGGGCACTCTCAAGCAAAGTACTCAGCTGGGGAACAAGATATCATTTTCCATGAAAGTTCTCACAAAAACAGGAACATTTAGAGTTAAGGTTTTACAATAATTAAACTACTCATCACCCCGAGCTTTGTTGTTAACAACAGATGACTTAGCAATTTAAATAATTAAACAGAGTAATTACACTACAAATGAGATGTTCATGAAACTTTATCCCTGAATTTCTCATCATTTCTTATTTTCAGTGGGAGTTTTAACATTGGCTTGAACAAAAAGTGTATACCTTCTAGATAAAAACATTTTAATCACATAATACCTACCGTTTTTAATCGATGTAAACACAATTCATTTTTTTGTGCAAGCTCTCTCAATCTCAGTAGCATTTGATTGACGAAAACAAAAATAGCATATATTTCTTTAAAAACTGAGACTCCTGTTTCTATTCATGAATTGTGTCATAGATTGATCATTTGGATAACTGAATTTGCAGGAAGTTGGTAGTTACAGGATTTTGAGCAATCATGTGCTTGATATCTCAAATATGAAGCAGCCCTTGTACAGATGTGCTATGCCTACTGACACTTTAAAATTTGAATGAAGCATTCCTTGCCTTTGAAAATTGAGTGTTTGATCAAAATGGAAGAAGTCCTTCACCAACTGACAACTGAGTGTTTTAGTTGAACAAAACTAAGCAATGACCAAATAATCATGCAAATCAATTAAAACACTCTATATCATGAAATCAATTAAAAGTAGAAGTAACCCTCCCCCACACAAAAAAAACCCAAACCCTAAACTAAATAAATGATTGGCCATGTGTTCCTATCACTAACTTGAACTGGCCAATCCCGTTCTGTCTAGTGAACATTTAGGGGGAAGCTGGTCTCTGATTTGCAGCTGGTGCTATGGGAGTTGGAACTGATGTTTCATACCGCAGTGTGCTTTTACAGTTGTTAAAGGGATGGTAATGTTTCACAAAAACAGTAGCTCCAATTAATCTTCATAGTATTTGAGCCATAGAGAGTGTTATTTCAATAATGTCAGAGCTGTAGTGTCACGGATATCCAAAGTAGTTCACGAGTCAGTACAGTTTAGTTAATGCAGTTTATTAACAAATAACATAAAGAGGATATATACAATAGGAATAAGCACAGGGTAATAGCCAGCAAGCCTGCTACCAGAAATAATAGGTTGCAATGCTAAACCACTGTGCTGGAGACTAGGGGCTCGATTTAAAGGCAGCCGTTAGCAAAAAAAAATCACTAACGGGTGCGTTAAGTGTCATGTTGCAATTCAAAGATCCGTCTAAACAACAGCTAACGGCAGTTGCACAATCCTTACGGCCGATACACTTACGTGCATTCAGACGCATGGAACAACATACCCCAGAGCTATTCAAAGGCTTGCGGTACTGCTAACGGCTGAAAAAAAGACACACCTAACGGCTAAAAGTTAAGACCCACTTTTCTCACACGTTAGACACTTAACAGCCAAAACAAAACACCCGTTACAGAGGAAAACACACCAAATGCTTACCGCACAACCATGTAAATGGGAGAATTAACCCGTGCAATGCCAAAACAACACAAAAACCATGCACACACAACACAAATCACTACACAAACAACAACAACCAACACCACAGGGACAACGACACACAAAAAAACAACAACACAGCATGGCACGGAACAATGGGGGTTATCACACAAAGCGGACACCTGCAAATACAAGCTCACCTAGGCAACATCAACATGCGACCTGCACCCCACAACTGCACATCCGCAAATGGCACACACATAACAAGCACAACACACCACATCTTATAACACACACACACCTGCAAACACTTACCTGGACAAAAACAACTCACCATTGGTCAGCACTCACCTCATCAACACACCTACACAACGCCCTAGCAAGTACTTAAAGGGACAACTCAACACACTCACTTGTGGCTTGTTTTCCACTCAGGGAGGGAGAGAGAGAGATAGAGAGAGATAGAGATATAGAGAGAGAGAGATAGAGAGAGCAAACAGTATGTTGGGTTACATATTGTTGCGAAGGCTGCGGAGAAGGCGTGCAAGGGAGAGAGCTGGGGAACATCAGCAACCTCCAAGCATGCCTCATCAACAGCCTCCACCTGTTGCAAGTGAGGAGGCTCTGGCTCAGCAGCCACACAGGAGCCCATCCCCACCCGGAGGACACCTGCCTGCAGATGCACAGCTGCAGCAACAGGATGCTCCCCAGCTGCCACAGGGACCCCTGCAGCAGCCCAGGATGCATAGACGACCACCAAGGCCCAGGGTATACCGTCCAAGGGTCACTCTCTTTGGAATGACCGATGACGAGGTTATTGATCGCTACAGGTTGAGGCCACACAGCATCATAGCCCTGTATGAGGTCATCAAGGAGCAGGTGGATCCCATATGCACCCATAACCATGCTCTAACTGGCCTTCAAAAACTCCTGTGTGCCATACACTTCATGGCAAGTGGCGCCTTTCAGTCGACAGAGGGTTACGCATCTGGCATGTCCCAGGCCACATTCTCCAGGGTGCTGGCCCAGGTCTTGCCAGCCCTCAAAGCCAAGGCCAGTACCTACATACGTTTCCCCATCACCGATATGGAGTGTACACATCTGAAGCAGGGCTTCTATGCAAGGGGAGGCATGCCCAGGGTCATGGGTGCAATAGATTGCACCCATGTCCGTATCAAAGCACCAGCACGTCAGGGACATATGTTCCTGAACCGCAAAAACTTCCACTCCATGAATGTGCAGATGGTGTTTGACAGCAACCTGGCCATAATGAATGTCTGTGCGAAATTTCCCGGGAGCTGTCACGATTCACATATACTCAGAAATTCATCTGTGCAGAGGGATTTCGAAAATGGGACCTATACAGGCGGATGGCTTCTGGGTGAGTTAACAGCACCAAATGACACCACATACACATGTGCTAGTACGTTCACCACAGAAAACAACATTTACACAATATGTGCTCCTTGTCACACCATGTCACTCACTTTCCACAGGTGATGCTGGCTATGGATGCAAGCCATGGCTCCTCACCCCGGTCGCCAATCCCCAAAACGATGCCCAGGAACGATATAACCAGGCTCATGCCAGAACACGGAATGCCATTGAGCGGACCTTCGGCCTCCTCAAGTCCCGATTCCGATGTCTGGACCACTCGGGGGGAGCATTGCAGTATGCACCAGGCAAGGTCTGCGACATAATCGTGGCATGTGCCATCCTACATAATATCGCGGTGGACACCAGACTCATCGACGATGTCCATCCCCCACCCAGACCTGAAGACCCTGTGGATATCGTTGAGTGTGAGGAAACCCCAACAGGGATGCAGACAAGGGACAGATTGATCAGGGATCACTTCTGCTGTGAGTATAATACATGTATGCACACAATCCATGCATACACACCCACCACAACACACATGTTCTGTTTCACCCCACAGGATCAGTGACACAGCCCTGACACTGGCTGCAGTATGGACCACCAGCATCAACTATTCCGTGGACCAGTCAGATTGGGCCTAGAGATTCCGAATACATCTGACAACCTGTCGTCCATGTTGATACTGCTACCTCAAGGATATCATGCATGCCCCCCCTGGAAACCAAGGTACAACACTTTAACCTTGTTCAGCATATCCCACAGCTCCTTAGGCACCAACTAAAGTGTTCTGCTAGGATCAGACCCATAGCAACCATGGTACCCCTGTAGCAAGGGAGTCTCATCCAAGCCAATGCATCGGATAGAACTCTGTCATATAAGGGGTTCAGGGGGCATTCGTGGGGACATGGGACCAGTAGCTTGCTACAGTTGAAGAAACCAGCAGAGGGGTGGATCGACAGTAATAGTGTGTTACACAACATGGAGCTCATGAAATGTGGATCACATCTCCATGGACACCATGCTGCCTTGTGTCTGTGTGTGTGCAGTGATATGTGCCCCAGAAAGAAATACACACATTAACAAATATGTCCTACTAGCTCCATGAACCAAACATATTTGGCCTGTCTCTGACAGTGGCAGCCCAAATATATTGTTGTCAGGAAGCTATTAGGACATATTTGTTGATGTGTGTAACCATGTCAGGGGCAAATATCCCTAAGGATGGTTAACATCCCCTTGGTTCCCCCCATGATGGTTCATAGACCAGTACACAACACATTACAAAGCAGTGGTTTGTGTAGACTTATGTAACGGGAAAGATTAAGAGGATCATGATGTTGTAGATGTTGCATGACGATCACTTCGAGGGTGATGTTCCAAATCCTGTCCTCTTGTCCCACAGGCATCCATAGCACGATCCATCCTTGAACAGAGGAGTTTCCATATGACTAGACTGAAGTCTGGACAACACTTCCATGAAGCTCACCCCTTGGCGTTCCAAGTGATTGTGTTGGTGATGCAATGTTTGACCTGATGTTCACAGCAACCTCTACTGGAACATTCACATATGGACACAAATTTATGTGTGTACTAACATCCAGGTATCAGACCTGTACAGTAAGACTGCTCATACACAGATGCCAAACGATGTAGACAACACATGAGCAGTTCACTAGCATTTCTAATGTATTCCTATTTAGTTCAGATGTACCTTTTTGTGCTCATACAAGTGTTTAATGCATATTGGCTAAATACACAAGAAACATCACTACTCAATCCGTGTCTGTATAAATGAATGTTGGATCAAACACCTGTCAATGTGGAACCGTACCCAAGGCTAGAGTATCCCTCATACAAAGGAAGGCATGATTTACATCACAGGAGTCCACTAGTTGCCTGACCATGAGTGGACTTTGTGATGTATACATGCAATGACATGATGGCAGTGATACACTGATGTGTGTTGTGAGTGATTAGCTGGTGATACAGGGGACACACTTCCACTGTGATGTGATGTCCATGGTTTGTGTGTTGCTCAATATAATCTATGTCTTGAGATTGCTGTAGGTTGTCATATCTCAGTACATGGGCTACATCAACAAAAACAACCATGTGGACAAGTGTTATCACTGGTGAAGTGTGTTATAACCTTAGTTAAACAACAACACAACTTAAAGGGATAGTAAACCCTGAAAATAAGTTTATTTCACATTGTAGCCCTTTAAAAAACATGAAAAATGATATCAGTCTTATCTACCAAACATATATGATTTGGGATATAAGACTTATATCATTTTACATGTTTTTTTAAGGGCTACAATATAGAATTAACTTATTTTCAAGGTTTACTATCCCTTTAATACATAAGCCAATGCTCAGCCTAAGGTTCCAATGTGCGTGCTACACAATGAAATCTTAGGAAGATCATTGGGTTATGCAGTAAGTTAGGCTGTGATTCAAACTCCTGTTGTGCAACTGACTTGCTGGAGAACACAATGCTCACCCTAGGATCACAATGTGTAACACACACATTGAGATCCTAGGGTGTACATTGTGTTCCCCAGTATGTCAGCTGCACAATAGAATTTTGATTTAAAGACCATATTGATGCATGTTCAATCTGTCCTGCTTGTTATTTCCCTGCTAAGTCGCATAGTTGTTAGTTTGGTTTTCCCCTCAAACACAACAATTGATGCAGACGAATGTTCAGTGTTGCACCAGTTGTTGTGCTAAGGGGTATGTTCTGATCAAATCTGACACACATCATGGCCATGTAACACTGTTGTGTTATATGGCTACAGGGATGGGTTGCCAGGTGAATTTGGACAACGGTGTGGGTGTGGGTGAACCCATGTTGTAACATCACACAAACATTTCCCCCAGGCAGGAGTTGAGTTCACTGCATTGTTTGGCAATGCATTGGAGACAACCCTGCCACCCAATCTATAAGTGAATACACAGCAGATCAGACAGGATTCAAAAGCACAATTTTCATTTACTGAGGGGGCAGATGACAGGTTGGGCCTTTCATTTCTTTTTTTTTTGGGGGGGGGGGGTCTTAGACTTGGTGCCAGAGGTGGATGCCCTGGCTGATTGCCTTGTCACCCTCTGTCCCCTAGGTGTGGCTTCTGGGGTAACACTGGAAGGGGTGGTGGGTGCAGTGGACCCCTCTGTGGAACGCAGGTTCTCCCTCTCCATCCTCAGGTTCTCCCTGCGGTTAATCTCTCGCAACTCCACGAGCACCTGTGCAAACATGTCCATCATCCCCGTATGTATCTGGTGGAGTTGTGTGTTCCCCCTGGCAACCTCTGACTCCAGAGCTTGGATTCTGGTCTCCAACCTGTTCGTGTTCCTCCGGGATTCCCTCCGGTTCCTCGTGAGGTTGTCGTTGGTGGCGTGGGTTGCCCGGAGCTGTCCTCTTTGAAGGGCCATGCACTCAGCCTCCAGATCTGGGGTGCGTTGACTGCTGGAGATGGGAGTGGCCGGTGACACATGTGCTGTTTCCCCAGCTTCAGCTGTCTCCTCAGCCTCTGTTTCCCCAGCTTCAGCTGTCTCCTCAGCCTCTGTTTCCCCAGCTTCAGCTGTCTCCTCAGCCTCTGTTTCCCCAGCTTCAGCTGTCTCCTCAGCCTCTGTTTCCCCAGCTTCAGCTGTCTCCTCAGCCTCTGTTTCCCCAGCTTCAGCTGTCTCCTCAGCCTCTGTTTCCCCAGCTTCAGCTGTCTCCTCAGCCTCTGTTTCCCCAGCTTCAGCTGTCTCCTCAGCCTCTGTCTCCTCAGCCTCTGTCTCCTCAGCCTCTGTCTCCTCAGCCTCTGTCTCCTCAGCCTCTGTCTCCTCAGCCTCTGTCTCCCCAGCCTCTGTCGTCTCCCCAGCCTCTGTCGTCTCCCCAGCCTCTGTCGTCTCCCCAGCCTCTGTCGTCTCCCCAGCCTCTGTCGTCTCCCCAGCCTCTGTCGTCTCCTCAGCCTCTGTCGTCTCCTCAGCCTCTGTCGTCTCCTCAGCCTCTGTCGTCTCCCCAGCCTCTGTCGTCTCCCCAGCCTCTGCTGTCTCCCCAGCCTCTGCTGTCTCCCCAGCCTCTGCTGTCTCCCCAGCCTCTGCTGTCTCCCCAGCCTCTGTCTCCCCAGCCTCTGCTGTCTCCTCTGCTGGTACTGGGTGTGCTGTGGCTGCTACTGCTGTTTGTGTTGGTGGAGTGGCTTGCACTGACGGTGTGTGTGGGTGCCCACCACATCAAGGGACCCACTGCTGCCCACTGATGTCTGTGCTGGTTGAGGTGGTGGGGTGAACAAGTCCCTTGGCTGAGGGCGCTGGGGCTCCCCAATCAGGCCCAGGTGTTGGTAGTCAAATGGCCAAGGGTCATACCTTGGCCAGTGGTAGGTGCTTGGCCCCCACCTGGGATCATACCTGGGGCCATGCTGGGGAGCCATCCAGGAGGGTAGATCCATCTCGGTGGAATATGGCCCATATTGGCTGGTGGCCACATTCCCGGGCAGCCATTGCCTCCCTGGTGGTGGTGGTGCTGCTGCTGGAGGGTAATAGCTCCCGGTGCTAGTGGGATGCATCCATCTCTCCCCCTGAATCCAGCCGCTGTACATTTGTCGAGCATCCTGTGGTGGGGCAGCCAGTTGAGAGGCAGCCAGTTGAGAGGCAGCCAGTTGAGAGGCAGCCAGCTGAGAGGCAGCCAGCTGAGAGGCAGCCAGCTGAGAGGCAGCCAGTTGAGAGGCAGCCAGTTGAGAGGCAGCCAGTTGGGGAGGAGGTGTGGTGGTTGTAGACGCTTCCCAGTGGCTAGTCCCCTCCTCTGTATCCTCCTCACTGGGTGGTGTGGTCGGCTCCTCCACGGGCTCCTGCTGCGATGGAGGCCCATAAGCTGTGTGGAGAATTGAGATTGTGTGATTAGTAAATGTAGCCATGATGGGATTAATGGGATACTAATACATGAAATGCAGAAAGGGAAATATATGTTTTGTGGTTTATCACCCTGAGTGAAACAAGGGTACTCCCACTGCTGGAGGAGGTTTTTGTTCAAAAAGTCTCCCAGCTCAGAATAGAATTGCTTTGGTGCTATATCCCAGTGGCCTGACGTTGTACATTGGCACTGTTGCTACATTATCCTATGAGAATTTATTGCGTCTGGACGTAAGCTGTCCATAGGATGGTCTAGCAACATCGCCATTTTAGAGTTCCAGGCCACTGTGATATTGCCGCTGGAGTAGTCAACTATGAGCTGTGCTACATTCTGAATGAAACACCTTTCAGCAGTGGGAATACCCTTGTTTTGCTCGGGGGATGAACCCTGCAATATATTTTTCTTTTCACATGTTAGGTATTACTATCCCTTTAACGGAATAGCAATGGTTAATTTCACCATGATGTAATATTGTAGGCATTGTAAGAGATAGATGTGGATCGATGTTAGTCCTATCCCTCCAACCCACATGGTTAGACAGATATTGCTCTATTTGACAGTCATTTTGACATGTTTGACAGTCATTTCACCACACGGAGGCTCTTCAGCAGAGCCTAAATTGCCCCATTCAGAGATGTAAACTTCATTGGAATGGTGAACAGAGTGTGCTTGCAAACCTGGCACACTTTGTTGACCATCTCAAAGATGTCTCCATCTCTGAATGGGGCAATTTAGGCTCTGCTGAAGAGCCTCCGTGTGTTCTAATGACTGAAATCTCCAGCTGTCAAATAGAGCGATATCTGTCTAACCATGAGGGTTGGCGGGATAGGACTAACATGGATCCACATGTTGGTGAAATTAACAATTGCTATGCCATTACAGTTACATAGAAGGTGAAATGGTCATATATGCATGTGGATGTGTACCTTTCATATGGATATGAATATATCCTTTCCAGATATGAAGCCAGAGATCATTTCAGTAGGTGTGATTGCCTTACTGGCTATATATGTGCACCCATCAAAATATACATTGGATTGATATGATGGATATGAACATACCTCGTATATCCCATCTATGTAGAGTGGGATATACTAGGTATGTATATTTGGATGGTATCAATGTAAGTTAGTTTCTGATGGATGCACATATCTGGCCAGTAGGGCAATCACAGGCAGTGAGATGATCTCTGGGTTCACATCGTGTTGGGACATATTTTGAGCCATTTGAAAGGTACATATCTGACCATTTTCCTTTGTGTGCATATCTTTGTTTGAACAGATGTGCAGTGGGAATCAAGTGTTATTCAACCCTATCTTCTTAGCTGATCCCGTCCAATTCACAATTTTTCATTACTTGACAGGTGACTCTCTGGTTGTCAGGATCATATCCTATGCATTTCATTGTAGGGCATGGGATACCACCCTGGCAATCAGAGATTGATGAACTGGACAGGATCCTGTCCATGTCGTGTGTTCCAGTTGAATCCTGAAGGGCAACAATCACGCCAGCAGTGAGGGATATCTCTGATTGAGGCCTGTTTTTCTTTGAGTATGAGCCCATCCATCCTTCTGAGTGAGGCAACCGTACTCAATCCGAGATATCTATCATTCATGGCCTGTTGGTGACCAAGGTACAATGGGTGATATTTGGTTCCCATGTGTATCCTGCAAACAGTGTCTGGTGTACCATCCATCCATGGCATCAGCACCCCTGAGGATCCATGTGGGAATCAGATGTGAGATATGTCATTTGAAGTTAGAGTAAATGATTGCAGACACAACACCAAGGCCTACTTTTTCCCCCTTTAATTCTTGGGTATTGTTTGAGGCCTGTGTGTTGCACATACAAGCAGTTATTCTCAGTGCCACTGTGATGTGTGACCTGCTCCATCCTTTTTGTGATTCACTAAGCGGTGTTGTTGACATGATGGAGTGTACATGATGCTGACTTCTCCAGTGATCTCATTTCCCCATTTCCAGTGTTTTCTATGGAGTGTATACGATGGGACCTTAGCAACTTGATTCATGTTATTGCATATTCTCCATAGGCTAACACTGGTATTGGTGAAATGAGGATGTGTGAGGGTGAATTTCTCTCCACCATGTGTTTGTCACCGCTTAGTGAATGTCCCCTGTGTAGCATGTGATCGTTGGCCTATTGACTTGATTGTTGTCTGGTTAACCCTTTGAGTCCCAGAGGGGTTGCCAAAGCATTGTTGATCGATGCATTGATGATCCCTCTAGCACTCGAGGGGTTAAGTGCTGACATCCCAGTGGGGACATGGGTGACATTGTGTGTGAACAGTGATGACAGTCGACATTTGGAACTGCATGGTTTGTGTATTGTGTGTGATGAGCACAGCGACAGGAGGGTTGAAGTAGGACTTGGACAGGTTTGTTCCAAGTTGGACCTTGATATTTGTCCTTGTGTTGTGTCCTGTTTTTAACCCTCAGGGTGCTGTGTTGGTGCAGTTGTGTGCATGAATGATGGGCATGTGTTGAGGTGTGACTGTGTGTGCAGCTGGTGTTGGTTGCTGTAGTGTGTTGTTCTGTAGTGTTGCACTTACCGGTAGTGTGGAGGCTCCTCTCATCCGCAGTGTCAGCTCCTCCAACAACCCCCTCGATCAGGGTTGGGGACATATTCTGGTGCACCATCTCCTCCCAGCCGCAGAAGGTGATAGGGACAGGTGGGCCACCTCCAGTGCCTCGGGCGTGCTTGGCGAGTTCGGAGAGCTTGTTCTTGACCACCCTCCGGCAGTCGCCCCATCGCTTTTTGATGGACTCCACGTCCCGTCTGCATGGAGCCACCGCGTTGACCCGGCTGCAGATCTGGTTCCAGGCTGCCTTCCTCCTTGCTGACAGGCCAGGGACCTTCGCTGTCGGGTGGAGAACACTCTGCCTCTCCAGGACAGCTTCCACAAGAGCCGTGTTCTCCTCCTCTGTATACTTTGGGTCTCTGATCCTGGCCTCGTCAGCTCCGGCATGGGATGACTCAGAGCCGGAGTGCCCTGCCTGGTCTGACCCTGACTGTGTGGGGTGCTCCCCAGCAACTACCCCTCGTCCCACTGCAGGTTCTGTCCCTGTCCTGCGTGTTCCTGCTCTTGTGGGCCGGGTCCCCCTCCGCCCTGCGGATCTCCCTCTCCCACCCCTGCTCTGCTGAGGGATCCCCTCCTGAGCTTCCTCCTCCTCCACTACTCTCCCCATCCCTCTCTCCTGCTCTCCTCGCCATCATTCACCCAGTCACACCCAGGCACTCCCACAGGCCCTCACAGACACACTCGATCCACTCACTCTCTGTCACACACTTTCACTCCCAGATTCACACTGTCAAAAATAAAAGTAAAATGTGTGAGGTGTTATAAAATAAAAGGACTATGTGTATGTATGTGTATGTGTTTGTGTTTGTATGTGTGTATGTAATATGTGCAAAGGTGTGCTATGTGTCGTATTCTGTGCAATGCTCTCCAAACTCCAAAACTCCTCTACCTCCAATGAACGCTCCTGTCTCCCTCTCTCTGATCACTATCCTCCGCTCCTGGGTCCTGATATCTGGCTCTGAAGAACTCAATAACAGACAGTGTGTGATGGTTATTTTTGGGTATATATAGGTGTATTTGAAGTTATTTGATACATTGGGGCTTTGTGATTGGCTGTGTGTTTGAATTTGTTTTGGCATCAATCATAGTTGCTTGACAACGGCAGCCGTTATGTTAGATGTTGTTTTGAGCTCAGTTATCGTGTGATTTGGCCGCCCGTTGTGCATTAACATGAGCGACAACGGCTTTTGTGTTACGTGTTTTTTGTGTGCCTACGCTCGATAGCTATTCTTTTAGAGTAGCTATTGAATCTGCCGTAACTCCTGTATTATTTACGACCGATGTGCCTTTTTCACTTAGCGGCTGGTTTAACGGTTGCCTTTAAATCTAGCCCTAGGTCTTAGCCACTGGAAGTCTCAGCTGGAACCAGGAACAGGAACTGGAGCAGGAACCCAGGATCTTGATCCGATGAGGAATGAGGTCTGACTCAACCTGCAGTCAGAAGAAAATATCACTGACTCACACCTGGAGCCAGTAAGGGTGAATACTGACTCATGCCTGCAGTGAGTAGGAGCTAATACTGACTCACGCCTGCAGTCAGTAGAAGTAAGGTGAAAAACTGACTCACACCTGCAGTCAGCTATGCAAGTCTGCTAGAGCCCCAGGCCTGCACTATATTGGGTATCTGATCATCAGGGGAAGAGACAAAAGAATAGTCAGACAGAGCCAAAAGTCAGCACCAGAGGGGGTAGTCAGACAAGCCGGGTCATACACAGTTCAGGTAGTCATCCAGAGCCACGTCTGCACCAGATTGGATGTCCACTATTAGGGGTTAGGAAAATGAATAGGCAGACAGAGCCACAGGTCAGCACTAGAATGGATGGAAGACTAGCCAGGTCATAGCCGGAGCCCAAAGTAACAGAACTGCTATGAACAACAACGCAAGGGCAACTGAGTCAGACCTCAGTCTGCCCTTTAAACCCCTCCACATGAAGTAGGAAGAGCAGCTCAGAGGGAGGAAGTAGGAAGTTGGTAGGAGGAGACTACAGGAAGCAAACAGATGCCTGCAGCATGCTTGAAGCCTCGCGCCCGCAGATGATGCTGAAGTCAAGGTAAGTTTTAACATGCAGTTCAAGAGCAACTGAATGATAAATATCCCCCTCCCGCCCCTTTTACCTAGTGTAAGCCACCACCCTTCAGATGTGGAATCTGGTCCACAGACTTTACAGCTCACAGCAAGGGTCAAGTCTTCTTACTTTGAGAACAATTAAATCCCTGCACCCCTTCACAGGTTTTTTCCCTTATGCTAATTGAAGATTGTCCCACTCTGCAATCCATCTGGACACCACCTTTCTGTTCTTTGGTGAGCAGTGTTGCATCAGTAAAAGGGGCATAAGGGGCATACTTAATTCATTCAGTTACTCTTGAACTACACCTCTTTGGCAGTATTGAAATAACACTCTCCAGGGCCCAAATACTATGAAGATTAATTTGAGCTGCTTTTATTATGAAACATTACTATCCCTTTAAATCCCACAGAATTCAGCTCTGTGCATGTTAATGAATTGTGAACTTTTCATTGTATAATATCCTGTACATACCCAGAACCATAACATTAATACTAAACAACCGAGGAACGTGAGGACCTTTTTTAAAATTTAAAAAGGAAAAACAGTATCCTATAAGATTTTTGTGTTTGAAATTTGACAGTCAATTCAGTCAATTTTGCTGTATGTCTGATGAAAATATACCTATTAACATGGGAAAAATTCAATTTTTTTAGACACTAGAAAAATGCTCAATGGGCCTGGATGAAATCTGCAGGGATTGTAGTAGTCCTGTCAATGCAACCCGCAATCATGAATCCAATTATTTGCCAAATGCTTTATATTCAAAACGTAAAAGAAGTTGAAAATTGCATTTAAGTTAGAAGTACTTTATCATGGCAGCACAGCTTCTCAGCCATAGTAACCTGATTACTTATTTTGGGTCTATGCCAGTTACCCCCTGGGGTGGCGGGGCTCATGTTTGGCCTTAAGCCCTAAAAAAAATATAACAAAATAACGGACAACTAAAAGCAATAATATTCAACCTGGCAGAGCACCTGAAGCAAGACTTTTCATTAACATCACTAAAGTAAAATTTGCTTAGTACGTTACATTTGTGATTCCTTACAAATTAAGTAGGTTGATTGAAATATTGATATTATACATTATATCACATGGCAATGCCAGGAACGTGTTGCTAGTATAATGAGAGAATGAGTTTTAATCACAGATGTCAGTTGTCGATAATTTACTGTGATGTGGTTGGTCACCAGCTCAAACTATCTTGAAGAAAAGGATCACATTATTCCTTAGACCTAGTTCACATGGGCGACTGTTGCAAGATGATATAGCAATGCAAAGCTGCCATAGAAATGGATTACAACTGCAGATGCCACCCATGTGACCTACCCCATAGAAAACAATTATATATGCTGTAACATTTGTCCTTGCAACAAAGTCACCCATGTGAATTAGGCCTTTGAAGTTTTCTCTAGCACCTAAGCAATGAGTTAGAGATATTGACCCTAGCATCCAATGGACTAACAATGAAAATATTTATAATGATTTAATCATAAAATATTGTAAAATCTTGGGTACAATAACATTTTCTCCCTTTTCAAATGTGGTGCAGTGGGGGAAGCGCATTATACATGTATGTTTAAAAAAACAAACAAACAATTCAAAAACACTTGTTTGCAAAACAGCCTAATATAAGATCTGTCCAGCAAGTGGCATATTTGAATTTGCCACCCAATTCCTTGCCTATGTCTCCAGGTTCTTTCAAGCCCTGCCAGAACCTGTCTTTCAATACACAGATTCACAACCGGACATCCTGTATCATTTCCAGATATGAGTGTTATATCACACCCTGTGAGTCTGCGCTTTGAAAGACAGGTGCTAACGGGAACTAAAATGACCTGAAGATGTAGGCAACAGAAGTGGAAGGAGTATTGAAACATGCCAACCACCGGATAGATCTTCAACCAGGCTGCCTCCTAGATCTACAATATTGAGTAAGAGGAATGCTTTGGAGACCTCTCTAGCATTCAAGGGGTTAAAAGCCTTAGTTTAATTAGTGAGATAGTTGGGTGGAAAGGAAATCAGCAGGTGATATATAGAAAATATATTTCTGCTCCTAAACCTTCATTGCTAAAACCGAAACAAACTTTATAAGGATCAGAGAGGTGTACAATATTATTGTTTTGCACTCCCAGGGCTACCATATAATTGTCATGTGCTCCACTAGATGTGACTGATGTCCTTCCTGCCTTCTTCACAATTCACTGCATCCTGAGGTTGGAAATAACAAGTCTGTACTATTGTTTGAAAACAGCTGGCTAAGTACCACTTCTGACAAAAACCCTATTTAATGACATATGATGGGTTTTAACAATATTCTTCTATTTAAATTAATTTTAAAAAGAATGATGTACGCACTATATGAGGAATAACCTCTCTACACAATTTATAATTGTTTAGAATGTGTGGTTGTGTGTACACAACATTTATAAAAATATATATTTGTTGTACGCCCAGCACTGTAGCTGAATCATGATACTTGCCCAGATAAAAAAAAATAAAAGGACACTTTCATGGGTCTTCTTAATTACAATAAATGTATATTAAAGAATCAAAAATTACACCATTATCAACATTTCAAACTGCATCTTGCTAAAGGTCCACACAGTCAACTGGTATTATGAATTCCATATTTAAAAATTACTTTTAGTGGAACAGAACTCTGAGGACTTCTTAAAGTCATTTGATTTTATTACAAGACCAGAGGCTCCTATTATGCATTTCAATCTTTACTACTACAAACTACAGCAGTATAGAAAAGTACAATGAATAAGAAAAAACAAGATAGAACTGGTTCAACTAAGGCCACGCCCTCTGTCCTTCATCCTCTATGCTGCTATGGTTTGGAGTAGTAGTAGTAGTAGTAAAGTAGTTTCATTCAAAAGTTATTAATTTTTAAAGTTGAATTTTTTAGGTGCAATAACACAGTGGCCTGAAATTGTACAGTGGAGCTGTTGCTACACCATCCTATGGAGATTTATGGTCCCAGGACCAGAGCTGTCCATAGGATCGTGTAGCAACAGCGCCACTGTACAATTTCAGGCCACTGTGATATTGCACCTAAAAAATTCAACTTTGAAAATTAATAACTTTTGAATGAAACACCTTTCAGCAGTGGGAGTACTCTTGTTTTACTCAGGGGGATAAACCCTACGACATTTTGTTTTTTACATTTTAAGTATTACTATCCCTTTAACATATACATTATATCTACATCCTATATTATAATTCGCTATTATGTTTGTCAGAAGCTGTCATGCACAGTAGAGATGGTTGCGCGAACAGCAGTCATGCTCAATACAGACTGCCTGCGCCGCGGCTGATACTGAGCAGGGAGCTCCGAATTCAGAGAGGACTACGGTCTGAATTCAGAGCACCCCGCTCCATATCAGTCGCGGAGCGGGCAGTCTGTACTGTGCATGTCTGCAGAGCCGCCAGTGTTGGCCCGTGTACATGGGCTTTAAAACTATTATATATATATGCACATAACAAGAGTAGGCAGTGGCACTCAAATAATTAATAGAATAAAGTAAATAGATTGGTGCACGTCCCATAAATGATGAATATAAAAATACTCAGCCAAAACTGAAGTCAGCGAGATAGCACACAGATGAAGAAGAAATTGAAGTAAGTTTATTCCATATGTCTCCAAATCACCAAACGTTTTCGGTCCAGTTTTGGCTGAGTATTTTATATTATATATATATATATATATATATATATATATATATATATATGTATTAGTTTTATATAGAAGAATTGCATCATGACACTCACTCACTCTTCCAATGCATAACTCTATAGGAAAAATAGTCTACTCACATACCTAAAGCCATTATCAGTGACAATTACAAAGTAATATTGTATAATCCACAGGGCATAGTTATATTCAAACAATATTCTTGACAGCACCATGATGAAATGGTTATCTCAGGGCTGTCCAAGTTCAGTCCTCATGGGCCACCAACAGACCAGGATGTAAGGATTTTATTGATTAATCACAGGTGAGTTAGTCAGTGGCTCATTACTTTTGACTGACTCACCTGTGCTTAACCGTTTGAGTGCCAGAGTGGTAAGGAATGCATTCCATACCACTCTGGCACTCAAAGGGATAAGGAAAATCCTTAACCCTTTGAGTGCCAGAGGGGTATGCAAACACATTGCTCTGCAATGTGTTGTGTACACCTCTGGCACTCAAAGGGTTAAAGGGATAGTAATGGATGAAAAAAAAAAAAAATGCAACTCCGATTAAGCCTCATATGCCGTGAGCCACGTAGAGCGGTAGTTCAATATTTTCAGATTTGTAGTTCAAGAGTAATTCAATTCTAAAGTATCCCCCTCCCTCCTCTTTCACCTATGTCACACAAACGCATTAAAGTGTTAGTAATGTCTAAAAAAAACTTTTTTTGCATTTAGAAGAGCTTAAAGGGATAGTAATACTTCGTTTTATCTTTATTTTATTTTGTAGGCATTAAAAAAACATGAAGAACGATATAAGTCTTATCTCTCAAACCTTTATGGTTTAAGAGATATTCACAAGCAAAGATCCCCCCACCCCTTTTTCCTAGTGTAAGCCATCTCTTCTCAGATGTGAATCTGGTTGTAAGACCAGACGGATAACAGCAGGGGATAATCTTCTTTGCATGAAATCCCTTCCCCCCTTGACAAGTTTTTCAGCTTTTTCCCTTATCTTAATTGAAGATTGTCCCTCTCTGCAATCTACCTGGGCACCTCCCTTCTGATCTGGCTGAACAGGGGGGGGATACTTTGCTTGTGAATATCTCTTAAACCATAAAGGTTTGAGAGATAAGACTTATATCGTTCTTCATGTTTTTTTAATGCCTACAAAGTAAAATAAAGATAAAACGAAGTATTACTATCCCTTTAAAAAGCTGATCTAAATGCAAAAAAAACAGTCTCTCTCAAACCACTAAGGTTTAAGTGATACGGGCATTTAAAGTCTGATTTCTCCTACTGACAGCTGTAAAGCTGTCAGCAGGAGATCCGTGTCGGTCGACACGCTGGCACTTTAGAAGTGCCGGGATCTCGTTACTTACACGGAATCCCTTCATTGGAATGGTCTAAAACATGTGCCTAGTGTAAAGCTGTCAGCAGGAGATCCGTGTCGGTCGACACGCTGGCGCTTGAAAAGTGCCGGGATCTCGTTACTTACATGGAATCCCTTCATTGGAATGGTCTAAAACGTGTGCCTAGTGTAAAGCTGTCAGCAGGAGATCCATGTCGGTCGACACGCTGGCGCTTGAAAAGTGCCGGGATCTCGTTACTTACATGGAATCCCTTCATTGGAATGGTCTAAAACGTGTGCCTCGTGTTCGCACGTTTTAGACCATTCCAATGAAGGGATTCCGTGTAAATAACGAGATCCCGGCACTTCTCAAGTGCCAGCGTGTCGACCGACACAGATCTCCTGCTGACAGCTTTACAGCTGTCAGTAGGAGAAATCAAACTTTAAACGCCCGTATCTCTTAAACCATAGCGGTTTGAGATATACGTTTTTTTGCAATCAGATCAGCTTTTTAAGCTCTTCTAAATTCAAAAAAGTTTTTTTCAGACATTACTAACACTTTAAACTGGTCAGATAGAACGCAGCAAGGAACAATCTTCACTGAGCATATGGAAAATCCTGCCATCCTTCATCAAAGGGAGCAAGGTTTTCCTTATTTATCTATATTATACTCAGTGTATGACCACTGTCCCTCACTGCATATCTGAAAATACTGAAATACCACTCCACCTGGCCCATCATATGAGGCTTAAGTAGAGAAACATTTTTTTTCATCCATTGCTATCCCCTTAAATCCTGGCCTGTTGGTGGCTCTTGAGGACTGAACTTGGACAGCTCTGGGTTAATTGGATATTTGCGTACCCATCTGGTACTCAAAGTTTTAATATTGTTGAAGTTGTGGCAGCTGTTTCTTTAGCTTGCTTTCAGGACTCTCAGTAAAAGCAGAAATGTAGGCATTTTCCCTTTAGATATCTATTTTGCAGCGTTAGACTAATGAAGATTAAGCGCTCCTTAAAGTAAGTCAATAAATAAATGACACATTTTACTGAGTATGGAGCAGAACAGGCTGGCGAAACATTCCCCCTCCTAAGCAATCTGTGCCTCACCAGCAGTTGCTGGACTATAGCTTTCATCATCTTCAGCGGGCCAAAAATGATGGAAGTCATTTGTCAGCAGGTAAGGAGGCACAGTTTTCCCTCCCCTGACATATGCATCAACACAGTGGTATAAACAGAAATCCATGAGTAAGCAATGTGGGGCTCCTAAGTGGCTGTTGGACCACAGCTCCCACGTGTGTTCCTAGTGACGTAATGATGTGGCCCTGAGGGCAGGCCACAGAACAGCTGCCAAGAGGCGAGGTATAGATGGTGGATGGGAGCACGGAGAGGAGAAAGCTCCACTAAAGGGGACTGTGGGATATGGAGGTAAAGAGGTAATGGAGTGGGAGAGTTAAAGAGGCAAGAGGCAAAGCTGTGAAAATATGTCACTATTCCCTCAGATCACAATGGTATTGTTCTATACACATCTTCCCTACTATTGGCAAAATCACTGTTTTGAGCATACTCCACTGAAACAATCCGTCCCATCTGGCCACTCGTACACTCTGTGTCCTTTCTCATAGGACTGTTCTTTGTCTTTTTAAATACTTCGCGTATTACAAAGTAAGACTTGTAGCTTTAAAGCGGAACTACCATGTTTAGATTAACTAAGTCCCTTTCTGGCGACTAGCTGCTTAGTAGCGCTAGTCGCCAGAATTATTACCTGATTTAATAGATATATGTTTTATTCCCCAGCTGTCAGTAGCACAGAGCTCGGACATCTTGCCAGAATGACGTCCGCGCACCTGCGTTGTCAGTCCCAGCCGGGTCTAGGAGGCGTTGCTAGGAGCCGGCCGGCTCCAGTTGGGACTGACAGCTCAGACGCGCGGACGTCATTCTGGCAAGATGTCCGTTCTCCGTGCTACTCACAGCTGGGGAATAAAGCATATATCTATTAAATCAGGTAATAATTCTGGATGGGGACTTAGTTAAGCTAAACATTTTGTGACATGGTAGTTCCACTTTAACTCTTTTAGTGCCACAGTCTTATGCAGCACATTGCTGAGTTAAGTAACATTGTGTCAGTGGATGTGTCAGCATAAGGCTGTGGCACACAAAGGGATAAAGGTATAAATCCTCATTTGTAAAATATAAAAAGGCAAACTGAAAGTGTTATGAGAAGGGACAGAGGGTGCAAGAGTAGCTGAATGGGACGGAATGTGTCGCTGTAGGATTTTGTTGAAAAGAGTATTCTTGTGCCATCTTGCCCGCTGCACACTTACAGATAACCTTGTGGAATTTGCTATGAAGAAAGGAAATAATTGGTACTATTGAGCTGCTGATGCTCTACCATGTCGAGGTGCAAGCAGCCGAACCCCCAACACCTTAACTCGGAGGGGCATCTCCTGGTGGGGGCTGCTGAATAACCAGGAGGCAGCTGGATGCTTCCTTATCACCCCTATGGGTTACAACTGAATTGCTCCACAATCACTTAACCCTGTTTCGGTTTGTGCACTGGCTGCATTGCCTGCTTCAAGAGGTGACAGTCAGCAATTTTTTTGTGTATGTGGAACAGGGGATAGAGAGGGGTGTGGAAGCTCCTTGCAGAGATTTTGACAGGCTGGGCCTTTGGCCCCCTGGCCATGAACACCCCCTCCCCCCCGTATTTCCTGGTGAGCCAGTATGGTGATTTGAATATTTCCTCCTTACTGCCACCCAGGGGTGTGTCAGGCATACACAAAAATACATACATACATACACACACACACACACACACACACACACACACACACCAAAGCCAAGGAAGAACACAGGGGTCTTCTAATTCAGAATAAATGTAAATTAAAATTATGATTTTATGAAGAAAGGAACTTTGTTGGATCCGAAACATTGGCCGTTAAACAGCTAGTTTTCCTTTTCATGCAAAAGGCTTTGAATACCAGTCCATCATCGAAAATATACATTCATAAATAATAAATGACACACTGGTGTGCTTGCACTCCTGTCGAAATAGGACAACAGCCTGGGTGACCAGAGGCATAGATATTTTTTTAAGGTTTACATAACAGTGTTAGGTTAAAAATAAAGTTAACAATACTACAGTAATGCAATCTATCAAACGGGTGCCAGCAAGGCATATACTTAAGTCTGTTATTTACAGATGTTCAATTGATTACAGCTAGGGTCTTCCCAGACACATGATCTCTCAACAATCTGAGATATTCACCACTTTACCATTGTTGATGTGCCCAACCCAGAGAAGGAACAACTGAGAACCCATATTCCGTAACAGCTGTGGTGAGACAATTGCCCTGGAAGTGACATTGTATCCAATGCATAGGAAACAACTGCCACATTCTTCAGACATTGTAACATGACAGACAACTCCACCGGCCAATCAAAACAAAAAACAGGAGAGGCAACAGTCCAATCACAGTGCTGTGTAACTACTGTATTAAATCACTGTAATCCAGCGAACAACTTTAGAAGCACAGTACCTTAACCCTTTAAGTGCCTGAAGGGTACGCAACGCATTGCAAAACAATGTGTTGCACGCTCCTCTAGCACTCAAAGTGTTAAAAAACAAGAGTAGGTACGCAATGCGTTATGAACCATCTACGTCTTGAAGCGTTAATGCCGATAAAACACTTCGAATGCAAGTCAATTGGGATATAGAAATGGCAACCTGTGACTTTCCAGAAGTTGGTTTACAGCATCCGATAACACAGCGAATGATTATTGCAATTGTAGTCCAATAGCTTGTGTCACATTTTGCCTGATCATTAGATTATTTAGTTATAAACACTGCATTAGTACTCACTCAGCCAGTCACCATTCGTATTGCTCAGCATACATCCCATTCCCATCCTCCACTTCATGGGGACTGTGAGACTCTCCCACACTCTCTCGAGTTCGGACAGACCGCCTGCCCCGCCCCTTCTACACTCTAGATTCTGATTCATCTACAGTAGCTGCCTTTCTTCGAATCGTCCAATGAAGCGCTTCACCAGTAGAACCTGGGCTTGTACAGTGCCAGGGGCAGAGGTGTGAGAGGGCATCACTTCATGACACAGCAACGCAGTTATCTTGTCCCGCTTGAATCAGATCCTTCATTGGTCTTTTTAGCATATGTAAGAACATTTGCCTTTCATACGTATTTTGTTCAGGGTGGCAGCCAGCCTTCTTCATGGTACACAATATGCAAGTGCATAATACGTAAAGCCATTTTCAAAGGACGGCGCAGCATCGTATCGCTGTATCAAACCCTGACAGTAAGCTGCGCGGACACAAAGTTAGGGAGCTCCGTGGCATGACATAAAGTGCAAAACGAAATGTAGGTGAAGACAGAAAAAATATAAAACTGCCTATGTGTCATGTTTGCAGGGTCGGTGCAAGGATTTTGTATACACAGGTGAAGGTGCATTTTGATGCCCCCCCTTCGACCCGGACACAATCCCCTGCCCCCCCAACCTTGCCACAATCCCCTTCCCTGCCCACATATTCACCTCCACAATGCTTTCTTCATCTCCACATTGCCCCTTCAACAATGCTCCCTTCATCTCCACAATGCCCCTTCATTTCCACATTGCCCCTTCCACAATGCTCCCTTCATCTCCACAATGCCCCTTCATCTCCACAATGCCCCTTCCACAATGCTCCCTTCATCTCCACATTACCCCTTCCATAATGCCCCTTCGTCTCCACATTGCCCCTTCATCTCCACATTGCCCCTTCCATAATGCCCCTTCATCTCCACAATGCCCTTTCATCTCCATAATGCCTCTTCATCTCCACATTGCCCGTTCCATAATGCCCCTTCATCTCCACAATGACCCTTCATTTCCACATGCCCCTTGACCCATTACCTTGAGTCCCTGGTAGTCTAGCGGCGTGCCATAAGGGAGCTCTGTGCCTCTTTCAGCACAGAGCTGAAGCTCCCGCGTACTGTTCTCAGTAATGCAGAGCACTGCGAGATGATGTCATCTCCCAGTGCTCTGTATTACTACAGAGCCTGGGTCGCTCTGCGTTGTCAGTGTCACATAGACGCCGCGAGGGAGCGCTTAGTAGTGTAAATCAGAGCTCCCTCACGGAAGATATATTTTTTAAAAAAATTCCCAGCTTCCCCCCTTTCGATGCCCCTACGTTGTGGCACCCTAAGGCAGCTGCCTGTCCTGCCTTAATGGTAGCACCGGCCCTGCATGTTAGCCAAAACATACAGCAAACGTACAGTTAAGGAGATATTCATATTTATCATATGGTAATATATTCTAATTGTGGTATTTGTGAGGTACCAGTGACCTTTCATATGCTAACGATGTATTTTCAGTGGCGTGTTATATGCTAATAAAGATTTAAGTGTTGCTTCATATGCTAATGAAGATCTGTGCTGTTCCAGGACATTTTCAGTTTCCCATGAAAGTGTGAATATCTCCTAAAGTAAACATCTTCTGGAATTTTGGTCAACATAACACACTTGGAGTTTGAAAGAAGTTTTCAAATATGTAAAGAAAAGATGATGGGTGCACTTTAACACATAGCCCAGGGTTGGTCAGTAAATGTGATTTATCTGGATTTTAAAAAAATTCCTTTAAAGGGATAGTAATACTTAAAGGGGAACTTTCACCTCAGAACATTTTTTTACCAATTCATTAAAGGGATAGTAATACTTCGTTTTAACTTTATTTTATTTTGTAGGCATTAAAAAAACATGAAGAATGATGTAAGTCTTATCTCTCAAACCTTTATGGTTTATGAGATATTCACAAGCGAAGTTTCCCCCTCCCGCCCCTTTTACCTAGTGTAAGCAATCTCTTCTTAGATGTGGAATGCAGTCCATAGACTGGACAGATAACAGAAGGGGACACTCTTATTCCTATGAAAACAATGAAATACCTGCCCCCCTTGACAAGCTTTTCAGGTTTTTCCCTTATCTTAATTAAAGATTGTCCCTCTCTGCAGTCTACCTGGGCAGCTCCCTTCTGCCCTGGCTGAGAAGTGTTACATCAGTAAAAGGGGCGGGAGGGGGAAACTTTGCTTGTGAATATCTCTTAAACCATAAAGGTTTGAGATATAAGACTTATATCATTCTTCATGTTTTTTTAATGCCTACAAAATAAAATAAAGTTAAAACGAAGTATTACTATCCCTTTAAGCAGTTAAGCAGTGTTGAAAAAGGTGCTTCTTTTTTTTTAATTCTACATATTTAGGAAGATATTTTATGTTCTAGCCGCACACTTCCGCATTGCACAGCTCCCAGCACTAGTTCATTCTCCTCCCACCTCCCTCCCAGCTGCCCTGGCGAGCGCGTTCACACTTCACTTCGGTGTGCTATGAACGGCTCCTAACGTTACAACAAGAAGCGATTCGCATTATACTGAGGTTGCAACCTCAGTATAATGCGAATCGCTTCTTGTTGTAACGTTGCGAGCCGTTCACAGCACACCGAAGTGAAGTGTGAACGCGCTCGCCGGGGCAGCTGGGAGGGAGGTGGGTGGAGAATGGGGAGCTGAGCCGATGACAGCCGTGCCGCTGTATGCGGAAGTGTGCAGCTTGGACATAAAATATCTTACTAAGTATGTAGAAATAAAAAAAAAGAAGCACCTTTTTCAACACTGCTTAATGAATTGGTAAAAAAATGTTCTGAGGTGAAAGTTCCCCTTTAAGTATTACTAATTCCTATAGGAAAGTACTACTAAAAAAAAACGTATTGCCCCCAGTGTCATCTCTCAAACCTTTATGGTTTGAGAGATGATCGCTTTTAAAGTTGCCCTCCCCCTTCCCCGTAGTCAGCATGCTAGCTGACTGAAGGGAAATCCGGTCATAGATCATCAGGTGGCTCTGCAGCAGAGCCGCGATCGCGTTAATAAAAAAAAAAACTTTCACTACAACGGTCTTCTACGTGTGCTTGCAAACCAAGCACACGTTGAAGACCATTTCAGTGAAAGTTTTATTTTTTAGTAACGCGATCAGGCTGTGCTGGAGAGCCGCCTGAAAGTCGTACGACTTTCTTCCCTTCAGTCAGCTAGCATGCTGACTATGGGGAAGGGGGAGGGAGAGGGCAACTTTAGAAGCTATCATCTCGCAAATCATAAGGGTTTGAGAGATTACACTGGGGGCAATATTTTTTTTTTAAGTAGTACTTTGCTATAGGGATTAGTAATACTTAAGTATTACTATCCCTTTAACACAGGCAACAGCAACACAGTGTGTTGAGTTGGTCTCTCATGGTGAAAGATAATATGCTGGGCAATAGTGCATTTTACATGCGCAACCATAACCTTTTGTGCGTGCACCAAAGTCCAGCATGCTTCATCTTTACTGTGTTCCTTCAGGGCAGATCTTTCACACAAGCTGACCTGGGTGTTGCAGTGGTTGTCTCAACAGTGAATGGCCAACACACTTGCGAGATAAGAAAGATGAATGCACACTCCTGGGGATAGATTCACTATAGAGGTGATAAAGTGGAGATGAATTCTCCGGTTTATCACTTCTCCAATTCATATGTTATTCTATGGAGCCTATGCACAATGATTTTTTCAACTTAGGAGGTCTTAGTGAATAAGCTCCATAGAATAACATACGAACTGGAGAAGTAATAAACTGGAGAAGTCATCTCCACTTTATCACCCCTTAGTGACTCTCCCCACAGATGCTCAAAGGCCTGCACTTGTGTTCAGCTGAGTACAGAATCTCCTGTGAAACATGCTCCTTCTACGTAATGATTGGCAGTGAAACATAAAGAGATAAGTGAACATACACTGTCAGAAGAAGGAATAAGTGGAATAATTTGAATTAATATAAATAGAAATAAAAAAAATTCAAGCAACATGTTGCCTGAAAAATGCATAATAGTTCCTTCATAAGCCACTATATCAATGTGTGGTTAACCCCTTTGAGGTCCATGTTGTAACTACTAGATATCACTACAATGCATCAATTTATCTACAAAGGGCTTGTATTGTTACTTTAGAATGAAAATGAAACATTTAGAGAATAGATACCAAGTGTTGATTATTTGCATGGAATACATTAGTGGCTTTACAGGGTTACCGGTTAGAAAGATATCCATTAATAGTGTTGGAAATTATTAACGCTTTGAGTTACAGAGGGGTATGGAAAGCATTGCAAAGCAATGTGTTCTGTACCCCTCTGGCATTCAAAGGATTAATAGAACAATAATTTAGCTTTTGTGCACATAATTCATAAAATAGAAGCAAAATTACTAGTAAACAGCAAAAGTCCCCTTATAGAAATCATGACATATTTCAGACTTGCGTTCAGTGGCGTAACAATAGGGGTCGCATCTGCGACCGGGCCTGTCACTCCCGCAGCAACTCAGCTGATCTCCCGGCACTCTAGTAATGCAGAGCGCTGGGAGATTACATAATCTCCCAGCTCTCTGCATTATTTAGAACCACACTGGAGCAGGTAGGAGATGGACACGGGGCAATGTGAAGAAGGTGGTCGGGGGGCGGGCCCATGGCAATTTCTTCACCAGGGCCTGGTGGCTTCTAGTTACGCCACTGCTTGTGTTCCCTAAATATAAAGTTCACATAATCATTTAAGGAAATATTCTTTTGAGAAAGTACTGACCTCAAGAATGGTCTAATGAAATAGAAATAAACTAGTTTTAAAGCCCGTGTACATGGGCCAACACTGGCGGCGCTGCAGTCATGCTCAGTACTGACTGCCCGTGCCACTTCTGATACGGAGCGGGGCACTCCGAATTTGTGTTCTGAATTCAGACTGCTCCGGTGCGCACAGAGGACTACTGTCTGAATTTGGAGCACCCCGCTCCGTATCAGCCAAGGCGCGGACAGTCAGTACTGCAAATGAGTGCAGCACGTGCAGCAGTCTCTACTGCGCTTGACGGCTTCTGACAAACATCCTTAGCGAATTATAATATAGGATTGTAAGATACAGGTTACTTTTAGTTAAATTGGTTTTATTGCATTAGCATCTGTAACCTAAGAAAGACAAAAGAAGAGATAGAAAAACAGAGATAAGATTCTGAGACTGTACCAAAGTAGTAAATAGAACATTTAAAGGGGATCTATCACACATATACAAGTTTGTCTTAAAATTTAGGTTATATAGCGAATAGGTGGAATAATGTATTAATTTATTTTTTAAAATCACTATTTGGCTGAAGTTCCACAAATAAATACTACCCTGTGATCTTCTTCCTCACAGACTGTGGTTACCAGCTCTGTACCGCAGTCTTCCACTCTTCCTCTGCTATTATCACGGTGCCAGTGATTCCCTGTCAGTCACACTGATGGTACCTGTGCATTGGTGCAGATTGTTTGGCCCGCCCAGGATGTTCCTTTTTATACTGGGCCTGTGACAGCTGTCTGGTGCCCTTTCGTGGTGTTCCTGAAGTTGAGCCTCTTGCTGAGTTACTGTGTTCCTGTGTACCGATTCGGCTCGTCTGACCATTCTCTGTTCCTGCTCTTTGATTGGATTCCTGCGCTGGCTGACGTTCCTGCTCCGTTACCGACCTGGCTGTGGCTGACTTCCTGCTCCGTTACTGACCTGGCTGTGGCTGACGTTCCTGCTCCGTTCCCGACCTGGCTGTGGCTGACGTTCTTGCTCCGTTACCGACCTGGCTGTGGCTGACTTCCTGCTCCGTTACCGACCTGGCTGTGGCTGACGTTCCTGATCGAGAGGGTCCTGGTTCCGGTCATCGCTGCCGGTTGCTCATCAGTTCCTGAGTTCCTGTGTTTCCAGGTCGCCCGACGGCGACATTCTGAACTGTAGTAGTGGGGCTCCGTTCATTCACTCTCATTGGCGCTACACCGTGGCCTTCATTTACTGAGCTGTTGTATGCTAGCTGAGCTGCACTCCTTGTGGCCGTACCTGCCCGATCCAGTTACTGTGTGTGTGTTGCCTCCATTATAGAGCCGATTACACTTGCCAAGCTTTATCATACTATCCGAGCCGCTTACACAGTCTGAGCTGCGCGTTGTACCTAGTCTGTCCGTGGCTTAAGCAGAGCAGTTTAGTCCCGGTACGTGGTTTACCGTGCATGCATCTCCCGGTGCTGTGGCCTCCGTTTGCTCTCGCTGTCTGGTACTGATACGGCACCGGAAGGGTGTCTGGGCGCTAGTCATTGCTCGTGTGTAGTATCATTCATCGCATTCCTGTGCGAGGCTCGCGGTGGCTGGTTTAGTGTTACTCCTGTTGGCACCTGATGGGTGACCTGGCTCTGATCTCCTTTGGCTCACAACAGTACTCCTGTACGTTCAAGGGCTTGACAGGTTCCGTTTACCAGTTCTGCTAGCGGCTCTTCCATTCACTCCTCCTGGAGTTTTACTCAGCTCTGGTTGCTTGTGCAGTCTCCTTGGGCGTCCTTTTGTAACAGCTATATGAGAGTGATTTGAGCAAGCCTACTACTGATCGTGTATTCTTCCAGAGACTTATTGGTTCAGCTGGGCGTTGTCAGCCTACCATCATTGTGACTGATCAGTGGGTTATTCCTTAACCCTTGTCTATCCTGTTATACAGTACTATTCCATATTTTTGTACTATTACTGCTTTATACCAGTCTGTCTATGCCTTACCTGGCCCCCAGGGGCGCTATTCTTGATTTTCAGTTCTAAATAAACTGTGTTTTTACTTATAACCTTGTCTGAGTGTCAGAAAACCGTAACAGTACAAAAGGGCCATGACCTCTGACGGTAAAGGTGACAGTAATACACAGAACCTCCACTGGAGGATGGATGTGCACGAGCAGCGCTTGGACCAGTTGGCACTGGCCATGCAAACCTTGCTAGAACGTACGGTACACCTTGAGAAACCTAACCAAAATCCGGTGGTCCCCCCAGTTGTGACACCGGATCACGTTGCTGGTCAAATGGTTGCCGTTCCCAGAAGTTTAACGGCGGCGGCGCCGTTACCGTTGAGATACAATGGCGAACCCACCCTGTGTAGAGGGTTTATTAACCAACTTGAGATATTTCTAGAACTCACGCCTCACGCTTTTCTGAACGACCGTAGTAAGGTGGGGTTCATGATATCTCTATTAACGGGTAAAGCCCTGGCATGGGCTAGCCCACTATGGGAGAAGGCCAAACCATGTACATCAGACTTTGACGAATTTGTCAAGTAGTTTCGGAGAGTATTCGAGCTGCCTGGGAGAACCTCCTCTGCTGCCAAAAGATTAATGGAGATTCAGATGGGCGAACGCACCACAGGCGAGTACGCCATAGAATTTCGGATACTGGCAGCAGAGGTAGGGTGGAATAATGAGGCTCTAGTGGCAGCTTTTTCCCAGGGACTATCAGATGTTATTAAAGATGAAATTGCGGCCAGAGAGGTTCCTACCGATCTGGATGATTACATAGATTTTGTATTGCTCATTGATACACGCATACGAGAAAGGCACTTGGCCAAAAGGGCTAGATCCAGAATCCATGGGCACGATGGCCCTTTAAACCCACCCTCGCCTCCCAATCCTCCTGATCGAGTTAACGAACTGGGGGAACCTATGCAACTCGGGTTCACCAGGCTGTCTAAGGAGGAGCAGGCACACCGCAGAAGGCAGGGCCTTTGCTTATATTGTGGCAAGAATGGGCACATGCTACGTAATTGTCCGGTATGGCCGGGAAACGCACGCACCTAGGGTACCTTGGGGGACAGGCCCTAGGTGGTGTACAATCGTCCCCAGATCCCTGTTCCAAGAAACCCTTCATTCCGGTGTGCTTCCCTGTAGGTGATCAAGCGGTTGAGGCACTAGCATTAATAGATTCTGGCGCTGCAGGCTATTTTATGGACAAGACATTTGCTGAGACGCACAGTATTCCGCTGTCCAAGAAAGATACGCCTTTAGCCATTGAAGCCATTGATGGCAGACCGCTAGAACCCGCATTCATCACCATGGAAACTACACCTATCTCTATGAATATTGGGGCTCTCCACCAGGAGAGGGTCTGTTTTCAGATTATACATTCACCCCATCATGCGGTCATATTGGGGTTCCCTTGGTTATTTTTACACAACCCCCAGTTTGACTGGCAAACATGGGAGGTCAAGTCGTGGTCTGATTACTGTTCTGTGCATTGTTTGTCTCATCCAGTTAAGGTTTTATGTACCTCTCCCTCCGTGCCAGCTGAATACAGCAGATTCAGTGACGTATTCAGTAAGGGAGAGGCTAGCGCATTGCCGCAGCATAGGCCGTATGATTGCGCTATTGATTTGCCCCCGGGTGTGGTGCCACCGAGGGGCAGGACATACCCGTTGTCCTGTGAGGAGAATCTGGCCATGGAGGAATACACTGAGGATGCCCTCAATCGAGGGATAATTCGTAAATCTTCATGTCCGGCAGGTGCAGGATTTTTTTTTGTAAAAAAGAAAAATGGCGAGTTACGACCCTGTATTGATTATCGAGGACTTAATAAATTGATGCCTAAAAACGCATATCCAGTTCCACTCATTACAGAACTGTTTGACAGGTTGAAGGGCTCATCTATATTTACTAAACTCGATTTACGTGCTGCTTACAACCTGATACGGATAAAGGCCGGGGATGAGTGGAAAACGGCCTTCAATACTAGGTCGGGTCATTATGAATATTTGGTCATGCCATTCGGCTTATGTAATGCACCTGCCGTGTTTCAAGAATTCATCAATGATATCCTCCGTGACTTATTACAGTCCTGTGTTGTCGTGTACCTCGATGACATATTGATTCACTCTGCCAACTTAACCCAACACATTCTGGATGTGTCTGAAGTCCTGCTACGATTACGCAAGAACAAATTGTTCTATAAATTGGAGAAATGCGAATTTCATTGTTCCAAAGTACCCTTTCTGGGATTCGTCATTTCTAATGATGGCATTGCCATGGATGAGGGTAAATTGGCAGCAGTCCTACAGTGGCCACGACCTAAAGGGTTGAAAGCAATACAAAGGTTTTTGGGTTTTGCCAATTATTACAGGAAATTCATTCAGAATTTTTCCACCATTATTAAACCCCTCTCTGACCTTACGCATAAGGGAGCCAATCCCTCTCAATGGTCTGATGCAGCTGAAAGGGCTTTTGATACTCTCAAATCTGCATTCGCCTCCGCTCCTATCCTTTCCCACCCTAACCCCTCCCTGCCATTTACGTTGGAGGTCGATGCCTCTGAGGTTGGGGTAGGGGCAGTTCTCTCTCAACGTCCCAAAGAAGGGGGCAACCTGAGACCATGCGGGTTCTTTTCTAAGAAGTTATCCAGCGCCCAAAGCCATTACAAAATTGGTGACAGGGAGTTGTTGGCTATAATCTTGGCACTGAAAGAATGGCGACATTTATTAGAGGGCACAAGAACCCCAGTATTAATACTTACAGACGACAAAAATTTGATTTACCTTTCAGAGGCTAAAAGGTTGTCATCTCGCCAGGCTAGGTGGGCACTGTTTCTGTCAAGGTTTAACTTTATAGTGTCCTACTTGCCTGGATCAAAAAACGTGAGAGCTGATGCCCTGTCCAGGCAATTTTGCACAGACATTGAGAGGGATGAATCCCAAGTTCCTATTATTCAGCCTGACAGAATTCTGGCCACAATACGTACTAGTATCACTTTGCCATTGGGGGAACAAATATTGGCATCCCAGGCCAGGGCACCTCCGGAAACCCCAGTTGGCAAGTGTTTTGTGGATGAGCCTTTCCGGGTCCAATTACTTGAGTACTATCACTCCTCGAAGGCAGCTGGGCACATTGGCCGAGATCAGCTAGTATGGTCTCTATCACAAATGTTTTGGTGGCCTTCTCTAAGAGCTGACTGTGCGGCATTTACGTCTGCTTGTGCCACATGTGCCCGTAATAAGTCTCCCAGACACCTCCCAGTGGGTTTGCTCCAACAAGTACCTAATGGCGAACGCCCATGGTCACACATCTCCATTGACTTTCTGGGAGAACTGCCGTCATCCAAGGGCTATACTTTTATTCTAATGGTGGTGGATAGGTTCTCTAAGATGGCTCATTTCGTGCCCCTCTCTGGTCTCCCTTCGGCCCAGGAATTGGCAACAGTTTTTGCCAAAGAGGTATTTCGCTTGCACGGGGTTCCCAGAGTAATAGTATCAGACCGAGGGAGTCAATTCGTCTCGAGATTCTGGAGGGCATTCTGTAGCCAAATGGGCATGCAATTGTCCTTTTCCTCCGCCTACCATCCCCAGACCAACGGGGCCGCTGAGCGTGCCAATCAGGGACTGGAGCAGTTTTTGCGTTGCTTTGTGACTGATCATCATGACAATTGGGCCGACCTGTTGCCGTGGGCAGAGTTCGCCAGGAACTGTGCGGTCAATTCATCATCTGGGAGCTCCCCATTTCTTGTCAACTACGGGTTCCAGCCTTGTCTGCTCCCAGACTCATTTCAGTCACAACAGATTCTGGCTCTGGATGAGCACATTGAGCAACTCCGCTCCACATGGGCACAGGTGCAAAGGTCCCTCAGCCAGTCCTTTCAGCGTCAACAGCGGCATTCTAATCGCAGACGGTTGCCAGCGGTCTCATTTCAGGTTGGGGATAGGGTATGGCTCTCCTCCAGGAATCTAAATTTGCAAGTACCATCCAACAAATTGGCTCCCCGGTTCATTGGTCCGTTTAAGATTATCCGTAAAGTTAACCCAGTGGCATACGCACTAGAACTTCCTGCATCTATGCGCATTCACAATGTGTTCCATGTATCACTACTGAAACCCTTGGTTTGCAACCGCTATACTACCACTCCGGTGGTTCCTGGGCCGGTGGATGTTCAAGGCCAAGAGGAATACGAAGTTCAGAGTATTATTGACTCCAGGAGATTTAGAGGTAAATTGCAATATTTGGTCCACTGGAGAGGCTACGGGCCTGAGGAACGTTAATGGGTGGACCAAAAGGACCTACATGCTCTACGTTTATTACGCAATTTTCACTCTAAATATCCGCACAAACCCAAACCAGCAGGCAGGAGAGGGGGTCTTTGAGAGGGGGGTACTATCACGGTGCCCGTGATTCCCTGTCAGTCACACTGATGGTACCTGTGCATTGGTGCAGATTGTTTGGCCCGCCCAGGATGTTCCGTTTTATACTGGGCCTGTGACAGCTGTCTGGTGCCCTTTCGTGGTGTTCCTGAAGTTGAGCCTCTTGCTGAGTTACTGTGTTCCTGTGTACCGATTCGGCTCGTCTGACCATTCTCTGTTCCTGCTCTCTGATTGGATTCCTGCGCTGGCTGACGTTCCTGCTCCGTTACCGACCTGGCTGTGGCTGACTTCCTGCTCCGTTACCGACCTGGCTGTGGCTGACGTTCCTGCTCCGTTCCCGACCTGGCTGTGGCTGACGTTCTTGCTCCGTTACCGACCTGGCTGTGGCTGACTTCCTGCTCCGTTACCGACCTGGCTGTGGCTGACGTTCCTGATCGAGAGGGTCCTGGTTCCGGTCATCGCTGCCGGTTGCTCATCAGTTCCTGAGTTCCTGTGTTTCCAGGTCGCCCAACGGCGACATTCTGAACTGTAGTAGTGGGGCTCCGTTCATTCACTCTCATTGGCGCTACACCGTGGCCTTCGTTTACCGAGCTGTTGTATGCTAGCTGAGCTGCCCTCCTTGTGGCCGTACCTGATCGATCCAGTTACTGTGTGTGTGTTGCCTCCATTATAGAGCCGATTACACTTGCCAAGCTTTATCATACTATCCGAGCCGCTTACACAGTCTGAGCTACGCCTTGTACCTAGTCTGTCCGTGGCTTAAGCAGAGCAGTTTAGTCCCGGTACGTGGTTTACCGTGCATGCATCTCCCGGTGCTGTGGCCTCCGTTTGCTCTCGCTGTCTGGTACTGATACGGCACCGGAAGGGTGTCTGGGCGCTAGTCATTGCTCGTGTGTAGTATCATTCATCGCATTCCTGTGCGAGGCTCGCGGTGGCTGGTTTAGTGTTACTCCTGTTGGCACCTGGTGGGTGACCTGGCTCTGATCTCCTTTGGCTCACAACAGTACTCCTGTACGTTCAAGGGCTTGACAGGTTCCGTTTACCAGTTCTGCTAGCGGCTCTTCCATTCACTCCTCCTGGAGTTTTACTCAGCTCTGGTTGCTTGTGCAGTCTCCTTGGGCGTCCTTTTGTAACAGCTATATGAGAGTGATTTGAGCAAGCCTACTACTGATCGTGTATTCTTCCAGAGACTTATTGGTTCAGCTGGGCGTTGTCAGCCTACCATCATTGTGACTGATCAGTGGGTTATTCCTTAACCCTTGTCTATCCTGTTATACAGTACTATTCCATATTTTTGTACTATTACTGCTTTATACCAGTCTGTCTATGCCTTACCTGGCCCCCAGGGGCGCTATTCTTGATTTTCAGTTCTAAATAAACTGTGTTTTTACTTATAACCTTGTCTGAGTGTCAGAAAACCGTAACAGCTTCCCTCCCTCTATGCAGCCTCCTCCAATGACAGAGGATTTCTGTATGTAAGCTGGAGCACTCTCATTGGCCAGAGATCGCTCCAGCTTACATGCAGAAAGATCCAACAAGATCTTGGATCACAGGTGAGACCAACACCTTTGAATGGAGATGATCTGGTGACGTCATATAAAAACATCCACTATACAATATAGAAAATGTAGAGGAACGCGGCCAGAGACACCTAACAACCCCCTGAGGAAGCCGCTTTATGCAGTGAAACAAGTTGGGGACTTGGGTTTCACGCTCACTTTAGTGCTCACAGTGCTCATATCTGGATCCATGAGCATTGGTGTTGGAAATTGATTAGGTTCTAGATGTAAGATGGATACATAATTATTCTACGATCCCTAGGGACATAGTGCAGGGACCCTCCACCTCGGTTCATTGTCTGATCTGCTCCTTCTTATATACTTTTTAGTCCATTGAGTTTCTCATTGTATCTGATTAATCAGCGGTGGTGTAATACACTGCACATCGATATACAGGATATTGACTCACATAGGACTATAGGCTATGTGCACACAGGCTCATGGTGATAACTCAGAGGCTTCTACAGCCCAGGGCTCACAAGCGATCTATAGTGTGCACATATGTTTTGAGTTGGTTATTAATTGGGTTACGTTACACGTAACTCTATCAGTTACCTTCTTCATTGAGGAAAAAGGTACTAGGATTTATTATTCTTTAGATTTATATATAGAGGTTTAAATGAAAGACTATCCTTCACATGCTTTCTTTAGGGAGGATAGTAAACCCTCCTGATCAGGCACAGGAGTGAGTTGAAACGTTTATCCTCCCATCTTTCAGCTTCTTCTGACAACCACAGCCTCTCCAGGTTATGGCGGACTTAGAACCCCTGATAGTCAGGGGCGTAGTCACCCCAAACGCCTACTCATAATAGGACTTGGCAGTGTGTTGATAATGAAGGATCTCAGATCTATATACCTCTGAGGATTTGCCACACTTGCTGCCTCATTTGGATGCTTGTGGCTGAAATACCAATCAGAAGTTGGGTTCTACAGCAGATGTGTGTTTTCTGCCTCTTATGTCTGGCCATAACCTATTTTTGCACTTTTAATCTCTCATGTCCCCTGTGCTGACACCAGATGATTGTTCGTTCTGTACTCCTTGCGTCCTGCAACAATGTGTGTGTTTTTTGCTCTTATATCTGGTCATAACCTTTTTTGCACTTTAAAACTTTCATGTCCCTTGTGCTGACACCAGATGATTGTTCTTTCTGTACTCCTTGATGGCTTTACACACATATATTCTACTGGACTTGGAACACTTAATGGAGAGTGATAAGGATTAACTGGATAGAGTGGAGCAGATCCCACTTATAAAGGATTTTATATATGTTAATTGGCACATTGACAATGTTACCCAGCACTTGCGCTCAGCTCATATTTCACTTGTACACAATACACTTCTTATCCAAGCTCTCATTCAGTTGGATAATGTTTGTCAAGCTTGACCAGCTTATTGGACTTGCATATGTATCAGCTTGATGCCATCATCGCACCTTTTATTCATAACACACTGTTTTTCGAGTTTTGTCACAGTTTGCCATATGTACTATTTACATATTTTTATTAGATGCGTCCAGTTAAGATGATTTGATCTACTTCCCCCTGTAGTTTGCTTGGCAATGAGCCGGAGACATGCTGTTACACAGTGACAACACGCTTGATTTAACAGTGTGCCACCTGCGAGCCCGCAGCTCGCAAGTATATCACGGCAGTGCTGACACACTGAGACAGCGTGGTTGATTCCAGTGTAGCCTTTGGATGTTGCTCATACCGAGCGATTTTTGCAGTTACATTTTCACATTAATCAATGTATATTTGAAACGTTACATTTGTTACATATGTTACCCGATGGTAATTAGCATAAAGCTCATTATTATTCATTCAGGCAGGCACTGGTGACCAATGGGACGACGTCTACCCCAACAGCTCTCCAATCAGGAGGAGGGGACTCTGACGTCACCATCTTGGTGAGCATGCCTGGGGATGATCTGAAGCTTTAAATATGGAGGTTAGTCACTTTTGGTTTGTCTTGATAAAGGTCCATTGTGGACAAAAACGTTGACCATTTAACATTGCAATTGTTGTACTTGGAATAAATTTTCTGAAAAAGACCCACAGGTGCTGCCCAATTTTTTTCAATTATATATATATATATATATATATATATATATATAGCACACATTTAGAGAGTTACTAGAAGTGTCCGTATTAGATCCTAGTGAACATACCAACGAGATTATAGAAGGCTGTGAACACGGTACTTAGCAGAATATTAGAGAGTGTCTCCCCTTTCCCATTGAAGAGCCCTATTCTTCATTATGTGGGGGTTACTAGTTTTGTGGGAATTATTTCGTTTTTAATATAATCCAAACTATGAGGGATCAAATGAGGAATTTTAATGGCATACTGTATAAATAAAGTTTAAATTTTGAAGGCTCATTCCGCAATATAGTTTAGAAAGCATTGAACTGGTTACTTCCTTAAAAGATATTGAGACCTGATATGAATGATGACATTATAGTTTTTGATATTCAGGAATAAACCAATATCTTTTGAGTTTTCTGTTTTTGCAGTATATAAATTTATTATAACCTGCAGTGCAATTGACTGGTTGATCTATTCCCATTTGAGAATATTATCTCTATATGAAGTTCAATCTTCTTCTAGGGAATTTAAAGGCAGGGCTCAAAATTGGAAAGTGGAAATTGAAGATGACAGACGCATCACACTCATCATGTGAGCCGCCACGCTGCACTGCTGAGCGGTGAGTCAGACTCAAACCGGATCTGATCAGGGCATCAGCCACATATGTCGGTGAGCGCTGCTCCGTCTCTCTCTCCCTCACTGAGGATAACGGGAGCTGTAGATTATAACAAAATCTAACTAGATGTAACATCACGGGGGGGGGGGGGCGGCGGATGCAGACCACACCAGGTGACATCTTCAACAGGGGTGACACCTTTGCCGCTGTCCTATATGCAGCGCTGCTTAGCTTTTTTTTATACACATATATATATATATATATATATATATATATATATATACACACACACTTTGACCCAGCTCATTTACCGGCCCCGGTCACACAGTGGATTCTGGCTGCACTCTCTGCAGCCTCAGCCTGTTATTTGGGAGGTGGGTTGGGGAGTATAGTGGTGTCGCCGGGGGGGGGGTGAAGAGTTCCTGTTGTATTGTCAATCTACATCATAGAAGTGGGAAGTAAGTCACAGTGTGTGGGCAGAGCAGGAAGGGTGACGGCACGTTTCTGCGTCGCTCTTTTTCACATCTCTGATGAAGAGGAGCGGGAACAGCAGAGAAGGAGCAGACAGCATGGGAGGCGGACTGAGCTGCTACTGAGCATAAGACCAGGGGCAACAATAAACAGACGCAGGTAGCATCACACTCCATAGCACAACAGTCTGAATCGGATAATTGACTGAGGTAAAGAACCATAAAGACTGGATGTTGCAATATAATGCAGGGCAGGCTCTTGTTGTCAGATGTTGATTTCTGCCTTCTGTGATAGCATGAAGAAAAAGCAGTGTTGTCGCCTGGGGGGTGGGAAACAGTGTGGAGGTGTTGGATAGTGTGTGTGGAGGAGGTGGACAGTGTGTGGAGGTGAATGAGGTGGACAGTGTGGGGAGTTGGGCAGTGTGGTGATGGACAGTGTCAGTGTGTGTGGAGGAGGTGGACAGTGTCAGTGTGTGTGGAGTAGGTGGACAGTGTCAGTGTGTGGAGGAGGTGGCCAGTACATGGAGGTGGATGAGGTGGACAGTGTGTGAAGTTGATTGAGGGGGACAGTGTGGGGAGCTGGACAGTGTGAGTATTTGGAGGAGGTGGACAGTGTTATTATATTATTGTACTTCTATACTTAGTAGCATTGAATGCCAGTGGGCAAATTTTCGGCAGCTACAGGTCAGATAAATATCTGAAACTGTTTCAAAGCCAGTAGAGATAACCCTTTGTGTACCATGGACCCCAGTGCCAGAGGAGTATGAAATGCATTGGCTGGTTGGGGTGCTTGTGAGACAGAGGGGACGGAAGAGCTGCAACGCATGCATGGATTGTGAGTGAATGTCTGTCACTCAGCACATCCACATCTATTCTGGTGGGGTGTACTCGGGACACCAAAACACAATCAAATCACAAATCTTGGAGATCAGGAGTACTAAAGGGGCAACTTCTCCAAAAAAGAAAAGTCTCATAAATGATGCACTCATAGCAAGAGTACAAATGTATCACAAATATATTTTATTGGTACAAAAAAAATCACATATAAAGATGAATTATTCTAAAAATAATTAAGAACAACACAAAGGAGGTCAGAACAGTTTGAAACCTGCAAAAAACAGTGATGCCAGGTTTAAGATACTAGTCTCCCAAATACCAGCAGCAGTGGACTCAGTCCACGAAGAGTCAATTATAACAACTCAAATGACATAATTAAGTCAGCACATGTATAGAACTACAATCCTGGAACCCTTCCCAAGTGAGAGCACAATATAAAGGACACACATATAATAATGCACATCAAACTAAATAATCACCTAAAAGTGAACACCTCTAAACACAAAAGTAACCCCAAAAATTATAAGTGCCAAAGGTATACTCATCACAGGGTTGGGAGAAATAGCACAGGGACAAACTGGAGACCTCCTCTGGATACGGATCCCAACGCGTATCACCTATTACAGGCTTCGTCAGCCTGTTTTTTGGGGTTACTTAACTTTTAGGTGTTGTTCTTAATTGTTTTTAAAATAAGTGCTCTTTATATGTGATTTTTTTGTACCAATAAAATCTATTTGTGATACATTTGAACTCCTGCTAGGAGTGCCTCATTTATGGGACTTTTCTTTTTGGAGAAGTTTACCCTTTAGGACTTATGATCTCCAAGATTTGTGGTCTAATTTGAAACCAGCTAGCTTGTCCGTTATAGAAATATCAATTGCTACTATTCAAAGAGAACTTGAGATGGGTGGGGTTAAAGGAGGGGATATGGGTGGGGCTAGGCATGGAAAATGGTGGCGAGTAACTTTTCAGGCCTGGCTAGTAGCTCAGGACCTGAAATTTTGAGCCCTGTTAAAGGGATAGTAATGTTTCATAATAAAAGCAGCTCTAATTAATCATCAGAGTATTTGGACTTTGGAGAGTTTTATTTCAATTCTGTCAGAGTTGTAGTTCAAGAGTAATTCAATGACAAAGTATCCCCCTCCCGCCCATTTTACTGATGTAACACTGTTCAGCCAGATCAGGAGGGAGGTGCCCAGGTAGACTGCAGAGAGGGACAATCTTCAATTAAGATAAGGGAAAAACCTGTAAAACTTGTCAAGAGAGGCAGGGTTTTTATTGTTTTCATAGAAAGAAGATTATCCCATGCTGTTATCTGTCTGGTCTTACAACCAGATTCCACATCTGAGAAGAGATGGCTTACACTAGGTAATAGGAGCGGGAGGGGAAACTTTGCTTGTGAATATCTCTCAAACCACAAAGGTTTGAGAGATAAGACTTACATCTTTCTTCATGTTTTTTTAATGCCTACAAAATAAAATAAAGATAAAACGAAGTATTACTATCCCTTTAAGAACTACAAGTTAAATTAAAATGGCAGGATTTTTATCCAGTCCTCTAGACTTTAATAAATGGAAGGATGAGAGAGGCAACCTATTCCAGACAGAGTTAGGAACTGATAACCTGATCCAACTCTCCATAAAATATTTAATGAATTAACAAAAAGTATGAGGCATCAAGCACGGTTATGGTGGGATATTACCACCCTGGAAAATTACTTATCCCAACATATCATTCCAAGAGGCCTTAGGATACACATTCCACCGGCAGGCCATTTAACGGACGAAGCGTTTTTGAAATGCAGGGATGAGATTATCACTAGTGTTGAGCGAGCATGCTCGGCCGAAGCTCGGTTCGGCTCGAGCATCGCTCTGCTCGGCACATGGCGGTACTCGTACGAGTACCGCATGTGCTCGCCCGCCATGTTCGGGTCTCCTCCCCGCACGTTTCGCGGCTGCTGCGCAGCCAATAAACGTGCAGGGAGGCTCTGACATCAGTGTAATGCCAGCAGCCATATTGGCTGCTGGCATTACACTGATTAGCTGGCCAGAACCCGTGATCGGGTGCTGTATAGCACCTGACCAGCGAATTCGGCTCAGTCTTAGCCAGGAGAGATGAGGATAGGAAGGGAAAGTCAGTGTAGGGAGAAGACAAGCAATTGTGAAAAAAAAAAGACCCAAAAGTCCTTTTTAGGACTACTGTGTGTGGGGGCGGCAGTTTATTTTGTGTGGGGGGAAAAAACAAAAAACAAAAAAAACTTCATATATTCTGTTTAGTGTGCAAAGTTGCAGATTAGAGCACATTCTGTTTAGTGTGCAAAGTTGCAGATTAGAGCACATTCTGTTCAGTGTGCAAAGTTGCAGATTAGCAGCACATTCTTTTTAGTGTGCAAAGTTGCAGATTAGAGCACATTCTGTTTAGTGTGCAAAGTTGCAGATTAGAGCACATTCTGTTTAGTGTGCAAAGTTGCAGATTAGCAGCACATTCTTTTTAGTGTGCAAAGTTGCAGATTAGAGCACATTCTGTTTAGTGTGCAAAGTTGCAGATTAGAGCACATTCTGTTTAGTGTGCAAAGTTGCAGATTAGCAGCACATTCTGTTTACTGTGCAAAGTTTCAGAATAGGAAAAAATTCTGTTAAGTGTTCAAACTGTAAAATATCAAAGTCACATATTCCATTCACTGTGCGTCGCCGCAGTTAAGAAGCAAATTCTGTGTACTGTGCACAGTTTCAGAATAGGAAAAAATTCTGTTAAGTGTTCAAACTGTAAAATATCAAAGTCACATATTCCATTCAGTGTGCGTCGCCGCAGTTAAGAAGCAAATTCTGTGTACTGTGCACAGTTTCAGAATAGGAAAAAATTCTGTTAAGTCTTCAAACTGTAAAATATCAAAGTCACATATTCCATTCAGTGTGCGTCGCCGCAGTTAAGAAGCAAATTCTGTGTACTGTGCACAGTTTCAGAATAGGAAAAAATTCTGTTAAGTGTTCAAACTGTAAAATATCAAAGTCACATATTCCATTCAGTGTGCGTCGCCGCAGTTAAGAAGCAAATTCTGTTTACTGTGCACAGTTTCAGAATAGGAAAAAATTCTGTTAAGTCTTCAAACTGTAAAATATCAAAGTCACATATTCCATTCAGTGTGCGTCGCCGCAGTTAAGAAGCAAATTCTGTGTACTGTGCACAGTTTCAGAATAGGAAAAAATTCTGTTACGTGTTCAAACTGTAAAATATCAAAGTCACATATTCCATTCAGTGTGCGTTGCCGCAGTTAAGAAGCAAATTCTGTTTACTGTGCACAGTTTAAGAATAGGAAAAAATTCTGTTAAGTGTTCAAACTGTAAAATATCAAAGTCACATATTCCATTCAGTGTGCGTCGCCGCAGTTAAGAAGCAAATTCTGTGTACTGTGCACAGTTTCAGAATAGGAAAAAATTCTGTTAAGTGTTCAAACTGTAAAATATCAAAGTCACATATTCCATTCAGTGTGCGTCGCCGCAGTTAAGAAGCAAATTCTGTGTACTGTGCACAGTTTCAGAATAGGAAAAAATTCTGTTAAGTCTTCAAACTGTAAAATATCAAAGTCACATATTCCATTCAGTGTGCGTCGCCGCAGTTAAGAAGCAAATTCTGTGTACTGTGCACAGTTTCAGAATAGGAAAAAATTCTGTTAAGTGTTCAAACTGTAAAATATCAAAGTCACATATTCCATTCAGTGTGCGTCGCCGCAGTTAAGAAGCAAATTCTGTGTACTGTGCACAGTTTCAGAATAGGAAAAAATTCTGTTAAGTCTTCAAACTGTAAAATATCAAAGTCACATATTCCATTCAGTGTGCGTCGCCGCAGTTAAGAAGCAAATTCTGTGTACTGTGCACAGTTTCAGAATAGGAAAAAATTCTGTTAAGTGTTCAAACTGTAAAATATCAAAGTCACATATTCCATTCAGTGTGCGTCGCCGCAGTTAAGAAGCAAATTCTGTTTACTGTGCACAGTTTCAGAATAGGAAAAAATTCTGTTAAGTCTTCAAACTGTAAAATATCAAAGTCACATATTCCATTCAGTGTGCGTCGCCGCAGTTAAGAAGCAAATTCTGTGTACTGTGCACAGTTTCAGAATAGGAAAAAATTCTGTTACGTGTTCAAACTGTAAAATATCAAAGTCACATATTCCATTCAGTGTGCGTCGCCGCAGTTAAGAAGCAAATTCTGTTTACTGTGCACAGTTTAAGAATAGGAAAAAATTCTGTTAAGTGTTCAAACTGTAAAATATCAAAGTCACATATTCCATTCAGTGTGCGTCGCCGCAGTTAAGAAGCAAATTCTGTGTACTGTGCACAGTTTCAGAATAGGAAAAAATTCTGTTAAGTGTTCAAACTGTAAAATATCAAAGTCACATATTCCATTCAGTGTGCGTCGCCGCAGTTAAGAAGCAAATTCTGTGTACTGTGCACAGTTTCAGAATAGGAAAAAATTCTGTTAAGTGTTCAAACTGTAAAATATCAAAGTCACATATTCCATTCACTGTGCGTAGCCGCAGTTAAGAAGCAAATGCTGTTTACTGTGCAAAGTTTCAGAATAGGAGAACATTCTGTTAAGTCTTCAAACTGTAAAATATCAAAGTCACATATTCCATTCAGTGTGCGTCGCCGCAGTTAAGAAGCAAATTCTGTGTACTGTGCACAGTTTCAGAATAGGAAAAAATTCTGTTAAGTGTTCAAACTGTAAAATATCAAAGTCACATATTCCATTCAGTGTGCGTCGCCGCAGTTAAGAAGCAAATTCTGTGTACTGTGCACAGTTTCAGAATAGGAAAAAATTCTGTTAAGTGTTCAAACTGTAAAATATCAAAGTCACATATTCCATTCAGTGTGCGTCGCCGCAGTTAAGAAGCAAATTCTGTGTACTGTGCACAGTTTCAGAATAGGAAAAAATTCTGTTAAGTCTTCAAACTGTAAAATATCAAAGTCACATATTCCATTCAGTGTGCGTCGCCGCAGTTAAGAAGCAAATTCTGTGTACTGTGCACAGTTTCAGAATAGGAAAAAATTCTGTTAAGTCTTCAAACTGTAAAATATCAAAGTCACATATTCCATTCAGTGTGCGTCGCCGCAGTTAAGAAGCAAACTCTGTGTACTGTGCACAGTTTCAGAATAGGAAAAAATTCTGTTAAGTCTTCAAACTGTAAAATATCAAAGTCACATATTCCATTCAGTGTGCGTCGCCGCAGTTAAGAAGCAAATTCTGTGTACTGTGCACAGTTTCAGAATAGGAAAAAATTCTGTTAAGTCTTCAAACTGTAAAATATCAAAGTCACATATTCCATTCAGTGTGCGTCGCCGCAGTTAAGAAGCAAATTCTGTGTACTGTGCACAGTTTCAGAATAGGAAAAAATTCTGTTAAGTCTTCAAACTGTAAAATATCAAAGTCACATATTCCATTCAGTGTGCGTCGCCGCAGTTAAGAAGCAAATTCTGTGTACTGTGCACAGTTTCAGAATAGGAAAAAATTCTGTTAAGTCTTCAAACTGTAAAATATCAAAGTCACATATTCCATTCAGTGTGCGTCGCCGCAGTTAAGAAGCAAACTCTGTGTACTGTGCACAGTTTCAGAATAGGAAAAAATTCTGTTAAGTCTTCAAACTGTAAAATATCAAAGTCACATATTCCATTCAGTGTGCGTCGCCGCAGTTAAGAAGCAAATTCTGTGTACTGTGCACAGTTTCAGAATAGGAAAAAATTCTGTTAAGTCTTCAAACTGTAAAATATCAAAGTCACATATTCCATTCAGTGTGCGTCGCCGCAGTTAAGAAGCAAATTCTGTGTACTGTGCACAGTTTCAGAATAGGAAAAAATTCTGTTAAGTCTTCAAACTGTAAAATATCAAAGTCACATATTCCATTCAGTGTGCGTCGCCGCAGTTAAGAAGCAAATTCTGTGTACTGTGCACAGTTTCAGAATAGGAAAAAATTCTGTTAAGTCTTCAAACTGTAAAATATCAAAGTCACATATTCCATTCAGTGTGCGTCGCCGCAGTTAAGAAGCAAACTCTGTGTACTGTGCACAGTTTCAGAATAGGAAAAAATTCTGTTAAGTCTTCAAACTGTAAAATATCAAAGTCACATATTCCATTCAGTGTGCGTCGCCGCAGTTAAGAAGCAAATTCTGTGTACTGTGCACAGTTGCAGATTTGCAGCACATATTCCGTGTAATATGAAGAAGGCGGGTAAAAAGGGACGGGGAAGTGGACGTGATCCTGATAGTTCAGGGCGCGGGTCAGGACGCGTAGAAACTGCGCCTGGTGCCAGAGCACATGACAGAAAGACATCCACCATACCTAGCTTCATGTCTCATTTTACAGGGCGTCGCAGGACATCACTCTCGAGGTCCGACCACTGCGAACAGGTGGTCGGTTGGATGTCAGCTGATACTGCTTCCAGTCGTTAAGCACCACCCTGTCTTCCACCAAGTCCACTCTCAGTAGCCAAGAGTCTGGTCAACATAATCCTCACTCTGATCATCCTTCCTCCCACCATAGAGGATCTGCTCAAAGAAGTGATCCCACACTGGGATATAGTGAGGAGCTCGTCTCATCACCAATCCTTAATTTGAACCTCTCTCCAAGCACGCTTGCAGAGGAACATGACATCTTGTGCCCTGATTCACAACCTCTAGAGGGTACCCAATCACAAGAAGATGACAGAGGTGAACGGCATTTAAGGTCAAAGGAAGTGGATGATGATGATGATGAGACACAGTTGCCATTACATCAACCACTATTACTGTCTCAAGACCTTGATGAGGAGGATGATATACAGTTGTCAATGACTGAGTATGTGGTGGGATCAAGACATGAGGAGGATGATCAGAGTGAGGAAGTGGAGGAGGACTTGGTGGACGATGAGGTCACTGACCCCACCTGGGAAGGTGTAGAGCCGAGCGATGACAGCAGTCCTGAGGGTGAGCCATCTGCAGCACCGCAACAGGCTGGAAGAGGCAGTGGTGTGGCTACAGAAAGAAGGCGGACCGCACCAAACCGGCCCGCAAATGTTCCACGGAGCACCCCCTTGCGTAAATCTCCCTTGCCAAGGGGTAGGTGTTCCGCGGTATGGCGTTTTTTTAAGGAAAGTGCGGACGACAAAAGAATTGTAGTTTGCAACCTGTGCCACACCAGAATGAGCCGAGGCATGAACACTAGAAACCTCACCACCACCAGCATGATCCGACACATGGCATCCAAGCACCGTAATAAGTGGGAGGAACGCCTGGATCGCCCATCTGTGTCTGCAGGCCACACCACTGCCTCCTCTTCCCCTGTTTTCGGTGCCGGCCAATCGCCTGTCGAAGGCGCAGGCCCGCATACCTCCCGCCCTGCACCTGTACCATCTGAAGCACCATCAGCGACCACATCCACTTCCCTGTCCCAGCACAGCGTCCAAATGTCGTTACCCCAGGCATTTGAGCGCAAGCGAAAATACCCAGCCACCCACCCACAGGCCATAGCACTAACCTCACACCTTTCCAAATTACTGGCCATCAAAATGCTGCCATTTAGGCTTGTGGAGACTGAGTCCTTCCGCAGCCTGATGGCAGCAGCTGTCCCTCGGTACGCAGTCCCCAGCCGCCACTACTTTTCCCGGTGTGCCGTCCCCGCCTTACACCACCATGTGTCCCTGACCAACGCAGTTACTGGGAAGGTCCACTTAACGACTGACACATGGACAAGTGCTTGTGGCCAGGGACGCTACATTTCACTGACGGCACACTGGGTGAATGTCGTGGAGGCTGGGAGCGACTCGGACCCTGGGATGGCACAGGTGCTACCCACGCCGAGGATTGCGGGCCCTACCTCCATCAGGGTTTCCGCCAGCACCTACGTTATTGGCTCCTCCTCCTCCGTTTCCACCTCCGAATTCTCTGCGCGCAGCGCCACTCACCCATCAGCCGGTAGTTGGAAGCAGTGTAGCACTGCAGTGGGGAAGCGTCAACAGGCCGTGCTGAAGCTGATCTGCCTTGGGGACAAACAGCACACAGCCTCAGAGCTGTTGCAGGGGATTAGTCACCAGACCGAGCAGTGGCTCTCGCCACTCAACCTGCAACCAGGCATGGTTGTGTGTGATAATGGGCGTAACTTGGTGGCGGCTTTGGAGCTCGGCAAGCTCACACACGTACCATGCCTAGCGCATGTATTTAATTTAGTGGTTCAGCGATTTCTAAAAACCTACCCCAATGTGCATGATCTCTTGACCAAGGTGCGCCGCGTGTGTGCACATTTCCGTAGGTCATCTACAGCTTCAGCCGGCCTGTTGAAGCTGCAGCAGCGCTTACAATTGCCAGCTCACCGGCTGCTGTGTGACGTGAGCACGCGCTGGAACTCCACCTTCCACATGTTGGCCCGGCTTTGTGAGCAGCAGAGGGCAGTAGTGGAGTACCAGCTGTTACACGGTCGTCGCCTCTCCTTTCAGCTTCCTGTAATCAGAAGTGAGGAGTGGGAATGGATGTCAGACCTCTGTGAGGTTTTACGCAATTTTGAGGAATCGACACAGATGGTGAGCGGCGATAACGCTATTATCAGTGTAACCATCCCACTTCTGTGTCTACTGAAACGCTCGCTGCTCACAATTAAAACCGACGCTTTGCATGTGGAAGAGGTGGAAATGCGGGAGGAAGAGCTTACACAAGGTGATAGCCAGAGCACCCTCACTTCGTCTTCTCAGCGACAATTGGAGGAGGAGGAGGAAGACACGGTTGCCTCCGCTACAGAGGGTAGCCATGGAACTTTAGTTCCATCTCTTCAGCGTGGGTGGGCAGAAGAGGAGGAAGAGGATGAGGAGATTGAGAGTCATCCTCCTGGTGAGGACAGCGAAATCTTGCCTGTTGGTACTCTGGCACACATGGCTGACTTTATGTTAGGCTGCCTTTCCCGTGACCCACGCGTTACACGCATTTTAGACAACACGGATTACTGGGTGTTCACCCTTCTGGACCCCCGCTACAAAGAGAATTTCTCATCTCTCATTCCTCCGGTGGAGAGGACAAGCAAAATGGTGCAATACCAGAAGGTTCTTGTTGAAAAATTGCTCCAAAATTTTCCATCTGACAACGCTGGCGGCAGAGTACGTGCTACCTTGGCCAACCGAGAAGGGGAGAAAAGGGGAGCACACAGCAGTTCCGACAAAGGCAGGGCAACACTCTCCAAGGCGTGGGACACCTTCATGACACCCCGCCAGCACCCTCACCCTGATGCGCAGCCTAGTGTCACAAGGAGGGAAAAGTTTTGGAAGATGGTGAAGGAGTACGTAGCAGACCGTGTCAGCGTCCTCAATGATCCCTCTGTGCCTTACAACTACTGGGTGTCCAAGCTGGACACGTGGTATGAACTGGCACTCTACGCCTTGGAGGTGCTGGCCTGCCCTGCCGCCAGCGTTCTGTCTGAGCGGGTATTTAGTGCTGCTGGTGGCATCATAACAGATAAGCGTATCCGCCTTTCCACCGAAAATGCTGATAGGTTGACACTTATAAAAATGAACAAGGCCTGGATTTCCCCTGACTTCTCCACTCCACTGGAGGAAAGCCCCGGAGGAACATAAAGTGACTTTATATATGTTATTTACAATGATGGGAATACTCTGTATTCCCATTCACCCCTTCCACCCAAAAAACGGGTATATGGTTGACTCTTAATCTTCTCATCCTCCTCCTCCTCTTCCATATACCCGGTGCTATAATTTTTATATAGGGCCAGCTCACCAGCGGGCCCTGAGATATAATTTTTATATAGGGCCAGCTCACCAGCGGGCCCTGTTTGACAATTTTTGTATAGGTCAGCTCACCAGCGGGCCTTCTCATATAATGTTTTATTGGGTCAGCTCTCTAGCGGGCCCTCTCATATAATGTTTTATAGCGTCAGCTCACTAGCGGGCCTTCGCATATAATGTTTAGGATGGTCAGCTCCGCAGCAGACCCTCACCCATAATGTTTTGGATGGTCGGCTCAGCGCACGTTTCCCTCTTAATCATGGCCCCAGTTCAGAAAAATTGAGGAAATTTTTGGGAGAATTTGCCTTTGCGCACGTTTCCCTCTTAATCATGGCCTCAGTTCAGAAAAATCGAGGACATTTTTGGGAGAATTTGCAGATGATATACAAGTAAATATACAGCAAATACTGTTTGGTAACAATTTTTCGCCTAAAGTCGTTTTTATCTGCCTTTTTGTGTGTTTTACGGTCAGTCTGTAAAAATGGCGTACTACGGGCGAAAGATCGTTCCCAGCAGCGATGTTGGAGTCCAAGATGCATCCAGACATCCTCCCTATGCTGTCCCTGAACCATTTCTGTGGTGTTTCCATCATTTTCTGCCCTTTTCCTATGGACCAGGCACCCTCCCCTCATCAGAGCAGGGGGTGCCTGGTGTAATGCTCGAGTCCTCCCATTGACTTCAATGGGGCTCGGGTGCTCGGCCGAGCACTCGAGCCTCCGGGGGTGCTCGGTCAGAGCACCCGAACACCCGAGCATTGGGGTGCTCGCTCATCACTAATTATCACACAATGCCCTCTAGGCTTAATTAGCTTAAGTGGAAACTGAAAAGAAATTACTTGAAACAACGAACAAAGAGTTTGATATAAACCTCAAGCTAGCATTGGATAGGAAAGATGAGTCTAATTTCACCACTTTAGAGAGCAACTTGAAGAAGAATATAGAAAAATTTGCAAATGATTTAAAGAACAGATAATTCAGGAAATTAAATCTTGATAAAAAAGATTTTATGGATGGGAGGGTTTATAGAAGGACACCTGTGGTAAAAAGTTATAATAAAGATAACTGGACAGATTTTTCCAATTTGGAAGGGGGCTAAACAGGAGAGAATAAACAGAAAAATAGGTTTAAAAATAAGCCTAAAAAAACTACTTCCATCCATTTTGTAGTACACGTAAACAAGACAAGGTGAAACTCACCGATGCTTTGTTTTCCTCTGTGTCCATCCACAGCATAAAATGGGTGTTAGCTCCGCCTCCAAGTTGGCAGGACCATTCATCAAAACGTAAAAGGGTTCCCTGGAAAGGAGGATTTAATTAACTGTTGTCCAAGCTGTGAAAAGAGATAGTGTTAAAAATCTACTCTAGGACAACATTTCTTAATTAAGGAACAATCCCAGAGCATTTATACAGAAAGTATAAATATTATATATAATGCTATTAAGCGGAAATAGGGAGGGAGTGCCGTGGACGGACATAGAGGAAAACAAAATATCAGTGAGTAAATTTCACCTTTTCCTCTGTGTCCTTACTAGGGCAGAAAATAGGACTTTCCCAAGCAGTAACAAAGAGGAAGGGAAATTATAAAATAAGGTAAGATCCTACCCTTAAATGGGAAGTGCTGCTTGTAGCACCTTCTTGCCAAACTTGGCATCCGCTGATGCTTGAACATCAAGGCTGTAGTGCTTGATGAATGTTGATACTGGTGTCCAGGTGGCTGCTTTGCAAATTTCCCCTGTGGCTTCAATAGCCTTCCGGGCCCAAGCGGTAGCTATAGCCCTGGTTGAGTGGGATTTGATACTTAAAGGAGGTTCTTTATTAGCTGAAATATATGCTAGTCGCATGCAGTCCCTTATCCATCTGGAAATGGAGGACACTGAAGCTGCTGAGCCCTTAAACCTGCCAAAAAAGTGTACAAAAAGTGCTTCTGACTTTCTGAACTCCTTTGTCCTGTCTAGGTATGTTGAGAGGCATATGACTAAGTCCATGTGATGCAGTTCCTCTCCTTTGGGATTCTGATAGTTAGGACGGAATGTAGACAGAACAATTTCTTGGCTGAGATGAAATTCAGACGTAACTTTAGATCTGAAGGAGGGTCTGGTTTGTAAGACCATCATGTCTTTATGAACGATGGTACAAAGAGATGAACAGGATAGAACTTGAAGCTCACTCTCCTAGCTAAGGTAACAGCAGTAAGAAATACTGTTTTTAGCGTTACATTCTTGAGAGGAATAGAACATAAAGGTTCGAATAGTTTGTAGGAGGCAATCTGGTTTAAGACCAGATTAAGGTCCCAAGGAGGGATATTTTCCCTAATGGTAGGCTTGATTTTGCTCATGGCCTTCATGTATCTTTTTACAATATAGTTATCTGTGAAAGGGACAGCTAGAACAGCTTAGAGAGCTGACAGCTGAACTCCAAGAGAGGAAGGTTTAAGACATTTCCTGAATCCTTACTGAATTAAATCCAGGATAGTGCAGGCAGAAATGTCCTCTCTATTCAAATTATTTCTTTGGCACCAACCATGGAAGATGGTCCAGATTCTATAGTAAATCCTGCATGATGAGGGCCATCTACCTGATATTATGGTATTGGTGACCTCCTCTGAACAGCCTTTTAGGGCTAGAGATCACTGATCAACTTCCAAGCCATTAGCTTCAAGAACATATAGACAACAAAAAGAGAAGGAATACAGGTGTAATAGCACCAAACCCACCCCAATGATTGGCAGGCAAGTTTATTAATGGGTCCCACGTGGAGGGAAAGTATAGCAACAAAAACTTGAAATATAATCTTTATTGGGATTCATTAAAAGAGAAAGAGGTGATTTAAAAAAAAAAACACTTAAAAAAACAGCATATGTAAACACATGAGCACAATATGGTTGATATTGATATTTCCTCTGTGTCCAATCCACGGCAATGGACTGTGGGTATTGAATCCGCCCTCAAGCTGTTAGGACTAATTGAAAGTATAAAATGTCAGCTCCTCCTCCACTTGCTCAGTTATGTTGGTCCTACCAAGCTGGAGGACGGAGGTTATACCTCCTCAGATCCAGCCTAGAAGATTTATGGCAATCTGTCTTGATACCAGCATTTATTCCACTGACAGCTTCTTGATTGAGTCCATGCAACCGCACACACTGCGGGTTGCATATACATATACATGTACCTCTGGCTATACTACTCCTTATTTAGGCAGTCAGTAGCCTCTTGAATATACTCACAGTTTGCTGTAAAGCACGAGTTGAGCGTTGGGAGCATCATGGCTTTCCTCCGTTAGCCTCTCCGCTTCTTCTCAGGACTCCAGCAGGCAACGGCGGGCGTATTGTTGGAAAGCACGCTTTGGCACAACGAAACCGGAAGTCGTCGCGCGTACGTTCCAAAGGTGGAAAGCGGATGCAGGAAGTACCCTTGAATGCAGCCCAGAGTCAATGGAGAGCGGGGAGACAGACTTCAGAAAGCGTGAGTCTATTTAAGGGGGGTTTATGATGTATGTTGATGCCTAATATTTGTTACGGTTTTCTGACACTCAGACCAAGGTTAGAAATAAAACACAGTTTTATTAAAATAAAATAAGGAACAGTGCCCCTGGGGGCCAGAATCGGTATTACAGTGAGGTAAGTAATGGACAATGTACAGGTCCAATATAGCAGGAGCAGGTAGAATATAGCAGAAACACAGGTAAGGGTTAATGCTCAAAACAGGTAGTCAGTCTCTGTGGTGGTGATTGAGCCAATGCCTGGTGCATAAACAGTCCCAGTAGTAGTAGTGCAGCTAGCAAGCTCAAGCAGTGCAACTGAACTGAATCACAACCAGATAGCTGTATCGTAATGCCCAATAGTATAGCAAGGACCAACTGGAGCTGGAGCCAATAACCCTACTAGGGTGTAGTAACGGAGGAGAGACACTGCCAGAGCCAATGGAGCCAGATACAGGGGCACCCCTAGGTGCGGTAACGGAGGAAACACTGCGAATGCAAAATGGACCGGAGCCAAAAGCACCCCTTAGGTGCGGTAACGGAGGAGACACTGCCCAAGCCAATAAACTGTGAGCCAGATGCACTTCTAGGTGCGATCAGATGGAACAACACTGTGAGCGAGAGGAGACCAGAGCTAAGGCACCCTTCCGGTGCCGAAACGGAGCACACACTGACAGAGTACCGGAATGCCCAATAGCACCACGCGGTGCGACAACTCCTGGAAAACGAGCACCTAACGAAAGGTACTGCTCTGCAGTGGTAACAGATAGGCTCGGTGAAGGAGGCAACAGCTCAACAAGTGTTGATACGGCTCAGGATGGAAGGCAACAAGCTTGGCAAGCGTATACAGACAGGCTCGGTAACGGAGGCAACCAGCACAGCAAGTGTTCTCCAACAGACTCGGTAACAACGGCAATAGCTCGGCAGTACTCTCTGACAGGCTCGGTAACGGAGGCAACAAATGGGCTCAGTAACGGAGGCCACAGTAACACAGGAGGCGTGATCAGTCAGTGCAAGCTGCGTGCAGGCTCAGAATGTCGCCAGGCAGGAACGTCAGACAGGACCGGATGAATCACGGAGCAGGAACGTCAGCCAGAACCGGGTCAATCACGGAGCAGGAACATCAGCCAGAACCGGGTCAATCACTTAGCAGGTAGTCAGCCAAAGCCGGGTCAATCACGGAGAAGGAATGTCAGCCAGAACTGGGTCAATCACGGAGCAGGAACCTCAGCCAGAACCGGGTCAATCACGGAGCAGGATGTCAGCCAGAGCCGGGTCAATCACGGAGCAGGAACGTCAGCCAGAACCGGGTCAATCACAGAGCAGGAACAGCAGAGTAGTCAGATGAGCCGAGTCGGTACACAGGAACGCAGGATCACAGCAACAAAGGCGCAGGAACAGGAACACCACAAAAGGGCACCTGACAGGTGCCATAGGCCCAGTATATAAAGGGACACCCTGGGCGGGCCAATCAAGCTCTGCCAATGGAAGAGCACCACCACAAAGAGTGACAGGGAATCACGGGGACCGTGATAATATTGTACTGTTGTTTCTAAAAATACCAGTATTTAGTCTGTTCTCGTATTTTGGGTCAGAATATTCAGGCAGACTATTATGTCGTCCAAAGGAAGTAAAGGGGATAAGCAGAAAGTTCCCTCTGATGCTCCCAAGGATGACAGAACAGCTCCTAAAACAAAGTCTTGTTCTGGTTGTGAAGCCAAGCTTCCTATTAATGAGTCTGCTAAGCTGTGTCCAGAGTGTCTAAGAAAAATCTCTAATACTGAAGTCCCATCCCAGTTTCACGAATTCCTGAAATGGATGAAGGTTTCTATGCAGGAGACCTTTACCTGCATGCAGGAGGCCTCCAGAAAGAGACAGCGTACATCTGACCCTGAAAAGGTACTTCGCATATGCTTGACTATGATGATATTCCTAGCGTTCCTGACTTGGAATCAGCATCATCTGCAGAGGACCTGGACAGGATGGACAGCCTGGTGCGTTCCATGAGGAAAACTTTAGGTCTTGAGGATACACAGAAGGAAATGAATGTGATGGATACTGCGTTTATAGGTTATAAAAAAGAGGCGCCCACTTTCCCAGTTCATAGCTCTATTCAGGACTTGATCACTACAGAATGGAAGATTGGAGAGAGGCGTCCTCAGAACACCAGAAGGATGCAAAGTATGTATCTATTTAAGGAAGAGGATCCAAGCAGCTGGGTATCCGCTCCTAAGGTTGATGCGGCAGTAGCTCAGATCTCAAAGCACACTACCTTACTGCTGGAAGACGGCACTACTCTAAAGGATCCTATGGAAAAAAGAGCTGATGCAGCGTTGAAAAAGCAGACGGTTACGGCCATGGCATGTGTCTTCAGGACCTTAAGGATTTGGATGAATGAATTTGAAGAAAAGCTGGATTCATCTGTCTCAGATCTCGCCTCCTGAAAGAGTTAACACCTATTAAGGACGCTATTAACTTTTCATGCGATGCATCATTGGATTCCATTCGGGGCTTGGCTAGGGCCTCAGCTTTATCTATCACCAGCCGCAGAGCCATCTGGATCAGATCTTGGGATGCTGACGCTGTCTCCAAGAACGAACTAGTTTCCCTTCCATTTTTGGGAAACAAGCTATTTGGAAGCCAACTGGAGGATATTATTGTCACGGTTTGTTATGACTCTCAGACACAGAGTTAAGATAAAACACAACTTTATTGAAAAGTTTAATGGAGACCCATGTGGGTAGCATACAAATATAACATTTAATGACAATACATAGTAGCAAGAGTAGTGGTATACAGAATGTAACACGGGCTCTACCGGCCTTGCCAATACCGGGTAAGGCAACCTTAGTTGGCACAGATGGAAAAGGTTCTACCGGCCTTACCAATATACCGAGCAAGGCAGCCCTAGACTAGTAATGGAGAAAAGGAGGCTCTACCGGCCCTGCCAATATACCGGGCAAGGCAGCCTGGAGACTGGTAATAGGCTCTACCGGCCCTGCCAATATACTGGGCAAGGCAGCCTGGAGACTGGTACAACGAATAGTAATAGGCTCTACCGGCCCTGCCAATATACCGGGCAAGGCAGCCTGGAAATTGGTACAATGAATAGTAATAGGCTCAACCGGCCCTGCCAATATACCGGGCAAGGCAGCCTGGAGACTGGTACAACGAATAATAGTATGCTGTACCAGCCTTGACAATACCGGGTAAGGCAACCTTAAGTTGGTACAATGTGGAATAGGTTCTACTGGCCTTACCAATATACCGGGCAAGGCAGCCTGGACTGCAAGTACTGAATATCTGCAACTGGGACCTCGGTAACTAGCTAGAGGTGTAAATGACCAGTAGCATGAGATGGACGGACTGAGTCCCTTAGGGAAGTCAGGATGGTATAGGCACCCTAGAATGCTGGAGCGAACCAGTACCCGCTTACTGGAGTACACAGTCTCTTTCGGTGCTGAGGAATACGCAGCAAGCAACTGGTTAATACGTGGAGCGAACCAGTACCCGCATACTGGAGGAACAAGAAGTCTACCGGTGCTGTCTAGGACTGAACAGCAACCGGTTATGCATGGAGCGAACCAGTACCCGCGTACTGGAGGGACAAAGACTCTACCGGAGCTGTCTAGTACTGAACAGCAACCGGCTATGCATGGAGCAAGCCAGTACCCGCGTACTGGAGGAGGAAACTCTACCGGTGCAACAAGCAGCCGGCTGTAGATGGAGCGAACCAGTACCCGCGTACTGGAGATACCCAACCACCACCGGAGCTGTCAGATGATAATAAGCAGCCGGTTATACATGGAGCGAACCAGTTCCCGCGTACTGGAGTAACCTAGAAAACCACCGGTGCTGTCAGATGATAATATGCAGCCGGTTATACATGGAGCGAACCAGTACCCGCGTACTGGAGAAACCTAGAACTCTACCGGTGCAACAGCAGCCGGCTGTAAGTGGAACGAACCAGTACCCGCATACTGGAGATACCCAATCACCACCGGTGCTGACAGATGACAACGAGCAGCCGGTTATACATGGAGCGAACCAGTACCCGCGTACTGGAGTAACCTAGAACTCTACCGGTGCCACAGCAGCCGGTTAACATGGAGCAAATCAGTACCCGCGTACTGGAGTAACCTAGAACTCTACTGGTGCCACAGCAGCCGGTTAACATGGAGCAAACCAGTACCCACGTACTGGAGTAACCTAGAACTCTACCGGTGCCACAGCAGCCGGTTATACATGGAGCGAACCAGTACCCGCGTACTGGAGTAAGCCTAGAACTCTACTGGTGCAACAGCAGCCGGTTGTATGTGGAGCGAACCAGGAATGGTAGCAGGAAACGGCAGTGGAGACAGCAACCCCAACCGGATCAGGAACGGATGCTGGAACCAGGGAAGCTGGTGAACAGGAACTCAGGCGATCACTAACGAGCAGGAACAGAGAAATGGCCCAGGAAGCTCAGGAATCCAATGCAGGTGCAGGTAGCATAGAGACAACACGAAAGGGCAACCAAAGGGTGCCCAAGCTCAGTCTAAATAGGCAACACAGGGTGGGCTGAAGGCAGGCAGCCAATGGAGAGCCCCCTACAGGTAACTGACAAGGAAAGGCAGCAATCACGGGCGCCGTGATAATTATAAAGCAATCATCCGGTGGCAAGAGCTCCTTCCTTCCTCAACAGAGAAGAGTTCGGTCTTCATCTCCCAGGTCATCATCCTCCAGGAGGCAGTCCTTTCAGGATGCTAGAAGATACAAGCCCGGTAGGTCTTATGATCAAAAGCAAAGAGGAACCACACAGGGCAACAGACCTGGAGGATGCAGGGATTTCCAACGGAGATCCAAATTTACTCAGAACACACAATGAAGCAGAGTTGATTCCATCAAGTTCTCCAGTAGGGGGCAGGCTGGAGGACTTCAGGACTGCGTGGGTAGATCTGAAACCAGACAGTTGGGTTCACCAGATCCTGAGGATGGGATACAGCATGGAGTTCAAAACTGTCCCTATCAGACACAGGTTCAAGACTACAAAGATCAGGAATCCGTTGTTGGCAAATAAGATGAGAATAGCCATAAGGGATTTATATCTCAACAGAGTAATAGAACTAGTCCCGAGGGAGCAAGAATACCATGGTTATTATTCAACGGTATAATCTTGGATCTCAAGGAAATAAACACTCAGTTACGAATTCAGAAGTTCAAGATGGAAACCATGGCAACAGTTCTCAAGATAGTGCATCCCAGGGCGTTCCTAACCAGGATAGATCTCAGGGATGCATATTATCATATACCCATACATCCATCACACAGAAGATTCCTGAGATTCAATGTCTTGCACCATCATTATCAGTACAGAGTCCTACCCTTCGGTCTTGCATCTACCCCCAGGGTCTTTACGAAGGTGATGGCAGTAGCCATAGCAGCTTTATGTCTAGAGGGGATTCAAATTCTTCCATATCTGGATGATCTGCTGATAGTAGAAAGCTCATTCAACCAGGCCAAGCAGAGTACTGCAAGATGTCTACAGCTACTGCAGACCCTGGGATAGGTAATAAACTTAGAAAAAAGTCATCTAAATCCATCACAAAAGATTCTATTCTGAGGAATCCAACTAGACAGCAAGAGGGAGATAGCAACACTGTCAGAGGAAAGACAGGTCCGCCTGCTATCCAGAATTTCACAATTTCTGACTCAACCAACACACTCAGCCCAAGAGTTCTCCAAACTTCTAGGGAATCTAGCTTCAGCACAACAGATAGTCCCCTGGGCCAGGGTGCACAGCGGAATGTCGCAATTAAACTATCTAATGTTTTACAAAAAAGATCCATCCAATTTGAATCTCAAGATTCCTATTCTCCCCACCACAAGAAGAGAATTAAGATGGTGGTGTCATCTGAAACACATCAGAAAAGGAAAAAGTCTAAAGCCCATTCAGTGGGAAACAGTCACCACAGATGCATGCAAAACAGGTTGGGGAGGTCTATGGAGACAAAAGACAGTCCAGGGAAGGTGGACTATGAAAGAACAGAAGTTACACATCAATATTCTGGAACTTCAAGCAGTCTGGTACACACTCAAACATTTACAGAAGGATCTTTCACATCATCATGTTCTCATCATATCAGACAACAAGACAGCAGTTCAGTACTTACAGAACCAGGGCGGAACAAGGAGCAGGGCTCTCAATCTTGTGGCTCTAAGAATATTGCATTGGGCAGAGAACCATCTAGAAACTTTGACTGCAACCTATATGTCCGGGAATCAAAACATCCAGGCAGATTACCTCAGTCGGAACCAGATAGAGCCGGGAGAATGGTCTTTGCAGAAGCAGGTATTTCAGGACATCACCAGGGTGTTCGGAATACCTCAGATAGATCTTATGGCAACAGAACGAAATACAAAATGCCAGAAGTTCCTATCCAGATGGAAGAACAAGAGGGCAGTGGGACAAGACGCCCTCCAACACAGGTGACACTATCATCTGGCATACATTTTTCCTCTTCTCCCCCTGCTTACGGAAGTCCTGCTAAAGATCAAGCGAGACAGGGCGGAAGTTATTCTAATAGCGCTGGACTGGCCCAGGAAATTCTGGTATACGGATCTCAAGAGGATGTCTATACAAGCTCCTATCCATCTACCAGCGGTTCCACACCTCCTATCACAGGGCCCGATCTTCCACCCAGATCTGGCTTTCTTGAAGCTACAGGCCTGGAGGCTGAGCGGAGCTCATTAAGACAAAGAGGTCTTTCAGAATCCGTCATCCAGACTATATTGGCAGGGCGAAGACAATCTACTACTAAGATATATTACAGAATATGGTCTATTTTCTATAATTGGTGCAAAACCAAGGGGTTTGACCGAGACAGTATATCACCTGGGAAGGTTTTGGATTTACTACAAGAAGGATTCCAGAAAGGTCTCAAACCTGCTTCAATTAAGTTCCAGTTATCTGCAGTTTCTGCTATCCTGGCAGTCCCCTTTGCTGAACAATATGTCTTTAGGAGGTTTTTATCATCTATCTCTAAGATTAAGCCTACTATTAGAGACATTACTCCTCCTTGGGATCTAAACCTAGTGCTTCAGCAACTGGCCTCTCATGCATATTTTGAACCTCTGGATTCTGTTTCTGTGAAACACCTTACGTTAAAGACTGTTCTCCTCACCGCAGTAACTTCAGCTCGCAGAGTAGGTGAACTACAAGCGCTATTATGTATATCTCCATATTTAGTTTTTCACTTAGACAAGGTTGTTCTTCGCCCTAAAGCTTCATTCAGATCCAAAGTGGTTTCTACCTTCCATCTGAGTCAAGATATTATCCTTCCTTCTTTCTGCGCTAACTCCTCAAATAAGAAGGAACAGGAATTTCACAATCTGGATCTCGTGATGTGTCTAAAAATTTATCTGCAAAGGACTGAATCTTTTCGGAAATCAGACTCGCTATTTGTACACTTCGCAGGAAAATACAGAGGTACAGCGGCATCTAAGGCCTCTATCTCAAGATGGATAAAAGATTGTATCCATTTAACCTATGTATCAGCAAAGTTATCTCCTCCAGCGGCAATCAAAGCGCATTCCACTAGAGCAATATCCAGTTCATGGGCTCAAAAGGCTATTGCCACTCCAGAAGAGATATGTAAAGCAGCTACTTGGTCATCAGTGTCCACGTTCATTAAGCATTATAAACTAGACGTGTTGGCATCTGCAGACGCTAAGTATGGCAGGAAGGTGCTGGAAGCTGCCGTTCCTGTTTTAGACTAAGTTACCCACCCTGGACATTAGGGCACTGCTTTGGTAAGTCCCACAGTCCATTGCCGTAGATTGGACACAGAGGAAAAGGTGAAATTTACTCACCGATATTTTGTTTTTGTCTGTGTCCTTCCACGGCAACCCTTCCCTTTCTGTTGGTATGGTATCAGTATCGTTCCAGACCTGAGACTAAGGGGTCAGGTTTTGTATGCTTAAGTTTTTGGGTATAAGTATTGCATATGATATAGTGGTATGGAATCCTCTAGGGGTTGTATATTCTAATACTAACTTCTCCTCATATATATTTTACAGCTTGGTTAAGAGGAATAACTGAGCAAGTGGAGGAGGAGCTGACATTTTATAGTTTCAATTGGTCCTACCAGCTTAAGGGTGGAGTCAATACCCACAGTCCATTGCCTTGGAAGGACATAGAGGAAAACAAAATATCGGTGAGTAAATTTCACCTTTTGCAATGCAATTGCACTGGCACAATTACCACTAGAATTTTCCTTATAATATGGATATATAATGCATGACCAGTAAGAAGCGTAGTGTAAATCGCTAGCAGTTTACTATAATTTGTAATTCACACATATAATACTGATGTGTGATGCAGCTACTTTGCGAATAGGAAGGTTGGTAGTTGTCACGGTTTGTTATGACTCTCAGACACAGAGTTAAGATAAAACACAACTTTATTGAAAAGTTTAATGGATACCCATGTGGGTAGCATACACATATAACATTTAATGTCAATACATAGTAGCAAGAGTAGTGGTATACGGAATGTAACATGGGCTCTACCGGCCTTGCCAATACCGGGTAAGGCAACTTTAGATGACACAGATGAAAAGGTTCTACCAGCCTTACCAATATACCGGGCAAGGCAGCCCTTAGACTAGTAACGGAGAAAAGAAGGCTTTACCGGCCCTGCCAATATACCAGGCAAGGCAGCCTGGAAACTGGTACAACGAATAGTAATAGGCTCTACCAGCCCTGCCAATATACCGGGCAGCCTGGAGACTGGTACAACGAATAGTTATAGGCTCTACCAGCATTGCCAATACCGGGTAAGGCAACCTTAAGTTGGTACAATGTGGAATAGGTTCTACCGGCCTTACCAATACCGGGCAAGGCAGCCTGGACTGGAACACAATCTCTACCGGTGCTGAGGAATACGCAGCAAGCAACCGGTTAATACGTGGAGCGAACCAGTATCCGTTTACTGGAGGAACAACAAGTCTACCGGTGCTGTCTAGGACTGAACAGGAATCGGTTATGCATGGAGCGAACCAGTACCCGCGTACTGGAGGTACAAAGACTCTCCCGGAGCTGTCTAGGACTGAACAGCAACCAGCTATGCATGGAGCGAACCAGTACCCGCGTACTGGAGGAGGAAACTCTACCGGTGCAACAAGCAGCCGGCTGAATGGAGCGAACCAGTACCCGTGTACTGGAGATACCCAACCACCACCGGTGCTGTCAGATGATAATAAGCAGCCGGTTATACATGGAGCGAACCAGTACCAGCGTACTGGAGTAACCTAGAACACCACCAGTGCTGTCAGATGATAGTAAGCAGCCGGTTATACATCGAGCAAACCAGTACCCGCGTACTGGTGAAACCTAGAACTCTACCGGTGCAACAGCAGCCGGTTGTATGTGGAGCGAACCAGTACCCACGTACTGGAGAAAACTCGAACACCACCGGTGCTGTCAGATGATTGAAAGCAGCCGGTTATACATGGAGCGAACCAGTACCCGCGTACTGGGGAAACCTAGAACTCTACCGGTGCGACAGCAGCCGGTTAACATGGAGCAAACCAGTACACGCATACTGGAGTAACCAGAACTCTACCGGTGCCACAGCAGCCGGTTATACATGGAGCAAACCAGTAACCGAGTACTGGAGTAAGCCTAGAACTCTACCAGTGCAACAGCAGCCGGTTGTATGTGGAGCAAACCAGTACCCGCGTACTGGAGAGTGGAACACAAGTGAATGAAAATGTCGCCAGGGCGACTGGAGGAGAGGAGCACACTGCAGGCGATCCAGGAGCAGGAACACAGCCGTTAAAGGACAGGAAACAGATCTGCAGGCAGTCAATCGGATCAGGAATGGCAGCAGGAAACAGCAGTAGAGACAGCAACCCCAACTGGATCAGGAACGGATGCTGGAACCAGGGAAGCTGGTGAACAGGAACTCAGGCGATCACTGACGAGCAGGAACAGAGAAATGGCCCAGGAAGCTCAGGAATCCAATGCAGGTGCAGGTAGCATAGAGACAACACGAAAGGGCAACCAAAGGGTGCCCAAGCTCAGTTTAAATAGGCAACGCAGGGCGGGCTGAAGGCAGGCAGCCAATGGAGAGCCCCCTACAGGTAACTGACAAGGAAATGCAGCAATCACGGGCACCATGATAATAGTCGTCCGATCTATACCTTCCTTAATATTTCAACCCCAATCGAGATCATGTGTGAGAGAGGTTGATGACTCTAAATCATTACAAGATTATCAATGAGACTTGCGCTAATTATATTGCTCTGTAGTAAGTTGCTCATATCACCCTGAATCAGAAGGAGAATGTTTATCTCATCTGGATTAGTTACAGATAAAGATATTAAGTTAAGAGACCGGATTGGAGGAGAGATGACGTAGGGTCATGTCTCGCGGGTTGTATGCTGGCTGATGGAGGACGACGGACCCGATATGGACTGAGAGCCACTGCAGATAACTCTATGCGAAATCCAGTAATGGATAACACATGGAGGGAGATACCAGGATTGGAGGAGGGAAGGCAAGAAAAATAAACACAAAAAAGCAAAAAAAAAACAAAAAACGGCAACAAGGCACAGTGCGACACAGAACTATCAAGAAGTGAGCCATGTATAAAGATATACCAACCAGCATAGCATCGGTACATACAATCAGTTGATGTGAGTCTTAATTTATATCTGACCAAGATTAACATTGTTGGGTATATCATAAGAACATATAGACTAAAATATAATGGCGTGGTGGTGTATAAGACCTGGGGAAACAGGTGAAGCAGCTACTGCTTAAAGTGCTGTTAAATAAATGGACTGCTGTGCCTATTGCAATAGAGAGTTTGTTAACTAAACTTCCCAGTATAAAAGAAGTAGCACAGGAGTACTGAAATGGCCTTCTGTCTGAAGTGTAAGTTATATGCCCTGTGCAGTATAACTGAAAGGCTGAAATGTCTAATCTTGATTGTAATAATGAAGATGAACTGAATCTGGCATAAAAGGTGCCCCTGGGGAAATTCGAAAAGCTATAATCAGAGTTAATAAATCACTTGTGTGGATTAAAATAGAAGAGGGGTATAAGGAGAATTCCCCCTTTAAATAAAACAAGTTGGTGAATCCCTGAGGATGTGTTTCGCATTGTGTGGTCCGTATTACTGGGTGCTTCCAGTTAAATGGAAACGGGAGAAGGGCCCATAATGTGAATGCTTAGCGCTTTAGGGTGCACCATAAATAAGATAAGAAGGCTATTTGTGTGGTGAGAAAAGGAAAACTAAAGGGAAGAAAAATGTCTCCTAAAAGGAATCAAAATCCTGACTGAAAAGATATAAAGCGGGATAAGAAACAGGAGAGTAAGGCAGATAAGACAGAAAAACGTCTATCAAATATTTTTCACCACAGGCTGATAAAGCCAAACAAGATCAGCAAAGGGATCCTACTGATGTGGTAACTATGGCAAGTGCGAGTCACCTAGAGACTCCTGAGGAGGTAGTCCCTTGAGAAACACAGAATATGTTACCTGAGTATTTAAAGGCATGGTTCCAACAACAATTATATATATATATATATATATATATATATATATATATATATATATTGAGAGAGAGAGAGCTAAAATGTGATGCTCTTGAGCGGTGACTAGCCGGAGAACAGGTCATTGTGCTTTTGTTCGTACTCAGAGCTTCTCACCTCATTTTTGGCTTGTTTCTGCAAAACACTTAGGGTCTCTCCCTAAGTGTAAAGGGTAATCCAGACGTGGACCCCTTGCTCTCAGTGCCTAGGGAAGCCAGCTGCACCTCACTGACGAGGCCCAACATAAGGCTGAAATGCACGTCTGGGGTTAGCTGGTTTTTTTCCGTGCAGTGGAGACTTGCCCATCATTTTGGTACTGGACCGCCCGTATGGGTGGGATTAGTTTAATATGTATGTGCAAATTTCTCCTCTGTAATGACACTAGAGAGCTAAAATGTGATGCTCTTGAGTGGTGACTAGCCGGAGAACAGGTCATTGTGCTTTTGTTCATACTCAGAGCCTCTCACATCATTTTTGGCTTGTTTAAGTAGAATTTTACCAGGGAAGGGAGCATCATGTCGGCGTTTATAGGTGGAGGGCAGCATGTCAGATTTCTATATTGTGGGGCAGCGTGGAGAACATCACCATTGTGTGTTAGCCATACATACACTGAGGGATGATTATGCACTGTTTTGTGTACTTTTATTTTACCCTTTGAGTGCTACAGGAGTGTGAAATGCACATGCCTATGGCACTCAAAGTGTTAAGAGAGTGATGCTGTTCATGGTGCTAAAAGGATCCTCTCCACTCCGCTACTGACCAAGTGTGGCAGCAGAAAGAATGCTCTCAGACCTCAGGATTGTCATACTGCAGGTGATGTGTGAGGGAGGGCATCCTTTCCACATTGATAACAGTTTGTCAACATTGTATGCCAATGGTGACCTCCCCTCCCCTTGCATCCGTACACTTTAGTGCATATAGTAATGTGTATCTACATTGAAATGCAGAAGTGCTTTGAACACATCAACAAAATCATATATCCACAGCACTGATCTGTAGTGAATCTCCCCCCTTGACTCTTAGGTCAGCAATGTAACACCGTTCCCCAAGAAACCGACTATTGCTGTCACTAAGGCCTTTATCCACTCTGCTAAAGACACTTGCTGTCAGGACTGAAGACTCTGTAAAAATAATGAATCCTTCCACCACCTTAGCGTATTCAGTGGGATGGAATGTCTGCAGATGCTCCCTGATACCCTGCTCTCCACCACGTTGCCATGTGCAGTCAGTGAACCACAATGTGCAATAGGTGGACACAAACTGACAGACACTCTCATCTACAAACTTGCTTTCAGCTGATGGGGAAGGTAACAGGGGCAATTGTGATGTGCCAGAGGAGGAGGCAGAGGATTCTGAGGGTGCCAGGGCAGGGACAGTGAGTACATAGTCCTGCACCTGGAACTTAGCACAAGTAGATGATTATGATGCAGGTGTTATGCTCATCATAGAACGTTCAGCCTGAGTTTCTCTAGTCTTTCTCTGGGATTTTTACACCCTTTCTTTGTTCACTTGGGGATGGACAAGAGGCACAGTGACAGCAGCTCTCGATTTCTTTTTTGGGAGTTTGGCTTTCACATGCTTAACATAAATGCCATTCTTCTCCACCTCTCTCCTCACTGAAATCAAGGTAATATTTTCCCTCTGCACAGGCAAAGTGCAGTCATCACTGACTGCACTGTGATAAGGTAGTGAAAAGGGGAAAGGAGGGGACATGCCTTGGCACATCTGCCTTCATAAAGCACATGCATCCTATACAACACAACATTTATATTAAGCATGTAAAAGCCAAGCCCCCCCCCCAAAAAAAAAAAACAGAGAGCCACTGTGACTGTGCCCCTTGTCCTTCCCCAAGGGCACAACCCCAGTGGAAGACTAGAGAAACCTAGGCTGGAAGTTTGATGATCAGCATAACACCAGCGTCATCATAATCCTCTTGTGCTAGGTTCCAGGTGTGGGGGAAATGTACCTCATCTGTCACAGCAGAAGGATGACAATGAGAGTGCTAGTGTGCCACAGACGTACATTACGGCCTTATTTTGGGCCTCGTCAGTGAGGTGCAGCTGGCTTCCCTAGGCTCTGAGAGCAAGGGGTCCATGTCTGGATTACCCTTTACAGTTAGGGAGAGACCCTAAGTGTTTCGCAGAAACAAGCCAAAAATGATGTGAGAGGCTCTGAGTACGAACAAAAGCACAATGACATGTTCTCCGGCTAGTCACCGCTCAAGAGCATCACATTTTAGCTCTCTAGTGCCATTACAGAGAAGAAATTTCCACATACATATTAGACTAATCCCGCCCATACGGGCGGTCCAGTACCAAAATGATGGGCAAGTCTTCTCTGCACGGAAAAAAACAGCTAACCCCAGACATACGTTTCGGCCTTATTTTGGGCATCATCAGTGAGGTGCAGTGCCTGACAAGGCCCAAATAAGGCCGAAACGTACGCCTGGGGTTAGCTGGTTTTCCCATGCAGAGGAGACTTGCCCATCATTTTGGAACTGGACCGCCCTTGTGGGCAGGATTACTCTAATATATATGTGGAAATTTCTCCTCTGTAATGGCACTAGAGAGCTAAAATGTGATGTTCTTGAGCGGTGACTAGCCGGAGAACAGGCCATTGTGCTTTTGTTTGTGCTCAGAGCCTCTCACATCATTTTTGGCTTGTTTTCTGCAAAACACTTAGGGTCTCTCCCTAAGTGTAAAGGGTAATCCAGACGTGGACCCCTTGCTCTCAGTGCCTAGGGAAGCCAGCTGCACCTCACTGACGAGGCCCAAATAAGGCCGAAACGTACGCCTGGGGTTAGCTGGTTTTTCCGTGCAGAGGGGACTTGCCCATCATTTTGGTACTGGACTGCCCTTATGGGCGGGATTAGTCTAATGTGTATGGAAATTTCTCCTCTGTAATGGCACTAGAGAGCTAAAATGTGATGCTCTTGAGCGGTGACTACCCGGAGAACAGGCCATTGTGCTTTTGTTCATGCTCAGAGCCTCTCACATCATTTTTGGCTTGTTTTCTGTAAAATTCTATTTAAGGTGCTCCAACACAGTTAAACTTTGAGCGCCAGAGAGGTACAAAATGCAGTGGTTTGCAATGTGTTGCATATCCCTCTCTCACTCAAAGGGTTAAAACCCCACATATGCTACCCCTTAATGCTTGTTAAAAAAAACATACTACAGGTCTGTGTTTTTGTTTGTTTATTTTTTAAATAAAATCAGACCTCACGGGGGTCATCAGGACCCCTCCTGATATCCCCCTGGCATTGCTCACCCATCCAATAGAATAGGTGATCAATGCCATGACCAGGAAGGCTATCACTGCCTTGCAATAGTACTTCCTAGTCAAGCCGTCAGTCTATGAATGCCCAGCTTGAGTATGAGGATCCTCAAAACACACTCACATCACGTGAGTCTTGAGGATCCTCCTACTCAAGCCAGTCATTCACAGAATGATGGCTATTGTAAAAATAGGTACAACTTTACATTTACCCTTTGAGTGCCAGAGAGGTCCACAACGCGTTGCTCTGCAATGCCTTGCATACCACTGTGACACTTAAAGGGTTGTTAAATGTGTACTTAATTTCTTATGGTATGAACAGCTTCAACATGGGAAGGCAAAGCGTCTTCACTGGCATTACTGTAAGGGTTAAGGCATTCAGACTATTATTGGTATGTCGCCCAGTATTTGACAATCTTTAACCCGTTAAGGACTGGCGCGCAAGTGCGGTCGGCACTTGAGGACCATGGGGATTTTTTTTTTTCCAGTTCAGGGCTTCTGGAGCAGCGTGCAGCCGCGCTGGGAGCCCTGAACTCCATGACGTGCCAGGACCGTCACTGGTCCTTAAGTGCTGGACCACCGGTGACGGTCCTGGCACGTCAGTGGTCGTTAAGGTGTTAACCATGCGATATCAGAATCTCTGTGTTTTGGTTCTAACGACATTCTGATATTGCCTATATGACTTATGTAACATTTTAATCCCGCTGTTTTAATGGTCGCCCAGCACATGGCGACAATTCAATAGGATACCCTTACTGGCATCTCAATCCTAGCCGGATCCCCATCCACAATATGCCTGTAAGCACCTCATCTTGCCAAATTTAACTTCCCTTTCTTAGTAATTATTTCTGGGTTAAGTGGGCATACTAGGGTTTACTTGTACTATAGTGTCTGTTGTACTGTTTTTACCTGGCTAGTTCAAGTGAGCCAACGAAGCCTGTCTGGTTTGTGTCACCGCCACTCCTAGACCAGTTGTACTCTGCTTGCTTCTCAATCCCACTCACATATGTAGATATGCATGTGCCCCAGTGCCTCCATCCCTGCCTTCTCATGCACACTAGCCAGCCAATGTGAGAGGAGCATCATAACAATATTCCTATCTCTCATTGGCTGGTGGTGCATGTTAAATAGGCAGACAAGAGTGTGTTTAGAAGATGTCCGAATCCAACTTCATTGTGGTGGCAAGACAGGCAAGCGTAACTCTCTGCTGCCAGCACCTCTGAAAGTGGGGCAGCAGAGAATTGCTTACATACCAGACATGTTAATACTAGCACAGTTAAAGTGGAGGGGGTGGCTGACCGATTGTGTGTGCCATTGGCACTGCTGACAGACAGTGGCTTCTTCATTCCAGGACTGTTTATTGTCCTGGTAAGGGGTGAGGTGGGACGAAGGACCCAAAATTCAATTAAGGAACTCCCCGAGGAATTCTGGGACACATGGTCACCCTTTGCTAAGTTTTCCTGCAATAACTGTAGGCATTCCTTTATATGGTTTTCACCATTTATTTCTATTTACAAGATAGGGTACCATACCAAGTTCTCGTGTACCAGAGGCCACAGAATGTAAATAGAACTCATTGGGTGGGAGTTTCTTCCCACTGTGTATTTGATTGTTCCAAAATTGTCCCTCATTTGGATTTTGTATGTTTTATATAGATTAGGTCGTCTCTTGTATCCAGTCATTTGTGGTTGACTGAAGAATTTGGGTACCTACGTTTACCTTGATACAATATGCTTACTCTGTATTGATGATGATCTTCTGATCTTGATCCCACAGTGTAATTTACAGAAACCATCAGCCGGTCTTGGCATCAGCTCTCATCTTCTCTGATGACTGGTCAGTAGCCATATTATGAGCCTCCTGCAGCAAAATTTTATTATTGTCCATTTTGCTTATGCTACAGGAACATTTCGGATGTCTTTTGATGAAATCAAGTGACATGATGATAGCTGCACTTTATTATATTCTACAACACAATACATCAACATTTTCAGAAGATTTTTATCTTTTATAACATAATGTACAAAGTTTATTATACACAGAAGAAATATATTCTCAAAGAATACGTAACATTTTATATCCCAGAAAGCAAAATATTGGTTAAAATTAACATTTCAACAATCATTTTTAGAGATTTATAATACAAAAATCAGCCATGTTTAATTACTTTTCATATGAAAATATTCTGCTTTACTTTTGTATGTTGATACCTAGATGGCATTTTTCTTACATATCTGATCAATTAGCAACTTCGATGCTAGGGAGCTCTCCATATTGCAAAACTAGAGTTCAAGGTGTTAAGTCTTTCGAGTGCCAGTGGGATGTCCAGTGCATTGTATCTCAATTTAATAGGCACCCCTCTTGACTCAAAGGTTAACCCTTTGAGCGCCTGAGGGGCATCAAACGCATTGCAAAAGCAATGCGTTCGATACCCCTTTGGCACCAAAAGGGTTAAACAATACCTATCCAAACCCTTCCCCAACTCTGACTTTACAAATGTACACTATTCCATATGTTAAATTCACTTAATGTTTTATACTAGACTAGTGTAAAAGCCTGTGTACCCGGGTAATGTTAACCCTTTGAGTGCCAGAGGAGTATGCAATGCATTGCTTTGCAATGCATTGCATACCCCTCTGGCACTCAAAGGGTTAAGCAGCCGCCACCTCACTGCTCCACGCGATGCAGTCTTGCACAGTAGAGACTGCCCGAATGCGCGCACTCTCTACTGCGCATGACAGCTTCTGACAAACATCCTAGCAAATTATTATATAGGATTTGCAGTTGCCTTCAATGCTGAAATAGTTTTTACGATCTGCCTTTCTCTGCCTGATAACCTTCCCACATAGTTTCTTGGAATATTGTCTGTGCATTAAAAAGCTTATGTGTAGGGCTGTATGCACAACACAAAATAATAGCAATTCTGGAGCAAACAAACTGCATTATTGGGTACAAGTAAAAAAGTCCCTTTTAACGCTATGAATACTAGAGAGGTTTACAACGCATTACATTTTTAGGCCACCTCTAGCATTCAAGTGGTTAAAACAATGGGAATTGTGTGCATATGGCTGTTAGATAACTATTGTCACATACATCTAGATGGATTTTCAAATTGCCAGCATTTCAGTAAATAAAAATTTGTCATCTACTGTAAGGTCCAGGCACCAGCACTCCATGTCTGGGCACACTCTAGGTGTAATTGCACGCCTCCCAACATTTAACATGGTCAAACAGACATTTTTGTTTTAGGTGATTTTGCTGGGGGACAACTGGTGGGTGGAGAATTAATGTGAATTTCTAGGTCATTTAGTGACTTACTGACAGCATTTAATGTAACTGAATAAATGATTTAGAGGACCATACATTTTATTTACGCAGACAACTGTATAAACACGCATATGCTGAAGTTTAACCAAACATGAATGTGAGTTTTATTGCTGTGGAGCCATGTGATTCACATATACATACCACATAGTCCGATCTCCTAAAAAATAGGATTACCAGGGTGTCAAAGAGGGACAGAGAGATCTGGGTCCCAAAGAGGGTGTGTCCCTCTGAAAGAGGGTTACTTTTGAGGTATGTGATTGAATCTATTGAAGCAGCACCTTAACATGGACTTATAATGTCAGTGCTCCTGTCAAGTCTAGTGTTCTTTTCTATTTGACTTCTGCCTTGTTAAAGACATCACACTGTCTGCCTCCTGCCAAAGACCTCAGCACTGTTAAAGGCCACCACGCTGGCTTAAGCCCTCAGCTCTGATCTAGACTAGTGTGCAGGCTGCTTCTGTCCAAAGAACTCTCACCCTTATGTGCAAATGCAAGGTTCACAAATTGTGGAGCAAACTAACTGCACCATATGCTCGTTGCTTTAAATGGGCCTGTTAACCCCTTGAAAGCCAGAGTGGACTCCTCCAGTGCATAACTTGGCAATGTTTTGGAGACCTCTCTATCATTCAAGTGGTTAAAACCCTCATTTAAATCAAAGGGAATGTTTATTTGTACCGTGTGGTGCAGCTGGTTTCTCCCAGAATTGTTTCACTTTACATTTATGTATCAGACACACTGTCTGTTTCAACACCCACACTATCTGCATACATATTTAGTACTTCTTTCAATACCACTGTCTCCTGACCTGCTACTCCCTGTATCCGCTACCGAAAATACAGATTTACCTCAGGGTCTCCTTGGTAGCACACCAAGCGAGTTAACCCCTCCTCCCTAGTTAGGACAGGTAAAAAATTTATAAAAGGGACCTCCCTCCCCCACCTTCCCCACTGTTTTTCCTGGATCAATGGCGAAACATTACCTCAGATTCTTGGGTATTGAGGATTATCGCAAACGGTTACAAACTCCGTTTTCATACATATCCTCCTCACAGGTTCCTCTCTACTGCGGTTCAAGGTCCACCTTCCAGAAGGATACTATTTCGACAAATTATCCAGGATCTGGTCCAAGAAAAAGTTTTAGTCCCAGTCCCCAAACCAGATCACAAAAGGGGTATATATTCCACTGTCTTTCTGGTTCCAAAGAGTTCCGGAGGTTTTCGCCTTATAATAAATCTTACCTACCTGAACCAATTCATTCTCCGGGAACACTTCAAAATGGAGACCCTCAGGTCCACAGTCAATATCCTTCATTACGGAGATTGGATGGCAACGGTGGATTTGAAGGATGCCTACCTACATGTTCCCATTCATCCAGTTCATCAGCAGTATTTGAGGATTGCCATCAGGGACAAAGGGAAAATCTCCCATTTTCAGTTTGCAGCACTTCCTTTCGGCTTGACCTCGGCCCCAAGGGTGTTTACCAAGATCATGGCAGTGGTGGTTGCCTTCCTGAGAGAAAAAGATGTAGCAGTTATTCCTTACTTGGACGACTGGTTGATAAAGGCTTCATCTCCTGCACTGCTGGTGGAGAACGTAACCTTGGTTGTCTCAACATTAACCTCCCTAGGATGGAATCTGAACCTAAAGAAGTCCAGTTTTCTTCCAGAACAGAGAAAACTATTCCTGGGGATGATTCTGGACTCTTCAGTGGGAAAGACATTTCTTCCGCACGTCAAAGTGCAGAGGCTGCTGGAGCAGGTATCTGTCCTAAAATCCTCCAGTCAGCTGAGCCTCAGACAGCTTATGTCCATCCTGGGCATGATGACTTCATCCATCGAGGCAGTTCCTTGGGTGAGACTTCACATGAGGCCCTTACAACAGCTGATCCTCTCCTCGTGGAACAGAGATCCTCAGTCTCTCCACCACCAGGTTTCCATACCTCTATCAGTCAGAAGTTCCCTGAGTTGGTGGTCCTCACGCAATCTGTCAGCAGGTCTGCCTTGGAGAATTCAGAATTGGACAATCATCACAACGGATGCAAGCAAACTGGGGGTGGGGTGCAGTCCTAGGGACTCATTCCTTCCAGGGCCTTTGGTCTCGTTCAGAAACAAGCCTCCATTCGAACCACCTGGAACTTCTAGCAGTTTGGAGAGCACTGAAAATGGCGGTCCCATTACTAAAGGGGAAGGCAGTCAAAATTCGATCAGACAATATGACGGTGGTCTGCTATCTAGCTCGTCAGGGGGGTACCCGAAGTCCAGCACTCCTTCTCTTGTCTTCAAGAATTCTTCAATGGGCAGAATCCAACCTGTTGGCATTGACAGCGGTGCACATTCCAGGGAAGTACAACAACTGGGCAGATTATCTGAGCCGGAAGACGATCCATCCAGACGAATGGTCATTGCATCCCAGAATCTTCCTGGAACTTACGGAGAAATGGGGTACACCTCAGATAGACCTGATGGCCACGAAACAGAATACCAAGTTACCCCAGTTTTTCTCTCAATTTCCCCAGGATCATCCCTTGGCAGTGGATGCCCTGGTACAGAAGTGGGACTTTCCCCTCGCCTATCTCTTCCCACCTCTGAGACTAATTCCGGTTTCCTTGAGGAAAATCTACCAGGAGAAGACAACAGTCATATTTGTAGCTCCGTATTGGCCGAGAAGGTCCTGGTTCATCCTACTGAAGTCCATGTCCCAGGGGGAGCCACTGTTCCTGCCTTCCACGACGGATCTTCTCTTCCAGGGCCCAGTGCCTCATCCCCAAGCAGAGAACCTTCGGCTTTCAGCGTGGTTCCTGAATCCAAACTGCTAAGTAACCAAGGACTTTCAGAAGGAGTGATTTCTGTTCTCCTCAAATCCAGACAACGCAGTACTACATTAGTGTACAATCGTACCTGGTCCAGATTCTCTTTTTGGGCCAAGGAACATTCTATAGATCCGTTACATCCTTCCATTCCGGCCATTCTGGATTTTTTGGCAGAAGGTTTCTCTAAAGGACTAAGTCCTCGCACCCTAAAGGTACAGATAGCCGCTCTGGGCAGCTTTCTGGGACAGCAATTTGCGTTCCATCCATTAGTGAGAAGATTTCTTAAATCTACGTCCAACCTGAAACCCAAACCAGTACCCTCTGTGGCCCCTTGGGACCTTAACCTTGTCCTCAAGGCTCTCATGTCTCCCCCCTTTGAACCTCTAGATTCGATATCTCTGAGGCTGCTGTCTCTAAAAACGTCTCTGTTGGTTGCCCTCACTTCCGCCAGAAGAGTCGGGGAGCGTCAGGCATTGTCCATTCTTGAACCCTATTTGCAGTTCAGACCGGATTCTGTGATTCTTAGACTTCCTCCAGAATTCCATCCTAAGGTTGCCTCTTCCTTTCACAGAACTCAGGAATTGTGTCTACCAGTCCTATTTCAGGATCCTCAGTCTGAAGAAGAATCTAAGCTCCATTGCCTAGACGTTAAAAGATGCCTTTTATGCTACTTCACAATTTAGGACCTCTTCATCTCTCTTCATAAATTTTTTCGGTAGATCCAAGGGCAAATCAGCTTCTAAATCTACCATTGCTAGGTGGTTGCGCACTGCTATTTCAGAGGCATACACATCATCCAACACTGATCCTCCTCCTGGTATCAAGGCACATTCGACCAGTTCAGTTTCAGCTTCTTGGGCAGAGAAAGCCCAAGCCTCAGTGGAGCAAATATGTAGGGCTGCTACCTGGCAAACTATCCATACCTTTGTCCGGCATTAACGTATTGACTTGCAAGCAGCGGGGGATTCTGCTTTCGGACGCAAAGTGCTTCAGGCTGTCTGTGACCCCCCCCTTCTAAGTTCCTGAGCTTTGTTTTCTCGCTTGGTGTGCTACCAAGGAGACCCTGAGGTAAAAAGGGAATTTTTCTTACCTGTCAATTCCTTTTCCTCTGGGTCTCCGTAGGTAGCACACGGATTTCCCTCCCTTCTATGACCTGTTTTGTTTATAATAAAGTTTTTTTCTGCATTTAATTATGTGTTCTGGTCAGCTTTGTTCTACACTGGGGAAGGTGGGGGAGGGAGGTCCCTTTTATAAATTTTTTACCTGTCCTAACTAGGGAGGAGGGGTTAACTCGCTTGGTGTGCTACCTACGGAGACCCAGAGGAAAAGGAATTGACAGGTAAGAAAAATTCCCTTTTTACCCTCCTCTCAAACTGCAAAATCCAGTGATTGTTGTTACCTACATGTAATTGCCTTCTGCCCCTGTGCTGTGTTACTGTAGTCACTGCCATTGTAATCCAGCACTATGCTTCCACACTCCTCAGCATTATGTGTAGTGATGCCTATTGTCTGGGTTCTCTAGCACCAACCTATAGCTTGTTAGTGGATATCTGCAGCAATGCAATCCCACCCAAGCTTGGGCTTAGATTACATTGCAGTTGATGTGTTATCACTGGTTTTAACAAACAGATTTCCACTGAAATCTATGGAGACATTTGTAGATAAAAATATAGAGTAATGGGAGCACTCACTGCATTGGCGAGAAAGAAACAGGATGATTAAATAAAAATGACCAAGAGCAGTGATGTAACAAGATGAGGAACAAATAATAGATATAGTAAATTAAAGTAATATATATGGATGTGGATGTAAATAAGTGTTAAATACCCAAAAGTCAAAACAATTGTACAAATTCTGTTAGTTAAAGGTAAGGCGCATATATGGTTCAGATAATACATAAGTACCAGTTATACAGTCCATCTTTGATGAAAGTTGGAAGTCCAAAATTTAGGTTAATGGATGAAACGAAGAATGGATTAGTTCATGATGAAAAATGATGGATGATGATGATTGATGGATAGAGTCAGATCCTTAACTCTAACTCAGTCTCTCTGTGCTGCCGTCAGATGCCCAGAGTCCACTCGAGTGGGTGTATTATATAGAGAACTAAAGAAGAAACAGACAGCGCACCAGAGATCTAAGTGTAGAATGTTAGGTCTGTAGTTACTTACAGTAAAGTTTATTAATAAAAATATACCACGTACATAAAAGTATCAAATAGATAAAAAATAGAAAATAGAGATAATCTCTAGGTACGAAAAGGAGAAGGGGAATATAAAATGTATAGATGAATAATAAAAAAACAAATGGAATTAAAAAAGCGTGCTCAATACTGAATATACCCAGAAGCAGAATCGCAATGATATCTCAAGTTGTATCGTATATTCTCAAGGGGTGGTTTATATGCGAGAATTAACTATTATGAACGGTGGAAAGGAATAGGTGAGATAGAGAATATAGGGGTGTATAGTGTCTCTCTCTCCCAGTGGTTCTGCACTCACCAGATAAATACTTTATTCACAGCATGTAAATAGCAGTCAAGTAATTTGCTCACCAGATTGCCCCTTGTCGGAATGTGTATCGTAAGTCAGAATTTCACCACTGTCTCTTCTCAGGAACCTGATCCTGTATATGGGTAGTCCAATTTTCGAATGGGGGGCAGGTGTCTGCTTGGAGCTGCTTCCAATTTGGACAGTCTTCCTTAAGTGTCAGTCCGGTGTTCTCAGTTTGGCAAAGTTCGCTAGGCAGTAATGAAGTGATCTCTTACTGAAAATCAATGCATTTCGGGACTATGAGTCCCTTCCTCAGGGAATATACAATACAACTTGAGATATCATTGCGATTCTGCTTCTGGGTATTTTCAGTATTGAGCACGCTTTTTTCAATTCCATTTGTTTTATATTATTCATCTATACATTTTATATTCCCCTTCTCCTTTTCGTACCTAGAGATTATCTCTATTTTCTATTTTTTATCTATTTGATACTTTTATGTACGTGGTATATTTTTATTAATAAACTTTACTGTAAGTAACTACAGACCTAACATTCTACACTTAGATCTCTGGTGCGCTGTCTGTTTCTTCTTTATTTCTCTATATAATACACCCACTCGAGTGGACTCTGGGCATCTGACGGCAGCACAGAGAGACTGAGTTAGAGTTAAGGATCTGACTCTATCCATCAATCATCATCATCCATCATTTTTCATCATGAACTAATCCATTCTTCGTTTCATCCATTAACCTAAATTTTGGACTTCCAACTTTCATCAAAGATGGACTGTATAACTGGTACTTATATATTATCTGAACCATACATGCGCCTTACCTTTAACTAACAGAATTTGTACAATTGTTTTGACTTTTGGGTATTTAACACTTATTTACATCCACATCCATATATATTACTTTAATTTACTATATCTGTTATTTGTTTCTCATCTTGTTACATCACTGCTCTTGGTCATTTTTATTTAATCATCCTGTTTCTTTCTCGCCAATGCAGCGAGTGCTTGTTTGTTGTATATTTTTATTAATAAACTTTACTGTAAGTAACACTACAGACCTAACATGATGCCCTGTTTTTTCTTCTTTTTTTTCTCTATTTGTGGATAAAACCCTAGGTAAAATTATCAACTGCAATGTAATCCAGGCTTTGATCAGCTACTCTTCCCTGCCTCAATCAGTTCAGTTCAGAATAACCATTGTATCAGTATATACCATGCTCATTAACCCTTAGCTTCCCTTGAGAGATTGCTGTTACATACCAGTACTCATATCTGCAAGTCAATATCTTCAAATCAAGCTTCAATACTGGAAGTTTTTCTAACCTTTACCCTGTTTTGTCTTTGTCCAATCCAGCCTGCTGCTGCCTCACTTTTGGAGCCCGCTGTTGCCATCCAGATACAAATACTCTCTCCTCTACCCTGTGGGGCGGATATACTAACTTGGCCAGTCAGCCAGTGACATCTTCTTTATCCCTTGACTAGTTTTAAAGCCTGTGTACACAGGTCAACACTGGCGGCGCTGCACTCATGCGCAGTACAGACTGCCCGAGCCGCGGCTGATACGGAGTGGGGTGCTCCGAATTCTCCGAACACTCAGTGTGCAGAGAGGACTGTGGTCTGAATTTGGAGCGCACCGCTCCCTATCAGCCGTGGCGCGGGCAGTCTGTACTGCGCATGACTGCAGCACGTGCAGCCGTCTCTACTGTGCATGACGACTTCTGACAAACATCTTTAGCGAATTATAATATAGGATAGGCCATCCAATTTCTTGACACTTTTATTGTCTTCTTCATCATTCTCACTCCTAATGTTACTACTCTTTCTCAGACTGTTGTCATTTTCCATTTACCAATATTATTCTGTCATTAGGAATTTATTGTCATTGTGATGGCCAATCAGTTGAATTTGTTTCCTAACATTTCTGCTGTCTTAATTTCTGATATCCCATGCCTGACTGGCATCTATTAGTCTGTGCTCCAGTCTAAAATGCCTTTCTACGAATCCCTTGGACAGAGGAAGCCTTGTACACCAGGCTATACTGGAAAAATAATATGCTTCTGGGCATTATATTTCCTTCATCACACCTGGGGCAGATGCACTAAGGTATAATAATGCAGAGATGACTTCTCCAGTGTGATAAATTCTGTAAGTCCTATGTTATTCTATGAAGCCTATGCACTAAGATGTCTCCAACATGAAGGGTTTTAGTGCATAGCTACATAGAATAACATAGGACTTGGAGAGGTTATCACACTGGAGAAGCGTTCTCCTCTGTATTACCTCTTTACCACAACTTAGTGCAAAACCCCCTGGTGTATATACTGGTGTGCGTTGGTTCCTGTATGCTGTATATACCGAGGGCTGCAACACCATCCACCTACAGCACCCAGCAAATACCTTTACAATGTGTACAGTGGTAATTCATTGTATTTCTACTAACCACTAAGCCTAACATTCCTCGCCACTAGTTTCACTGCTCAAGAACCTGCTGTCTGTATCAAGGGTAAGATGAAAACAATCTGCTGAACCATTTAGCTCAACAGGAATGACACAGTCAGCATACATCTCATCCCACTTCCCTCTTCCTTTATCTATGTTCAGGGGATGAATTTCCACTGATGCAGCAGTTGCAAAGCACTGGGTCCCAGACAACTTTAGGAGTCCATTGAATGATGAAAATAGAAAACATTTTGAGTTTTTTGATAGTTTTAGCTTTTTAATGATCAACCACACAGCTGGCAGTTAAAGGGTTAGTAATACTTAAGATGTAAAAAAAATGTATGTTGTAGGGTTTATGTACTCGAATAAAGCAAGGGTAATCCCACTGCTGAGAGATATTTTATTAAAAAATTCAACAGCTTGAATTTTTTAGGTGCAATATCACAGTGGCCTGAAAATTTATAGTGGAGCTGTTTCTACACCATCCTATGGAGATTTATGGTCTACAGATCAGAGCATAGGATGGTGTAGCAACAGCGCCACTGTAAATTTTCAGGCCACTGTGATATTGCACCTAAAAAATCAATATCTCTCAGCTGAGAGAGTCCCCTTGTTTTACTCAGGGGGATAAACCCTACAACATATATTTTTTTACATTAAGTATTACTATCCTTTTAAGGACAACAGAGCATTTTTTTTTTTTTTTTTTTGCAAATTCAATTCAGGAGTCCGCGAGTGCAGTGCAGCCACGAGGAGACCCCTGAATTCCATGATGTGTCAGGACCGTCACTGGTCCTTAAGTGTTGCACCGCCATGACGGTCTTGGCACGTCATGGATCCTTAAGGACTTAATTGTTTTGTTGTCCAAAATGATTTTGCCTCAGAGCTCTCATTCACTAGATCTGCCACTGATTACGTTTATGTACTTCTCCAGTCTTTCAGTTTGTTTTCCTAGTCCAATTTTGTCATCACCTCTTCACATTATTTCTGTTACACATAACCCATAAATAACACACATTTTAACATATTTTATTACTAGTGATTCACATCTACCATCAGAGGGATATTAACACTTAATATGGTATATCTATATATATATATATATATATATATATATATATATATATATATAAGACTGTATCCTTCTTAGTAACATGAGGGCACTCCCATTGCTGAGATATGTTTTATTCAAAATTATTGTGGCTAAAACTTACAACCTTTTGGGTGCAGAGATGTAATGGTGGTGCTATTCCTACAGCAGTTTATAGATAGCTGTGGGCAGTTCACCATAGCCCTCCACTGGATGCTGTAAAAACAGCTCCAGTAAAATTTCAGGCCATGCAAGTATTGCTCCCATAAATGCACGTTTAAGTATAACTCCGATTTGCATTTATAAGTATGGGCCATAAGCATCTGTTTATTCATTGCTGATTTCCTTGAATCACTTTCTCTCCACTGCCCCCTGTGGTGTCCAGATGTATGACATGACTATATAATGTAATCCTAGCTTTGTTCCATCTACTTGGCTTCAGCTGGTGAAAATTCCATACATGTCTCATTCTTTTATTATCTAATAACACACAGATTTAATTTCCTACTTCAACATCTACCTTTGTTTACCATCTCATACTATTACTTAGTTTATCACCTTGAGACTGCTGACTGCAGTGCCAAGAAGGGCTGGAACAATTATGGATGAAACCAGTTTTGCCATAGGGGACAAAAACCAAATTCCTTAAAGGAACTGTTTATCGCTTAGATGCTAGAGAGGTCTCTAACACATTGCTTCACATGAGCTGGAGGCCTCTCTAGCACTCATGGGGTTAAAAATCCAGTTTAAATAGGTGGAAATTGTATTTGCCTCCTGTGGTGCATTTGCTTTGCTCTTGAATTGCACCAAGGGGGTTATGCACTAAGCTGTGATAAAGAGGTGATAAAGTGGAGATGACATCTCCAGTGATATCACTTCTCCTGTTCCTATGTTATTCTACAGAGTCTGTGCACTAAGATCTCCAAAATCGGAGACATTTTAGTGTATTGGCTCCATGGAATAACATAGGACTAGGAGAAGTGATATCACTGGAGAAGTCATCTCAGCTTTATCACCTCTTTATCATGCCTTAGTGCATCTCTCCCAGTTCTTATTACATCAGTGTCTTTCTCTTTTTATATGCCATTTGCCACCTAAACTTGAACATATCAAAAGGCAGAGCTCATATTCTTCCCTACTACCATCTACGTCACTCTTCCGACTTGAAAGCTTATCTTCCTGAGCCCACTGTCTTTGGGCCATCAGTCTCTCTACAAGCCACTTTCCCCTGCAACATAACATTAACAAAACATAGTCCCATCACATCTTAATTACTGAGGTCTCCTCCTAATATGTCTTTTTCTCATGGTGGGCTGAATTACATTGCAGGTGATAACTGTATCATCTGAAATTTATCTATGAATCCCCCCATAGACTTCTATAGGAGCCTGTGAGTTATATCCAGTGATAACATTTATCACCTGCAACCGAATCACCATCAGAGGTGATAAATGTTTTCTCACAGAGTTCTACTGAAGTGCATAAGGGGACTTATATAAAACAGTGATACTGTTTATCCTCTGCAACTGAATCCATCACAATGTTGGATTCCATTGCAGGTGATAAACATTTTCACCAGTTTTGTCTCACAGCGTTCTATTGAAGTCTGTGGAGGAATGTATAAATACAACTAGTAATAAAGTTATCAGCTGCAATGGAATCCAGCCCTTAAAGGGACCGTAATGTCCCATAAAAATATTTTTTTGTTTTGTAGATTAAAGAAAAATAAATTATTTGCAGCAAATCCTATATTCACCTCTGTAAAGCTGACAGCAGGAGATCCGTGTCCGCTGACACGATGCGGCTCTTCAGCAAAGCTGCAATAGCACAATTTAAAAAGAAATACTTCTTTGGAATAGTCTAAAAAGTGTATTTGCAAACCAAGCACACTTTGTAGACCGTTCTATTGAAGTATTTATTTTAAAATCGCACTATTGTAGCTCTGCTGAAGAGCCGCCTGTCGGTCCCCAGACCGGGAACTCCTGCTGTCGGCTTACAGCTGATGTCAGAAGGGGAGCAAAGTGGGAACTTTAGGACCGAATATCTCTCAAACCTTTATGGGATTTGCAGCACAGAATTTATTTTTTTTCAGTCTACAAAACAAAAAAACATTTTTTTGGGACGTTAGTGTCCCTTTAAATAGGTGACACCTAATAAAAGTATCACTTAACACCCAAAGGAACTGGGTTTACATACATATAAATACCTGGTACTCTATGCTAGCCTTCTCTATAATCTAGTATTACAAATGATCCGGGGATGCCAATTTTTTCCTTTTACAGGACTGATTGACTCCTAGCAATCTTGATAGGGTGTCTCTGAAGTAATGGTGCAGTATTATCTATGAAACAACCTAAGATAAAGCAACAGTCTTTCTGAATACAAGAGCAGTAGGTACTAATCTCTGTAAATCAACCCAATGCAGACTCTGAGATCTTGGGGTAGATTCACTAAGCTGTGATGAAGTGGAGATGAATTCTCCAGTTTATCACTCCTCCAGTTCCTATGTTATTCTATATAGCCTGTGTACTAAGATCTCCAAAGATAGAGAAATCTTAGTGCATAGGCTCCATAGAATAACATAGGAACTGGATAAGTGATATCATGGGAGAAGTCATCTCCACTTTATCATCTCTTTATCACGCCTTATTGAATGTCATGCCTCATGTCTCATTGCAGAGTACAAACAAAATTAACAACACATGCATTAAAAATCTTATTTAGAATTGTATTGGGATGTAAGATAAAATAAATAATTTCTACAGATGCTAGCTGGAATTACAAAATATTTAAGCATTAATCAACCACTTATTATTTTTAGGTGTTAGTATTGATTTAATACAGAAACCATTTACTATATTATTATCAACTAGTTGAACAGGTCGTGTACACGGGCCACAGTGCTAGGCAGCAGCAGCCATGGTGCAGTCATGCACAGTAGAGACTGGCCGCGCCACGACTGATAATTGAGCGGGGTGCTCTGAATTCAGACCGTAGTCTAAATTCAGAGCGCCCTGCTCCGTTATCAGCCACAGCCAAGCAGACTGTACTGTGCATGACTGCAGTGCACACAGCTGTCTGTACTGTTCGTGACAGCTTCTGACAAACATACAATAGCGAATTATTATATAGGATAAGTCAGTGCATTTAGCATAGGATGGGGGATTGGAGCCTATTTAATGGTCCAGGGAATGACCTTGACCTGGAAGACTGCACCAATGGAGAAAAATGCTAGCTAGGATATGCTGACAAGTAGGATCAGGGAATACCAAGTCCATACATAGCCCTGAGAAACTGATTCATTACACCATGTGCATCAGAAGGTTTACATTTTACTGTTACACGCAATTATACATCCATTGCTTTGTGTTACACAGTGCAACATAATACATTATTGGTGCCTTATAAATAAACTATAATAAAATACAAGTAATGTGTTCCTGAATAATGAAAGAGAATGAATGATTTGTGTAGGCCAGACATTTATTAAAAAATCTGTTCCAGATGTAAATCATATTGGCTTAACCCCTTCAGTGCTAGAGAAACAATGTTCTGGAGACCTCTCTAGCATTCAAGAAATTAAACTTTTAACTCAATGAGTGCAGAGAGGTGTCCAAAGCATTGCTTTGCATTGGGCACCTCTCTGACACTCAAAGGGTTAAGGAGCAGAGAGTTGTGCAATGCATTGCTTTACAGTATATTGTGCACCCTTCTGTCATTAGAGGGAAATCTCATGCAGAAAACATTTTCAGATCACTGAGGATGATGCGCTAAGGAGAATTGGGGTGTCTGTGTGTGTGTGTGTGGTGGGGGTGAGATACACTAAGATGTGATAAAGAGGAGATAACTTATGCAGTGTTATAATATCTCCAGTTCTGGTCCTATTCTGTGGAGCCTATGCACGAAGAGCCCTCGTCTTGGAGAGATGTTACTGCATATGTTACATAGAATAACATAGGAACTGGATAGTGTATCACAGTGATCCCCTTTTATCTCCTCTTTATCACATGTTAGTGCATATTCCTCCCACCCCCTGGAGCAATTTTGAGGCAAACCAACTGCACCACAGGGAAGAAATAAAATTCCCATTAATTTAAATGGGTATTTTAAAGGGATAGTAATGTCTTAATTATATAAAAAGTAATATTGTAAACTATAAAAGAAGAAATCCAGCAATGTAATTCCTATCTCTCAAACCTTAATGGTTTGAGAGATAGAGCGTTTTAAAGTTCCCCCCTCCCTCCCCTTCTCCTGACGTCAGCTGTAAGCTGACCACAGGAGGTTCCTGGTCCAGAGACTAACAGGCAGCTCTTCAACAGAGCCAAAATAGAGCGATTTAAAAAGAAATACTTCATTGGTACGGTCTACAAAGTGTGTTTGGTTTGCAAGTACACTTTTTAGACCGTTCCAAAGAAGTATTTCTTTTTAAATCGCATTATTGCGGCTCTGCTGAAGAGCCTCCTCATGTCGGCCGACACGGATCTCCTTCTGTCAGCTTTACAGCTGACATCAGGGAGGGGGGAACTTTAGAATGAAGGTTTGAGAGATAGAAATTGCATCGATGGATTTCTTATTTTATTGTCTAGAATATTACTTTTTATATAATTAAGACATTACTATCCCTTTAACCCGTTGAATGGTAGATCTCCAGTGCAGGGGAGGGCTGGCCTGGGGGGGCAGAGGGGCAATTGCCCCCTGGGCTGGTCACATGTCTGGGCCAGTGGGCCACTGCCTCACTCAGTCTCCCAATTGCTGCTACACTAGGGATACCACAGAGCTTACAATTGAAATGGAAATACATAAATGATACCACAGAGCTGCAATCCAAATATAGCTACACTAACAGCAAAACCCATTTCTCTTGTAAGCTCTATGGTATCAATCATGTCACTGTACTTAAATTGTAAGCTCTATGGTATCACTAGAGTAGCCTCATTTCAACTGTAAGGTATGTGGTCTAGTTTACCTTACTTAACAGCATTAATACCAATATTAAAAGTAACTAAAGGGGATGGGCTGGGACACTGGGCTGGAGCGACTAAAGAAATGGGCCAGTAGATTGTATTTGCCCCCCAGGCCACAAGTTCCCAGTCCTCCCCTGCTCCAGTGCATCGCAAAGCAATGACTGGCAACCTCTCTCAAAAATATTCAGGGAGTTATAAGTCCCAATTTAAATCAATGGGAATTTGGAGAACTTATTTTTCCCATATGGTGCACTTGATTTGTTCCAGAACTGCCAGAGTTCATCTTAGAACATCAGTCTGATAGTGTAATGGTCACATCTCCATCTTGTCCTAGATAAATCATCACTACTAGGTTCTAGGATGTTTTACAAAATGGTAGTCGACAATACAAAACAGTTCCTATACTTCTCTTTTTCAGGAAAAAAGGCAGACTAGTGGCAAATATTTTTCTAAAAGATGCATGTGATAAAGTAAGTCCCTGTACTGAATTACCTTACATATTTTATATATTACATAAAAAATGTTGTGTGTGTATATATTTATATACAGAATTACACAGTAGGCCTAATTCAATAAAATAAGTGAATACCTGAAATTATATAAAAAAATGAAAAGACTTCTAAAGGCACAAAAGAAAAGAAGAGCAATTCTGGAGCAAACCCAAAAGGTACAAATAAAATTGCCCATTGATTTAAATTGAGTTTTCAACCCCTAGAATGCTAACATTAGCGACAATGGCCCATATCTATAACAGCAAGCACAAATGATTCTGGAGTAAACCAACTGCACCAAAGGGGACAAATAAAAATTCCTAAATTCCCATGCACTTGAATAGACTTTTTTTTACCCCTGTGAATGCTAGAGAGATTGCTATTGCAATGCATTGGAGGCCTCTTTAGCATTTACAGGTTTAAAACGCAGGTTAATTTAAGAGGCCCTTTATGTGTCACCTTTTGGTGTAGTTGGTTTACTCCAGAATAACCCCAGTTTGCTTTCCTAATTATGGGCCATTGTTCCCTCTAAGATGAGCACAAGTGAGTGACCCAGCACTGAAAGAGTTAAAGGTAGTTAAAACTGGACAGGGCTGAGAGGAGCATCTGTTATTCCAACTGAACCTGCATAAAGAATCCAGTTCGTGGTCACTCACTTGTGCTCACCTTAGGATGCTCTGATTAGAGACCTCTCTAGCATTTCAGTGATTAAACACCCAGTTTAAATCAATTAGAGTTTTGGTACTGTGTACATCTGTCCTATGGTGCACTTTGTTTGCTCCAAAACTGCACCCCTTTAGCTTATTGAAAACAACCGTAAATGTCAGTGGCAGTAAATGGCAGTTTGTGAATTGATCATTATTGGACATCCCAGATTTCACAGAGAAGGGGTGTAAATTTGGCATTGTTTACTCTCTTTACTCTCCAAGACATCAGCATGTCTGTATGGTTATGGCTAAATGTCCTTAATTCTGTCAGACGGCCCAACAACCGTGCAAAGTGTTGGGGGTTTTTAGGGTGATATCGCTTGCATAGCTTCTCCAGAATGTGCAAGAATGATTCTTGAAGCTTTTCCACAGACTCTTTGTCTTTAATGTACTGGCGATCTGTAAAAAGGCAACATTAAGAAGGAAAACAGCATTAATAAGACATAAACAAAAATAATGTTATTAGTAACACTATCACTTTAAAGGAGTAGTACACCCCAAATCTAATCTACCTTAATAGGAAGGCTAGGTGTCCCAGATTATCGCTACATTATTCCAGCAGGGCAGGAAGCCAGTACCTACGAAGTCGCTCACCTGATCCTGTGCCAATTCCAGCTTCAGATGGAGGCCTCCTTTTCTTCTGCCTCGATCAGCAACTGGTAATATGGGTAAGGATGGGCGAAAATTTCTGCACTTTCTTTTGGCAAAAAATTTCCAGCGAAAAGTGCAGATTTTCAAATTTTTTTCACTTTTTTTCACCTAGCTCATTCCATTGAAATCAATGGGAACATTGAAGTTACATACAACATAAAATAAATATTATTTAATTTCACAAAGGCATAGTATAAAAGGGGCATGAGGGTGCCTGTGTTGGTGGGGTGTGGGGAAAGAATCAGTTGAACAGGGGATGAGTTTTGGGGGGTTGTTTACTGGGACTGGGGGGAAGTTAATAAAAAATAAATCCTAAATAAAATAAAATAAAATAAAATAGAAACCATAAGACATGGTATAAAGGGGTCTGAGGAGGGTGCCTGTGTTAGTGAATGAATTAATCATTTGAACAGGGAATTTGTTTTGGAGGGAGGTTCTTGACTGCTATTGGGGGGACAGTTAATAAAAAATAAATCAATAAAATAAAATAAGATATTTGTATGTAAAGTGATAGAGACAGGAACTCCCTGACATAAGCTGACACCGGGGTGGACTGATACTTGACTTGATAGAGTATTTTCTAGAGGATGATTTGTTTGATTTGTTGTTAGAGGCCTTTGTAGGACTTAGACTTATTAGAGGCCCAAGCCCTGAAGAAACATTGATTTGTATGACTTAAGCTTGTTAGAAACAAACCCCCCCAAAAATTGTTTATTTTTTTGTAGGACTACTTTTTTTTTTCTTTCAAAAAATGCCCTACTGGCCTAATGCCAGCAGGTCATGTTGGCCAGTGGCCACTGACAAATGTCCTCCTGAGTCCTGAGTTGCAACTGCTGTTCATACTGCTGCTGCTGAGTTGATTAGGCAGCTGAAAGGGAATGGGATCAACAATAGCAGTAACATGGAAGATGGATGATGAAGGGTCCACTTGCCACAACTGGCTGCGCCTGAGGCAGTAGCAGCAGAATAAGGCAGCTGATCTGTGCTTCTGCTGATGGTGGTATTAATTCTGAGCCTGCTGTCCTCCCCCAACACCAGTTCTGGCCTCTTCAGGATCATGTTCCACCTGGACACTGTAGTGAAGGGAAGGGGAGGACTCCCTGTCCCAGGGTCAGAAGAATGGTGTGGGCTCCCTTGACTGCTAGTCTGGACGCTCTCTAATGTTTCCCCTACCACTCCAGCTGCTTCACCATTACTGCTACTACTACTAACACCAGCCACATCAAGTTCGGCCGCAGAGTCTTCCTCCTCTGTCTCACAGTCACTAGTAATATAAGGATATTGTTGATTACCCGCCTTCACGCCTAATGCTAACAAGCTGCTGGATCTTAGTAGCAGTAGTACTAGCACTGACAGGACTGCTTGGGAATGGCAAGTGTGACACACTTGGCATCATTTTCTCCTCCCCGAGTACTACAAGAAACACTAGCAGCAGGCAAAGTATTGGGGGCAGCAGGTTCTGTACTAGCAGCAGGTTCAGCATTGGCAGCAGGTTCAGCACTGGCAGCAGGTACAACACTACTGGCTGCAGGAACAGCAATGATGGCACTGGCAGCAGGGGCAGCACGTCTGGCATCAGGTACAACACTAGTGGCTAGAGGTACAGCAATGGTGGCACTGGCAGCAGGGGCAGCATGTACAGCACTAGTGGCAGCACGTCTAGCAGCAGGTACAAAACTAGTGGCTACAGGAACAACAACAATGGTAGCACTGACAGCAGGGGCAGCATGTCTTGCAGCAGGCACAGGCAGCTGACCTGTCCTGCTCTCACTAGTACTACCCTTTTCTCCCTTCCTTCCCATTCCCTTTTCTCCCTTCCTTCCCTTTTCTCCCTTCCTTCCCATTCGCTTTTCTCCTTCCTTTCTCATTAAATTCCCCAAGATCCCCTTTAGGGGGACTGGACAGCATTGGTTCAGTACTGCTAGTCACTTCCTCCTCCTCAGACTCAGTGGACACATAATAAGGGTCCTTCCAGTTCCTCTTTTTGCTGCTCATGGTGATAGGAGTCACTATGAGACTCTCCTGCCTCAATTTTTGCAAAATATCACAAGAGAACAGCACAGCACGTTTATCTCGCTCTATAGCTGCTTCTACTATGTCTGCCTTCAGCGAAAACATCACATTTTTATAGCGGAAGTGTGAAAACAATGTAAATCAATGGCTGGAAACTTTCTAGCCATTGAAAAAATGGGAAAAGATTTTGGCCAATGGGCGAAAGATGTGAAAATTGTAGACACTAGTTTTAAATCAGATTTTCCCGTGAAAAAGTGGATAACTGCATGGTTTTCGTGAAATTTCTTGCAGGAACACATTGACAACTTTCGCCCATCCCTAAATATGGGGTCTGAGCAGGGATGAACGTCTGCTCTGCTCAGACCTAATATTACAACTGAAATTGCACGTGCAGTAGTTATGTTGAATTTGGGTAGAAGTTTGCCCTATTCAGATCCTACAATACAAGCTGAAGCAACTGGCATGGGATTGGTTGAGTGATTCTGTAAGCGCTAACCCCTGATCTACTGGAATATAATACAGTAGCCAGGGAATATCGCTTTCTGATAAGGTAGTTTAGATTTTGGGTTTACTGCTCATTTAAAACAACTTAAGAATTCCCTCCATCTTCCCATCAGACTCTCCCTTGCCTTCAGACCTTCAGACGCTCCTGAAAACCCACCTCCACAGGGAAACCAATCAACTGCTCCCAAAACTGTTATGACCCAAGCCAGTTTAGCCACTTCTCCAACCTCTTCAAATCCTTGTTTCTACATAACTCTGCCACCCACAACCCCATCTGGGTAGTTATGCACTAAGGTATGATAAAGTGGATATGACTTATGCTGAGTTATAAATGCTCCAAGTACTATTTTATTCTGTGGAGACTATGTATTAAAATCTCACAAACTGGAGAAATCATAGAACATTGGACCCAAAGAATAAGATGCAAACTGGAGAGTTTATCACATTGTAAAAGTAATCTCCTTTTTATCATACTTTTATACATCTCCCCTTGGACTTCATTGCTTCCTAACAGACCTGGTACATGTCTGGATCACAGCATTGAAAATTAGTTATCTCCCATTCAAGGACTTGCAGTTCACATGGCTGGAGGCACTTATACCCTGTAGAAGTTTGAAGGGTTAGTTGTAAGTCTTGCTCTCTTTTATGCTTCTGATCTCACAGCTGCAAAGACAATGTATCAGTTCCGGCTCTCTCTTCGGTGTTAGAATGATACATCGTATGAAGTAAAACCTCTGAAGATAAAGCCAGAAGTGGTATTTTCTCAGTATAGCAAAACCGCTGTTTGTGTACTATAGCAGGTCACATTAAATCAGGCCATGGGCTGTATTTTGCCCGTCCCTGCTCTTGACTATAAGCTTTCAAGGGTTAGTAATGTCAAAAAAAAGGTTTTTTTTGCATTTACAAAGTTGAGCTAAATGCAAAAAAATGTATCTCTCAAACCGCTATGGTTTGAGAGATACAGGCATTTAACTTTCGATGTCTCCTGCTGACAGCCGGTTTGCAAGCACACGTTTTAGACCATTCCAGTGAAGGGAATCATTGTCAATAACGCGATTGTGGCTCTGCTGCATAGCCTCAGTGTCGACCGACACGGATCTCCTGCTGACAGCACTTTAAATGCCTGTATCTCTCAAACCATAGCGGTTTGATCAATTTTTTTTGCATTTAGCTCAACTTTTTAAGCTCTCCTAAATGCAAAAAACTTTTATTTCGACATTACTAACTCTTTTACAAGCAGGAACCTATGCTCCTTTTAGTCTATGTTCTAATTGTACTATTTTATGTCTTAGCAAGTCTATTCTCCCTTGTACTATGCTGCTGAATATGTAGGTGCTTTATATATAAAGGAAAATAAAAATCATCTAAGTTATTATAAGTACTAAAGATCTCCAAAACAATTTTTATGTTCTGTTAGCTGTATCTGATTTTAATATAAGGTTCCCAAGCCATTTTATATCGTATTTTGTGTTTGTAGGGTAAATTCAAGACATGATTCCATACTGAAACTGCCTCCATAGCCCTCAAGTAACTCCAATTCCACTGTCCTACCCCTCCCACCTACACAGTTCTACCAACCTAGTAATGTTTTAACGCTCCGAGTGTCAGAGAAGTGCAGTGGAAGCAGGCTAGATGGCCTACTCACTTTTCATGTTGACACATTGAGAAACAGAACTCATTGTGAAGGGTTAAGTACATGTGACATTAACTGGAGAGAAGTCCTATAGATCCCTTATCTGCAGTGCATTAAGCTTCAAGTTCCAACAAGGTGTTCATTGAATAGGCACCCCTTCGGCACTCAAAGGGTTGATATGAGAGAGAGGGTGGAAGAGACAGGTCCATGGAAGAATAGTTATTAGGTGGTCAGGGTGCCAACATCAATATAGTTGGTTTAAGGTGTTGGGGCCACTTTGAAGCTGACCTTGTGCTTCAATAGTTGTATTTCCTAAAATTTCAACACCTTCCCACCAATATCCACCGTTCACTATCTAATTATACTGACAAACTGCTTAACCCCTTCTGTTCCAGAGGGGTGCGCAAAAGACTGGTCAGTGCATTGTGGAGAAATGCGTTGACCACTCTCTTGTTCTTAAAGGGTTAAAGTGTTCAGTTATTTTTCTAGAACCAACTGCACCATTAGGGGAAAAATAAAATGTCCCAAAATTGTTGTTGATTTAAATGGGGCTTTTAAATCCATGAATGCTAGAGAGGTTTTCAAACATTTTAAGGGGTTAAACACCCTATTTAAATCAATAGAAATATTTATATCCCCTTGTGAACTAGATGGTTTGTTCCATAGTTTATCCAGTATTCTTAATACATCAGTCTCACTACATTTAAAGTGAAATTTACAATGTGATTACTGAATATCAAAGGCATGATTTCATTTTGGGAATCATAGGTGTATACATCCACTCTGATATGTGGATCACTCTTCTTGAAAAGTAGTCCATTTTAATCCCTTGACGACCAGAGGGTTGTTCAAAACATAGCTTTGTAATGCACTGTACAGTCTTCTGGTCTTCATTGGCTTAATAAGTACATTTAACACTTTGAATGACAAATTAATATGCAAAGCATTACTTTGTATTATGTTGAGAACCCCTCTGGCACTCTAAGGGTTAAATAAATCTAAAAAAAATAAAATAAAAATAAATGTATTGCTAATAGGGGTATAACTTTTACTGAGTAAATACCTGGTGTCAGGATCACGACTGCAGTGAGGATAGCATACTCTTCTTCTACCATGTGTAACTCTCCAACACTCTTGTAAAAGTTAAACATTGGATTAATGTATTCATGGGATATACCTGAAAGGGAAAAGGTACATTTTTATAGAGGGTAGTTGTATGATATTACCTTATTTACAGATTTGGCTTTTACTTGCTCCTGAATGACTGCATCATTTGTTTTTTTATATGTAATATATCTGTGAATAGATTAAAGCAGAACTTTCACTTCTTACTTAGTCGCCATGCATTCATTAAGCACATGGCGACTAGCTTTGAAATAGATGTTTTACCTTTAAAAAATAGCCCAGTGTAAAGGAATCCCTCCCGTTTGGGGACTGACAGGCAGGTTAGTGTGGTCCGCACCTGCGCCATCAGTCCCTTCCTGTAACCATATGGTGCACTGTAGTGCTACTCAGTGGAGACCGGGACTGACAGCACAGGTGGCGGGCAAGATGTCTGCTCTGTAGCCTGGGTTCCGGTCTCCAGACAGGAAGGATTCCTTTACACCTGGCTATTTTTTAAAGGTAAGACATCTATTTCAAAGCTAGTCGCCATGCGTTTAATTAATGCATGGGGACTAAGTATGAACTGAAAGTTCCACTTTAATTGTTTTTATAGCCTTCACATTATTACAAATGGAGTAGTAAAGGAGCAGTTATGTTTCATAATGAAAACCTACACATTATTGGACTTTTCCTGATGAGTAACACAAGAGTTCTCCCTCTGCTGGGAGATGTTACACTCAAAAGGTTTTATTTGTCAAGCTCTTTTTTAATAGACTGCAGTTTTCTGTTGTGGTTACCAGATGGCATTGTTGCTATCACATTCAATGAGAGAGTTTTAATGTAAGAAAAAACAATTGCTCTCTGGACACCAGATGGTGCTGTTGCTAACAGTTTATTAAACTCCAGAGCTTGCTCTGTATGAGGACTGTTTGCACAGATATTGAGATACCATATTGTTCAGACTATATTATGCATTTTTTACTTTTTAGAAAGGTTATGAAAAGGGTCTGCATTTCATAGTCCAGTGGTTCCTCTTGAAGTATGTCATGAAGGTAACCTGAGGATAGCAGATTCTCCCCAGTGGCCATAAAATATCAAGGATGCCCTTTCCTTATCTCTGTGCTGCTCCCCATGACTTTATTCTGTCTGCAGCATGAGTCTTAATGCCACTGTCCTCCCCTATATGGAGCTGATCCCCAGCTTCACACACAATGCACTGATACTTCCAGGTGGCTTTGTTGTGACCTCTGTACCTGTATCTGACAGTTACCCAGAAGTATCAGTGACTTACAGAGTCACCTGGAAGTAGCAGTGCCTTACAGACTCACCTGGAAGTTTCTGTGTAGTGTGAATTAAGCCAGAGAATCAGCTCCATGTGAAGGAGACAAAAGCCACTGAGGATCATGTGCAGACAGAATAAAAATTTGTCAGACAGTAGAGATATGAGCGAACGGCATGATGGATGTTTTATGCCTACTGGACAGAATTAGCTTTCCAAGGACAGGCAACCATCATGGTAGAGCCACTGCAACAAATTAACCCTTTGAATACTCAAAAAATAGGGTGACATGATCCAGTGTGTATTATAGTCTTTGAAATACAGTAACTGAACTGTGGCACTCTCCGTTCACTCTCCTTGTGGAATCAGCCAGCAAGCTGCTATGGTCACTTATCAGACCCCTGATTGGCTCTCTGGCCATTTTACCAGGAAAATCACATCTAAAGTGGCAACTGGAGATGACCTGCCAAGAGGTCACGTGTCTTAACCACTTGGCTACTAAAGACATCTGGGAGATGGCATCAGTATTTACTGATGTCTACAGTAGTTACTGATGTCTACGGTAATCAGTGGCTTTCTGAGTGATTGAGGGCAGAGGAAGGAAACTTACACGAGCCTCAGGTGAGGGAAGCATTTTACTCCACTTAAATATGATGGAGGTGATGCACTAAAGTGTGATAAAGAGGTGATAAAGTGGAGATGACTTCTCCAGTGATATCACTTCTCCAATTCCTATGTTATTCTATGGAGCCTATGCATTAAGATTTCTCCAACTTTGGGGATAACAGTGCATAAGCTCTATAGAATAACATAGAAATTGGAGAAGTAGTATCAATGGAGAAGTCATTTCCGTGTTAACACCTTTTTATCACACCTTAGTGCATATCCCCCTGATGTAGCATGATGATGTCATTGCACATATGTACAAAGATATTATGGTCAGAAATGACATTGGATACTATCTGGAAGTCAATGGAGTGGGTAAGAGGTTGGAAAAAGGAAGGGGAAAGCTATCCCAGGATCACTCAAAGGGGAATGCCATTCCCTTCCCAATGATAGTACTCATGAAGGGGTTAGTGCTGGGACAGTTGGGCTGGAGCTGGGAGAGATAAGTTTTCACTCAAACCTCCCAACTCTTATCAGGGCAGCTGTACCCATGGTGGAAAGGGGAGAGTGTCCCCATTCTAACGAAGTTACTCATGACATACACTGAATCTTCTTTATTAAGAGGTCATGGTGTGACAGAGTAGGTGTAAAAAGCACTCCAGCTGACAGCTATGTCATGTCTTTAATGTAACTTTGTCAAGGTAACTCTGGATTGGCTGGATGAAATGCCATTAAATGAACACTAACACTTCCTAATAGTAACCCCCTTACATTATTTATGGCTTGAAAATCTAACGGTACCAATACATTTTTACCTTGTCCCTTTGTTCAAGAAATCCCATCTTCAATCAGTCCTTGATCCTTTGTTCATGGAGGTGGACATGACTGTTGCTAGCAGGACCAGAGGACCTCACACTCTGCTCACAGCACACGGTACTCTTGCAGTTCATGCACTGTGACTGCTTCACTTTGGTGAAAAGAAAATGCCAGCAATGGTCATATCCACTCCTATGGGCAAGACACCTAGAACTGATAGAAGATGGTGTCTATTGAACAAGGGAACTAATCATACGGACTGTTAGGATTTTCTGACAATAGTAATGTAAGTAGTAGTTTATTATTTGTCAGGTTAGTTTCCTTTAACCCTTTGAGTGCTAGAGTGCGTTGGACACCTCTCTGGCACTCAAAGGGCTGAACAGCAAGAAGCTGCTCTAGGTGCATGTGAAATGACTGGTTAAATAATATCTGCAATTCCTTGCTGTGTATAGTAAGGTGAGGGAGTAGCAGAAGAATGTGAATACTGATTTTATACAGGAAATATACACTGTGAATAAGTGTCACTATTTGTTTAACACATGGATTTATCTAAGTATGTGTCCTTTAAACAGCAGTCAGATATACTTCATGAATATGCTTTATTTGCATTTGATCATCTGTCTTTTAATGTACTGCTGGTTGGTTTCCATTTGCAGTCTGAAAAAAGATTAATGATCCTTACAAGCCATTCAGGTTTATTGAAAACCATAGTTTCTTGTGAGAAGGTGTGTGATCTATACAGAGGCGTAACTAGAAGCCACCGGGCCCTGGTGCAAGAATTGCCATGCCCCCCCCCCGACCACATTGGCCCCCTTCATCTCCACATTGCCCCTTCCACAATGCCCCCTTCATCTCCACAATGCCCCCCCTTCATCTCCACATTTCCCCTTCCACAATGCCCCCTTCATCTCCACAATGCCCCCTTCATCTCCACATTGCCCCTTCCACAATACCCCCTTCATCTCCACAATGCCCCCCCTTCATCTCCACAATGCCCCCTTCATCTCCACATTGCCCCTTCCACAATGCCCCCTTCATCTCCACAATGCCCTTTCCACAATGCCTCCTTCATCTCCACAATGCCCTTTCCACAATGCCCCTTCCACAATGCCCCCTTCATCTCCACAATGCCCCCTTCATCTCCACAATGCCCCCCCTTCATCTCCACATTTCCCCTTCCACAATGCCCCCTTCATCTCCACAATGCCCCCTTCATCTCCACATTGCCCCTTCCACAATACCCCCTTCATCTCCACAATGCCCCCCCTTCATCTCCACAATGCCCCCTTCATCTCCACATTGCCCCTTCCACAATGCCCCCTTCATCTCCACAATGCCCTTTCCACAATGCCCCTTCCACAATGCCTCCTTCATCTCCACAATGCCCTTTCCACAATGCCCCTTCCACAATGCCCCCTTCATCTCCACAATGCCCCCTTCATCTCCACAATGCCCCCCCTTCATCTCCACATTGCCCCTTCCACAATGCCCCCTTCATCTCCACAATGCCCCCTTCATCTCCACATTGCCCCTTCCACAATACCCCCTTCATCTCCACAATGCCCCCCCTTCATCTCCACAATGCCCCCTTCATCTCCACATTGCCCCTTCCACAATGCCCCCTTCATCTCCACAATGCCCTTTCCACAATGCCCCTTCCACAATGCCTCCTTCATCTCCACAATGCCCTTTCCACAATGCCCCTTCCACAATGCCCCCTTCATCTCCACAATGCCCTTTCCACAATGCCCTTTCCACAATGCCCCCTTCATCTCCACAATGCCCTTTCCACAATGCCCCCTTCATCTCCACAATGCCCTTTCCACAATGCCCCCATCTCCACATTTCCCCTTCCGCAATGCCCCCATCTTCACATTGCCCCTTCATCTCCACATTTCCCCTTTATCTCCACATTACCCCTACCTCCAGTCCTGGTGGTCTGCACAGATCTCTAAAGCTGAAGCTCCCGCGCGCCGCTTCAGTAATGCAGAGGCTGGGAGATGATGTCTTCTCCCAGCGCTCAGTATTACTAGAACGGTGCGCAGAATGGGAGATCACCAGCTGAGCGACTGCTGTGGGCGAGGGGGTCGCAGGGGGCGGCCGGGCCCCTGGAGTGACGCAGGTGCGACCGCTGCAACCCCTATTGGTACGCCACTGGATCTATAGGTAGAGATCACTATATCTATCTATATGTATATATATATATATATATACAGGGCTTAAAATACGAAGTCCTTTGCTACTAGCCAGACCTGAAAAGTTACTCGCCACTGCAAGCCATAGCATACCCACCAGGGCTGAATTTCTACTCGCCAGGGCTAAATTTTCACTCGCCATTGGCTAGCGGCGAGTGGACATTTTGAGCCCTGTATATATATATATATATATATATATATTTATATATCCAGGGGGCCAAAACGTTGACAAATAAATAAGCACCTTTTTTTCACAAGACGTGTGTGTACTTATTTCATGTATTTTTACAATTTCTTTGGTTATATTTATTTTCATAAGTAGCACCCAGGCAGTAGAAAGAGTTTTGTATTCGTCAAACAGGAGTGCCCATTCCTTCTACATTTTATAATAATAATATATTATAAACATAATATGTTTTGCATTGGATCCCATTCCTTCTACGTTTTATAATAATAATATATTATAAACATCAGGGCTCAAAATTTCCTCTCGCCACTAGCCAATGGCGAGTGATAACTTAGCCCTGGTGAGTAGAAATTCAGCCCTGGTGGGTATGCTATTGCAGTGGCAAGTAACTTTTCAGGTCTGGCTAGTAGCGAAGGACAAATTTTAAGCCCTGATAAACATAAAATGTTTTGCACTGTATCTGCAGTTATATATATAATAGTGTAAAAGCCTGTGCATACGGGCCAAGGTCCGGGTAATGTTAACCCTTTGATTGTCAGAGGGGTACGCAATACATTGCTTTGCAATGCATTGCGTACCCCTCTGGCACTCAAAGGGTTAAGCGGCCGCTACCTCAATGCTCCACGTGATGCAGTCTTGTGTTGCCTCATTCATGCGATGCAATCATGTGCAGCAGAGACTGCCCGAATGCGCGCAGTCTCTACTGCGCATGACGGCTTCTGACAAACATCCTAGCAAATTATTATATAGGAGATATATATATCCCATGCAAAACATATTATGACAGATAAAGCTGACTGTTGTAATAGGGACGCCTACATAGGTAAGCCAATCTGTTAAACAACTTAAGAGTCACTTATAGTTAACCTTTAAAGGTATCGGAGTAAAAAGCTGGTTACAGATTCAATCATGTTAAGACTAACAGAATCATTTACTCTTCCTTAGGACATTTATTTTTTAATGTGCTGGTTACTTTCTCTGATGAAGCACCAGTATGCAGGCATATGCATCAACTACTTATTGCGTATGGAGAAACAGTTTCTTAGATCACCCTTATGATAACTTGCATCAGTGCAACTGACGTTCACAGTATGATTTCTTAAATTGTAAGGAATAAGTAAATGAAGTTATGTTTATCTGATTACTGCTACTTACATAATCTTGTAGTAGAAGAATTGATACGAGTGTGGCATCTACAGTTTAATGCTGATAAATGTAAAATAATGCACTTGGCATGTAAAAATCCAGAGGCAGAATATAGTATTAAGAGTACTATGCTGTCATAGACAGCAGAGGAAAAGGATTTGGGAGTAATTACTTCTGATGCCTTAAACATAGGCAGGCAATGTAACAAAACAATGGGGAATGGGTTGTGTAGGTAAAGGCATTAGTACCAGAAAAAGGGAAGTGGTCATGCCACCCAACATATCTCTGGGTTAGACCTCATCTAGAGTATTGTGTACAGTACTGAAGACCCCAAACTCCAGAAGGATATGGATACTCTAGAGAGAGAACTCGGAGGAAGGGTACAAAAAATACGAAATATCAGGATAGACTAAAGGATATATGTATGTATGTATAGCTTGGAGGAAAGAAGAGAGAGAGCGGATATGATAGAAACATTCAAATACATAAAGGGATTCAAAACGTGCAGGAGGGAAGTACATTTCAAAGGAGTAAAAATGTTAGGACAAGAGGCCATAGTCTAAACCTAAAGGATTAGATGCTTAGATGTAATGTAAGCAAGTGGTAGATCAGTGGAAGAGCCTACCAGCAGAAGTGGTTGAAGTTAATACAGTGAAAGAATGTAAGCATGAATGGGATAGGCAATTAGGCATAAGGCTGTTCTGAACATAAGACAAGACCAAGGACCAAATAAGATTTGAGGTTTTTGCAGAAGGAAAAATAAGCAGACTAGATTGGCAGAATGATAATTACCTACTGTTGTATTGTCTGTATACTGTCAGCCATTCTGACTAGAAGAACAGTGTGTGTTTATTTCAGTAAATTAACTGTTTTAGATCTCATAATACAATAATGCAGCACACGCTGTAGAACCCAAACACAGGAGCACAGCTTTCTACATGTGCTTTAGAAAGTCAAGTTTATTATTAGGCTTTAGGGCTCTGCAATGGAAAGATAAAATATGGACAGATGTCAACAGGAAGTAAAGGAGATAATAATCCATTTCCATTTTAGTTAATGGATTACCTGTAAGTAAATGAAAATACAGCAACCTGTTAAGTAATATATTTTCTCTATCGTCCAATACAGGTTACTGGTAACTTTGGGTAGGAGATCCGCCCCTTTAATTGTAGGCAGGAACAATTCTAGAATTGTATGCAAGGGGTGGAGCCTACCTTCCCTCCTTGGCTGTAGCTAGCCATACAGCTCCAGAAAGATTTGTTCCTTGGTGAAGGCACAGGCAAGAGAACAGTTCTGCTGTAGCTTTAGAAGTTTTTTATTTTTCTGTTAGAAATAGAATACCACCATTAGGCACATAACCATAACTGACAATGCCCTTAGATGTGGCTAGCTCAGTGACCAGGTGCTTTTTGTGGACCTTAAGCCCTGGGGGGAAAATCTTGGCTACAAGTTCTTTCCTCAGGAGTTGCTCACTGAGGCTTCTTCTTAAAACATGGTAATCTGAAGACAGAAGATCTGCAGGAAAGGTGAGCAACCCTTTGAGTGCTACAGGTCCACATGTCCCACAGGGGTTTTTCCTTGGAGTTCCTGTTGCACACTCCTGCACTCTGTATGTCTGTTGGGTGTTTTGGAGCAGGTTTAAGTGGTACTTAACCCTTTAGCTGCTGGTTTGGCATTCAATTGGGGGGGTTTCTGACACTTTTCCTACTGGTTCAGTGTTTTTGCGTATCCTAACATGTTCTAGTGATGTTACATGTCTTTTAATAGTACACCTTCAATTTTGTGAAATTTGAGTTCCCGTGCGCTTTACCGCATAGGCGCCATTGCTCCATTCACTCCTATGGGACTGTACAGTTTGGGATATATCTTTGCAACCATTTAACCTAGCGACTTCAGAGATGGCTCATTCTTCTTGTCTGCCCTTGCTCTATCATCCGGTTCATGTTTCCAGTGTGTTGGGGGGCTCAGGGGGCTTCAGGCACTGTTGGGGTACTTTTTCTGGGAAAACTACATTTCCCATGAGTGCTTGCTTTGCGCTCTCGTTTCTGATTGGCTTCCGCCGCAGCAGCCATTTTGTGCTATTTCCAGAACGAGTATCCTACGCAGGGCTTGGACTCTCCTTATCTCCTCTGCTGATTAACCCTTCGCCTGCCAGATAAGTCTAAATTAGCAATTTCTGGGGTGAAACTTTAATCCTACACACTGTAATTGGTTGATATACTGTAAGGTTATTGACACTGTGAGAATGTCTATACCGTTAGAGCTTGGGACCAGACCTAAGATTAAGGATGCGGGGGTCTCTGTATCCCCTATTGTGAATTGCTCTTCCTGTCATTCAGGATTACCTTGAGAATTCATAGGTCATTTATGCCCAGCATGTTCTGATGTCCCTGAGAGTCTCTCCAGCCATGCAATAGAGCCAGTTTGGGTGTAAGAGTTCAAGGCTGCTACTAAGGACCTTAGGTCCACATTGCAACCCTTTCCATCCCATTTACGGGGGACTTCCATTCTTGGTAGACCCCTTCCTTTGTCAAGTCTTCCCTGCTAAAACCTCAGGGTGTACCTGACGTGTCAGATTCCTCTGATGAGGAACTGCTGTTGGATTCAGATGTTGAGGAATGTTATGTGGTGGGCTCCTCTCAGTTCTTTGGGGATCCTTTTGAGGCTGATCCTGAGCCCTCGGCTGAGGGCCTGATCAGGGCTATTTTAAATACCCTAAACATTCCCTTAGTGCAGGAGGTTCCTTCTGACCCTTCTGATGTATTTCAGGAGCCTAAAAAGCCCCTTACTTGCTTTCCACCTAACCCCACTCTTGACCGCCTTGTGTCTGAAGAGTGGAAGTCTCCGGACAGAAAACTGTCTGTCTCCAAGAAATTTGCCATGCTTTATCCCTTCTCTGAGGCTGTGCTTGCTCAGTGGGTTCATCCCCCCAAAGTGGATGCTCCTATCTCCAGGCTATTTAAGTCTACTGCCTTGCCAGTGTCTGATGCGTCTGCTCTAAAGGACTGGACTGACAAGAAACTTGAGGTCTCCCTCAAGTCCATCTGTGCCACTGCTGGTACTGCCATGCGTCCAGCATTCGCTGCAGCATGGGTGAACTGGGCCATTGCAGTCTGGACTGAACAGCTCACCCTTGCTGTTCATCAGGGTGCTCCTACTTCGGATATGTTGTGCCTCCTTGCCAACATTTCTGAGGCTCAGCACTATGTTTCTGTTGCTTTATTCGATGCCATCTGTTTGGTGGCCAGGGTTTCCACCATGTCTGTGGTTGCCAGACAGACTCTTTGGCTCAAGATCTGGTATGCTGACACTGTTTCCAAGAAAGCATTGCTCTCCTTAGCTTTTCAAGGCACTTCTTTGTTTGGGCAGATCTTAAAGGAGCAGGAAACTTTTTTTTTATGAAAACACATATTTTACAGATCATTTTCTGCTGAATAAAACAAGGTCACTCCCATCACTGTCAGATGTTTAATTCAAAATTTATAGCAGTTTAAATAATCAGGAAGTGAATTTACTGTGCTTTACTTCCTGATAGTTCTAACTGACAGGAAGTGACAGGCCGTTTCTATCACATTCTATGGAGAACTGTATCTCTCTGACTTTTCTGACTTTCCTCTCCATTAGAATCGAACAGGAAATCTAATTAGAATTTGACCACTAGAGGGCACTGCTAATGTAAAAAAACATGGGTTTAAACTGTAATAACTCTGAACATATAAATCTCTCGGCAGTGGGAGTACCCTTATTTTACTCAATAGGAAAATCCCTAAAACATATATTTTTTCATAAAAAGAGTTTACTGCTCCTTTAAGGATCTGATCAGTGAGGCCACAGGGGGTAAGAGTATCCTTCTACTCTTGGTCCCTAGGAAGAAAACGCCGCTTAAGCATAACCAGTATTTTCGGTCCTTTCAGAATGAGACACGTCTGGCGAACCAGACGGTTCCTTCAGCTCCGCGTACCTCTTCCTAGCTCAAACTGCAATGGAAGCCCAAGGTCTCCTCCAAGTCCAAGGCTTCCAAACCTTCTTTGACATGACTCACTGAAGCCAGGTCCGCACTCTGCTGTGGGTGGTCGTCTGCTCCGCTATCACAGCATTTGGGAGGATTCAGTGGCGGACCCATGGGTTTTACAGGTGGTGACGGAAGGGTACAGGATCCCTTTAGTCTCTCTTGCTCCCTTTCACTTCTTTCCTTCTCATACGCCTCAGGGCACAGAGAAATGCCTTCTGTTCGACGGCGCTATTCCCGCTCTTCTTCACAAGGATGTTCTAGAGCCGGTTCCAGTTCAGGACAGAGGTATGGGTTTTTACTCAAACCTCTTTGTGGTCTCCAAGAAGGATGGCGGTTGTCATCCCATTTTGGACTTGAAGGATCTCAATTCCTTTGTGATCCGGACTCATTATCACTAGGAGCCTCTACGTATGATGATTGCTGCAATGTCTCCGGGGGAATTCCTTGCTTCTCTGGATCTTCAGGACGCGTATTTACACATTGCCATTCATCCAGAGAGCCGGCAGTATCTCTGATTTGCGTGCGACTGGGGGCATTTTCAGTTTTCAGCTCTTCCATTTGGTCTGATGACAGTTCCTCAAGTCTTCAACCGTGTCCTGGGAGCCTTAGTGTCCGTCCTCAACTGGGACGGCATCAGAAATACTCCATACATGGACGACCTGCTTCTGAAGGCCCCTCTGCGGAACTTCTTCATCAGCAGGTTCAGCAATGCATTCATGCTCTCACCCATCATGGGTGGATCGTCAGCTTGGACAAATCAGATCCTGTTCCATCCCAGCGTCTGGTCTTCCTGGGCCTCCTCTTCGACACCCAGAAGAGCATGGTGTTTCTCATGGATGAGGTGTCTCACCAGATCGCCCTCAGGGTTTCTGCGGTCCTGTCTCAGGATCCAGTTCCAGCCTAGAAGCTGTCCTCTTTAGTGGGGAAATTCATTTCCACCATAGAAGCGGTACCGTTTGCCAAGGCGCACACCAGGGAACTCCAGCGGTTTGTGATCCAGGTGTGCAGGGTTCAGCCGGACCTTCTGAAGATCTGGGGGGCAGTCCTGGGTTGCCTGAGCACTCAGGGTCGATGGTCTCCGGAGGAATCTCTCCTTCCCATCAACATATTGGAGCTTCGGGTGATATTCCATGCCCTTCGTCATTGGACATCTCAGGTGGAACACTGTCCAGTCCGGGTACAGTCCGACAACGCCATGGCCGTGGCTTACATCAACAAGCAGGGCAGAACAAGAAGTCTCGCCGCTTAGTTAGAGGTCAAGGCTATTTTGTCCTGGGCAGAGGAACACGTTCCTGCCATATCCGCAGTGCACATTCCTGTCGTAGACAACGTCATAGCGGACGTCCTCAGTCAGCACACAATGGACAGTGGAGAGTGGGAACTGCACCCAGAGGTGTTCACCCTCATTGTTCAGCAGTGGGGTCTTCCTTACATCGATCTGATGGCGACAAAACACAACAGGAAGGTTCCAAGGTTCTGCTATCAATGGAGGGACCCTCTAGCTCTGGTGGTGGATGCCATGTCCATTCCTTCATTATGTTCTCTGGCCTACATCTTTCCTCCCCTCCCAATGTTGCACAGGGTGTTACGGAAATTATGACTGGAGCGCTGTCCAGTCATTCTGATTGCTCCGTACTAGCCTTGCCAAGCTTGCTTTCTGGAGCTTCTGGATCTGTCAGTGGCGGAGCCATTCTGGCTCCCTTGCCGTCTGGATCTTCTTCTACAGGGTTACCTGTGGATGGAGGATGTTCATCGGCTAGCTTTGACAGCTTGGAAATTGAATCCTCAATACTGAAGAAGTAAGGGTTTTCTTCTGGCGTAGTGGCTACTATGCTTAGTGCCCTGAAGCCTATTTCTTCCAAGGTCTACCATCATGTATGGTCGACCTTCCTATCTTGGTGTGCTGATAAGGACCTGTCTCAGGAGTTTGATCTCTCTACGGTCCTGTCCTTTTTGCAAGACAGTGTGGATAAGGGTCTCAGTTTGAGTTCCCTTAAGGTTCAGACATCTGCTCTCTCTGTTTTCTTTCAGAGGTGCTTTGCCATCCTTCCTGATGTCAAGGTTTTCTTCCAGGGCGTTGCTCATACTTGATCTGCCTTCAAGAATCCTGCTCCTCCATGGGATCTTAATTTGGTTTTGGGCATTCTTCAGCGCCCTCCATTTGAGTCTTTGGCTACTATTCCTCTACACCTGTTGACGTGGAAAATGGCCTTTCTCCTGGCAATTGTGTCTGGCCGCTGTGTCACGGAGTTACATGCTCTGTCCTGTAAACCTCCCTATTTGGTGTTTCTCAAGGACAAGGCGGTGCTTCGCACCTCTCAGGAGTTCCTCCCCAAGGTGCTTTCGGAGTTCCACATCAATCAGGAGATTGTGGTGCCCTCTTTCTGCCCTGACCCCACCTCTGACAAGGAGAGGGATCACGACTTGTTAGACATTGTGCGTTGTCTCAAGTTTTATGTACATCGCACTGAGTCTATCAGGTATTCTGATGTGTTGTTTGTCATTCCTGAGGGTCCTAGGGCAGGAAGACCTACATCCAAAGTGACTATTGCTTCTTGGATCAAGTGCACAATTTGTACGGCTTATGAGCTGAGGAAGAAGCCTGTCCCTTTCAAGGTCACTGTTGGGGCCTCTTGGGCTTTTAAGAATCAGGCCTCTGCTGATCAGTTGTGCAAGGCTGCCACCTGGTTGTCTGTGCACACCTTTTCGAAGCACTACCGTGTTGATGTGCTGGCATCGGCTGAGGAGGAAGATCCTGGAGGCAGTCTTGCCTGTCTAGGATCTTCTTTGGTTCTTGGTGCTTCCTTCACTTTTGAGCCCTGTTGGCTCTAGTTCTGTGTGCTGTGTAACAGTTTTTGGGGTGTTTTTATCCCTGTTCAGTGTCCGTTGACACTTCAGTTATTTTGTTGGGCTATCGCTGATCTGATGGTTCTTATCTGCTCTGGGGACTTTGGGGGCCTTGCGCCTGGTCCTTGCCTTACTTCCCGCCTCTGGGAAACTCAGTGGTTGGACATCCCAAAGTTACCAGTAACCTGTATTGGACGACAGAGAAAAGAGGATTTTAGTCTTACATGTTAAATCCTTTTCTCTTAGTCCATACAGGTTACTGGTCTCCCACCCTGTCAAGGGACCATGCTTGGCTCTCCTGTGACAGACCGTGGGGGTCCTTCAGGGTCATGCTCACAGGAGTCTTCTTTCCCTTCCACTATCTAGTCAATAGTTAGTATCTCAAATCTTTCTGGAGCTGCTTGGCTAGCTGCAGCCAAGGAAGGAAGGTAGACTCCACCCTCTGCATACAGTTCTAGAATTGTTCCTGCGGATTGCCTACCCAAAGTTACCATTAACCTGTATGGACTAAGAGAAAAAGATTTAACAGGTAAGACTAAAATCTTCTTTTGTCACTAGAGGGAGCTAGTTGCATATATCCACCAAAATAGCATTGTGCCCAGTAATAATTCTTAGATACAATAACAAAATAAGGCATCTATTTACAATTATTATTAATATTATTACTGCTGTATTGTATATTTCTAATGTTTCATAGGATGGGGTAAAATCAAGATAACAAATAACACTGATATATCTTATAGTTAGTAGCAAAAACATTAAATCTAACTACCTTTTAAAATGTTAGAATGTTTGGGGTTAATATATGGCTATTCTAAGGATTAAATAAATCTGAGCCTTTAGACAGCAAGTTGGGAAGACTGGATTGGTCAGTTAGTTATCATTCATCCAAATCTATATTTTTATGTTACTAAATTATGATTTATTTTAATTGTAAATGTTAATGTTTGCAGTTGCAGCCTTCTTTTTTCAAAACAGGATGAGTAACCAGAAGGATGCGCAACATACTGCTATGAGTTATGTACCCCTCTGACATTTGAAGTGTTAAAAAAAGCTATATTCATACCTTTACCATAATGTGGAAAGGGCTTAATTAGGGTGACTCAAAGCTGGAGGGCTGAGATGTTGGACTTACACCTGGGTGAAGAAGTGGGAGGAGGGTGAGAGTGAGCAGAATAGATGATAAAGCAGTCTGTTACAATTGAACTCACAAAAGAAATGCACTGGAGATGATTGCAGCATGCATGGGGTTAAGCCTCAGCCTCTATCCCTGTAGACCCAGTAACTCATTCTGAAAACTGGAGTCACCGGGGCAGATCCAGAGAGTTCCCAGGTAAGGGTATATTGTAGTAAATGGTAGGGGAAAATTTACATTTTGCCAAGATGCATTTGTTTAGTTCTGCTCATTGTTCAACCATCCTTATGCTTCCAAAACGTAAAAGGGATTAAGGAGAATCAAGGGAATAACTAGAGCCTGTTGGGTCCTGGGGTAAAATCTGAGGCTAGTTCCCCTGCATGGTCTGGATCTGAATTAAATCATGCACCTACACATACCCATAGTGCAATTCACCACCAGAGAATCTTATATGGTCAGAAAGAGAGAGGAAAGCAATCCGGGGAGCAGCTGCATCAGTATGACCCATATGCTGACAATGAACAATTATATTAGAGGGGTGTTCAACCCATTGCTTTGAAATGTGGTGGATTCTTCGCTGGTGCTGAAAAGGGTTAATGAAGCAAAGGGAAGGGTCTCCCTGAAGCTAGTCTTATCTTATTAGTTAGGAGTCTAAGATAGGAAAACAGCATAGTGCAAAGCCAACTGGCCTTCTTGAATATTGGGCCCAGTCACAACTGCACCCTTGTGCCCCATTTAGTTAGGTCCCTGAAGGCAATGTATAAAATGGGGGATACGATACATAACATGGGTTGCTCTTTTAGATATTTTAGCTAATTGAGCACCTCTGCCTAAACTTATTTGTAGGACTTGTATGCAAATCATTCCTTACAGCTGGCATAAAGGAAAGAAAGAATTTTGCTCTGAACTTCTCTAGTATCAGTTAGTAAATAAGGTGCACCTTGGTGCAGAAGGAAATAGCCCCCCACACTGCCAATCATTGTTGCATGAGATACCAAGTAGCCATTTTGGTGCACAAAAGGTTTGTACATAGGAAAGTGTCCCTTGCACATACACTTACACTAAATTCTGTTTGTACATTTGCAATGTATTCTGTACCACTCTGGAACTCAAAGGGTAAATTCTAGTGATGATCGAGCACCCCGATGCTCGGGTGTTCGGGTGCTCTGGCCGAGCGCCCCCGGAGGCTCGAGTGCTCGGCCGAGCACCCGAGCCCCATTGAAGTCAATGGGAGGACTCGAGCATTACACCAGGCACCCCCTGCTCTGATGAGGGGAGGGTGCCTGGTTCATAGGAAAAGGTCAGAAAATGATGGAAACACCACAGAAATGGTTCAGGGACAGCATAGGGAGGATGTCTGGATGCATCTTGGACTCCAACGTCGCTGCTGGGAACGATGTTTCGCCCGTAGTACGCCATTTTTACAGACTGACCGTAAAACACACAAAAAGGAAGATAAAAACGATTTTAGGCGAAAAATTGTTACCAAACAGTATTTGCTGTATATTTACTTGAACTATCAGGATCACGTCCACTTCCCCGTCCCTTTTTACCTGCCTTCTTCATATTAAACGGAATATATGCCGGTAATCTGCGGCTAGGCACACGAAACAGAATGTGACGCTAATCTGCGGCTAGGCACACTAAACAATATGTGACGCTAATCTGCGGCTAGGCACACTAAACAATATGTGACGTTAATCTGCGGCTAGGCACACTAAACAATATGTGACGCTAATCTGCGGCTAGGCACACGAAACAGAATGTGACGCTAATCTGCGGCTAGGCACACGAAACAGAATGTGACGCTAATCTGCGGCTAGGCACAGTGAACGGAATATGTGACGTTAATTTGTGAATTTGCACACTAAACAGAATGTGACAATAATCTATGGCTAGGCACACGTTTAAAATGGCCCTTTTTGTCACTGCGTTGTAAAATCATTGGCCCTGTGCACCTAACAGAATATGTCAGCTTGTCACTGCACTGTGAAATATTTGTCCCTGTGCACCTAGTACAATGTCACCTTAGAACATGTCCCCCCCCACAAAAAAATGAAATTCTGCCACCCCCAAAAAAAATTAAATGCTGCCCCCACACACAACAGTCCTAAAAAGGACTTTTGGGTCTTGAAAGAGTTTCGATTTTATTCTCCCTACACTGACTTCCTGTGCATCTAGTATTATATGTCACCTTATAAATATCCCCCCCCACAAAAAAAAGGAAATTGTGCCCCCCCAAACAAAATATAAATGCTGCCCCCACACACAACAGTCCTAAAAAGGACTTTTGGGTCTTGAAAGAGTTTCAACAATTTTATTCTCCCTACACTGACTTCCTGTGCATCTAGTATTATATGTCACCTTATAAATACCCCCCCACACAAAAAAAAGGAAATTGTGCCCCCCCAAACAAAATATAAATGCTGCCCCCACACACAACAGTCCTAAAAAGGACTTTTGGGTCTTGAAAGAGTTTCAACAATTTTATTCTCCCTACACTGACTTCCTGTGCATCTAGTATTATATGTCACCTTATAAATACCCCCCCACACAAAAAAAAGGAAATTGTGCCCCCCCAAACAAAATATAAATGCTGCCCCCACACACAACAGTCCTAAAAAGGACTTTTGGGTCTTGAAAGAGTTTCAACAATTTTATTCTCCCTACACTGACTTCCTGTGCATCTAGTATTATATGTCACCTTATAAATATCCCCCCCCACAAAAAAAAGGAAATTGTGCCCCCCCAAACAAAATATAAATGCTGCCCCCACACACAACAGTCCTAAAAAGGACTTTTGGGTCTTGAAAGAGTTTCAACAATTTTATTCTCCCTACACTGACTTTCCCTGCCTAAGCGCATCTCTCCCTGGCTAAGAATGAGCCGAACTCGCGCGTCGGGTGCTATACAGCACCCGATCACGGGTTCTGGCCAGCCAATCAGTGTAATGCCAGCAGCCAACATGGCTGCTGGCATTACACTGATGTCAGAGCCTCCCCGCACGTTTATTGGCTGTGCAGCAGCTGCGAAACGTGCGGGGAGGAGACCCGAACATGGCGGGCGAGCACATGCGGTACTCGTACGAGTACCGCCATGTGCCAAGCAGAGCGATGCTCGAGCCGAACCAAGCTTCGGCCGAGCATGCTCGCTCATCACTAGTAAATTCCCCACACTATCTTCCTGAATATCACAGACGTTTATAGACCGAAAGACACAAAAGTCCTTGTATGCTGCAAGCAAAAGATTCTGGAACAGACTAACTGCACCGCAGGGGACACATGACAATTCCTAAAATTTGACATTGCTTTAAACAAGGTTTTTAACCCCTTGGATACTAAAGAAAGGGCAATGTTTTAAGCATTCAAGGAGTTCAAATCACCATTTCCCACAATATGAATTTTTATTTCCCCCTATGGTTTGTTCCAGAACAGCTTATCCGTTGCTTTCTTCTTGCAGCCCATAGAGACTTATTACATCACTGTGATAACCCTCCCCTTTTGCATCAATGGAACAGTAAAAATCACTTCTAAGTTATAATAATAATTTTACTTAAAAAACAGATTTCTTCAATTATTATTTTTATGTTTATGCTAGTTGGGGCTAAACCTACTTTCCCTAGCCCCTCTAACTCCCCTTTCCCTACTTCTCTCCCTCCCATTATGTAAATAACATTTAGTAGCCAGTGAGAGGGAACACCCAAGATCTCTCTTTCAAGTGTATTCATATCTGAACGGGTACAGGGTGAGGGAGATATATGATAAGGTATTGCTACGGGGTAAGTTGGTGCAATGTAAAGAATAATAATATTAATAATAATAATAGCTATGTGTAGTGTTAGATCTTGTTTTGTAAGAATAATTTCATGCTTACAGGTGAAACTTTTCACCTCAGAGTAGCCAACTAGAAGAAAAAGGACTAAAAGAGTACATTTAGCCATTTGTTATTATGCATTACAGTCATGTAGGTTGAGTTCCTAAGAACTTGAACTAGTTGCAAAATGGAGATACAAAAAAATCCAGTTGATTTAAATCAAAGGGAATTTGGGACATTTTTACTTGTTCTTTATTGTGCAGTTGATTTGTAGCAGAATTAATCCAGATTGTCTTAGTAAATCAGCCTCATGCTCCATCAGCACAACAGTGGCCACACTTCATGATATGCACTAGAGTATATGATCATTTGAGTTCATACCAGTCGACTTTCTCCACCATCTTTAAAGGGATCGTAGTACCTTACCTTAAAAAATGCAGCTCTCTTTAAGCCTCCTATAAACTGGTCCATGCAACGCTGTATTTAATCTTTTCTGTTTTGTAGTTCAAGAGTATTTTAATACTAATGGATCTCCTTCCTTTTGGCTCTCTGAGCCGGCCAGAGAGCGTGCATTGAGGGACAGTCTTCATTGGGCATAAGGAATATCCTGCCATCCTTCATCAAGGGGGGCAGGGTTTTCCTTATATTCAGTGCCTGAAGATTGTCCCTAGATGCGAATTGTCCAGTCCCATAACTGGATTCCATATCTGAGGGGAGGCAGCTAGGAAGAGGTAAAAGGTGCGGGAGGGTATCCTTTAGCATTGAATTATTCTTGAACTACAGGTTTCTTGGCCCAGGTTATAGGAGTTTCAATCAGAGCTGCGTTTTTTTTTTTTTTTTTTGAGGTATTACTATCTCTTTAAGCAAGCACTTTACTTCCCATGGTTTGTGCAAGAAAAAATAATTTCACACCATTACTTCTAAGCCTTCGAAACTCCATAGTGTCAAAGATTAGAGGAGAGGAATGCTACAAATTGCCAATAGACTGCCCCATTGCTCTTCCAGTGTTGAAAGTTGAGTTAAAGAGAGATTTTTTTGTTTAGGAAGCTTAGTTAATTGGCAGGTGTACAGACCAAAAAATGAATTCCAGCACCTGTTTTTGTGTGGAATCGTATTTGTTCAGTCATTCACTCTGGTGTCTCTTAAGTTCTTTGTTTAGGACGTGAATCTTTTATACAATCATATATTAGTCATTGGTAGGATCTTAGTTTGTGACAATATTACATGGATTCCGCCAACAGATATAGTGTTAAATTTTATCCTGAGACCGATTCTCATCTGTCTCTGTCGTAAGAGATGCTGTCCAGCCTGTATCCTCCCATAAGGGTGAGACTTCATTCCAGCCCAATATATATGTATATATGTATAACTTTTTTCCTTGAATCAGAATCCATTGTTTATTAATAATCATTTTTAGATCCTTTTTTTGTTATTTGTACTGTAATTACTGTAATAAACATCTCCTTTCAGAATACATGCCTGGGCAGTCTATCTCTATCTGAAAACATTGGTGCTTTGATTTTTTTAATTCCATCTCACAACCCCTAGACTAGACAACCCCATTTTCTTTTTTCCTAAGCATGTGAAGCCAATTTATATCCAGTGGTAGCCAACCCTGGTCATCAAGAGCTTTCAACAGTGCATGCTTTCAGGATATCCCAGCTTGAGTTCAAGTGGATCAGTTAAAGGGATAGTAAAATCCCAAAAAAACTGTTGGCGAATTGATAGGAGTAATAAAAAAAAAATGTAATGCCCTTATTCCCATCTCTCAAACCGTTATGGTTTGAGAGATGTAAGGAAATAAAGACCTCCGCTCCCACCCCCTTCTCATGCGTCCGCTGTATAGCGGACGTCATGAGATCCTGCTTCCGGGATCAGACAGCCGCTCTTCAGGAGCGCAGTCATCTAGATATCTAACTATGATTACTTCATCGGAATTGTCTACAACGTGTGCTTGCAAGCCAGGCACACATTGTAGACCATACCGATGAAGTAATTATAGTTAGATATCCCGATGTCAGCACTCCTGAAGAGCCGCCTACAATCGGTCGACCGGATTCTGCCACTGACAGCTTTACAGCTCGTCAGGCAGAAAGGGGAGGGAGCGGAGGACTTTATTTTCTTACATCTCTCAAACCATAATGGATTGAGAGATGGGAGTAAGGGCATTACATGTTTTTTCATTATTCCTATCAATTCGCCAACAGTTTTTTGGGGGGTTTACTAACCCTTTAAAGTAACTGAGCCACTAATTAGTCCACCTGTGGTCCAGCTGGGATATACTGAAAACACTCACTGTCGGAAGCTCTTGAGGACCAGGGTTGGCTTTTCCTGTTACATACAGTGAGAGCAATCCCCTTGGATTTCCAACTTTGTACATTTATTGTAGTGCTTAGGGTGATGGGGATTCAGCTCTCATTTTCCCCAGGCTCATTTAGCAGTATTATGAGGAGAGATGGGGATTATAGATCCCTCTTTCTGATCTGAAAGTATATTTGAGGTGTCATCACAAGACCACATCATCTCCTTTTTTAAAAAAAAAACAACAAAAAAAAACCCAGATCTTTTTGTACACTATTACTCAGATGTTTTTAGCAATACATTCCATACAAATGTTGCTAAAGTTATTACTGCATTTCCAGTGATTTCACTTTTGATTTAACGAGTCACTAAATTCACATTTCTTTCATTGTTTTGTTTAATAACTAGGTGCAAATTACACACAATTTTATTTGTTTTTAATTAATAACCCTTTGATATAACGTGGGATAAATACAAATTCTCATTGTTTTATATGAATCATAGACCTTTCTTTCATTCAAGGGGCTGGAAATCTCATTTAAAGGGATAATAATACTTCATTTTATCTTTATTTTATTTTGTAGGCATTAAAAAAACATGAAGAATGATATAAGTCTTATCTCTCAAACCTTTATGGTTTGAGAGATATTCACAAGCAAAGTTTCCCCTCCCGCCCCTTTTACCTAGTGTAAGCCATGTGGAATCTGGTTGTAAGACCAGACAGATAACAGAAGGGGAGAATCTTCTTCCTATGAGAACAATGAAAGCCCTGCCCCCCTTGACAAGTTTTACAGGTTTTTTCCCTTATCTTAATTGAAGATTGTCCCTCTCTGCAATCTACCTGGGCACCTCCCTTCTACTCTGGCTGAAAAGTATTACATCAGTAAAAGGGGCGGGAGGGGGATACTTTGTCATTGAATTACTCTTGATCTACAACTCTGACAGAATTGAAACATTACTATCCCTTTAAATCAATGGGGATAAGAGGAGCTTTTATTTGTCTCCTACAATTCAGTTAATTTCCCTCAGAATTATTCCAGGTTGTCAGCGTCTCATGGAAATAAAACTTCTCACCTTCATTTCTGCCATGACTGGTCAAAATCTTATATATTGTTTTTACTTTTTATGTATCTTTCACTTTCCATTTCTTTATAGATTCAAACACTGAGTCTGATGTGCTAAGAAAGTGGTTCAATTTTGGAGAAAACCAACTGCATAATAGGGAACAAGTATAAATATTAATTGGTTTAAATGAGGCTTTGAACTCCTTAAATTCAAGAGATACTTCTCTATTTTTCAAGGGTTAAACAAAATTGAAAATCAATGGGAATCTGAGGAATATTTATGTGTTCTTTATCACACAATTTGTTTATTTCAGAATCGTTCCGCTCTTCTTAGTACACAGGCCTCACTGTGATTATGAGCCACTGCACTTATATTATACATATATTTCACTTTTTCTACTTCTGTGGGAAAGCAGAAACCAGTAAAGCATGGTTCACTATCTTGCAAGATTTGAATGTGGAAACTTTAAAATAGTGTAATTAATGAATGCCCGTTAGCCTCATCTTGTATTTATAATGAAATTAATTAGCATGCATATAAAAGGATTTCAATTTGAAAACATCTAAAGCAGGAAATCTTCTATATTATTATGCAAAATAGCATTGTGTGCATCAACAAAGCCAGACACGTTCCATGAAAAAAATACTGACAAGAACCAAAAGGATATATCAGCATGACAAAGGCAACAGGAACCCACACGGTATCACTTGATCTATCGGCTGGGCTTGTTTTCATAATTATGAAAAAACAGTGAGGCTGATGTATTAAAGGAACACTAACACTTTCACACAATCCTAACTGCATCTATAAATTTTGGCCTTGCTTTTTGGTTCAAGAGATAACATCTTCAGTCCATCCTGTCTGTCATGCATATGGAGATGGACATGAAAATAACCACCTTGACTGCTGGACTCAACACCCCCCCTCTGTAATTTTAAGTTTTTTTATTTTCAGACAGGTAAAATGCATGAGTTCACATGAGCGGTTAAGTATATGAAGTTTGAGGTCCTGTGGTCTTGCTAACAACTGCACTTCCATGCACGGGCATCCACATATATTTTTCTGGGAGGTCAGGGGCAAAGCCAAAATCAGGGTAGATCCTAAGTCTATGTCAGAAGTTTGTCCTATGTCCCATAGGCACAGATATCTCAAAGAGCTTACAACTGAAATGGAGCTATACTATTGGTACTACAGAGATTACAAATGAAATGGATATACATTTTTTTGTAAATATATTCTTTATTTAATCTTTTGTTGTACAAATATTAAAAAAGACACACAAACAGTAAATATACACTTACAACACACAAAAAATGCATAATTACCATAGGCTTCTATCAACCACGTACTAGACTTAGTTAGGAAGAAAATTCCGCATAAGTACACAAAAAAAACACAAACAACTTACAAAAAATTTCCAAAAAATATTTACCACTGGGAAGAGGGTCCAGGAAAGGCACTGCAAAGACTCAGTATAAAATCCCAAATTAAAATAGATCAGATAAGTTAGCCAATTGCTAAGGGTTATGTGATGTAGCTTTATCCAACACACCCATCCAGATATCCCCATTGTTCATACTTCTTGGCTGAACTGATATAAGTCCAACTTAATTGACTCGCCATCCTTACCTGGAATTACAACTGGGATGCGACTAGCATCCAAGGAATATCTACTGATTATTTCCAGTGGTGGGCGATAATTATTTTAACTGCTACAAAACTGTGGATAATTAAAGATCTATTTGTATCCACCATCTGTGGCCAGTTCATGTGTAATAACACTGATATAGGGATCTATCTAACTTATTAGATGTTAAAACTTCTGTAAGAGCGAATGTTTTATACCATATATTTCTAATTCAGTGACAACCCCACCAAATATAAAGATAGGTTCCTATTGACTGGTTGCATCTCCAGCAGATTGTCAGGCTATTTGGGAACATTTTATTCAGCCTAGTTGGAACAAGACACCACTTATTATTTACTTTGATGTTGGTTTCTGATAGATTCAAAGAATGTACAGCTGATGTTACTTCATGAAAACTCCTACACCAGTCTCTCAAATCTAGAGTACAGTTCAAATTATGTTACCAAGAGGACATGACTGGAAATATATCCGTAGACTTGGACAACCTCACCATTTTAAGACCTCTGGACAATACTTTATCTACTTTTGATCCTTTAAGTATAATTTCATTTGTACTAGAAATATCCTGTGATGGTCTAAATACCTTCTTAATCAGAAAATCCTTAATTTTAAGGTAGTTAAATATCTCTGCATTAGAAAACTGAAATTCTTGTACAAGTTGGAAAAATGATTTACATCTTCCAGAGATCATCAGCTGATTTATGTATCTGATGCCTTTCTTCCTCCAAAACTCAAAATTAATATCTGTAATATTTTGTTCAAGCATTAATAAGGAAGATGGCATCCCAATATTGATATTCAAAGATTGTTTCGCTGTCATCCAATATAGCTTACAGGTAACAACAGGAGGCATGTGGAGTTAAGGATTTAAGTGCCTTGATTTGGAATACTGTGGGGTATGATAAAATAAGGAACATTGGAAGAGCTAATTTAATGCTTGGTCAGATCCTTTTAGCTTGGGGACTATTAAAATAGGGTTTTAGTCTTACCTGTTAAATCCTTTTCTCTTAGTCCATATAGCTTACAGGCGGGCTTAGTCCATATAGTTACAGTAGGCTGGAACAATTCTCCAATGAATTGCAGGGAATGGAGCCTCCCTCTCCTCCCTAGCAGGCTACCACACTGCTCCCCTCCCGTTAGATTTGTTCCATTATCCTGGTAGGAAGGTTGTGAACAGTTCTGCTTAGTTTTATTTTATTATTGTTTTCCTTAGATATGGGGTGTCAAAATTCCCCCATTAGATGGATTACCATTACTGACTTCCCTTGGTGGTTTGCTCAGTTTACAGGAGCTGTTTGTGGATCCTTCAGCCCTGGGAGAGAACCATGCAACCCATGTCTCTCTCTCTCCAGGAGTCTCTTTATGAGGATTTGTCCTTATAATGGTAATCTGAAGAAAGAAAACATGCAGAAAAAGGTGAGCAACCATTTGAGTGCCATGGTCCACTTGTCCCACAGCTCCCTTTGTACAAGGGAGTTCTCTGTAAGTCCTGCACTCATGATGGGTATTTCTATTTCTGTTCTGAAGGTCATTGGAGCATGTTGGGCAGTTTTGTGGTAAGTAACCCCTTCCCTGCCAGTATTTGGGATGATGGGGTCTCAGTTATTTTTTTGAAATTCGAGCTTTACTGCATGACCGCAATGCTCCATTGATCTCTATGGGACAGACATGTTGGGACGTATCTCTGCAACAGCTCATTGTACCTAGTTCAGAGATGGCTCATTTTACTTGTCTACCCTTGTCTATTACTCTGGTCGACATTCCCAGTGTCTGAGGAGCTTTGGGGGGGGGGGGTTCGGTTCGTTTTTTTGGTACTCTGTTTGAGAAACTATGTTTCCCATAAACTCCCACTTCTTGGGCTGAATTATGATTGGCTCTCTTTGTGGTCGCCATTTTGTTTTTCCTCTCTATCGAGTATCATATGCAGGGCTTGTTCTCCTCAACTCCCCTCCTCAGGTTGCCAGGTTGGCTGAAACGTATGTCTGGGGTTAGCTGTTTCCCTTGTTCAGAGAGGAATTGTCTGGCATTTTGTTGTTGGACTGTCATTTCGCAGGACCAGTATGATATGATTCAGAAGATTTCCTCTCTGTGCATGGCACTGGTGAGCTAAAAGAGATTGCACCCTGGGTGAGAGGACACAGTCCCAGTGAGCTTCTTGCATGTATTTGCTAGCTTGTGAGCCTAGTTGAGCATCTCTGATCTTTCTCTACATATGCAAATTGCTCTCGGGATTAGTCACCCTAAGAGTAATGGGGGGAATCCAGACGTGGACCCCTTGCTCACAGTGCCTAGAGGGATCACCTGCACCTCACTGAAGAGGACCAATAAGGCTGAAACGTACGTCTTGGGTTAGCTGTTTCCCTTGTTCAGAGAGGAATTGTCTGGCATTTCATTGTTGGACTCTCATTTGGCAGGACCAGTATGATATGCTTTAGAAAATGTCCTCTCTGTGTATAGCACTGGTGAGCTACAAGAGATTGCACCCTGGGCGAGAGGACACAGTCCCAGTGAGCTTCTTGCATGTATTTGCTAGCTCATGAGCCTAGTTGAGCATCTCTGATCTTTCTTGCCAGATAAGTGTATTTTAGGCTTTCTGGGGTGAGATCTGTAATATGGGTGACAGTATTTGGGTATTCCTTTACTGTACTGACACTTTATTCTGTAGAATGTCTGATCTACTAGGACATGGGGCTAGGCCTAAGGCTAAGGACTCAGGGGCATCTTAGACCCCCCCTTACTTACTGTTCCTCATGCCAAACAGGGCTTTCCAGAGAATACTCAGGTCACTTCCAGCCATGATCAAGAGCCACCTTGGGTCAAGGACTTAAAGTCCTCTAGAGCACAGTTTCCTCTTTCTCTTCAAGGGGTTCTTGAGTCTTGGACACCCACTACTTCCTTCAGGTTTGTGGCCCCTAAGGCCCTTGGTATTCCTGATCTATCTGATTCTTATATAGAGGATTCAGATGAGGATTCTGAGGATGGTATGTGTTCTGAAGCTGAGTCTTTCAATTTTTGTGGTTACCCCTTTGAAGCTGATCCTGAACCCTCTGCAGAGGGTCTCATTAAGGCGGTATTAACTGCCTTAAACATTCCCTCTACTATTATAGATTCTCATTCTTCTTCTGACATCATTCAGAGGTGCAAGAAATCCTGTACTGTTTTTCCGCCTAATCCCACTCTGGATCAAATTATTTTGGATGAGCGGAAAACTCCTGACAAGCGTCTGGCTTTATCTAAGAGATTCTCAAAGCTGCATCCTGTTACGGTTCAGTACACTCAGACATGGTAGATGTTGGTAAAACACAATTTTATTAAGGCACACAAGGAATGAGGTAACCCTCACGGGTCCAGTAACAACAGCAGTAACTGACACAGGACAGGTTACAAGCAAGTTAACCCACACGGGTCCAGTATGGATAACACACAGAATACTGACACAGGTCAGGTAAACTAGTTTGATACAGTGTATGAAAGTCCAATGTGGCCAGTGGAGCCACAGGCAAAGTGAGAGTATAGCGAAAGCCCAATGTCGCCTATAGGCAGCGAGAGGCGACAGTGACAGGACTGCAAACAACAGGCAAGGATCACCTGTATGGAGGATGCAAAGGTGGCCGCCCACCAACGACTACACAAGACTGGTCAGAGCTCGTGCCAGAACGGAGGCCCTACCGAGACTATCCACCACAGTGTGCACGTACTACCCTCAAGGGTTAATGTGCAATAGTATAAAAAGGATGGCACCTGGAAGCGCACAACGGAACTAATGGAGACTCAATCGCACAGAGTAACGGAGCCCAACAGTACCAGGGTAGTAGTAACGGAATGAGGCACTTCCCCCGAAGGGGTTAATAGCGGTATGGTCTGGATAACGGCAACCACCGGAGGAGCACAACTGAACCACGTATACACCAAGCGATTGCAGCACGGTGTGGGGGCACACTGAGACTCTGACCCACGGGCAGAATAGAACCGGCCACCGGAGTACCAGAATACAAGGAGGCCCAGTAATGAGGCAACGGTGCCAGGCAGGCAGCAGCAGGAACAGTCCGGTAAAAGCCCAGCCGGGCACAGGGAAAGCAGGAACCACCACCAAGTCGATTCGGTACACAGCACTGGAACGTCAGCCAAGCCGGGTTGGTACATGGAGCAGGAACCTCAGACTCGCCGGGTTGGTACACGGAGCAGGATCGTCGGTCTCGCCGGGTCGGTACACAGAGCAGGAACGTCAGCCAGGCAGGGTCAGAACAGGAAGCAGGAACGTCAGCCAATCCGAATCGGTTCACAGAGTCAGGACCGAGACAATGGTGTGGTCAGGCAGTCCGGGGTCATACACTGGTATCAAGACAGCAAAACTAGCGCTAGGCATCAGGTACACCACGAAATGGCAACTGCAGAGTGACAGCCCAGGGTATAAAAAGGCTGACATTGGGAGGAGCAGTACAGCGCAGCCAATAGGAAAGCACAATAGCAAGATGGACAGAATGCCGCCTAGATCACAGGCGCCGTGATACATCCCTTTTCTTAAGCTGCCTTGGCACAATGGGCTACTCCTCCACAGGTTGGTTCTCCCACTTCCAGGCTCTCTAAGTTCACTGCCTTGGCAGTTGTGGATGCTTAAGCTCTTAAGCACATGACTGACAGGAAGCTTGAAGCTGTCTTAAAGGCTAATTTCACTGCCAATGATACATCCTTGAGACCCACTTCTGACATCTGCCTGGGTCAATAGGTCCATTGCTGTTTGGACTGAACAGCTGACTTCTACTGTCCACAAGGGTGCACCAAAAGCTGACCTTTTATCTCTTTTGGCCAACATTTCTGAGGCACAGCAAAATGTTACTGATGCTCTTTTTGATGCTGTTAAGCTTGAAGCTAAGGTCTCGACCTTCTCTGTGACTGCAAGGTGCATGCTGTGGCTGAAGATCTGGCCTGCTGACTTGATCTCTAAGAGTCTCTCACTGATTTCTCTTCCCTTTCAGTGTACCTCACTTTTTGGCCCAGAACTGAAGACTCTTATCAGTGAGGCCACTGGGGGTAAGAGCACGTTGTTGCCTCAGGTTCCCAAATGCAACCCTCAGGTGAAAAGGCATTGCATTTTTCATCCCAAACAAGGGGAAGCATTTAGAGCGAATCCGGTAATGCCTCAAGCCCTGCTTTTCACCCCCAAGCCCAAACAGCAGTGGAAGTCAAAACACACCAAACCTAAATCCACCAAACCTTCTTCGGCATGACTCACCGAACCCTGGTCTGTGACCAGTAGGGGGTCGCCTGTAACATTTTTTGAGTGTTTGGACAGGCTCTGTTGCAGATCAGTGGGTATTACAGGAGATTTCAGAAGGTTGCAGGATTCCCTTCAAATCCCTCCCCCCCCCTTCAGGTTCTTATCTTCTCGCTCCCCTCAGGGTCAGAAGAAGCTCAGGCTTTTCAATGGGGTGCTCCAGTCTCTCTTGGACAAGGGAGTTCTGGCACCGTTCCCTAAGCAGGAGGAAGGTTCAGGTTTCTACTCGAACCTCTTTGTTATTCCCAAGAAGGATGCCGGCTGCCGTCCAATCCTGGACCTCAAGGCTCTCAACAATTTTGTGGTCAAGACCCACTACAAGATGGCGTCACTGCTTTCAGTCATTGCCGCAATGTGCCCAGGGGAATTTCTGGCATCTTTGGACCTTCAGGATGCGTATCTACATATCCCTGTGCACCCAGAAAGTCAGCAGTACCTCAGGTTTGCCTGCCATTTGGGACACTTCCAATTCATTGCTCCCCCATTCAGGCTCACGACTGCCAGTCAGGTATTCTGGTATTCGAGTTCTGGGTGCTCTAATTCCCTTCATGCATACCAACGGGATCCAGGTGACACCGTACATGGATGACATTTTTCTCAAGGCACCTTGAGGCACTGTGTTCAGGAGTGTGCTCCAATCCGCCTCCAACACTGTTGGACACTGAATATGGACAAGTCTGCTCCAGTTCCCTCCCAGAGCCGGGTGTTCCTGGGTCTTTGGTTTGACACTCTGCAGAGTATGGTCTTTCTAACGGAGGATTCAATTCAGCAGCTCACCTCCAAGGTATCCTCTGCCCTGTTGTGGGAATCAGCTCCAGCGCGGATGTTCTCCTCTCAGGTGGGGAAGATGATTTCAACCATAGAAGCGGTTCCCTTTACCATGGACCATGCCAGGGAACTTCAAACATTTGCAGGGGAAACCCAGATCTTCTGGATCACCCTATCTCTCTACCTGTGGAAGTGAGACAGACCCTTTACTGGTGGTTGGACCGCTCCAATCTGAGCAAAGGGATACCATTTGTTATCCCTTACTGGACCACTGTGACGATGGATGCCAGCTTACTCGGTTGGGGCACAGTCCTAGGTCACCTGAGTGTTCAGGGTTGCTGGTCTCTGGAGGAGACTCTTCTTCCCATCAACATCTTGGAGCTCAGGGCATTATCTCATGCTCTGAAGTATTGGTACTCTCACCTGGCAGGATGCCCAGTCTGAGTCCAGTCAGACAAAGCCACGGCCGAGGCTTACATCAACAAGCAACGACACACAAGAAGCCTGCGGCTTGGTTTGAGGTCAAAGCTATTTTGGCTTGGGCAGAAGACAATGTGCCTGCTATCTTTGCCGTGCACATCCCAGGTGTAGGAAAACATCCTCAGTTGACACGCAGTGGATCCCGGAGAGTGGGAACTTCACACAGAAGTGTTTGCCCTCCTGGTACAGAAGTGGGGTCTTCTTTGCATAGACCTGATGGCCACAAGGGAGAACCTGTAAGGTTCAGATGTTCTGCTCACAATGGCAGGATCCCATGGCATTCACAGTGGATGCTCTGTTGATTCCATAGAGATTTCCTCTGGCCTACATCTTCCTTTGCTGCCCAGGTTCTTACAGAAGATTCGGATGGACAACACCTCAACTATTCTGATAGCACCCTATTGGACCAGGCAGTCTTGGTTTCCCGAACTGTTGGCCTTGTCAACTCAGGGACCATTTCCTCTGCCACACAAACTGGACCTCCTTCAGCAAGGTTATCTGTGGAAAGAGGATGTGGATCAGCTGGCTTTGACAGCACGGCAGTTGAAACCTCCATAGTGAGACAGAAGGTTTTTTCTCCAGAGGTAATTTCCACTATGATCCAGGCCAGGAAACCTGTATCCTTGAAGGCCTACCACTATTTTGCATGCATGGTATGTGGACAAGGACCTTTCCTCACAAGAGCTTGAGCTTCTGGCTATCCTGTCCTTTTTGCTGGATGGAGTGAACAAGGGCCTTAGCATTAGTTCCTTGAAGGTTCAGACCTTGACTCTGTCTTTTTTCAGAGACGCATTGCCACATTACCAGATGTCAGGGTCTTTTTTCAGGGGGTTGACCATGCTTTCCCAGCTTATAAGGCACCCACTCCTCAGTGAGACCTTAATCTTGTATTGGGGGTTTTACAGAGGCCTCCCTTTGAGTCCTTGGCTACCATTACTTTACGTCTTTTGACGTGGAAGATGGCTTTTCTTTTGGCGGTGGTCTCTGTCCTCATAGTTGCTGAGTTGCAGGCCCTGTCCTACAAACCGCCTTTCCTGGTGTTTCACAAGGATAAGGCTGTTCTCCATACTGCTCAGGAATTTCTTCCTAAGGTGGTGTCTGAGTTCCCTAAATCTGACAAAGGAGAGGGATCTCCACTTGTTGGATGTGGTGCACTGACTTAAGTTCTACGTGCACCGCACTGTGTCTGTCCATCAGACTGATGCACTTTTTGTCATCCCTGAGGGTCCCAGGGCTGGTAAGGTGGCATCTCCATGATACCTGTAAGCTATATTGGATGACAGAGGAGAAAACAGGATTTTAGTCTTTAGTCCATATAGCTTACAGGTCTCCCACCCAATGAAAGTGACCATGCTTGTTTCCTGTGGCTGGATGTGGTAGTCCTTGTCACAGTAATCAGAAAAGGTTTGAGAAATGACACTGGGGGCAATACATTTCTCTTTATTATGACTTTAATATAGGGATTAGTAATTATTAAGTATTACTAGCCTTTTAAACAGCACAGAAAAGGTTATTATAAACTTATCTGGCAATGAAAGGGTTAAGGAGCTGAGGAGAGTTTCTACTAGCAGAAACACCACGTAAGGGCAATGACTTCTAGGCCCAGGGAAGTTTAAATAGGAGCTTAACCAAGGAGGGAACCAACTAGGAAAATCAGCTCTTGCCCACAAATAAATGCACATCCCCGCGCCTGCTCAGTAAATGTCAGCAATGCGGAAGTAGTCGGTGTCCATACCGGCCGATAGCACAGCAGAGGAAGGAAGCACAGGAACGCTAGGCTGCCTAGGGATACTGTAATAGTCCTATTGGGTCCGTGCTCACAGAAGCCTTTCTCTTCTTCTTGCTATCTAGCTCAGTAGGGTTAGTGTCTCATATCTAACTGGAGGGGAGCAGTTAGGTAGACTGCTAGGCAGGAGAGGGAGGCTCCACCTCCTGCAATTCATTGGAGAATTGTTCCAGCCTACTGGGAGATGCTGTCGCTTGTAAGCTATATGGACTAAGAGAAAAGGATTTAATAGGTAAGACTAAAATCCTATTTAAATAGCCCCCAAACAGGATCTGACCAAGCATTAAATTAGCTCTTCCAATGTTCCTTATTTTATCATACCCCACAGTATTCCAAATCAAGGCACTTAAATCCTTAACTCCATATGCCTCCCGTTCAAAGTCATACCAACTTTCTTTAAGGGATTCAACTAACTGTAATCTATATATATGAGAGACTATACCCACCAGAAAACAGTTTTTTATAATAAGATAACCCAAGCCACCTTCATATGTCCTATGTGCCAACATTTTCCAACTTAGTCTAGGTCTCTTTCTCTGTCGTCCAATACAGGTTACTGCTAACTTTGGGTAGGCGCTCCGCCCCTTTAAGTAGGTAGGAACAATTTTGAGAAGTGAGTGCAAGGGGTGGAGCCTACCCTCTAACCTTAGCTGCAGCTTCCTGTTTCAGCTCCAGTAAGTTTTGTTCCTGGTTGCAAGCAACAAGGAAAGAGAACAGTTCTGTCTAGTTTTAGATTTTTATTATTTTCTGCTAGAAATGGAATACCACCATTAGGCAGATTACCATCGCTGACAATTCCCATCACCCAAATGTGGATAGCTCAGTTTACTAGGTGCTTATTTGTGGACCTAAGCCCTAGGAGGAAATATTGGCTGCAATTTCTTTCTTCTGAAAGCTTTTTCTTGATAATATGGTAATCTGAAGAAAGAAGTCGTGCAAAAAAGGTGAGCAACCCTTTGAGTGCTGAGGTCCACATGTCCCATGGAACCCCTCCGCACAGGATTCTTTGTTACTGAGTTCGTATTGCATACTCTAGCACTCATTGGGTCTATCTTTATGTCTGTCTTGGTGTTTGGAGCAAGTTTCTGTGGTAAATTTCTGTTTTGGCATGTTGTGGGGGTTGAGGACACTTTCCCTACTGGGTTTGGTGTTTATATTGTTTAACTACATGTTCTAGTATGTTTTTAACTTGAATTTTATTTTCATTCAGTTTTTAGTGAAGTTATGTACTGAACCTTTAAGGCACGCTTTTTACCGCACAGATGCATTGCACCATTCACTTCAATGGGACTGTACAGTTAGGGACATATCTCTGCAACCGCATATCGCAGCGAGGTCAGAGATGGCTCATTTTACTTGTCTGCCCTTGCTCAGTCTTCCGGTCAAAGTTCTGAACATGCTGGGGGGCTTTGGGCACTGTTGGGGTACTTTTTTTTTTAAAAAACAAAACTACATTTCCCATGAGCGCTTGCTTTGTGCGCTCGTTTCTTATTGGCTCCCATCGCGGCAGCCATTTTGTGCCTTTCTGTGCATGAGTATCCTATGCAGGGTTTGGACTCTCCTTCTCTCCTCAGCTCCTTAACCCTTTCAGTACCAGATAAGTTTATAATAACCTTTTCTGTGCTGTTTAAAGGGATAGTAATACTTAATAATTGCTAATCCCTTTATTAAAGTCATATTAAAAAGAAATGTATTAAGTATTACGATCCCTTTAATCACTTTTAAACACTGTTTCTGGGTGATTAGTGTACTTTTGACCAGCTGATTTCTGTGAGAATGTCTATTCCACTAGAGACTGGGGTTAGACCTAAGACTAAGGAATCTGGGGTGCCTGTGTCTCCCATTGATCATTGCTCCTTATGTCATGAAGGGTTACCTAGAGAGTTCTCATGTCATGCTTGCCCAACATGCTCTGCTGTCCCTTAATCTCCTGCAGGGACCTCCAGGCATGCATTAGAGCCAGTATGGATGCAAGAGTTTAAGGCTAACACAGGGACCTCCGGTCTACCTTACAACTCCTTCCATCCACCTTACAGGGGGTTTTTCACTCATGTCAAACCCCCGCTTACATAAGGTCTTCCCTGCCTAAACCGCCAGGTGTCCCTGATTTATCTGATTCCTCTGATGAGGAACTGTTGGTGGATTATGATGATGAAAGCTGTTCTGCAGTACTTTCCTCTCAGTTTTTACTTGGGGATCCCTTTGAAGCGGATCCTGTCCCCTCTGCTGAGGGCCTAGTCAGGGATGCATTGACCATCCTGAATGTTCCCTTGGTACAGGAGACCTCTTAGGACCCCTTCAGATGTGTTTCAGGAGCCTCAGCGCCCTTATACATGTTTCCCACCTAATCCTACCCTTGACCGTCTGGTCTCTGACGAGTGGAGGTTTCCAGATAGAAAGCCATCTGTCTCTAAGAAAATTGCTAAGCTTTGTCTATTTCTGAAGCAGCGTTAGCTCTATGGCTACATCCACCCAAGGTGGACACCCCTGTGTCCAGGTTGTCCAAATCTACTACCTTGCCTGTAGCAGATGCTTCTGCTATGAAGGACTGGACTGACAAAAAGATTGAGGTATCTCTCAAGGCTATTTTTTGTTTCGGCTGGTTCTGCCTTATGCCCAGCATTGGCCACTGCATGGGTGAATAGGGCCGTGACCATCTGGACTGCGCAGCTTACACTGGGTATTCGCCAAGGGGCTTCTACTTCTGATCTGCTGAGACTTGTCGCCAACATGGCTGAAGCTCAACATTATGTCTCTGATGCTCTGTTTGTCACAGTTTGTATGATTGCCAGGCCTTCTTCTATGTCTGTGATTGCCAGACGGGCTCTTTGGCTCAAGATCTGGTCTGCTGATACCACATCAAAAACAAAAAAAAAAGGCTCTATTATCATTGCCTTTTCAAGGTCCTTCCCTATTTGGGCCTGAGCTTAAAGATCTCATCAGCGGAGCCACTGGAGGTGAAGGTACTCTGCTTCCAGTGGTCTATATGTCCTCCTTCAAGCCCAAGGCTTCCAAACCTTCTTCTGCATGATTGCCAATTCAGGTCCCCACCCTCAGGTGAGAGGGCCCGTGAGCCACTACATTTCCATCTGTGAAAAATCTGTGGTGGACCTCTGGGTTTTGCAGGTGGTGGCGGAAGGGTACAAGATTCCTTTTACCTCTCTTCCTCCTCCCCACACCTTCCTTTCACTCTCCTCTGGGCTCAGGAAAGTGTCGTCTGTTCGAGGGTGCTATCCAAGCCCTTCTAGACAATGGGTTCTTGGGGCCGGTCCCTTTTCCGGCGACAGGGTTGGGGTTCTATTCCAACCTTTCTGTGGTCTCCAGGAAAGGCCGAGGTTGTCATCCTATTCTGAATCTGAAGGATATCAATCAATTTGTGGTCAGATCTCACTATCATCAGGAGTCCTTGCGACCAGTGATTGTGACAACGTCTCCTGGGGAGTTCCTAGCATCTCTGAATTTTCTAGATGGGTATTTGCACTTCTCCATTCATCCAGTATCTCCGATTTGCCTGCGACAGGGGTCACTATCAGTTTTCTGCCCTGCCGTTCGGCCTGACCACCGCTCCTCAAGTCTTCAATCAAGTTCTGGGAGCTTTAGGCTCTGCTCTTTATCGAGATGGCATCAGGGTTACTCCATACATGGACAACCTTCTTCTGCAGGCCTCATCTCCAGACCTTCTTCACCAGCAGGCTCAAGCCTGCATTCAGATACTATCCACTCATGGGTGGATCATCAACCTGGACAAGTCAGACCTTTTTCCCTCCCAGAAGATGGTTTTCCTGGGCCTTCTCTTTGACTCTCAGAGCGGAATGGTCTTTCTCACAGATGAGGTGGTTCATCAGCTGGCTCAGAAGGTCTATACGGTTCTGAGCCAGGATCCAATTCCTGCCAAGTAATTGTCCTCTCTAGTGGTGAAGTCGATCTCCACATTAGAAGCAGTCCCATTTGCCATGGCTCATGCCAGGTAGCTTCAGAGGTTTCTGATCTTGGCATGAAAGATCAACCGGATCATCTGGAGAAGTCTCTGTCTCTCCCGCTTCTTGTTGAGTTGAATCTTTCATGATGGTTCACCCTGGACAATTTCCTGAAGGGCAAGCCCTTCCTGATACTGTTCTGGATGATGGTGACTACGGACGCCAGCCTTTTAGGATGGTGGGCTATTCTGGGGCATCTGAATGCTCAGGGCCGGTGTTCTCTGGAAGAATCTCTCCTTTCCACAACGTCTTGGAACTTTGGCCGATATTTCATGCCCTGCGCCATTGGACATTAATGATGCATTGGATGCATGAATGACTATCGGGAACCTCCTCCCCACCACAAGATATTTTGTCTGCCCTTCTCCAATGAGTCTCTTAAAAAATCCAATCTCTACATGTTCTTTCAACAAAAAATTATAGACAATGGAGCGCTTCTGTGGAGAATTCATGCCTTGAACATTGACTGAACAAAATGTAATCATCTGGCCTCATCTGCCCCACTCTGAACGACCCCCCAGGCAGCCAAAAAAAAACAACAAAAAAACATAAACACAGACACGTAACATTCCCCACTGAGACAAAGATTAAGAATCAATGGGTTCCCCCCAAAACGAATTTGAAAAAATCTTCAGGACCCCCTCCTGAAGCAATCCCTTCATGCTTACCCAAGAATGACACAATACCTATTACTAATATAAGACATAAATATTTTTGATACTACAGAGCAATGCTTTGGAATTTGCACTAGCAATCAAGTGGTTAAAGGCTTCCATTTAATTCAATATAAGTGTTTATTTGTCAGTTATGGTGCAGTTGTTTTGGGTTTTTTTGTCCCAGAATGATTTCCTCATTTTCTTTTGCACATTAAGCCCCTTATTTATGCAAGAACATAAGGTGAACATCATGGCAACAATTTAGTGATTCCTTCTTACTGGGGCAGATGGATCTGTTGGCTAAACTTAATCAAAATGGTTTGTGAGACCAACCCAGGTTTCACTGATACATAAAATGAGGGAAATGATTTACACCTGTCAGTGTGCATGAGCACTATTGCATGGATAAATAGGTGCTTTTGAGTAAATGTACCAACTCATTAATGTTAATTCTGGGGCAAGACAAGTGCACCATATATATATAACAAAGGAAGCAGATCAAGGATTTCAGTATAACTCTCATGTATCTGGTGTGATTTCTTTGTCCAAACATTGCTTTATATTTACAATAGTAGAAATGCCATTTTGTATGCCATATTTATATGTTATCATTAAAGGGTTAGCACCTCCTAGGACACAATCATGGTAAGAACAATAGGATGTTAACGGAAGAAGATAAAATAGTTCTATGTTTATTTTTCCCTTCAAATATTTTATTCACAAACAATTAAAAAAACACCACCACACAGTTTCACTATTGACATAGCAAGTCACTGAAGGCCTCTCTAGCATTTAAGGGATTTAAAGCCCCATTTAAATATTTGGCAATCTGTATTTGTCCCTTATGGTCATACTTGGGAACCTTCAACCAAATCTCCCTACAGTATCAAGAAAGACTGGGGATGGGAGCAGTCAAATAATGAGATTTGTGTCATAAAGTGAATGGAACGTAAATGGGTTAGGCAGGATTGGGTGGCAATCAGAAAGACAGGGTTTTTCCAGTAGGGCAGAGAAGTGAGTGGAATGGGGCAAGAGTGGGGGGAGGAACAAACCTGAGAGTGGGCGCTGGGTACCAAGGAACTCAGAAAGCAGGAGAATAAGCCTCTGAGCCAGAAAACCCTGTAATTAAGTATGAAAATTGGCACCTTCTGGACAGATCTGTAAAGTTCACAGGTATGCCTACAGTGCGGGTAATTTGCACCACAATTGATTATTTTTAGCTTCTGGAACATAGCCTTTACTATGCTCAGACAATAAAATGGCTCTGTGAGACAGGTATACAATTAATTGCCATGAGTGGAGACTTTTTTTTGTATCCATACCTTTAATCGTAATTAACATTAATTTTATTTCTCTCTTCTTCTAGCTGCATGAGAGTTATTGGCATAGCTATTGAGAAGCAGAGGAAAAAAAATGCCTAAGGAGGTGAATAGAAAGATACAATTCTTACCACTCTTACGGATTCTTTCCTCTAAGAGATCTGTATGTCCCTCAAGCAACTTCCTGTTAAATAGCTCAGCTGACCGAAGAAACATAGCTTCAACTGCAGAGCCTTTAAGTAGTGCAATCTGATCTTCATGGTCCAATGTCTGAAAGCCTAAAACAAAAAGATGTGTCTATCATATTCCACTTGATCGAAATAAGGGCCATATTCCAGAAACGTGATAAGTGCACTACTGGGATAAACCATCTGAACCGTAAGAAAAAATAGAAAATTCCTGAATTCTCATCAAAGCTTTTCAAAGCCGCATTAAATCATTGAGAATTGTCATGTGCCCCCATGGTTCAGTTGGTTTGTTCTTGTTTAGCTTACTTTATATGGCCCTAAGAGTTTTGCCATAACCCATTAGCCAACGATATTATGGCACCAGATTACTAGGCCATATGCAATAAGTTAAAAAAGGATTAATGCTGGAATACACCAGTAACACAAAATGAAAAAATGAAAATCCCCAATTATTTAGATGTGGTTGTTTTCCTCCTGAATCGTAGAGGTTTCCAAAAGACATTTTGCATTCAAGGGTATAAAAGACCCATTCAAAGAATGTGAGTTTGGGGCATTTATATATATCCTTTATAGTGTAGTCGGTTTGCTCTAGAATTGCTCATCTTTAGCTTAGTGAATACAGCCCATTAGTCTAATAACTAAACAGGAATTGTCATCTTTCTTAAAGTGGGGGCATCCATCTTGTGAGGATTTGCATAATTATTCCTCTATGCTAACTTATTCCAGTCCTCTGGTGGTAAATGATAGGTTGTAGCAGGCTAAGGCAGTGAAGATATGGGATTTTCTGGACATGTGCATAATTATTTATACAGGCTTTATCAGACAAGTGAGAGAACAAAGCTCTGCCGAGATTAGATTCGGAGCCAAAATTCTTTAAAAATATGAAACTGATTGAATAATTCACAAGTTCTAGAAAGTTTAAATAAATATATTTAACAAGACTTAAAGGGATAGTAACACTTCGTTTTAACTTTATTTTATTTTGTAGGCATTAAAAAAACATGAAGAATGATATAAGTCTTATCTCTCAAACCTTTATGGTTTATGAGATATTCACAAGCAAAGTTCCCCTCCCCGCCCCTTTTACCTAGTGTAAGCCATCTCTTCTCAGATGTGAGTCTGGTTGTATGACAGTACAGATAACAGAAGGGGACAATTTTCTTTGTATGAAAACAATGAAAGCCCTTCCCCCCCTTGACAAGTTTTTCAGCTTTTTCCATTATCTTAATTGAAGATTGTCCCTCTCTGCAGTCTACCTGGGCACCTCCCTTCTGATCTGGTTGAACGGGGGGGGATACTTTGTTTCTGAATATCTCTTAAACCATAAAGGTTTCAGAGATAAGACTTATATCATTCTTCATGTTTTTTTAATGCCTACAAAATAAAATAAAGTTAAAATGAAGTATTACTATCCCTTTAAAGCTGTGTATGTAATTGATCCACTTTAAATCAACTATACCTGGTATTTTTTTAGTAAATTCCACAAGGATCTGAACATGTGTTGTAGCCATCTCTGTCAAAAATACAAAATTGTCTTCACTTTCTATATCATCCTGCAACTAAGCAGAAGGTGTATATTAATTAAAAAGTCAGCACAATGCATCCATTTCTGTCAGGTCAATACAATAAGCAGAAGTTAAAACAATGAGGTGCCATGTACCATCCATATAGTGTCCACAAACTTTGTTAAGCTTGAGAAACTAATTTTGTTTCACAAAAATAGTGTTATTTTTCTCTCTCACACACACACGTGTTTGTATATATATATATATATATATATATATATATATATATATATATATATATATATTTTTTTTTTTTTTTTTTTTTTTTTTTTTTTTTTTTATTTCCACAAAATTGATATCCTGTCACAATATAGATTTTGACATACAAAATAGATTTTTCTTGGCCAGGAAATTTTGTCACATTCTTTTTAATGTAGTTTGATGCAGAGAATTATTAAACCTTAACCTTACTGAAACAAAATCATGAAAACAACCAATTTTCTAACAGAAATTTGGTTGTTTTCATGACAAACTAGATTATGTTGCTTAAAACAGATAAAGGATTGTGACAAAATCTATCAAAAATACAGAAATTAATTTTGTGAAATGAAATATATTTTATTATGAAAATATTGAATTTTGTTTTGTTATGCAAATAATGTGCTTTTTGTGCCTCAAAAATCTATTTTGCCATGCAAATAATTTATTTGGTGCAACAAACTTTATTTTGTCGATGCAGCACAGCTTCAGTAATTCTGTGGACAAAATACCGTATATGGCTGACAAATTATGCCACTTAAGATAATTGAGGATTAAAATCACTGCTTTATAACATCTAAGAGACCTGTCTAACATTCAAGGGGTTTAAAGCCCCATTTAAATCAATTGGAAATTGTATTTTTTCCCTAATAGTGTAGTTGTTTTTCCCCAGAATGTCTCCACTTTTCTTTTGTACATATTTCAGTTGCTTTTGTTTGTGTAATATGTACTTATTAACATCTCTGTGCTTTTCATGTTGCTTTTAAGCTACTAGAGAGTGCTATATTCATGGATATGGTATGTTAAGGGACCCCTAAAACCTCCTAATAATAATCACACTTTACTTACTATGGTCTGAAAATCCTACTGATCTCTTTGAATTTTGACCCTGAGCCTTTATGCAAGAGCTAATGCTGGTACTTGAACTACAGATGATTGCCATGTACGGTTAAAGGAGTTTGAAGTCCACTAGTCCTACCAGATATTATCTCTTGTATGAAGGTTTAAAGACAAAATTAATTGCCATGGTATGGTAAATGGATTTTAGGCGATGTCAGTGTTCCTTTAAGCTTGAACTACATAATATTCATGTATACACACCTATTTTAATTGTGTGTGTTCCTTTAAATAGTGAAGTTGATCCTGAACTTCACCATGGAGAACCATGGGAGGAAATGGAAGACTTTACTAGAGATAATCTGAGAGTGTCCCATGAACGGATGTAATCATGTTTTAGTGGATTTCTACTTCAATCAATAAACTTTATTGAGGGAATGTTTTTTTTACAGTGTGGGACTGTAAAATAGGAGCAATTCTGGAACAAACCAACTGCACCCTAGGGGACAAAAAACATTTCTATTGATTTAAAGAGTTTTAACCCCTTAAATGTTAGAGAGGTGTCTCATGCATTGCAAGGTTGGCATGCCCCAAAATTGCTTCAGTTCTTCTTCAGAACACTGATCTCAATGCCTTTAATCACTGCTACACAAGATTTAAAAAACTGAGAGGTATGCAAGATATTGTAACATTAGTGCCCAAAGCACATACCACAGTGTAGGCTGAATAATGTACACCATTTGCAGTACAAAATCCAAGACTCATAATGAACTACACGTACATGATACATTACCACCCACCTCTGCTTTAATTACAGCAGGTAGACAGCCCGTCTCTTAAGTATTGGTGATACGGGTGCAGTGTTAAATTACTAGCTTTGCACTAATGCAAACCAAAGATGTATACTGGGTAAGCCGTGGATTAAATAAATAAATAAATAAAAGTACCAGGGTTGTGCCTTTTCCCACCACATCACTGCCTTAAATCTTTTGAATGCAGAGGGGTACTCAACACATTGCTTCACAATGGATTTTATACAAAGCATTGATGCCCAATGTGCTCTAGAGACTCTTCTAGCATCTAGTGATTAATTAAATTATATGGTCAATTGCATTAAAAGGTTGTAAAGTTAAGATATTGTTTAACTGGTTTACGGTAGTGTCTTTTCAACCTTGAAAATCATCTCAGAATTCTTGGAGACATTTATCTTTCCATCATATCAGTATTGCATATCTTATCACAAGGTAACACTCATGTCTTTCCTTGACATGAGACCTTTATAGTGTACTGAGCACAGCAAGGCAGATATGGATCTATCTCACAAGCCAATCTTTTGATCGTTATCTTTGTGACCTCTATAAACAGTAACACACCTTTCATACCAAACTGCCAGGTAGAACTCTATGCAACTCTAGACAGTTAACAAAGATATACAACATAAAATGCAAGTAAAGGGAACTAATTTTAAATGAAAGATACAAGTTTCTAACGAATGACAGCACATTAACAATTACTGAAATAAAAAAAAAAAACAGATTATCTATTTTATAACATCATTCAAAGTCTTGATGAGTTTGAACCACATTGTAATCTCCTTGGCAATGTGTATCTTATGCAGAAGGATAAAGAGGAGTAAATATGAAGTAGACCAACTGCACCATAGGGCACAAATAAAATATTAATTGTGTAAATGAGTAAAAGATAAGAAGTCATGCTCTAACACAAATGGATACATTTGCCAACTGTGATCTGGCCTGATGGCAGGAAATGTGCTGTAGTGCTATTCAGGCCAAAAGGACCATTGTGACTTGTTCAGTCCCATTCTGTCTTATTGTTAGGTATTATAATTGTATACTGGTAAAATATAGTGGTATCCTTTTGAAAGGTCGCACGCAGAAGAGAATGTGACTATTTAAAACTTTACCATGTCTTGTGGATAAAAATAGCCCTGTTTGTTTTAAATGTAACTATTTGTAAAAAAATTTGTAAAAAACAAAAGTAAAATGTTGATCATCAAGAAAAAAATAATGTTTTTAATTTTGTGAATTGATTTCTTCAAGTGAGTCAAACTCCTTTTTGACTACTTATTTTCAAAGTGTATAATATGTAGAAATAAATTGCCAATACTTTTTATTTTTAGGTCCTCACCTATTTTTCTGCACTTTTATGTCCCTGACCAGAAGCTCTCTGAATCTGTTTCCAGAGAGCTTTCTGTGTTGGATAGTGAAAGCAGAGAGAGTGCAAAAATTAAAAAAGCTATGATTCAAAAAAGGTAGTGAAACAATGTTGAAAATTTGCCTGTACAGAACTCTCAGAGCTGCAGACAGACTACAACATTGCATAAATAACTCTGTTTTAACAGTTTCTGACCAAAAAGAAATAAAATTGTAAATAAATAAATACAATAAAGTAATAAAACAAAGCACTGGCAATTAGATTTTACATATTAGATACTTGCAGAATATATAAAGTCAAAAAAGGAGGCTGACTTCCTTCTACAAAGGTTTTCTGCACAAGTCTTTATTTCTGTCTACTCAGTAGAGATTGATGTTAGACTTAAATTCAGCTGTTATTCTGAAGTTTTATTTATTTCATAATTCTAATGTAATATACCTTGCAAAAAATATAAACATTAATTACAATTTTTTAGAGAGTCTTGGATTAAATTACTAGTCACAGCTGCTAGTTAATGGGTGGTAAGAAGGGATAATTTCCAGCAAGTTACAGAAGAGTAACTTCAGCAGCTGTTACATCTGATGGTTGTAGATGAATGGGAGCTTAGGGTCTTGCTAGTTATGATTAGCCTGGATGCTGTCCTCTTAGCAAAGTCAGAAGATGTCAACTGTTAAATCCAGATCTATGAATTTTGGACAGACTTGAAGTTTATCCTCCTCCTGGGAATTTGAGCTGATGGTAGCTATTCACAGAGGATGTTGTAAGTCTGGATATTTTGACAGCCTTGAAATATCCATCCTCTTGGTGGGTCATGTAAGGTTGATGTCTCTTCTGTACTGTAGAGAGCTGAAGTTCATGCACCGAGGTGTGATAAAAAGGTGAGGCGCAGAATAATATTTCCTGTGTGATACATTCTCCAATATCTGTTATTCCATGGAGCCTATGCACTAACATGTCTCCAGCTTGAGAGACTATGTTACTATGTAGAACTTTGCATATGCTCCACAGATTAACATATGTCTTGGAGCATTTATTTAACTAGAGAAGATATCTCACCTTACTGCATCTTCCCCCCATGCCTTGCATTTCCTCCATAATTATGGTTACTTTGGTCATGACGTCAACTTAAATGATGGGTTGTCTCTTTAGTTTATTGGGGTGAAAAAGGTTGTTTTGAATTGTTTGTTTCAAGAAGGGATGACCTTCTTGGATTCTAAGGTTAAGTTACTACAAAAAGTTAAAGGCACATGGGCTTCTTATATAAAAAATAATATCATTATTGCTATTGCACATCTTAAATTTGATCTTAGTGTCACCGTTCCTTTAACTTCACCCAGTGGCCTTGAAGAAGGTATGAACAGAGTTGTATGTAGCCGAGTGAAACTTTACAGTTATGAAGGGGACATTTTAAATTCCTAACCTCTTCGATGCTTTATAGATTGTAGGAGATCTCTGTAACTTTCAAGAAAATAAATATGCCTTTCTCAGATACATGCCATCAAAGGACTAGAACAACATCCCTGCAATTTCTTATTCATTATCTTTGGATGTTTTACTCAAGAGGGGGTTACAACTAGATGCACAGGCATTGAGAACATTATAAATCTTATCCAGCTATTGTCAAATATATTAAAAAACATGTCAGGTTTTTTTATTACATTACAAATAACTATGAGATAAGGATAATACACTGTCTCAAACAACTGTTAGAATAAACCACATTAAAAAAAAAAGACAGGAGAAAAAGGAGACTATCCACCAAAAAAAAGAGACTACAATGAGTAAATTATTTCATTATAACAGCATAGTTCAACAACTACAATAAAAGTATTGGACTCAAATATCTAGTGGCCAAATCACAGCCTACAGAAAAAATAAAAGTAATGAGCTCAGTCTTTAATCAGTATAAACCATACAATGATAAAATAACAATTCACATCAGATAATGTAACAACCCACTAACTTTGATGGCAGGAAAAAAATAAAAGTGAATATGTCCTGTAGCAATGTGTTTCAGGCTCAACTCTTCTTTGGACTTTAAAAATCTATTGTTTGAAGGGGTGGCTGCCATTTATACCCTAATACCCTGCTAATTTCTTTCAGTGTTTGCCAAAAAGGCAAGTTTCCTGTCACAGTGTCATAAGTGAGGAAGTCTTCCCAAGTACAAAAAGGAGAAGGTTCGCACTCACAGAGAGGAGGAAGTCCTTCCAGCCACAGAGAAGAGATGGGGAGCAATGGGGAGGAGATTCCACTCTTGGACCACCATCTTTTCTACAATGCTTTCCCTCCTTTCCCCACCCACTAAGACCACTTATGCCCAAAACATTTACTCTCTAAGCATAGGTTCTGCAGTGCACACGAACTGCCATACCTTCAACACTTGAATCCTACAACTGCCTCTCCTCTTAATTTAATCTGTAGCCCCCCACTCCAGGCCCATCACAAATGCCCCTCAAATCCACGCCCATGGCTGAATTCTCAAACACGTTTTTTCCATAATATGGGATATGTAAACCTTATCATCATATGCACTGTCATAAATTGCACTTCCTCCTTTACCAGACTGTATATATATGTCACCCATCCTATGTTTAGATTTTAAGCTGTATGGGGCAGGGACCTCGGAGAAATGATCTAAGGTCCGATAAAGCGGTGACAGAGTGGAGATGATTTCTCCAGTGGTATCACTTCTCCAGTTCCTATGTTATTTTATGGAGCCAATTCACTAAGATTTCTCTAACTTTGGAGATCTTAGTGCATAAGAATAACAAAGGACTTGGATATGTGATATCACTGGAGAAGTCATCTCTGCTTTATCACCTCTTTATCCTTCTTTAGAGCATATCCCCCATTCTGTTCTAATGTATGCATACCGAGGGCTTCCCTTATGTTAATCATCTGTATAGCTACTTACCTATGCACCTAGTGTCAACCATCTATAGTACGGTAAATGTAATCTGTGAATCTGTGAAGCCCTAAGTATACCTGTTGGCACTATATGAACATTGCAATATATATATAAACATCCATATTAACATAGTAAATAGGCTGAAAAAAATAAAAGTCCATCAAGTTCAACCTTTGTCTCATAACCCAGACACATAATTATATAGCTTTCTTGCTGACAAATAAGTTAGTCTTTATCAGACCTTCCTGTTTTCCCTACTAATACACAGTTTTACCCCATTTACTAATACACAGTTTTACCCCATTTGTTCCCTAGTAAAAATAGAATTTATAATGATAAATATGGCCCCATATCTTGAAGGAGTCAAGTCAGCCACCTACACATATACTTTAATAAATACTTACAATTAATTTTGTAGCCAGCTCTTGAGGCAGCCGGTGTTTTAAATATGAGTCCATGACATATTGTAGAAGCTCTGTCTGCTCTGGTGTAAGTTCTGTGTTTACCTGTACTAACAAAAAATCAAACACTTTAGAAACCATGAACCATCACAATACAGAAAGCATATCTGAGAATGATCTGATTTAAGTGCTTTGTGCATACTGAGGCTTATGTACTATGTAAATGAATAGCAATGCTGACGCAAACCAGCTGTACCATGAAGAATAAATAAATAGTCCCATTGACTTGTCAGGCTTTTAACCCCTTAAGGACCAGCGCTCGCGCACACGGCTGAACTGCAGTTCCCATCATCCTCAGGCAGCCAACAGCTGAGGTGAGAGGACAGTCCAACAACAGTTCGGGTCCTGCAAGTCATCCATCCTTGAAGCTACCTATTATATAATTTTTATATTTTTTATGACAAAAAGTCTTATAAGAAACAATAATATAAAATGTAATTGGAAATGAGCATCAAACTAAATGTGAAAAAAAAATTAAAAAACAACATAAATACACACTGGCTTGGTTTACAGTCATGATAAAAAATATCCTGACTGGTAAATTTTTTTAACCAAGAGACTTTGTGATTTCATCGATGCAGAGATTGGAAGTTTCACAATTGAAAATTATATGTTTTCTCTATTAATTTTAAAACATCTGGCTTAAAGATCTGACGTCCAAAAATGCTTCCAAACAGCCCCTTTATCAAATCCCCACACAGAGTGAAAGTTCATTTTGGAAGTGGCTACGCAAACTCAACTGCACTCCCAAAGACAATATTAAAAGTAGATTTTAATGGTATTTACCAGCCACCCTTCTGAGCATAAATGTATAAATATATAATTGAAGCACAACTGTAACAGTTAGTAGTTAATGTAATGCAGGTACCCCACAAAGGTCCCCTAGCCACCAGAAACTTTAGTGATTTGCTGCAGATAAATGTTTAAGAGCATAGTTGTCTTTAAATACTACCTTGCTGTTGTCACAGGCCAAGGTAATGTTGTCGAATGAAGGGCTGAACTACCAGGACTGGTTGAGACGAAACAGGGACTGAATAGTCTTACTAGCCAAAAGACAGGTTATGGATCTGAATGTACTGGAAAAAAACTAAAAAGTTGCAATACAAAATCCTACCACAAGATGACAGAGCAGTAGGAGGGCTGATTGTAAAGGTTAGGAAGGCGTCCCTAGCAAAGGCGCCAAATACAAATGTGCTTAGACTGAAGCACAAGTAGCTGGAGTAGATCTTTTGCTGCAGGAGTGAGAGGGAGAACTGGCCAGCTGAATGGAGGACAAGACTGTACAGCAGTACAAGATCAAAGAGGTGGTATCAAGTCGTTAAGACAATAGGAGAAGTCTAAGGCAAACCTGAGGTCAGGGTTGGTGGCTGTCAGCAGAATCGAGGAACCAGGCAGAAGTCAGGGCATGTGCCAATTTGGCAGCGAAGTCAGGACTCAGAAGGACAGAAGTTGGCAATAGTATGCAGATAACCGGAATCAACGCAAGAAAGCTTGACAGGTAACAGGGTACATAGAATGCCCACAGTAGTGTGCAAAATATGGATATAAATAGGAAGGGAGGGAAATAAAATTAAGTACTGGGAGCATAAAGGGGCAGTGGGCAAAGTATAAAGGATAGAATTAGCTGAACAGACCAGAAGAATGGGTCCTGACAAACATTTGGTATTGATTACAAATTATATTTGATTTAAATGGGGATTTTAACCCATTTAATGCCAGAGAGCTGCACAATGCATTGAGAAACATTTAGACCTCAGGTGGTTAAAAGTCCTATTTCCACAATCAATCAGAAAAATCAAATTGATTTTATCTCAGCTAGACAGGCCTCATGTAAGATTAGAAATGTTTGCAAGATTAAGATATTTTTGCTAACACCGAACATAGAAGCCATTCTTCTTAAATTAGATATTTGCAAGGCCTTCAATACAACCTCCTTGCCCTATATCTTCAAGGTCTTCTTTTGAAATGGTACCACCTACATTTTGAGCATCATTATGGCATGCTCACAATGTCTCTTGTGTCATAATGACACCTGAAAGATGCCTTCCTTCAGAATCTCACCAGGTAAATCTGTTAGGTTAGGTTTGTATCTGTTACCTCAGGTTAAGCTCAATCTCTTTTAGGTGGTGGGGTGTTACTATTTATTAGGTTAGCTTAGGGTAGGAGTCTGTGTATGTTAGGTTACGGTCAGTCTCTAGAATTAGTATTAGTATCGGTTAGGTTAGAAGTTACAATCAGTGCCTGTAAGGTTTGAGGGGTGGTTTAGATTAGTTGTTAGGTTAGGCTACTTAGGTTAGGTTGAGGGTCGTTTGGGGGGGTACTTAACTTTGAGTACTTATCTTGCAATCTGTTTAGGGTGACATTTTAAATGTGCCCTACATACACCGGCAACATTTTGAAGTCACTGTTTTGATGCGCTCTATTACTATCTCAATATTTCGATAATACGTCACTTAGAAATGCATTGGGAGGAAGGACAACCCTAAAGAGTTTATACAAACATTGGATATCCCAGTTAAGCACTGTCCCTGTTTCATCATCTAGCTGAAATCATTTTGTTCTGCATTAGGATGTACAGATCATGTGGAATGCTAAACGGCTAAATGGAATGTGGAATTACAGAGTAAGCAAAGACATGGTAGCTGTGGAGAACGCCATTGGTAGTACTCAAGCAGAAGATGACGTGGATCCACAAATGGAAAGATCCTGGGGCTTCTGCCCAGTAAAGTGAGGGGAATTCTAAATAAATTAAATGGGAAGCAACTTTTTATTTTTTGTTACACGTAAGTTGCATGAGGAATGACAGGGATGGTCAAATGATATTCTCATGTCAGCAACTAACATATTGTGCTTATGCTGTGTCAATTCAATGTGGTCTGAAGATTGCTTCATGCTGCTATATGTTTTGTCCTGCTATTCAGGACATTACTATCAAGAAACTTTATACTGACTAGTGTAGCAATTGTCCAGACCTAGGTCTGGTAAGAATACCATGTTTTGAATGCTTTTCTATGGAACTGGACTAATACAGCTATGCTCCTGTGTCCTAGCATGTGTGAACTTATAGTTCAATATAATAACCAGTGTAATATTTTCCATACAAAGATCTGGACGTCTACTAGATACCCATGTACTATGTCCATGGTATGGAATTGTATTTCACTTGATGGGGGGAAGAGGAATTGCCATTACTGACATTGACATGGGGGAGCTTTTCAATACGTGTGCATGATATAAAGTGGAACTTTCACTCTCTATAAAGTCGCCCTCCAATAATTAGGCATATGGTGCCTAGCTTCATAATAGTGCTATTAGTGGTTCTGAAGTAATCCTTAGTCTTCAGAGACCGAAAGCCAGGTATAAGTGCAGACATCTTGTCTTAGAGATGTCTGCATGCCTTCACTGTCCGTTCCGGTCTCCTCTAGAAGGCATTGCATGTTGCCTTAGGGCACCAGAAGGGACTGATAGCTCAGGCACGCAGACGGCACTAAAGCAAGGAGCCTGGCCATCAGTCTCAGAAGAATAAGGATTACTTCAGAACCGGGTAATTATGAGAGCTAATAGCACTATTATGAAGCTAGTTGCCAAATGCCTAAATATTGGAGGGCGACTTTATAGAGGGTGAACGTTCCCATTTTGACAAGTGAACTGTTTTCCTCATAGGGTGTATAGTTCTCTTCATTATCTAGTATTTGGGGCCCCAGTGTTGTTCCTTTATATATATATATATATATATATATATATATATATATAGATATATATATATAGATATACACATACATATATGTATATCTATCTATATATCTATCTATCTATCTCTCTCTCTCTCTCTCTCTCTATATATATATATATATACACATATATATATATAAAAACAAAGAAAATTACGTTTTCAAGTTTTCAACCTCCCTTGCTATTGACTTTATAAAGAAAGACTTACCCTCGAAAGCTTGAATCCTAGTCCAATATAAAAGTACAAGTTGAAAGGCCCATTTATATGGGCCACAGTTCCACCTCTGTAGGCATGAGCAGTAGAGAGTGGCCGCGGCGTGGCTGATATGGAGCGAATCGTTCTGAATTCAGACCGGAGTCCTCTCTGTGCGACTCCGGTCTGAATTCAGAGAGCCCCTCTCCGTAACAGCCACAGCGCGGGCAGTCTGTACTGCGCATGACTAAAGTGCTCGCAGCCGTCTCTACTGCGCATGATGGCTTCTGACAAGGGAACTGTTATATAGGATTATTCCATTCTGTGATACTGATTCACTTTGTTTGTTTGTGTTGTATGATGTTTTGGTGTCTGTATTGTTTGTTATTCATTATTTATGTATATATATTGCCAGGGCTGTGTCAGTGACAGTGAACTGCTGTAGTACAGACTTACTAAATTAACAAACAATTGAAAGAAGTAGCAATGCATTTCAATTACACAACACAATGCAATACATATAGATACATGATCAATAACAAGCAAAGAAACATACAACACAAACAGAAAGGAAACACCGCCATGTCATTGGTAGAATATATATTAATAAGACAAATGTGGAACCAGCTGCACCATACAGAACAGATAACATAGTAACATTATAACATAGTAGATAAGGCTGAAAAAAGACATGCGTCCATCAAGTCCAGCCCATGCCAATAACACCCCTGTTGATCCAGAGGAAGGCAACAAAAAAGCCCTCTGGAGCAATTTCCAATGTAGGTGTGTAGGTGTGTGTGTGTGTGTGTGTGTGTGTGTGTGTGTGTGTGTGTGTGTGTGTGTGTGTGTGTGTGTGTGTGTATGTGTGTGTGTGTGTGTGTGTGTGTGTGTGTGTGTGTGTGTGTGTGTGTGTGTGTGTCAAATAGTTCCCCGGATCAATATCCTGTTTGCTTTGAAGCCATCTGTCATAACTGTCAATATTGTTCTGTGCTAGATAGGCATCCATTGCTTTTTTGAATGCAGTTACATTATCTGCAAGCACAACATCCCGAGGCAAAGAATTCCATAGCCTTACCGCCCTTACTGTAAAGAATCCCTGCCTGTGTTTTAGTCGAAAGCACCTTTCCTTAAGTCTTAATGGATGACCTCTTGTTCTTAGCTCAGCTCTTTGCATAAATAATTCATTGGATAGTTCTTTGTATTGACCTTGAATGTATTTGTAAATGGTAATCATATCACCCCTTAGACGTCTCTTTTCTAATGTAAACAAACCCAGTTTGGCTAGTCTCTCTTTGTAACTCAGATAAAATAGTGCACTGATTTAACTGGAGCTTTTAACCTCTTTTAACAAATTTTTGCTTTCAAAAATTAATAATGAAAACACAATAAGAAAATGTATCATGAAATATTGGAGCAATCCAACTGTACCATTGGAAAAAAACATGAAGATTTAAAATGGGCCTTTTCCCCTTTGACTGGTAAAAAGGTCTCCATCAAAGATGGATCCTATGTATGAAGTCAAAAGTGGAACCAACTACACCATAGAGAACATATAAAAAGCCACAGTAATTTTAATGGGGCTTTTAACTACTTGATTGCTAGGGAGGTCACCAGAGCATCACTTTACAATGCATAGGAGACCCTGCTAGCATTCAAGTGGTTACAAATCCTGCTTATATCAGTGTGATGTTTCCTTTGTTCCCTGTGGTGTACTTTGTTTTTTCCAGAATGGTTCAAATTATATAATTGTACACATGGCCCAATGCAATGCCTGTTAGATCGAAAAGGAAATAAGGAGGGATCATTTAATTGCCACACAAATAATTGTTCTACAGCTAGAATTGCTCAGACACAGCATATAAATATTGTCCACAGCCTGTGTCCTAGTTACTGCAGCGTGTCTTTGGCTGATCGATCTGTCTGCCCTCATACCGAAGGACTGTGGCCTGAAGTAATTATCACCATGTGACATTGCTAGCAGATATTCAGGTAGTGCTGATGATGCAAAGATGTTTAATCCGCTTCTGCCTCATGTTGAAATAAAGCGGCAATCATTGTGGGTCATTGGTACTAAAAAGTAGAATTCTGTTTATTAGGATGTAGGGTGTGATGCACCATCCCCATGAGGTGAATGCAACATTCTTGCACTGTTGCTTCTATAGAGAAATCTGTAATTTTTTGCTAGTATGCCTGACAACTTCACTATGTCAGTAGCAGAGGTACAGACCAGTGTAAGAGACAGAACGTGATGCATTTTGGAGTGTTATATTGAATCCAGTCTATACGGCATGTTTTAAAGTAGCACCCACCGATACCAGATTCAATATAATGTCCCAACATGCATTGCATTTTGTCTCCCACAGTGGTCTGTATCAGTGCTACTGTAATAGTGACAAGAGATAGGATGTGGTCTCTGCACTAACCATCTTGTTTCAGACTTTCAATTTATATGCAGGAGCACATGAATGCATTAAGCTTTTGAGTACCAGAGATGTTCGTAATGCATTGCACACACTTCACTCACTCAAAGGGGTTAACTATCTGTATAATATAATATGATACAGTGAATTGGGTTGGGGAGAGTTCATGTGAGAAGTGGGATTTGTCAATGGGAGGGGACATTTTGCTTAGGAACGCCAGAGATGTCAATCCAACCCTACACCAGCAGAATTCAGTGTAAATGAAGTCAGTTTTTGTCATTGCAAAATATGCGATCTCTGCTTACTGGCTCCAGACATCAATGGATGCCTTGATAGCACAGACATCATTCTGTTAGTGCAATTCAACAAAAGGAACATTTTTGCATTTTATTTAATGGTTTATTTACTGCAATCTATCTGCATTCTACCTACATTTCAAAGTCACGGGATTGATTTTAAGCCTGTGAAACACACTTTACATGGCTCAACTAGCGTTTTATTGTATTGAAGGTAAACAAAGTAGCTAGATTAGGGTGACCACATTTCCCTTCTGCCATTCCGGGACGTGGTCACCCTATTGCCTTACCTTGAGTCCCTGGTGGTCTAGCGGAGTGCGGAGTGCAAAGTGCTCTGTGCCTCCTCCGGCACAGAGCTGAAGCTCCCACGCGCTGTGCTCAGTAATGCAGAGCGCTGGGAGATGATGTCATCTCCCAGCGCTCTGTATTACTAGAGCGCTTGCCTCCAGATCAGGTAAGTTGCATTGCCGCCCTGGATGTCAGCCTGCAAGCGGCGTCCATGATGTGACACACCGCTTGCAGGCTGACATTCAGGGCGGCTTGGCTTCATTCCGGGACACTTCATTGTCCCGGTTGAAGGGGACCCGGGACGCGGGACATGTCCCTGAAATAAGGGACAGTCCCGGACGTTCCGGGACCCGTGGTCACCCTAAGCTAGATATATCCGCAGTGTTTGCACGACATTGGTATTGATGTATCTAAATGTCACCTGTCACATGGCCTTTACATACGTTCTGTTAAAAAGTCACTGTTTAAACAATACACAGTAAATGTGTCATGTCTCTATTTTAAAGTTTTCAAAGTTTTGCACACCCATCTGTCTCTAAAGTTCTAATACTGCATAGAATAATAGTAAAATCAAGTTTTCTGCCTCTTTAATAGGAATTCTGTAAATGATTTGTAAAGGAGTCTAATATGAATCTAATATAAAGGATTCTAATATACATCTCTTATTCCTGACCTGTACTTTTGCCCACAGTGCAGCCTAAGACGCACGGCACGCTTATCATGTGACCGGCGTCACCGTGTCATCATCGCGCATAATTCATGCAATCACATGAGTCCTCCTGTGTGCTAGTATCCTCGTCCTGATCATGCCTTCGGTGTAACTTGGAGGAGGCAAGGCTCAAGGAAGGCAGGCACTCACTGACTGCGGCAGAATGATGAGCACAGTAGCGCCAGTCACTCTGCGCCAGTGCTCATCATGCTGCCTCACTCAGTCAGTGCCTGCCTTCCTTGTGCCTGGCCTCCTCCAAGTTACATCGGAGGCATGATCAGGACAAGGATACTAGCACACAAATGTCTGCCCCCCCCCCCCCGCCTAGATTTACTGTTGTTACCCGAGTGACACGCTGCAAATGCTGGGGTTTTCTTCATCTGCAAATGCAAGTTTAAATCTGGCACCCAGATTGAGGAAGAAAGCCCCAGTATTTACCTCGCGGCATCACCTCGTGTCATTGCATTCAGTCGCAGCTGTCGCCACCAGTGCGGGCACAGAGACAGAAAGATCCTGTGGGCATTACAGAGTGCACAACCTTGCAATCATCAGGACAAGAGGCAAGGGGGAGAGAAAGGCATTCGGGAGCAAAATGAGTAAAAAAGAGGCACGGGGGAGCAAGAGGAGTAAAAAAGAAGGCATGGGGGACAAGTGGAGTGAAAGACAGGGCATGGGGGACAAGAGAAGTAAAGAAAGTGGGCATGGGGGCAATAGGAGTGAAACAGAAGACATGGGGCAAGTGGAGTGTAATAGGGCATGGGGGACAAGAGGAGTAAAGAAAGTGGGCATGGGGGCAATAGGAGTGAAACAGAAGACATGGGGCAAGTGAAGTGTAAGAGGGCATGGGGGGCAAGTGGAGTGTAATAGGGCATGGGGGACAGGTGGAGTGAAAGAGGGCATGGTGGGGACAAGAGAACTGAAAAAGAGACATGGAGTGAAAAAGAGGGCATGGGGGCAATAGGAGTGAAAGCGAGGGTATGGGGGCAAAAGGAGTGAAAGACAGGGCATGGGGGGACAAGAGGAGTAAAGAAAGAGGGCATGGGGCAATAGGAGTGAAAGACAGGGCATGGGGCAATAGGAGTGAAAGACAGGGCATGGGGGGACAAGAGGAGTAAAGAAAGAGGGCATGGGGCAATAGGAGTGAAAGACAGGGCATGGGGCAATAGGAGTGAAAGACAGGGCATGGGGGCAAGAGGAGTGAATAAGACAGCATGGAGGGACAAGTGGAGTGAAAAAGAATGCATGGGGGCAATAGGAGTGAAAAACAGGCCATGGGGGGACAAGCAGAGTGAAACAGGGCATGGGGGGAGAAGAGAAGTGAAAAAGAGGCATTTAAATAATTAAAAATTAGCATATTGTTTTTTTTATCCGATTAATCGAAAAAATTATCTGCCAACTAATCGATTATCAAAATAATCGTTAGTTGCAGCCCTAGTTTTGAATTTCATATCTTCTAATGATTGGCTGAATTTGCTCATTGCAAATTAATGGCGCGATGCAAGAAACGTTTGCTTCGGATAAAGGCATTTTTGTGCGCAGATAAATCTTGTGCATGTTCTAATCCAGGAAGCTAAATACCGAACGCTTCTTGAATTGCACATGAAAAATTCCATTTTATGACAATGGTACACAGACGTATAAATTCATTCGCAATAGCAGTTCTTGCATTAGGCACATTTGCTATTCCATTCACACAGATTTGTTAATCTTAGCCACGCCCACAAAAAATAAATATACACTGCCGTTCGCTAATCTTGAATTTTCATACGCAATTCAACAAAATCATGCGCAAACCTATTCCCTAGTGGTTTACACATGGGAAATAGTGATTGCGCACGTTTCCTGCATCGCGCCATAAGTTTCATCCCTGTGTTGCGACTACTTGCCAACAGAGTCAGAGCTGATAGCCACAACACAGGGATACAATGCAATCTTTCAACATTAAATTCAGTGAGATACAGGAAGGCAAAAAAAGGCTGACCCCATGCCCTCTGCTGAGGGTCTCTTTAAGGCATTTTTGATGACCCTGCAGGTCACTACTACCTCTGATGAGGGCCAGTCCTCTTCTGATGCAAGAAGTCTACACTGTGTTTCCACCCAATCCCACTGTGGACCAGGTTATCCTGGATGAGTGGAAGATGCCAGACAGGCGACTTTGACTTTCCAAGAGATTCTCAAAGCTGTACCCATTTTCTGAGGCAGCTTTAGCTCAGAGGGCTTCACCTCCTCAAGTTGACCACCCTATTTCCAGACTTTCTAAATATACTGCTCTGCCTTTGGCTGATGCTACAGCAAGATATGACTGATAGGAAGCTGAAAGCTATCCTAAAGTATAATTTTGCTTACATCGGTGCTGCTCTGCAGCCTACCTTGGTCTCTGTATGGGTCACTAGTGCCATCGCCATCTGGAGCAAGCAACTTACTGAGGTTGTCAGAAATGGCATTGATTGCCTTCCTACACATCCTGGGGATTCAGATGACTCCCTGTATGGATGAACTTCAGCTGAAGGCACAGTCCAGGGAACACCTGGACCAGCATGTCCAGGACTGTGCTCAGATTCTCCTTCACCATGGGTGGATTCTCAACCTGGAGAAATCTGCTCCAGTCCCCTATCAGGTCCTGGTCTCCCTTGGACTCAGGTTCAATACCAGTGAAGGGAGCGTTTTTCTGACAGAGGACTCCATTCAGTAAAGTATGCATCTGGTATCCCAAACTCTGGAGTGTCCCACAGCTTCTTTCTGCAGGTTCATGACCCTTGCAGTCCACATGGTGTCCACCATGGAGGCAGTTCTGTACTCCATGGCACACACCAGGGAGCTCGAGAGATTCACTATCCGCTCTTGTAATGGGAATCTGGACCTCTTGAATCTCAGAGTGTCTGTCCCTCTGGATGTCAGGCAGGACCTGCCCATGTGGCTGGACAGGTCTAACCTGAAGAAGGGGAAACCCTTTGTGATCCAGGATTAGACCTTTGTGTTGACAGAAGCCAGCCTATGGGGCTGGGGAGTTATCCTGGATCACCTGGGAGTTCAGGGTAGATGGTCTCTGGAGGAGTCCCTACAGCCCACCAATGTTCTGGAACTCAGGGTGATTCTGCACGCTCTGGCGTACTGGTCCTTTCAGCTGAGGGGTTATCCAGTCCATGTCCAGTCAGACAACGCCACTGCTGTGGCATACATCAACAAGCAAGGTCTCACAAGAAGCGGTCCCGCTTAGTCAGACGTCAAGTCTATTTTGGACTGGGCAGAAGGTCACATTCTAGCTATTTCCACCATGCACATTCCAGGGGTGGACAACGTCCTGGTGGACTTTCTCAGCCACCAACAGGTGGACCCAGGGGAGTGGGAGTGTCACTGTTTGTTAAGACTCTCAGACGTAAGGTTAGGTAAAAACACAACTTTATTGAAAAGTTTAAGACAATCCCATAGGGCTTTATACACATACAGACAATACATAGAATAGTCAAATGTCCATAACAGTAGCAATACAGGTTCTACCGGCCTTGCCAATATACCGGGCAAGGCAACCTGGATGAATACCAATAGGTGGCTCTACCGGCCCTGCCAAATACCGGGCAAGGCAGCCTAACGGAAACCAAAGAATAGGCTCTACCGGCCTTGCCAATATACCGGGCAAGGCAGCCTGATAGAATAGATGTAGTGGGCTCTACCGGCCTTGCCAATACCGGGTAAGGCAACCTTGTGATGGAATAATAGGAGGTTCTACCGGCCTTACCAATATACCGGGCAAGGCAGCCAGACGGAATACCAAGGTAGTGGGCTCTACCGGCCTTGCCAATACTGGGTAAAGCAACCTTGAGATGGAATAATAAAAGGCTCTACCGGCCTTGCCAATATACCGGGCAAGGCAGCCTGATAGAATAGATGTAGTGGGCTCTACCGGCCTTGCCAATACCGGGTAAGGCAACCTTGTGATGGAATAATAGGAGGTTCTACCAGCCTTACCAATATACCGGGCAAGGCAGCCAGATGGAATACCAAGGTAGTGGGCTCTACCAGCCTTGCCAATACTGGGTAAAGCAACCTTGAGATGGAATAATAAAAGGTTCTACCGGCCTTACCAATATACCGGGCAAGGCAGCCCAAAAGGAAGGTGACAACCACAATAACCTCAGGGACTGTCAGATGGTCAATAGACAGTAGTGACGAATATAAGGCTACTCGGTCAGTGGTTTCACTAGAGTCTGACACTCATTATCCGTGTACATCAGAATGGTAGCTGTTTAGGACTGGACAGCGCACTGAGAAGCCTCAAGTGCAAGAGCAAGTGACCACGAGTAAACCAGTGCCCTTATGTTGGGAAACATCAAGCATTTTGAGTAAACCCACAGGTCACAGAGCAAACCAACGCCCGCGCGTTGGTAACCAACAGACAATAATGTAGCGCTAGGTAGTGGAGCAAACCAGCGACCGCACACTGGAGGGAGCAGGCTAGTAATAGCAAAGCCGTCTGGTCAAGGAACAAACCAGTGTCCACACACTGGTACCAACAGGCTGATAAGTATAGCTGCAAGGCGTATGGAGCGAACCAGCGTCCACACTCTGGGAACCAACAATATCAAGTATAGGCCGCAAGGCCAAGGAGCGAACCAGCGTCCGCACGCTGGGACAAACAGGCTGTCAAATATAGCTGCAAGGCTAATGGAGCGAACCAGCGCCCACACGCTGGAACCAACAAGCTGTAAATGTAGCCGCAAGGCTAATGGAGCGAACCAGCGTCCGCACGCTGGGAACCAACAGATAGGGTATAGGCCGCAAGGCCAAGGAGCGAACCAGCGTCCGCACGCTGGCAACCAACAGTATAATGTATAGGCCGCAAGGCCAATGGAATAAACCAGCGTCCGCACGCTGGAACCAACAGGCTGTGAGCATAGCCGCAAGGCTAATGGACTAAACCAGCGTCCGCACGCTGGAACCAACAGGCTGTGAGTGTAGCTGCAAGGCTAATGGAGCAAACCAGCATCTGCACGCTGGGAACCAGCAGGATAGCGACTGTCGCCGAGGCGACTGATGACAATGTCGCCACGGGTGCGGGAACTGGAAGCAGGAAACTAACAGAAACCAGCAGAGATGGACAACCGGATCAGGAACGGCAAGAGAAGAATGGCAGCAGGAACAGCAACCTCTCATGATGACAACCAGAACCGGACTGGAACAGACACAGCAGGCAGGAATTCAGGAACAGGACGACTCAGCAACTCAGGAACACAGCAACAGGCCCAAATAGCAACAGTAGCAAGGTGAAAGAGGCTGCTGTCAGAGACAACACGAAAGGGCAACCAGAGGGTGCCCAGACTGAGTTTAAAAAGGCAATGTGAGGTGGGCTGAAGGCAGACAGCCAATGGGAGCCCCCTACAGGTAACAGACACATGAATGCAGCAATCACAGCCACCGTGATAGTGAGCTCCACCCAGATGTTTTGACCTGTTGGTGCAGAGGTGGGGTCTTCCTCAGATAGACCTGATGGCCACCAGGGACAACAGCAAGGTTCAAATGCTTTGTTCCCATTGGAGGGATCCTGTGGCCTTTGCTGCGGACAACCTGGCGATTCCGTGCCGCTTTCATCTGGCTTACATCTTCCCTCCAATCCCTCTTATACCAAGGGTGCAGAGGAAGATTTGGATGGACATTCCGGCGGTCATCATGATTGCTCCCTACTGGACCAGGAGGTCCTTGTTCCTGGAAGTAGTGGGCCTCTCCATTTGGGATCTGTTTCTACTGCCACTTAGATCGGATATCCAACTTCAGGGTTACCTATGGAAGGAGGATGTGGAGTGCATGGCTTTGTTCGCATGGCTGTTGAAGCCTCCATCCTAAGGAGGAAAAGTTTTTCTCCTAAGGTGATCTCTACTATGATCTAGGCTAGGAAACCGGTCTCTTTTCCAAAGCTTACCACAGGGTTTGGAACATTTTCCAGTCCTGGTGTGTTGACAGGGACCTATCTTCACAAGAGTTTGACCTCCCGGTGGTCCTGTCCTTTTCACAGGACGGGTGAACAAAGGGCTCAGTCTTAGCTCCTTGAAGGTTCAGACTTTGGCTCTCTCTGTCTTTTTCCAGGATGCATTGCCATCTTGCCAGATGTCAAGGTCTTCTTTCAGGGTGTTGCTCATGCCTTCCCTGCCTATAAGGCTCCAACTCCTCAGTGGGACCTCAATCTGGTTTTCGGAGTCTTGCAGCAGCCTCCCTTTTAGTCCTTGGCTACCATTCCTCTGCACCTTTTGATGTGGAAAATTACCTTTCTTCTGGCTGTGGTCTCTGTCCGCAGAGTTGCTGAATTGCAGGCCTTGTCCTGCAAACCGCCTTTCCTGGTGTTTCACAAGGATAAGTCTGTTCTTCTTACCTCCCAGGAATTCCTTCCTAAGATGGTCTCTGAGTTTCACATCAGTCAGGAGATTGTTGTGCCTTCATTTTGTTCTGACCCCAAATCTAACGAGGAGAGGGATATCCACTTGTTGGAAATGGTTCACTGCCTCAAGTTATATGTGCTCAATACTGAGTCTTTATGTTAGACTTATACCTTGTTTGTCATCCCTGACGGTCCTAGAGCAGGTATGGCCACGTCCAAGGTCACAATTGTGTCTTGGATTAAGACTACCATTCACAAGACTTACAAACTCAGAAAGAACTCCTTTTTGAATTACAGCACACTCACCACGTCTATTGGGGCCTTCTGGGCCTACAAAAATCAGGCCTCTGCTGAACAGCTGTGCAATGCGGAGTCTTGGTTCTCCATGCACACATTTGCCAAACGCTATCATGTTGATGTTCTGGCTTTGGCTGAAGCCAGCTTTGGCAGGAAGGTCCTGCAGGCAGTTCTGCCTGTCTTGGACCTATACATTCCTGTGCCTTACCATTCTTTAAAATGGAACTATCATCACAATAACATTGCCCCCCAATCCATTACTAACATAACGATAGGCAAGGCCATACTTTCATTTGGCTGAATAGATCCCCGTTATTGAAGAAAAACAACTTCTTTGGCAGGAACCAGCAGACAACAGCGCAGACATCTTGGAGGTAAGGTACCTCTGAGTCTGCACTTTCCGTCCCATTCACTGCCAGCACTGGCATGGCGAGTGGCGTTCCTTAGTACTTTAAGGTACCAGAAGTTACTGATGGAGCAGGCGCACAGAGCTTCTCTTGTAAGCTGTGTGCAGTGGATGGCTGCCGAAAAAGTTGTTTTTCTTTAATAACGCGGATATATTCGGCCAAATGAAAGTATGGATTAGCCTATCTTTATGTTAGTAATGGATTGGGGGGCAATGTTATTATGATGATAATTCCGCTTTAACTGTTTGAGCCCGGTTGGCTCTTGTTCTTGTGTGCTGTGATATTGTTATTCAGTGTCTGTTGATACTTAGTTATGTTTGGGCTGTTCTTTGTCATGGATAGTCCATGGGAACTCAGGTATCATGAGGACTGGCGCTTGGTCCTTTCCTTCTCTTCCTGCTCTTGGAGCTTAATGTTGGTATTGTCACTGTCTGTGTCGGTGACTTGATCCTTCCCGGCTGCTTTTACCTCTTGCTCATGGAGGGGCTTTATTCCGGGTGCTGGCTCGTCTGTCTGGCCTCGCATGCGCAGGGGGCTGCTGCTTCTTCCTCGGCGCCTGCACATGAGTCCGGTTCGGTGACCTATTGGGCGAATTCCTCCTACCAGACACGGCTCCCAGGCGAGCCCTCCTCCTGGCCTCTTCTCATTGGTCCCTTCCTATATTTAAATGGGCTACCCCAGGCTTTGAGTACACATTCCACGAGCTATTCAGCATTGGTTCCCATGTTCCTGCTTACACTACATTTGTGACCAAGCTTGCTGCTGACCATTCTTTCTCTCCTGCTGTTGGCTCCTGACCCTTGGCTAAGCTCCTGACTATGGCTTGTCTCCTGCTCCTGGCTCCTGACCCTTGGTTACACTCCTGACAATGGCTTGTCTCCTGCTTCTGGCTCCTGACCCTTGGCTATGCTCCTGACTACGGCTTGTCTCCCGTTCTTGGCTCCTGACCTCCGGCTACTCTGACCACGTCTTGTCCGAATCCTTACCACTCCTTCTGTGGGTCCGCTTCCTGCTCAGCTTCCAGCTTGTCTTGTCAGCCTGGTTTTCTACGGTTTCCAGGGCACGCCCATCCTGGTTGCACCCAGGCTCAACTGTTTTCGTGACCAGCACCTTTTCTTAGCTTTGGCTGCAGCAAGGGAGTACCAGGCACTCTGTCGCAGATCTCAAGCCTCGCTCCCTAGCTATGCTCTCTAGCTACTGAACCAGTGCCGGCGCCAAACGGGTTCCTACCCACGTGGTGACAGGTATATCCCAATGGTAGCTGGATGTGGGAGTCCTCTTGGGTCTGTTGCTCACAGGAGTTTTCCTTTCTTCTTTCTTGCTGTCCTATTTAGTAGGATTGTCTCAAGTCTAACTGGGGGTGGCTAGTGGGATAGCCTGATAAGGAGGAGGGGAGGCTCCACCCACAACTTTTTTTCTAGAAATGTTCCAGCCTACTGGGAGGAGCTGTCATCTCCCCATGGTACCTGTATGTCATACAGAGTAAGAGAAAAGGATTTAACAGGTAAGACTAAAATACTCTTTCAGTGTCAGAGAGGTATCAAACCAGTCCATTGCAACTTGTTAGTGCCTCTCTGACATTCAGAGGGTTAAGTGACATTTTTCGCTTAGCCCAAGTCTCATATTGGGTTCCTCTGTATGGACTAGAAGCAATATGAGTGATACATGATGCACTAAAATAGGATGCCGTTATGTTGCATATTATAATGAAAGTACAAAGCAAGGCTTTACCTTATTTATTTTAGTAGTAGATGTTACATGCTTCATTTCAAGTCTGTCGTTATCTTCACTGAAGGATTTTTCAGATGGGGGCCTCACATTTTTTCTGAGCCTTTTTGACTTGCACTGTATTTCAGTTAATAAACCTGAAAAAAAAATTATATTTACAACATTTTACATTAGTGAATGTGAGGCATTTGTGTTTGTCAGAAATGTTATAATGTTATTTAGAGGGTCAAGTCTATTTTCTGGAAAAATTAAAAAATAGTATAACAGTAAAACAGTCAAATAGTACAATTTGGTAGCTGCATCCATAACACATAGCATTTGTGCTGAATAGTTATTAGACAATTAAAACAGAATTTGCCAATTTGCACTTATTGTCTTTCATTCAGTGGGTTAAAGGAGGTGTCTGGTCACCTTAGCTTTTAACCCCTAAAGGAGCAGAGGCGTTTGCAGTGCAATGCAATGCATTAAGGAGTTAAAGTGTTAGTAATGTCCAAGTACAACTATGTTGCATTGTGTAGAGCTTAAAAAGTTTAATTGAATGCAAAAAACAGTATCTCTCAAACTGCTATGGTTTGAGAGATATCTGCATTCAAAGTTAAATAACGGGATTGCGGCTCTGCTGCAGAGCCTCCGTGTCAGCCAAAATGGATCTCCTGCTGACAGCTTTACAGCCGACAGCAGGAAACATCAAATTTTGAATGCAGATATCTCTCAAACCACAGCGGTTAGAGAGATACCTTTTTTTCCTTTCAAGTCAACTTTTTAAGCTCTACACAATGCAACATATTTGTAATTGGACATTACTAACACTTTAAACCTCTGCAATACTTTACATTAATGCACCTCAGAGGTGTAACTACAGGGGGTGCCAAGGGTGCAGTTGTGAAAGGGACTGACATCCAAGATGACCCATTAGCCTAAGAACACAGGTTTGGACTATGCCCCTGGAGAATATTTATATGTTGGGATGCCCAAAAATGTTCTTACAGGGAAGAAAAAAACAAAATGCTACAATAAAGACGTAACAGCATTTTCATGTGATTCCAAGCAGCAAGACCATTTCTATAAAAAGTTGGTTGTGTAAACATAGCCATTATATGAGGAAAAGATCAATGAGTGAATTGTGATAAAACTGTAAATAGTTATGTAATCTGTTAGATGGTTTACAGCATGTTCTTTTTGATGCAGTTCCATGTCTTTTGACAACAACCATATAAATGTAATTGGTCAATAAATCCCCACTATATTTTCCTAGGTGTGCTTGAGGAAAAGTAACTAATTCATTTTGTGCTGAAGCAGATACGTATTTTTAATTATATATTTTCCCAATTGTATTTACACATTTATCAGTGTTTGAATTCATTCACTAGTGTGTTGTACATTTTTCCCACATTCCCTTTGATGGCATTCACTCAACTCAACTAAGTCAAAACAAAATTCTTACCGAACTGATACTATTTTACTTGCTAGGTGGTAACCCTATTCCCTCCAAATCCTATGCAATGGGATAGGGGTTCTGTATTGAAATATAAGTTAGACTGTTGGACTCAAATGTATACTCAATGTACATTAGAGTGGCAGTTTAATATCTCTGATGAATCCTTGACCTCTTCACCCCCACAATCAATCTGCTTTAGGAGAGAGGTCTAAAATGAATATGATTGTCAAAGGAACCCTCTGCCCCTTTACTAAACCTTGTGTCTCAGAGGTCAGTTTCTGGCTGACAGATTTAATCTGGCACCTGTCACATTGGATACCATGGCTTTAGCCTCATTACTCCAGGTGCGCTACTTTGATTTGTAGTCAAGGTTGTACGTACTTCTTGATCTGTGTTCCTGTGTCACACTTGAATTTGGTTCACAGGGTTGGTGCTGTGATGGGCCACGGGTAGTGGTCATATGGGTTTAAGAAAATTACATCACGTTTCTTGATCAGAGGATTTGTATTTGTATCTAGTCCTTTCTATAACTTGTTGATGTTTATCAAGCATCTCAACTCCCACCTCCCTGTGAAGATATTTTGTTCTTGCAGGATACATTATAGTCACAATCCTTAGATCTTTATTCTATACTTTTTTAGATACTTGCATTGCCTTTCCAGGCAGCCGCTGCACACTGGAAAGGCATATTCCAGGGTGGGTCTGATAGCTGCCTTGACAACATTGTCTTTACTCTGGATAGGCATGGTCTTTTTTTTTTTACCAGTGGGAACAGTGCTGACAATTTGGTTGATGCCTTTTGCTGTGTTCTCTCAACTTGACGTCTCCAGTTGAGTTTGATGTCTAGCTTTATACCTAAGCAGGAACTGTCAGTGTCCCATTTGATGGTTGCACCATTGAGGCTGTTTTGTGGGTGCTTCTTGATATTTCTCGTAAACATTGTGGCCCCAGTTTTGCTGGTGTTCATTGCTATTTGCCAGTCGCTGTATAATGTCAATAGCATGTTGAGAGATTATTTGCCACTTCTTTTTCACTAAGTGACCGATAGATGACTTCAAGATCATCTGCATAGATAGCCAGCTCTGTCTTGTGAAGAGATTGATCAAGAATGGTCCAAGCATGGATCCCTGAGGCAAAACAGCTTGGATAGTAGATAAGGTACGTTGTTGTGAATGCCTCTCGAACTGCCACATGAAAAGAGGATTTAGCCAAATAGTTTGCCTTTAGATTTATCAGGTAGCGGGGGAGTTGCAGGTTGATAATATAGTAAGAAGTCCTTTATGCCATACTCTTATGTCAAAGCCTTTGGCTACATCCAGAAAGTCAACTGTAGTGGACTTTGTTAATGTTGAAGCCATGACCAATACTTTTAGCAGTTGATGGTTCAGGAATGGACTCTTGCTTCTTTCCAGGGGCTCAATTTAATAGTCACCGGAAAAACTGTTGGTAGGAAAAAATGGATATCGGACAGTAGACACACTGTGTTACTGTAGGAATCCAATTGCCCTACCAACAGGAACCACAACGAATGTTGGGACACAGAACCTGACTTTTGGACCAACCAATAGTGTGAGAAATGGGAACATCAAAGGAAAACTGGTAACAAGTGTGAGCTAAAACACAGTCACCCTCCCAAACACTAACCCTATACTACCCCTAACAAGAAAGTGAAACAATACTAGCCATAACACCATCCTAACACCCATTCCCCAGAGCAGTATAACACTTACCTGTCATCCACCGTCAGTTCTCTTTTTTAATCTTCTATCTTGCATCTTCTTCTTTCTTATCTTCTTTCTTTTATTCTCCAAAATATTATTCCATTAGAAATACAAATAATATTGAAGTGTAAATATGAAATTCCCCCAAAGATATGCTAAAAGTGTATGCTGCCACTGCCGATGGCAGGAGAGCAGAGAAAAGATCTCCTTCCCTTAAATACTGAGTATGGGGAGTCCATTTTTGCTCTTCCTCCTTTTTTGACCTGACCAGATAAGGGCAACCATGATAGCTAGCAGGGTGTGGGTCTTTGCAGTTGGTACATGTCTCTGGGTCCTTCTATCAGTCACAAGCACATTCCTTGTAGGTATGATTCCTACCACAACACACACAGTGCAGCTGTTAAAGGAAAAAGTTGGAGGTGTGTTCAAGGCTCTGACACTTATAGCACATGACTGGTCCATTTGGTGCTTCAGTAGTGACTACGTGGCTGCATCGTTTGGTTATTTCCCAGAGATCCACTGGTCAACTGTCGGGGACTGGTGTCAAGGTAGTGATGAAAAGTGTAAATTTCTTGGTCTTGTCCTTGTGGGATGTAATTTGCATTATGCACAGGCAGGCCATATTTTGCTAATTTATCAGAGAAGTCCTGCACTGAGGCATTTGACAGCAGCTCATGGATAACAAATCTATGAGGTCTTGTTTTGGTCAGCTTAAAGGTGTAACATTCTAGATCATGATGGTTAAATGTAACTGTCACACTTTTGCAGTCCTCCACAGTATTGAGATATACCTTGGTTTGGACTCTGTGGTTTTATCATGAAGGCCAATGAACCAAGCTAAAGTAGAAGATCTAGAAGGATCTTGTGGTCTTCATGCTCTTCACTATAACTGGCAGTATTCAGATCTACTTTTTCTTCTGTGTCCTTTCTCATGGCATGAAAGTGAATGTAGTCTCAGCTATCCAGCTTGTTAGTACAAATGAAACTACAAAAGGCAGGCCTGCTGCTAGCATCCTTCATTTTCTTTGGTCCTACCCAGCTGGAGGACGTGTTTCAGTCCTCATTGTTTTTTTTATTTTATTTTCCTTTTATTTGGGCCTCCCTTGCTTGTTGTTTTAACAGGGTAGGAGATCCCTGAAGTCCCCTGGATCTGCATCACATACACTAGCCAGGGGAGTCTTGGTCAGTCAGTACCCCATGTTGGCGCTGCTTCTGTCTTCTGAACATTCCCGTGGTCCATGGCAGCCATCTCTGCACAGTAAGCACTTGCCGGAAGAATGTTGTCAGATGTGTTCCAATGGTGGAAAGCATATCCAGTCCTTGGTCCCTTCCATTGGCTGAAAGATGCAGGAAGTCCCTTACATTCCAGGGATGATAAACATGCTGATGGAATCAGATATTTATAGCAGAATAAAGTACTACACCTTTGGTTTAAACCCAGGTTAGTGTTTTTTGTGTGTTTATTTAGTGATTATATTACTTGCTGTCAATGTCTACTAACCTACAGTGTCAGTTGAGTAACATGCCAGTCCCTCAGAAGTCCTCTAAGGAAAAGGCTGGGGAAAAATCAAGCAATGTGCTGGATGTGAAACCAAAATCTCTGCCTCTGCTGTTGCGGAAGGCATCAGGGAATGAGATTTCAGACCAATTTCAAGAGATTTGAAAAACAGTTTTCTGTTACTGGACAGAATCTTAAAGCTGCTACAGCCATGGCTTGTATATCTCATAACACGTCTCTCAGAGCTAGAGGAGGCAATTGAATACTCTGTGTCCCGCTCTAGACTTATGAAGGAGGTAGTGATGATAAAGGAAGTCACCAACTTTTCCTGTGATACTTCCCTAGACATCATAAGCTAATAGCCAGATCATCGTCCCTGTCTATAACTGCCAGGAGAGCTCTTTGGCTAAAGTCTTGGGGGCAGATGCTTCTCCAAAAAATAAGCTCACAACCCTTCCCTTTTCTGGTCCCATGTTATTTGGTGACCAGCTAGAAGGGATCATACGTAGAACCTCAAGAGGAAAGAGTACTCTTCTTCCTCAAGAAAGACGATCCCACCAATCATCACCAAGGCCATCTAGATTTCATTTTAGAGATCAATCCTTTCAAGACTCTAGAAGATATCAGCCTGGAAGGTCTTAAAATCAAAGACACAGAGGATTCCCGCAATCATCTAGAACTGGTTTCAGGAAGGAATTTCTTAGCAGCTCTCAGTTAAAAAAAGAAGGACAATGAGTTCCAGTGGGCTCCAGCTCCCCCCCTAGTCTGGGGCAGGCTGGATCTCTTTCTCAAAGATTGGTTAAGAATTCCCAAAATACAGTCTTCTGCTGGAGTTTGCACATATCCCCAATTTCAACTCTTTTCTTCAGTCAAAAGTTCCTTCAAAGAGGATCAAGACGGCAGGTTTCAGGGATGAAGTAAAAGGTCTTTTGGAATCCAGGGCAGTTCAGCCAGTTTCCCCCTGGAAAGGGGCTTGGAAATCTACTCCATTTGTTTCATTGTGGCTAAACCATCTGGAGGATTCAGAACTGTCCTGGATCTCAAACAGATAAATCAGCTGCTAAAGTCCAGATACTTCAAGATGGAGTCCACTCTGTCAGCCATAGGAGCAGTGTATCCAGAAGCCTTTCTGACATCCATAGATCTTCAAGATGCCTATTTACACATCCCTATCAGGCATGTCCACAGAAGGTTCTTGAGATTTGCCATTAAGGATCAGCACTTTTAGTCCACAGTCCTCCCTTTTGAGCTATACTTAGCCCCTCAGGCCTTCACCAAGTTTCTGGCAGCAGCATTAACCCCTCTGAGGGAGAAAGGGATTGTCATCATTCCCTACCTGGGCGATCTCCTGATAATCTCAAGATCCTTCAGTCAAGCAAAGGAACACACCTCTATAGTCCTCCATCATCTGGACTCCCTGGGGTGGCTTGTCAACCTCCGCAAAAGTCAATTGACTCCTTCCCAGAGTATGATGTTCCTGGGAATCAATTTCAAGACACATGAGGCTATGGCCTACCTTACCCTAGACAGGATAGTAAGGAAAAGAGCAGACTCCTGACATTCAAATTCAGATGAGGACTTTATGGAGCTTCTGCGACTGATGTTTTCCTCAACACAGATAGTTCCCTGGGCGAAGTTTCATGTGATAACCTTACAGCACAACTTCCTTGGATTCTGGAATCCTCATCTGGACAGAGCTTCTCAGAGAATTCCTATTCTAACCTCAACAAGAAGGGACTTAGCTTGGTGGACAAAGCTGTCAAACCTTCAAAGAGGAAGACCTCTTCTAGAGCCATGACGGGAGGTAATCTCCACGGAAGCCAACCACAGAGGTTGGGGCACCACCTGGAGAGGGCACGCAATTCAGGGACTAAGGTATCAACATTTTAGAGCTCAGAGCAGTCTTTAAAGCTCTAAAACATTTCAAGGCTCATCTTCGACAGAAGCCAGTGTTAATAAGATTAGACAACATGGTCACTGTTACTTACATCAGAAACCAAGGAGGTACGAAGAACAAGGCCCTTCTAAAGGAAGCAAACAGAATACTACAATGGGTAGAATGCAACCTAGCCTCAATCTTGGCGGCTCACATATATGGCACCCTGAACTCAGAGGCAGATTTCCTACGCAGAACTCAAGTAGATACATGAGAATGGTGCTTAAACAACAAGGTGTTCAGCAACATCATTCAGAAGTGGGGAGAACCATACATAGATTTGATGGCATCCAGAAACAACAGACAGTGTCTGTTGGAAGGATTTGGAAGCACTGGGACAGGGTGCTTTGATGTTCTTCTGGAACTTCTCCCTAGCCTCCATCTTCCCTCCCATCCCTATTTTGATGCAGGTTCTTATGAAAATCAGGAGGGACAAGAAAGCGGTTATTCTCATAGCCTTAAGATGGCCCAAAATATCATGGCATCCTCTGTTAATACAAATGCCAGTCTGCAAAGTGGGGGTTTCCTGTCACTCGAAACCTTCTATGTCGGGGTTCATTATTTCATCCTAGTCTGAGATTCTTTCGCTTATAGACCTGGTGGCTGAGCGGAAGTCTCAAGCCAAGAGGGGGATCTCTGAAGCAGTAGCCCAGACCATCATTTCTTGGAAATTACATCTACAACTATGATATTTTACAGGATATGGTCTAAGACTAAGTGAATCTAAAGTCAAAGTACTTTCACTGCTGTGGTCCTTGAATTTCTACAAGATGGCTTCAGTCAGGGCCTCTGACGTAATAAAGTTCAACTATCTGCTTTATCAGCAGTTCTGGCATTATAGTTTGTGGATCAGTACCTAGTCAGAAGATTCCTAACTGTCATCTCTAAAGCTCTCCCTTCCATAAGAGAAATCACTCCTATGTGGGATCTCAATTTGGTATTTGAGCAACTATCCACTTCCTCATGTTTTGAACCCTTGGACAAAGTTCCCCTAAAGAATCTCACCTTGAAAGTCATATTTCTCACAGCATCACTTCAGCCCCTAGGGTCAGTGAGCTTCAGGCCCTTTTTTGTCCTTCTCCTTATTTCATTGTGCATCAAGACAAGATTGTTTTGAGACCGAAAGTCTCATTCAGATCCAAGGTGGACTCAGAGTTCCATCTAAATGAGGTGATTATTATAATCCTCCTTTTGTTCCAAACCTAAGGGTGATAAGGAGAAGCAATTCCACACTTTGGATCTGCCATACTTCTGATCTGGTACGTTGTATGAAGATTTATCTTCAAAGAACCGAGGACTTTAGAAAAACAGGTCATTTATTAATACATTTTTCATGGTAAAACAAAGGGCCTTCAAGCCTCAATGCCTTCCATCTCCAGATGGATCACAGGCTGAATTAGACTAGCATACAGGGAGATAGGATGTTTTCCTCCCATCAAGCTTAAGGCACATTCGACCAGAGCAATCTCTAATTCCTGGGCTGAGAAGGCAGAGACAACTGCCTCAGGGATCTGCAGAGCAGCCACTTGGCCTATGGTTTTCACATTCATAAGTCATTACCAGCTGGATATACAGTTCTCTGCACAAGCCAAGTATGGGAGAAAGGTCCTTCAGGCTGTTGTTCAGGTTTAATCCAGTGGGATCCTTCCTTTCTCTATTCCTATGGGGTGGCTTTCTATCCTTTTATGCATGCTTCCACCCTTTGGTGACTTCTTCTTCACTGCTTGGGATATTTCCACTTTCATGCTGCGGGATGGAACACAGAAGAAAGGGGGGGGGGGATTTGACTCATCTGTGTTCTTCCGCAGCCCACCCAGTAAACTGAGGACACTAGCAGCAGCCTTGCCTTTTGAAGTTTCATTGGTCCTACCCAACTGGAGGGTGGAGACAACACCCACTTTCATGCCGTGGAAGGACACAGAAGAAAACTGAATATTGAGGAATCAAATTCCCCCCTTTATGAGGCAGTGGTGATTGATTTTCAGCACTGCAAGCAGTTCCTGGGCAATCAGTTTCATCTTCAAGAACAGAGAAGTGGTTTCTTGTTTCAGTTTCATTGACTGAGATTTTGGTATGTTTTACATCCTTGGATTTTATCAGTGATGTTGCAGGTGAAGAGTTGATGGAATGTCCTTTCTTTGGTTGGTACTCGAATTGTCCCTGTAGGTAAAGTTATTGCAAACAACACAGTGCAAATCAGAGCGCTACAGGATCAAAGAAATTATTTCAATACATTTTCTTTGTATTGATACAGACAACAAATGGTCAGAAAAGATGGCATTAGAACTTAAAACACAAATATACAGGGAAAGTCTCAATAGATCAAGTCCACTAATGGACTACAGTTTATTGTCTCTCTATATAAATAGAGTCACTTGTAAGGCCAATCTGGGGGATAAATTCTCCTTTTCTTTTAACAGGGTCCTCTATGGTCACTGCCTCTCAGCACAACAGTGGTTAGCGTGTAAAACAGGAAACCTGCATATGAGAAACAAAACAATAACAGGGTGCAGACCCTCTAAGAGCAAACCTGTTTGAGCAATTTAATATTTGTACCCCCCAGTCACCAAGCTTCTCACCAGATTCCAGTTATTTCAAGCATAAATCAATTGGGCTTTCAGGACCTTCTGCTTCCAGCCAATGGTAATGCCCTGTGAGGATCTCAAGGTCCTCACAGGTCAATACCGTAGGCAGAAGGTCCTGAAAGCCCTTTGAAGGAAGCAGGCAGCAAATGGAAGCATGCAGCACGCAGGAAAGGTTTACATAGTTTGTATTTTGCCTTCTCTTCTGTGGAAAAGATGGGGACTTCAGTGGAGACTTAAACTGAACAAAGTAAGTGTTATTTTGAAAGAGGATTGCGCCGGGGGAGGGAGGGAAGGTATCTGGCAGCCTTATTTTTTTTTTTTTAAGTAAGGGGGAAAACAAGGGTGCGTATTATACATAGGTACTCTTGTTTTCCCCTAAAATCTTGGTGTAATATACACCTGCATATTATACATGAGATTTTACGGTATTCATGGAAACAGCTGAGCAGCCTGAGTTGGTGCCCATGGCACCCTGCTTGTGAACCACTTGTTTAAAGTAGTGGTGCGCAAACTGAGACCCTCCATATGTTGAGGAATACAATTCCCATCATGCCCAGTCAGCCAGTGGTTCATGGGAGTTGTAGTCCTCAACTACTGGAAGGAATCAGGTTGCATATCACTAATTTAAAGTAAGAATACTCTACAGTCTGCTGTAAACCTCTCTAGCATCCATGGGGTTATAAACAAATTTTGCCTGTATTCCATTGCCTCTATAGTGTATCTAGCACCATCCTTTCTAGTCACAGACAATAAAATAAAATAGTTTGAGGTCAAGATTTACATCTCAAGCATACATAGGAAATAATCCTTTGGTTCCTATAGCCCCACCCTTGGTCACACCTCTACTCTTCCCATGGCTCCACCCCACAGCCCAATTCATTGTTGCTCATCACAAAAAAAAAATTTCCATGTGACATACAAACAGAAAAATAGGTGTAACATTAACTGCACAGTACAGGGGCATATAAACTAGCCAAATCTATATATATATAAAAGAGAAAGGCTCATTGCATAATTTATGTCTCCTCAGGAGACACACACACCCAGGGGTGGCAATAGGGAGAACTTACAGCTCCCATTGGGTAATTCAGTGGGGGCGTGATTTTTCACAGGAGTTGCAGTACTGCAGGGAGTTGGCCCGCCCCCACTCTCCAGCCCACCCACCACTATTCAACTGAGGACAAAAACAAAATGGCTGCCACTTGCTCCTACACCACCCTAATACACACATGCTCCAGTCACACAGCACCAAACAAATACACATACCACCAAACACACACAGCTTCAAACACACACACACACACACAGCTTCAAACACACACACACAGCATCAAACACACAGTGCCATAAATGGATCCCATACATTGCAACCCAATGCATGGGATTCCATTCTGGCAGTCAAAGGGTTAAGGCTGTCACTGTGTTTCTGCTTCCCTACTGACACACTGCTGCACTCCTAATAATGACTACAGGTTTACACCACACAGTGTGATCTCCTCCAACAAAATAACAGTTAAATAACTTTTACTTCACTTGATTCCCCTCCCTACAACCTTGCCTACCTGCACAGAGCCATGTCTGCTGGTTGCCTAGCAACCACCCCACCTCTTCCACTATACAGGAAGTTGGGAGGAACCAAAACCTGTTTTTGCTGAGGGGAGAAATACCCTGACCTGCTCTGTGTGTCATCACATAGGACTCAAGACCACTGTTGTGTATGTATGTCTCACACTATGGGGACACTGTGTAAGTCTCAGTATGGAATATATGTATGTGTGTGTCACTATGGGTTGTGTATGTGTGTCTAAGTAAGACATGTGTATGTGTGTCTCATTATGACATCTGTATGTGTGTCTCAGTATGGAATGTGTCTGTGTCTCACTACTGTATGTATGTATGTATGTGTGTGTGGCTGTGTGTCTCACTGTGAGATCTGTATGTGTGTGTGTGGCTGTGTGTGTCTCTCACTATTGCAATAGCTGGGAACTTTTGAAATACCATCACTTACAGATCTGATATTAACCCTTGAAGCCCAGTGGGGAAAAAAAGAGTACATTGCATTAACTGTTTCACTGCCAGAGGGGTAGGCAATGCATTGCAAATTAATAACAAATATACACTTATGGATGGTTATATGTGTGTATGCCTCACTATGAGATGTGTATATGTGTGTATCTCACTATGGGATGTGTTTGTGTGTGTGTATCACTATGCCATGTGTATGGGTGTGTGTCTCTGCATGGGATGTGTATCTGTCTGTCTCACTATAGGGTGTGTCTCTCACTGTGTAGGCTGACCATATGTACCGTTTTGAACGGGACAGTCCCGTTTTTTTAATGTTTTCTGGCCGCCCCGTCGTTTTGCCATTTTGTACCGTTATTAATGGTGGCTTGTGATGCCCACGGTGCACCATAAAACAAAAAGTAGTAGCGCATGATACAAAGGTATGGACGGTATTAAATGTGCCCTGCCGCCGTCCAGTACCTTCCTCTCCTTCCTTCCTAGAAACATGCATGATGATGTCACGCACTGCAGCCAATGAGAAAGGAGTGCTTTGCTACTCCTTTTTCATTGGTTGTGCGTGTTCTGAGGCAGGGCGCTTAGATTCCAAAATTTAGCGCGCCGTCACAAACTACAGTAAGAGGAGCCGGGGGAGGCCAGCAGTACTTAGGATCAAGAGGCCTAAGCGCCGGCAGCACTCAGCACTGCAGCATCTGACTGGAATGAACTACAGAGGCAGTTTAAAACTGAGTCAGTGAGTGCAACCAGAGTTGGATTATGGGCAAGGCGGCTGCCTAGCGCCCAGTGAAGCTGTGGGGGTCCCTGTCACGCAGGGCCAATTTAGCCAGTTGACTCATGTACTGAAACGTGGTCCCACAAGGCGAAATAAGCATCAGACATGGGAGTAGGAATGAGCGGAGGTGGGGCAGGGCGGACAAGTCTGGGAGTCCTCGTCAGATTCAGTAAGTGTCATGGATTGTGTTCTTGTGTTTGTTGTTTAAACTTTAACTTTCTTCATATTATAGTGTGTTTATCTCTGTCCCTTGTTGGCATGTAGCCAGTGACAGGAGCGGGAACCAGAATGTGAACTTCTGATGATTTGCGGTGCATGCTTAGTTTTTTCCAACTGCCAGAGCTTCAGATTCAACTCACTTGCACAATGTAAGTGGGGAACTGGCTCTCAGACAGCTGCAAAGAAAACAAACACAGAAGAGGTTCACATTCCGGTCCCCTGCTCCTTTCACTGGATAAATGCGAGCAGGGGACCACTGCAGAGGAACCTGATTTTCTTACAGAAATATCTGCAAAGGCTCAGAGGTACAGACCAGGGAGGGTCAAAATACACAATGCTTGGCTAAATGTTGGAGGTTGTACTTTGGCTTAAAATGTAAAGGGTTAAAATGTAGAGGTCCAGCAGTTCAGCCCTTTACTATTGCTGATAAAAGTGTGTTTATTTTCTTTTCAATTGCAGCGCAGACTGGAGTGAGCTGCAGAGAGGATTGATAAGGATTCTCTCCCCCAGACCACATTTTAACAGTTTCCATAAGACAAAAAACACGATCCTTGCTTTATAGAAGTGACCTCTACTGACATGTCTTGCACGGATTCTACTGCTGATTCCTCAATGTCTCTGTGTGAATTCTATCTGGAGGTGCAGTCTGATCACCTCTCAGAGCCCATTTTTGGCTACAGTTCTGGTCAGCCTGCACCTCTGTAGCTATAATTCACACAGGAGTACATAAATCAACACAAGAAGCAGTGCAAGATCTGTCAATAGATGTGACTTGTATAAAAGAAGGCTTGTGCTTTTCTTATGACAGAGGGTTAAAGGGGAGGGGTCCAGTCAGGGGAAGGAATCCTTATCAGCCCTCTCTGTGTGCCCTCCATGTTGCTCACACCAGGCTGAACTTCAATCTGCAACAAATGAAAAAACATATTTTTCTCAGTGGGAGTGAAGGGGTGCACTACTGTCTCTTTCTGAAGTTCTTTAATATTTGAGTGCCAGAGAGCTATCTATTGCACTGCAACACAATGCAATGGATACCTTTCTGGCACTCAAAGGGTTAACACAGTGCCAGAGGGAGTTCCAGCCCATTGGACACCTCAAACAAATGACAGGGAGGCTTCTGTCCTGTTCCACTCTCCTCTTCTCCTCCTCAACCCAGACAAATGTCACCTGGAGGTTCCCTGTAGCCTCCTCTTGCTTCAGTGCCTTTCCTTCTCCCAGCTCTGTCCTGCTCTCCTCAATAGTGATTGTGTTTATTGCATCACTGGGAGGGCAGTACAGAGGTAAGCAGAGGAACTGTATGTGGGTCTGTTGGTCTATGTGACAATGTAAGAATGCTGGGGAGACATGCCAAAACTGTAATCTAACCACACCACTAATGGATGATAAAGTAAAGCATGGTATACTTTTGTGAAAAAAGAATAGTTGGTATGAACAGTCATCTGGCTGATATTTCAGGCTACACATAGCCTTTCTTCAGACTTTTGACTGAGACAGCAATGTGTATAAAATATCTGGTGTTTTTTGTGTATTTATTTTTTACACATTCCTTTTACTGTACATACGACTCATTGATTGAATAAATATTCCACTTACCTGGTACACTTAGGGGGTCATAGTTATGCTATTCTATGTTTCTCTTTACAAGTGGAATAGAAAAAATGTACAGCTGATGAGGCTAAAAGGCAACAGAGCTCTGAGACGGTGCTATATGAACATAGTGATGTAGTAATCAGGCACACTGCCCTCCGAGCAACTAATCCAGATACCCATTGATTTGAATGGGGTTTTTTACCACCTTGGGGGAGATGCACTAACATGTGATAGAGGAAGTAACTTCTCCAGTGTTATCACTGCTCCAGTTCCTATGTCACGTGAAACCTATGCATGAAGATCTCCCCCACTTATTGCAAAGGGTACACAGAAGAACATAGGAACTGGAAAGTGAAATCCATATCTGTATCTCCACTCAAGTGAACTCCCCACCGAATGCTAGAGAAAGTGGAGAACTAGCATTTAAAGGCAGTTGTTTTGTCCACTTTTTAGTACATCAGCCTCCATACCAATACATTGTATCCAAGCATCAGTATCTAGTATGAAATGGCTGACCCCTACCTCCTCCAGTTAAACTATTTGGGGATGGTGCAACCATAAAATAACATGTTTTAGAATACTCTGCTCTTTTTGGACTATGTTGCTGTCACCAGAATTACCATTATTAGGCTGATGGTTCACTTTGACACCAGACATGACTCTAACTGTCTAGGACTCTCAAGTTTATGGTAAATTACCATAGAGTCTCTTAGACAATGATAGGATGATGAGTCATAAGACTCTATGGTAATCAGTCTGTACAGTAAACACAATAAAACCACTAGTGTGAGTGACGATGAGAGGAAGTTCTGATTTACTTCAGGGGTAGGCTTTTTGGCCAGAGAGAGAGAGAGAACACCGCTAGTAAGAGACAGCGCAATCGCGTTCTCGCTGCTTGCAGCTTACTACGATGGGAGTGACGGAGTCCCACTGTCCGTCTATCCCGCACCCCGTCCCGTTTTTGTCTCAAGGAAATATGGTCAGCCTATCACTGTGGGATGTATATATTTGTGGGTGTGTGTGTCTGTATGGGATGTGTATATGTGTGTGTCTCAAATAGGCATGTGTGTGTCTCTGTATGGCCTGTGTATGTGTGTGCTCACTATGGAGTGTGTGTGTCTCTGTATGGCCTGTGTATGTGTGTGCTCACTATGGAGTGTGTGTGTCTCTGTATGGCCTGTGTATGTGTGTGCTCACTATGGAGTGTGTGTGTCTCTGTATGGCCTGTGTATGTGTGTGCTCACTATAGGTGTATGTTCGTCTCAGTATGGGATGTGTGTGTCTCTCACTATGGGGGCACTATGGCAGTTCAAGTCAGCTGGGGGGGGCGGACAGCTAAAACAGAACGTGATCACATGCATTTTACTGAACTTTCATAAACAAAAACAGACGGGCAACGCCATCCCACACTGCTAGTTATTATATAAACGGAGCATTACTACAATATATAAATCAAAGAGTGGATTTCATGTGCACCCTAAGTGGTTCTCTAGTCTTCATAGATATGAACAGCAAATAATCTATTTTAGATAAAATGTTGCAGACAGGGGTGCCGATAGTTCCTTACCAGAATAGGACTCAGCCATGGGTTCTTTACTGGCTCCAGTAAAGACTCCAGGTCGAGATGATCTTCACAAACAAATAATATTTATTTTGTCACAAGATGTAACAGCATTGGTTATTGGAATATATGTGAAGCTTGTGTCCACCTTGCAAAACACACAACTACCCCACAACACACACGATCCTGGTATATATGCCTCCACATCCCTGGAACTCCCCCTTGGCCACCAGCTTGAGTTCCCCTGCCCTTACTCCTGGAGGTCTGGAGAACAATCAGCAAACAAGCTACTGAATGAGAGATCTGAATCAGCAAATTAAGGGATTGCCACCAAGACTTGGGGGTTAAATGACCCAGTGGGCATTGTGCCAACAATTTCCATAACAATATGGTTGATCCCATCTCCCCTTCCCAAGATAACCCCCTAGTCATAATTTTCTCCTGAAGTGACGGTCATTGTCTTGTGAGCTAGTGCACACATTCAGAGACAGTGTTTTCACTATGTGCAGACTGCCAGATGTCAAGAAGGTTTTATTGCAGAGCTGATCTCTAGGCTTGCCTAGCTCCAATCTCTGCCTATTCCATGGTGTTAAATGCAGTGGCCCTGCACCTGGGGACCCGGGAAAGTGTATATATGGGAACCATATGGTGTGTTGGGAAAAACAGAGTTTTCACTAGACATGTGCCATGTGGGCAAAGGAACAAAGCACTGGGCATAATATTTATTTGAATGTATGCTCTGACTCTCCGCCACTGCATAGATAAAGGGTCATGGCAGGAGCATCTGGCTATCTCCCAACTTGGCAGTGTAGTAGGAATTCACAGCGTACCTGTCTGACTACTCTTACTAATGAGAAATTCTGCTCTGGTTACATTATTATGCAAATTAATTGTCTACTTACATTCAGCCAGCATGCCCATCTGTTTACACTTTCGCAAGCGGCACTCCTGGCACTTCCTTCTCATGTACATGTCCATCTCACAGTTACCACCATTCTTACATTTGTAGACAGCATTCTTTGTAATACTTCTCCTGAAGAAACCTGCAATTAATAGAACATTACTTGTAAGACATGGGTATTGTGATTGTGATTTTTTTGACCTGTAATTATTATATTTTAGATGTACACTAAAATAAATAGGGCTGATTTTTTATTTATTTATACCTCTAATGTTTTATTCACAAACTAGTTGAAGAGCCCGTTACACGGGCCACAGTGTCACTGCCAGCCGGTCACGTGGCAGCCATGCTCAGTAGAGACTGCCCGCACCAAGGCTGATACAGAGCAGGACGCTCCTTCGTAGCGTCCAGCTCTGTATCAGCTGCGGCGCGGGTAGTCTCTACTGCGCATGACTGCAGCACTCTCAGCAGCCTCTACTGCGCATGACTGCAGCACTCTCAGCAGCCTTTACTGCACATGACTGCAGCACACTCAGCAGCCTCTACTGCGCATGACTGCAGCACTCTCAGCAGCCTCTACTGCACATGACTGCAGTACGCTCAGCAGCCTCTACTGCGTATGACTGCAGCACGCTCAGCAGTCTCTACTGCGCATGACTGAGGCGTTACACACATTTTAGCTAATTATTATATAGGATGGGGAGCTTGTGAAAATGAACCTGAGTAGACATTTCAGGAGCAAAGAGTTTTTTCTATGCATGGTTAGTTTTAAAAAAGTAGAGGAATTCTGGAGCCAACCATCTGCACCGTAGGGGAGAAATAAAAAAAAGTTCCCATTTAGACATTTCTCCAAAGCTTTATGAAACAATATTATGGAGACCTCCCTAGAATTCAATGGGATAAAAGTCCCATTTGCATTTATGGGGATTTGTGGATTTTTTAAATATCTCACCTATGGTACAGTTGGTTTATTCTAAAATTCCTCTTCTTTTTCTTTTGAACACAGGGCCCTTGTCTGTTGTACTTTGTCTCTGTGTAGAATGCACTTTGCATGTCAAAACTGCAAGGTTTGTGTGAAATTGTAAAATCTAGATCCAAGAGGTAGGAACGTTGTTCCGTCTTGATCTCAGACTAGGCATAAATGATAACATTTTTGGAACTGAAAGACTAAGGCATAAAACCCTTCATTTTCTTAATCCCTCAACAGAAGTGGTGCAACTGAAGGAATGCCTAGTTTATAACAACTATGGAACAATGAGAATGTTGTATGTGTAATTTATAATAGTGTTGATATTATAAGGTCAAGTGCTAGGGAACACTGAGCATAATGTGAAGAGGCTAACAGGGCTCTTACACACACCCATAGATGCATATACACACACATACATATGTATACATGGACACAGAGAGAGAGAAACACACACACACACCCACATACATAAATATAGTGTACATATGCATATACTTACAGAAATACACACACCCAAAGACACACACATACACAGACATATACATACATACATGTCAAACTATGTATAAAAAATAGAAATGTATTAAAAAACACCAAAATGGACAAAAAATGAAATAATAATACTGATAATAAAGAACCGTCAGTCAAACTATCACAATGAGATGGAGCTGTTACTATCACACTGAACTTAACTGTAGTCAGTGACTTCCCTCTCCCATAGAATGCAATAGAATAACTCTCTGGACACCAGTGAGAGTGATGCAGTAGGGGTCAATGCTGTGAGGATGTGTGTCTGTCTATGTGTGATGAGCACATTACCTTGGCAATAGAGAAACACATCTCCATATGCACTAAAAATTAGGAGTGCAAGGGAAGGAGGAGATTCTGATCATTAGCATATGATTAAGTCGTAAAGGTGTCAGTGTGTTTGGGAGGGCAGGGGAGAACAAAAAGCATGCAGAGAAACTTCAGCACCAAGAACAGCAGCCCTTGCTCAATCCTTTCATGCCAATGGGGTAAGCAACACATTGCAAAGCAATGCCCTGGATATCTCTCTGGCACTCAAAAGGTTAATATGGTGATGTAACCAAAAGAATGAACTACTGAAAGCTATATGTAATTAAAAATATGATTTAGAACAAGACCAAAGTGTTTTAGTTGCATAGGATAATTTATAAACGCATACACTAAAGTTCATACAAACATTAATGTGAGTTTTATTGTGTGGAGCAACGTGATGCACTCATATAAACATATATTAACTTGAACTCCTTGCTCTTGGTAAAGCACGGAAGCAATTGCAGGTTTTATGAATTTTTTCAATATACAAAACTTCTCTATATACTCTCACAGTCTTCACATCCTCTCACATCGCCAGATGCACTGTGCAAGGCCGGAGGTGTGTCGAACCTTTACTCACACACAGACATACAGTGACACAAACTCTGATACTGTCCTTGCTATGGTGGCTTCTCCTGCCTTGTCTTTGGCCAAATCACCCAGAGCTCCTACTTATCATAGAGGTCAGACAACTCCACAGCCAGGGGAGGGCTGGCAACTTGTGGCCCGGGGGGCAAATACAATCAAGCGGCCCATTTCTACTCTCGTTTGAGCCCATTCTCAAAGCCCACCTCCTTTTGTTAATTTTAAACATGGCATTAGTATTGTGAAGTAAAGCAATACCACATAGCTCACATTAAAGTGGGCTAAACTACTGATATTACAGAGCTTACAATTTAAAGGGATAGTAATACTTAAAATGTAAAAAAAAATATGTTGTAGGGTTTATCCCCCTGAGTAAAACAAGAGTACTCCCACTGCTGAGAGGTCTTTCATTCAAAAGTTATTAATTTTCAAAGTTGAATTTTTTAGGTGCAATATCACAGTGGCCTGAAATTGTACAGTGGCGCTGTTGCTACACGATCCTATAGACAACTCTGGTCAGTTGACCATAAATCTCCATAGGATGGTGTAGCAACAGCGCCACTGTACAATTTCAGGCCACTGTGATATTGCACCTAAAAAATTCAACTTTGAAAATTAATAACTTTTGAATGAAACACCTCTCAGCAGTGGGAGTACTCTTGTTTTACTCAGGGGGATAAACCCTACAACATATTTTTTTTTACATTTTAAGTATTACTATCCCTTTAAGTAAAGCTACACTGGTGATACTATAGAGCTTACAGTGGAAATGGATTATGTAACTAGTGTAGCCTCATTTGGATTGTAGCTTTGTGGTATCATTTGTATAGCACCACTTCAGTTGTAAGCTCTGTGGTATCACTAGTGTTGCTCCATTTATAGCAACAAGATGGAGATTATGTGAGACATTGGCCCACTGGCCCAGACATATGACCGGCCCAGGGGGCAATTGCCCCCCTGCCACCCAGGCCAGCCCTCCCCTGTCCACAGCTTTATCTTTATTCTGATGTTTCGTAGACAGTTGGAGCGCTGAGTCCATAGCACGAGCTGGAATGCTGCTGCCTTGGCAACGTGACTCTGGCATCGAAAAGGCAACAAGTGGTGGGGTTTCATCTGCAGGCCCTTGCTCAGTGTAAAGAAAGAGCTGTAGCAATAAGCTGCGTGGAAGAGGGCTACTGACTGACCACGGTGTGTTTTCATCATGGCTATGTGATACTATGGGAGATCATACACACAGCACCACTTTGCTCATTGTATCTGAAGATGTGAGCGGGTGATAGTGGCTGTGACTTCTGCTTGCATCTACACATATATGACTGAATTATGTGGTAACTGCATCCCAGCTCTTTACATGTTTAATTTCAGCCAAATAGCGATTAAAAAAATATGTATATTAAAACAGTATTCCAGAAAGTTGCTATATAACCTAACTTTTTAGACAAACTTGTATATCGGTGATAGATCCCCTTTGAATAAAAGGTTAGATTCCTAATACATAAACACATGTCTGGGGGGGGGGTGTTGAATGAAACTGGAACCGGAACTTATAAGCCAATGTAGATAAGCAATGTGGAGCAAAATATTGTATAACTAAATACCTAATTCACTTGGTTCACAAGTAATGGAAACACATGCAGATTCAGTAAAGTGGGTTGATCTGTGTTAATGTGAGCAATAAAGAACACATGCCCATTGTGATGAACAGACAAACATTTAAATGTGGTAATCAAATCCTGTTTGGAGCCATGGAACTTCCTTGGCATGATCATGAACATTGTATACTGAAATATACCTAATCCATTCAATGCAGTTTTTTTTTTTGCCTGTTATGTGATCATGGCTGTAGTTGCATAGATAGCTGCAGGAGACGTCAACATTGCCAACCTCACGTTGGTGATGTTGGGACTTTGAACTGCAACAGCACAGGTAGCTATCAAAGCTTAGTGCAGTAACATATAAATACACCCAGATGAATACAACAGTGGCTCATTAAAATGCATTTCAATATGCAAAGGAGACATTTTCGATGTAGACAGCAGAAAATCGCAAACCTGTCAAAGGCATGGTGGATTCATGGCAATGTTGGAGTCTATGTTCTATAGTCACAGAAATATGATGGCAAAGACATCTTAATGCATTCTATCAATATGAAATTAATACAAACACGACACAAGATTGACAACCTGCCTCTTAAAGACCTTTAGTCCATCTCCCCCCAAGGTGAAATATGGATGAACACTCTGCACGCCAGGTGGCACTGATAATGTTAACAAAAACAAGCTGTCATAACTTTGGAAATGAGCACTTTCCAGCTGTAGGAGTATCCTTGTTTTATTAAAAATGTAGGAAAAGACTGTTAGGGACCAGGAACCAGACAGACACAAAAATGTAAAATGCAAAACACCTTTATTAAAATAACCAAAGCAAACAAAGCAAAATCGTGATCCAGGTGCGTAAACCAAAAGACAAGCTGGGGTCAGGAACCAAGGCAGGTACTCAAACAAGCCGGGGTCAGGAATATGGAGATCAGGGATGTCAGGATCAAGTCAGGAGCCAGAAGGGACGTCAGAGGAAGCCAGGTCATGCATGGATAAACAGGAATTCAGGAGAACACACTTGCAGCCAGAAGCAGACACAAAGGCAAGGTGGAAGTGAGCCTAGCTGCTTTAAAAACCCTGGAAGAGGTTGGCTGATAACAGTCAGGTGAGTAACCATGGAAACTGAGAGGTCAAGGCAGTTTGTTAAGCATCAGCTGACTCAGCCTGACACAGGAAAGGAAAGGCAGCAGTACTCAACAGCCGAGTGTTAGACCAGATCAGTCAAACCATGACAAAGACTTGCAATGTATAGCTTGATATTAAAGGTTCATTTCTCGTGTTACTCCTGAAGAATCAGAGAGGTGTACAATGCATTGCATACCCCTCTGGTCCCAAAGGGTTCAACTGAAACAACAGTAATCTGTCCACATCTCGTTTTACTGGGACCAGAAATCATAACAGGATTGGCTTGATTGCCAGATTTTCTGTTTATGCAAATTAGCTAATACTGACTGGCAGGGAGTGGAAGGTGGTGGGGGATGAAGAAGTATGGAAGTGTGGTTCTGTAGCCAGTACTGTCTAACTTATATACACAAGAATAAAGCTAAATATCTCAAACTATTGCTTTAAATCATAAAAGAAAAAAATCTAAATGAAACATAGGCAATTTTAAAGTTATTACAAAAACCGCTGCATTTTTAAGGTGTTAGTTCCACTTTAAAGAGATAATAATGCTTCATATACACCTTGCTTAATTTAGGTGTTAGCAATTTAAGACTTTGACTAATCTCAGTCATTATCTTAAAATACTATATTTGGCCAGTTAAATAATGTCAGTCTCTTAAAATGCTACATTTGGCCAGTTATTCCAGTTATTTAACATTTATCCCCCTCCCTTTTGGTTACAACATCAGCTTTTTCTCCTTGGAAGGTGTGGGTTCCTTGCTTGACGTAAGGAGCAGGGGTTGCCAGTGGCATCCTTACATGGCAATCTGCCAATTGAAACAATTACCTATTCCTAAGAATTGTAAATGTGTCCTGAGTGCCAGCTTTATTGTGTTTATGGCTCACTTACAAGACCTAGAAACAGGGAAGTGTCTCAAACTGCAGATCAGTGGGTAGGGTTGACCCAGTTCCAAGCCATAGTTTGTTGTAATTAGTGACAACTTTTTATAGACTATCTTAATCCAAGCCTATTGCCTTAGGGCAACTTTATAAAAGTCACAATCACTTACATGTTATGTCATCCATTAAAAGTTAGATTCTAAATAAGCATATACGTTACTGTATCTGCATCTTGTTGGGGTAGGGGATGATTTATTAATTTTTTATTGTATTGCATAACTATGGCAGTATTTAGAATAGTCTTTGGGTCACACCAACAGTGCAGGTTTTCAGGATTTCCCTGTTTAATCACTGGTTAGTAATTAATGGTTCAGTCATTCTGATTGAGCTGCCTGTGCCAAATTAGGGATAGCCAGAAAACTTGACCATTTGATGTGTCTGAGGACTGGAAGCAAGAATCACTGGTCTATAGAGATAACTTCAATTCTCATAGAATACAATAGAGGAATCAAGTGCAGTAGACTTTAATGCAACAAGCACCATCATTTTTAGCCCTTTCAGTGACAGAGGAGTCCATCCTTATGCACTATTGAAATGGTGCTACATTAGTGTTACCACAGAGCTTACAATTGACATGGAGTACACTAGTGATACCACACAGCTTTCAATTGAAGCAAAGCTACATTAATGATGCTACAGAGTTACAGAGTTTACAACTGAAATGGAGCAACACTACTAAAGTAGCTCTGTAAACTCTGTTTACTCCATTTACAGCAGCAAGCGGGAAATCGAGTGAGGCAGTGGCCTGCTGGTTCCAGACTTATGAGTGGACTGGGGGCAAGTGCCTTCCTGCTCCCCAGGCCAGCTCTCCCTGGTACCCTGGGGAACACAGAACAACCCCAATGATTTAAATGGAGCTTTAAAACCTTTGATTTGTAGAGATGTCTCTAATGCATTGCAAAACATTCAAGGGGGTTCAAAGACCAATTTAAAAAAATGGTAATTTAGTGAATTTTTAATTGCTTCCTGTAGCACAGTTAGTTTGCCGTGAATTGTTCTACTTTTTATTTGTAACAGATCACAATACTGTAGCTCTAATTAATATGTGAAAAATTAGCCAAACTACGTAGTCTTCAATCGTACTTTGTTCTTTTACCAGTGCTCTCATAACTGCCTCAGCAGCACCCACTTCTTATCTACTCTACTATTCCCAGTACACAGTGTACAGCACTGAGCAAATATTTATACATCAAAGGAGCAGTTTCCTAGTTTAGTGATGGTGCAACATAAATAAACAGAGCTGTGATTAGTCAAACTGCTGACAGATTTCTCATAACAGAAAATAATAATAATTAAATAAACCCTTTGAATACCACAGGGGTGTCCAATACATTGCGGGACACCATTTTGCTACTCAAAGGGTTAAACATACATCTGAAAGTACATTTCTTGTACATTATGCATTTTAATTCCCATGCTAAGTTCTCATTCTCCAAAATTGCTGGTCACTTAACCAGAATGCAGAGGCTGATCCATGCTAGGGGGTGTCAGGAGGGTTCCCGATGTCCCCCTTGAGATCTGAACTATATTTCTTTTGATACAATGTAACATAACATAATATAACCATACAGGCAAGGTATGCAGACAAATACCTTGCCTATTAACTCTCTGAGTACCAGAGGGGTTGAAAACGCATTGCAAAGCAATGCGTTGTTATCTCTCTGGTACTCAAAGGGTTAAGTGTTGAATAAAGGCCAGTTTCTGTTGAATAAAGGGAAGTGTATGACTATTTAAGTTAGTATGTCAAGTTAGAGCAATATATGTCGAATTACTAAGAGGGGTAATATGTCTAAGGGGTGCACTCTATGTCGCATTTATATAATGTGGGAACAACACCTTCGTTTGTTAGCCCCATATACACTGCCTGACACCCACAGCCTTTTTCCCTTGTCAAGGCAGTGGCCATGGGGATTTGTGGCTAGCAGTGGGCAAGGGAAAAGGCTGGAGAGGTTCAGACAGTGTACATGGGGATCTGTGGTTACCACTGGTCAAGGGAACAACTGTGGGGGTCAAGCAGTGTATATAGGGTTCTATGGCTACCACTCAGCATAAGAACAAGGCTGGGGGGCAAGTGGTAGCAACAAATCCCTATAGATGCTGTGTGACCACCAGTCTTGTTCCCCTGTGAGTGCACAACATGTATAATATATGATACATAGGTAAGGAGATAATTGTGTAGTGCTTGGTGTAATATTTTTGTTTATTTTAACCCTTTGAGAGCCACAGGGGTGAGCAATGCACATCCCTATGGCACTCAATGCTGTCCATGGTGCTGAAAGCCTTCTCTTTATTCCCCTACTTGCCAATTCAACTTCAGAATTGTCATAGTGTTGGTGATGTGTGAAGGGAGGACATCCATTCCATACCTACAACAGGTCACAGCCCTCCCTGCTGTTACTGCATAGCACACCTTGTACTTGCACTTGTAATTTTCCTCCTACTGTCTCTGTATGTCATGATGAACTCTATTTAAATTGTAAGCTCCTTGGGGCAGGGTCCCTTTCCCAGTGTATGTTTCCCTTGCTGCACTTCCCCCCAAAATAATGCAATGATCGCACTTTAGCTTAATGCTCTTAACCCTGTTCTGTTTTTTTGTATTGTATTATTTCAACTTCTGTTAAGCGCTGTGTACATGTATGGTGCTATATAAATAAAGATACATACACATACATACATAGGAAAGTACAGGGAGATCTCAACTTCGACAGTCTGAAGTAGGTGAAGTTGAGATTGTGAACTTCAACAGCAGAGGCTACTATCGGAGTTTAGTGAATGTGTTGAAGTGTCACATTATCAGCACACCCCCTTGCATACGAAAGTGTCTCATTATGCCTCATTTCCATATGGAAACAGGCCATTGTCGATTTGATGAATGAAAATCTGTAAACATGTTGGATTGATGTTGATATGGGTATCTTTTTGTCGATTGCTGGTGAAGTAATGTTGTAGACATTTTAGTGAATACTATTGATGTGCCTACAATACTGCTCCAACAGGACATCAACATTTTTAGCCCTCTTCGAATTTTAATGCATCTAGACCCTTGTTGTGCAGTTGAGCTCAGTCAAAAATACTGAAAAGTAGTGTTGAGCGAGCACCCCGATGCTCGGGTGCTCGGGTGCTCTGACCGAGCACCCCCTGAGGCTCGAGTGCTCGGTCAGAGCACCCGAGCCCCATTCAAATGCATGGGGCGACACGAGCATTACACCAGGCACCCCCTGCTCTGATGAGGGGAGGGTGCCTGGTCAATGCCCCCCTTCATCTCCGCTATGCCCCCTTCATCTCTGTATGCCCCCTTCATCTCCGCAATGTCCCCCTTCATCTCCGCAATGTCCCCCTTCATCTCCGCTATGCCCCTCTTCCACAATGTCCCCCTTCATCTCCGCTATGCCCCTCTTCCACAATGTCCCCCTTCATCTCCGCTATGACCCTCTTCCACAATGTCCCCCTTCATCTCCTCTATGCCATAGAGGAGATGAAGGGGGACATTGTGGAAGAGGGGCATAGCGGAGATGAAGGGGGACATTGTGGAAGAGGGGCATAGCGGAGATGAAGGGGGACATTGTGGAAGAGGGGCATAGCGGAGATGAAGGGGGACATTGTGGAAGAGGGGCATAGAGTCTATGCCCCTCTTCCACAATGTCCCCCTTCATCTCCGCAATGCCCCCTTCATCTCCGCAATGCCCCCGTACCTCCAGTCCCTGGTGGTCCAGCGGAGCGTCTTCTGATCTGTGCCTCTTCCGGCACAGATCCCCGCCACCCGAACATGGCGGGAGAGCACATGGCGGTACTCGACGAGTACCGCCATGTGCCGAGCAGAGCGATGCTCGAGCCGATCCGAGCATCGGCCGAGCACGCTCGCTCAACACTACTGAAAAGCAATCCAAAGTGATGATAAAATGAATGAAAATACACAATTAATATTGAAGTCCATGATGATGGAGATGGAATAGATGAAAATAGTTTATCAAAGGATGAACTGATACTTTTTTTTTCTTTTGTTTATTTTACTAAACTGGATATTGATATTGTCCTTCATTTTCAAGTATGTCCTGGACTCATTGTATCTGCCTCAGAAGTGTGAAAGGCTGAGTTTACCTAGCAGTCTGAACAGATTCTACAGCTGGTACATTAACCAACTGAGCATCTAATTGGCTTGTATTATATATTTCCATATAGAGGTTTTTTATATAGATCTTATTTGATGTTTCTTTATATGATAGTCTCATAACTCACTTAATGTTATGTAGGTTATAACGTATCTTTAGATGTCATCTGGGGAGTGTTTCACCATATTGTTGCTGATGCAGCACATTCAATGCAATCTGACAATGAAGAGGTTAAACAAGGTTATAGGGGCTGTGAGGATGGTGCTTGGGAACAAGGTTAGAGTGGCTGTGAGGATGGTTCTTGGGTACAAGGTTATAGGGGCTGTGAAGATGGTGCGTGGGAACAAGGTTAGAGTGGCTGTGAGGATGGTGCGCGGGAACAAGGTTAGAGTGGCTGTGAGGATGGTGCTTGGGAACAAGGTTAGAGTGGTTGTGGGGATGGTGCTTGGGAATAAGATTAGAGTGGTTGTGAGGATGGTGCTTGGGAATAAGATTAGAGTGGCTGTGAGGATGGTGCTTGGGAATAAAATTAGAGTGGCTGTGAGGATGGTGCCTGGGAATAAGATTAGAGTGGCTGTGAGGATGGTGCGTGGAAATAATATTAGAGTGGTTGTGAGGATGGTGCGTGGGAACAAAGTTAGAGTGGGTGTGAGGATGGTGTTTAGGAATAAGATTAGAGATTAGAGTGGCTGTGAGAATGGTGCGTGGGAACAAGGTTAGACTGGCTGTGAGGGTGGTGCTTGGGAACAAGGTTAGAGTGGCTGTGAGGATGGTGCTTGGGAACAAGGTTAGAGTGGCTGTGAGGATGGTGCTTGGGAATAAGATTAGAGTGGCTGTGAGGATGGTGCGTGGGAACAAGGTTAGAGTGGGTGTGAGGATGGTGCTTGGGAACAAGGTTAGAGTGGTTGTGAGGATGGTGCTTGGGAATAAGGTTAGAGTGGCTGTGAGGATGGCGCTTGGGAACAAGGTTAGAGTGGTTGTGGGGATGGTGCTTGGGAATAAGATTAGAGTGGTTGTGAGGATGGTGCTTGGGAATAAGATTAGAGTGGCTGTGAGGATGGTGCTTGGGAATAAAATTAGAGTGGCTGTGAGGATGGTGCGTGGAAATAAGATTAGAGTGGTTGTGAGGATGGTGCGTGGGAACAAGGTTAGAGTGGGTGTGAGGATGGTGCATGGGAACAAGGTTAGAGTGGCTGTGAGGATGGTGCTTGGGAACAAGGTTAGACTGGCTGTGAGGATGGTGCTTGGGAATAAGATTAGAGTGGCTGTGAGGATGGTGCATGGGAACAAGGTTAGAGTGGGTGTGAGGATGGTGCGTGGAAATAAGATTAGAGTGGTTGTGAGGATGGTGCTTGGGAATAAGATTAGAGTGGCTGTGAGGATGGTGCATGGGAACAAGGTTAGAGTGGGTGTGAGGATGGTGCTTGGGAACAAGGTTAGAGTGGTTGTGAGGATGGTGCTTGGGAATAAGGTTAGAGTGGCTGTGAGGATGGTGCTTGGGAACAAGGTTAGGGTGGCTGTGAGGATGGCGCTTGGGAACAAGGTTAGAGTGGCTGTGAGGATGGCGCTTGGGAACAAGGTTAGAGTGGGTATGAGGATGGTGCTTGGGGACATTCGGGATCGGACATGGGATCAGGTGGGCTATTGCCCTCCAGTTTCCCAATTGAAGCAGTTGATGTCTGGCTTCTCGAATCTCATTTTAGAATATTGGAGAATATTTCAGCTCTCCATGATGATTCCAAAGCAGCATTTTGTTTTTGTTTATTATTTATGCTAATTTGGCAGTTAGATCAGAAAATAAATGCCAGTGTTCCAAATAATCACTCGGTATCCTCTCGGCTTATTGTATTTCTGCTGGAATGGAATCTATAGGGATAACTTCCCTTCCCTCTTCATTGGTATTTTTGTGGAAAAAAAACCCAAAATGTTTCTCTTTTTCATGGAAATACCCATGCATAGAAAATCCACTAAAATGCTGTATTTTGTCTAAATCAATTACATTCATTTTCTTCCCACTTGATTGGTGATTGGTAAAATGGGGTCAGAACAGGGACAATCTTTCTCACTGCTGAAACCCAAGATAACTACTGTGAATGTGCAGAGTGTGGATTCCGGCTTTGTACATACACAGTAATAATACTGTGTTGCACTAGGAAGTAAATTTGTGGCTGTTGAGACTCCAAAGTCACAGATCAGGCAGGAAAAAGAAGAAGCCTTCACCTGACCCTGCAGGAATCTGAGTAGGATTTGGAGAGCAACTACTATAGGTTGATCTATTGCAATAGCATGGTATTATGCAGGGAAGCATAACTATTCTAATAAGCTACTTTACACTTGGGGTTTACTTTTCCTTTAAACAAATTAAGAACTATTTCTATATAAGGGAAATATATACCATTTTCTTCTGTTATATAAAATGCATTGAAGGAAAACATGAGAAAATAGGCAGATGAGACATGTTTCTCTCTCCATATAATGTAAAGGTGATAGACTAATGTACCAAAGATGACAAATATTCCCCCAACTTCACTGTAATTTATATGGAGCTTTTAACCCCTGAAATGCTAGAAAGGTTTTAAACAGTTTCCCGATGCGTTGCAGACCTATCTAGAATTAACCTTACTTAGTACACCAGCCCCTCTTAGGGTGACCACGCATCCTGGAATGCCCAGGACTGTCCCTTACTGGAGGTCTGTGTCCCTTGTTCCGGTCACCCCACACCAGGACAACAAGGAGTCCCAGAATGGAGCAACAAAGCCGGCACCCACAGCCTACCTACATAGAGCAGCAAGCACCAGTTCAGCCAGCCAATGAAGGATCATATAGCAAATACACATTTCATTGGCTGGCTGGACTGGTGCGTGCGAGACAGCTGGGATGGTGCTGGTATGCTGGCACAGCAGCACGCCTGCGAGTGAGACTGATGTCTGAGTCCCGCGGCTGAGGCTTCCACCGGCTGACAGTGACACAGAGTAAGAGTTCACAACGAGATGCTGCCAAGGTTACCCAGGCATGTAACTTATGAGTGTACCTGTATGTACAGCATACCACCTTTATAATAGCATAGCAGAATTTATACATTGGGGGTAGTTAGGATGTGTTAGGTAAAGGTTACACAGTGTGGAACTGCTTGATTTGGGGACAATATCTCAGCGCATGAGCTGTAGGGTGACCACATATCCCAGAATGGCAGATTGGAAATGTGGTCACCCTAGCCCCTCTGTGTAGCTGAAGGATTAGTGAATGGAAATGTTCACCTATAAAATCTCTAGAAAAACATTTTAGTAATAAGATTAATAAAAGCTTTTGCAATACATACTTTTTTTATTTTAAAAATACATTATTAGCATGACTGGAATATTTGGCAGTCCAAAAATGAGGCAACTGTACTTTATTATTTTAATCCTTTGAGTGCCAGATGGGTATGCAATGCATTGCAAAGCAATGGCACCCAAAGGGTTAACCATTTGAATGCCATAAGAGTTCTCAACATATTGCTTTTCAATGTTATGTATACCCATATGACAAAAAAAGGGTTAATTTGCCATTTTGTTGTTAGCCTAACATTTATTACTCACATTGCCACTAATCTAGAAAATAAAAGTTTAAAAAAACAAAAAAACACGATGCATGTCTGAAGAAATGTTTAACAACTTGCTCAGTGACACCTACCTATTACATGTTCTTTTACCAATAGATTACTTATGTGTATTTTGTGATATATCTGGGTAGGCCTTTGTTGTTTAACACCTTAAGGACCCATGACGGTCCTGGACCATCATGGCTTGTTATACACTTAAGGACCCATGACAGTCCTGGACCATCATGGCTTGTTATACACTTAAGGACCCATGACGGTCCTGGACCATCATGGCTTGTTATACACTTAAGGACCCATGACAGTCCTGGACCATCATGGCTTGTTATACACTTAAGGACACATGAAGGTCCTGGACCATCATGGCTTGTTATACACTTAAGGACACATGACGGTCCTGGACCATCATGGCTTGTTATACACTTAAGGACACATGAAGGTCCTGGACCATCATGGCTTGTTATACATTTAAGGACCCATGATGGTCCTGGACCATCATGGTTTGTTATACATTTAAGGACATATGACAGTCCTGGACCATCATGGCTTGTTATACACTTAAGGACCCATGACAGTCCTGGACCATCATGGCTTGTTATACACTTAAGGACCCATGACAGTCCTGGACCATCATGGTTTGTTATACATTTAAGGACATATGACAGTCCTGGACCATCATGGCTTGTTATACATTTAAGGACACATGACGGTCCTGGACCATCATGGCTTGTTATACACTTAAGGACCCATGACAGTCCTGGACCATCATGGCTTGTTATACACTTAAGGACCCATGACAGTCCTGGACCATCATGGCTTGTTATACACTTAAGGACCCATGACAGTCCTGGACCATCATGGTTTGTTATACATTTAAGGACATATGACAGTCCTGGACCATCATGGCTTGTTATACACTTAAGGACCCATGACAGTCCTGGACCATCATGGTTTGTTATACATTTAAGGACATATGACAGTCCTGGACCATCATGGCTTGTTATACATTTAAGGACACATGACGGTCCTGGACCATCATGGCTTGTTATACACTTAAGGACCCATGACAGTCCTGGACCATCATGGCTTGTTATACACTTAAGGACCCATGACAGTCCTGGACCATCATGGCTTGTTATACACTTAAGGACCCATGACAGTCCTGGACCATCATGGCTTGTTATACACTTAAGGACCAATGACAGTCCTGGACCATCATGGCTTGTTATACACTTAAGGACCCATGACGGTCCTGGACCATCATGGCTTGTTATACACTTAAGGACCAATGACAGTCCTGGACCATCATGGCTTGTTATACACTTAAGGACCAATGACAGTCCTGGACCATCATGGCTTGTTATACACTTAAGGACACATGACAGTCCTGGACCATCATGGCTTGTTATACATTTAAGGACACATGACGGTCCTGGACCATCATGGCTTGTTATACACTTAAGGACACATGACAGTCCTGGACCATCATGGCTTGTTATACATTTAAGGACACATGACGGTCCTGGACCATCATGGCTTGTTATACACTTAAGGACACATGACAGTCCTGGACCATCATGGCTTGTTATACATTTAAGGACACATGACAGTCCTGGACCATCATGGCTTGTTATACACTTAAGGACACATGACAGTCCTGGACCATCATGGCTTGTTATACATTTAAGGACACATGACGGTCCTGGACCATCATGGCTTGTTATACACTTAAGGGCCCATGACAGTCCTGGACCATCATGGCTTGTTATACATTTAAGGACCCATGACGGTCCTGGACCATGACAGTCCTGGACCATCATGGCTTGTTATACATTTAAGGACACATGACGGTCCTGGACCATCATGGTTTGTTATACACTTAAGGACCCATGACGGTCCTGGACCATCATGGCTTGTTATACACTTAAGGGCCCATGACGGTCCTGGACCATCATGTCTTGTTATACATTTAAGGACCCATGACAGTCCTGGACCATCATGGCTTGTTATACACTTAAGGACCAATGACAGTCCTGGACCATCATGGCTTGTTATACACTTAAGGACCCATGATGGTCCTGGACCGTCATGGAATTCTGGGCTCCCCGCGCAGCTGCACACCATTCGGGGAATCCGGAATCTGATATTGAAAAAAAAAAATGTCCCCTGGTTCTTAAGTGACGGCCACATGTGTGCGCAGTCAGTCCTTAAGGGCTTAACCCCTTAGTGATCAGGGCCTTCTGATACTAGAGGGCAAGAACCATTTTGATCTGCTTAGTATGCCTTTGTTCAAACATATTTTTCCTCTAATTCATTTAGTCAACTCACAGAAATGATATACTGTTTTTTTAAACATAAGTAGGGCTTTATTTTGATACCACAACTATATGGATAACCCACCATTTCATTTCAAAACAATAAAAAATAAATAAAAAATGAAAAAAAAAAAACCCACAACTTTTTATAGCTTTTCCTGTCATATTTTGTGGTTCATTTAATAGAGGGGCTGTGTAGAAGATTCATTCATACCTCCCAAATGTCCCTTTTTAGGGGGTTCCACATAAGGCCCTCTAACAGCTGCCAGACTACAACTCCCATCATCTCAGCCAGCCATGATGTGAGTTGTAGTCCAACAACAGATTATAGGCCTAGTGTTGCCCACCTCTGCTACCTAGCACAGCAGTGACTGTTGGGTTTGAATGAAAGTGGTAATAAATAAAGTAACACCATCCCAAATCACCAATAGCTACCTATAGATTTATACTTGTGAGTTTATGAAAATTAGGCAGTACTAGTTGGCGCAGCCTGGTGTTTCACATACTAACATTCCACTCTCCCTCCCAACTTCCACTTCCTACCAGTCAGTGCTGGCTTATTTGTCTAAATTGCTAAATAAAGCTAAATATCTCATAAACTATAGAATATGGCTAAGATAACATGTAGATGATTTTGAAAGTGGTTTATAAATCATCAAGTTATTATAAAGAGTTAATGCCACCATAAGAGGGTGGATAAGAGATCTAGATTTTTATTTTTGTCTTCACATCTCATATTAATATAAACATATACAGTTTATTAAATGGCTTGTGTTACTATGGCAACTGGGAGAGCCTTTGTCCTCAATGTCTTCTTATCTGGTATGTCATCTTCCCAAATCCCAGCCAATATACTTGGCTCATGCTGTTCCTTCAAATTTGGCATTTTATCACCAGCAGAAGGTTTAAAATAAAAAGTGGCAGGAAAAAAGAGAAGAGCAGAGAAGTCAAAGAACCAGGATAAATACACACTTTGGAGAAAATATCAAAAGCTAACAGCACATTTTAAGGCTTGTGAGGTTTCTTAGGAGTGTCAGGCATGTGCTTCCCAATGCTAGGTATTCTACCAAAATGTGATGTCTAGGATGGACAATTCACATTCTTTACGCTAAGTTTTTGAGAAATGTATAAGCTATCATGAATATTCGAATTCAGGATACATAGTGGATCGAATGTGAAGGCCTGAGTTGCAGAAAGGCAAAATCATAGCCTTTCAAGGCTTGTTTCAGGCCCTTTAGATTTCAGATTGCATGAAATCTACGCCATCATTTGTTGCCAGCTAATCACTAACAGGACGGGGCAGGCTCAGTGCTTCCATCAGCCCCTTGATGTCTGTTCACAAAGAGCAATAAAGAGACAGGAGAGAGACCTATGGACAGGAAGTATAGAACATCTGACTGCTGTGACTTCCACTGCACCAAGCAGATGTTCTTGAGTCCAAACGTCTTTTATTTCTTCAGTTGCATCCTGTTTCTGCTTTCCACGGGGGTGACAAGAAAATGTCATTCTCATGCTGGTAGCCACCAGTGTAGACGACGGCGGCGGAGGCAAGTTGGTAAAGAATTTGAAGCTTTACAAAATATTGACATACAAGCCGAATGTTGTATATTTAACAGCATCAAGATACAACATATTTATTTAAAATTAACAAGGTACTACAAATAGCAACCCTTTGAACGCCTGAGGGCTACCCCTCCGGCGCTCAAAGGGTTAACAGTAGCATCTTTGTGGGAGTATTTTTTTTATTTTTACAAAACAAAACACTAAAGGATAGTAAAGAAGATCAGAGGAAGAAGAGAAGACTGAAGAAAAGAAAAAGCCGTCCGTGACCCTGTAAGACATCAGGATTACTGTGAAATTTTTAATTGTTGGGACGTGTGTGAAACTGTTTCCAGATTAATCCTATGAGTGCCAGTGAAGTATGCAATGTTGTATAATGCATTGCATACCCCACTGGCACTCACAGGGTTTATCTTTTTGTTTGTTTCAACCACAATTATGTGTTGGAAACCAATTTTCCAGCACATTCCGCCTGTTTTGGGCTCTGCTCCTGCCTTCTGATGGAGCAGGATCTGAACCATGAAAAGTGCGGCCTAAACAAGTGGTGAAGTCACCACATAGAATAACATAGCAAAGGTGACTATTTTAGTTGATGTTCAATGGTTGAAAAGTTCTCACCTGTTGAACATTTTTGCACATTTTTTGGTGTTCACAGCACAGTTTATAGAATTATAAAATGTGCTGTCAAAACCGTTACCGGCTGTCTTAAATATAGCGGGGCTAATACAATCGAACCCAAAATCCGATATGTGACTCACTTTAACTCTGAAATTTAAGACTCATTTTATTTCTGACTAGACGCCCTTATCGGATCTTTAGTCAGCCGACGCAGAAATTGAAATGAAAAAAAAAAAAAAAGTCCTCGGTGGATGTATTGATATGGGGCCCTAAGCCCCATATCAATACATCCAAAGTACCAAAAAAATGTGTCCAATGTTAGTAGAATTAACCCTACGAATGCCAGTGGGTTATAATTACCCTGCTGGCACTCATAAGGTTAACCTGACTAAGGAACAACGCAACAGCCCCTGCAAAGTAACACTTACCATTAATCCTGATGTCCAGCGAAGTCTTCAGCATCCTGGTCATCTACTGTCCATCTTCTTTCTTCTCTTTTCCTTCTTTCTTCTACTCTCTTCTTTTTCATTTGTCTGCTGTCTTGTTTTCGTGTAGCTGTAAAACAAAAAATATCCATAAATAAATGTTCCCTAAATATAACCCACACATCTATGCATAGTTTAACCCCTTCAGTGCCAGAGGGGTACGCAATGCATTGTAAAGCAATGCGTTGTGTACTTCTCTGGGACTACAAGGGTTAAATTATTATAGATGTGAGGTTACAAATTTAATAACATGACCCAAGAGTTAAATAAATTGTGCCCATGTTTGTTGCAAAATCAGATATCTTGAAATAAAAATATCCTTCGCTTATTCTATTTCTCTGCCGATCTGTGTGGCTGTGGTGGCAGCGCAGGAGAAACTTAGTTGCATCAGAGCCCCCCACACACACTTTTACCTTACGGGCCGAGGTCCCTTCTACAATGAGGGAATTTGAACAGAGACTGCCTTTAAATATTGTCAGACTCTGTTCCAATTCTCTCACAGCCATTGACTGGGATGTGGGCTTATGCACCTCCCAGCCAATCAGCTTCAAGTGGACATGCTTGAAGCCAATTGGCTGGGTTGTGCGTAAGCACACTTCCCAGCCAATAGCTTTGAGGGAATTGGAACAGAGACTGCCCATGTATAAAGGCAGTCTCTGTTCAATTCCCTCATTGTGGAACACGCATTGGCTCATAAGGTAAAAGTGGGGGTCTCTGCTGCAACTCAGTTTCTCCTCCGCCACAGAGACCGCACACAGTGGCAAAGAAATAGAATAAGCGAATGATATTTTTATTTCACAATATTTGATTTTGCAATGAACATGGGCACAATTTATTTAACTCTCGGGGCATGTTATTAAATTTGTACCTGCACACCTATATATAGTTTAACCCTTGAAGTCCCAGAGAGGTGCATAAGGCATTCCTCTACAATGCATTGTGCACCCCTCTGACACTCAAGGGGTTAATCTATGTGTAGGTGTGTGGCTTATATTGAGGGAACATTTATTTATCCATATTTTTTGTTTTACAGCTACAAGAAAAGAAGACGGAAGACAGATGAAGAAGGAAAAAGAGTAGAAAGAAGAAAAGGGGAAAAAGAATGAAGAGAAGGAGAAGGACAGTGGATGACGGGTATGTGTAACACAGATAAGCTAACGATTGGTTCTTGACAGTATGTCATGCACCAATCGTTAGCTTTTTTCGCTTTGAAGTATCCAATATTGCCGCTGTTTAGCAGCGTTTTGGGAGGTTAACGCACAAAAAGGACGTTTGGCCACAAAACCTTTTCTGTGGCTTAAAGGGATAGTAATGTTTCATAATAAAAGCAGCTCTAATTAATCATCATAGTATTTGGACTTTGAAGAGTGTTATTTCAATTCTGTCAGAGTTGTAGTTCAAGAGTAATTAAATGACAAAGTATCCCCCTCCCACCCCTTTTACTAATGTAACACTGCTCAGCCAGATCAGAAGGGAGGTGCCCAGGTAGACTGCAGAGAGGGACAATCTTCAATTAAGATAAGGGAAAAACCTGAAAAGCTTGTCAAGGGGGGCAGGGCTTTCATTGTTCTCATAGGAACAAGAGTGTCCCCTTCTGTTATCTGTCTGGTCTATAGACTGCATTCCACATCTGAGAAGAGATGGCTTACACTAGGTAAAAGGGGCGGGAGGGGAAACTTTGCTTGTGAATATCTCATAAACCATAAAGGTTTGAGAGATAAGACTTATATCATTCTTCATGTTTTTTTAATGCCTACAAAATAAAATAAAGTTAAAACGAAGTATTACTATCCCTTTAAAGGAGCAGTAAACTTTTTTTAATGAAAACACATTTTATAGAGCATTTCCTGCTGACTAAAACAAGGATACTCTCATCGCTATCAGATGTTTTATTCAAAATTTATAGCAGTTTAAATAATTAGGAAGTGAATTTACTGTTTACTTCCTGATAGTTCTAACTGACAGAAAGTGACAGGCAGTTTCTATCACATTCTATGGAGAACTGTATGTCTCTGACTTTCCTCTCCATTAGAATCTAACAGGAAATCTAATTAGAATTTGACCACTAGAGGGCACTGCTAATGTAAAAAAAACGGGTTTAAACTGTAACAACTCTGGAAATATAAATCTCTCGGCAGTGGGAGTACCCTTATTTTACTCAGTAGGAAAATCCCTACAATACATATTTTTTCATAAAAAAAAGTTTACTGCTCCTTTAACATCTGATGTGCTTTTAGCTGGTAGGGCAATTGAATACCGACTTAGACAATTTCTTTTGTCGGTCGGTATCCATTTTTGCCCTACTGGCTTTTTTAGGTCAGGATATTGAATCAAGCCCTTTGTTTTTAGACAACCTTGTTTTATCTGACAAAGAGGCTAAAGTTTTATACCTCTTTTTATGCTCCATTGAGATGCTAAATGTTCCCTTTATTACAGAGGGACAGCTGAGCACTTATATGGAAAAGCAAGATGTTAGTATTGTTTTGCAGAGCACCCTAAGAAAATCAAAATATAATGAATTTGTCATGAAAGTATTACATTTCAAAATATGAAGTTTCTGGAGTACCTTTATTGTATTATACCATACCTCCCAAGTGTCCCTTTTTAGGAGGGACAGTCCCTCTTTTAGACCCAAATCCCTCTGTCCCTCTTTCCCACCCTGATGTCCCTCTTTTTAGGAGATCAGACTGTGTGGTGTGTATATAAATGTATCACATTGCTCCACAGCAATAAAACTCACATTAATGTATGTACAAACGTCAGTATATGTGTTTATATATTAGTCTGTGTAAGTAAAATACTTTGGTCTTGTTATAAGCCATTTATTAGGTTACACAAGGAGGTGTCAATAGATCATGAAATAGCCTAAACATTCTCAGTAATGCCCCACCCACCAGCTATGCCCCCAGCAACACCCCCTAAAACACAAGTGTCCCTCTTTGGCAATTTGAAATGTTGGGAGGTATGATTATACTGTATTTGTGTTTTGCTTTTTTACTTGGTAGCTCCACCCATTCAGCTGTGCTAGTCTGGTCATATCTGTTGGAGGGGTCAGTGTCACAGTGGCACAGCTTGCCAGCCTCTGCACATTCATTCTGGTGTGTGTCTCAACTCAATAGCACCAAATGTATCAACGAAAATATCCATTTTTTTCTGAATCGGACATTTTCTTAGATACACAGTATTTGATTGTTTTGCATTTGATTTACTAAACATTTTCCTCTTTATTTGTGTGAACATTGACCCCTTCACTGCCACTGATTTACTGCTGTTACTGAAAGGGTTGAAATTCGCAAGCAGACTATAGCTGCAATTCAATAAGCTAAAGCTGTGCAATTCTGAAGTAAACCAGCTGCATCACAGGGAAGAAATGAAAATTCCCATTTATTTAAATAAGGCTTTTAAGCCTTTAAATGTTTGTGAGGTATACAATGCATAGCTTCTACTACCATTGAAAGGGTAAAAAGCAAAATTAATCAGTGGGAGTTTGGGGCATTTTTATAATCCTCTGTGGTGCAGTTAGATTGCTCCAGTATTGTTCTTCTTTAGCTTACTGAATTGCATTTATATGTGCAGTTGTATTTATTTGTTCAGCCACAAGGGCACAGCAGGCCTTACTAGCTATATCAGATGCACGATGGCTCTTGCTCTGAGTACAGAACTGATGTAAGTCTCACTAATGGTTGCAAGGTCCTACATTCAGCAGTGAAATTGACCTTCAGAGCTCACCAGCTTTCTGAGAATAAGCCTGTACATTATAAAGGCAAGTTCTCCTATAAATTGCAGGCTGTGTGATTCAGTCTATATTGCTAGCACTGATTTCAGCCACAGGTGGGCCCTGGGCCACTTATAAAGTAGCTGCCCCCCTTAACCCTTTGGATGCTAGAGAGATCTCAAGCACATTGCAAGACAATATGTTGGAGAACTCTCTAGTATCTTAGGGGTTAAGTAATTACTAATTTATTTCCCCTTCTGCCAAAAGTGAGTACTCAGACATAATGACGTAACAATATTAAACCAGCTTCATAGAATGTTGAGATCACATCTGGGTTCGCACAATGCTAAGTGCTTACATCTACCATAGCTTGAAAAAATAATACTTTTTTTTTTTTTTTTTACAACTATCTGTATATATATAATGCTGAGTTCTCCCATCTGGCTTCACATTTTTTAGGAGACTGTACTGTGGGTCGCAGATCACAGGGGAGAGGGAGATTCAGCCATATGACAATCCGAGTTTCTTATTGTGGCGGGCCCTCCCTAGTTGCCCTGTTGTGAGACCTGTATGTTGGGCTGTCTTGGTATGTTCAATGGCCATAGTCACGCTAATGAAAGAAAAAAATATCGGCAATGTGAAGCAATAACGTCTATTCCCCCAGCAGATCTTCCCTTCTTGGGGAAGATCAAATTTTGGAAGGTACTTAAGAAGAACACTTTGATAATAAATATTACTAAAACACTTTGAGTGCCAGAGGAGTGTCTAACACGTTGCAAAGCAATGCGTTGGACACCCCTCTGGCACTCAAAGGGTTAAATAGTCACCTACCATAAAACCCCCCACCTTTTTCTAGAGCATAGAACAGGTATAGACAACCTTTGACTCATCACCTGTTCTATACTACAACTCCTATCATCCCCAAGCAGTAAGTTATACAGTGATATAAATAATAAAATGTTGACATATTTCCTTACCTTTGCATCCTTCACAAGTCAGTGCATTGTAGTGGTAGCCAGATGCCTTGTCTCCACAAACAACACACAGTTCGTCTCCTTTAACTCTTCCACCACAGGGGCTGACCCTGGACTTCTTGGCTGCTGGTAAGTCCACTATATCAGAGTCTATAGTAAATAGGTTGTCAGAGGGTATTCGTTTCAGTTCATACATTCCATTGGAGCACCAGTCTTCTGTATGTTGTGTGTCATAGCTTGAGTTTGCGTGGTAGAGTGATGTAATTGGCTGATGGATGGACGGAAACTGTATATGGTTGTACTGAGCAGAAAAAGAAGGTCCTTCTGAATCATGTTCAGGTGAACTTCCATGCACTGAGTGTAGACCTAGCAGACAAATAACACAGGAAAAATTATCTCCATAGGCTTAATATTGGGGATAAATAAATGTCCCCAGAATACCCATTTATTAAACTGGGATTCTAACCTCTTCAGTGCTTTAGAGATACCGATCTAAAGCAATAAAACATTTTATTTGGCCCCTGTGGTGCAGCTGCATGAATTGCTTCACTTTACTTTAGACATGAGATTCTATGAGGCAGATTTATCAGAGTTGGTGGCATCACAAGGACTACTTTGAGCTTTGCAGCAGCAGCCAGAGATTTGAGATTTAATTATGAAGTTCTGGAGAAAATTGCAGGACTTGCTGAAAAAAAGAGTAAATCCAATCAAGTGGCCCATTTCTACTACTGTTTGAGGTGACTGTCGCAGATAATTCCCTTTTGTTAATTGTAAAATTGCCATTAATGTTATGAAGTAAGGTAAGTGATACCACTTAACTTACAAGTGGAATAGGGCTACACTACTGATACTACAGAGCCTGCACTTTAAGTAAAGCTACACTGGTGATACTATAGAGCTTATAAGGGAAATGGGTTAAACTAATATTGTAGCTCTATTTGGATTATAGCTCTGTGGAATACATTTTGTACCTCCATTTCACTTCTAAGGTCTGTAATATCACTAGTGTAGCTCCACTACACTAATGTGATTGAGTGGGGCAGTGGCCCAGTGGCCCAGACATATGACCATCCCAGGGGGCAATTGCAGAGAGCCTAAGCAAATTAGAATGCATATTGATGACATTGCCCCTGTGTTACATAGGTGGCACATACCCACTGGTGTACATAGGAGATTATCTAGGGGACATGTATGAATAGCCATAAGACATATGTACCAAGAGTAAAGTTTAGTCAGTCTGGAGTAAAAACATTGCACCTCATATACAGAATGATCCTTTGAAATCTTTGATACACATGGCACAAGGGTTTTACTATAGATTTACCATATGCTCTTCTCTGATACATGTGTCTTTCAAACAAAGGTATGAAGAGACCATGCTGTGGAAGAGGTCAGAATTGACCCTTGTCACACTGACATCAAATGTTTAAAGGGCTAGTAATACTTAATATGTAAAAAAATATATATTGTATCGTTTATCCCCCGAGTAAAAAAAGGCTACTCCCACTGCTGAAAGGTGTTTTATTCAGAAGTTATTACAGCTCAAAGTTTAATTTTTTAGGTGCAATATCACAGTGGCCTAAAATTGTACAGTGGAGCTGTTGTTACACCATCCAATGGACAGCTCTGGTCCATAGACCATAAATCACCATAGGATGGTATAGCAACAGTGCCACTGTACAATTTAAGGCCACTGTGATAGTGCACCTAAAAATGTAACTTTGAGCTGTAATAACTTTTGAATAAAACAGCTTTCAGCAGTGGGAGTACACTTGTTTTACTCAGGAGGATAAACCCTACAACATATTTTTTTTTACATTTAAGTATTACTATACCTTTAAAGTACCATGGCCCATATTTATAAACTCAAGCTGGAGTCATTCTGGAGTATACCAACTGCACCATAGGCCACATCTAAAAAGACCTCTCTAGCATTCAAGGGGTTAAAAAGTCCAATATAATTTAACAGGAATTTTATTTGTCCCCTATGATGCAGTTGGTTTACTCCAGAATAACTCCATACATACGGGCCTTTATTCCTCAAGCTAAAAAAGGAACATTCTAGAGAAAGCCAACTGCACCATGCTGGAAATGACAATTCCCACTTAAATTAAAGGAGGTTTTAATCCCTTGAATGCTAGAGTGGTTTCCAAAGCAATGCTTCACAATGCATTAGAGACCTCTCTAGCATCCAAGGGGTTAAAAGTCCCATTTGAATGAAAGTGAATTTTCATTTCAGCCTTATGGTGCAGATGGTTTGCTTAGAAATGCTCCTCCTTGATGGGCATTGATAACAGGCCTTATTTTATACATTTCTATTAATTTAAATGTGGCTTTTTTATGAAACTTTTTTATTAATTATTTAAGAACATGAACCAAGGAAACAACAGGTTTACAGTTACACCCATAAGCGTACAAAATCCACATCAGCATGTGAGAATATTATAAGATTGCTTAACATCAGGACAGGGAATGGAGCATCCTATACACCGACGCAAAGCAGGACAATAAAAGTGTATGCGTCACTTGACAATGTAGGGAAAGGAATGTTTGACTCATAGGGGAGCGGAAGGGCGACCCGCCCACCAAAATGTGAGGGGGGTCATCTGCTGTGGAAGGTGTGAAAAAAGGGAAAGTAAGGTAGGGGGTGAAAAAAGGGGGGGGGGCGTTGTTTCTCATGCAATCAACAATTAGAGTTGAAACAGTCTTGTGTCCCCGCCTCCAAAAAAAAAAAAGTGGGACCAAGATCGAAGGGAACGGTTGGTGTTAGTTATGCCACATGATCATCACTAGTAGAGGTTATGGGAGGGGGTGTAGATTTCTGAAGTTCTCTCTCTCCCATCCACTTTGTGTAGTGAAAGCATCTGTAAAAGGTATCCCGTTGGCTTACCTCCCAACATTTGAAATGGCCAAAGAGGGACACTCCACCCCCCCTCGGGCTCTCATCCTCCCAGACAACTTTTTCTGACTCACTTTTCAATTCTGTATGCTTTGCAATGCGTTGCGTACCTCTCTGGCACTCAGTTAGTTAACTCTCTACAAGAAATATCTCAAATAAATTGTTCTTTTGATGTGCAGTGCACTAGCATCCTAGGAGTTAACATTTATCAGTCAGCAAACAAAATATACCTAATTTTCTTCTTAACCTACTGTCAATCAATGGGTTAAGAAGATAATTGGGTATAACTTTGTTTGCCCTTTTACTAATTGATAAATATTAACTCCTAGGCTGCTAGTGCATCAGACATCCAAAGCACAATGATCTGAGACATTCTTGTAAAGAGTTGACCCATTCAGGACCAAAGAGGTGGGCAAGACATTGTTATTGCACACCCTTGGTCTCCAATAGGTTAAAAGAAGTAACATATACTGATGACTGCCTCAATAGCAAGCAAGACAGCTTGGCTGGCTGTGCAAATCTACTACTTGTGTCTGACAACACAGTTCACCCCTCTGAATTACAGGATGGTGCACCGCATGACTAGAACATGCAGTCTGACACAGCATTGGCAAGCTAAGCATTCTCCATGCTGGTGTGGTCTGCATAGCTAGCACCAAGGAGGACTAACTGTAGGCGACCACGGCCTATGGTAAAATATGACGTATACTGCGTGCGTGTGCAACGTGCATTGCGCAGTTCAATTTTAGGAGTCCTCAGCCTGAGCAAAAGGGAATGTGCGTGAAGTACATTAAAGGGCCCTGAAGCAGCCAGGCATTAACATGGCAAGCGGTGGCAGAGGCCTAGAAAGCGGGACATCCTTTGAATGCTGTGGGGCAGCGGGATTGAACCCAACAACCGGGACTGTCATGCGTAAATCGGGACGGTTGGCATCTATGCTTTGGCTCAGGGCTAAAGTGTTGATGAATGGTTCCCAAATTTGTAAAATTTTTCGCCCAAAAATGCTATTGACCAATATAACCTAATGGAGTGAAGTTCCTTAAGCTTCCATTGGGAGAACAAAGGGGTAAATGGTTTTTTTTAACCCCTTGAAAGCTAGAGAGGTCTCCAACACATTGTAAAGCAATGCACTGGATATCTTTCTAGCAATTAAGAGGTTAAAAGCTCCATTTAATTCAAAGGGAAGTTGTAGAATTTTCATTTCAACCCTTTGGTGCAGATGGTTTGCTCCAGAAATGTTCCTGTGTATTTTGATGGACACATATTTCTGCCCCAAACAAGGAGCACGGCTCCAAAAGTGAAGCTGTTTTGGTTGGAAGTGCAATGTGTACATGCCATTCACTGAAGCATATACCTCTATCATCTTTTTTTTTTTTATTATTATTTTTTATTGAAATAAGCAGTTTCCAGTACATACAAAAACATTTGGTGATAATAACATACGACATATCAATCAAAATACATTTTAATAACCAAATAGTGTCTTGAAAAATTATTAGATACTGCTTGCAAACATTCAGGATATGGACATCAGTCGGAATGTAATAGTGAAAAATGCTGCTAATTTTTATAACATGAGAAAAAGAAAAAAGGAAGAGATAAGAAGAGAAAGGAAAACTAGAGAAAGAAAACAAGGGATAAAAAGTTGACAACAAGGAGTAAGAGGAAGAAAAGGAAAGAAAAAAGGAAAGATGAACAGTGAGGAACAAAAATAAATCAAAAAGTAGATGACTAAAGATGGAAGGAAGAATGAGTTATCATAAAATCAGCTCCTAGAGTTTCTTATATCAACAAATGATAATGAGAGTGTAAAGGGAGAGGGCAGACAAATTAGAACAAAGGAAAATAAATAAATAGGTAAGAGAGGGGTCAAGACACTCCCCCCACTCACCGCACCCCCCACAGTTTTATAAAGGGTGATTCTCAACAATTATAGTGTTGTAGAATCCCATACCTATATCATCTTACTGATGGCACTGTAACCCAGCAGGTTACAATGATGGGAATGCATTTGTACATATTGAATTTCAGAAGACCCTGTTTTAAAGGTCAGTCCCTTTAAAACCGGCAGTTATAGCTTCTACTGCTGCTATCATACATTGGGTCTTGTGTGAAAAGGTAAAGTGGCGTAATTCTCGAGCAAACCAACTGGGGATAAATAAAAAGTCCCAGAGCAAACTACACGGAATAAATGAAAATTCTCATTGATTTAAGTTGAGCTTAAAACAGAAACTTTGTTAGCACTCATATGGTTACATGTCTCATAAAAAATCAATGAGAATTATGGGGAATGTATATTTGTTTACTGTGGTGCAGTTGTTTTATCTCAGACCTAGTGTAAAAGCCCGTGTACATGGGCCAAGGTCCAGGTAATGTTAACCCTTTGAACACCATCGGGATGCGCAACGCACTGCAATGTGTACCCCTCTGGCACTCAAAGGGTTAAGAGGCCGGCACTACCTCACTGCTCCATGTGATACAGTCTTGCGTCGCTTCACTCACTCGATGCAATCATGTGCAGTAGAGACTGCTCGAACAAGGGCAGTCTCTACTGCGCATGACTGCATCGTGACAAACATCCTAGCAAATTATTATATAGGATTGTAATTACTAAATAGTTGTGTAAGTTTTATCCAAGGAGTGAAGATTGCTATTGGGGAGATTACTACTATGACAGTGACTGTTGTTTTGACTACAAACTCTTTACCCTTTGAGTGTCAGAGGGGCACGCAAAGCAAAGAGATGCGTACCCACTCTGGCACTCAAAGGGTTAAAATGAAGATGTTTATGTTTGTGAGTGGATTTATCATTATATCTTCCTGTAAATCTCCATTTCTGCCTCCCATGTCTGAGCAGTGGATATGTACTGTATATTGGTACTGTTGCATACTTGTATTGCTCTGACCCATCCTATATAATAATTTTCTAGGACGTTTGTCACGATGCAGTCATGCGCAGTACAGACTGCGCGCGTTCAGGCAGTCTCTACTGCACATGATTGCATCATGTGAGTGATGTGACGCAAGACTGCATTGCGTGTAACAGTGAGGTAGTGGCCGCTTAACCTTTGAATGCCAGATGGGTATGCAACACATTGCAAAACAATGCGTTGCCTACCCCTCTGGCACTCAAAGGGTTAACATTACACAGACCTGGGCTTTTACACTAGTAATAACATAATTGCCTGGCAATACTTACATCTACTGCTGACTAATGCTTAGGCTCCATATTCACACTTTAGATATGTGATATTACTAACAGTCTTACCATTGGACTTTTTACAGTAGTCTGGGGATACTATTGATATAACGGATCAATCTTTTAACGACCCTTGACAGTCATAGTACGTCATGGGTAGATCTGAGTTAACGATCCATGACGTACTATGACCGTCATGGAATTCCGGGCTGCCCCCGTGGCTGCACGCTGTTCGGGGAGTCTGGAATCTGAATTTTAAAAAAAATGCCCTGTGGTCCTTTAGTGACCGCCGCGTGCCTGCGCAGCCGGTCATTAAGGGGTTAAATGTTATTCTATTGCAACTCCTTTTGGTGGAAGGCTGAATTTGTTGGAGGTCTTATACACTAGTTCCAACCTAATAACATGAAAACACAAAAATACACATTTCTCTGTCGTCCAATACAGGTTACTGGTAACTTTGGGTAGGTGATCCGCCCCTTTAACTAGGCAGGAACAATTCTAGAAGTGAATGCAGGGAGTGTAGCCTACCTTCCCTCCTTGGCTGCAGCTAGCCAATCAGCTCCATTAAGATTTGTTCCTTGGTAAAGACACAGGCAAGAGAACAGTTCTGCTATAGTTTTAGCTAATTTTTTTATTTTTCAGTTAGAAATGGAATACCACCATTAGGCGGATTACCATAACTGACAATGCCCTTAGATGTGGCTAGCTCAGTATCCACGTGCTTTTTGTGGACCTTAAGCCCTGGGGGGAAAATCTTGGGTTCAAGTTCTTTCCTCAGGAGTTGTTCACTGAGGCTTCTTAATACATGGTAATCTGAAGACAGAAGATCTGCAGGAAAGGTGAGCAACCCTTTGAGTGCTGCAGGTCCACATGTCCCACAGTGCCCCTCTGCACAAGGATTTTCCTTTGGAGTTCTTATTGCACACTCCTGCACTCGTTGGGTTTATCTGTATGTCTGTTGGGTGTTTTGGAGCAAGTCTCTGTGTTAACTTAACCATTTAGCTGCTGGATTTACATCTTTTGGGGGTTTATTGGCACTTTGCCTACTGGGTTCAGTGTTTTTTGGTTCTGCTAACATGTTCTGGTGATGTTTCATGTAATTTTAATTCACAGTTTCAACTTTGCAAAATTTGTAAGGGGCGCTTTACCGCATAGACGCCATTGCTCCATTCACTTCTATGGGATTGTACAGTTTGGGACATATCTCTGCAACCGCTCAACATAGCGACTTCAGAGATGGCTAATTTTAATTGTCTCCCCTTGCTTTGTCATCTGGTTAATACTGTATGTGTGTTGGGGGGCTCAGGAGGCTTTGGGCACTGTTGGGGTACTTTTTCTGGGAAAACTACATTTCCCATGAGCGCTTGCTTTGTGCGATTGTTACTGATTGGCTCCCGCCACGGCAGACATTTTGTGCCTTTTCCTGAACGAGTATCCTACACAGGGCTTGGACTCTCCTTCTCTCCTGTGCAGATTAACCCTTCACCTGCCAGATAATTGCATTTTAGCAATTTTTGGGGTGAAATTTTAATCTTACACACTGTATTCGGGTGATTCCTTATACTTTAAACGTTTTGACACTGTGAGAATGTCTAATCCGTTAGATCTTGGGGCCAGGCCTAAGACTAAGGACGCTGGGGTCTCTGTGTCCCCTATTGAGCATTACTCTTCATGTCATTCAGGGTTACCTAGAGAATTATTAGGTCATTTATGCCCAGCATGTTCTGATGTCCTTAAGTCTCTCCCAGGGACCTCCAGCCATGCATTAGAGCCAGTTTGGGTGCAAGAGTTCAAGACTGCTACTAGAGACCTCCGGTCTACATTACAACTCTTTCCATCCCAGTTACAGGTGGTCTTCCACTCCTGGCAGATCCCTTCTTCCATCAGATCTTCCCTGCCGAAACCGCAAGGAGTACTTGACGTATCAGATTCCTCTGAGAAGGAACTGTTGGTGGATTCAGATGTTGAGGAATGTTCTGCTGTGGGCTTGACTCAGTTTTTTGGGCCGAGGCCTTTATCAGAGCCATTTTGGGCTGAGGCCTTTATCAGAGCCATCTTAACTACACTAAACATTCCCTTAGTTCAGGAGGTTTCTTCGGATCCCTCTGATGTATTTCAGGAGCCTAAAAGGCCCTATACTTGTTTTCCACCTAACCCCACTCTTGACCGCCTTGTGTCTGATGAATGGAAGTGTCACGTTACCAACAAGGAAACACAGGATGAGTACTTAAGGTAACACCAACTGTATTCAGGCAGCAAGTATACAGATATATCACAAGACAGTAAATCAATATGAAAGATATAAGAAAAGCATACAACCGTGCAAGAGACGACTACCAGGAATAGAAGCCTGCTACCGTGTGATTCTCTAGATAACCGTATCCCAGCAATGGAACAGGAGAGTCTGCAATACCTCAGGTCCGCACCTGGGAGTAGCCAGACAGAGATAAGGGTACCCACGGTCTCAGGTCCGCACCTGAGAGAACCAGCAATGTAGGGAGGCAATAGGAAGGAGTCTACCAGAGCCACAATCATGCACCAGATTGGTTATCCACAAAATGGAAGGCCACACGCAAGGTAGTAGATAAAGCCAACGGTCAGCACTAGATACGGTGGTCAGATAAGCCAGAGATCATGCACAGAGTGTGTTGTCAGCCAGAGCCACAGGTTTGCACAAGAAAGGATGTCCACTGAAGTGTTGGTATGCTGGATATGCAGTGGACACAGCCCCAGGTCAACACCAGAATAGTCAGACAAGCCAGAGGTCATACACATAGCGGGTAGTCAGCCAAAGCCGGGAACGACACACGGAACCGTTAGTCTGCCAGAGCTGCAGGTCTGCACCAGAATGGATGTCCAACAAGCCAGGGGTCATTCATGGAGCAGGTACTCGGACAGAGCCACAGGTCAGCACCAGATCAGTTAGTCAGACAAGCCAAATTATACACTGAGCCCAAACACTAGAACTGCACTGGACACAAACGAAAGGGCAACTAAGCCCTGTGTCCAAGCAGTTCAAGTAGGCAGGAAGAGGAGGAGCAGCCAACAGGTGGCTGTCACTTTAAATAGAGCGCACGTCCTAGCTCTGGATGTGCGGCAAAAATGACGTAGACTGCAGCCGCAAGCCAGCAGGAGAGGCAGCTGAGCCGCATACCAGCGGCTGAGCCGCCAACACAAGCCTGCCTCAATGGAGGCAACCACAGAGGACGGATCATGCGGCTGGAGCCGCTAGAAATAACTGCGGTCAGGTCGAGCAGCCGCCGCATGAGGTAACTAACAGGAAGTCTCCGGACAGGAAACCTTCTGTTTCCAAGAAATTTGCCAAGCTTTTACCCCTTCTCTGAGGCGGTGCTTACTCAGTGGGTTCATCCCTCCAAAGTGGATGCTCCTGTCTCCAGGCTATCTAAGTCCACTGCCTTGCCAGTTGCTGATGCTTCTGCTCTGAAAGACTGGACTGACAAGGAACTTGAGGTCTCCCTGAAGTCCATTTTTGCCACTGCTGGTACTGCCATGTGTCCAGTGTTTGCTGCGGCATAGGTGAACTGGGCCATTGCAGTCTGGACTGAACAGCTCACCCTGGCTGTCCATCAGGGTGCTCCTACTTTTGATATGCTGCGGCTTCTTGCAACATTTCTTGAGGCCCAGCACTATGTTTCTGCTACCTTATTTGATGCCATCCGTTTGATGGAAAGGGTTTCCACCAAGTCTGTGGTTGCCAGACGAGCTCTTTGGCTCAAGATCTGGTCTGCTGACACTGCTTCCAAGAAAGCTTTGCTCTCATTGTCTTTTCAAGGCACCTCTTTGTTTGGGCCAGATCTTAAGGATCTGATTAGTGAGGCCACAGGGGGCAAGGGTACCCTTCTGCCTATGGTCCCCAGGAGGAAGAAGCCTCTCAATCGTAATCGGCTTTTTCGTCCCTTCCAGAATGAGACACGTCCGGTGAACCAGGCGGTTCCCTCAGCTCCGCGTTCCTCCTCCAAGCCCAAACAGCAATGGAAGCCCAAGGTCTCCTCCAAGCCTAAGGCTTCCAAGCCTTCTTTGGCATGACTCGCTGAACCCAGGTCCCCACTTGGCTGTGGGTGGCCCTCTGCGTCACTACCACAGCGTTTGGACGATTCAGTGGCAGACCTGTGGGATTTACAGGTAGTGGCGGAAGGGTACATGATCCCTTTCTCCTCTCTTCCTTCCTTTTGGTTTTTCTCCTCTCATACGCCGTCTGTTCTATGGTGCTATCCAGGCCTTCTGGACAAGGATGTTCTGGAACCTGTTCCAATTCCGGACAGAGGTATGGGTTTTTACTCGAACCTGCTTGTGGTCTCCAACAAGGACAGCGGCTGTCATCCCATTTTGGATTTGAAGGATCTCAATTCCTTTGTGATCAAGACTCATTATCAACAGGAGTCCCTAAGGACGGTGATTGCTGCTATGTCCCCGGGGGAATTCCTTGCTTCTCTGGATCTTCAGGACGCGTATCTACACATCTCCATTCATCCAGAGAGTCAGCAGTATCTCAGATTTGCCTGCGACCAAGGGCACATTCAGTTTTCAGCTCTTCCCTTTGGTCTGACTACAGCTCCTCAAGTCTTCAGCAGTGTCCTGGGAGCTTTAGTGTCCGTCCTCCTTCGGACAGCATCAGAGTTACTCCATACATGGACGACCTGCTTCTGAAAGCCCCTTCTGCGAAATTTCTTCATCAGCAGGTTCAGGACTGCATTCATGCTCTCACCCATCACGGGTGGATCATCAACATGGACAAGTCAGATATTGTCTCATCCCAGTGTCTGGTCTTCCTGAGCCTTATCTTTGACACTCAGAAGCGCGTGGTGTTTCTCACGGACGAGGTGGCTCACCAGATTTCCCACAGGGTTTCTGCTGTTCTGGCTCAGGATCCAGTTCCAGCCAAGAAGCTGTCCTCTCTAGTGGGGAAATTCACCTCCACCATACAAGTGGTCGCATTTGCCATGGCTCACACCAGGGAACTCCAGAGGTTTGTGATCCAGGTGTGCAGGGGTCAGATGGACCTTCTGAAGATGTCAGTACCCTCCCTCTTCATGTGGAACTGAGTTTGTCGTGGTGGCTCGACCTCTCCAATCTGCTGAAGGATAAATCCTTCTTGATACCCTTCTGGACCGCTGTGACGATGAATGCCAGACTCTCCGGCTGGGGAGCAGTCCTGGGTCACCTGAGTGCTCAGGGTTGGTGGTCTCCGGAGGAATCTCTCCTTCCCATCAACGTGTTGGAGCTTTGGGTGATATTTCATGCCCTTCATCATTGGACACCCCAGCTGGATGAATGCCCAGTCCGGGTCCAGTGTGACAACACTACAGCTGTGGCTTACATCAACAAGCAGGGAGGAACAAGAGGTCTCGCCTCTTGGTTAGAGGTCAAGGCTATTTTGTCCTGGGCAGAAGAACATTTTCCTGCCATATCTGCAGTGCACTTTCCTGGCATAGACCATGTCATGGCAGGCTTCCTCAGTCAACACACAGTGTACAGCGGAGAGTGGGAACTGCACCCAGAGGTGTTCACCCTCATTGTTCAGAAGTGGGGTCTTCCTTGCATCGACCTGATGGCGACAAGACACAACCGGAAGGTTCTGAGGTTCTTCTCTCGCTGGAGGGATCCTCTAGCTCTAGCGGTGGATGCCATGTCCATTCCTTGGTTATTTCCTCTGGCTTACATATTTCCTCCCCTTCCCATGTTGCACAGGGTGTTACGGAAATTGAGACTGGAGCGATGTCCAGTCATTCTGATTGCTCCGTACTCGCCTCGACAGGCTTGGTTTCCAGAACTTCTGGATCTCTCAGTGGTGGAGCCATTCCGGCTCCCTTGCCCTCCGGATCTTCTTCTACAGGGTTACCTGTGGAAGGAGGATGTTCACCGTCTATCTTTGACGGCTTGGAAATTGAATCCTTAATATTGAAGATGAAAGGTTTTTCTTCTGGTGTGGTGGCTACTATGCTCAGTGCCCGCAAGCCTGTTTCTTCTAAGGCCAACCATCGTGTCGACCTTTCTATCTTGGTGTGCTGATAGGGACCTTTCTCAGGATTTTGATCTGCCTATGGTCCTGGCTTTCTTGCAGGACGGTGTGGATAAGGGCCTCTGTTTGAGTTCCCTTAAGGTTCAGACTTCTGCTGTCTCTGTTTTCTTTCAGAGGCACATTGCTATTCCTCCTGATGTCAAGGTTTTCTTCCAGGGTGTTGCTCATACTCATACTGCTTTTAAGACTCCCGCTTCTCAGTGGGATCTTAACTTTGTTCTGGGTGTCCTTCAGCTCCCTCCCTTTGAGTCCTTGGCTACTATTCCTCTACGCCTGCTGATGTGGAAAATGGCCACTCTTCTGCCGATCGTGTCTGTTCACCGTGTTTCGGAGTTACAGGCTCTGTCTTGTAGACCACCCTTTTTAGTGTTTCACAAAGACAAGGCGGTGCTTCGCACTTCGCTGGAGTTTCTCCTGAAGGTGGTCTCTGAGTTCCACATTAATCAGGAGATTGTGGTGCCTTCTTTCTGCCCTGACCCTACCTCTAACAAGGAGAGGGATCTCCACTTGTTAGATGTGGTGCGTTGTCTCAAGTTTTATGTGCATTACACTGAGTCCATTAGACAGTCTGACGTGCTGTTCGTCATTCCTGAGGGCCCCAGGGCAGGGAGACCTACATCCAAAGTGACTATTGCGTCTTGGATCAGTCACTATTCATAAGGCTTATGAGCTAAGGAAGAAGAATGTTCCCTTTCGGGTCACGGCTCATTCTACTAGATCTATTGGGGCTTCTTTGGCTTACAAGAATCAGGCCTCCACTGATCAGTTGTGCAAGGCTGCCACTTGGTTGTCTGTGCACACCTTTTCAAAGCACTACAGTGTTGATGTGCTGGCATCGTCTGACGCCAGTTTTGGGAGGAAGATCCTGGAGGCAGTCTTTTCTGTCTAGGATCTTCTTCAGTTCTCTGGTGTTTCCTTCACTTTTGAGTCCTGTTGGCTCTAGTTCAGTGTGCTGTGTAACAGTTCCTGGGGTGTTGTTACCCCGTTCAGTGTCCGTTGACACTTCATTGTTTTGTTGGGCTACCTCTGATCTGATGGTTCATATCTGCTGTGGTGACTTTGGGGGCCTTGCGCCTGGTCCTTGCCTTACTTCCCGCCTCTGGGAAACTCAATGGTTGGACATCCAAAAGTTACCAGTAACCTGTATTGGACAACAGAGAAAAGAGGATTTTAGTCTTACCTATTAAATCCTTTTGTCTTAGTCCACACAGGTTACTGGTCTCCCACCCTGTTAAGGGACCATGCTTGGCTCTCCTGTGGCAGACCGTGGGGGTCCTTCGGGGTCATGCCCACAGGAGTCTTCTTTCCCTTCCACTATCTAGTCAATAGTTAGTGTCTCAAATCTTACTGGAGCTGATTGGCTAGCTGCAGCCAAGGAGGGAAGGTAGGCTCCACCCCCTGCATTCACTTCTAGAATTGTTCCTGCCTAGTTAAAGGGGTGGATGACCTACCCAAATTACCAGTAACCTGTATGGACTAAGAGAAAAGGATTTAACAGGTAAGACTAAAATCCTCTTATTGTATTGTTTTAATGTAGGCTTGCCAGTCCTAAATATTACAATGTATTTAATCGGCTTTTAATATAAATGTTGATAGCATATTCCTTCCTTAGTGTGTTTTGTTACATTGCCTCAGAGTTGTATCTCTTTACTGTTATACATCAGGCCTCCTCCAGTATCTGTGGTAGCATTTTGCTGAGTTACAAGCATGTGTATATAGATAGATAGATAGATAGATAGATAGATAGATAGATAGATAGATAGATAGATAATCTCACATTTCTATAGCGAAACACTCAGATTATCTGAATCACAGTGAGGCTAATGCTGTATTAACCCTTTGAGTGCCAGATAGGTATGCAATGCATTGCTTTTGCAATGCACTGTATACCACTCTGACACTCAGAGGGTTAAACACTGGGTAAACCTTCTGTACCACAATGGATAAATAAACTTTTCCAAAATTCCTACAAGTCGGTGGGAGGTATCCTATAGATAGAGGTACCATTTCAACACACCAAGAGCACTATGCCATTTATGTTCACCAGTCCTCCAAAAAGATCTTGTTCTCAGAAGTTCCTCCAGTGACACTTCTATTCTTTGTTTTGTAATGCCACTAGGGTCTGGGTCACCTGATCTGGTGACCTCCACAGAATTCCAACTGCAGAACTATAGAAGAATGAAATAAGACCCAGCTCAAATGCACATCTAACAGAAGAACAGTTCCTTATATAAATAAGCTGCAGAACCCCTCAGGGTGGGTACTCACTAGAACCAGAGGCTGCTCCAGTCTTTGAGTGTATTGGCACAATAGAATAAAACTTTGTTGGTCCCCAGGCTTCCAACTCTTGATCCCGGGTCCAAACAGTAATCAGGCAGATGATCCTCATATATGAACCAGATATTTATTAAAATTGTTTGTAGACTTAGTGTACAAAAATATCATAAAATACACCTTACGCGTTTTGTTACTTCGTCAGAGGAAGGAACTGTTCTTCTGTTTTAAAAGGGATTACTCTTAGATACGAATTTGCTCTGGGTCTGTTTTCTTCCTTTCCAAAATCCCCATTGTTTTAAATGTGGCTTTTAACTCCTGGATGCTGGAGAGGTCTCCAACTCATTACTTATAAATGCATAGGAGGCCTCTCTAGTATTCAAGGGGTTAAAAGCGCCATTTAAATCAATGTGAATTTCTAGTTGCCCACTAACGTGCAGTGGGTTTGCTCCCATAATTCCTCCAGTTCTTCCCAGCACCTGAGTTAATCTAACCTGCTAGAAAGAACTGAAGCAACTCTGGCATTAACCATTTGCACCATGAGGGAGAATTTAAAATCTGTATTGATTTAAACTGGGCTTTTAACCCCTTGAATATTAGTGAGGTCTCTAATGCATTATGAAACACTGCATTTGGCATCCTCACTAGGATTCAAGGGGTTAAAATACCCATTTAAATCAATGCCAGTTTGAGGAATTTTCATATGTCCCCTATGGTGTAGTTGCTTTGATCCAAAATTGCCCCTCACTGCCCTCCAGATTGCTCCTCCTGACACTGTACAATAGTTTGTTGCTGTCAGTAAGTCCAATATTCAAGGCCTGTACAAAAAATGAGTGAACAATCCTACCTCTTGTCTTGCTCATTCTGACCATTTCCATGATAACCGGAAGATACTATAAATTTCTTCTTCTGCTTTAGTTTCTTTTATTGTTTACAGTATTCTAGAATTTCCATAAAGACCTTCTAACCCGAATAAATGTTGCCTCCACATTCTATACAAGGCTGAAAATGAGTTTCCTTGTATATGTCACATGCCAAGGTGTGACAGAACAGAGGTTATATGTGGCTTACTGATTAACTCGCTTGCACTACAGCAAATTGTAAATGCCTACTTGAATAATCTCCTGATTTAAAGCTACAGTATAATCCACATCTTTTTTCTACTTAGTTTTGCTATACACTGAACTTCAGAGCTGCTGTTCAATGCTTATGGTTCCTGTCCCTTGGGAATCTCCCAGTTGTCAAGTTCTATTTTTTGTTTTCTGGACAGTAATGCTTGCCTTGAGAACTCAATGTCACGGCTGTTGTTAATCTTGATATCACAGCTGATAGTAATAAGTAAATGTACAAATTTGCCAGTGCAGCTTCACTGACATTGGCCTCTATCACCAATGGCTGCAATTCACTCAGAGATGGATTATGGCTCAATAGGTCCCTAGGCAAGGTACGAGTTTGGGGCCCCACATCTCTTGATCCAGTGCTTCTGACACAGAGTGCTGCCAGCAGGTACTGGTATTATGTCTTAAAGGAAAGTGGGATCAACTGGATGATGCTTGTCTTTTTCAACAAAAAAGGGCATCTGACACAAGATGTTAGTGACAGTAGCAGTAGGGCTTTTGTCTGTGACCCATCACTTGCGGCCAGGGCCTCTCATATTGCTCTGTGCCCTAGGCAGCAGCCTATGTTGACATAATGGATGATCTGGCTCTGAATTCACTGTATGTACCATGAGAGTGCTGTAGTTCATACTGGCGAACAATCTCTGCCATCATTAAAGCTCTGCCACTATGTTCTGTGTTCCCTAGCATGCTCAGAGAGATGAGTACATTCATACCATTTCTCTAAACCTTATTTTGTGCATAGCTATAAACAAGGGATGAAGGAAAGGAACACCCCAAAAAGCTCACTGACTGCCCCATCAACATTCTCTTGTCACAAGTGGCATCAAAGGGAGGAATTATGTGATATATACATTAGTATGTCGACTTTAGACAGGTGTGTGAGCAAAAAATAATGAATTCCGGAGTCTGATGTAGAGCTGAATCACCATGTTACATTTAGCCCACTGAGTTTATATTACTGTACTATATTGTATTGCATTTTTTGCATCTTTAAATTAATCAATACAATGGAAGAACAATGCACAAATCCCTCAGCACAACTGCTGTGGTGTTAGCATCCGGTGCCAGCAGCCCCACTATAGGGTGTGCACTAGAGAGTATAATCGCTCTAATGCATGCTGGCACACACAAAGTAATGCCATCAAGACCACGTTGCCTTACCTACATTACGCACAGGAAAATGGAGTAAAGTTATGTCATTTCCACTGAATCTTTTTTCAAACATAGCAGAGCAACAGAGCAGAGAAAAGAATCACTCAGATCACATACACACCTACATTTCCATGCTTTTTTATAAGTAGGGGATATACAAAATGGGCATGGACACTAATGGTGTTAGACTGTTTAATAGACAATTAAAAGTCAATATATTCCACATACAATGCTTCCTCTTGGGAGTGATATCTCTCCATATTCATGCACCACTAAGTCATGAACCATATCTACTCGCTATAATAAATGGTATCTCTGACTGTCTGCCTCAGGCAAGGCAACCTGCTTCTCTCTAGCTGTGAAGGACAACAACTCTCCTCCTGGGAGATGTATTCCTCCACAAGTGGAGAGATTTAAAGGGGATGTATCACCTTATAAAAAGGTGTTACCATCCACTTTGTTAAAAAAAAAGTTATTATACGAAAGCTGAGTTTATTTAAAAAAAAAATCTAAATACTTATAAAGATATTCCATCTTGAAGTGCAGGTGAGCTTTCCTATAGTGATAATAGGTGTGGAACCTGCCTGTACTTGCATGAGAGTCTGAGTCTCTAAGATAATTAAAAGCATGTTTGGTTCTGCCTCCACTTTATGTGCAGTGGGTACTCAGATGGCTTCCCCTTAACCCCTTAAGGACCAGCAGTCCAGGGAAGCTACCTTCCCTTAAGGACCACTTTGATCCTTGCCTACGCGCTGGTACACGTGACCTGTTACACGTACCGGAGCGCAGCTTTAAGGCCTAAGAGAGATCTCTCCAGTCTTTCAGCAATCAATTTTAGGCCCCGTTTTTACTTACAGTGCTCCTGGTAGAGCGCTGTAAGTAAAAAGTACGTGCCGTGCTATGACCGTCACTGGTCCTTAAGGGTATAAGGACCGTGACGGTTATAGCACGTCATCTGGTCCTTAAAGGGTTAAGAACTACTGCTAATATACACTTACAGATATACTCTATGGCTTGATGTATCTTTACTAGCAATACATTAATTACTAGATAAGCATACATAATGAAGAGGAGGAGTGGCTCAGTTGGTTAAATGACCGACTGATGCCAAGACACTGTCTGTGAAGCTATGAAAACCTGGTTCCCACCAGGGAAACTTGAGGCACTCAATAGGGAACACCAAGAGAGGGGAAACTCAGAACCCCTTCAGTGCAATATTACATAGAATACGGTAATGTTACTGACCTATGATTAAGTGATATTTTATTTCACGAGACGCATTAGGTGAATCGTGTATGTGTTTTGTCCTCTGATGTACCGATGTTTTTAAATGAGGAAATAAAATACCAGTTTTTTATATTGGTGGATAATCTGGTCTCTGATGCTTAGGCGTTCCTGTTGAGCGCTCTTGTACTGTGCTTTCTAATGTTACTGACCTTGCCTATCTCACGATCAATAAAAAAATGTGCATTACAGAAACTATGCCCATTTATAGGGGGGTGCACTATTAATCATTTACTAATTGGCATCATCATATGTTGTCCCCATAATCATACCTGGGATCTCTCCATATCTGCCCAGTAGACTCTGGTTTTCTCAGTTAAATAGAGGGTATCTGCTGATTATCCAGTGGTGATGAGTCTCCTGTGAAACAATTGGTTTTCCCATCCCCCTCTAGAAGCTGATTGGCTGGGAGGTGAGTAAGCATATATCCCAGCCAACTGGAGGCTGCCAATCATTTTGAACAGAGGCAGGCATTTAAAAGCCAGTCTCTATTCAAAATTCTCTCAGTGGGATTTCTAGCAATGGCCCGGTATGTATTGAACAGGGAATCTGTGACTGTAAGCAGGCCTGCAGCTGCCACCAATTGACAGCTCCAGCAGAGACCATTTATCAGCAATTTGTATATTTTTTATCCAGGAAAAGTAAGAATTATTTGTTTTTACCAAAAATGGGCTAAGACACCCTATTACTTTGGATGCCACATTTCTTTTAACCCTTTGAGCGCCAGAGTGATATCCCTCCGGCACTCATAGGGTTAACTGTGGCATCTCTTGGGGACATTATTTTATTTTACAAAGAAATCTAATTGGATTTTTTTTTTTACAAGATTTTAATGAAGAGAGAAGAGAAGACAGAAGAAAAAAGAATAAAGAAGAAGATGGCCAGTAGCTGCCCAAGGCGCTGAGGACCCTTCCGGCACTCAAAGGGTTAACTGTGGCATCTCTTTCGGGCATTATTTGATAAAGAAGTCTAATTGGATTATTTTTTTTTTTTTACAAGATTTTAATGAACAAAGAAGAGAGGAAAGAAAGAAGATGGCCAGTAGCTGCCCAAGGTGCTGAGGACCCCACTGGCCATCAAGATTAGAGGTCAGTTTTTATTTTTCAGGACATGTGTTAACTCTTGGAAGATGAACCCTATGAGTGTCAGTGGTGTATTCAACACTGTACAATGCATTGCATACCCCACTAGCACACATAGGGTTATTCTTCTTTTGTTTTTAAGCACCAGTGTGTGTTGGTAACCAGTTTTCTAAAACACATTGGTGGTTTTCACAGCACGTTAGGGACTCTGCTTATCCTTTTCATGGCACGGGTCTTGTGCCATAAAAACTGCGGTCCTTAAGATGCGGTGACGACACCACATGGAATAGAAAACCAAATGTATGTGGTGTCCAATGGGCGCAAATGTTGCGCCCCCATTGGACATTTTTGCACTACGGTGGAGTTAACAGAATAACAAACTGTGCTGTCAAAACCATTGTTACAAGTTTTTAAAATACCATGGGGCATAGTATTGAACCCCAGGTGTGTACTTCAAAGTAATCAATCAAAATTCTGTTTGGGAAGTTTCCAGCTTCAAAAACAGATGCACTGGCAGACTATTTGGGTTTTAATGTAATGCAAGCCTTAGTTCTCCTGCACATATGTTCAAGGGAATGTTAGTTTTCCTACTACATGTGATGACTTAAAGGGATAGTAATACTTCGTTTTATCTTTATTTTATTTTGTAGGCATTAAAAAAACATGAAGAACGATATAAGTCTTATCTCTCAGACCTTTATGGTTTGAGAGATATTCACAAGCAAAGCTTCCCCCTCCCGCCCCTTTTTCCTAGTGTAAGCCATCTCTTCTCAGATGTGAATCTGGTTGTAAGACCGACAGATAACAGCAGGGGATCATCTTCTTCCTATGAGAACAATGAAAGCCCTGCCCCCCTTTACAAGTTTTTCGGGTTTTTCACAGTGTTTCACTTTATGCTAATTCTCTGGACAGTTTGCTATTTTTATGTTAGAGGACACATTCTCCTGTACTGTTTGGTATGACCTCAGTATACAGGCTCTGACTATATTCTTTCATGGCACAGTTTGGCATAATATTGGCCCAGCATAGAAAGTAATTATCAGAAAGGGCTACTCTTTAAAATGGAACATTTTAAAGTGACAGGTTCACTTTAAAAAAAGGCTAGGAAAATCTAGTATAAAGGAAACTTGTTTAAACATTAATATTCCTTTAAACTTGACTGAACTCGAAGTGAGTCATACAGGTATTTTTTTCCTTTTCATTCTGATAGCAATATCACCAACCAAATGGCTCTATCGACAATCAGTTCAGGAGGAGGAGACTCTAATATATAACTGTATTAATCACGCCATGAACCCTGAGACCTTGATATGTCTAGGTATAAATCTTGACCATTCCACAATATATTCACACTATTTCAGCACTTTAATTACAAAGTAAAAGTAGTATTTAAAGTAACAGTTCCAAACAAACGAGATCACTCTACCTGGAATAACCACTCACAAACTGACTCAGTAAAGCTGATATACTAAGAAGAGTTGGAGACATTCTGGAGAAATCCAACTGTACCATAGGGGACTGATAAAGCTTCCAATTCATTTAAATGGGATTTTAACCCTTTGAGTGCCAGAGAGGTATCCAAAGCATTGTGTTGCAATGTTTTGGATTCCTCTCTGGCACTCAGAGGGTAAACGTCTCAATGCTAGAAATGCCTCCAGCACATTGCTTCACAAAGCATTGGAGACCTGTCTAACATGCAAGGGCTTAGAAGCCCTTTTTGGGAATGTGTATTTGTCCCCTATGGTGGAACCGGTTTGATGCAGAATTACTCCAATTCTTTTTAGTCATCAACCACAGTGAATTGTGTAGTGCCCATTTTATATCTCATGCACCTCTAGACAATGCATCCCAGGTGCTCTTAACCATTCTCATAACCATACCTTTGAACTTTTTCTTCTAGAGTACACGGGGGGGTGGGGGGGCGACTCGTGTGGTGCCAGTGGGAAGATATATCGCCAAAGGGGTGGGGCTTAACCATGTGTGTGGGGAGGGTTTAACAGGCTGCCTAATAAAGTGGGTGGGAAGTAGGGAGAACAGGGTGCGGAAAGAGGAGAAGAGGGAGGGAAGTGGGAAGGAGCAGAAGTGGGCAGAATTTCATAAGAAACTCCCCACCACCAGAGAATCAGCTTCTTTCCCTAGTGACCATGCTATCCACCCTCATGGGCATCCACAAAAATTTTTCCGGGGGGGGCAAAGCCATAATATGCCCCCGGGACAGCTCATTAACCCCTATGTTTATCCAGAGAGGGGGCAAGCGCCCCCTCTTGCCCCCCTCTGCGGACTTCAATACCCACCCTCACTCTCCCAAGAACACATCCCCATCTTTCTCCATTGTTAAATGATATAGAAGATATTCTTAGTGTGTAAGATACAAGCACAAAAAACTTTTACACTCTTGGATGCTAGAGAGGTCTCCAACATGTAGGCTCACAATGCTTTGAAAACCTATCTAGCATCCACAGAGTTAAAAATGGTCAGTAAGAGCACATGTAAAATGATAAATAACATTTGAATATAAACTGATAACCCACAATATTGAGGAGCAGGCATCTTTTGCAAGATTATGTGGATTGTGCTTGCCACTTGAAAACATTCCAAAACTTAGATTATGGAATGCTACATGGTTGCCTACTCTGCCTAATGGCAAATATAGTCCTGGAATTGGAGACAGACTGGACTATGCAGAAGATCATGATTGAGGGGTGTGATTCTGGAGCAAATCTACTCCATCATAGGTTTGAAATGAACATTCTGCTAAGTGGACCTATAACCTTGATTTTAATTTTCATTAACATTTACTATATGTCATGTTAACCAAAAGTCCTCCAGATGTATATTTTAGGAAGGATTTACACTTTTATTTTTGAGAAAATTGAAATTGAAAGTCTCCTGGTGCAGCATAGTTATTCATTAGCATATGACTTGTCATGTACAAGCCCTCATTACCACATTATACTTCACTGAAAAGACCTAATTAGCATATGAAACATCAGTGAAAAAGCTTAATTAGGGTATGAAATATCACTGGTACTGTATTGGTACTGCAGTTTGCACACATTAGCATATAGTACCAAGTATGACTATCTCCTTAACTGGATATTTGCTGGTCTTTGCTAACATGACACATAGGCAATTACAGGTCAACTTTAAATTTGACTTTGAACCCCTTAAATGATGGAGAGGTGTTCGGTGCTTTGCTTCACACTGTGTTAGAGATCTCGCTAGCACTTAATAGGCTAAAATTGCAATCTAAATCAAAATACATTTTTATTTTTTCTCTGTGGTGCAGTTTCATTCAAAAGATCACACAGCTCAAACTCTAAAAAAAAATCTGCTAGTAAATACGCCACCATTTTCCACACAGGCATCGGAATTGCATTAATTGGGAGAGCTGAGCCTTAGGATACTTCTCTCCATATAATGTCATTGGAACATCTACACCCTGTTACAACAATTTGAGCTATAATAACTTTTGAATGAAACACCTGTTCCCTGTGGTAGTGCAGGATGGACCCTGTGCTTCTCCCTTGAAATTCCAAGCAGAGGGCATCCTATATAATAATTCGCTATAATGTGTGTAATGCCGCGTCATGCGCAGTAGACACTGCCGCACGTGCTGCAGTCATGCGCAGTAGAGACTGCCCGGGCTGCGTGCAGCTCTGTATCAGCAGCGGCGCGGGCAGTCTCTACTGAGCATGACTGCCCCGCGACCGGGTGCAGTGGCCTGTGTAACGGGCACTTCAACTAGTTTATATATAATTGAATAACAATGATTGTCAGCCTCTACAACAGTGATTCTCAGCATTAGACCTCGGGAACACCAACAGTTCATGTGTTTCAGGATATCCCAGGTTGATTACAGGAGAGTAATTAGTGGCTCAGTCATTTTGATTGACTTACCTGTGCTTAATTATCCCTTTGAGTATCAGAGGCGTACGCAATGCAATGCAGAGTACTGTGTTGTGTACCTCCCTGGCGCTCAAAGGGTTAAGAATATCCTTAAAACCTTATCTGATGGGGTGCCCTGAAGATTGGAGCAATCACGGCTCTAGATACAAGGGTAATATCTGACCTTTGCGATTACAAACGGTTAACTCATGAACTGCACATTGACAATTTATGCTCCATTCTAATGTTCATGGGGGTGTATCCCTAACAGGTGGATGTATCCCTGAGGTATGAATTGCAACTTACTGGTAATCATAGGGAATTCTTATACCTCTGATGTATCAAGTAATAAAGTGAGGATAAGCAAAAGAGGAGCAGTTCTGGAACAAATGAGCTGCACCCTAGGAAGCAAATAAAATGTCTTGAAATTCCCATTAATTTCAATAGGCCTTTACACCATTATATGCTAGAGTGGTCTCTAACGAAGACCTCTCTAGCATTCCAGGATCAATGGAAATATTCTTGGTTTCCTACCATGCACTAGAATGATTCCACTTTACTTAGTACATCAGCTTCAGAGTGAAGCAAATTGGAGCAGTAGCTGATTATTTTTGTATAAATGTAAAATGGGGCAATCCTGGAGAAAACCAACTGTAATGTAGGGGACAAATAAAAATGCCCATAACTGGAGAAGTTATCGCCTCTTTACCACCTGTTTGTCACATTTAAGTGCATAACACCCAAGATGTTGAAATCTACATTTCAGGCAACGGGACTTTCTGTTGGTCTAATATGATACAGTTGGTTTGCTCTAGAATTGCACCTCTTTACCTTGATGTCTACTGAGTGTTGTGGCATATCTACACAGATAAAAGTGAAGCAGTTCTGGGGCAAAACAAATGCAAAATATTTAGGAAAATGGTTCTCAAACTTTTTTGCTCAAAGCACCCCTGTCATGTAATCTGGAGTTTTCTGGGCACCCCTAAATTATCCTATATAATAATTCGTTAAGATGTTTGTCAAGATGCAGTCATGCGTTCGGGCAGTCTCTGCTGTGCATGATTGCATCGTGTGAGTGAGGTGATGCAAGACTGCATCGTGTGGAGCAGTGAGGTAGCGTCCGCTTAACATTACCCGGACCTTGGACCATGTACACAGGCTTTTACACTAGTTGTATATATTTTGATAAAGGTGCAATGAAGGTTATAAGTATTTAAATATAGTTATTCTAAGCTCTCACAATCAGAATAATAAAATCAACCGCATTGTGCGTCTTCATTTCTATAAAAGTACATTTGAAAGTCAACATTCTCATTTTTGTCAAACTCCTCATAGAAAAATGGGGGCACCCTAAGTGGATGTGCATGGTACAGCAAAGTGCCATGGCACTCTGGTTAAAAGACACTAATTTTACTGTGGGGGATGTGGAGTTCAGGTTTTCAGCATTTGCGGATGACCTACTGCTCTACATCAGCAATCCGCAAACCGCTCTCCCCTCCATAATCAAAACTTTTGATCTTTTTGGAACTGTCTCTGGGTTTAGTATACATCTAGAAAAATTTGAGGCACTCTGGCTCACGGATTGCCTTCGTCTTTAAACCAGGTCAGTTTCCCTTTCAAATGGACCACACACTCACAAAAATTCTCGGGTATTTCAATACCTAAAACACCAGACCACTTATATTCTTATAACATTACCCCTCCATAAGATTATCAAGTTGGAAACACCAATGCTCACATTTGTGGGGCGAATCAACCTCATCACTTTGCCTCGACTTCTTATAAGCTGCAAATGCTACCCCTATTTATATCCACCAGGGATGTAAAACTGACCCATCATAGGTTCCAGGGATCAATATGGAGAGGCAAATGCCCAAAGATCACACTTGCTAAATTGCACCTACCTAAGAGCAATGGTGGCTTTCCTGAACATTTGACTGTACAATGTGGCTAGCCTCCTTAGGTTTGCAAAAGGCTGGATCCAAGATGCTGATATCTTCACTAACTGCAGCAGAGATCATTGGTTTATTCCCCATCTCAGTCTTATGTATTTCCTATATGCAACCTAGTCTCAAATCCCCTTGCAATCCCATACTAACCCTCTACTTATGAGTACAATCATAGCCTGGCAACCAACAAGACACAGATTATTTGGCTCCAGATGCATTTCCACCTTTCTTCAGATTGCACACAACCTTTCCTTTTAGCTTGGCAGCTCAGACAGCAGATTCTAGTTTTGGGCCTCCAGGGGTCTTAAAACAGTGGCCCACCTGAACGACCCCTCTACCTTGACAATTTACCCCTTTCCGGACTTCCAAACTAAAAACAGCCTCCCTTCCAGACACGTATTTGCGTACATACAAGCCAAACATTACTTGCATTCCCTCCTACCAGTGCACTGACCCTAGTTAGGCAATAACCACTTCAATAATCTACTTGAAATCACCCAAACTGACAGATGCAACACAGTCACTATATTCCAATGCCTTATTCCCACTGTCGTGCACTCTGGATCTAGTTTGGGCCTCTGTAGGTGAAGCCTTGACATCCCTTCTGTCTCTAAAGACAATATTTTTCATATGCTTCTCAAGGAGACTATCCTGTCCCTGGAGTCATACTTTCATGTCCCTCCCACCAGCTACTGCATAGTGCTTACCTCCCTCCTCACTTAGGTAAACTTGTCATACTCTCACCATCTGATCTGTGTTCAAAGTGTAGTGCCATAGATTCTTCCCTGCTACATATGCTATATTCCTGCCCATGTATCTCCTGCTGCTGGTAAACCACACTGCATTTTAGAAACACCTTCCTACACATGCCACTCTGCACCCACGATGCATCCTTTATCCTGGAAGTGTACGACTTTACTGCACAAACTAATAAACTCTAAGTTCAATTATTAGACCTAGTACTCATGACAGCCCTCAAAATTATTCTCTCCTTATGGACCAGTCCTCAGTCACCTACACATCTGATGCTCAAGGGGAAGTTCCACTACTTCACTGGAGTCTATCACTGTCTCGTGTTAAAAACTAGGAACTGGATGGCAGGAAATTCTTCTCCTTGTGGGAGCCATTCATTCTCATGCTACATGTCTCGCAGCAGAAAGCCCTCACACATGCTTTTCTATACACTAGTTGGCTGGCAGCAAAGGAACTCACATACATTACCTGTAAGGATAATCCATCTAAATCGGTGGCCGCTGCCACTGATTGATGCACACCAATTCCGTGGCTGTGGTTGGGGGTTATAGGGGGCCTCTCTATCCCTCTCTCGTCTCTAGCTCTCTTGTCATTACCACTGTTCCTGCTCTCCTCACCAACCGCCATGGTTCCTATCAGTGACCCTACTAATTTTTGGGTCCACACTTACTAGTTTTACCACCTTACCCTTCCCCCTTTACTCCCTCTACTCTCTCCCTAAGCTCTCTCTCATTTTCTCCTCTCCATCTCTTTCCAGCTTTCAAAGGGCTCTTTTGGAGCCGCTTTTACTATACAGTTTGCATTTTTCAATGTTCCACAGTAGGTTATACACTATAATTTATTTCTGCAAACCAACTCTGTCAAATGTTGTTGTTTTAAAAAACTCTAAATAAAAACTTATTGAAAAAAAAAACAATAATTTAGACAGTGACTCCCTTGGCTATAACAATGTATTCAATGCAATGTGTTGAGACCTCCCTAATTGAATCAGTGGGAATTTTTGCCTTTTTTATATGTTGCAATAGCCTTTATATATTACTACATAGTTTCAACTTACACCAGTGGGTCTCAACCAGAGTTCCAATGCACACTTAGTGTGCCATTTGTAACAGCTTTATTGTACCACTTTTTTTATAAAGACTTTGACAAAAGTGAACTCTGAGTATGAAATTTATATTTACGGAATTTGGTATGCATCATAGGTCTCATGTACTAAGAAAACAAGGTTCAGCCCTGGAGCAAACCAACTGCATCATAGGGAATCAATACAAAAACCCTCACAGTGCCCATAGATTTAAATGTTACATTTAACTCCTTGAATGCTAGAGAAGTCCCCAATGCATTGCTTAGTATGGTTAAAATCCCACTAAATCAATGGTACAGAATTGCACCTCTTTTTTTTAATACATCGGCCTCTCTCAGCTTATTTTTGTCATTCTGATTGTAAGACTTAAGAGCAACTACATATTTATGTATTGTACCCTTCATTACGCCATTGAAAAATGACCTATGAAATGTTAGGAGTGCCCTCAAAATTCCAGAATGCATGTTAGGGTGACTTGAACAAAAATAAGATTTAGAACTACGGACTTATACATTTCAGACAGTTTTGAACTCACCAATAAATGAAGCGCTGTCAAGAACTGAAATTGCAGAGTCTAATGAAAGGTGACAATATCCCGTTGGATCAATTTCAGATTCCATCCAGATATTTGTTCAATGTGTTTTTTTCACCTTTAGACAGTTTGTAGAAAAACTAAAACTGGACCCTATTGTGATAAAGAACCAGGAAAAAAAATCAATAGATCAAAATAAAATAAAACAAAATCCTTAGTCATATGCCTCCTTGGAAGCCAGAAAGTCTCCAGTGTGTTTTACAATTAATTGCAGACATCTGTAGTATCCAAGTAGCTAACACAGAGCTGGAGAAGTAATCTTATTCAGGTCTCTCCAGGGCTGAATATACATCTGTGTAGGCCTGGATGTACATCTCAGGCACCCCTTGCCTACACCACCTCAGGCACAGTCATGCCAAGTCCACACCATTCAACTCAGCCCTGATAATATCTACAAACAATACCTACAAATAATTTAATACCATATCTAAAGATGAGCGAGCACCCCGATGCTCGGGTGCTCGGGTGCTCTGACCGAGCACCCCCTGATGCTCGAGTGCTCGGCCGAGCACCCGAGCCCCATTCAAATGAATGGGAGCACTCGAGCATTAAACCAGGCACCCCCTGCTCTGATGAGCGGAGGGTGCCTGGTCAATGTCCCCCTTCATCTCCGCTATGCCCCTCTTCCACAATGTCCCCCTTCATCTCCTATGCCATAGCGGAGATGAAGGGGGACATTGTGGAAGAGGGGCATAGCGGAGATGAAGGGGGACATTGTGGAAGAGGGGCATAGACTCTATGCCCCTCTTCCACAATGTCCCCCTTCATCTCCGCTATGCCCCTCTTCCACAATGTCCCCCTTCATCTCCTCTATGGCATAGGAGATGAAGGGGGACATTGTGGAAGAGGGGCATAGCGGAGATGAAGGGGCACATTGTGGAAGACGGGCATAGCGGAGATGAAGGGGGACATTGTGGAAGAGGGGCATAGAGTCTATGCCCCTCTTCCATAATGTCCCCCTTCATCTCCGCAATGCCCCCTTCATCTCCGCAATGCCCCCGTACCTCCATTCCCTGGTGGTCCAGCGGAGCGTCTTCGGATCTGTGCCTCTTCCGGCACAGATCCTCTTCACCCGAGCATGTCGGGCGAGCACATGGCGGTACTCGTACGAGTACCGCCATGTGCAGAGCAGAGCGATGCTCGAGCCGATCCGAGCATCGGCCGAGCACGCTCGCTCAACACTAACCATATCATATATAATGCCTAGATGAGCAAATATATGCAATAGTTAATAAAATATAATATAGGCCTCAATTGAATTAGATCCAATGACCAAAAAAAAAACCACCGGTATTTTTTCAAGCACGGTAAGCAATTCAATTACCTGTGCTATGAAGAAATAGCAGCTACAAAAACACATGTTGGATGCTAAAGTTAGCGCCCATTTGAACCCATTGAAACGCATTTCAACTTTGCCCATTTTCCCATTCATTTCCATCCTTTAGGCCTTAACATGCGTTAAGGGACCCACTCTAACGGGTGAAAATCTGCACCCTTTTTTTAGGGAGCGGAGTCCCTTAACCCATGTTTAGTCCTGCCATAGCAGGAATTAAAAGGGAAAAAAGGCCCAAAAAACAGTGACCAGGGGATGTATTGGCCCTTAGCCTTATATCAATACATCCAAAGTAGCAAAAAAATTTGTAGAATTAACCCTATGAGTGCAAGTGGGGTATGCATACCCCACTGGCACACACAGGGTTAATCCGATTAAATGTAAACACATCCCCTGCAAAAAGAGACTTACCAGTAATCCTGAAGTCCAGAGGGGTCTTCAGCTACTGTCCATCTTCTTCAGTCTTCTAGCTTCCTTGTTCTTCATTCCCTCCATCTTCTTCTCTTCTTTCTTCTTTTGTTGTTAAAGAGGTACCAGTAAAAATAAATAAAGTCCACATTAAACATGTCAATCAGTAATGTATTGCTAACCCTTTGAGTGCCGGAGGGGTATACAACGCATTGCAGAGCAATGTGTTGGGTACCTCTCCGGCACTCAAAGGGTTACACTGGCATTACAATTCCAAAAAATAATTTGAGGGCCAATGCCAAAGAAGAGGTGGCAAATCCATGTTTAATAATAATAATAAACCCCCCCCCATTAATATTGCAGGGATACATTCAAGTATTAAATATTTTTATCCAATATTAAATGGCAAAGATACTCCCACCACTGCCGATGTCACCTGCAGTGGAGGCAGGATTGCATGGCAATAATACCCTCCCTTGGTACCTGTCAGGCTGATGCCCAAGCCAGACCGTGGGAAATTTGAATAGAGACTGGCTTTTATATGGCCAGTCTGTGTTCAAAATGGATTCCAGCCTACCATTGGCTGGGATGTGTGCTTACACACCTCCCAGATAATCAGCTTCTAGTGGAGTTCGTCATCCTCCCCCTAGAATCTGATTGGCTGGGAGGTGCGTAAGCACACATCCCAGCCAATGGTAGGCTGGAATCCATCTTGAACAGAGACTGGCCATATAAAAGCCAGTCTCTCTTCAAATTTCCCACAGACTGGCTCAGGCATCAGTCCAACAGGTACCAAGTGGGATACTGATGCAATGCAATCTTGCCGCCACCAGCTGTGACAGCAACTTTACCATTAAATATTGAATAAAAAATGTAATACTTGGACTGATCCCTACAACATTCATTGGGGTGCTTTTTTTATTATTATTACACACGGATTTGCCCCCTCTTCCTCTGCACTGGCCCTCAGATTAATTGTTGGAACTGTAATGCCGGCACAATATAATCCTTTGAGTGCCGGAAAGGTACGCAACACAACTCTCCAGCACTCAAAGCTTTAACAAATGCATTACTGCATGACATGTGTTTGATGTGGCCTTTGTTTCTTTTTGCAAGTATCTCTTTTACAACAGAAGAAGAAAGAAGAGAAGAAGAAAAAAGATGACGAGAAAGAAGGAAGATAGAAGATGACAGAAGAAGATGGACAGTTGATGACCAGTAAGTGTGATACAGCTGTGGGTGTTAGGCTAGTGTTAGTGGTCGTATTGTTGCACTTCACTGTTTGGTGTAGTGTAGGGTTAGTTCTTTTTTTTTTTTTTGCTTCTTTTGGATATTTAGATATTCCAGTCCTGTCCATTATGTCGTCTTTAGTATTGTAGCAACTTTTTTCTGTTTTAAATTTACTAGCAGTTGGTTTGGCCTTGGGGTTACTGGTTCCATTTCTATTCATTTGAGATATATATATATATATATATATATATATATATATATATATATATATTTACATATATACATATAAAAGTCGAGAAAAAAGAGGCAGCATCAGTGGGAATTTTTGAGAAAATATTTAAGAATATAGTTTTATTGTCAATGTTTCAGGCCTGGTGCTGCCTGGACCTTGCATCCATCTCTATAAACTTTTATATTATATTCGTGGAGTGCACCCTCGATCTGCAATTTTTTGAATAATATAACCATACCTGGGAACTTTCAGGGGGTAACAAAAATGACGCTAATCGCTTCAAAAAGGGGCGGGGCTTAACTCGAGTGTTGGGGGAATTTAACCCTTTGAGTGCCAGAGTGGTACGGAATGCATTGCAAAGCAATGCATTCCGTACCACTCTGGCACTCAGAGGGTTAAATGTGTCACACAGAAGGCTGGGGACGGAGGCACAACGGTAGAAAAAGCAGATGTGGCAGAGTTTCAATAGAAACTCTCCACATCCGGAGGAATCTGCCTCTTCCCCGGAGACCCGGTAAAGCTCTGTCAGAACCGGAGTCTCCAGGGCAAATCCGGAGAGTTCCCAGGTATGAATATAACTGGAGACGCTTTGAACTCTTACATTTCTCATTAATGACTCTGGAGTATGGAAGACCCTCCCAGTGTAAGTTCTTCCATATCTACAAACCTATATAGTATACATTGCTGTACATTCCAGCATGAGACAGCGCTCAAGGAAGGATGAAGTGAATAAGCTAGTGTTTAATAAATCATCTCACTCCAACAAAGCCAAACATTTCCGGTCCCTACTTGGACCTTTCTGAGGTATGCTGGAATGTACAGCTCAGTATACTCTGTGTTTTCTGTAATGGACAAGCACTACCTTGTTTACTTCATTTTGTTTTACAACGAGTGCTGCTGTCATATTGATAGTGTATATATAATTTTTTTTATTAAATCTTTTTATGTGAATAACTGATATCAAGGAAATATTAAAAGCACAGAACTGATTTATTTTTATCTCCTAAAAATGCACCTATCACATTGAATCAAGTTTGCGTAGTACAAAACCTCCTTAACCCCTTAACAACCCTTGACGGTCATAGTAAGTCATGGGTAGATCTGAGTTAACGACCCATGACGTACTATGAGCATCATGGAATTCCGGGCTCCCCCCGCGGCTGCACGCCATTTGGGGAGTCCGGAATCGAAAAAAAAAAAAGCTCCATGGTCCTTTAGTGACTGCCGCGTGCCTGCGCGGTCGGTCATTAAGGGGTTAAAAACTATGTATCCTGTTAACCAAAAGTTGTTAACCAAAATTTGTTGTAAGTAACAAGGTTTCAACTAAAACATTAAACTTTAAAAAGGCTAATTTTAAGATACTAAAACATTGTTAGTGGATATCAGTGGGATGTAATCTTCAAAAGTACAAATGCAGAAGAAATATGAAATTTGTTCAAAAGGCTTTTAGATAAATGTATACCTCAATTTATCCCATAGGGGTATAAGACCAGTGGAGCTTAGGAAAGAGGATGCCAGGAAAATGAGGAAGAAAAAGCAGTCTTTTAACCCATTGAGTACCAGAGGGGTATGCAACGCATTGCTGCGTTGCGTACCTTTCTGGCACTCAAAGGGTTAAATTACTGACGTCAGAAGGGTCAGATGCAGCCTTTAAAAAAATATAAAGAATGCAACAGAGTTTACGAACTATCAGTTAGGCCAAGGCTCAAAATTTCCACTCGCCACTAGCCAATGGCGAGTGAGAATTTAGCCCTAGCGAGTAGAAATTCAGCCTTGGTGGGTATGTTTTGGCTTGCAGTGGCGAGTAACTTTTCAGATCTGGCTAGTAGCAAAGGACTTCAAATTATAAGCCCTGAGTTAGGCTATCATTAGAATGAGAAACATATTCCAAAAGAGAGCAAGAAAAATGCTAACATTTTCTCCAAGTAAATAAATGGAAAAAAGATGAAGGTTGATACATGATTCCTTGAGACAGGTAAATTAATTAGTCACTGACACCTTAACCCTTTGATCTCCAGAGGGGTACACAATGCTTTGTATAACTCTCTGGCACGCAAAGGGTTAAACACATTATTATCTGTTTTCCATACAAAGGAAGGAACAATGCCAGGCTTTTGGGCAAACGGAGGATTACAGCAATTCCCTCTTCATGTACAAAGTCCAAAAGAGACTAGAAAAGTTTTATGCTGAATAAAGCAACTGGAACTGATGGTAGACACCCAAGGAGTACTTAAAGGGATAGTAATACTTAGAATGTAAAAAAATATGTTGTAGGGTTTATCCCCCTGAGTAAAACAAGGGAACTTCCACTGCAGAAAGGTGTTTTATTCAAAAGTTATTAAAGCTCAAAGTTGAATATTTTAGCTGCAGCATCACAATTGCCTGAAATTGTACAGTGGCGCTGTTGCTACACCATCCTATGGAGATTTATGGTCTGCGGACCAGAGCTGTCCATAGGATGGTGTAGCAACAGCGCTACTGTACAATTTCAGGCCACTGTGATACTGCACCTAAAAATTTTTAATTTGAGCTTTGATAACTTTTGAATAAAACACCTTTCAGCAGTGGGAGTACCCTTGTTTTACTAAATATATACAAAATATATTTTTTACATATTAAGTATTACTATCCCTTTAAGGAACCAAGTTAATTTAAAGCATTATGCGTACTGGTTATCTATTCAGTATCATCTGGCATAGTGTTCTATGACTGGGTGAAAACAGATGTAGTACCATTCTTCCAAAACAGGTCAAGAGCTAAACCTGAAAATTACAGATGTGTGTTTGACTTTCGTAGCTGATAAGATTACTAGACTGTAGTATTCAGGACTATGTGATGAACAACATTAATAGGAAGAATCAGCAAGGTTTTATGAAGAACAGATCATAACAAGCTCATTTACTTGCATTCTATGAAAGGATAAGACCTCCCCAGAAAGGAACAAATTGTACGGGAGGGGAAGCATGTAATGGGGATGGTTGATCCAGATGGGTAGGAAGTGTGATAGGGGAGGAGTAATGGAAATGGCTTATTGTAACGACGGAGACCCAGGAGAAGGGATACCTACAAGTAGCCCTCTCTAACCAGAACCAAGAGTGAGGAAGGTCAGACTCCTCCAACAAGGGATAGAGGAGCGAGCGGCTAGGGAACGACGCTGGGGTGCGTCGCTCGCGTACGGAGGTTGTCAGAAGGGTGACGTGCAGCGGCCACGGCCGTATAAAGGTGCTAGCCGCAAGGCTAGATTGGACCCCTTTGGTTGAGCCAAAGAGATCCCGCGATGCCCCCCTCCAGACAATCTATACTACCGCTATCCCCAGGGAGAAAACAAACTCCAACAGGAACAGTACTCACTCAGGTGATCAGAAGGACTAAGAGGAGGTCCCAACACGAATCCGAAGGATGGTCAGCCAAGCCGGGTCATACACAGGAGCAACAGGAACACCGCCGAAGCCGCTAGCACAGGACGCAGACGGGCATCAATCAGGACACTCACGGAGGCCTACAGGAGACAGAAGATGACACAGGATCAGGACTAGCAGGAACGCAGACAAGAAGAGCAGAGAGAGAGTCAGAGACAGCTCTACACAGCTACAGGACGCTATAACAACGCGTCCATACAGACAACTTACCCCCCTGATAAGCAGAAGAGACAGGAAGGGGCAGGGCTGGAGGTCCACACGCTGGGCACCGCAATGCGCATGCGCCCAGTACCGCAGGCAAAAGAGAACGGCGCATGCGCTAGGATAGCCGGATCCGGCTACTGCGCATGCGCATAGCGAGATGCGGCCCCGGGAAGGAAGACGCCGAACGGGGATCGCGCAGGATGCGGCGCGATCCCCACCGCCGGTATGACACTTATTAAGGAATGGTTACAGGAAATGGTCTGCCCTTCGGGGAAGAGAAGACAAGGAGAAGCATCCCTCCCTACCTATTAGGGTGTGTATGTGGTTGTTTTGTCGTAAAGTTATGTGGATTTATCCTTGAGCTGAAGTCCTTTGGGAGTTTTGCCCTGAACTTTGTCGCTGGTGGTGACGTTACCCATTGAAGCTAAGGTGGGTGGCCAATGGGGTAATTCCTTTGGAGTCAGCTATAAGTGCTGAATAATGTTGGGGTCAGCTGTAAATGCTGAAGAATGTTGGGTTTCTAGCATGAGCCAAGGCAATTTTGACCATTCTTGGTTCAAGGAATATCGATTGGCAAGGACCGTTAGTTAATGATTAATTATTATGGTTAAAGTGGAATTACCACTGCTAAAAAACTTGATCTCCAATAATTCCCCATCTGGAGACTAGCTGCTCAGTAGCGCTAGTCGCCAGAATTATTACCATGTTAAATAGAATTATCCATTCTTCCCGGACTGACAGGCAGGACGGAACACAGACATCTTTCCATAGTGACGTATGTACGTCTGCGCTGTCAGTCCCAGCCGGCACTAGGAGGTGTTGCTAGGAGCCGTTTGGCTCCAAAAGGGACTGACAGCACAGGCTTGCAGACGTCATTATGGAAAGATGTCTGTGCTCCGTCCTGCCTGTCAGAACCGGAAGAATGGATAATTCTATTTAACAAGCTAATAATTCTAGCGACTAGCGCTACTGAGCAGCTAGTCGCCAGATGGGGAAGTACTGGAGATTAAGTTTGTCGCTGATGGTGGTTCCGCTTTAAGATAAAAAGAACAATAATGTGAATGGTAGTTAAATAAAGCTGTGGCCTGTTATCCCCAAGATATGTGTCAATGTCTTTTTGGTGCTCATAATCTCCCCTTATGATAACTATAATGCGCTGCTATTATAGTATACCTCGATTTTGCAAAAGCCTTTTATACTGCGCCTTACAACAGGATACAGCAAAAATGAAGAGGCTTCAGTTTGGGAGATTATATATGTACATGGTTAGAGACCTGGTTAAATTATAGATTGAGGAGGATTGTGGTAAACAAAACCTTTTCAAGTTAATCTAAAGTTTTAAGAGGAGTGTCTCAGGTTTAGTCCTGGGCTCAATGTCTTTTAAAGTGACCGTCAACTTCCTATTTGACTTTGCATATTTTGCAAGTACATAATATGTAGAGTCAAATTGCCTATGCTTTTTATTATAATGTTTTCCTCATCTTTACCTAGTTGTTTACACTTTTATGTTCCTGACAGGGAGCTCCCTAAATCTGTTTCCAGAAAGCTTTCTTTCAGGGATTGTGAAAGTAGGGATACTGCAACTTAGTGAAGCAAAATAGAAAAGCCCGCCTCTATAGCATACGGACACCCAGTGCTGCAGGGATAGTGTAAAATTGTTGCACTGTTGTTGATTTCACAGTCTCTGACAGGAAGCTTTCTGGTAACAGAGATTCATAACGCTTATTGTGAAAATAAAGAAAACTAATAAAAAGTATAGGCAATCTGACTTTACATATTATGGACTTGCAGAATATGTAAAGTCAAAAATGTTACTGACTATCCTTTATTAATTATCTAGAAATGGCTATTGAAAGTAGTATATCAGTCTTCGCTGATGACAATAAACTGGAAGGAAATACATACAGAGAAGGATGAAGAAAGATTTGCATAAACTGAGTAAATAGACGGAAAAGTGGCAGATGAAGTTTTATATAGATGAATGTAAGGTTATGCTTTTGGGTTGCAGAAACTACCATGAAACATATATGTATATTTACTAAATGGAAACTTTCTTGGGTAATTCTTGCTAGAAAAACATTTAGGAGTATTGATAGACAATAGACCACAGCAGTGTGCAGTGTCACTCAGCCACTGCAAAAGTCAGTAATGTAATATTATATATAAAATGGGTTACAGATGCAAAGGATGGGAATACATAACTCTTCCAGTTTTAGACACCATTGGGGGAGATACTCTATGTATCGCTGTTATGACGATGTGCTTCTGGTGATGTGTAGCGAGCACATCATCTTGGCGATAAAGACTCACATCGCCATATTCACTAAGAATTAAGGATGCAAGGGAAGGGAGATTGATGTTAATCATTAGCATATCATCATGCTAAACTGCTGGCAATGTGGAAGGGATGCCCTCCACTGGGGATGAGGAGGGGATGTGCTCAGACTTCAGCACCACAAACCCTTTTAGTGCCATAGAGATGTGCATTTCATACCTGTGGCAACGAAATTACTAAAAACTTATGTAAAAATATGTTTAGGACACAAGGTCAAAATTAATATACAGAATGTACTATACATCTTATTATTGTACTGCAATCTGCTCTGTTTACTAGAATTACATTTCAAAACTAAGTGGATTACAAGGTCTTTCAACTTTATTTCCTTAACCCCTTGAGTGCAATGCGTTGGATACCTCTCTGGTACTCAAAGGGTTAAACATAATAAGTCATAATATGAAGGATAACACAGATCAGACTTATGCATTTTGGCTGATTTAGTCCACTACATTTTTTCCACCTACCCAGTCAACAAGAGCACGTTCTAATTTTTGGATATACTATATAAAAATATATACAAGGCTATTATAAGGGACTCTCTGGGGAACTATATCCAACTGCCTTTTGGAGCCAGGAAAGGGCTGTCTTTTTTAACCCACTTACTTTTACTTTTCTTTCCTTGTGGTTATCTCTCTGTGTGGTACAATATGCTAATTATGCCAGTTTGCAGTACAAACTGTAATTAGCATATGAAAATGCACTGGGAGAGCCTTTTACTTTTTCAGTATCTCCTAAACTATACATCTGTTGATTTTTTGGCTAACATAAGACATTTTTGAATGACATTTTCATATATGCAAACATATTCAAGGTGACAGGTCTACTTTAACATGCCAATGTACATCCTTCAATTTTGTCCTTGGAAACACTGCATCTTTAACCATTCTTGTGCTAGAGAGATGTTTATTGCATTGCTCTGCAATACCTTGGATATCTTCTAGCACTCAAAGGGTTATTACAGTTATTGAAAAATAAAAATTACTTTAACCTTTGAGTTCCAGAGAGGTAACATGTCACGTCAAAGATCAGGGTTATCCACTCCTTATTCTGATGTGTACCTTTCAATAGTTAGGGCCCTGGATCTAGGGGCAGTTTACTATTGCAGGCCCGTGTCAAGCAACTTTTAATACACTGGTATGTTTTAGTATATATGTCATACCTGGCGTTCTCCAAACTGTAATATTAACATGCCTTGCGCTGGTGCAGCACCCACATTTTGAAGGTCTGTTCCATAGAGTCCTCATGGTTGTATAATGTTTCGATGCTAATCTAATATGTTTTTGTAAAAAAAAAAAAAAAAGACAATTCACGGAAATGTTTTTGACATAAATATAATTGGAAACTATTTTGCCAAGTGGAAATCTACCTGTCTTGCAGATAATGTAACATTACCCAGAATCCCCTTTTCCCCCGGGCTCTCTGTATAGGACAGAGTGGCTCTTTGGCAGCTATTTTACTACTCCCATTGCATAGGCTATGCAGAGGCTGGACTCTCTTATCTGCATCTCCAGTATGACCTTTTGCAGTCAGTTAAGTACATTTTGGGATAGTTCTGTGTATTTTTTATACTTTACTAATTCTCTGGACTATTTTGTCCTACTTTTGAAGGATTTTTATTTGAACATGTCAGATACCAAGGGATATGTGTGTAAATCCAACCCAAAAGATTTTAGGATCCATTTAACCCCATTACCTCTCTGTTCTTCATGACAAACTGGTCTTCCATGGGACTGTTCAGGCACTCTATGTACCTCTTGCACTGTGGCCCTACTATTCCTCTGGGGCCCTCTACTACAGAACAAAAGTCAGTTTGAGTTAAGACTCTGATGTCTTCAGTTGCTTCTATCCCTTCATCTATTCAAGGGACTCTCCATCATTGCTTTCCCATGACCCCTATCAGACATTCTGACACTGTCTTTAGGGCCAATCTCAGTTGGCTGGAGATTCCTCTCTGGAGGAGATTGACACTGAAGGATTCTTCTTTGTCTTTTGGCGATGCCTATGAGGAGGACCCTTTCCCATGGCTGAGGGGCATATCAGAGCTGTTTTAGAGACTTCGAATGTCTCTGTGCCCAGTGATGCAGGGTCTTCCTCACCAGACATCTTCCAAGGGTGCAAGAAGAAATCACCCATTATTCTTCTCCGTAATTCTTTGGACCAGGATATCCTGAAAGAGAGGAAGAAGTCCGCTAAGAGACTCTTCCTTAATAAACTAAATTTCCAGCCTTTATCGTTTCTTAGATGAGCCTGGTGGGCTACCCACCTGCCATTGATCCCCCATCGCTCGCCTTGCTAAAAACACTAAGTGTTTTTCGTTAGGCCCGCTAATTCAGGCATCCAGGGTTCAAACCCCTCAGGCCTTTCAGGCCCACCCACCCCACCCCAAAGCCTAAAAAGGCTTGGCACAACAAGAAGTCTTCTCAGATGTCTAGGGCTGACAAGCCTACCTCCTCATGACTTGCGGAGTCCTGGTCTGTCTTTAACCATAGAAGGTCAACTCTACCTTTTTTCAAAACACATGGGAGTCTTCTGAGGTGGACCAGTAGGTTTTCCAGGTTATTTTAGAAGGGTATCACACAGATTTAAAATCCTGTCCACCTCACCATTTCATTTTGTCCAGGGTTCCTTGAGATCCAACTCTAGTGCATCTATTTATATATGCAGTATCCTCCCTGTTTGAAAAAAACAGGTGTTGGTTCCCATTCCAGCTCATGAATGATTTGTGGTTCCCAAAAAAGGATGGTGGCTGTTGTCCTGTTCTGGACTTGAAATGTCTCAATTATATAAATGAAAGTCACATGCTAAAATTTCTTTCAGTGCCAGCCACACACATGAGCTGACAATGAGTGCAGTAATGCATGAAGGGGTAAATGCATTCTGGGATTTGTCGTCCTAATTTTGTAACTTTTTCTCTATTTCATGGCAGCTCATGAGCTTAGAAAACTACTAATCTGAAACACTGAATGATAACATCTGCCATTTTTACAATATTTGTTTCTATTACGTGTATCTGATCACTCAAAGCTCCCAGACTCAGTAAAACACCTGCTGCTATAACCTTTTGAGTGCCAGAACTGAAATACATATATAGAAAGAGAGAGACACACACAGACAGACTGACACAGACACTATGAAAGACAGACTGGGAGGGATGGGCTAAAAAAGAGATTGTCTGAAGGAGAGAGGCAAACCGAAAAAGGAAAATGAGACAGACTAAATGTGAGAAATGGACTGTCTGAGAGAGGGAAAGACTGAAAGAGCTAAGAACAACCTGAAAGGTAGAGAGATAGACTGAAAGAGGGAAAGCTACTGAATAAAAGAGAGGGAGAAATAGAGAGACTGATGGACTGACTGAAAAAGGAAGACAGACATGCTGAAACAGACACTGATTCTGAAAGAGAGAGACTGAGTGAAAGAGAACAACAGACTGAAATAGAATAAGAGACTGACAAAGAGAGAAAGCGAGACTGAAAGACAAACAAAAACTGCAAGAGAGAGGGAGGGAGAGAATGAAAGAGAGAGACACTGAAAGAGTGAAATAGATACAGACTGAAATAAAGAGAGAGAGAGGAATTTACTGAAGATGGACATTGTGGGGAGTCTGTGAAAATAATGTGTGCATTTCCCTGGGCAACGCCAGGACATTTCTGCTAGTCATACAATAAATCAGAAACAATAAATTGTGTAGCTATAGTTACATTTTTAAACTTCCAGCATCCCCCAAGTACACTAACACCAGAAATGTATACTTTTACTTACGTGCATGACCTGCACATAAATATGTATGTATTTCTTGAAAGTAGTTAAGCTACATGCATTCACTGAAGATTCAATGGATTGTAACATGGATTATACAGTCTCATAATAGCTTAGTGTAACAAACAAAAAAGAACCAAATACAAATCCTACATATCTCCTGAATACATTAATCCCCAATAGGTATAGGTACACATCATTGTGTTGCTTACACAGGCCCCAGAGTGGTAACATAGCATAACGGTACTTATTAACATCTTTATTTTAATGCCAAACTCTAGAAAACCTGGTTTTGAAGGCACAACCGTCCTGGAGCATCAAATTAACACCAAATAAATACATATTTCCTAAAACAATACAGCTTAGAGAATTCAAAACTTACTAGATTGTCTTTCTATACCAAAATGAAAGGAAGGAATTTTAGTTGAAATTATGGTTTTCTGATTTTTATTTATTTATTTTTTTTATAAATGTACACAAGCACAGTTTATAGCACTGAATTTCTCACAAGCGTAAATCAACAAACAAATAACACTGCAAATATTAATGTCAAATGTAAAATAAATGTCAAATATATGTCAAAGATAAATATCTAGCGCTCAAAGGGTTAAACTGACCCTGCGTGTAAGGAAAATATTCCCAAACGCAACAGAGCCAGTTATGCAGAAGACTGCTTCTGTTAGTTTATGAGAAGTCATACATTTAACCCTTTGGGTGCCTGAGAGTTTCTCACACCTCTGGCACTCAAAGGGTTAAATAATAATCTCAAAGTATTTAACCCCTTAACGACCCTTGATGGTCATAGCACGTCATGGATTATTATACCCTTAAAGACCCATGACGTGCTATGACCATCATGGAATTCCGGGCTCCCCCCGCGGCAGCACGCCGTTTGGGGAGTCTGGAATCCGAATCACCAAAAAAAAAAAAAAAATGCTCCGTGGCCCTTTAGTGACCGCAACATGCCTGCGCGGCCGGTCGTTAAGGGGTTAATCAGGAAGGATACATTGAGATTTTCTCTCATATTCAAGTATGTCCTGAGGCATAGATGTTATAATTAACCAATTTAAATGGTACTCATTTTATGTACCTCAGAAGGATGAAAGGCTGAGTTGACCCTGCTGGGACTAGAACCTTTGACCTTGGGGTTTGTACAAAATCAGAAAAAAAAAAAAATATGCATTAATTAGTGGGGTGAAAATTATTATTGGATCAGTCCTGCATGGAGACCAGTTCGGTGCCAGATGCTAGCAGTTCATTGACCCCTTAACAACCCTTGAAGGTCATAGTATGTCATGGGTCAATCTGAGTTAACGACCCCTGACATACTATGACCGTCATGGAATTCCGGGCTCCCCCCATGGCTGCACGCCGTTCAGTGAGTCCGGAACAGGAAAGTTAAAAAATGCTCCGTGGTCGTTCAGTGACTGCGCCGATCGCCAGTCATTAAGGGGTTAAAAAGTATTACTTTATTAGTTAATTACTAGCAAAAGGGGCATGGCGTTGCCTGTGGGAATTAAGTCCTTTGAGTGCTTCAGGGTTTGGGTATGTCACACACATGCTAAATAAGGGGGGAGAGAGAGAGACACATGATGGAGAAGGGGGTAGAGAGACACGGGATGGAGAAGAGGGGAGAGAGAGACACATGATGGAGAAGGGGACAGAGAGAGACACATGATGGAGAAGGGGGAGAGAGAGACACATGATGGAGAAGGTGGGAGAGAGAGACACATGATGGAGAAGGGGGAGAGAGAGACAGATCAGTCAGCAGTTAAGCATAGAAGATCTTTTGTTGTGACACTGAGCCCTTACATGGAACTTAATTTATAAAGAGGGAAATAGCTTGTATTGTCATGCTTGTTATTTATCCTACTCGGTTGCAACACATTTGCTTATGAGCCAATTTCATTTGCACTCACTTATTCTGTTTATCACCCTCAAGTGGTGATCGGTAATCAACCATATATTCAGTATTTTTTTAAAGTGAGTAAGGAGATAGAATGTAATATTTTATTGCTGTTGGCTTCATGCGTCAACACAATTTGCCTTAAATTTGGTTACAGTTTATTTGTCATGTATCAGAACTAGGCCAATAATCAGTCTCCTATTGTGGTAGTTGAATTAACAAGTATATCTTAATTGTCCTCTAAGAATATAGCTGTGTCTATCTCCTGCTGATATCAGAATGCTTTCTATTTTCTTAGCAAGTTCAAGGGATAGTAATGTTTCACAAAAACAGCAGCTCCAATTAATCTTCATAGTATTTGAGCCATAGAGAGGGTTATTTCAATACTGTCAGAGTTGTGGTTCAAGAGTAATTGAAGGATAAAGTTTCCCCTCCCGCCCCTTTTACCTAGTGTAAGCTATCTCCTCTCAGATGTGGAATCTGGTCCATAGACCAGACAGATAACAGCAGGGCACAATCTTCTTCCTATGAGAACAATGAAAGCCCTTCCCCCCTTGACAAGTTTTTCAGGTTTTTCCCTTATCTTAAGTGAAGATTGTCCCTCTCTGTAGTCTACCTGGGCACCTCCCTTCTGCTCTGGCTGAACAGTGTTACATCAGTAAAAGGGGCGGGAGGGGGATACTTTGTCATTGAATTAAACTTGAACTACAACTCAGACAGAATTGAAATAACATTCTCCAAGGTCCAAATACTATGATGATTAATTAGAGCTACTTTTATTATGAAACATTACTGTCCCTTTAAATAGAGAATACTCGGATACACTTGCACTTTTATAATATGTAACAAATCCTCGAAACTCACCACCAAAGATTCAGATCAAGTCCATACATAAAATCAGCAATCTTTATTTGTAACAACAAAAGTGTACCTCAAACATCTTCTGACCATCAAAGTAACAAGTGGAGAGACTTAAAGGGATAGTAATACTTCATTTTAACTTTATTTTATTTTGTAGGCATTAAAAAAACATGAAGAATGATATAAGTCTTATCTCTGAAACCTTTATGGTTTAAGAGATATTCACAAACAAAGTATCCCCCCCCTGTTCAACCAGATAAGAAGGGAGATGCCCAGGTAGACTGCAGAGAGGGACAATCTTCAATTAAGATAATGGAAAAAGCTGAAAAACTTTTCAAGGGGGGAAGGGCTTTCATTGTTTTCATACAAAGAAAATTGTCCCCTTCTGTTATCTGTACTGTCATACAACCTGATCCACATCTGAGAAGAGATGGCTTACACTAGGAAAAAGGGGCGGGGAGGGGAACTTTGCTTGTGAATATCTCATAAACCATAAAGGTTTGAGAGATAAGACTTATATCATTCTTCATGTTTTTTTAATGCCTACAAAATAAAATAAAGTTAAAACGAAGTGTTACTATCCCTTTAAAGGTGAATGGGTACATACAGTTAGTTACAATCAAATGCCATCTCAGATATCATCAGTAAGCGTCTTGTATACGAAACATGTGAATCTATCTGAGATGGCATTTGATTGCATCTAACTGTATGTACCCTTCACCTTTAAGTCTCTCCACTTGTTACTTTGATGGCAAGAAGATTTTTGAGGTACATTTTATTATTACCAATAAAGATTGCAGATTTTATTTATTGACTTGATCTGATCCTTCATTGTTCTCACAGGAAGAAGATTGTCCCTTGGTGTTATCTGTCTGGTCTATGGACCAGATTCCACATCTGAGAAGAGATGGATTACGCTAGGTAAAAGGGGCAGTAGGGGGAAACTTTATCCTTCAATTACTCTTGAACCACAACTCTGACAGTATTGAAACAGCACTCTCTATGGCTCAAATACTAGGAAGATTAATTGAAGCTGCTGTTTTTGTGAAACGTTACTATCCCTTCAATGAAATATTTCTTTGTGGGTCACACAATGTTACTGCACATAGTTTCACTATGTTAGTACAATTATCCCTGTGATGGCTGATTGCTAGTATAGCAATCAGTCCTGTCTTTGTTATTGTATTCCTGATTTTTCAGACATATTTGATCCTCTTAAAGACATATATGTCCCTATCTCATCTGATTATCTCTCTTCACAAATGAGGTGTGGGACAAAGCAGGGGCACTGGATCTATAGCTCTATATTTATGTGGCCTTAAATTACTGTGGTGTAGATGTCTGCTTCCAATTTTCTTAGTTTCACTGAATCAAGTATCTGTACAATAGGCAGATTATCCTCTTACAGTTTATTCTTAGCTTACTGTAAATGGACCATTAATTATGTATTGGTCTTTACTCACTGAAAGCCCTCAGAGTTAAGCTATATTCTAGGCCTAGGATCAAAAGACTCGCAGCCTGAACAGCTGTTTGACTTGCAGTGCTGGCTAGTTGTTAACCCTCGCAGTTAAGCCACATACTAAGATGACTGTCTATTATTATTAGGACTCATAGGATCAATTGACATTAGAGACTCTTACTGAAGTCATACATGTAACAAAGAAGCATTAAAGAGGAACTATCATAGTAATAACATTACCCCCAATACATTAGTAACATAACAATATGCAAAGCCATACTGACATTAACTTGAATAAGTCCACATTATTGCAGAAAACCAACGTCTGTGGCAGGAACCAGCGGACAACAGGACAGATATCTTAGAGGAAAGGTACCTCTGAGTCTGCACTGTCTGTCCCGTTCACTGTCTGGATTAGTGGTGATGTTCATTGGTTACCTTAAGGTAACAGAAGTTGCTGACGGCCCAGGTGCACAGAGATTCTCTTGTAAACTCTGTGCATTGGATGCCTGCCGAAGAAGTCTGTTTTCTGCAATAACGCAGGCTTATTTAGGTTAATGACAGTATGGCTTTGCATATAGTTATATTACTAATGTATTGGGGGCAATGTTATTATCATGATATTTCCACTTTAAACAGATTCTACAGCTGATGCATTAACCAGCTGAGCCACCTCACCAGTTTATAATCTGTATTACATTAAATTAACAAGAGGTCAGGTGGTAACCTACCCAAGTTCGCATACAATATTCCCCTCACTCTCCTCCAGCCTAAACTCACTGTGCATTGGCTAAGTAAAGCTGACAGCCAGCTCTTTGCATTCATTGATTCCTCTTCTTTACCTTTATTTCCAGATCCAGGGTTGCTAGTGTAAGAGATTCATATGATTGGTGTGCCAGATGATGCTCCTATACTAGCAACCCGGACTAAATAAAGCAAAGAAGCTAGCAATACACCAGTTTAAGCCATTTCATGCAGAGATTTCCATCTTCAACAGCCAATTAACAGTGAGGTAACTCTGGGAGAAAGTGAGGGGAATATTGTATGTGTATCAAAGTGAATAAAATGTAAGTGGTGTTACACAATCCCATCTTATATTACTGAAATGCATTTTTTAATGAGAAGACATGATTGCTCCTAAACTAAAAGGAGCAATCATGTGACTCATACATTTGCATACCTGACCCTGCACAAGGTCTCCCCCACGCACAAGGACAGGTTCAAACTGCTATCTGCACAGGAAGTGCAGACAGAAACCAAAATTGCAGATTTCATAAACTTCATGGGAATGACAAGTAAATTGTACATATTAACTCCTTTGTTCATAGATGTTATTGTAGAAAAAGAGAGGAAAAAAAAGAAGATAGTGAAGAAAAGAGAAGAAGAAAGGGAAGTGGGATCGGCCGTTACAGTCGTATTATGGATTCACTAGTTGAACAGCCCGTTACACGGGCCACAGTGCCACTGCCACCCGGTCGCGGGGCAGTCACGTGCAGTGGAGACTTCCTGTGCCGCAGCTGATACAGAGCTAGATGCTCCTTTGGAGCGCCCAGCTCTGTATCAGCCGCGGCGCGGCCAGGCTCTACTGCGCATGACTGCAGCACGCGCAGCAGTGTGTACTGCGCATGTCGCGCGTTACACACGATTTAGCGAATTATTATATAGGATGTGCACCTTTAAAGTGGACCTATCACTTTAAAAACAGTTTTTCTTATTAAAGATGATAAGTTTTTTACATTATGTTTTTATTTATTCGACTTAGGTATAAACCATTTTTTTTACTATTTTTTAAAGCAGACTTATCACCTTTAAAAGTTTTCCCTTAAATGGGAGCTTCCATCTTGAAAGGATATACATGACTATTATTAGTCCATATCAATTTATTCTGCCCTTATGGTAGAAAACAAAATATTCTAGAAGCCTAAGAAGGTGGAGCGAGGTGATTTTCTGGACATGTGAATAATTAATTATGCAGCTTTATCAGATAGGCCAGAGAACAAAGCTCTTCCGAAATTACATTCCCCAAATACTATATCAAAAATCTCTAAAACTAATAACCTGTTTGCAGGGAAAAAGCAAAAGGTATAGGCAATTTAAATAAATATATTTAATGAGAATAAAAATATGAGAACAGGTGATGTAATGATCAGGGATTACACGTTCTGGTAAACTTATTGGTTCTGTCATTAAAGAGGGCACATAGAAATTGCATATGGTCAATCTGGTTAAATCTGGCCATTGTGTCTGACATCTCAGATTTGGCCCTAGCTAACTAGAGGGACTGGTCATCCAGACCACAATACAAATGTAATGTAACAGTTACATGTCATGTTGTGTTATATTTACAATGTTTTGTCTAGTAGTGCTGTCCATGCATTTCAGGGACATGTGAAATAAGTCTTCAATTAGGTGATCAGCCTGATTCCACAATTGTCAAGCTTTATTGCAGCCTCATTATATATGGACGACGCTCCCTTGTTCTTCGGAAGAGCAGAAACAGAGTTCTGTGTTATTGCTCAACAAAAACAAGGGAAAGGGTAAAAGACTGAAATAGCTAGGTACTTAATAAGCACTCTGACCAATATAAAAAATAACCATGGAAGTACAAGATATATATCGAAAATATGAAAATATTTATTAAAAAAATAATACAATATAAATTGCAGTGAAATATCCGGTGGCACACCGTCTCCCCAACGCAACAGCATATTCCACCATAAACACAGCAATTTTGCACTAAGCAACTCTTACCAAGACCACCTACAAATATATGGTGAGGAACCATCATACTCTACAGTGCAGTCTGCTCAGGTATCAATATGATGACAATCACTGTATAGTTATAACACCCTCAACACCAAAATATAATAATATCTCAGATAAATATGTTTTAAGGTATATCTACTTGTGACTGAAAAATATAACCAGCCCCAATTAAAGCCGGCATAAGCAGATGAAGGGTTAATGGTTGTCCATATATGAGATAGTGTAAGAGCAAGCTTGTCCATTATAAAGTAGCAGAATGAGTGCAATCATGAAGCGTTAAAGTAAGTATGTTCATTATAAAGTAGTAGAATGGATGTAATCAAGAAGTGTTCTTATGTAACAAGATAAGCAGATACTGTAACATGTTACTAGGTTAGGTAGGGTTTCATCACGAGCAGCTGAGTCTGGCATCCTCCATGCATCATCGGTAAGTTCGTTTCACCCCATCTATTGCTTCAATGGCATTAAGGACAGTATTCCACCTACTTCATTATAAGCATCACTATGCCATTCACAAGCTGCAGTTCATCTTTTCACAACTGTTTCATCAATCTGCCATTCATCCAGATGCACACTAGATCTTTGATTTTTCATCCCAACATGTTGCATTATAAATTTCTGTCAAAGTCAATGCTACAACAGTCAGCCCCACGACATATGAGTTATATCTATAACCCAACGCATTTCACCCTTCTCCTAAGGACTCTGTCAAGGCAAGTTACAGGCACGTAAATGGGAAATCCTATTTAAAACAACATCCACCAGAAGTTATCTTCCGTGATTCCAGTGCCACCCAGGTGCATTTAAAATGATGGATCCACATCCAATTTGTTAACCCCTTCAATTCCAATCTTATAATGACGCTACTATAACAATCATGAATCACTAAACAAATGTACACAAAAATCATAAATAAAAAGTATACATATATAAATAATATGCTTGAATATAAGGGCTGATAACAGCTCTAATTTTACAAAAACATGTGAGTTATGTGTTACTGCTGTTACGTTTGTGCATCCATTATGGAATAAAATAAATAGGTTAATGACATGCAACTAATATCATTATATATATATATATATATATATATATATATATATATATATTATTAGATCTGATCCCAGTCTTGTGTTGGTAGAGACTCCTCCAGAGTAGATACCAAGTACTGCATGCATGATTCCAGCTGGAAAGAAACACTATTGTTCAGGAGAAGATGGTAAATGGTAGAGATAATGTCTTTATTCTTTGTTTTTTAAATGGTCTTTCAAAATCTGTCACTGTTGACATGGTTAGTTTCCTTTCACTTGATGGATCCTGATCTGTATTATGTTATAGTGGAATTTATGTCTGTTTTGTAGATTTGGCTTCTCTTTTTATAGATTTCCATTGTCGGAATCTTCCAGCTCGGGCCATACAAAAAATGTCAATGCCATTTCCCTATTCCACATTTAACCATGTGTCATTGTATTACATCCTGTATATTTAGCCAAGGGGCTCATTATACTGGTAAATAAGGACAAGCTATGGCAGCCTTTAAAAGACTTAACTTGGCTGTAATTTTTTTGTATATTTGTTCAAAGATGGAAGGAGTTTCTGCAGTGAAGGTATCCAAAATATGTTGTAGCATGGGTAAGGATTTGCCAAGATTTGCCTGTTTTGCGGGATCAGTCTAAAGATGTTCAACTATTTGTGTTAATTGTGCTGTGCAGTAGTCTTGTTTTAAACATGAGTCTGAAATGCTTCATATTTCCTTTGTGAGATAAAATGTAGTTGCTTTAAAGGGATAGTAATGTTTCATAATAAAAGCAGCTCTAATTAATCATCATAGTATTTGGGCCTTGGAGAGTGTTATTTCAATTCTGTCAGAGTTGTAGTTCAAAAGTAATTGAATGACAAAGTATTCCCCTCCCTCCCCTTTAACTGATGTAACACTGCTCACCTCAGAACAGCTGGGAGGTGCCCAGGTAGACTGCAGAGAGGGACAATCTTCAATTAAGATAAGGGAAAAAGCTGAAAAACCTGTCAAGTGGGGCAAGGTTTTCATTGTTCTCACTGTAAGAAGATTGTCCCCTGCTGTTATCTGTCCGGTCTTACAACCAGATTCCACATCTGGGGAGAGCAGTGTTACACTAGGTAAAAGGGATGGGAGAGGGATACTTTATCATTCAATTACTCTTGTACTACAACTCTGACAGTATTGAAATAACACTCTCTATGGCTCAAATACTATGAAGATTAATTGGAGTTGCTGTTTTTGTGAAACATTACTATCCCTTTAACTCATTCTTTCTTGCACTTTGAGATATAGAACAGTATGTAAGATAGTATATTTTTGATACATGTACAGAGGTACTTCAGTCTAGAGAGAAGCAAATAATAAATACTTTTCAGAAGAAAGAAGCTTTTAACTGTGAACATTCTGCCAAACCAAAATATGCATTTTTTCTCCCATAAGTCAGTCTCTGATTTAAAGGTATAGTAATGTTTCATAATAAAAGCAGCTCTAATTAATCATCATAGTATTTGGACTTTGGAGAGTGTTCTATCAATACTGTCAGACTTGTAGTTCAAGAGTAATTAAATGACAAAGTATCCCCCTCCCGCCCCTTTTACTGATGTAACACTGCTCAGCCAGATCAGAAGGGAGGTGCCCAGGAAGACTGCAGAGAGGGACAATCTTCAATTAAGATAAGGGAAAAACCTGAAAAACTTGTCAAGGGGGGCAGGGCTTTCATTGTTCTGATAGGAACAAGATTGTCCCCTGCTGTTATCTGTCTGATCTTACAACCAGATTCCACAATTGAGAAAAGATGGCTTACACCAGGTAAAAGGGGCGGGAGGGGGAACCTTTGCTTGTGAATATCTCTCAAACCATAAGGTTTGAGAAATAAGACTTCTATCGTTCTTCATGATTTTTTAATGCCTACAAAATAAAATAAAGCTAAAACGAAGTATTACTATCCCTTTAAGATCTGAAAATAAGTGAGTGTAATTATGTTGTAAGATGTATTCCTAATTCTCTTGGGATCTTCACATCTAGCTATCCGATATATTCATTTTGACACTTGAGACTGAAGTTTTCTTAAAGATGTTTGCAGGCATTATCCAAGACACTTCTGTTTCGTGCCTCTGTTTTATGTTGGGTTTACGTGTAAACCCAAGAACACATGAAATCTATCCAAGATGTTAAAGGGATAGTAATACTTAAAATGTAAAAAAAAAATATGTTGTAGGGTTTATCCCCCTGGGTAAAACAAGGGTATTCCCACTGCTGAGAGATATTTTATTAAAAAACTATAACAGCTCAAAATTGAATTTTTTGGGTGCAATATCACAGTGGCCTGAAAATTTACAGTGGCGCTGTTGCTACACCATCCTATGGAGATTTATGGTCTACAGACCAGAGCAGTCCATAGGATGGTGTAGCAACAGCACCACTGTAAATTTTCAGGCCACTTTGATATTGCACCTAAAAAATTCAAGTTTGAGCTGTTATAATTTTTTAATAAAATATCTTTCAGCAGTGGTTGTACCCTTATTTTACTCAGGGGGATAAACCCTAGAAGATATATTTTTTTACATTTTAAGTATTACTATCCCTTTAAAAAGATTAAGTATTGAGATTAGAGGCTAACTCAGTGTAGTCTTGTCCAATATCTACAGTTCTTGTTTTGGCAATTGGTTCTGTTTGTTTATCTTAATGTTAATAAACACTATACTCAAGTTCTTTCTTGGTGCATTTTTGGGAAATGGTTTATCTTTTGTTGTATGTTTCTTTCAGTGCATACTTGAAAATAGGGCTAATCTCATTGTATTTATCCCAATAAAACAATGATTGGCTTATTTAGAGCCACTCAGGTAGCCAATAAAGGTATGATTTTTACTCTAGTAGTCTCCTGATTTTACTATGGCTAACACGGTGCCAAGGTTTACGCAATAAAACAACATATAAATAATGTTTTTTATATATAACACTTCTCTGTGTATAAAGGTAAAACAGCAGTCTCAGCTGTTCTGTAAACAAGGCATCCCATTTCAGATCTCTTCCTACAGCACTGGTCTATAGAAGACATCAATAAGATGTTTACAACTATGTTTATTTTAGAACAATCATTATACAAGTATCTTGGATGTATAACAATTTATTTATTCATCTTAATTTAAAAGCATCTGGAATTCTACATTATAATATGACAGTTACTAACATTTATTTCTTCACTACAGTGGAATTTTAACTTGATTTCCAAAGGAAACTCAGATCCATTTATAACAGTTGTTATCAAATGTTTACTTTTTGGTGACATCCAAATACTCTGAAGTCTTGAGATCAGTCTTTCTTTAACAGTAATTGGGAACATAATTAGCAATAATTGGCTGCACATCACAAAACTCAATATTTAATAATTCTTCTCAAACATCTTAGATGCATCTTGCAAAACCATGATTTAAAGGGATAGTAATGTTTCATAATAAAAGCAGCTCTAATTAATCATCATAGTATTTGGACTTTGGAGAGTGTTATTTCAGTTCTGTCAGAGTTGTAGTTCCAGAGTAATTCAATGACAAAGTATCCCCTCCCGTCCCTTTTACTGATGTAACACTGCTCAGCCAGAGCAGAAGGGAGGTGCCCAGGTAGATTGCAGAGAGGGACAATCTTCAATTAAGATAAGGGGAAAACCTGAAAAACTTGTCAAGGGGACAGGGCTTTCATCGTTCTCATGGGAAGAAGATTGTCCCCTGCTGTTATCTGTCTGGTCTATGGACTGGATTCCACATCTGAGAAGAGATGGCTTACACTAGGTAAGGGGTGGGAGGGGATACTTTGCTTGTGAATATCTCTCAAACCATAAAGGTTTGAGAGACAAGACTTATATCGTTCTTCATGTTTTTTTAATACCTACAAAATAAAATAAAGATAAAATGAAGTATTACTATCCCTTTAAAGGGAAACTGTTATAGAGAACAAAGTAGCCTAGTTTACCCCTCAGTGTGGCTTTTCTTTAGAATCAGGAGACTTTCCTGAATTAATCTTTGAACAATTAAACTGTTGCTGCATTGCCACTCAAGTTTGCTAAGCCTATTTTTCCTACTGAAATGCTATCATCAAAACAACTGGACAGATATCAAGGGTGCAGAAAACCTCTCCTGAATGGCCCTGAGATAGAATCCCCAAATGTCCTGAATCTGCATATTAGGCAGTTGTTATAGAAACTTCAAAATGGAATGCTTTCATGGTCAAGGCCATGACCATCTATTGGAGCATGGAGCACTGAATCATCCCAATGACTGGCACTGCCACACAAAGTCATAGGACCACAGACCAGTGGTCGAGAAACACTAGTTTAAACAATACCTTTTTTTGCTGATGAATCAGCACAAAACTACTTATGCTATGCCCCTTTTTGCATTAATAAACTCAAATTATTTATCATTGTAGCAGATCTAGCAGTAAAGGCACTATAGCAGAGATTTCAAGCATATTGGGTTTTTTTTATTATTTATTTGAGTTCCAGGAAGTAAAGCAATGTGTTGCACACCCTTCTGACAATTAAAGTGTTAGACATCTTCATTTACAGGGTTACAAGTTTTACTTTTATACTATTATGGCTATGGGTGAAGTCCAATTTTTTCCACCCTTATGGTAAAATCCTTACTGGATGACAGTACTATTCTGATCCTTAAAGGATTAAAGAAACCGTTAATAATTGGAATATCAACCTTTAGTAAAAGGAAGCTAAAGTCACTTCAGATCAAGCCTTGATTTTAAAATGTTCTGATAGGAGATTAAAGTAAGTGAGAGAAAGATGAGAGAAACTCTCCTGTTTCAATGCGTTGGGTACCTCTCTGGTGCTCAAAGGGTTGAAAGAGCAGAAAAGTTTTATATATGGCTTCCATTGCCAGGGGATTTATCATTCAAAAGATGTTACAGCTGAAAAACTAAACTACTATTAACAGTGGAAACTGATGTACAAAAGGCATATATATTGCATGATGCCCCCTGCAGGAAAGGTTTGGTCATTGGTTACAGTTCTCCATAGTAAGTGAGAAGAGTAGCACCACCTGGTTAGCAGAATACCCACCGCCAACGTTTCCACTGCCTCTGATAGTTTTTTTTAAAAAACCTCCCCTTACTCCTGCTCGGGCCTTGCCCAAGCCAGCTTTAGAAAAAATTAACCAGAATTGGCTTTTATGTGGCTAATCACTTTTTTCAGATTTTCAAATTATTTCCTGCACTCCAATTGGCTGGGAGGTGAAGTTACTGCAGGGCACTTTTCATGCCCTGCATAACCCCATTTTCCAGCCAATGGTTGATTAAGTCCCTCTTAGCCGAAATTTTAATTTGGCTCCAGAATGTATACAGGTATTCTTAATAAAGTATAAAGTATCAAAGTGATTTATCAAGAACTTTCAGTGGAAATCACTCTTAAAAATAGGAGAGAACAGGTGAGTGCATTTTGCTATCAGGCCTTGTCACTGCTAATAGGACTTACTAGGTGAAAGTGCAATCTGAACACTCTGTACACTCTGCTTGCACTGACTAAACTTACACTGATAAGATTTGTTTCAAACCTCGTATGTGATTTTTCCCACATACAAAAGAAGCTGATGGAGAAATGGAGCAAAACCAGGCCCATCTGCTAAATAATACAATAGTTCTATGACTCTCCCTTCTTACAGGAAAGAAAAGGTGGTTGTAGCGGATGACAGTTTTTATTGGTCATAAATAATAGATATTCACAGAAAACTGCTGGGGGATATGCACTAAGCCAAATGTAATCAATCTTTGGCTCTTCAGTTGCTGGAAACCACAACTCACATTATCTCCAACCAGCCGACAACTTTACAATGCACTGGAGAACTCTCTAGCATTCAAGGGGTTAAAAGCACCATTCAAACGAATGTGAATTTGTATTGCCCCCTGTGGTACTGTGATTTGCTCCAGTATGACTCCATTTTTCTTTTAATAAACACATTTTGTGCCATATGTTCAAAAGTAAAGTGGAAGAGGCGTTCAGGGCCAAACCATTTGCACTATAAGGGAGAGCTAAACATTCCACAACTTCTGATTGATTTAAATGGGTGTGTTAACCCCTTGAATGCTAAAGAAGTCTCCTAAGCTTTGCGAAGCAATGCCTTTCAGACATCGCTAGCATTCGAGGGGCTAAAATCCCAATTTAATTCAATGGGAATTTTTAGTTCTCCCCTATAGTGAAAATGGTTTGCCCCATAACATCTCCACTTTTCTTTTGAACATACAGCTCTTAGTTGTGATAAACATTTCCAGGAGAGTAAAATCTCTCTACCGCCTATATTATTCTATGACAACTATCTCATGGAATGTGCTTTACTTGTAGGTTGGCTTCACTGGGAACAGACCTGCTGGCAAAGCTGTGAGCCCCTACAGATCAGAAGAGCACAGAGTGGGGGTCTGAAAACACACTCTCGGTGCTACCTAGTCCCACTAGAGAGACTAAACTGCATCATTTGGAGTCTGATACTTCAGTCTTTTTAGGCTGTGTGAGCAACCTCCATAGGACCTAGTGAAGGGGTTCCAAACCTGAAACTACTATGGAGGTTACACGCCAGCCCCGGACTGGGACAAAAATTAGGCCCGGGCATTTAAGGTTGAGCAGCCCATGGGGGGGCGATAGCCGATGGTGATCATGGGCGGAGCTTATAATCACGGCCACACGTTGATTGCCCACCCACCAGGAAACTTGTAACGAGGTGGCCGTCTTTCAGAAAGTGAAAGACGGCCCAAACTCGTTTAATGATTAATTTTTTTTAAACTCCCGGACCAGCCCACCAGACAAATGCCCGGTATGCCTGATGGCCAGTCCGCGCCTATTACACACAAATATTGTGGCTGTGAGCCACAAACATCTGGGCTTTGTTCCAGCCCGCTGCCAGCCAATGGGATGAGTTTTTTGACTCTCCTGAATGGCCGACAGGAGCTATGTTCAGGCTGCACAGTACAGCCATATGCTTTTTTACTCGACAAGAGCAGTCGGGTATGATAATTATACTTTGTTTGTCTAGCTTCTAAATAAAAGTAGCAGGTTCAGCCCCTTGAAATGAAGAAGATAAATATGAACATTTATTGTTCAATAAAGGTGACAGCATTGAAATGCTAGTTACAGTTCAAGGCCTGTCTAGAGCGTGCACTGTTGCATACCGTCAGGTAGTAGGGCAGAGTGTAGAACAGGACATTCCTGTCAGTATTCTAGCTAAGAAACAGTGACTGCAAGAAATAATCTAATGTGACATTAGCAGACACCTATAGTGTATATAAGGGAACTTGTAACCTCTAGGATTCTAGAGAGATCACAGTGATTTGCAATGTGTTGAAACCTCTTTAGTATCCAAAGGGTTATTCAGTAGATGACTGGCAACATTTTTATCCTACATTATGAGATTGTGGTTATAAGAAGAATTTGAGTAATTCTGGGCCAAACTAGTAGGGAAAAAAAATAAAAATCCCCATGGGTTTATATGGGACTTTTAATCCTTTGAATGATAGAGAGGTCTCCATTGAAAAGCAATGCTTTGGAGACCTCACTAGTACTCAAGAGGTTAAAAGCCCTAATGAATGGGGAGTCTGGGAATCCATCCTCAATGGGTACAGTTGGGCTGCTTCAGTTTTTAGTACCACAGCCTCATAAAGCCTTGTTTTGAAAAACCCATAACTACCAAGGTTCCACTTCAGGAAGGACAGCCCCTCTTTAAGACCCAAATCCCTCTGTCCCTCTTTCCCACCCTGGTGTCCCTCTTTTATTGGAGATCAGACTTTGTGGTGTGTGTGTATAAGTGTATCACATTGCTCCACAGCAATAACACTCACATTGTTTATGTAAGCTTCAGTATATTTGTTTATAAATTAGTCTGTGGAAATAAAATAATTTGGTCTTGCCCTACATTTATTCAGTTGCACAAGGAGGTGGCAGTAAGTTATGAAATAACCGAAACATTCTTGGTAATGCCTTGCCCACCAGCCACGCCCCCAGCAACACCACCTAAAACAATTGCCCCCCTTTGGCTATTTGAAATATTGGGAGGTGTAGAGACTACATCACTGACAATATCCTATATAATAATTTGCTAGAATGTTTGTCAGAAGCTGTCATGCACAGTAGAGACTGCCCGAACGTAAGGAATGATGGGAGCACAGAATGCTGGGAGCACAGAATGCTGGGAGTTCTGTGCTGGGAGCATTCTGTGCTTTCGGGCAGTCTCTACTGTGCATGACTGCGTCGGCGGCAGGATGCAGAGCAGGGCCGACCTCTTAACCCTTTGAGTGCCAGAGGGGTACGCAATGCATTGCAAAGCATTGCATTGTGTACCTCTCCTGCACTCAAAGGGTTAACATCACATGGACCTTAGCCCGTGTACACAGGCTTTTACACTAGTATGTAATAACTTGAAATTAATCCAATTTTTTTAATAACTTGATTTTTATGTCATTGGGAACTTGGAGACTTTACTTGTCCTCTGTGGTGTCCTCTTCTCCAGAATTGCTCCAGTTCATCTTAATACATTAGCCTCAGTATCCCTTATTCTGTAGCAGTAATTATCTGCAGGGTTTCAACAATAAAAAAATTAAAAAAAACACTTGCACCCTACAAAACCGGTACCAGACTTCTTCTGATATCAATCTGCCAGTCTCTGCTTTGTATCTTATGAGCAGAATGGTGATTGACAGTCCTACTTTCCAAGAGGAACATGCAGCAGTAATACAGATTTAACCCTTTGAGTGCCAGAGGGTAAAAGCCATATTCAGGAAGCTAAAGATGAGCATTTCTGGAGAAAACCATCTGCACCATAGGGTAAAAATCCCAAAGATTTCCCTTTATTTAAATTGGACGTTTAATCCATTGAGTCCCGGAGAGTTCTCCAACCCATTTAAGGACCGGCACGCGCACTTGATGACCACGGGGCTTTTTTTTTACTATTTTTTACTTCCAGTTCAGGACTGGGAGCCCTGAACTCCATGATGTGCCAGGACTGTCAATGGTCCTTAAGTGCCGGACCGCCGTGAAGGTCCTGGCATTTCAATGGATGCGAAGGGGTTAAATCAATGGACATTTTCATTTGTCCCGTAAGTTGCAGTTGCTTTTCATTCTTTTAGCTTCCTGTATATATCTGACCCAGTGGTGGTGCTACAATATAAGCAGAATAATCAGCTACATAGGGCCCACACTTTTTCAAAGGGCCCCACAGAGCTTATACAGTACTACCAGAGTTGGAAATGCCTTATTAAAAATGCAAATGTGGGAGTAAAGGAGGGGCACCAGGAAAATTATACTTAAACCACCCCCACTCAAAAAAAAAGACACCCCTGCACTGGCATTTTTAATGAACAAGGTGGATAACTTTGCAGTCCCCATAATTCACCCTCAGCAAAGAGACATCTTGTAGCTCAGAGGATGAAACAATTAATGACAATATGAAGTATGTTATTAAGATAATAAATAACCAGGTAAAGACAGCTTTTCAATATACTTTCATATTTTCATTATTATTATTAATTTTTGAAATGCTAATACATTGTTCAGCAATAAATGTTTTTCTTTGGGAGATATCAAAAATATAAGAAAACAATGCTATCATTCGAAAATCCCAGTATTAATGTAGAACCGCAACACAATATACAGGTAATGTTATCTAGATATATAAATACCAACTTACATATAATATAATATATATATATATATATATATATATATATATATATATATATATATATATATATGAGACACACAAATGTAAAATAAAAACTCACCTGCTAAGAGAACAATTCAGCTAGTTCAGAATATCCACAGCTCATTTATCTGTGGTATGATCTTATGCACACATCAGCCTGCAATTTCTCCCATTCCTTCTACTGGTTTTCCTGTATGTTGAATTAACCTATAAGGTGAATAGATGGCAAGGGGAGGATCTGTCCTCTCCATAAGCTACAATTATACAGTGCAGCTTGCGCTGAATTAACCTATAAGGTGAATAGATGGCAAGGGGAGGGACTGTCCTCTCCATAAGCTACAATTATACAGTGCAGCTTGCGCTGAATTAACCTATAAGGTGAATAGATGGCAAGGGGAGGGACTGTCCTCTCCATAAGCTACAATTATACAGTGCAGCTTGCACTGAATTAACCTATAAGGTGAATAGATGGCAAGGGGAGGAAACTGTCCTCTCCATAAGCTACAATTATACAGTGCAGCTTGCACTGAATTAACCTATAAGGTGAATAGATGGCAAGGGGAGGGACTGTCCTCTCTATAAGCTACAAATATTCCAATATTTCATTTTAATACAAATATGTGTATATAAAATATACAGGCTCTGGGAAGAAATATTGAAAGGTTTTATAGAGATGAAAGTATAGTTATTAAATGTATTGTCAATATTGTGGCATTTCAGAACAAAATTTTATCAGACTGTGTTCTGAAAAGAACTGGGGGGAGATGCAATAATGTTCAGTAAGGAGCCCGGTTGGTGATATTGTCTTGTGCTTACAGATGTCACCATATGCACTAAGATATCTTCACCATCATATCCCATGAATATACCTCAAACACGCCAACATCCTTTTAACATGCATTTGGCAGGTTTGCAATGTTGCAGTGTTTGCTTCAAAAATGGTTCATTTTCATATTGAAATGCAGTTTAATGAGTCAATGGTGTGTTTAGATGTTAATATGGCACTTAGCCATATGCATTAAACTCTAATAGCCGCCTTTCCAATTGGCGTTCACAGTCCCAACGTCACCAAAGTAGCTTTCTATGGGTGCCTTTGCTGTCTCTAATGGGAAATGGGGACAGCAGTTGCCCACATTTATCCCTTTGAGGGCCATAGGTTGCACAGAGCAATGCGTTGCACAACCCTGTGGCACCCAAAGGGTTATAACATACACAGTCCCCTGCCCCACTTAACATATGGTTCATATACACACACAACTGGCAGATGAGATGTTTGAGTAATCTGCTAAGTGGGGCAGTGTATATGTTTTGAGGGATGGCTGGTAGTGTCCTTCCCAACACACTGCCAACACTACACCAAAACCATATGCTTATGATCACAGTCTCTTTACTTTATTATCTGAGTGTGACTTTTACTCTACCAGTCCCCTCCTTTTTCTACAGTGAATACGGTACCACCTTTTACTTGAAGAATTTAAAGCACTGCACTATCAGTATTTAGTCAGTTTCCAGATGAAGGCATAAACAGCAGAATCATCATGGCTGCTGAACCTGAAAATATTTTTTACTGACTGTTAAAAAATGTACTGACAAACACCATTTTTAGTGAAACTTATTCATGAAACACATTCCTTTTTTACACAGTTCCAAACTATTTCCAATGTCCTTAAATCAAATCTGAAAGTGTGGAGATTCAAATTAGGTACTCAAAGAGTACTGCACTCCTCTAATTTAGAGGAACACTAATGCCCTAACAATTAATTGGGGTTATATACTCTTTAATGCCATGTAATACATGGATATCCTTTTATAATGCTCATGCTCTGTTTCCTCATTCTCCTCATCCTTCCATTCAGCAGCTTCCTTGATTGGAAGGAGCAAGTAAATCTCCACAAGCTAGCTCCACTAAATCTTCTTTCTGACCTCTCCCTTGAGAAGAAAAACCTAGAGCTGGCCAAAAAGAGGTAAGTCAGAGCTGCCTCATTCACTCCATGTGCCTCCCCTCCCAAAGGAACCCCCGCAGTTTAACCACCCCAGCCATCAAAACCACTGGTACAGCTGCCAGCAGCACTACACCAGCTGTAACCCCCGTTGCCCTGAACTGGCAACACCAGCATCGTCTGAGCCCCCAAAATATCAGACAACCTACCCCAAATAAACTAGATTGTGCCAATGACCTGCCTGAATAACCAATGGGAATAGAAGCAGTTAACTCTGCAATAGAAGGCCCATCCAGAAACAGAAAGAAAAACATATGGGGCACAGGTAGTGCATTCCAAAGACTTGTACTCATATATTACTTTAGCTGTAACAACAGAAATATCGTGCAGCTTAAAGGAGCAGTAAACTCTTTTTAGTCAGAAATATAGATTGTGGGGCTTTTCCTGTTCAGTAAAATAAAGTAGTCAATAAGTTATGAATTAACCTAGTGTCCCGCCCACCAGCCATGCCTCCAGCAACGTCACCTAAATCGAAAGTGTCCCTCTTTGGCAAAATGAAATGTTGGGAGGTATGCACTCCACAAATAAAATACCTTATAAGACTTGTACTTATACAGGAGTAATATTGTGCAGCTTAAAGGAGCAGTACATTTTTGTTAGAAATATAGATTGTGGGGCTTTTCCTGTTCCGTATTACGTATCAGCCGTGTCGCGTTCGGGCAGTCAGTACTGCACATGACTGCAGCGCCACCAGTGTTGGCCCGTGTACACGGGCTTTAAAACTAATTTGAATATAATTGACAGCAGTAGCAGTGCCATTGGTTTTCTGAGCTGGAAAATCACTACAAGATATAGGTTTTCATAGAAATAGTTTACTGCTCTTTTAAAATCCCTGTAAATGATATATGGTCCTGTTATTCCACATCAGAAGATAATTATGGATGCACCTGCAAAATCATATACTGACCTCCCATCCCTGCCATCCACCATAGGTACTGCTATAGTGGAACCCTGCCAGGCCAGCTACTCATGGATCAACCTCCCACCATTTGTTTACACCACTCTGTGGATCTCATCCACGAGGCCGTGCAAATTATCTGCCATCACAGCAGCTGACAGGAATAACTAGCACTGGAACCCCTGAGGGGGGACATTATGGATTGCCCCCTCCCCTTTCCCCCTTGTAAACATTTATGTGGATGCTGGCTCTTACACATGGTATCAACATGCTCATTGCATATTCTGAACCTGCATTCTCACTGAATCCCAGAGCTGACTGCAATATAATGCATATTGGGAGTGTGAGTGGAGCAGTGTAAATCAGCTGTGTCACAGAGGGAAATTCCTGGTGATTCAACTCCTTGAAGACCAAAGGGGTGAGCAAAGCAATGAGCTGTACACCCCTCTTGTCCTCAGTTGGTTAAATGTTCCATTGAGCCCCTTGAACACTAAAGAAGTCTTCTAAGGAATGAGTTAGGGACCTCTCTAGCATTCAAGGGGTTAAAACCCACATTTAACTTAATGGAGATTTCGATAATGTGTTCATATGGTAAGCTGACCAGACCTCACCTTTAACCGGGGACACAGGAAGTATGGGTATTTCAGTGCTTCACAGAAATCAAAGCAGCCCTGCAGTATGTATTTTTCATATATGTTGAAATACATGAGGTCTGGTCAGCCTGAACTATGGCACAGTTAGTTTGCCTCAGAATGTCCTCACTTTTAGTTTATGCATATGCCTTATTGAATCTACCAAGTACTATAGTAGAATGTAACATTTTTTTTTTATAATGGTTTGCTCAAAATTAATATAATAATGATGTTTAACCCCTTACAGACCAGCTGTTCATCCGTCACTTAAGGACCACTACATTTTTTTTTTACTTTTTGGGATCCTATTCAGGACTCCCAGAATGACATGCAGCCAGGCAGGTAGCCCTGAAATTGATGATGTACATGTACGTCATGGGTCCTTAAGGGGTTAAACCTTTGAGTGCCAGAGGGGTACTCCAATGCACTAGGATTTCTACAGTTGGAGAAAACTTAGTACATTGGATCCATAGAATAACAGAGGACTTGGAGAGTTTAAGACACTGGAGAAGTTATCTCCACTTCAACACTGTTTATCACCTCTTTATCATACTTAAGTGCATCCCCCCATGTTTTCATACTGTCCCTAACTAAGCAAATGGAGCTCAGTCACAAAGACAGTGTACTGATTACTCAGCTGTGACAAACCAGGGATATCTTGAAAAGCTGAACTGCTGTGTGTGCACCGGGAGATTGACAATGTAAAATACTCAGTGATTCTGAAAGCTATTCACAAATAAACCAGCTGCATCTTTGGAAACAAGTAAAAGTTCCCCCCAAATTCTCCATTTGTTTGAGACATAAACCCTTTGAATGCTGAAAGGTCATTAACTCATTGTGAAGCATTTAAAGGGATAGTAATGTTTCAAAATAAAAGCCGTTTATTTATTTTTATTTAGAAAATGTTTTACCAGGAAGAATACATTGAGATTTCTCTCGTTTTCAAGTATGTCCTGGATAGTTTTCAGTAAAAGGTTACATATTTACACTAATTGTGAGACATTATATACAAACATACAGAAATATACATACTTATTAAATAATGGGATTATTTACAGTTACACACTGTTTTTAGATATAAAGAAACATTTGCTTTTAAGGATTTTAGACTGGGTGCAGATGTGATTATTTCCGGCAGATTGTTCCAGATTTTTGGCGCTCTGAAAGGGAAGACAGATCTTCCTGCTTCTTTCTTGTATTGTGGTATACGCAGTGAGTTGTTAGTAGTGGAGCGGAGGTTATAGTTAAGCTTCATAGTATTTGGACCATGGCGAGTGTTATTTCAACACTGTCAGTTGTAGTTCAAGAGTAATTGAAAGATAAAGTATCCCCCTCCTACCCCTTTTACCTCATGTAACACTGCTCACCTCCCCTCAGATGTGGAATCTGGTCTAAAGACCAGACAGCTCACCACACGGGACAATCTTCTTACTGTGAGAATAATGGAAACCTTGCGCCCATTGACAGGTTTTTCAGGTTTTTCCCTTATACTAATTGAAGACTGTCCTTCTCTGTAAGCCATCTGGACAACCCCTGCTGTGTTCTGAGGTGAGCAGTGTTACATCAGTAAAAGGGGTGGGAGGGGGATACTTTAAGATTCAATTACTCTTGAACTACAACTCTGACAGTAATGAAATAACACTGTCCATGGCCCAAATACTATGAAGATTAATTGGAGCTGTTTTTATTATGAAACATTACTATCCCTTTAAGGGTTAGTATCCCATTTAAATCAGTGACATTTTGTAGATCAGATATAGGAAACTCCAGTCCTCAAATACTGATAACAGAACATATTTGTAGGATCTTTTTACTCATGGGTGTCCAGAGGGGGGGCACTTGCCCCCCCTACAATTACCCCCTTCATATAAAAAAAGGGGCTGGATGGGCTTGCCTGGCCTGGGGGTCATATTATGGCTTTGCCCCCCCACCCCGGAAAAATGTCTACGGACACCCCTGCCTCTACTGTGATTGCGTTCAGGTGGATCAATCAGTGACTCAGACACTTTAACTCTTTGAGTGCCAGAGGGGTATCCAACACATTGCGGAGCGAGGTGTTGGATACCCATGTGGCACTCAAAGGGTTAACTGATCCAGATCCTGCATAGTTATCAGCACTTGAGGACCGAGCTCTGCAATATGTTGGATATCCCTCTCAGGGTAGAGACAGAAAAACTGAATATTGCTGTATCAGTGCCTCTCCACATTAGTCCAAAGCATACGCCAACAGGTCAGGTTTTCGGGATCTCTCTGTTGACAGGTAGGTGGCCAGTGGATCAGTCATTGTGATTAATATACCTGTGCATACGTAAGGATATCCCGAATACCTGATCTGTTGGTGTACCCTGAAAACTTGAGCTGAGAATCACTGAGGCTAATGTACTAAAAAAATGCACTGCAACTCTAGGGCAAACCATGTGACCCAAAACAGTACCGTTTCATTGATTTAAATGAGGATTTTAACACCTTGAATGTTAGAGAGTTCTCCGTCGTACTGGAAAGCAATGCACTGGAGATATATCTAGTATTGAAAGGGTTAAAGACCTCATTTCAGTCAGTGGGAATTTGGGGATGTTCAGTTGTTCCCCACAATACATATGTTTTTTTCCAAAACTGCCAACTTTTAATTCACACATCAGCATACCTGACACATTTCAAAATGAGAGGACCCTTACAGCTGTAGAATAGTAATCCTTAGCGCTCCCCATAATGTTGATCAGGGGAAGCCAACCTTGGTGTTCATAAGCTACCAACAGTGCAAATTTTTACAAAATCCCTGCTTTAGTATCGTTGAATCAATCAGTGGCTTAGTCGCTTTAAATGATCCACCTGTTCTGAAGCAGACTTATACTAAAAACATGCACTGTCAGTAGCTCCTGAGGACCAGGGCTGGCTATCCCTGATGTAGATTATAGGCAATACTAGTTGAAAGCCTGTTACACGGGCCACAGTGCCGCTGCCAGCCGGTCGCGGGGCAGTCATGCGCAGTAGGCGTGACTTCGTCGTTACACACGTTTTATTATATAGGATGTTCATGCTAGCTGCAACCCAGAGTGTAACAATCATTCCTCAATTAACCTATAAGATACTATAACTTAGAGGTATCCTTGCTTGAGCACACAATACAAGCAGGACTTCTAGCAGAAATTACACCAGTTTAGAAACTAAAAAAGCAGTTAATTGGTGCAGATCATATAGCAGGTAGCACTGGACTCCAGCACCCTGAGAATTTGGCCCTTTACCCATGAACCCCTGAGATATAGATCTAACCCTGAGAATTCCCAGGTATGTACATCAGACTCACTGTTCTAAATGCTGAAAATCTGTATAATGTCACTTACCAAAATCGGCCTCTACTTTGTCTCTCTCAGCACAACAGATCTTCACGCATTTGTGAGTACAGAGCACTGATTTTTTTTTCAGCTAGGAAGAGTTGTTCTTGTGTTTAGAAAACGAGAGCATTGATAAGATTCTTGCTTTACTGTCAGGCCCACAGGACTGTTTGTGTTCTGCTGATACACAGATTACTCATTAACCGCTGTCTTTACTTTATATAAACAGATCTGGAATTCTCAGAAACAATGCGGTTCCAAGCTATATGACATTATAGGCTACATTGCTATGTCAGTTTTACATTTCACATCTGTGCTTGTCATCAAATAAAAAATTATAGTTTAGAATAGTTGTCCTTATGCATAAAGGCAATGAGTCTTGGGCATAAAAGAAAACTTGAGTTATGCACCAAGGTGTGATAAAGAGGTGATAAAGCAGAGAGGACTTCTCCAGTGATATCACTTCTCTAGTTTCTGTGTTTTCCTATAGAGCCAATGTACTAAGATTTCCAAAGCTGGAGAAGTGATATCACTGGAGAAATTATCTCTACTTTATCACCTCTTTATCACAACTTAATGTATCCCCCCCCCCCGAGTAACGATCAGACCAATGCACTATGTGTAGATTTGAGACATCTCAAAATTTCCATTCAAGGGATTAAAGGCCCAATCTAAATCCATACAGTTGGTTTGCTCCAGTACTGATTCAGTTTTTTTGTGCATAATGCCTCAGGGTTGCCATCACAAATCTTGGTGACTAAAACAAACATAATGCCAGGGGCCACCACCACATGCATTTGTACTTTCAACCCAAGAAAAATTTAAGATTGAGCCTGTAGAACTGCTCCACTATGCGGTATGATATGGAACGGAGGACAGAAAGGCAGTGGTGGCTCCAGTTCTCTGCTGTGCTACATCCGATATCATAATTCACTAGGACGTTTGTCAGAAGCCGTGATGCGCAGTAGAGACTGCCCAAACGCACAGAATGCTGGGAGTTCTGTGCTGGAAGCATTCTGCTCTTTTGGGCAGTCTCTACTGCGTCGGTGGCAGGACGCAGAGCAGGACCAGCCTCTTTACCCCTCTGGCACTCAAATGGGTAACATCACCCGGACCTTGGCCCATGTACACAGGCTTTTACACTAGTACAGAATATACTTTAAAAGGGAGCCCACCAGGCAATCCTGCAGAATTCCCATCAGCCAGTTTGGTCATCTGGGGGCCCCATTTCCCCCCCTCCATCACTGAGGCCTCTGTGTTTGATCGGAGAGGCGGGCCTCCTTACTTGACCTGGGTACTGCCTGTCTGTACCCTCATGGTGACAGCCCTATAAGGCCTTTAGGATTTCTAAGGCAAAGGAACAGCACCCAGTGGGTAAAATGCAAATTCTTGTTGAAATGATGTACTAGAGACCTCTAACATTTAAAAAAAAAAAAAAAAAGTTTTAAATCAATGGGAAGTTTAATTTGTTCCCAATGGTGCAGTTGGCTTGGCCCAGAATTTATTCAGTTCTTCTTAGTACATCAGCCTCACTGAACGATGTCCATGGCTGGGAACGCTCCGGTTTTGCCCCGGAGATTCCGGATTTAACACTGTATTACCGGGTCTCCGGGTCAGAGTCTAATTTGCCGGATGTGGGGAGTTTCTGTTGAAACTCTGCCTACTTGTGCTCCATCCCGCCCCGTTGCTCCCACTCCTCGTCCTATTGTCCTACTTCCCCAGGCTATTCTGCCTATTTTTTTCTTTTTGTGTTTTTTTTTTGTCACCCCCTGTTGTGATTAAGCTCCGCCCTTTTTTCTGACGCAAATCACGTCATAGAGCTAACCCAGCAGCTACGCTCCGGGGAGTCCACGTTGTAAAGTTCCCAGGTATGGAGATGTGTTCCTATAATTCTAATGCTCTCCTATGTTCTATTTGTCCCCTATAGTGCAGCTGGTTTGTGCCAGATTACTGCACTTTGCCTGTATACAAATGGCCTATTGTTTCATACTGAAAAATACATTCATTCATTCTTTCACTGTACAGAATTAAATAACCACATACAGTTTTTCACCAGTTGGGTGTTAGAGCAGTAATGTGTTGGAAATTAAAGAGTATGTTGTAAATGGGGTTGCCAATTTTTGTACAAAATTATGATCATCCTATTGCTACTATTATTATTATTATTATTATTATTATTATTATTATTATTATTCACTTTAATTATAATTTTTACTAGCCTGCCAGTAGTATTGCCACTATGCATTTTACAGGTAAGCCAGTGAAAATTAGACTGGGAACCAACAATAAGAAAATGCATAGGATGGTCAGTATTTATGCTACCAGTCCAAAACGTGTCAAAGGGACTCTAACACCAAACTAGAAACATGTCCATATTATCTATTTGTAATGATTGAAGCATCTTGGAGCTTCATAAAGTTTTCTGGGAATCTCTGTATGCCTGCTAGCAGTTGTAAGGTCACATTTATGTTTTAACAGAGTATCCTCCCACCCTCATAGTAGAGTCTGGTAGCCACTTTGGTCCATGTAAAGAGCCCACCTGTATATCCGCAATGAGGTAGAGTAGTGATCAGCTGTTCAGCTATCCTTAATGTATAGATGGTGCAGAGGTGTTCTTTTGAACTACAGGGAAGAATGGGGACATGACAGTCATTTCTGCTAATGCTTCTATGGGTTGAGGATGCAAAACAAAAAGTCCTACTACACTCAGCGGCACACAAGAGTTATGACAAGCACATTCTGATAAGGAATAAAACTTAGTAGTTTATTTGTGGCCATTACTGAAAATACATTTCCATAATCATATCAGTCTGGTCCAACCCACAGACAGTCCAGATAGTACTTGCTAGTATCTGTAAAACTTCTCTATTTGTTTTATGTGGTCTAAAACCTAGCCTTGCACCTGCCTTCTCCAGGACACCAAGTGTCACAGCAATTTTGAGGTGATTGTCCAGGATTGTTTGTAAATGGGCTAATATAACATACCATCCTTTATGAATACAAGAGCAGTAAGCACTAACAGTAATACATTAATAAATTACTTGACCTTATCTCTAATTAAAAACAGCACAAACAACATTAAATAAATGTACTCTGAGTCGGACACATGCATTAAAAATCAAGTTTAGAATTGTATTTTAGGGATGCATATCATGACCTTCATCCTGGTGGTATTTAATTTGAGGACATTGTCTGGAAGAACCACTTTAAACCCAGGGCTTATCAGCAATCCTCACACTGGCTGATTCATATCTTCCGGGCATCTGATTGGCCACTACACCCCCAGGGTAATGAATGGGGGCAGCTCAAGATTGAAGCTGGTCTTAACTGCATGTGGTGTTCATTCTCTTTTATCAGCACAGGGTGGGCACAATGCCAGATTGTGCTATGACACCCCAAGAAAATATTCTATAATAAAGTTCTGGTGGTCTCAGAACATTTCAGCCTGATCTTGTCCCATCATTGTGGAATCCATAATCGGGGCCCACTCTGACATATATATACATGCACACACACACACACACATATATATATATATATATATATATATATATATATATAGAGAGAGAGAGAGAGAGAGAGAAAGAGAGAGAGAGAGAGACTTCTAACAATGTATGTCCTTCTGTCAAATAAATCAAAACTATTCTCATAGTTAAAATAACACACAGGATTCCTAGTAAGGGGAATGCTCCTAGTAATGCCAAGTCTGAGACAGTAAAACCATTGGTTAGTTATTGTAACGGATCCTACCCGTTACTGAGCCCTTGTCTGGACCTCAAACTATTTATTCAAAGACTATGGACATATATTACTGTTTGGACTCTGTGCTGTGCCTTGGCGTACAAACTGGCCAGCTATTCCCTAAGAGAAAGACTTAAATTCATAGACTTTGGATCACATAGTATGTTTAATGTATGGCGAACGTTTTAGTTATTGTATATAGTATGTTGAAGGTTTACTCCAAGGGAATAGGCAGTGAAGGGTTAATCATTTGAGTTTGAGCATATTTACTTTCAATATGTTTTGTAGTCCCCCAAGCCTTTTGCTTAATTACTCAAGTCATTGTATTGAGCACTGTCTTGCGGCCCCCTGCTGTGTGATTAATCCAATCATGTCTGCCCTATTATGTTTCCCTGAATCATTTGTTGTTGGTTCTTGGACCCTTTGTGGTGACTGAATTATCCCTGTGACTACTCCATTGTATTCTGCCCTACCATTTGCTGTGTCCTATTGATGAACTGTGATTGAATTAAGTCTCCTGTACTGTGCTCTAAGTTAGTGTGGTTTGAAACTGTATAAATATGTGTGCTTTGGTTCAATAAAGAGAGTTCTGTTTTGGAGTGAACAAGGAGTCCTGGAGTCTTGTAATGCTTATGGTCTAAAGTATCCACTCTGATACCCATCTGCGCCAAGTATCCTGAATCGCCGACCGCCTGTTGCCAGCTTCCTGCGTCCCAACTTCATATGCTGTCAGGCGGCGACGTGGACTCTTCCCTGCTTCCAGCGATCCTGCTGTTGTTTCCAGTGACTGTTCATACTTCAACTGGTGCATCCGACGGCGCTTATTTGCGTCAAGAAGGAGAGACCCAGGAACGACGGCGGAAGGTGACGCGGTCCCTTCCCAGCTTCCGTTACATTGGTGGCATAGCGGTGGGATTTCTCCTTCATATTGGGTGCAGCAATTGAGGCATGGAAGATGAAGCAGTGCTGGCAGACACTCTGGGAGCATACGAGGATCGCTACAGCGCCATCCGAATACAGTGGTGGACTCGGCTGGGCGATGTTATCTACGACTTCGTTCCAGAGTTGGATGTGTGCATTACAGAGGAGCTCAGAGTACAGGAGGAGTACTGGGACTTTGTTAAATACCTGGACCAGGAATATGGATCCGAGGGCCTTTTTGACTGGTGCCCAGCCCGCTTGCGATGGGACATCCAAGGGCTGGTATGGAACGCCTACCACATGGACTCTACTTTTGGGTGCCCTGACTCCAGCAGATACTGGGAGATCCGGGACAAAAGAGAGGACCGTTTTGGTGGATACATTCCTGCGGACTGCCAGGGAAATTTGGATATTCTGGCAGGATGTGAATGGGACCTGGAGCAACTATATGCTGGGTTCATTCGAGAGGTCCGGGAATTCCAAAAAGAGGAAGAAGAATGGGGGGTAACGCATCTGAGGAGGACTTCAGCGACTTTGAGGGCCAGGATTGTGTTACCCCTGTTCACTCCACACTGGTGAGTGGGAATTCGTTCCTCACCAGTGCCCCTGTTGTTGCCCCTGCATCAGGAAGTGGGAAAATCGTCCTTCCTGATACCCCTTTGCCCCTGAACTGTATTTTCCCTGAGCTGAGGAGTGGGAATGCGTTCCTCCTCAGTGAAGAAGATGCCTCGGCATCAGGGGATGGGACAGACGTCTCCCCTGATAGGCATGTTGCCCCTTCCCCTGTCTTTCCAGCTGCGGTGGATGAGATGCAGGTCCCCACCAGCAGCGATTGTATGTCCCAGCTGATGGGTGGGAGACAGCCCATCAGTCCCTATGACCCCCCTGCTGTAGTGAGTGTGGAAGAGCTCACCAGCAGCCCCAAGATGATGCCCCCTGTGGGGTTGGAAAACGCCCTGGAAGTGGAGCGGTATGTGCTCTCCAGGGCCACAGAGGATGCCGCCTTGAGGGATGGGACTGCGGTCTCCCTCAAGGCAGAGAAGGCCCTGGAAAGTGATGGCCTACAAGAGGAGGACCCCAGCGGACTGGAAGAGAGCAGTGCTGCTGGCCCTCCTGAGGATATGATGTGTGAACTGATGGGTGGAGAAGAGTGCCCCATCAGCCCCCCTGTAAACCCTGACCTGGTGTTTGGGAGCGAGCTCACCAGGGTCTGGGAAACCCCTGCTGTGGTGAAGGAGATGCAGGTCCCCACCAGCAGCCCCAGTCCGTCCCCTGTTGCTATTGCCCTGGAGAAGGGGAAGAGTGTCTTCTCCAGGTATGTGACTAAGATTGCGAGGAGGATTGAGACTGCCCTCCTCCAGAAGACAAGAGATGGCCCTGATGTGAGGGGCCAAGAAGAAGAGGGGTACAGCAGGCTGCCACTCTGCAGTGCTGCTACTGCCCCTGGAAACCCTGGATGTTGCCCCAAGTTCCTCATGCTGGAGAGTAGGAGCGAGCTCTCCAGTCCCCCTGTAACCCCTGGCTTGGAGCGTGGGAGCGAGCGCACCAGGTCATGTGAAACCTTGGCTGGGATTAGTGGATCAACAGTCCTCATCCCCAGCCCAACGATTGTGTTCCCTTTCCCTGTGACCCCTGGCTTGGTGGATGGGAGCAAATTCACCGGGTCCTGTGAACCCCCTGCTGTGATGTGTAGGAGTGAGCACACCACCCCTTGTTTTGCCCTGACACTGGTGAGTGGGAGCAAGCTCACCAGAAGCCCCAAGAAAGCGCTCCCCAACAATTCCCCTTTGGGCCCTGATCTGGTGAGTGGGACCACCGTCCTCATCAGGGATGTTGCTGGGGCCCCTGAATTTCCTGAGCTCTGCCTGGGGGGTGGGAATGTGTCCCAGAATGTTGCCCCAGCCCAGGAGAGTGGGACAAACATCCTCTCCTGTTCCTCTGGGGCAGTGGCCCAACTAAAAGGGGGAGATGAGTCTCTCTCCCCAAACTCTGGTGCCCAGAAGCCAGAGGCACAATTGCCCCAGGGAGATCCCCCTTATAGACTGGCTCTTGACCCTGAGCCACTGGCCCCAGACCCAGAAGGATTTGACTTCAGCACTGCCTGGAGAAGGGCCCAGGAGAGGCCACCTGTTTTGATGTTTGTCAGGACAAACAGGCATCAGTTCCCCTGGCCCAGGTTTAAGGACACAGGAACTGGCATTTTCTTCACTGGCCCAGGACAAGGGCCCTGTACACCGCTACCGGGCCCAGACAAAGGGCTCATGTTTTCCCCTGGCCCAGGACAAAAAGACTGCTTCACCCTCTGGCCCAGGATTAAGGACAAAGGGACTTGCAATTGTTTCCCTGGCCCAGGACCAGGGCCTTGTTTCCCCCTACCTGGCCCAGACAAAGGGCTCATGTTTTCCCCTGGCCCAGAACAGAAAGACTACTTTAACCACTGGCCCAGGACAAGGGGCCCCTCAGTAGAAACTGGCCTAGGACCAAGGCCTTCGGACTAGTGCACTGTCCAGACAAGTGCCTCACCACCTCCATGCCCTCCTACAGCTCCAAGCCAGCGTTTACTACCGCACCCGCTGGCTTGGAACCAAAAGGGGGAGAAATGTAACGGATCCTACCCGTTACTGAGCCCTTGTCTGGACCTCAAACTATTTATTCAAAGACTATGGACATTTATTACTGTTTGGACTCTGTGCTGTGCCTTGGCGTACAAACTGGCCAGCTATTCCCTAAGAGAAAGACTTAAATTCATAGACTTTGGATCACATAGTATGTTTAATGTATGGCGAACGTTTTAGTTATTGTATATAGTATGTTGAAGGTTTACTCCAAGGGAATAGGCAGTGAAGGGTTAATCATTTGAGTTTGAGCATATTTACTTTCAATATGTTTTGTAGTCCCCCAAGCCTTTTGCTTAATTACTCAAGTCATTGTATTGAGCACTGTCTTGTGGCCCCCTGCTGTGTGATTAATCCAATCATGTCTGCCCTATTATGTTTCCCTGAATCATTTGTTGTTGGTTCTTGGACCCTTTGTGGTGACTGAATTATCCCTGTGACTACTCCAATGTATTCTGCCCTACCATTTGCTGTGTCCTATTGATGAACTGTGATTGAATTAAGTCTCCTGTACTGTGCTCTAAGTTAGTGTGGTTTGAAACTGTATAAATATGTGTGCTTTGGTTCAATAAAGAGAGTTCTGTTTTGGAGTGAACAAGGAGTCCTGGAGTCTTGTAATGCTTATGGTCTAAAGTATCCACTCTGATACCCATCTGCGCCAAGTATCCTGAATCGCCGACCGCCTGTTGCCAGCTTCCTGCGTCCCAACTTCATATGCTGTCAGGCGGCGACGTGGACTCTTCCCTGCTTCCAGCGATCCTGCTGTTGTTTCCAGTGACTGTTCATACTTCATCTGGTGCATCCGACGGCGCTTATTTGCGTCAAGAAGGAGAGACCCAGGAACGACAGCGGAAGGTGACGCGGTCCCTTCGCAGCTTCCGTTACAGTTATAAAGAAGACATTTAGTATAAACTTTTAAAATCAATAAAAAAAACTTTGAGATATATAATTAGAAGCGTAAATAAATATCAGAATGAGTCAAAATATATAAGTAGTGGTGAAATAAAAATAATAAAGCAGTATAATATAAACTGTCCAATAAGGCGTTGGAATCAATAAGTTACCAAATGTTCATGAAGACATGATGGAATAGACAAAATGGTGCATGAAATGATGAGGTATGAAATGATAAATATTGTACGCCACATGTAAGTGCTGTAGGATGAAATTACTGGTGGCCTTGCCCACCATACTGAGAAACTGGATCTAGATAAGCTTAAGAGACAACACACATAACAAGGGAGAAGAGTCTGTGTGTAGCAATTTAATTAAACACAATAAAATACAGGGAAGTAATGTGCTTACAAAGGCTCTTCTTGGGCTTTATGCATATCAAAATGGGTCCCTATCCCTTATAGCCAACTAACTGTGTCCTGCTGTCCTCCTACCTGCCGATTCAGTACACCATCCTCTCTGGAATTCTCCATACTCTTTCTCAATAGTGTTGTAGATGGTAACAGGTGATGCATTGACTGATATAGGGATTGATGGAATAAAGAATCAGTCCTTTTTTAGGTATCACAGATCGTTCAAAGAATGAAAGATGGAGTAAATTAGGCGACTCAAAGCTCAGCCTTGTGGAGAGGGAAGGAAGGAACACCAGGAACCGGTGGAGAAGGCTGAATAGGGGCCGAGTGGGGAAACCCGCAGAGTGAGTGTAAAGGAAAATATTTAATAGCACCATTTAATTGTATGGAATTATGTCAATGCCGGAAAAGTCATGGTTCTAAAAAAATTCATCATTTATGAACCAGAGCCGGATTAAGACACTATGGGGCCCTAGGCAGGATCCTAACATGGGACCCCCCCCCCTCCAGCTTGCCTCCCCACTCCTGCCACAATCTTTTCTGGATTTGCCCACATTGTCCCCTGTGTCCCCCTCCACATTGTTCACCTCCGAATTGTTCATGTACACATTGTCTCCCATTGTCCACCTCCTCATTGCCCCCATTTTCCACCTACACATTTCCACATTGTTCACCTCCACATTGCCCCCCATAGTCCACCTCCACTTTAGCCACCTCCACATTGCTCCCATTGTCCACCTCCACATTGCCCCATTGTCCACCTCCACTTTAGCCACCTCCACATTGCCCTAATTGTCCACCTCCACATTGCCCCATTGTCCACCTCCACATTAGCCACCTCCACATTGCCCCCATTGTCCACCTCCACATTACCCCCACTGTCCATCTCCACATTAGCCACCTCCAAATTGTCCACTTCCACATTGCCCCTATTGTCCACCTACAGAATGCCCCTATTGTCCACCTCCACATTGCCCCCATTTTCCACTTCCACATTGTCCACCTCCACATTTCCCCCATTGTCCACTTCCACATTGCCCCCATTGTCCACCTTCACAATGCCCCCATTGTCCACCTCCACATTGCCCCATTGTCCACTTCTTCCACATTGACCACCTCCACATTGTCCACATCTACATTGCCCACACTGTCCACCTCCACATTAGCCACCTCCACAATGCCCCCATTGTTCACCTCCACAATGCCCACCTCAGCACTGTTCGTGTCAAGAATGGATGACGACTGCCAGAGAGCAGTGCTCTGCTTCTGTTTCCCCTATATTCTGTGCATGCACTGTCATTGAGTTCCCTGGCTGCACATGCGTGCGCGACCTTGTTTCCTGTGCATCATGTGCAGGATAGGGGATCAGAGGCAGAGGACGGAAGAAGAAGAAGCTCACTGTCAGTGCCAGACACTGAGAATGAATTGGGTTACCGGGTGGGTGGCCTAGTGGCAGGCCCCTCCAAATCACCGGACCCTAGGCAAATGCCTAGGTCGCCTTGCCCATGATCCGGCTTCTGTTATGAACTTCTGAATTATGTTAAAAGTGAAGTGGTAAATGAATGAAATTAAAAGAATTGCATGATACTGCGTTAAAAGAAACTTGATGTATGTAAGTGTGTAACAGATTTGTTAAAGGGATAGTAATGTTTCATAATAAAAGCAGCTCTAATTAATCATCATAGTATTTGGACTTTGGAGAGTGTTATTTCACTCTGTCAGAGTTGTAGTTCAAGAGTAATTCAATGACAAAGTATCCCTCTCCCGCCCCTTTTACTAATGTAACACTGCTCAGCCAGAGCAGAAGGGAGGTGCCCAGGTAGACTGCAGAGAGGGACAATCTTCAATTAAGATAAGGGAAAAACAGGAAAAACTTGTCGAGGGTGGCAGGGCTTTCATTGTTCTCATAGGAAGATTGTCATCTGTCTGGTCTATGGACTGCATTCCACATCTGAGAAGAGATGGCTTACACTAAGTAAAAGGGGCGGGAGGGGAAACTTTGCTTGTGAATACCTCTTAAACCATAAAGGTTTGAGAGATAAGACTTATATTGTTCTTCATGTTTTTTTAATGCCTACAAAATAAAATAAAGATAAAATGAAGTATTACTATCCCTTTAAAAAGGTGATAATTTTTGTCTGTGGTATTGATCGAATGAAACATAATTGCTTCAGTTCAGGAAACAATTTGTTGATTCTAAAGGTGGAGACATATGCAGTGATGTGAAATGGTGCTATGACTGTGTGGTGTATAAGTGGAGACATATACAATGAGAAGTGAAGTGGTGCTAAAACTGAATGGTGTTGCTGAGAGAAAAAATGGTAAATAAATAAATCCTTTTGGTTGAAAAGTAATTGACTGAATAATGTTGCTGAATTGAAAAAATAATAAAATAAATGCTTTTGTGTGATAGCAGAATGAGTTGATTTGTGCTGACTATATGGTGACTGGGGTGTTTATTTTAGAATACATGTGTCTCACATTTCTAAAGTTCTATTAGATAGTGATAACGTCCTATGAATTCATAGAGTAAGTGATTTTTTTGTGAATACATTTATAAAGATATTAGGATATTAGGAACTTAATATTAATAACATAACTCCATTGTCCATTGTCGGGAAGGGGTTAAAAACCTCACTACTATTTGCAGGATGAGCTAAAAAAAAGCACTAAAAATAAAATTATAAATGGATAAATACGTTAAAATAATGAACTGTAGCTTGTTGATTAGTGTCATGGTTTGACTGAACTGGTCTAACACTCGGCTGTTGATTACTGCTGCCTTTCCTTCCCTGAGTCAGGCTGAGTCAGCTGATGCTTAACAAACTGCCTTGACCTATCAGTTTCCATGGTTACTCACCTGACTGTTATCAGCCAACCTCTCCCAGGGTATTTAAAGCAGCTAGGCTCACTTTCTCCTTCCCCTTGTGTCTGCTTCTGTCTGCAAGTGCATTCTCCTGAGTTCCTGATTATCCGTGCATGACCTGGCTTCCACTGATGTCCCTTCTGGCTCCTGACTCCTGGCTTGTTCCTGAAAATGCTAATCTATGTATTCCTGACCCTGGCTTGTCTGAGTACCTACCTTGGTTCCTGACCCTGGCTTGTCTTTTGGATTATGCTCCTGGATCACTATTTTGCCTTGTTTTCTTTGGTTATTTTAATATGGATAGTATACATTTTGGGCTTCATGAATATATAATTTACCTAAATTATCCATGTGCTATGCTTATATATACATTTGATTGATTGGAACAGATGCTATGAAGTCACTATTGTGCACCCTTGACTATTCTCAACTTATCCTTTAGAGCTAGAGTTAGTATTATTGCTGACAGTATAACACAAATGATCAAAATTAATATAACCTAAAGAGACAGATAAGCATTTTTTATTTAACAGTGCCATGGTCCACTTGTCCCACTGTTCCCCTCCGCACAGAGGTCTTTCTGGAGTTCTTAATAACTCCTGCACTCATGTTAGGTATTACTCTGTTTGATCATGAAGTCATTGGAGCTGGTTTGGCTGTTTTGTGGTAAATTAACACCTTCTCTTAAGGATCATCGATTTTTATTTATTCCTACATGTTCCTTTGGGTATTTGGGCATTTTAATCACTTTACAAATGTTTGTATTTTTTGGTGTACTGCGCCTTTAAGGCCCATTTCCCTCCCGGCTGCACGTCCTCTATTGATTTCTATGGCACAAACAGGGTTGCCCTTTTCTTCAAAAAAATACCGGCCATGGAATTTCCTCCATAGACTTAACATTGGACAAAAGCCAATTTTTTACCAGCCTGCCAGTAAAATACCGGCTGGGTGACAACCCTAGGCACAAACTTCTTTGTGACATATCTCTGCAACCATTTCACTTACAGAGTTGAGAGAGGGCTCATTCTTCTTGTCTCCCATTGTCCTATGATCTGGGTCACATCCCAAGTGTCTTGGGGGCCCCTGGGCCCATGTGAGTTTGGCTTCTGCTGTAAAAAAAAAGAGAGAGAGAGAAAGCATTTCCTTTCTCGCTTTATGGAGTAACCTACACAGAGACAGTATCTCTTTGTCTACAGCTCAGAAAACCATTCGCCTGCAGGATAAGTACTCTTTTGGGCTTTCTGAGGTGATAGTATTAATCTGGGTGACAATAATTGGGTTCCCTATTACTGTAAGACACTTCTCCAGTTAGGATGGCCAATCCAAAGGGTCATAGGGCTAAACCTAAGACTAAGGACTCAGGGGCGTCTTTGAACCCCCCTTGCTTACTGTTCCTCATGCCAAGTGGGGCTTCCCTGAGAGTACTCAGTTCACTTATGCCCCTCATGTGCTGTGGCCCCTGCTTCTCCGCTATGGTCCTCCAGCCATGAACAAGAGCCACTTTAGTTCAAGCTGGGAAACACGCTGGGCATTTCCTATATACATTTTTCTATTATTTTAAGATTATTATATTTTAGTATCTGTGCAGATATAATTTATATTATTTTAAGTCATTTTTAATAAATATATTTTCTATTACCCAACTGTACCTTGTTGTATGGTCCTGTATCCCTATAGTCCAGTAGGGTCCTAGTCACAGATTTTTCAGGCCACTATTGGTCCTAGAGAGAGGACGGTAGAATATTACATCAAGCCTGCATGATACTATCTGGACGGACACCAAAGACCTGGAAGGAGAGTGGGAAGGAAACAGGCGTAAAGGTACCGACACTGGGGGTTATCCAGTGAAAGTTTTCAAACCTAGAGGCTGGACGGCTTCTTGAAAAGATGAGTCCAATATTTATCTCAACTACAAGGTGATTACCACGGTGGAGGAGGTGATACACAAAAAAGGTCACTCTGTGAAGGGTTCAAAGAAGAAGAAAGTTTTTTATATAACAGTCTACACTCAGATTGTGTGCACTTCTTTTCTTTTTTTGGTGGAAATATGCATATGGAATAAGGGCTTAGCTGGAAGCCCTAGAAGTCGAAGCTGCACCACTGTGTGGAGAATGTTGAGGACCCAAAAGGAACATTGAGAGGTCACATGACTTTCCTTATTATTGTCCGGTATAAATATATATAGATTTGTATTTTTGGTACATATATATATACATTCTCTCCTATTTAGTTTTTTTATATTATTTATAAATCTGTTGTAAAAGTGCTAGGAATTTTTGGAGGGATTCCTTAACATTCCTATTAACCCTGTAGAGTCTCAGTCTACTTCTGACGTTTTCTCAAAGCGCAAGAAGTCCTGTACTGTTTTTCCGCCTAATCCCACTCTGGATCAAATCATCCTGGATTAGTGGAAGACTTCTGACAAAAGTCTCACTCTTTCTAAGAGATTTTCTAAGCTGTACCCTTTCTCTGATGCAGCTTTGCCTCAGTGGGCTACACCTCCTCAGGTTGATTCCCCTGTTTCTAGGTTTTCTAAATCCACTGCCTTGCCTGTTTGCGGATGCTTCGGCGCTTAAGTATTTAACTGATAGGAAGCTGGAAGCTATCCCGAAGTCTGCCTTTGCTGCCATAGGTACTTCCATGAGGCCTACCCTGGCTTCTGCATGGGATAATAGAGCCATTGCTGTCTGGACTGCACAGTTGACTGATGCTGTCCGCAAAGGTGCCCCTCAGAAGAACCTTTTATCCATTTTGGCTAATATTACTGAAGCTCAGCACTTTATTACTGATACCCTGTTTGATGCTGTTATGCTTGAGGCTAAGGCCTCTGCCTTCTCTGTTGCTGCCAGGCACATGTTGTGGCTCAAGATTTGTTCCACTGACCTGATTTCTAAGAAATCATTGGTTTCTCTTCCTTTTCAGGGCACATCACTTTTTGGCCCTGAATTGAAAAACATCATCAGTGAAGCCACTGGGGGCAAGAGCACCTTGCTACCTCAGGTTCCTAAGCGCAGTCCTCAGACGAGGAAGCAGCATTTTTTTCATTCCCACCATAGAGAAATGCAATGGCTGATCCAGGTTTCGCCTCAGGCCAGCACTCTGTGCTACACCCCCAAGTCAAGACAACAGTGGAGGTTCAAACACACCTCCACCAAACCCAACTCCACCAAACCTGCTTAGGTATGACTCTCTGAACCCTGGTCCAGATACACCTGTGAGTGGTCGCCTGCAACACTTTTTAAGTACTTGCAGATCAGTGGGTATTACAGGTGGTCTCAGGAGGTTACAGGATTCCATTCACATCCTTACTTCCCGTAAGATTATTCCCTTCTCGCTCCCCTCAGGGACAGGAAAAGCTCAGGCTTTTCAATGGGGTGGTTCAGGTTCTCTTGGACAAGGGAACTCTGGCTCCTGTTCCTCAGCCAGAGATGGGTTTAGGTTTTTATTCCAACCTCTTCACAGTTCCCAAGGAGGGTGACGACTGCTGTCGTATCCTGGTTCTCAAGGATCTCAACTCATTTGACATCTGGACTCACTACAGGATGGAGTCTTTGCTCTCTGTCATTGCAGCGATGTGTCCAGGGGAATTTCTGGGTTGTTTGGATCTGCAGGATGAATACCTGCACATTCCAATTCATCGGGACAGTCAGAAGTACCTCAGGTTCACTTGCGACTTGGGGCACTTCCAGTTCACCGCCCTACCCTTTGGGCTCACCATGGCTCCTCAGGTGTTCGCACGGGTCATAGGGGCATTGATTGTCTTCTTGCACACCAAGGGGATTCAGGTGACTCCATACATGGACAACCTTCTTGAAACATAGTAACATAGTAAATTTGGTTGAAAAAAGACACAAGTCCATCAAGTTCAACCTTCGCCTCATACCTCAGTAACTGAGATTTTATAGCTTTCCTGCTACCAATTAAATTAGTCTTTAACAGACCTTCCTGATCAGCCTACTGATACAGTATAACTCTGTATGTTCCCTTTTGAAAGAAATGTATCTAATCTTCTCTTAAATGTATCCATTGTATCTGCCATAACTACCTCCCTGGACAATGAATTCCACAATTTGACAGACCTTACCGTAAAAAAACCCTTCCTCTGCTGAAGTTTAAACCTCCTTTCCTCTAATCTCAAGCGGTATCCCCTGGTCACCTGATCAGGCCTTGGAATAAATAGCTCACCGCAGAGATCCTTGTATTGACCTTTCATATACTTGTACAACGTGATAAGGTCTCCTCTTAGTCGTCTTTTCTCTAGAGTAAATAAACCAAGCTTGTTTAGTCGTTCCTCATATGTCAAGTCCTCCATTCCCTTAATTAATTTTGTTGCTCTCCGCTGTACCCTCTCTAGTTCTAGTATATCCTTTTTCAGAACCGGAGCCCAAAATTGCACTGCATACTCAAGGTGAGGTCTTACCAATGATTTGTATAATGGCAAAATAATGTTATCCACTCTTGCTTTGATACCTCTTTTTATGCAAGACAGGACTTTGTTTGCCTTTGCTACTGCTGTTTGACACTGGTCACTGTTTCCAAGTTTGTAGTTGACAAGGATGCCCAGGTCTTTTTCTAGCAACGAGTCACCTAAAATTATTCCATTAAGTTTATAAGTAGCCTTGGGATTGTTTCCTCCCAAATGCATGACTTTACACTTCCCCACATTAAACTTCATATTCCACGTTTGCCCAATCTGACATTGTATGTAAGTCCCTCTGTAGAGAGAAAATATCCTGTTCTGAATTAATGACTTTGCATAATTTAGTACCATCTGCAAATATTGATATTTTGCTTTCTATATCTATTTCCAGGTCATTTATAAACATGTTAAAAAGCAGCGGACCCAATACTGAACCCTGAGGTACTCCACTCTCCACTTTAACTGTATTGGAGAATTTTCCATTTACAACCACACACTGTTCCCTATCCTTCAGCCAGTTTTGTATCCAATTGCAAAGGTTATCTCCTAGCCCCAATTTCCTTATTTTATACACCAGCCTTCTGTGTGGCACTGTATCAAATGCCTTTGCAAAGTCTAGATATACTACATCTACTGCCTTGCCATAGTCTAGGTTGCTGCTTACCTCCTCATAGAAGCTGAAAAGATTAGTTTGGCATGATTTATTCTTCATAAAACCATGTTGATTCATGCTAATGATTTTATTTTTTGTGTTGTAATCCTGAATATAGTGCCTTATTATCCCTTCTAACAGTTTTCCCACTACAGAGGTCAAACTCACTGGTCTATAATTCCCAGGTTCTGTTTTAGTTCCCTTCTTAAATAGAGGCACTATGTTAGCTCTTCGCCAATCCTGTGGCACTGAGCCTGTGGTGATAGAATCTTTAAAGAGTAAATATAGGGGTTTTGCTAACACTGCACTAAGTTCCTGAAGAACCCTTGGATGTATACCATCAGGACCCGGTGCTTTGTCGGTCTTAATTTTGTTCAGTCTTTCCATGACATCTCCTTGAGTTAACCCAATATCTATTAATTGTATTGTTTTATTTGTTACTTGCGGAGGCTCTTCTACCATTCCTTGCTCCCTTGTATATACTGATGCAAAGAAAGTGTTTAAAACATCTGCCTTTTCCTTATCCTCACTAACCAACTCACCCATCTCATTTTTGAATGGTGCAATGCACTCCCTCTTAAGTTTTTTGCTATTTATATATTTGAAAAACTTTTTTGGATTAGTCTTGCTTTCCCTTGCAATTCGAGTTTCATTATCTATTTTTGCTACCCTAATTGCCTTTTTGCAATCTTTGTTGCACTCCCTGTATTTTAAGAAAGATTGTTCAGTTCCTTCGGACTTAAATAATTTGAATGCGTTTTTTTTCCTTGCCATTTCCTTCTTTACATGTGCAGTTAACCACATTGGCTGTGACTTACTTCTTTTGCATTTGTTCCCCATTGGTATATACTGTTGGGTACATTTCTGCAACCTAAATTTGAATTCTGACCATTTTTCCTCAGTATTTTTGCCTTTAAATAAAATATCCCAGTCTATGTGTTGCATTGAGGCCCTTAACAATTTGAAGTTCGCTTTTTTAAAATTAAGAGTTTTGGTTGAACCTATACATTTTTGCTTTGCCAGACTGATCTCAAATGTAACCATGTTGTAATCACTGTTTCCCAAATGTTCTCTTACCTTAATATTGGATACCATTTCTGTGTTATTAGTGATCACTAGGTCCAATACATTGTTATTTCTTGTCGGCGCTTCCACCATTTGTGACATGTAGCTTTCACGAAGTGTGTTCAAAAACCTGCTACCCATAGCACTCTGACAGGTCTCATTTTTCCAGTTGATATCTGGATAATTAAAATCTCCCATAATTATAGTGTGCCCAAACTGGGCAGCTTTCCTCATTTGCAATAGCAGTTGGGCCTCATCATTGTCATCAATATTTGGTGGTTTGTAGCATATGCCCACCAACAACTTTTTTTTTTACCTTTCACACCACATTTAGTCTCGATTTCTACCCACATGGACTCCACAATTTGGCCAGTTTCCTCACTAATATCACCTCGCAAAACTGGATTTAACTTTGTTTTCAAATATAAGCACACACCTCCACCTTTTCTATTAATTCTGTCTCTTCTAAACAGGGAATAGCCCTCTATATTTACAGCCCAGTCATGTGCATCGTTCCACCATGTTTCTGTTATTCCAATTATGTCCAATTGCTCATTAACCGCCAGAAATTCTAGTTCTCCTATTTTATCTACCATACTTCTTGCATTTTCTAGCATACAATTAATTTTGAAGTCTTTACATATATTAATCCCGACATGCCTTTTTTCTTCACCTTCATTTACTAGGAGTTCCTCCCTGCTGACTAAATTTTTCCCCACCCTTTCTCCACCCCCCTGGTCATTTACTTGGACCCAGTTCCTATCTGCTCTATCTACCCCATTTTTGCTATCTATACCCACCCCCCCCTTTCCTAGTTTAAAAGCTCCTCCATGCTTCATAGCATTCTCTCCCCTAACACAGAGGCTCCTCTACCATTTAGGTGCAATCCATCTCTTCCATATAGATTGTACCCAAGAGCAAAGTCTGCCCAGTGTTCTAAAAACCCAAAACCCTCCTTCCTACACCATTGCTTGAGTCATGCATTAAGCTCCCTGAGCTCCCTCTGCCTACCTGAACTGGCGCATGGCACAGGTAGTATTTCAGAAAATACTACCTTAGAGGTCCTTGCCTTGAGCTTGCATCCTAAATCCCTGAAATCATTCTTTAGGGACCTCCATCTTCCTCCTATTTTGTCATTGGTTCCAATATGTACTGAGACAGCTGGATCACTTCCAGCCCCTCCCAATAATCTGTCAGCCTTGTGAAGGCTCCCTCCAGGGATCTCCTGGACCGTCAGGCCCAAGACTGTGCTCATATCCTCCTTTAACATTGGTTGGATCCTGAATATGGACAAGTCTGCTCCAGTTCCTTCTCAGGACCTGGTTTTCCTCGGTCTCTGGTCCAACACTCAGCAGGGCATGGTCTATCTGACAGATGACTCTGTTCAGCAGATCACGTTCAAGGTGTCTCGTGTTCTGGAACGGACACTAGCTCCGGCAAGGAAGTTCTTTTCTCTGGTGGGCAAGATGATCTCTGCCATGGAGGTGGTGCCATACTCCATGGCTCATACCAGAGAACTTCAGAGTTCCATGATCCATGTTTGCCAGGGGAACCTGGACCTTCTGGATTGTCCTGTCTCTCTTCCTCCCAAAGTGAGACTGGACATCCGCTGTGGTTGGACAGCTCCAACCTGAGGAAAGGGAAACTTTATGTTTCCTTACTGGACCATAGTAATGAAGGATGCCAGCTTATTAGTCTGAGGAGCCATCCTGGGTCACCTGGGTGTTCAGGGTCGTTGGTCGACGGAGGAAACCCTCCTTCCTATCAACATCTTGGAGCTCAGGATTGATTTTATTGATCCTCTCATCTGAGGGGATGATTAGTCCGCGTCCAGTCTGACAACTCTATGGCCGTCGCTTACATCAACAAGCTATGAGGCACCAGAAGCGCGGCTGCTTTGTTGTAGATAAAAGCTATTTTAGCCTGGGTAGAGGTGCATGTTAATGCCATCTCCGTTGTGCACATTCCAGGTGTACAAAACTTCTTGGCAGATTTTCTCAGTCTCCAAACAGTGGACCCCAGGGAGTGGGAACTCCATCCAGGGCTTTGTGACATGCTGGTGAAGAAGTGGGGTCTTCCTTGGATACACCTGATGGCCACCAAGGACAGCCGACAGGTTTTTTCTTTTACTCTCACTGGAGAGATCTTCTGGTGTTCGCTGTGGATGCTCTGTCAATTCTATGGCGATTTCATCTGGCCTACATTTTTCCTCCATTTCTTCTCCTTCTCAGGGTGCTGAGGAAGATTTGGATGGATGGTGCGTTGGTCATTCTGATCGCACCTTATTGGTCCAGACAGCCTTAGTTTCCAGAATTGCTGGCGCTGGCTGCTCAGGATCCATTTTCTCTGCCATACAGACTGGATCCTCTAGGGTTACCTGTGTAGAGAGGATGTGGACAGCTTGGCTTTGACAACATGGCTGTGGAGGCCTCCATCTTGATAAGGAAGGGCTTTTCTCCTGAGGTGGTTTCCACCATTATCCAAGCCAGGAAACCTGTGTCCTCTAATGCATACCACAGGGTTTGGTCTACTTTTCATTCTTGGTGTGTGGACAGGGATCTGTCCTCTCAGGAGTTTGATCTACCTTCCATCCTGTTGTTTTTGCAGGATGACGTGAACAAGGGCCTTATCCTTAGTTCCTTGTAGTTTCAGACCTCAGCTCTATATCTGTCTTTTAACAGAGACACATTGCCATGTTGCTGGATGCCAAAGTCTTCTTTCAAGGTGTCGCTCATGCTTTCCCTGCCTATAAGGCTCCCACTCCCCTTTTCAGTCTTTGGCTACCATTCCTCCATGTCTTCTGTCGTGGAAGATGGCCTTTCTTTTGGCTGTAGTATCAGGCTTTATCCTGCAAACCACCTTTACTAGTGTTTCACAAGGATAAGACTGTTCTCTGTACCTCCCAGTAATTTCTTCTTATGGTGGTCTCTGAGTTCCACATCAATCAGGAGATTGTTATGCCTTCCTTTTATCCTGACCCTAAATCTGACAAGTAAAGGGATCGCCACTTGTTTGATGTGGTGCTTTACCTTACTGAGTCTTTCTGTAAGACGGATGCCTTGTTTGTCATCCCTGAGGGTCCCAGGGCTAGTTTGGCTGTGTCCAAGGTCACTATTGTATCCTGGATGAAGTCTACCATCCGCAAGGCTTATGAGCTCAGAGGGAAACCTGTTCCCTTCCACATTACAACACACTCCACCAGGTCTGTTGGGGCCTCCTGGGCCTACAAGAATCAGGCCTCGGCTGAACTGCTGTGTAAGGCAGCCACTTGGTCTTCTGTGCACACCTTTGCCAAACACAACCGTGTTGATGTTCTGGCTTCGGCTGAAGCCAGCTTTGGCAGGAAAGTCCTGGAGGCAGTTTTGCCTGTCTAGGACTTTACATTCCTATGCCTTATAGCTCTTTAACTGAGCCCTGCTGGCTCTTGTTCTTGTGTGCTGGGTTATGTTATACAGTGTCCGTTGACACTTTGTTAGTTTGGGCAGTTCCGTGTCCTGGATAGTCCATGGGAACTCTAGTATTATGGGAGACTGGCTCTTGGTTATTGCTTTCTCTTCCCACCCATGGGAGCTCAATGTTGGTACATCCTCATGGTACCTGTAAGCTATAGTGGACAACAGAGAAAAGAGGATTTTAGTCTTACCTGTTAAATCCTTTTCTCTTAGCCCATATAGCTTACAGGTCTCCCACCTAGTAAAGGGGCCATGCTTGGGTTTCCTGTGGCTGAACGTGGGATTACGATTGGGTCCATTCTCACAGGAGTTTTTGCTCTTCTTCTTCTTGTCTCTATCTAGCTCAGTAGGTTTATTGTCTCAAATCTATCTGGAAGAGGGGATTGGCTAGGTAGCCTGCATGGAGTAGGGGGAGGCTCCACCCTGCATTTCTTGAAGAATTGTTCCAGCCTACTGGGAGGAGCTGTCACCCCCCCATGGTACCTGTAAGCTATATGGACTAAGAAAAGGATAAAACAGGTAAGACTAAAATCCTCTTTTCGTCCAATATGGAATACAGGTACAATGGGAGGAGATCTTCCTTCCCTGGAAGGCAGGGACATTTCAAAAGATAATGTCTTGAAGGTGGAGCCTTCCCTTTCCTTCTACAGACTATCTCCGTCCCCCGCATCAGTTTCTGCCCACCCATCAGTTTTGATTTGTTCCAGTAGAGTGAAGAGGCTAGTAACATTGCTGCTTAGGTTTTACTTTATTTTGTATTTTATTCTTAGATATGGGGTGTTACAATTTCCCCATTAGGTTGGTTACCATTACTGGCTTCCCCTGGATGATTGGCCAGAGTACAGGTGCTGTTGTGGACCCTTGCAGGCCTGTGGAGAGAATCTTGCAGACCAAGTTTCTCTCTCCCAACTGGGTCTCTCTGAGGCTCTGTTTCTTCATAATGGTAACCTGAAGACAGAAGTTGAAGATTGGTTAGGAACCCTTTGAGTGCCATGGTCCACTTGTCCCAATTGATCCCCTTCCTACAGGGGTTGTTTAGGAGCCTTGAACTCCTGCACTCATTATGGGTATTTTATTACTTGTTTGTTCCTAAGTTTTGGAGCATTGATGGCTGCTTTAGGGTAGTTAACCCCTTACCTGCTGGTTTCCCTGGGTTTGGGGCTATTTCTGGGGTTTTCTCTCCAGAGTTACACATTTTTATTACCCCCCACAAGTCCCCTTGGGTCTTTGGGTATTTTTTGGAAATTGCAAACATTTTGGGGGTTTTTTTGTGCATGGCGCCTTTAAGGCGCTCTTTTAGCCACAGCCGCACTTGCTGCTTTGACTTCCATAGGACAAACTTCTCTGGAACTATATCTGCAACCGTTTGTCATACAGAGTTCTTCTTGTCTCCTCATGCCCTGTAATCTGGTTCATATCTGCAGTGTCATGGGGGCCCATGGGACCCGCAAGTGCAGTTGTAGGCGCTGCTAGGTTACAGCAATAAAAAAGACTACATTTCCCAGAATGCGGGTTTCCCAGGCTTTCTTCTGATTGGCTCCTGGTTTTACAGACTCCATTTTACTTCTCTATTGCTTACCCTATGCAGAGGTTGCCTCTCCTTGCTCTCCTTCTCAGATTAACACTTTGCCTGCCATATACATTTCTGGGCTTTTCTAGGGTGAATTATTATTCTGGGATACAGTATTTTGTATTTTATACTGTTTTAGACACTACTCCTGTTAGGATGTCAGATACAAAGGAACATAGGGCTAAACCAAAGGTAAAGGAATCAGGGGCATCTCTGACCCCCCTCACTTACTGTTCCTCATGCCAAGCAGAGCTTCCTAGAGAGTATTCAGGATCTCTATGTTCCTCATGCTCTGTGGTCCCTACTACACCTCTGGGGCCCTTCAGCCTTGAACAAGAGCCTGGGTGAAATAAATAAAGTCCACTATGGCACAATTTCTCCTGTCTTTCCAGGGGGATGGTGGTTAGGGGGTTCTCCATTCATGGAAACCCCTTACCACCTTTGTGTTGTGACCCTTAAGGCCCCAGGTATACCTGCACTCATGGCTTCCTCTGAGGAGGATTCCCTTGAGGATGACAAAGCAGAGGGGGAATATGAAGAAGGGGATTCTGCCTATTCTTTTGGAGACCCCTTTGAAGCAGACCCTGCTCCCCCTGCGGTGTGGCTCATCAAGGCCGTCTTGCAGACCCTTCAGGTCACTAACTTTCCTGATGAGGGTATGTCTTCATCTGATGTGCTTCAAAGATATAAAAAGTCTTCTACTGTCTTTTCACCCAATGCCATTCTGGATCAAATTATTTTGGATGAGTGGAAGACAGGACCTGCCCAAGACATTGTGCTGCCTGGGTCCAAGGATGAAATGCTGACCCCCCAAAAAATCACACCCACCAAAACACGCCTACATCCACGTGAAAGCCTAATCTCCCATTTCTAAGTTCATTTCAGCACACTGAGCACATACAGTTAACTTTTAAAAATGAATCAATATTAATTAACCATTATTGTCAACGATAAAAGCATGTTTTATGAATGTCATCTTCAGATTTGTCAAATTTACTAAAATAAACACTTGGAAGAAACTCATAAAACATGCTTTTGTCATTGATTGACAACATTAAGGTTTAATATCAAATGTTTAAAATATAACAATATGTTCTTAGTGAGCTTAGAATTTCAAAAAGTATGACATTCTAAGTTCACTGAGCGCATATGAGTCTATTTGAAATGGAAGTTATTACCTCTGCTGATTTTTTCTGATTTACATCACGAGGCTTAAATTATTAATATCAGAGTCTAGACAATGTCCGCATCCTGTCCACCCTGTCCTTCTCTACACACCGTCCACCCTTTCCTCCTCCACATACTGTCCACCTCCACACTGCCCACCCTGTGCTCCTCCCCACACTGTCCACCCTGTTCTCCTCTCCACGCTGTCCACCTTGTCCTCCTCCCCACACTGTCCACCCTGTCCTCCTCCACATACTGTCCACCTCCACACTGCCCACCCTGTGCTCCTCCCCACACTGTCCACCCTGTTCTCCTCTCCACGCTGTCCACCTTGTCCTCCTCCACATACTGTCCACCTCCACACTGCCCACCCTGTGCTTCTCCCCACACTGTCCACCCTGTCCTCCTCTCCACGCTGTCCACCTTGTCCTCCTCCCCACACTGTCCACCCTGTCCTCCTCCACACACTGCCCATTTCCACACTGTCCACCTCCACAATGCCCACCACAACACGTGGGAATTAAGTTCTTTGAGTGATTGAGGGTTTGGGTATGTTTGCAGATGTGAAAGGGTTAAGTGTAGACACATTTTGGAGAAGGGGGAGAGAGAGAGACACGATGGAGCTGAATACAGAAATGTAGAAAGTGGGAGAGAGAGAGCGACACATAGACATGTCGGCGAAAGGGGGGGAGAGAGAGAGGCATATGTGGGCAAAGGGAGAGAGAGAGAGAGATAGAGAGAGAGGAATATGTCAGCGAAGGGGGAGAGAGAGGCATATGTGGGCGAAGGGGGAGAGAGAGAGAGAGAGAGAGAGAGGAATATGTCAGCGAAGGGGGAGAGAGAGGCATATGTGGGCGAAGGGGAAGAGAGAGAGACAGAGGCATATGATGGAGAAGAAAAGGGAAACAAACAGGCATATGATGGAGAAGGGGGACAGACAGAGGCTTATAATGGAGAAGAGAAGGGGGACAGACAGAGGCATATAATGGAGAAGAGAAGGGGGACAAACAAGCATATGATGGAGGAGGGGGACAGACAGAGGAATATAATGGAGAAGGGGGACTTTGCTTCATTGACATTGAGGAGTGAAGTGAGGTGAATGTTACTGATGTATAAGAGCAAAAGTACAGAAATATCGAAAGCTGTAATGTCACTCCCAGTAACCGTTTGAGTGGCAGAAGGGAACACAACACATTGCTTTGCAATGCATTGTGTAGCCCTCTGACATTGAAAGGGTTAAGAAGTACTTGTCCATGGGTGATAGGACAACCGGAGCAAGCAGCATAGAAAGGCATGCCGCCGGCTTATACATTGTGCAACACTGCCGAATGTGCATGTCTGAGAGTGTCACACACATCCGTGGAGAATGAGAAGCCCAGAGCTGTGATCCAGCTCCCTGGATCTCCCATGATGTGTGTGTGCACAGGCTCCTCCATACACTACAAGTGCCATCCAGTCTGACATAGCAGCCGCTGATGTGCATGTAACTGTGCTCTGCCTTCTCGCCCCAGTAGATATGCCCCATAGGCCGGCGACTACCTCGCCTATAGGTAGGGCCGGACCTGCTGACAGTGAGTTGTGTTAATGGCTGGGGTGGCATGGATCCTGAACTTCACTCTGTGTTTTGGCTCTGCTTCGGGGAGACCAGTTGCCGCCCCTGTCAAACTGCTGCCTGGGTCCCATGGACCCAACGGGACCCATGTAAGGGCCGGCTCTTGTGAAAGATATCCAATAAGAGTCTGTCTATCTCTAAGAGATTCTTGAAGCTGTACCCCCTTCTCAATCGGCTTCTCCTCCTACTGTTTATCCCCCTGTTTCCAGGCTACCTAAATCCACAGCTCTGCCCCTGGCAGATGCTACAGCTCTTAAGGATATGAAGGATAGAAAGCTTGAAGCTATCCTCAGGTCCAGTTTTGAAGCCATTGGTGCTGCTTTGATGCCTATTTTTTCCTCTGCCAGGATTACCAGATCTATTGCTGGTTGGGGAGAACTGCTTATGGACGTCATCAGAGATGGTGCCCCTAAGGAGGACCTTTTGACCAACATGTCAGAGGCTCAGATATATGTTACTGATGTTCTTTTTGAAGCTGTCAGGTTGTCAGCTAAGGCTTCTGCCTTTTTCGTTACTGCGCAACGCACTCTGTGGCTTAAGATCTGACCTGCGGACCTCTATTGCAAGAAGTCACTGGTTTCCCTCCCCTTGTCACGGACACCAGAGTAAAAAATACACACGACACAGGTACAGTGAAGTTTAACCAATTTATTAAGATAAGCAAGAGTAAGCACTTCCCCAACCTTAGTAGGAACAGATGTGAGGACAGTTCCGAGCCCACTACCCAAGGATTGACACTGAACTGTAACCGGTTCTCGGTAGCCTATAGAGATAGATGGGAGAAGAACCAGGCTCGCAAATGGAAACCTGGAACGCCAGGAAACCTGATCACTGGAGCGACAGCTAAACTCCCAAACACAAGACAGGCAGACAGATGTCTCGAAGTAGTGACTCTACAATGGAGTGGTAGGAGGAGCGAGACAGAGTGTAACTAGTACTCCGAAAGCGTCACGGAACCGGTCTACCAGGTAGGCAAAGGGCGGAGGCAAGAGAGTGGAATGTAGCCAGCTGCAACACCGGTAAGTATGTGAAGGCAATACTGTACGTAGGCTACAGAGAGGAGGGTTACACAACAGGCCCAGGAGGCAACGAATACAGTGGCACAGGATGGAGGAAATGGAGTGAGGGGCAACCAGCAATTCTACCACGGAGGTACCAGCTGCATTACTCAAATGGAGCATGCCCACAACTAACCCAGACAGGTGGTAGTCAGACTGGAGTGAAGGACAGCACAGAGCATAAGTCAGACAAGCCACAGTCAACAGCCCGATTGGGTAGTCAGCCACAGCCAAGGTAAAAACAGAGCGGGTAGTCGGACTAAGCCAGGGTCATACACAGATCGGGTAGTCAGACAAAGCCACAGGATCGATCAGAAGAAAACACGAAAGCCAAGCAAGGGTCAAACGAGAGCAACACTGAAGAAACACAAAGATACACCACAAAAGGGAAAAAATTCCTAGCCTCAATGAGGTTTATAAAGCAGCAGAAGGAGGCGGGACCCAATTAGGCCCAATAGAATAGGCCCATAAACAAGCGTCCGTACCAGCGCCTGAAACATGACTTTAGCAATGAGGAAGTGGCTGGAGACCATGCAGGCCGGCAGCCGTACAGAGGTAAGAGAACAGGATCGCTTAGGCCTCAAAGGGAGACTGTGATACCCCTTTCAGGGCAAATCTCTGTTTGGTCCTGAGCGAAAGAGCACCCTGTTACTTCATCTATCCAACTGCCCTACCATGGCGAGGAAACAATGTCTTTTTCATCCATGCCAAACAGAGAAGCAAAGGCCGCAAGCCTCTGAGGCTTTCACCCAGAGCACGACCTCCATGCCCAAGCAGAAGTGACACTCTAAGAGAACCACTGCCAAGTCCAAGCAGGCACCCATTGGTAGACGTTTGCTCCCTTTCCACAACGCATGTGGGACAGTATTTTTTGCAGGTGGTTTTGGAAGGTTACAGAATAGGGTTCAAGTTCCTTCCTCCCCTCAGGTTCTTCCAGTCCAGGGTTCCCAAGGGCCAGGAAAAGCTTTGTCTCTTCAGAGAAGCAGTTCAATCTTTTCTGGGCACGGGAGTTCTTGTTCCAGTTCCACTTCAAGAGAGAGGTTCAGATTTTTATTCAAACCTGTTTGTGGTGTCCAAGAAGGATGGTGGCAAATGCCCTATTCTGGATCACAAGGACCTCAATTCTTATGTGGAGAATGCTCACTTTAAGATGGAGTCCTTGTGCTCTGTCATTGCAGCTATGTGCTCAGTAGAATTACTGGCATCTATGGACCTGCAGGACGCTGACTTGCAAATCCCTATCCACCTGGACAGTCAGCGGTATCTCCGTTTTGCTTTAGGCATGAAGCACTACCAGTTCAACTCTCTGCCATTTGGGCTGACCTCCACTCCTCAGATGTTTCCCAGGGTTCTGGAGGCCTTGATGGCCTTCATTCACAGCCAGGGGATTCATGTAACTCCTTACATGGACGACCTTCTGCTGAAGACACCATAGCAAGAACTCCTGGCCCAGGACTGTGCTCAAATTCTGGTCCACCATGGGTGGATTCTGAACATGTTGAAATCTTTCCCAGTTTTCTCTAACAAGCCAAAAAATGATGTGAGAGGCTCTGAGCACGAAGAAAAGCACAATGGCTTGTTCTCCGGCTAATCACCGCTCAAGAGTATCACATTTTAGCTCTCTAGTGCCATTACAGAGAAGAAATTTCCACATGCATATTAGACTAATCCTGCCCATAAGGGCAGTCCAGTATCAAAATAATTGGTAAGTCCCCTCTGCACGGGAAAACCAGCTAACCCCACACGTACGTTGCGGTCTTATTTGGTCCTCGTCAGTGAGGTGCAGTTGGCTTCCTTAGGCACTGAGAGCAAGGGGTCCACATCTGGATTACCCTTTACACTTAGGGAGAGACCCTAAGTGTTTCGTAGAAACAAGCCATAAAATGATGTGAGAGGCTCTGAGCATGAACAGAAGCACAATGGCCTGTTCTACGGCTAGTCACCGCTCAAGAGTATCACATTTTAGCTCTTTAGTGCCATTACATAGGAGAAATTTCCACATAGATATTAGACTAATCCCACCCATAATGGCAGTGCAGCACCAAAATGATGGGCAAGTCCCCTCTGCACGGTAAAACCAGCTAACCCCAGACGTACGTTTCGGACTTATTTGAGCCTCGTCAGTGACATAAAGCTGGTTTCCCTAGGCACTGAGAGCAAGGGTCCACATCTGGATTATCCTTTATACTTAGGGAGAGACCCTAAGTGCTTCCTAAAAAAAAAAAAAAAAAGCCAAAAAATTATGTGAGAGGCTCTGAGCACGACCAAAAGCACAATGGCCTGTTCTCCGGCTAGTCACCGCTCAAGAGCATCACATTTTAGCTCTCTAGTGCCATTACAGAGGAGAAATTTCCACATACATATTAGACTAGTCCCATCCGTAAGGGCGTTCCAGTACCAAAATGATGGGCAAGTCCTCTCTGTACAGTAAAACCAGCTAACCCCAGACATACATTTCAGCCTTATACGGGCCTCATCAGTGAGGTGCAGCTGGCTTCCCTAGTCACTGAGAGCAAGGGGTCCACATCTGGATTATCCTTTATACTTAGAGAGAGACCCTGTTTTGTAGAAACAAGACAAAACATTATGTGATAGCTTCTGAGCACAAACAAAAGCACAATGGCCTGTTCTCCGGCTAATCACCGCTCAAGAGCATCACATTTTAGCTCTCTGGTACCATTACAGAGGAGACATTTCCACAAACATATTAGACTAATCCCACCCATAAGGGCGGTCCAGTAGCAAAATGATGGGCAAGACCCCTCTGCACACGAACAAAAGCACAATAGCCTGTTCTCCAGCTAGTCACCGTTCAAGACCATCAAATTTTAGCTCTCTACTACTATTACAGAGGAGAAATTTTCACATACATATTAGACTAATCCCGCCCATAAGGGCGGTCCAGTACTAAAACAATGGGCAAGTCCCCTCTGCACAGTAAAACCAGCTAACCCCAGACTTACGTTTTGGCCTTATTTGGGCCTCGTCAGTAAGGTGCAGCTGGTTTCCCTAGGCACTGAGAGCAAGGGGTCCACATCTGGATTACCCTTTACACTTAGGGAAAGACCCTAAGTGTTTCGTAGAAACAAGCCAAAAAATGACGTGAGAGCCTCTGAGCATCAACAAAAGCACAATGGCCTGTTCTCCAGCTAGTCACTGCTCAAGAGTATCACATTTTAGATCGCTAGTGTCATTACAGAGGAGAAATTTCCACATACATATTAGACTAATCCCGCCCATAAGAGTGGTGCAGTACCAAAATGATGGGCAAGTCCCCTCTGCATGGTAAAACCAGCTAACCCCAGACGTACGTTTCAGCATTATTTGGGCCTCACCAGTGAGGTGCAGCTGGCTTCCCTAGGCACTGAGAGCAAGGGGTCCACATCTGGATTACCCTTTATACTTAGGGAGAGACCCTGTTTCGTAGAAACAAGCCAAAAAATTATGTGAGAGGTTCGGAGCACAAACAAAAGCACAATGGCCTGTTCTCCGGCTAATCACCACTCAAGAGCATCACATTTTAGCTCTCTGGTGCCATTACAGAGAAGACATTTCCACAAACATATTAGACTAATCCCACCCATAAGGGCGGTCCAGTAGCAAAATGATGGACAAGACCCCTCCGCACATTAAAACCAGCTAACCCCAGACGTATGTTTCGGTCTTATTTGGGCCTCGCCAGTGATGTGCAGCTAGCTTCCATAGGCACTGAGAGCAAGGGGTCCACATCCGGATTACCCTTTGCACTTAGGGAGAGACCCTAAGTGTTTCATAGAAAGAAGCCAAAAAATGACGTGAGAGGCTCTGAGCACGAACAAAAGCACAGTGGCCTGTTCTCCGGTTAGTACTGCTGAAGAGCTTCACATTTTAGCTCCCTAGTGCCATTACAGAGAAGAAATTTCTACATACATATTAGACTAATCCCTCCCATATGGACAGGCCAGCACCAAGACAATGGGCAAGTCTCCTCTGCACGGTAAAACCAGTTAACCCCAGACATACGTTACGACCTTATTTGCATCTTGTCAGTAAGATGCAGCTGGCTTCCCTAGGCACTGAGAGCAAGGGGTCCACGTCTGGATTACCGTTTATACTTAGGGAGAGACCCTGTTTCGTAGAAACAAGTCAAAAAATTATGTGAGAGCTTCTGAGTATGAACAGAAGCACAATGGCCTGTTCTCCGCTTAATCACCGTTCAAGACCATCAAATTTTAGCTCTCTAGTACCATTGCAGACAAGAAATTTCCATATACATATTAGTAGTGTTGAGCGAGCACCCCGATGCTCGGGTGCTCGGGTGCTCTGACCGAGCACCGCCGGAGGCTCGAGTGCTCGGCCGAGCACCCGAGCCCCATTGAATCCAATGGGGCGACACAAGCATTACACCAGGCACCCCCTGCTCTGATGAGGGGAGGGTGCCTGGTCAATGCCCCCCTTCATCTCCACAATGCCCCTCTTCCACAATGTCCCCCTTCCACAATGTCCCCCTTCCACAAAGTGCCCCTTCATCTCCGCAATGCCCCCTTCATCTCCGCAATGCCCCCTTCATCTCCGCAATGTCCCCCTTCCACAATGTCCCCCTTCCACAATGTGCCCCTTCATCTCCGCAATGCCCCCTTCATCTCCGCAATGCCCCCTTCATCTCCGCAATGTCCCACTTCATCTCCGCAATGCCCCCTTCATCTCCGCAATGCCCCCTTCATCTCCGCAATGTCCCCCTTCCACAAAGTGCCCCTTCATCTCCGCAATGCCCCCTTCATCTCCGCAATGTCCCCCTACCTCCAGTCCCTGGTGGTCCAGCGGAGCGTCTGCAAGATCTGTGCCTCCTCCGGCACAGATCCCTTCCACCCGAACATGGCGGGCGAGCACATGGCAGTACTCCTACGAGTACCGCCATGTGCCGAGCAGAGCGATGCTCGAGCCGATCCGAGCATCGGCCGAGCATGCTCGCTCAACACTACATATTAGACTAATCCCACCCATAAGGGTGATACAGTACCAAAATGACAAGCAAGGCCCCTCTGCACAGTAAAACCAGCTAACCACAGACATACGTTTTGGCCTTATTTGGGTTTTGTCAGTGAGGTGCAGCTGGCTTTCCTAGGCACTGACAGCAAGGGGTCCATGTCTGGATTACCCTTTGCACTTAGGGAGAGACCCTAAGTATTTCGTAGAAACAAGCCAAAAAATGATGTGAGAGGCTCTGAGCACGAACAATAGCACAATGGCCTGTTCTCTGGCTAGTCACTGCTCGAGAGCATCACATTTTAGCTCTCTAGTGCCATTACAGAGAAGAAATTTCCACATGCATATTAGACTAATCCCGCCCATAAGGGCAGTCCAGTATCAAAATAATTGGTAAGTCCCCTCTGCACGGGAAAACCAGCTAACCCCACACGTACGTCGCGGTCTTATTTGGCCCTCGTCAGTGAGGTGCAGTTGGCTTCCTTAGGCACTGAGAGCAAGGGGTCCACATCTGGATTACCCTTTACACTTAGGGAGAGACCCTAAGTGTTTCGTAGAAACAAGCCATAAAATGATGTGAGAGGCTCTGAGCATGAACAGAAGCACAATGGCCTGTTCTACGGCTAGTCACCACTCAAGACTATCACATTTTAGCTCTTTAGTGCCATTACATAGGAGAAATTTTCACATAGATATTAGACTAATCCCACCCATAATGGCAGTGCAGCACCAAAATGATGGGCAAGTCCCCTCTGCACGGTAAAACCAGCTAACCCCAGACGTACGTTTCGGCATTATTTGGGCCTCGCCAGTGAGGTGCAGCTGGCTTCCCTAGGCACTGAGAGCAAGGGGTCCACATCTGGATTACCCTTTATACTTAGGGAGAGACCCTGTTTCATAGAAATAAGCCAAAAAATTATGTGAGAGGTTCTGAGCACAAACAAAAGCACAATGGCCTGTTCTCCGGCTAATCACCGCTCAAGAGCATCACATTTTAGCTCTCTGGTGCCATTACAGAGAAGACATTTCCACAAACATATTAGACTAATCCCACCCATAAGGGCGGTCCAGTAGCAAAATGATGGGCAAGACCCCTCCGCACATTAAAACCAGCTAACCCCAGACGTATGTTTCGGTCTTATTTGGGCCTCGCCAGTGATGTGCAGCTAGCTTCCATAGGCACTGAGAGCAAGGGGTCCACATCCGGATTACCCTTTGCACTTAGGGAGAGACCCTAAGTGTTTCATAGAAAGAAGCCAAAAAAATGACGTGAGAGGCTCTGAGCACGAACAAAAGCACAGTGGCCTGTTCTCCGGTTAGTACTGCTGAAGATCATCACATTTTAGCTCCCTAGTGCCATTACAGAGAAGAAATTTCTACATACATATTAGACTAATCCCTCCCATATGGGCAGGCCAGCACCAAAACAATGGGCAAGTCTCCTCTGCACGGTAAAACCAGTTAACCCCAGACGTACGTTACGGCCTTATTTGTGTCTCGTCAGTAAGATGCAGCTGGCTTCCCTAGGCACTGAGAGCAAGGGGTCCACGTCTGGATTACCCTTTATACTTAGGGAGAGACCCTGTTTCGTAGAAACAAGTCAAAAAAATTATGTGAGAGCTTCTGAGTACGAACAGCAGCACAATGGCCTGTTCTCCGGTTAATCACCGTTCAAGACCATCAAATTTTAGCTCTCTAGTACCATTGCAGAGAAGAAATTTCCACATACATATTAGACTAATCCCACCCATAAGGGTGGTCCAGTACCAAAAAGGATGAGCAAATCCCCTCTGCGCGGTAAAACCAGCTAACCCCAGACGTATGTTTTGGCTTTATTTGGACTCATCAGTGAGGTGCAGCTGGCTTCCCTAGGCACTGAGAGCAAGGGGTCCACGTCTGGATTACCCTTTACACTTAGAGAGAGACCCTAAGTGTTTCGTAGAAACAAGCCATAAAATGATGTGAGAGGCTCTGAGCACAAACAAAAGCACAATGGCCTGTTCTCCAGCTAGTCACTGCTCAAGAGTATCACGTTTTAGCTCTCTAGTGCCATTACAGAAGATAAATTTCCACATACATATTAGACTAATCCCACCCCTAAGGGTGGTCCAGTACCAAACCAAATCCCCTCTGCACTATAAAACCAGCTAACCCCAGACATACGTTTCAGCCTAATTTGGGTCTCATCAGTGAGGTGCAGCTGGCTTCCCTAGGCACTGAGAGCAATGGGTCCATGTCTGGATTACCCTTTACACTTAGGGAGAGACCCTGTTTCGTAGAAACAAGCCAAAAAATGACGTGAGAGCCTCTGAGCACGAACAAAAGCACAATGGCCTGTTCTCTGGCTAGTCACCGTTCAAGATCATCAAATTTTAGCTCTCTAGTGCCATTGCAGAGGAGAAATTTCCACATACTTTTTAGACTAATCCTGCCCATAAGGACAGTTCAGTACCAAAATGATGGGCAAGTCCCCTCTGCACGGTAAAACCAGCTAACCCCAGACATACGTTTTGGCCTTATTTGGGCCTTGTCAATGAGGTGCAGCTGGCTTCCCTAGGCACTGAGAGCAAGGGGACCACAGCTGGATTACCCTTTACGCTTAGACAGAGACCCTAGGTGCTTTGTAGAAACAAGCCAAAAAATAACGTGAGAGGCTCTGAGCACGAACAAAAGCACAATGGCCTGTTCTCAAGAGCATCACATTTTAGTTCTCTAGTACTATTATAGAGAAGACACTTCCGTAAACATATTAGACTAATCCCACCCATAAGGGCAGTACAGTACCAAAACAATGGACAAGACCCCTCTGCACACTAAATATAGCTAACCCCAGACAAACATTTTAGCCTTATTTGTGCCTCACCAGTGAGGTACAGTTGGCTTCCCTAGGTACTGATATCAAGGTGGCCACGTCTGGATTACCCTTTGCACTTAAGGAGAGACCCTAAGTGTTTCGTAGAAACAAGCCAAAAAATGATGTGAAAGGCTCTGAGCACGAACAAAAGCACAATGGCCTGTTGTCCGGCTAGTAACTGCTCAAGAGCATCACATTTTAGCTCTCTAGTGCCATTACAGAGAAGAAATTTCCACATACATATTAGACTAATCCCGCCCATAAGTGCGGTCCAATACCAAAATGATGGGTAAGTCCCATCTCAGTGCCTAGGGAAGACAGCTGCACCTCACTGTCGAGGCCCAAATAAGGCTGAAACGTACGTCTGGGGTTAGCTGGTTTTTCCATGCAGAGGGGACTTGCCCATCATTTTGGTACTGGACCGCCCTTATGGGCGGGATTAGTCTAATATGTATGTGGAAATTTCTCCTCTGTAATGGCACTAGAAAGCTAAAATGTGATGCTCTTGAGTGGTGCCTAGCCATAGAACAGGCCATTGTGCTTTTGTTTGTGCTCAGAGCCTCTCACATCATTTTTTGGCTTGTATCTGCAAAACAGTTGGGGTCTCTCCCTAAGTGTTAAGGGTAATCCAGACATGGACCCCTTGCTCTCAGTGCATAGGGAAACTAGCTGCACCTCACTGATGAGGCCCAAATAAGGCTGAAATGTGAGTCTGGGGTTGGCTGATTTTTCTGTGCATTGGGGACTTGCCCATCATTTTGGTACTAGGCTGCCCTTATGTGTGGGTTTAGGCTAATATGTATGAGGAAATTTATCCTCTGTAATGGCACTAGAGAACTAAAATGTGATGCTCGTGAGTGGTGATTAGCCAGAGAACAGGCCATTGTGCTTTTGTTTGTGCTCAGAGCCTCTCACATCATTTTTTTGGCCAGTTCATTCTAAGGAATTGTTTTTTCTGGGGCTCCGGTTAAACACCTGTCCAGGGAAGGTCTTTCTGACACATGACTCCATTCTGCAGATCATGAGACTGGTATCCCAAGCTCTGGAATGGTCATCGGCCTTGGTCACAAAGTTCATGAAACTTACAGACCGCATGGTGTCCATGGCCCACGGCAGGGAACTCCAGAGACTCATTATCCTTTCATGGCACGGAGATCCAGATCTCCTGGATCTGCAGATTTCCCTAACTTCCGAAGTCAGATAGGATCCGCAGTAGTGTTTGCACAGGAGCAACCTGGAACAAGGGAAACTGTTTGTGAACTCAGAGTGGACCTTTGTCACGACGGATGCCAGCCTGATGGGCTGGGGTGCATTCTGTGTCACCTGTGAATCCAGGGCAGACGGACTTTGTCGGAGTCCCTTCAGTCCATCAATGTTCTGGAGCTCCGGATGATCTGGCTCGTTCTGGTGTAATGGTCCCTTCAACTGAGGGGTCATTCCGTGTCCATTCGGACAACGCCATGGCCTTGGCTTCCATCAACAAGCAAGGAGGCACTCAAAGCACTCCCGCTTGGTCAGAGGTCAGTATATCTTGGGTTGGGCAGAAGCTAACGTTCCTACCATTTCCGCCATTCACATTCCAGGGGTAGACAACATCCTGGTGGACTTCCTAAGTCACCAAACAGTGGACCCAGGGAGTAGGAGCTCCATCCAGATGTCTTTCGCCCTGATTGTGCAAAGGTGGGGTCTTCTCCAGATAGACCTGATGGCCACAAGGAACAACAGGAAGGTTCCAATGTTTTGTCCCTGTTGGAGGGACCAACTGGCCTTCACCACAGATGCAATGTCAATTCCATGGTGCTTTCACAGACCTTACATCTTTCCTCCACTTCCTCTCATTCCCAGAGTGTTCAGGAAAATACTGATGGATGGTACAACGGTCATTATGGTTGCTCCATACTGGACCAGCAGGGTGTGGTTCCTGGAGTTAGTGTGTTTATCTATTCAGGATACATTTCCATTGCCACTCAGATCAGACTTCCTCCTTCAGGGGTACCTCTGGAAGGAGGACATGGACAGGATGGCTTTGACAGCATGGCTGTTGAAGTCTCCATCCTGAGGAGGAAAGGGATCTTTCCTGAGGTTTTCTCCACTATGATCCAGGCTAGAAAGCCTGTCTCCTCTAAGGCCTACCACAGGGTTTGTTCCATTTTTCAGGGTTTGGTCCATTTTCATACATGGTGTGTAGACAGAGCTCTGTCTTCACAGGAGTTTGACCTTCTGGTGGTCCTGTTCTTTCTGCAGGATGGTGTGAATGAAGCACTTAGTCTGTGCAAACAATGCTGCACAGTGAAGTGGGGCACAAAACTCTTGCGCCAACTAAACTTTGTGTTTTGCTTTGCATTCCTGACCAGTCTACAAGCAGTAGAGCAAACAAACTGACTAATATGCACATTCCACTGGGATTGATGTAAAAAATAGATCTACAAGCGTAACAATTCTGCATAAAACCTTATGATAAAACTGTCAATGTGCTTAATAAAAAATCAATCTGCAGATATAACAGTTCTTTGTCAAACCATATGTATAGATACTAATAGATTTAAAAATATAACAGTCCTGTATACAACCTTATGATTAAGAAATTCTGTACCATGCAAGAGGAATGTATACACTTAAATAAGGAGACCATATAGATGTCCGAATCTATATTTCTTGATATTCATAACTGATATATAACAATTATAATAGTTACTGGCTGATCTTATAGGTCCTTAGAAGATCTGGAGTGGGCAGATCTTTTTATCATGATTCACTGGTAGTTCATAGAGTCACCAGTTGGCTAAAAAAGGTATTCTTCCGATGTATCTATGGGATCTCAAATACAGAATTTGAATTATGGAGTTCCTTGCTTGCTGTCTGTGCCCGGGATAGCTCAGGTGAGATTCATAGAAAAAGAAAAACAGAAAAGGCAGAGCACAGGAACATCTAAGTGTAGTATGTAAATAATATTGAATATGATCCCAATAGTAATAGCAGGGCTCAAAATTTCCACTTGCCTCCTCGCATTTGGCAAGGAGAAACTGAGCGAGGAAACTCAGCTGATTGGTATGCCATTGCTCTACATTCCGCTTTACTGCTCTCTTCCCCGCTTATACCCACACCGAATTTATGTGAGCGTGCTAGGTATGAGCAGCATGCGATGTTGCCTCCCACATGTCAGAGAGCTGTAGTTCAAGTGTCTCCTGAGTCCTGAGTCGTCACGACAGGGGGGAGGCTAAGGGGGCTGGAGCACTGAGTTTGTATCACGGTGCCCGTGCTAGCGCTGGCGACATTATGACCAGGGCTACTTCCTGATTCCTTTTATTGGCTAATGTAGTTTTGCTCCGCCCAGTGCTAGCCCTTAAATACTGAGCCCTGTCACTTCTGCTGTGCCCTTACGCGGTGTTCCCGTTGCTAAGCACTTGTTCCTGTATTCGTGTGACTCCTGTGTATGACCCAGACTGCCTGACTACTCTGCCTGTATACGTTCCTGCTCTGTGTACCGACCCGGATTAGCTGATGTTCCTGCTCTGTGTACCGACCCGGCCCGGCTGACGTTCCTGCTCTGTGTACCGACCCGGATTGGCTGACGTTCCTGCTCTGTGTACTGTCCTGGCCTGGCTGACGTTCCTGCTCTGTGTACCAACCCGGATTGGATGACGTTCCTGCTCTGTGTATCGACCCGGCCTGGCTGACGTTCCTGCTCTGTGTACCGACCCGGTGCAGCCGGATATTTTATGGACAATTCATTTGCTGCATTACACAAGATTCTGCTGGTTGGCTATCGAAGCCATTGATGGCAGGCCGTTGGTACCGGCACAAATCACTATGGAAACTATACCGCTGTCTATGCGTATTGGGGCGCTCCACATGGAGAAACAGTGTTTCCAGATTATCCAGTCTCCTCACCATGCTGTCATCCAGGGGTTTCCATGGTTACATCTGCACAACCCTCGGTTTGACTGGCAGACTTGCGAGATAACAGCTTGGTCTGAATATTGTATTAAACATTGTATTTCACACCCTTCCCAGGTAAATTGCAGAGAGGGACAATCTTCAATTAAGATAAGGGAAAAACCTGAAAAACTTGTCAAGGGGGGCAGGGATTTCATTGTTTTCATAGGAATAAGAGTGTCCCCTTCTGTTATCTGTCCAGTCTATGGACTGTATTCCACATCTGAGAAGAGATTGCTTACACTGGGTAAAAGGAGCGGGAGGGGAATATTGCTTGTGAATATCTCTCAAACCATAAAGGTTTGAGAGATAAGACTTATATCATTCTTCATGTTTTTTTAATGCCTACAAAATAAAATAAAGATAAAACAAAGTATTACTATCCCTTTAAGAAAATTAGTTCATTACTAGTACTTCAAGCATACAGATATTAGTCACCCTCACAGATTTCTGTCTCATTACTAATATTGGGATCATATTCAATATTATTTATATACTACACTCAGATGTTCTGGTGTGCTGTCTTTTCTGTTTTTCTCAATCTACAAGCAATTCTGTCAAATATTTTCTTCAGCTTCCCAATCTTGTCTTGTCTTCAACAATTCTCCGTAACTTCCATTTCTTAGTGACATTTCAGAGAGTGGAAAGTGCAAGCAGGAAGTGTTTTGATGTCTTTTTATAGCCTTTCCCTGCTTTGTAAGAGTCAATTATCTTTATTTTCTGTTCAGCCAGAATTCAAACTTGAAAGAAAAGAGAATATGATTTTATGAATATACTATTATAACGATTTGTAAGAGAGGGCTTGGTATCTGCCTAACTTTCCTAAATGACATATCTGTAGTGCTATAATTAGAAATTTCAATATTATATCTTATATCACACAAATGTTGCAAAAAACACCACTAAACAAAGGTTCATAAAAAATGTCTCAACTGTCATGTCAAGGACTGGATTTCCCATTAGGAAGAGTAGGCAACCATCTAAAGTGCCAAGTTCTGAGGGACATCTAAGCCTTACAGGCCACTCTCTTTTGAGTTGTGGGGGCATGGCCAACATAATTCCAATGCCCAGTCAGGTCAGTTTTCATGTCACTGTTTGGCCAGTTAATGTAAGTATTTCCATGTTACAGGTTACAAGGATATTAACCTGTAACTTAGACTTTACATCTTCTGCAAGTCCATAATATGTAAAATCAAACTGATTTTCATTTGCACTTTCTTGACACTGTTATACCCCAAAAGTAAGCTCACTGCCTCTCTCGTTACAGAGAGCTTTCTGATCAGGTGTTCATGAAAGCAGGGATAATGATACAATGCAATGCTCTCTATGCTGTATATTATCTTTTTTACATTGTATCTTTTTTTTACATAGTATCACCATACCTGTTTTCACAGTCCCTGACAGAAAGCTCTCTGGAAACAGATCAAGGGACATAAAAGGATAAGATAGGATACAATAAAAATAAAAGGTTACTATATCTTTAAGGGTATTTTTAGTGCCAGTGAATAGTGGATGGGGATTGGGGTGTGTGAGAACAAGGGATGGAGCTAGGGATGCCTATTGTTCCTTGCATAGGACTACTTGGACTTTAAATTTGGTCCTGCTCATGGACTATTCTGTGACAAACAATATAACAATTTTTTATTATCTGACTATACCTACATTCTGTGTTGTGTACTGAAGATCTGAGAATGCCTGCAATGAATATTATGACTACTAATCTGTTTCAATGATTTTGAAAAAGAGAAACTACATCATTATCATGCTCAGCATATCTTTAAATTTTATGGCCGATTTCAAGTAATCTTATCAAACATATCTTAAACTGGCCACTGCTTGGCAGATAAGGTGTCTAATTTTATTAAAGAGAGATACATTGTTGGGGTGTGTGTTATATTTAAGAAGCTAAATCATTATTAAAATGTTTTTTTAATATTTTCCATGTTCTTATCAACCATATATTATAATTTTCCTGAACATTCACACGTTCATAGAACTGTAATAGCCCCTGCTACATTTCTGTTGCCCGTGTTAAAAATTCACCTTTCCCTTGTATTCCCCACTGATCCTAATGCAAGGAGCTATGGCTGATCGTCAGCCAGTATAAGTGTCAGACAAATATTACTGGCTGGATTCCATGTGGGCTGGCCAAACATTGGAAGTTGAGATGAGCATTGCAAACCTCCAACATCGCTCATATGAAAGGCCTGCCCAGAGGCAGCCATGCAGATCTTACCTGCTGTATTTTTAATGTGTTCTGGCATGAATTCAGTAAAGAAACAGCTTGCTGAAATTTGATGGGGGTTAGCCACTAAGGTGTGATAAACAGGTAATAAAGACAAAAACAGTTTCACTTTAGTAGATTGGCTCCATAGAATAACATAGGAATTGGAGAAGTGTTATCCCTGGACAAGTCATCTCCACTTTATCACCTTTTTATCACGCCTTAGTGAATAACCCCCATTGTGTTAATGTGAGGCAATAGTCACCCATGTGAAATGTACCATACCCTAATATTGTACCTTTCACCACGGGCACATTACCAATGCACGATTGCTGCATTGTTGCTAGTGTGAAAGAAGCCTACAGAGGTATGATTGTAGATCTATCACTACAGACATAGGGCAGAAAGCAAAAGATAAGCAATTCTAATCAGCATTTTGACACCTTGAATGATAGATTTAAAGGAATAGTAACCTCGAAAAAAAAAGTACAGGTGAATCTATAGGTACAATTAAAACATACTTACTGCCCTCATTCCCATCTCTCAAACCGTTATGGTTTGAGAGATGTAATAAAATAAAGGTCTCCGTTCCCTCCCCTTTCGTCGACCGACTTTAGGCAGCTCATCAGGAATGCTGACATCGGGATATCTAACTATAATTACTTCATTTGAATGGTCTACAATGTGTGCTTGCAAGCCAGGCACACGTTGTAGACCATACCGATGAAATAATTATAGTTATGTATCTCGATGACCTAGCTCCTGAAGAGCCTCCTTCTGGTCCTGGAAGCAGGAACTCATGACGTCCACTATACAGCGGACATATGAGAAGTGGGAGGGAGCGGAGACCTTTATTTTATTACATCTCTCAAACCATAACAGTTTGAGAGATGGGAATGAGGGCAGTAAGTATGTTTTAATTGTACCTATAAATTGGTCTGTACTTTTTTTTCGATGTTACTATCTCTTTAATTCCTATGCATTGTACCCTATGATGCATTTGTTTTGCTCCAGAACTGCTCTTGTTTTTTGTTCTGCACAAGACCCTTAAAGGGATAGTAATGTTTCATAATAAAAGCAGGTCTAATTAATCTTCATAGTATTTGGGCCTTGGAGAGTGTTATTTCAATTCTGTCAGAGTTGTAGTTCAAGAGTAATTGAATGATAAAGTACCATCATCCCGACTCTTCTGCTGATATAACACTGCTCACCTAACAGCAGCAGGGAGTGTCCAGGTAGATTGCAGAGAGGGACAATCTTCAATTAAGATAAGGGAAAAAGCTGAAAAATCCTGTCAAGGGGGCTAGGGTTTTCATTGTTCTCATAGTAAGAATTTTGACCCTTGATGTGAGCTGTTTGGTCTATGGACTGGATTCCACATCTGAGGAGTGGGGGCTTACACTAGGTGAAAGGGGCGGGAGGGGGAAAATTTATCATTCAATTACTCTTGAACTACAATACTCACAGTAATGAAATAACACTCTCTATGGCTCAAATACTATGAAGATTAATTGGAGTTGTTTTTGTTTAATTGGAGTTGTTGTTTTTAAGCAAAAGATGGGTGAACAATGCAATGTTGCACCTCTGGTTCTTAAGGGGTTAATATTTTATCAGTTGGCGATTAATAACATATTTCCCTTTAATGCAAAATACATAATTTTTTTTTTTTAAGTGGATTATGACTGTAGAATTTATATACCATTATAAAAGCAAAAAGAAAAGGTGATCATAGTTCAAATCAATGAATAAAAATGTAGTACTTTGTGACCTAAATTCATATATTTAATCAGATTTCAAAACTATGATCTTATCAGAAAAGATTACTTGGTTATCTAAGTCAGATAACAAATTGTAAATGGTAGATATCACTGGCGCCAGTTCAGAAGCATTTCTTACATTTACTAAATACTTCTGTCAAAGTCCCAGTTGAGATATGTGTGTGTGTGTGTATGTGTGTGTGTATGTGTATGTGTGTGTGTGTGTATATATGTGTGTGTGTGTGTGTGTGTGCGTGTGTGTGTGTATGTGTGTGTGTGTGTGTGCGAGTGTGTATGTGTGTGTGTGTATGCACGCGTGTGTGTGTGTGCGCGTGTGTGTATGTGTGTGCGCGTGTGTGTATGTGTGTGCGCGTGTGTGTGTGTGTGTGTGTGTGTGTGTGTATCTGTGTGTATATGTGTATATATATATATATATATATATACACATATATTTATATATGTGTGTGTGTGCAAAAGCAGGATTGAATAAATGCTGTAAAGTAAGAATGCTTTAAAAATAGACATGTTAATAGTTTACTTTTATCAATTAACAAAATGATAGTGAGTGAACAGAAGGAAAATCTACATAAAATCAATATTTGGTGTGACCACCCTTTGCCTTCTCTGCTAGGTACACTTGTACAAAGCCAGGGATTTGGTAGGCTTATAGTCAGGTGTATGATTAAACAATTATACCAAACAGGTGCTAATGATCATCAATTTAATATGTGGTTTGGAACACAATCATTAACAGAAACAGCTGTGTAGGAGGAATAAAAATGACCGAGGAACAGCCAAACTCAGCTAACAAGGTAAGGTTGCTGAAGACAGCTTAATGACAAAAGTCATACACTATGACAAGACTGAGCAAAGCAACAAGACACAAAGTATTTATACTGCATCAGCAAGGTCTCTCCCAGGCAGAAATTCCAAGGCAGGCAGGGATTTACAGATGAGCTGTGCAAGCTCTTTTGAAGAAGCACAAAGAAACAGGCAATTGTGAGGACCTTAGAAGCAGTGGTTGGCCAAGGAAAGTGCAGCAGATGAAAGACACATCATGCTTACTTCCCTTCGCAATTGGAAGATATCCAGCAGAGCCATCAGCTCTGAATTGGCAGAAAACAGTGGGATACTGGTACACCCATCTACTGTCCGAGAAGTCTGGTCAGAAGTGGTCTTCATGGAAGACTTGCGTCCAAAAAGCCATACCTTCAACGTGGAAACAAGGCTAAGCAACTCAATTATGTACAAAAACACAGGAACTTGGGTGCAGAAAAATGATAGCAGGTGCTCTGGACTGAAATATTTGGTTTGTAGCAGAAGGCAGTTTGTTTGCTGAAGGGCTTGAGAGAGGTACAAGAATGAGTGTCTGCAGGTAACAGTGAAGCATGGTGGAAGGTCCTTGCAAGTATGGGGCTGCATTTCTGCAAAGGGTGTCAGGGATGTTCTCAGAATTAATGGTCTCCTCAATTCTGAGACATTCAGGCAGATTCTTATCGACATCATGCAATAGCATCAGGGAGACATCTGACTGGCCCCAAAATTATTCTGCAGCATGACAATGACCCGAAAAATACAGCCAAAGTCATTAAGAACTATCTTCATCGTAAAGCAAAACAAGAAGTCTGGGAATTGATAGTATGGTCCCCACAGAGCCCTGATTTCAACATCATTGAGTCTGTCGGGATTAAATGAAGAAAGAGAAGCAAATGAGGCTGCTGAAATCCACAGAAAGAACTGTGGATAGTTCTCCAAGATGTTTGGAACAACCTACCTGCTGAGTTCATTAACAAACTGCATGCAAGTGTACCTAGAAGAATTGATGCTGTTTTGAAAGCAAAGGGTGGTCACACCAAATATTGATTTGATTTAAATTTTCCTCTGTTCACTCACTATCATTTGTTCACACCTGCCTAAGACATTTGCACAGTACTGTGCGTGTTTGCGTGTGTGTGTGTGTGTGTACTGGGGGACATCTGTGGGTTTATTATGAAATACAATTATTGTGACAACATTTAACAGTGGTACACTGTGACATTTTTTATAGGTATATAAGTGGCTGAGGATGTGAAAGCAGCAGACTGGTTATTAGACAAGCTCTGAATCTGCTGAAAGATGTCATAATTGTGGCTGATTTGCTTTGTCTATGCTTTGCTGGTGCCCGGCTCCATGTCCTGCCCGTACCTCAATTCAAGAGTGAAAACTTTTTGAAGGATGTAGAGGAGAAAAAGGTGAATGCTGGGAGTCTAGCTCTCAATGAGAATGAAATGACAACAGAGAAACTACATTTCAGGGATAAGCAGTTAACAGCTGAGAAACAATATCTAGACGCGAAAGATGAGGAACCTGGTCTCAAAGAAAATGAAACGACAACAGAGAAAGTGCATTTCAAGGACCAGGAGTTAACAGAGGAGAAACTATCTCTAGATGAGAAAGATGAAGAACCTAGGAATGTGCCTATAGGTGAGACAAAGGAAACACCTGGGAATGTTCCAGAGAAGTGTTCAATTCACAAGTAATTAACAGCTTGATAAAATACCTTATTATCACTGGTATAGTTACCCTTGTGGTGATTTGTCTATTTTGCTATTGCACAAAGATCCTGTTACAGAAATATGGTGCCAAGATTCCCACAGAGCAGATAATGGGAGCATACGTCCGAAAGAGAAATATGCCAAGGGGACAGAAACATCAAATAAAAAATACGGCAATAAAATGCTTGAAACAGCACTATATATATATATATATATATATATATATATATATATGGCTTATAATTTTAAGTCCTTTGCTACTAGCCAGACCTGAAAAGTTACTCGCCACTGCAAGCCAAAACATACCCACCAGGGCTGAATTTCTACTTGCCAGGGTTGAATTTTCACTCGCCATTGGCTAGTAGCGAGTGGAAATTTTGAGCCCTGTTATATATATATATATATATATATATATATATATGTATATGGAGTCATATGTCTAGGTAGGTAACTGTTAGTAGATTTTTTTCTCCGTTTCTGCATTTAACTGCTGTAGCATTTCCCAAAAAAGTTTAGACTAACACTGGTTTACACTAGGAGCACCTCCTGTTTGTTTGTTTTCTTTTCCAGAATCCAGAGAAATGTACGTTTGTATGGCCCTGCTTGTAAGTTATCTCCCCTTGGTTGTAGGTTTACTCCTCTACCGTGGATTCTGTAGACTGTGCTCTGAAAGAGGAGCTTTAGACTGTAAGCTCCTTGGGGCAGGGACCTCTCACCTAATGTTGCTATGAATGTGGCACTTATTTTATCCCCTCTTATTTAATGTAACTTACTTCTATTGTAAGGCGCTGCATACACCGTGTGGCACCATAGAAATAAAGATATACATACATACATACATACAATGCAGAGAAATGTGAATATGTATTTTTTTTATTTTTCAAGCAGTACAGTAAAACTGTAAACTGTTTGCGTGGCACTTCAATGCATTGGATACCTGTTTGACAATCAAAGCGTTAATAAGCATAACAACACCAAAATGTTAATGGCATTTTTTTTATTTTCTGCATGGTTTTGCCCCTCCCATCTACTTACATCCTCCTTGCAGCTTCCCGCCCTTTTGGTTGTAGGTTCTCTGTTCCAAGCTCAGTGGAATAAACAGAGAAACTGTGGTTAGTGAGTAGGGTGGAAGGGTAGGGAAAGAGTGGTTGGGCTGATACAAGTGGGATGGTGAAGGCGTTAACAGTTTGACACTGATGTACACACCTCCATAAAAGAGATTAAAAAAACTACTATTAACAGTTTGGTATTCCACTCACTTATGCTTAGGGTTGCCACCTTTTCTTCAAAAAAATACTGGCCATGGCATTCCCTCCATAGACTTAACATTGGACAGAAGCCAATTTTTTACCAGACTTCCGGTAAAATACCGGCTGGGTGGCAATCCTACTTATGCTCCTTAATCCTTGAATTGACCAAAGGAATGCATACCTCCCACGTGCCCCTCTTTCTGAGGGACAGTCCTTCTTTGAGATCCAAATCCCCCTGTCCCTCTTTCCCACAGTGAAGGTGAACAGTGGACAAAGTAATCTTTAGAGACACAGCCTACAGAGTAGAAAGTGATAAAAGGCAGGAGTTCAGACAAATGAGAATCCAGCGATTTGGGGGTTTGCCACAAAAGAGGGTGTGATTAACTGATGGGGTGTGGTTAGGGAGGAGTGGTGTAAAAGCAGGACTAAGGGCACCAGAAGGTGATGAAATGTAAATCCTGCCCTGCTAGGACTGGTGTCCATTGTCAGTGTGCAAACTCTTTTAGCTTGCAAGTGCCATGCACAGAGAAGAAATATTCTGTAGCACTTCATATTGGTTCTGCCCAAATGACAGTCCAGCTTTGAAATACCAGACAACTACTCTCTGAATGAGAGAAGAAGCCAATCTGTTCACATGTGCCTAGACGGATCAGCTGCATCTCATCAATGAGGCCCAGTAAGGCCAAAACTTACACCTGGGGTTAGCTGCTTCCTTTGTTCAGAGAGGAATTCTCTGGTATTATCATAGCTGGACTGTCATTTGGGCAGGACCTGTATGATGTGCTTCAGAATATTTCTTCTCTGTGTATAGCACTTGTGAGCTAAAAGAGATTGTACCCTGGGCATAGGACAAAATCCTAGTGAGTTGTTTGCATATCCTTGCAGGTTCATAAGCCTAGTTGAGCATCTTTGACCTATATACTTTTCACCATGTAACTTTCTCTTGGGGCTGGTCACCCAAAGTGTAATGGGGAACCCAGGCATAGACCCCTTGCTCACAGGTGCCTAGAGGGATCAGCTGCCAGTTGCATCTCATCAATGAGACCCAATAAGGCTGAAACATATATCTGGGGTTGGCTGCTTCTCTTATTTAGAGAGGAATTCTCTGGCATTATCATAGCTGGACTGTCATTTGGGCAGGAGCAGTATGATATGCTTCAGAATATTTCTTCTCTGTGTATGGTACTTGTAAGCTAAAAGAGATTGCATCCAGGACATAGGACACCAATCTTAGTGAGCTGTTTGCATACCCAGCAAATTCATAAGCCTAGTTGATCATCTCTGCCCTATACTTTTGCTCATCTTTATAATGTCACTTAAAAGGCCTCATGCAGAATGCAAAAGAGGAACAGTTTTAGGGCAAACCAGCTGCACAACAGCAAAAAACCCCAACATCCTAGGTGATTTAACCTCTTGAGCTAGAGATGTCTCCAATGTATTGTTTAGCAGTTGAACCCATTCCCAGGCTTTACAGCCCCAAAGGGATTTGGGTAATTTCTATTTGTTCCCTATGGAGCAATTGATTTGCTCTAGAATTGTCCCAATGATTTATTTAGATGACACTTTATCTATTTAATTATACTATGCAAGAAAGTCCATGAAATGCATTTTCACACAAAATGATTTTATTTAGAATGTAAATAAACAGCAAACACACCACCACACTGCATTGCACATACATAGGTTAACAATTTAGATGCTGGAGAGATCTCCACGCATGACAAAGCACTGCATTGGAAATGGGTTAAACAAATTGGAAAATAAGAGGAAGAAATTGCATGTTACACTGGAATCAAAAATATTGTAAGTCTGAGTGCTAAAACAGTATCCAGTGTATACAATCCGCTAGAAATAGATTTCTGTTAGTTTTATTTCATTGATTTAGTTAAAATCATGTTGAAAAAACATTTCTAATGGTCACCTGAACAAGATTACTGAAAATATATAGACCCATATTTATAAAAGCAAACTGGAGTTATTCTGGCTTAAATCAACAGCACCATACAGGGACAAGGAACATTTCTGTTCAATTAAATTGGGCTTTTAATACCTTCAATGCTAGAGAGGTCTCTAATGCATTGCTTCGCAATGCTTTGGAGACCTCTCCAGCATTCAGATAGTTAAAAAGCTCTATTCAAGTCATGGGGATTTAGGAATTTTTACTTTTTCCCCCTATGGTCATACCTGGGAACTTCATCCACTTGAGACCCCAAAGAGGGCTCATGTGCTACCTGAGGTAAGTGAATGATACAATATGCACCATAAAGGGGTGAGGCATAATCTGGGGTGTTGGGCTTATCGATATGGGAAGTGGGCAGAACACAGTGGGAAGGAGTAGAAGTGGACAGGAAGTGTGCAGAACATGGTGGGAAGGAGGAGAAGTGGGCAGGGAGTGTGCAGAACATGGTGGGAAGGAGTTGAAGTGGGCAGGAAGTATGCAGAACATGGTGGGAAGGAGGAGAAGTGGGCGGGATGTGTGCAGAACATGGTGGGAAGGAGGAGAAGTGTGCAGAACATGGTGGGAAGGAGGAGAAGTGGGCGGGAAGTTTGCAGAACACTATAGGAAAGAGGAGAAGTGGGTGGGAAGTGTGCAGATCATGATGGGAAGGAGGAAAAGTGGGCGGGAAGTGTGCAGAACATGGTGGGAAGGAGGAGAAGTGGGTGGAAAGTGTGCAGATCATGGTGGGAAGGAGAAGGACAAGTGGGTGAGAAATGAGCAGATCATGGTGAGAAGGAGAAGAAGTGTGCAGATCATGGTGGGAAGGAGGAGAAGTGGGCAGGAAGTGTGCAGATCATGGTGGGAAGGAGGAAAAGTGGTCTGGAAGTGGGAGGAACAGGATGAGAAGGAGGGCAGTGGACAGAATATAGTAGGAAGGAGGAGAAGTGGGCAGAAGGTGGGAGGGACAGGGTGGGAAGAAGGAGAAGTGGGCAGAACATGGCAGGAATGGGAGGAACAGGGTGTGAAGGAGGAGAAGTGAGCAGGAAGTGGGAGGAACAGGGTGGGAAGGAAAAGAAGTGAGCAGGAAGTGGGAGGAATAGGGTGGGAAGGAAAAGAAGTGAGCAGGAAGTGGAAGGAATAGGGTGGGAAGGAGGAGAAGTGAGCAGGAAGTGGGAGGAATAGGGTGGGAAGGAGTAGAAGTGAGCAGGAAGTGGGAGGAATAGAGTGGGAAGGAGGAGAAGTGAGCAGGAAGTGGGAGGAATAGGGTGGGAAGGAAAAGAAGTGAGCAGGAAGTGGGAGGAATAGGGTGGGAAGGAGGAGAAGTGAGCAGGAAGTGGGAGGAATAGGGTGGGAAGGAAAAGAAGTGAGCAGGAAGTGGGAAGAATAGGGTGGGAAGGAGGAGAAGTGGGCAGGAAGTGGGAGGAATAGGGTGGGAAGGAGGAGAAGTGAGCAGGAAGTGGGAGGAACAGGGTGTGAAGGAGGAGAAGTGAGCAGGAAGTGGGAGGAACAGGGTATGAAGGAAAAGAAGTGAGCAGGAAGTGGGAGGAATAGGGTGGGAAGGAGGAGAAGTGGGCAGAGTTTCAGAAGAAACTCACCACCAGATTCAGCCTCTGTCCCCAGAGTCCTGATAATTAACTCTATAAACCGGAGTCTCCAGGGCAGATCTGGAGAGTTCCCAGGTATGGCCATAGTGCAGTTGGTTTGCTCCAGAGTTATTACAGTTTGCTTTTATAAATATGGGCCATTAGGTCTTATGTATAATGGCAAATGTTATTTTGACCCTGTGATGCAGTTGGTTTGTTCTAGAGCTGCTTTGTGCATAAGCTGGAGTCATTCTGGAGTAAACCAACTGTACCATCGGGGACAAAAAAAATTCCTGTTAAATTAAATTGGACTTTTAACCCCTTGAATGCTAGAGAGGTCTCCAATGCATTGCAAAACAATGCATTGAAGACCTCTGGCATTCAAGGGGTTAAAAAACTCTATTCCAATACATGGGAATTTGGAAATGTTTATTTGTCCCATATGGTGCAGTTGGTTTACTCCATAATAACTCCAGTTTGCTTTTATGAATAAAGGCCTTTTCTCCTAGAACTTAGAACTGTCTTTGTTCTTCTTTATCACCTTTAACCCTGTGAATGCTAGAGGGGTATCCAGTTCATTGCTTTGTGATGCATTGGATACCCCTCTGGCACTTAAAGAGTCAATAACTTTGTGAATCTTAAAGGATCAGTAAACTTTTTTTATGATAACATATATGTTATAGAGCTTCTCCTGCTGAGTAAAACAAGGGCACTCTCACTGCTGTCAGTTACATTTACTGTGCATTTACTTCCTGGTAGTTCTAACTGACAGGAAGTGACTCAACAGTTTATATCACATTCTATGTGGAACTGTATGGCACTGACTTTCCTCTCCATTAGAATATAGTAGAACACTAATTGGAATTTGACCAGTAGAGGGCACTACTAATGTTAAAAAAAAAAAACAGGTTAAAATGGTAATAACTCTGGAAACATGCCTCTCTCAGCAGTGGGAGTACCCTTATTTTACTCAACAGGAAACGCCCTGTAATATATACTTTTTCATTAAAAAAAGTTTACCACGCCTTTAAGCCTTTGAGTGCCAGATGGCTACGCAACGCATTACAAAGCAATGCAATGCATACCCTCTCTGGCACTCAAAGGGTTAAAGACCTGTGAGTCTTATAGTCCATGTACTGTAAATAAGGTGACATATATGGAATGCATACTTACCATAAAATTTTGAGTATAATACACACCTGTGTATAATATGCAGGTGTTAACTATACCCAGATTGTAAGGTCAAACCATCCGTTCCTGTGTATAATGTGCCCACACAATTTCACCTCCCTCTCCATCGCTCGCTCTCTTCATCCATCCTTTGATCTCTCTCTTGATCTCTTTCCCTCTCCCCCTTCTACAAATCCTCCCTATACCAACTTCAGTGCATCAGGAGACAGGCAGGTGATCTGTCCAGCAGGTATCATGTTTGAATTAGCCTTGCGCTGCCTTGGTTGCATCTCCTATCTTTTCAGAAAAATTGGGTTCTATATATATATTGTGGATACTTTTTTTTTAATATCGTGTGACGTATTGTGGCTAACTGAATAGACGCCTATATTTTGATTTGTTTAAAAAGCCATATCATTATTCCAGTTACCTAATAATTCAACATACACTAAAGACAGCACAGACATGCATGTTCATATTGCATAGTATGGAGGGTCAAACTACAAATTTAGGGTCTTAATGCAGAAAAGAAAAGACCAGCATTTCTGGAGCAAGTTCACCATTGGGAAGTAATAAATATTTCCATGGATTTAAATTGGGTGCATAACTCCCTGAACGCTAGACAGACCACTAATACATTGCAAAGCAATGCTTTGGAGACCGCTCCAACATTAACCCTTTGAGTGCTTAGCAATGCATTGCATACCCCTCTGGCACTCAAAGGGTTTAAAGACCCTTTTAAAACAATGGGAGTCTTGGGATTTTTTTATTTTTCCCTAATGGAGCAATTGCTATGCACCAGAATTGCTCAGCTTTTGCTTTCAGCACAAGACCCTTTAAATACTAAATATCCTACAACATTAAAACCAAGTTTGAATTTGCAATCAACACAATATTCACTGACAGGGGCGTCCCTATCGACACCCCCTTATGGTCCCTGTGAGGCATGGGAGAGCAGGCGCCAGGATATTATGTCATATCCTGGCGCTCTGCATTAATCCTTTGAGTGCCAGAGGGATACCCCTCCGCCACTCGAAGGGTTAACAAGGAACGCGAAGGCTGTCACAGAGAGTGCCTGTGGCAACACAGACCTCTCCTTCAAAATATCATGGGACGGTGAGGTGAGATACTCTGATCTTCCCAACCAGCCCGATCCCCCGATAGGACAATCTGCCCATGTTCACTGAGTAGGTTGAACAATCGGTGTGTACAATATTGTGTTGACTATTTACTAATATCATTCCATGTTACTTTGTGGCAATACTTTATTGAATTTTGTTGCTGATAATTCCCACGCATATTCTGAAACGAATTCACATTTCATTTGTAACATGTCCATTAACCCTTTAAGTGCCAGAGTACCTCTCTGGCACTTAAAGGGTTAAAAGCATAAGAGGGGAGGGATGTTCTGTTATGATTTCTCACTATAATATGCACTGGAATAGATTTCTTAGTCCTACTCCTACCTAACGCCAATTTTACTAAGATATTTATGCCAACATTTTTACCTGAACAGCTTTTGTGCCAGCAGGAAATCAGAAAGGAAATATATGTGCAATCTGGAGTGTTGCTTTCTTCTGCGCTCCATGTATTAACTCTTTGAGTGCGAGACGTGTGTGTAACACATTGCTTCACAAAGTAATATGTACCCCTCTGTCATTCAAAGGGTTAAACAAGGTACACAGTAAATTGTAAAGATCTGTTCCATTTTCCTGCGCACGATAGAGTAGACAGGGTCGGGGCTAGCTTGTACTGAAGTCATAATGATGAAGTGTGAACACCGGTATGCACTGAGGAGATCATATGCTCTAGTGCATACCCTGAAGTGCAGGAGTAGGAAATATAGGCCAATATCAAATGGGCAGCACTGGCAGATTCATACATTCTGGCCAAGGTTTCTTGAATCTGAATACATTTAATAGAATTATGACAAATCCTGAAAATTTCCATTTTCATATTGGTAGGAAGTCTGTTCATCCACATCCTGTGTCATTCCTCTCTTATTCCTCCAAGCCTTCTTCCGTACTTCATTACTCTGAATTGTAGCGCCATAACTTGGCTTTTTATTCAGGCTCGTAAAAGATTCGTTATTTAGTTCAGTTTCTTCTGCCAATTCATCATTGTCAATGATTCCACATTTATCTTCGCTAAGGCTCTCTGGGTCTGCCCATTCTTGCTTCTCTCCAGAAGCAAAGACTCCATAGAAGATAACTCCACTATAATGAACTATTGCAGCAATCAGGAACACGTTCTGCCATTCTTCACGAGTCTAGGTTCAACACAGGAGAATTTTATCCACAGGGAAGGTAGAGGAGGACAAAAAGAATACAAAGTATCAACCTAGAACATACACTTCAAGTCAAAAGTTTGGGGTCACTTAGAAATTTCCTTGTTTCTGTTATGGGAACAGATTGACCATATGACATGTAAGAAGTTACCATCAAGCCAATCCAAATTATGGGAGGTGATTCAGGAAGCATGGGGTGAACTGTCTTCACATCACCTCAACAAACTGACAACTAGGATGCCAAACTTCTAAGTGATTTCAAACGTCTGAACTGTAGTGTACATCAACAATATGAATAACTCATTGGTTGCTACATAACTCGCAAAAACACGACTTTGCAATGAAATTGAGAATTTGAGCATCCAAAGTATTAAAGTGTACAAAAAAAAACAGATAAATCGAAGAATATATTATGCAGAGAGGCTGATGTATTAAGAAAGTGGACCAATTCAGTAGCAGATCATCTGCAGCAAAGGAAAAAAAAAATTAATTGATTTAAATGCGACTTTAAAGGAACATTAACACTGGAAAACTACAGACTATCTGAGCAGTATCCTTACTCCAGCTCTTCTCACTCCCTATACCCTCCACTCCACTGTCAGCAACTCAGTGATTATTCCACACTAGAAGAAAGAAGCTGGTCAATCTGTCTTCTCCTACAGAGCTCCAAAAGCATGGGATAACCTACCCAAAACAACATTCTGCCAGCTTCTGCTTGAAAAACACATGTAACTGTAGGTATACGCTAATGCATTCTTGCATTAAAAACTGAGTATAAGATTATATTTTAGGGATCAAAAATAAGAATAAATAATATTTACATTAACTACCTGTAAGTATATGATATTGAAAATTATATCAACCAATTTAATTTTTAAGTATTAGTGTTCCTTTAAACAGCCTGAATGCTAGAGGTCAACCTGGGCCGGATTTCCCATTAGGCAGAGTAGGCAAATTTTGAGGGGTGTTCTAGTGCTGTGCTGATCACACCCACATTCTGAATCATGGCTGTGGCCTCAGCAATCTGAATGTCCCTGCACCAGTTTTATGCAGCTTTTTATGCTATTGTTTAACCCCTTGGGAGTTATAGAGATCTGTTGGATCTGTTAAAGTTTTTTTTTGTTTTTTTTTTTACTTTTTTTGTCTTTGCTTGTTATAGGCTAAGGGTATTTTCTGTGGATGAGAAGGGGGCAGGGTCATATGAGGACTGGGAGTGTGGCCATGGGTGGAGCTAAGGACACATTGGGTGCCTTGCCTAGAGGAACCTGGGATTTACATCCAGCCCTGAGGTCACCATCATGTTGCTTATCAGTTAAACCAAAGGACATTTTTATTTGTTCCTTACATTGCAGTTGGTTTGCTCCAAGATTTCTCCCCTTTTCATAGTACATCAGCCGATACCAGAGTGAATGTTTTCATGATATTCTGGCTTGAGTACGTGTGGATCAATTACTGTGACAGTCACAGATTGACCTGTACTTAAGCATGGATGACCTTAAGGCCTAGTCTACACTGGAGAATGAATCACAACAATTTGAAAGTATGAAAAAAACCCCACATGAAATTGATGTCATTGTATCGTATGGGACTGTTCACACTGCTGAAAAATGTTATGCATGTCTCAAGGTAATTTGTCTTTCTGCACCTCTTGATCCAGAAGTGCATTATCGCAAGTATATGCTATTTGTAATGATTTCAATAGTACTGCACAAGATTTTGCAGGTTAATGCAATTACTGTGTGATGTTGAAGCTGTGATATTGAATCTGAAGAAAAGCATTGTGGGTGGAAAAGGAGAGATTCATGCAATTCAAATTGCATTAAAAATGATTGATAATGTCATACAAACCACTTATACTATTTTTTATTTCATTACATCAAAAAAATCAACAAAAGTGGCTATGACTCAAGCATGTTTCTTTTCAATGCTTCTATAAGATCGATATCACAATTAGTTAGATTTTCTTTAGTTACCTGGACTCTGGACCTCAAGGTCTTTTAGCAGAGTTCTCAATGAACCATAACATCAGTGCTCTCTTTCTTCATTTTTGCACTCAATAAAATCACTATTGCAGTAAACTTCTGTCACAATATTATGCAGTGTATGCCTAATTAGCAGTTTCAGTTTAAATACATAAGCTTTACAATATATGTCTTTTCATTTCTTTAAAGCATCCTATATTTAAACATTATAATATATAAAACATATAACATGCTTTTACATGTATGTATGATTTCAAAAGTGGTGTCACCAAACAATAATTATAAGCAGTGGTTCATATCCACCCTATAGCTCCAATCAATAACTCAGGATTCACACAGACATTCTAGATCAGATGTGTTGAAGTTTAGTTGTCAGGGGCTACAAACTGAGTAGAATATAAGGGTTTCCCTTATAATCAGTCAAAATGAATGAGTTACTGATTAATTCACCTGTGCTTAATCAGGGAAATCCTTAAATGCTTGCCTGATTGCAGTCCTTGACTGAACTTCAACACCTCTGTTCTAGATACTCAGACCCAGAGTAAACAACCTTCTGCTCTCCAGTTGTCGGGAACTACAAATCCCATCATACCAACAATCTGTTGTATGGTTGGGGATGTAGAAATAGTTCAAAAGAGTTAAAAGGTGTGCCTACTCCTGTTCGAATTCTTTGAGGGAAACTATTATTATTTGAATAAGAGGGTCTTTGTTTAACAGAAGTATCCTAGGTAGGTCTTTCTTTAACCCCTTAAGGACTACATGATGTGCTATGACCGTCATGGTCTTTATACCCTTTTTACTTACAGCGTTTTACCGGGAGCGCTGTAAGTAAAAACAGGGCCTAAAATTGAGCGCTCTCTCTTCGGCCTCAAAGTGGCGCGGCGGTACGTGTAACAGGTCACATGTACCAGCGCGTCGGCAGGGATCAAAGTGGTCCTTAAGGGAAGATAACTTCCCTGGACCACTGGTCCTTAAGGGGTTAACAGAAGTATCTTAGGTAGATGTGATTCTTACCTCAGTCTGGTATAGCTATTTACTTTTTTGAATGAAACTCCAGTGTAGTCTATAACTGCTAACATTCAGTTCATAATCTCGTCCTTAAAGGGTTAGTAATGCACATATTTAAGTTTATTCGATATTGTAGATGTTAAAAAAATAAAGTATATGGAGAAAGTCCTATCTCGCAAACCTTTATTGTTCGAGAGATATTCACCTCTAAGATTCCCCCCCTTCCCTTCTCCTGACATCAGCGCTCTACTGATAGCAGGAGATCCTGGTCTTGTGACCAACCGGCGGCTCTTTCGCAGAGCCGAAATAGCGATCTTTAAAAAGAATTACTTAATTGGAACGGTCTACAAAGTGTGCCTGGTTTTCAAGCACACCTTGTAGGCCATTCCAGTGAAGTAGTTCTTTTTAAAGATCTTTATTTCAGCTCTGCTGAAGAGCCTCCTCAAGTCGGCCGACTCAAATCTCCTGCTGTCAGCTTTAGAGCACTGACATCAGGAGAAGGAGAGGGAGGGAGGAACTTTAGCGGTAAATATCTCTCAAACCATGAAGGTTTGAGAGATAGGTCTTTCTCCACATACTTTATTTTTTTAACATCTACATTATTGAATAAACTTAAATATGGGCATTACTAACCCTTTAAATGGGCCTGCAGAACCATGGGTGGGGCTGTTCTGAATGGAATTTCTCATGCACAATGTTGAAGCTTCTTAACCCCTTAAAAATCTAGGGTGGATTGCACTTAAAGGTATAGTAATACTTCGTTTTATCTTTATTTTATTTTGTAGGCATTAAAAAAACATGAAGAACGATATAAGTCTTATCTCTCAAACCTTTATGGTTTAAAAGATATTCACAAGCAAAGTTTCCCCCTCCCGCCCCTTTTACCTAGTGTAAGCCATCTCTTCTCAGATGTGAATCTAGTTGTAAGACCAGACAGATAACAGAAGGGGACAATCTTCTTTGTATGAAAACAATGAAAGCCCTTCCCCCCTTGACAAGTTTTTCAGCTTTTTCCCTAGTCTAGTAATGCAGAGCGCTGGGAGATGACATCATCTCCCAGAGCTCTGCATAACTGAGAACCGCACGAGAGATGGAGGTAAGAGATTCACGTGGGGCAACGTGAAGATTGGGGGGGGGGCCCGGGCCCGGCGGCAATTTCTGCACCAGGGCCCGGTGGCTGCTAGTTACGCCACTGGATAAGACTTATTTCGTTCTTCATGTTTTTTTAATGCCTACAAAATAAAATAAAGATAAAACGAAGTATTACTATCCCTTTAAGGACTGGAGAAATTCTGACCTTTTTTGACTATGTCTTTGTTCAACAAAGGCTTTTATTTCAGCCACATAAATTATATATCATTTTTTCACACACAATTAGGGCTTTCTTTTGATACCACACTTATATGGATAACCCATCATTTATTTTATTAAAATTAAAGAAAATGGTAAAACAAATTTAAAAAAAACACCATTTTTATTTTTTCTTTTCTTATCATTTGGACGCAATGGGTTACATTTTTATGGAGAATGCATGAAAGGTATGACCGGTCAGTCATGCCCATAAAATGGACAGTTTTAAAGGGATAGTAATGTTTCATAATAAAAGCAGCTCTAATTAATCATCATAGTATTTGGGCCTTGGAGAGTGTTATTTCAATTCTGTCAGAGTTGTAGTTCAAGAGTAATTGAATGATAAAGTATCCTCCTCCCGCCCCTTTTACTGATGTAACACTGCTCACCTCAGAGCAGCAGGGAGGTGTCCAGGTAGATTGCAGAGAGGGACAATCTTCAATTAAGATAAGGGAAAAAGCTGAAAAACCTGTCAATGGGGGGCAGTATTTTCATTGTTCTCACTGTAAGAAGATTGTCCCTTGCTGTTATCTGTCTGGTCTATAGACTGGATTTCACATCTGAGGAGTGGGGGCTTACACTAGGTAAAAGGGGCGGGAGGGGGAAACTTCCTCTTGAACTACAACTCTCACAGTATTGCAATAACACTCTCTATGGCTCAGTTGCTATGAAGATTAATTGGAGCTGCTGTTTTTGTGAAACATTACTATCACTTTAAGTGGGCACTATTCCCCCTGGGTGAAAATCCTTATGTCCCTCTTTCCCCTATTTTCCCACTTTTTTATTAATAAGATTTGGTGGTGTGTATTAGTGTATTACATGGCTCCACAACAATCACACTCCCATTATTTTTAGCTTAGCAGATTTATTTTATATATAGTATGTTTAAATAAAATATTTTCTCTTTTTAAAATTTATTAAAAAAAAAAAAAAAAACAAGTTGCTTGCAGGTCCGAACTGGACCTGCATCCAGTCTGCCCCCAGCACCAGCACTGAAGGGGTTAATATTATTATTATTTTTTTTATGTCTGCTCTCTGCTTCTCTCTTCCTTACTCTCATAGTAAGGAAGAGAGAGGCAGAGAGCAGTCACAAAGGCAATGTGTAAGACACATTGCCCATGTTAATGAAAATATCAGTACATGTGATCTCTCCTGGAGCGATCACGTGTACCAGAAGAAGAGACAAGCACTGAAACTGAGCGCTCTGGTCCTGGAGCCCTCAGTTTTCAGCTTCAGCAGAATGATAGCAACGTGCACTGAGGCACGCTGCTATCATTTAACCCATGACGTGCCAGGACCATCATGGGTCCATATGGCACGTCATGGGTCGTTAAGGGGTTAATGAGGGTGAACTAATTGCAATTTAATAGAAATCTGTAAATACAAGCAAATGCAGGTATAAAAAAATTGTAAGCAGTTATACCTGACTGCTGTATGATGTACAGCTACATAGGTAAATAAAACTGCTAAACACATCAAGAGCCACTTATTCCTATCGGTATAGTTCCTCTTTAAAACTGAAGAACATTTATCCCAGTACTTGTACCTTATGCCTTGTCATTGCACCAACGATGAGTGGACAAACCATTCCAGATAAAGTTCCAACACCATTAGATATCCCCATCAGAATGCTGGCATACCTTGGTGCAATGTCCAAATGGTTCACATTAAAACCTAGAATATGACAAAAACATTGAAGATTACTTAATTATGATTTTTATTCTCCCCCAGACACAAATGCAGTAAATCTCAATCTAAAATTTAAATATAAATTACATCAAGCACAGGGAGGTAGAATGTAAACCTAACATTTTACCAAATAAAATGTAAATTAGTATATTTTTACTCCATTACTATGTGAAATCAGAGTCCCTATATCTCTGAATGGTTTATTTTATAGAAACATAGAATTCGACGGCAGATAAGAAACATCCGACGTCTGCCCATTTTTCCTACTGTATAAACCTCAAACCTTATTTGATCCACGGTCTTGTCTTATGTTCAGGACAGCGTTCTGCCTTTCCCATGCATGCTTAAATTCCATCACTATAGTAACTTCTACTTCTTCTGCTGGTAGGCTATTCCACTTATCTACTACCCTCTCAGTGTAGTAAAACTTTCTTACATTACACCTAACCTCTGTTCCTCTAGTTTTAGACTATGGCCTCTTGTCCTAACATTTTTAGTAATTTGAAATTTACTTCCATCCTGCACTTTGTTGAATCCCTTCACGTGTTTGAATGTTTATATCATATACCCTCTCTCTCTTTTCTCCTCCAAGATATACATGTTCAGATCCTTTAGTCTATCCTGATATTTCTTTTCCTGTAAACCATTCATAATTTTAGTAGCCCTTCTCTGAATTCTCTCTAGAGTATCTATATCCTTCTGGAGATGGGGTCTCCAGTACTGTACACAATACTCTTGGTCTAACCAGGCATCTGTAGAGTGACATGACCACTTCCCTTTTTCTGCTACTAATGCCTGTAGCTATACAACCCAGCACCCTGCTTGCACTCCTCGCAGCTTTGTTACATCGCCTGCCTGCCTTTCTACCTTTAAGTCATCTTCCACACACACTGCAATATTATTATCACTATAGCATATTCTGTAGAACTGTATAGTTGGGGAACAATAATTACAAACAAGTAACAAACATATATACACTAATACAAATGATGCAGAGGGCCTAGCTCATAAGAGGAGAGGAACAAATGAAGCAGGGGTGCTGAATGTAGAATTAACTGAAGAGATGGTTTTTGATTGATTTTTTGAAAAAGTGAATGGGGGAGGGGGGTTGTAATGGAGGGTTGCAGTAAATGCCAAAGATGGGGGGCTGCTTAGAGGGACTTTGAAGGTCTGAGTGAAAGAGGGTTATGAGGGGGAACAAAGTATAAATTGAGACTCAGTGAAGTGCAAGAAGTGATTGTGAGAAAGATGAATGATCTAGGCAGCAACTTTCAGGGTATATTGGAATGAGGACAGTCTTAGCATGGGTCATGTAGTTAGGACGGGTTATCCATTTAGCAGGGGGTTGTACTTTTTGAGCTGTGACACAGTATAGCAGTGAACTAAATTTTTAATGAAAGGCCCTGTCCTAGGGATATTGTGTAGGTGAAAGGGACAGGACTTCAAGAATACTTAGATTTTCCCAAAGGAAATATAGAGAATATTCAAATACCTGTAGACTGGAAGTTTGAATGATGGGTTTTTAAAAGTTATTTCTTAGGTGCATAAGGACTCTTTCATATGGGAGACAGTACTGTTACAGACCCCTGCTACACTATTGTTTCCCTGGACTTTGGTGGTGCGTTCATTCAAGATTATAGTTGTTGTGTGAAAGCCACCATAACCCAGCATAAGACCGTTCACAATGGGTGACATAACCAATGAAGCATCACTGTGTTAGTGTCACCCATGTGAAAGAGGCCTAAGCCCCAAGATATTTTATAAATTTTGTTTTGTATTCATATGTAGAAAACTATGCGTGGCTGTTTGACCCCATGTTTGTTTATACACATTCCGAATACGTGATAAGAGAAATTTATGGTATGACTGAAGTAAACAAATAAATAAATAGTGAACAACACTGAGTGGATTCTAATCTCTACATAATTATCTCTGTTTATGATTTTTTAAGAAGCCTGATAACAAAGGTAGACAATCTGTACTACTTTCTGCTTTTATTTTAAAGATTTGACAAATTTTTAACTAAACATTAAATTATAATATGCTGACTAGTGGAACATAATATTTTTGTTTTGTTTTGTGTGAAATCAGACATTTGGCCTAGTGGCAGATCTGTTCTCTGGCAGAAGACCTGCTGATGAAGCTGGAGCTGCATTGTGATGCAAGGCTCACCAAGAAGGAAGCAGAACAGGGGATCTGTTATATATGCTTTATATAGGCTTCCTCATGCAGGACAGTTTCCTTGAAATCCAAGGGCATTTAAGAGAAAGATGCATGCATCCCAGGAGATAGTGGCTGAGAGCCACAGTACCATTTGTGTTCCAGCTGGGGGTGAGCGTTTTCTCCCCCCCCGAACAACTAATAGGAGCCATTTAGGCAGGTCTGGGCCTTTTACTGAGTGTGCTGTCATTGGGGCATGTAACGGAAGCTAGGAAGGGACCGCGTCGCCTTCCGCTGTCGTTCCCGGGTCTCTCCTTCCCAACGCCGGACTAGCGCCGACGGATGCACCGGTCAAGCAGATAACCGGTCCGGTGGTCGACTGAAAGTGGCGTCGAACCCCATTGTGGTTGACTCTACGTCGAAGGATGCGGATCGAGGAGGATTTGACAGGACTCCCGAGCAGTCGAGCGTCGCAGAACTGGAACATCGGGTAGTAGAGAGTGAGGCCTCTACTCCCGGGCTAGAACAAACAGGTAAAGTGTAGCAGGAACAAAGGTAGTGGTCGCCAAGCAGTTCGAGCACTCCGTAGCTCAAATCGAAGGTTCGCAGGAACTGGAAGAAGCAGGGAAGAGTCCATGTTGCTGCCTGACAGCATCCGAAGTTGGGTAGCAGGATGCTGGCAGCAGACGGTCGAACGATGCAGGAGCCCGGGCTCAGATGGGCGTCAGAGTGGCCGCTTGAATACCATAAGAACACACAAGACTCCAGGACTCTTGTTCACTCCAAATCAACTCTCTCTTTATTGACACAAACCACACATATTTATACACAAATCTTACATTGAAACTCACGGGGAAACCAGATACAATGGGCAACATGATTCAGTCACGACACATCAGACAAAGGCCAGCAACAGATGGTCTTAACAGATACAATAAATCAGACATGATTACATTTCAGATACAAAAGGGTTTGATGAACAAAGACTTGAGGGCTTGAACTAATTACCACACGGCAGGGGGTCTGACTGCAATTCACAATGGCTTAATTAACACACAGCAGGGGGTCTAGCTACAGTACACATAGTCAAATGGCTGGAGTGGTTGCAATACACTTATTAGGGACAGTGGCTCAAGGTTGGAGCCTTTGACTACTTTGAATGCCCTGCTCCAGCCTGGACCAATCCCTGAGCTGCCTACGGTTCCCCAGCTTAGGCTATGGAAGATATTTGTATGCCTACTCCAAGGTTTCAAGTGACCAAGCTTTCACCTCTTGCCCCTGCCACCGAACGTTTTATCCGGTGGCACCGATCGCACATCGCACCGGTACTCGCCGACTGGTAGTCGGTGAGTGTGTAAACCCCCAACCACAACAATACATTAAACATAGACCATTCGACAGTACATGAACCAAAGTCTATGAACATAAGTCTTTTAGCTAGGGTAATGGGTAGCCAGTTCATACGACCGGGCCCAAAGCAGAGTCCAAACAGTGCAAAATGTCCACAGTCTTTGGCTAAACAAACTTATGGCCAGACAAGGGCTCAAGTAACAGGTAGGATCCGTTACAGGGCAGGCTTAGTAAAATGTGGTGATTGTCCTTAAAGCAGATTGTCTGCTCAGTAGTATGAGGGATCATTTTATGTGCACTGTTTGGGGACAGCCAGGATGATATAGCTGATACATAGTTGATTATATGACAGTAGAGAGGATTATAGGTCAGGGGAGGAGAGAGTTTTGACATAAATAATGATAAATCGGCTATGTATATAGTATACTACTGTATCAGAGGTCAAAATCTGTCTCTGGCCTGTATATCTTTGTTACTGATTAAAATATTCAAAAGAAAGACAGCAGATATATATTAACCTTATTCTACAGCAAAAACATCCATCTGGTTAAGTTTTGTAAATGTGAAAGTTTAGCTGATGAGTTCATAAGGTTCATCTGTATCTTCAAAAGCAAAGAAAGGAAGAACTTACAGTGCTAGTACACCATAATATATACAGGCAATGTATAAATTGAAAATATGTACCCAAGCGAATAACTTATAGGGAGCAGCAAGATGTGAGGGGACTCTCCAAACCTCCAAATTAGGCAAAAACCTAAAGCACAAGCCAAAATACAAAAAACACACCTGTGCTTCTCCAAACAAGCTACCCAACATACAGGGTTCACATTTGATAACTTGTATGGAGAAGTGCAAAAGTGTTATTTCTGTTTTCATTTGTGTTTTCATTAAAGTGATAGTAAAGTTTCACAAAACAGCAGCTCCAATTAACCTTCATAGTATTTGAGCCATAGAGAGTGTTATTTCATTACTGTGAGCCTTGTAGTTCAAAAGTAATTGAATGATAAAGTTTCCCCCTCCTGCCCATTTTACCTAGTATAAGCCCCCTCTCCTCAGATGTGGAATCCAGTCAATAGACCAGACAGCTCACATCAAGGGTCAAAATTCTTACTATGAAAACAATGAAATCCCTGCTCCCCTCGACAGGACTTTCAGCTTTTTCCCTTATCTTAATTGAAGATTGTCCCTCTCTGCAGTCTACCTGGACACTCCCTGCTGGTCTAAGCTGTGCAGTGTTACATCAGTAAAAGGGGAGTGAGGGGGATACTTTATCATTCATTTACTCTTGAACTACAACTCTGACAGATAGGGTGACCACATTTCAATTCTGCCATTCAGGGACACTGCAGAGACAGGAGTGCACCACAGAGTTCTAAAAACTGAAGGGAGAGCTGACCATTGACTATTGTGAGAAAAAGTGGTGCCTGTGGTGGGCTACAAAAAATGCAGATCACACCCAAAGCCTTAGATTAGCATTATATTACAACAAAATTGCACTGCATGTCCTGATTGATGTCAGTATCAAGGCTCAGTTCTCTCTAGTGTTTAGAGCTCTGTCTGGAAGCAATTTTTCTGTACCCCAGCAGAGCTATCACTTTGTGATAGTAGTCTATGGGCCATTTTTCTCCTAGTGTTTGGATCTCTGAATTAGGAATCTTCATTCTGGGACATTGTACTGTCCCAGAAGGGGGCTATCTGGGACAAGGAACAAACATTTAAAATCAGGGACTGTCCCGGGCAGTCCAGGACATGTGGTCACCCTACTGACAGAATTGAAATAACACTCTTCAAGGCCCAAATACTATGAAGATTAATTAGAGCTGCTTTTATTATGAAACATTACTATCCCTTTAAGGAGCTATACCCCTTCCTAATACTCCACATGTATCATAATCTGGGCAGAAAATCAGTATGGATACTAAGGCAGCTTGAAGAAAAAGGTGCAATCACAACTTGAATGAGTAATGCAATAAAATAATCTTTTAGGGATTACTACCATTTGTATGCACTAAAACAATTAGTGCATGAAAGATTAAGATAATGTAATTAATGTCTGGTAGGACTAGAGTGAAATAGTAGCTACTGGTATTTTCCTGTGTCTAGACCTACCAGACATTAATTACATTATCTTAATCTTTCTTCCAGTTTTTTTCTGAACTCATTTTGGAACAAGCATACACAGTGACTAACTGAGAAAATTATACACAAATTAGGAAAAAATGTTCTCAGTTCACTGTTTATGAAGCAATGCATTTTTTTTACAATAGAGTTTGTGAATGTGCCTGTTTCATGCATATTGCCCTGTATGGACCATTTCTACAGAAATAATCTTTAACTAGTACCTGATATCATGTCCCTGGAGGAAGACATGATCCATTGTTGCAGGACACCAGGACCCCAAACTCCTCAGGGCGAGAAGTTTGGGGACCTGGAGTCCTGCAAAAATAATATTTGCCTGTGTATGTGATACCCAGCACTAACTGAGATTGAAGTCTGGAAAGTCAGTCTATTCAGAATTGATTCTTACTGGACTTTCTACCCAGATTAAGGCAAGTGGGGGTCGAAACAGGATGATATCACTCAGGGTCCAGGAACAAGCCGAAGTCGAAAAACCAGAGAGACAAACAGAATAATAGGAACCAAGTCTTCACCACAGGGTTAACAACTGAGCACTGAAATGATGGACATATGCATAAATATAGGCACAAAAACTCACTCATGTGCATAACGCTATGCAAGGCCGGAAATGCTTGCATTTATATGCTCATGTACCAGTAGGTCACATAAATTTACCATGTAGCTTTACCACTAGGTCACATAGATTTTGCACATAGATTTACCATTTGGTGAAAAAGATATATCATGTACATTTACCACTAGGTCACACAGATTTGTAACATAGATTTACCCCTAGGATATATAGATTTATCACAGGTTTACCACTGGATCCATAGATTTACTTCTAGGTCACATAGATTTATGACTAGGTCAATAGATTTAGTTATATTTGCACAAATGGAAAGGTTTTTGAATGATCTGTCTGTGCAATGCCTTGACAAAGTGCCTAGAGGGCACAAAACAGCTGTTGGCCCACAGTCTATGTAAGGCCACCTAGTAACCCCATCTGTCATACCGTAGCACCAAATAAAGTCAGCTTTTTAATGGGTGAGTGCTGGCTTTCTTTTTTCTATTTTTCTATTTGTGTAAATAATGCTATAATGCTGATTTGGGCCTACTGCACTGAACCTGCTGGGTGTTTGTACACTATAGTTCCAGTTAATGGATGAAGGTAAATAAATAATATTCACCCTTATATAGTTCTACACTTTGTTTAAAGTGCTGGTGCCTGTTGACAATATAATCTCCATATGTAGCCAGCTCTACTTTCTTCTGTGTCAATAGATTTAGCACTGGATCACATAGGTTTATCACATTGATTCACTACAGTAACATAGATTTATCAAGTAGATTTTCCGCTAGACCATGTGTATATATACCTCTGGATCATGTAAATGTATCACATAGATTTACCACTAGGCATTGGATTTAGAATACAGATTTATCACTGTATCACATAGATTTATCACACTGATTTTCCATAAAACCATATAGATACAGTACCATATATATATGCCACAAGAACTCGTAGACTTATCACATAGCTTTACCATAGGTCACATCGATTTATCACATAGGTTTACCACTGTCACAAAGTTTTACCACATTGATTTATCATTAGGTCAAGTAGATTTATCACATAGATCTAGAACTAGGCCACACAGATTTATCCCACAGATTTGCCACTAGGCCTCATTGATTTATCACATAAATTTACCATTTAATCACATTTATTACATACAGTTATCACTAGTTAACATAGATTTCTCATCTAGATTTACCACTGGATCACAAGGATTTATAAGAGAGATGTATTCCTATGCCACTATATTTATCACTTAGATTTTCCACTAGGTCACTTAGATATATCACATAGAATGTAGGCTACAAAAAATTGTCACGCAGATTTAACACTGGATCACATACATTTATCATATATATTAACCACCAGGCTTTATTAATTTAGCACTTAGATTTATCACTTTACCTTACCGCTAGTTCACATAGCTTTATCATATAGCTTTACCAATAGGTCACATATATTTACCACTAGAGCACATAGGTTTATCACACAGATTTACCATAAAGTTCCATATATTTATCATCTAGGTTTGCAATTGGATCACACATTTACCAGTGGATAGAATTGCCTTTAGGTTACATTGATTTATTCTATAGGTTTATCAGTAGACCACATAGATTTATCACAAATATTTACCAGTTGGTCACAATGATTTACCATATAGATTTATGACTCGGTCACAAAGCTTTACTGCATAGATTTGCCACTAGGCCCCATAGATTTATCATATTGATTTACCATAGATAATATAAATTTTGCACATAGATTTATCACTGAGTTATGTAGCAGTCTTACATAGATTTACCCCATGTCACTATATTTATCACTTCTTAGATTTACCACTAGGGCAAATACATTTATCATATAGATTTACCACTGGATCAGAGAGATTTATCAATAGGCCACAGATGTATCCTGTACATTTATTGCTGGATCACATAGATTTATCATGTAGATTTACTGACAGAGAAATATCCGATTGGTGAAACGCGCATCTGTGTTTTTTTGTCAACAGTGTTGGCTTACTCTTTAGCCTTATGTGATAGATTCATTAAAAACAGATTTTAGTATCTAACTCTTTTATCAGTCATCCCTAAATTTAAGGGGATGGTCGACTGTGGCTTGTATTAAGCTTTTCTATTATTGGCTAGTTCCATACTAGCTGACAGGGAGATAACATACTTTTTATTTTCCCTTTCCCCTTTTTTCTTTTTTCACTTTTTTGCACATTTGGGCTTCCATCACCTTGCTGATATTTTAATATATGTATTGACAGCAAAATAAGGGCTACAGTTAGTTTCCTTGATGCACTAATTTTAGTGACATCGTAGGTAGGATTTCCCTGCCATATAGTGTGAGGTACAGGTCTCTCAGAGAGAACATTGTTTGCTTATACACACTTGTCATTTTGGGTATCCATTTGAAGTGTTGCATGTAAAGTTTTGCGTCATAAAATTACGTGTGTGTTTTGCTGCGTCATTTGAAGTGTCACATTTTAAGTTTTGCATCATAAAGTGACGCACATTCTACATTTTGCATTGCTCTGAATGGCTCATTCACCATTTTGTGCGTTAACGTGTCGCAATATTGGTGCAATAATGAAGCAATATGGGTGCAATACTGAAGCATTACGGGTGCAATAGGGGTGCATTAAGGAAGCAATATGGGTGCAATATGGGTGCAAAATTGGTGCAATATGGGTGCAATAATGATGCAAATTGGGTGCAATATTGAAGCAAATTGGGTGCAATATTGGTGCAATATGGGTGTAATATTGACGCAAATTGGGTGCACTATTGGTGCAATATGGGTGCAATATGGGTTCGATATTGGTGCAATATGGGTGCAATAATGACGCAAATTGGGTGCAATGTTGACGCAATATGTGTCCAATATGGGTGCAATAAAGATGAAAATTGGGTGCAATATTGGTGCAATATGGGTTCAATATTGGTGCAATAACGGCGCAAATTGGGTTGTTTTTGGTTGGGTTTTGGGTTGATTTTGGGTTGGATTTGGGTTGGTTTTTGGTTGGGTTTTGGATTAGTTTTGGATTGGATTTGGTGGGTTTTGGGTTGCACCCATATTGCGTACTTAAGGCATCCATATTGCACCCACATTGCGTCCTTAATGCACCCCTATTGCACCCACAATGCATCAATATTGCACCCATATTGAGTCATTATTGCACCCATATTGCGGTCTCCCAGCGAAAGCATTGTTGCAGGCTTATTTCTATCATTTCTGTATGACCCAGCTGATACCCCTACTCTTGCGGCAGCAAGATATAGTTAGTTCCTTTGATGGACTAACTTTGGTGACATCATAGATAGGAGTTCTGTGACGCATAGTGTGAGGTATAGGCCCCCCAGCCAGATGACTGGAAAAATATATCTTTTCCTTCTTTTCAGGAATATAATTTATTATAATTTAGATAATATTTGCACATGTTTTTCACCTTAGTGAATTTAGTTTTTTCACATTTTTTGTGAGACTTCTACACTTGACACAGAAAATAAAGGGTTACAGCTAGCCTTTTGGATTGAATTGGCGTAAGTGTTAGAGACAAGCCTCTTGGTATGCACATTAAAACATATTTAATGATACACTAGGATTACTGGACTTAAGTAGTAGTGCACAAAATTTTTTTTCACACAATCGCATTTGTTTCTTTTAATGATTATTAGTTTGTGCATAGTATAGATGATACTTTTTATTTCTACTTTCTAGTAAGGAACACCGATTATGCTAGAAATTTGCATCTGGCTGTCAGAAAATTATGTTTTTAAAAAATTAATTTAATAAAAGTTAGGTTTAATTTTGCCCATAATCAGGAAACATTTTGTCATCTTGTGCCTTACAAATATCTAATTTTTCAGACACAGAGAGATTAGTATTTCCCTGTTAATGTTTTCCTTTTTTTTTGTTTTGAAGTATTAGCAGTGTTTAGCTATGGGAGCACTGTAGCTTCAAATGAGCTTGGACAGCACATCTGGAAACCCCTGTCTGCCTTGAAATTTCTGCCTGGGAGAGACTTTGCTGATGCAGTATAACTAGTTTGTGTCTTGTTTGTGCTCAGTCTTGCCATGGTATATGACTTCTGACATTAAACTTTCTCAGCAACCTCACCTTGTTAGCTGAGTTTGGATGTTCCTCACATCTAGGAAGTCTAAAAGCAGTGGCTGAGTACCAACTACAAGGGCCTGCATAGGAAGTAATATGTGCAGCAAGTGGGTACTTGGCTTTCCGTTCCAAGGAAGTAGTGAGAGGTCCTGAGGAGCTTTGGTCAGGCAGAGACATACTCACCCCATGGACACAACGGGCAGCAGGACACATCACAACTTCTGGGAGGATCAAACCTCACTAAAGAGAGCTACAAGTTTACAGTTACCCTTTGAGTGCCAGAGCAGTCTGCAACACATTGCTTTGTGGACCTCTCTGGCACTCAAAGGTTAAGGCATGGAAACATATACACAGCTGTGGGGGTTGATTGAAAAGGTTATATATATGGATTGGACTGTTGGATCTACAGTCCTCTCATACTCCCACTATACAGACCCGTCTTGGGTTTTAGTGTATCAGCTAAGCTCTCTCATTACATCTTTCTTATTATAATGTATATCTTTTGTTTTTAATTGCACCACACTGGGACCCAAAAGCAATAATAATAAAAAAAGAAAAGAAAAATATTTAAAGGGTCCCTTGTCCGTCTATGCATTCATTGTAATATCTCATCAGGAATTTTAAGTTAATTTTAGATAGGGCATCATAGGTGTATTAGAGCAGGACTTGCCTGACAGTGAGATACCTTGGCGAGCTGGCAAGCTTACCCACTACTTGGCCAACTTGTGACACTAAAATTTCGCTAATTTATTAAGAAATATTATATATGCTTTATACAGGGCACATATTTATTATTTTTTATATAGACGAGCACTGGTTTGTTTTTGTGTTGTTTGTTTGCACTTTGGGCTTTGGCCTGATGTCTGGGGGACTGGAGAACCCTTTCATTCCTAGCTGCTGTTTATATTTATGTTTAAATTCACATTCTAAAAAAAAAAATAAAATAAATATTTTTTACATATCACATGCAAATGTTATGGTAAATTGGCACTGTGAGCTTTTCTTTCTTGTTCTTTATATACACAGCTGTGGTTGTACTTTATTATTGAAATGTTGACCTTTAAATGTGCGTCATCAGAATGACGCTCTTTTGATTCAAGCGACATTTTTAGCATGGCGTTTTTGATGGTCGCCAAATAGATGGTGACATTTCAATAGTGAACCATCTTACTGTAGTTACTATATTGCATTTCTAATACTCTTTAAGTTGCCTACCTTCCCTGCATACATATGACATCAAAATCCATATATTTTAAAGGTCTTGTGGCTTGAACCATTTAATACACACGTTCACATTTTACTTATACATCTCCGTTCATCAACTAATCTTTGTATATCAACTCTTGGACATATTTAATTCAGAATTGTAAGAAATTCCACCATATAACAGACATTCAAAAATACTGAAGGATATAAATCCATTCCACCACTTAAGCTCGTGGAATATAATATTCCTGCTTCCATTTTTTTAGATACCAGTTTTAAGATTTTAGGGTACTCTAAATACTTCAGATCTGTACACATTTAGTACCGTATGTTCAAAAAAAAAGTGCAGGACTTCTGGGACAAACCATTTTCACTGTAGGGGAGAACTAAAAATTCCCATTGATTTAAATGGGGATTTTAGTAATGCGTTTGATACCTCTCTATCATTCAAGGTGTTAAAATCTTTGTTTAAATCGACGTGAATTTTGGGAATTTTTAGATCCCCCCTATTGTGTGAATGGTTTAACCCAGAGCTCCTCCACTTTTCTTTCTAACATACGGCCCTCAGTGTGCAATAATATGTTTTTGGTTTTCCTGATCAGATAGAAACAAGGACATACACTAGTAAATCTCCAGGTATGACACTGTATAGTTCCTTATTTTATTGCTGTGCTTGTTGGATTACGTGTTTTGTGCTGTGCTTTTTTGGGGCCTGTTTTCCTTAATCCAGATGTACATTGTTAAGGGAATAGTAATGTTTCATAATAAAAGCATCTCTAATTAATCTGCAAAGTATTTGGGCCTTGGAGAGTGTTATTTCAATTCTGTCAGAGTTAGAGCAGCAGGGAGTGTCTAGGTAGATTGCAGAGAGGGACAATCTTCATTTAAGATAAGGGAAAAGCTGAAAAACCTGTCAAGGAGGGCAGGGATTTCATTGTTCTCACAGGAAGAATATTGACCCTTGATGTGAGCTGTCTGGTCTGTGAACTGGACTCCACATCTGAGGAGTGGGAGCTTACACTAGGTAAAAGGGGCAGGAGGGGGAACCTTTTTCATTTAATTACTCTTTAACTACAAGGCTCACAGTAATGAAATAACACTCTCTATGGCTCAAATACTATGAAGATTAATTGGAGCTGCTGTTTTTGTGAAACATTACTATCACTTTAATGGAAAATATTAAATTGTGTAATGCTATGAATGGGTGATGTGAGACCCATGTGAGGAGTGATACAATAACACAAAATATTACATTAATATGTTTCTATGCATGTCTTTTTGCATTTATTAAGTAGATTTTATTTAAGTAGATATGATTTTCTTCAAATGTTGGTGTTTTGTTTAATTAGGGAAAAATAATGCAAAAAAGAAAGAAATGCTAATAATATAGATCCTTATTTCAGGGCACAAAATGATCATAAGTTTATTCTATGTGGAGAATAGTATATGAAAGTCGGTGAATGCGATTAAAACATAATTTTATTTACAGAATTAAAAGAAAAAAAATTATACAGAAAACATTAAGAATTGTTTCTCCTGAGGGGTGTGTAGAGTACTAAAATGAACTTACATGTGAGCATTTTACCAACAGGACATTACAATGCATTAGATGCAATAGATCAGGGCTCAAAATTTCCACTCTCCACTAGCCAATGGCGAGTGAAAATTTAGCCCTGGCGAATAGAAATTCAGCCCTGGTGGGTATGCTATGGCTTGCAGTGGAGAGTAACTTTTCAGGTTTGGCTAGTAGCAAAGGACTTCAAATTTTAAGCCCTGCAATAGATACCGCCCCGGCATTCAAAAACAAGTCTCATGACGAAAAATAAACATCTGAGAAACATTACAATGAGAAAATGGACATCTGTGAGTCCAGATATAATCAAGGACATTAGCTTATTACTAATTAACATTAGCACATTAGTTACATTGTTAGAATAAATTTAAAAAGACGCAGGCCTATTTAATTATGTGTGGCATTGTTGTACTCCGAAATCTTGTTTGGAATCAGAGATAAAGAATTATTAAAAAACAGACATGAGCTTTGATTTTGTTGCCTAGTTACACAAAGCAACTTACTGATGAGCAATAATAATAATAATAATCTATTTTGATATAGTGTTATCTACCAACAGGGGCTCAAAGAGCTTAGTTTACAGGCTTGAAATTAAAGGAACACTAACACCTTTAAATGATCTTGGGTTATATACACTTAAATACCTTGTATTTCATGAGCATCAGTAAAATGTGTCTTCCTGGGACCTAAAATCTAGCCCTACATATGCTCAATGAGGCAGCAATTCCTGCCTTTTCCAGAGCAAATTTGATTGGTATCTTAGCAGAAGTTGTGCTATATTGTCTGTTAATGGGTTTAGCTAAAATTAAAAAAATTCCTGAATAGAAGAGTCATGGGTATTAATCTCATGAAATTAACTGAATTAGCTCACCTCTCAATACACAGAAAATTAATTAAATGGTTTCTATATGGGATATTCCACACACACACAGACACACATTAAATAAAGCAAGTTTTGGATTAGATTTTATGGGTGTAACATAAAGTCGTTTAATTCCTACAGATGTCAGTTTGTACGTATATGATATTTATTATTATTAATCCAATATAATTTTTAAGTGTTGGAGATCCTTTAATTGACTGGTGGCAGCTAATAAATAATTGTTACTGTTATCCAACTCAACTGTACGCATTTTATTGACTTCAGAACAAGTCTAAGTTCATCCTGCCAGGGGTAGAACCTGCAAACCTAAGGTTTGGTTAAGTACTAAAGTTGCGGAAAAACAAATGAGCTATCTCCCTGCTTTAGTACACAAAATATAAACAAAACAGGGTATACAGTTAGAGGCTATAATGCTAAAAAAGCAAAATTGACAAAAAAGAACATTCTTTAATTCAATTCCTCTGGCCTAGATTACATTCCAGGTGATATATGTTATTATTACTGGTTTTATCACACAGATTCCTATTGAAATTTGGCACTATAATTTGGATAGTGCCATACCAGCAGATCTGATAGTCCATGGGAGCAGAAAGGTGTCTGAAAATAAATCCCTGGGCTCCCTCATTGGGCCAGCGAGAAGAGACTAAACTGCCACACTGAAGTCTCACAGTTCAGTCTCACTGGGCTGTGAGTGTAATTCCAATAGACTGGAAAGCCTGACAGAGAGGGTCTCTAGTAGCTGCACGTGCAACCAACAAAGTTTGTGGATGAAAGTCACATACTACCAGATTTAGCTCCATAGGAGCAGACTTAGTAAACATGATAATTGCCCTTTAAATTATTGATAACATTGATTACAACTACAATGGAATCCAGAACAATAGCATCCAGTCCTGTAATATCAACTACCACTTCCACTGGAAAGCTATTTCATACATTTTTCACATTACATCTGAGTCTTCTAACCTAAGGCTCAATTCTTTTTAGGAACCGGAAAGTCCATTGTAATGGCAAAATAAATTCCACATGGAAATAATACATTAATCTCAGAGGCATTCAGTTAATGTCATTACAGGCTATGGGCAAAGGTAGTATAAATCCAGGTTGACTGTTAACATACACCACAGCTGATTTTACTTACCACTTGTAAGTTTGGAGCACACAATACCACATGAACTAACATGATAAAAGTTAAATAGCTAACATTTGACATTTGATGTTCAAGTTCAACTCCATCAAAGCAATTCCAAATGAATGCAAATGAATGCATAGAAAAGTTGTAATTTTACCGTAAACTACTGTATATAAACCACAAAATAACTACCATATGCTAATTGTGTTTGGATGTTCATTGAGCTACACTGAGTAGAGAAGAGATTTGCATTACAACAACACATACTACACTTTTTCACATATTGTTCAAATAACATTCATCATCACTATCATACACACCACATCATTTGTCTTTTACTTCATACAGTGTGGTTGAGTTGGTGTAATGGTTTGATTGAGAGGGTGTGACCAATGACTATGGAAGTGACTGGGTGTGAATGGGGATGTGCAAGAAAGGTAGGAGAGAGGCAGGTAGGTAGGTAGGTAGGGAGATGGTAGAAAGAGGAGTGGAGGCTGGAAGTATGGCAGAGGAGAGGATGAAGTAGAGCAGGGAGTCCCTGGTCAGGGAAGGAGAGGAAGATGAGGATTTAGGAGAGGTACCCAACCACAGCCTGGTACATAAGAGTTATGGATGGAGATGGCAGTGGGACACAGAAGGGGGAGGTCCCATACAACCAGGGACAGAGTAGCCAGGGGTGAGTTATATATGGCCAGACAGCACCTACAGCCAGCCTAAGGAGTGGTGGAGGAGGACGACAGACTGAATGGCACCATATATTCCTAAAAGGAGACCTGGCACTAAGTGCAAAGCATCCTGGTCAATGCGCATACTGTTCTTCATGGAGAAGACCAAGGGGATTGAGGGGCAGAAGAAGCAAGCTTGGTCACAGTAGGAGGATGCAGTAAGCAGTGTGTCCAACTAGAGATGAAACTGATTCATAAAAAAAAAGCCAACTGTGAAAAAGTCAGGAACAAGTTGGTTGATTTGGCTCTGTTACACAAGAGTTACTGGTGATGGCCCACCTGCATACATCATCTTCAAAGGCTGGTAGAAGACGTTCCAAAAGAACCTGCCCGTGACAAAGGTGTCAGGGATTCTAGGAGGCTGTGACTGCACCCTACAGGCTACAGACAAGCAATTTAATTGATTCCCTAACATTTGTTACTGTCCCCTTAATAAGATACCCTGTTAGATAGTGTTGCACATCACAGTATCAGTATATATATATATATATATATATATATATATATACTATGAATCAATAATTGGGCAGCACCCGTGGGACTTTTAAATAGATTTATTGGATAAATTTCAAGACAAGAATGGTCAACGTTTCGGTCCCTTATTGGACCTTTCTCAAGACAGTTTGTAATGGCTGAATGCCAAGTTGAAATACTCTGGCGCCCGCAAGCATCCCACTTGCCGCCAATGACGTCACCGGCCCTCCGACTCCAATTAATTGGACGGCGGGCCGGACCGACCCCATTCAGGCATAAAGCAGCGTTCGAGTAATTCTGTAATGTGCATCACTTGCCTACATATAACGTTGTGACCGCAACGGTCCATTACTTAAGGACAGTGTTCAGATGTAATAAAGTGAAAATACTTCTTAGAACTAACCTGTATGTGAAGCTTATTGCAGTGATGAGTGAGTGCACGGAGCGTTCCCACATCTGGTCATCAAACCCCGCCCCTTGTGCAGGGTGCCGGGAATGCGACAATCTGATAGGGTCAGCTCACTGCCACTCGCTCACTAACCCGACAAATCATATTTGTGTCCCTTGTCAGTCAGACACTGAGTAGTTCATTGGGAGGACGGTTAGTATCAAAGTGGCCAAGAGTCTTGCATGACTAACACATAATAAAACAAATGAAGACACAAGTTAAATGGACATTGGCTCAACTTACAGTCTTCAAAGCTATAAGTATTATGGCATCAAAGCTATCAGTGTCCTCACAAGAAAGTGGTACTATATCAGACGGTGTATGTTACAACTGATGTAACAATGTATTCCATAAGAAATAAAGTTTATTCAGTGGTGGCCATAACAGTGTGTTAATCCGTTAAAACAGTCAAATGTGTGGTAGCCCAAATAGTAAGGAAGCATGTCCAGATCAAATCCGGAGTGACAAAATACCCTTGATGTGCAAAGCTGCAGAGAAAGTACTAGAGGTATCTGAATGTCAGCTTGGAGGTTTAAATCGCTGCTCAATGCTGGATAGAGGTGGGGGCCAGCTAATTCCTTTATGGGATATCTGGAGAAAGTTATGATCTATGGATCAAAGTGGCTGGACGCAAACTTGGTGTCTTATAAACTGTATATTGATGACATCTTGATTATTTGGAGGGGGAGAGAGATGAGATTGAGAGATTTGCTTATCATCTTAATGCCAATCAGTGGGGATTGACGTTTACAAGTACAGTGAGAGATTGTGAAATTGAGTTTTTAGACCTGACCTTGTGGGGTGTAGATGGCCAGAGCATCCAAACTAAAACATTCTTTAAAGAAGTGGATGTAAATAGCTATTTACGGTTTGACAGCTGTCATGATAAGAAGTGGCTGCGTAACATCCCCTATGGTCAGTTCTGTAGAATAGCAAGAAACTGCTCTAGGCAGGTAGACTATGAGGTTCAGTCTAATATTTTAGTTAGAAGTTTTTTAGAGAAGAAGTATCCTAGATCTATTATTGTAGATGCTAGGGATAAAGGTAGGGTTAGGTGGTTCTTTAGTGGAATGTCAAATTTGAAAAAAGGAGAGGGAGGATCTAAAGTACAAAAGATAACTAAGAAGAAGAAGAAGTTGGATACTTGGGGTGAGTTTCCTCCCTTTATTACCCAATTTAATAACAGAGGAGAAGAGATTAGGAATGTTCTTAATAAACACTGGAGACTCTTAGGTAAAGATCCTCTTCTTACTCCCATGATACCGAAACACCCTAGAATTATTTATCGAAGGGCGCCTACACTTAAAAATAAATTGTCCCCCACTAGGAAGATGGGTATAGGAGTGAATAGAGGATTCCTTGGTACCAAATCTGTAGTGGGGTCTTTCAGATGTGGTAAGTCTAAGTGCTTAACTTGTGCCTATATGGGTCACAGGGTTAGCACCATTACATCAAGGGTGACTAAAGAAAAGTTTAAGATTAAGTCATTTATGAATTGTGAGACTGACTATGTGATCTATGTGATTACTTGTCCCTGTGACCTTCAATATGTGGGACGGACCACTCAAAAGTTGAGAACAAGACAAGGACAGCACAGACGGAACATTATGTCAGGCTTTAGAATGCATAGTGTATCACGTCACTTTTTAGAATGCCATGAGAAAGATCCTAAGGGCTTACAAGTGATACCGATAGAACATATACCACCAGAGAGGAGAAATAGAGCACAATATTTGTCAAGTAGGGAGGCCTTTTGGATTTTTATGTTACAGACCCTTTATCCACAGGGTCTCAATGAGATGGTAGAACATCAGTGGTTTTGCATTCCCCAGAGTCATGAGTGTGTGTGTGATTATCTGCTGCATAGCTTATGTCATGTTTTGTGCATATATATATGTGTATATATATATATATATATATATATATATATATATATATATATATAAATAAAGTTTTTGGTTTTCATTCTATAACATACCTCCTGCTTGCCACAGCTAACACAGGACCACTTTTTACTGATTAAATGTAGAGGCATATGGTGAATGAGAGAAATACAAAGACAGGGTAGAATCGTTGCCATATCCTAAATAATAATTAGCTAAATAATTTGTAACAACGCAGTAATGTGCATTAGAGACAGCTGCGCGTGCTGCAGACATGTGCCCATTACGAGGCTGATACAGAGCGGGGAGCTCCGAAGTCAGACCGGTGTCCAGCTCTGTATCAGCTGCGGCACGGGCAGTTTCTACTGGGCATGACTGCACCGCGAACGGCCGGCACTCTGGCACTTCATCTAGTTAAATACAAGGCAGATGGCAACTGACATGGATCCACTAAAGGGAGGGGGACCCCCTCAGTCAGACACTCTAATTCTCATACATTGCAGTTAGGCACTCTCTTTGATCTTGGGTACATAATATAGTCTCTTCAATGTGTGACGCCAGGTGTGGAAACTTAGCAGTATAAGAAGATAAATGTTGAATTCGTTATTTTCACAAGCTATAGCCAGTATAAGTCCTTAGCATTGTGTGAACCCTAGTATGATCTGGACATTCCTGGAAGCTAATTTAATGTAAGGTCAAAACTATTCTGAGTTATAAGCTGGAGTGCTTACTTTTAGCAGAAGGGAAAACCAGGTTTAGCTATTTACAAACCCCTTAGATGCCAGAGAGGTCTCAGCACATTGTGAAGCAATGCACTGTAGGTCATTCTAGCATCCAAGTGGCTAAGGGGACTAACTATTTTATATTTTTCCCAGGACCCGCCATTGGCTTAAATTGGCACTGAGTAGAATTACAATCAATACAAGAGGGGAAATAAAAGAGGCTAAGAGAGGGATGATTGAACTACCGTAGATAAAACGGACTTGGCACTTGACTCACATAAAGACATAGATATGTCTAGCCCCTTACAACACAACACACTGGTGACATCTATGGTACTCAAAACAACTGCATTTATAAACAGATCAAAAGGCAACTTTGAGCAACAAGGAAATGAGAACTAAATCTAAACAAGCATGGAAAAATAAGAGTAAAAAGTCTGTAAATGTGAGTGTTTACCTGATATAGCAAACCCACTAAATCCCACTGCAAGAACTAGGAAGGATATTGAAATGACCTTGGTATGAGAATAGCCAACCACCAGAAGGAGAGTTGCCTCCATTCCAAATCCTGCAAAATAATGAGTCCAAACATTACTATCAGACCGAAGCCCCATAATGTATACTGTTCTAGCACACAATGCAATTATCTTATTTCTAAAGCACCAACAGGTTCTGCAATGTGGTACAATAGGATGACAAGACATATCTGGGAACTTTCAGAATGAGCTGACCCTGAGATCTTTATAATATTAACACTTAGTGAGCCCAATAAGGCAGATTATAGGTGATATGTATCTGTTTACTGAAACCCAAAAGTTCTCCACTCTGTCCTCAATCAGCCTATAACATACCATAACTTGGAGATATCCCTGTTTGAACACATACAAGACAAGCAGGGCTTCTCTCTCTACTTTTCTGGAAGAAATGACACCAATACAGAGACTGAAGAAGAAGTTAATTGGTAGAGGCCATATAGCGGGTAGCACTGGACTCCCACACCATCAGAATTTGGCCCTTCAGCGTCAGACCCTAAGATTTGGGTCAAAGCCCTGAGTCACAGGGTCAAACCCTGAGAGTTCCCAGGTATGGACATAAGGACACCATACAGTTTGGGGGTGACATTGAATATTAACCATTTGAGTGCCAGAGTGGTATCCAAATCATTGTTTTGCAATGAATACCCCTCTGGCACTCAGAGGGATAAAATATATTATGTAACATGCAAGAAACAGTGGTAGTCTTGATTTCAATGAGTAGTGAAATAAAAGAAACATTAGTGATTGCACTCTTTTATATGCAACAAAATAATTAACATAAGAATAGTGCATAAGGAGAAATGTAATCAAATCCTCTATTTCACTTCCTGCATAACGTGCATTTGCTGAATCTGGAACTATTTGGTCCTGTCTAAAACCATGGCCACTTTTCCTCTTTAATAATTCGCTAGGATGTTTGTCACGAGGCAGTCATGCGCAGTAGAGACTGCCCCAACGCGGGCAGTCTCTACTGCGCATCATTGCATCATGTGAGTGAGGCGATGCAAGACTGCATCATGTGAATCAGTGAGGTAGCAGCCTCTTAACCCTTTGCGTACCCCTCTGGCACTCATAGGGTTAACATTACCTGGCCATTGGCCCATGTACATGGGTTTTACACTAGTCTCTTATCCTATATAATAATTCACTAAGGTTCGTCAAAAGCCATCATGCGCAGTAGAGATGGCTGCGAACGATTTAGTCATGCGCAGTACAGACTGCCCGCGCTGTGGCTGTTACGGAGCGGGGCTCTCTGAATTCAGACCGGAGTCGCACAGAGAGGACTCCGGTCTGAATTCAGAACGATTCGCTCCATATCAGCCACGTCGCGGCCACTCTCTACTGCTCATGCCTACAGAGGTGGAACTGTGGCCCCTTTAAACGGGCCTTTCAACTTGTATTGAAATAAATTAACATACGGTAGTTGCTAACTGAGAAAAATTATATGCTAATGAGATAAATCATGCACAATTCGCTATTGTTTTACATTGTTTTACAACATATTTTGGTACTGCACTGCGGTATAATCTATAGGAACTGTGGGAGGAGTGATACACAATGTCTAACTGCTTGGGGTTCTTGTGTTCTTCTGTGGTTTAGTCACAGTCTGTCACAGAGTCTGGCACAATAGGGAGAGGAAAGTGACAGGTGTTATAAGGTCTATCTAACTGAATATTTAGCTGGTAGCACCATGAGGAGTGGGAATGAGTGTGAGTGTGTGTGTGGGGGGATAAGGGGTCGATTAGTACAAGAAGGTTCAACAAACATAATCATAGCAGCTTTTCCCAGAGTAGGAGTAGAGTGAAGTGAGGTCCAGCCACAAAGCAAGACAGAGAGAATTGATGGTACAAGGAAAGGTCCAACGCAAGTTTTTGAGATAGGGAGTATTGATTGGAGCCAAGGCGACATATTTAATAAAGGAGGAAAGGGAGCCATATTTAATAAGCTAATTCTGGAGCAAACCAACTGCACCATAGAAGACAAATACAAGTTCCAAGATCCCTACTGATTAAAAAGGTGCTTCACAATGCATTGGAGAAATGTCCTATATAATAATTCACTAGGAAGCTTCTCAGAAGCCGTCATGCGCAGTATAGACAGCCCGCTCTGCAGTCATGTGCAGTACTGACTGCCCGAACGCATCAAGCTTGGTCTTAGGAAGATGCGCAGAGAGGACTATGGTAAGAATTCAGAGCGCCCCACTCCGTATCAGCAGAGCGTTCGGGCACTCTGTACTGCACATGACTGCAGCGCGGCCGGTGCACCAGCCGAGGTTGCTGTCTGCCACTGTGGCCCGTGTACACGGGCTTTAAAACTAGTATTATATGATTGGAAATCTTCATTTCCTACTATGGTGCAGTTTGTTTGCTCCAGAATTACATTACTATAGCTTATTGAGTATGGCCTGGAGATCTGTGGTATGACAATCAGGATATCCTAATGCTCCACAAGACTATGAAGAAATTTCAAGTTAAATAGTTGTCTACTGCCGTGCCAGATAGCTATGTTCTCCCTGTCCAAACAGACAAATTACTGCACACACAAAAATTCATGTTAGCTTCACATGCAAATGCCCTGACATAAATCCCCCCCCCCAAAAAAAAAAAAATTATATATGTATACTTCTACGCTTTGAATGATCGGCACTCTCAGTTTTCTAAAAAAAGTTTCGGCCCCCAATGAAGGTCTTGATAAAGGCTTCATTGGGGCCTGAAACGTTTTTTAAGAAAACCGAGAGTGCCGATCATACAAAGCGTAGAAGTTTATATTTATGAGATTTGAGCACCGTGTGTGAAGATAAATCTAATTATAATATCAAGGATAAAGGAGTGCTTTCCTACATAGTTAATGTTTAACATATATATATATATATATATATATATATATATATATATATATATATATTTATATATAAACACCCTATATTCAAATGAAAGCTGGTGGCTCTTGTTTTCCATGGAGCCTAAGAAAAACATATCTACAGCTTGAGAGATCTCATATCTGCAGCTTGAGAGATCTTGGTGCATGGGATCCATAGAATAACATAGAGTACAGAGGGTTTATCACACTGGAGAAGTTATCTCCACTTTCCCTCAGGCTCTCCAGGTAGTTCACATAGGGAAAGGCACTGCCTGCCCAGGTAGATCAAGAAACGTTTAAAAAAGAAAAAAAAGAAAAAAAAAAAAGTCCCACCCCACCATCTCCAATATTTTCTTCCCTTTCCATGCAGGTAAAGGCTTAAAATTCTTTTGACATCTTCTCACTGCTTTTTAAGGGGGGGCAGAGCTGGGGACCCTATGGTCATCTGGATGAGTCTCATCAGGACCAATATCCCAAGGGGGCCTTTCCCTGTAGCTCTTCCAGAGAAGCTGGGAAGAACAGCCTCAAACTGGCTCACAAACTAGAGAGAAAAGTGAATCAAACAAAAATTCCCATTGATTTAAATGGAGCTTTCAATACGTTCAATGGAAATGTGTATTTGTCTCCTATGGTACAGATGGTTAGACCCTGTATTCCTCCACTATTATTTTGAACATGGGTCTGATAATCACTAGAAAAGTTTATAGTAAAACATTTTCAGTACCTCCACAGTTCATTATTTTTCTTACAGTTGTGGTTGATAAAATCTTTCTGCTCCTTAAGAAATCCGCCAATTGTCCCCCAATTGGTACAATGATTGTCATTACCATGTGAGGGACTGCAGAGAGGAGGCCAACCTAAATTTTAGAACAAAATAGAATATAAGTTATTATTTTAAATATAGTATACCCATATCAGTTATGATAGCTTCAAAATATTACAAATGTTAATAGTGGTGCATGTTTTTTGTACACAGTAGTACACGTGCAATTATAGACAGAGCACAAAATATGTTTGCATCCCACTCAAGGATTCAGTCACATGGTGGATGTCAGCTGATATTTTTTGCTATAATGAGAGATGTAATGTATGTGTATAGTGGAAACAACTGCTGGAGAGAGGCAGGTGCTGGGAAATAGATGATTGACCTCTTCCGTTTATTATAGGCTATCACTTGGAGCCCCCAGAGATTGAACGTTGCAAGAAGACTCTTACCAACACAATCACTAGTGTGGTTGAACTTGTGTGTACAGCAACTCCACATGTTTCAGTTCTGATGAATCTTCCCTGTGTCTAGCAGCAGTAGTGGGAATTGCTGCTGACTGCGTTAACAAACATCTGTTGCATAAGCAACTATTTGGAAGTTATTTATATTGCTTGCCTTACAAGAGGCAAATCAACTTATTCCCAGGGCTATGGAGCAAAGTGAACCCAAGGGAACTTGGTAGGTTTCCAAAAAGCCCAGGGCATGGGCAAGCCTAACACATTATGGGCCATATGTAGAAAGAAAAGATGAGTAATTTTTTTCTTAAACCCTTAACCCGTTGAGTGCCAGAGGGTCACGGAATGCATTGCAAAGCAATGCATTCCGTAGCCCTCTAGCACTCAAAGGGTTAAGGATGGCTGATCACACACTCCCGTCGCTTAAGAACCAAGGGCCATTTTTTTTTTGATGGATCCGCTTCCATGCTTCCCGAACGGCGTGCAGCCACGCGGGGAGCCCAGAATTCCATGACAGTCCAGGACCGTCATGGGTCCTTAGCGCGATTTTACCCATGTCGGTCCTGGACAGTCATGGGTCGTTAGGGGTTAATGGGTCTTTTAACACCTTAAATGCTTGAAAGGACTTCAGTGTGTTGCTTCACAATGCATTGGAGGCCTGCCTAGCATTATTTGGGTTAAAAATGCCATCTAAATAAATTGGAATTGTGAGAATTTTTATTGCCCCTTTTGTGCAGTTGGTATGCTCCAGAGTTGTTCAGCATTTCTTTCTATACATTGCCTTTTAAAAGGATAGTAATACTTCATGTTGGCAGTAAATAAGATTATATGTATCCTATATTATAATTCGCTAAGGATGTTTGTCAGAAGCCGCCATGCGCAGTAGAGACGGCTGCGAGCTGCAGTCATGCACAGTACTGACTGCCTGCACCGCAGCTGTGGTCCCAGAAAGGTGCGCATAGAGGACTCCGTTCTGAATTTTGAGAGCTCCGCTCCTCATCAGCCGCGGCGCGGGCAGTCAGTACTGTGCTTGACTGCAGTGCCACCAGTGTTGGCTTGTGTACACAGGCTTTAAAACTAGTTAAAGAAATAAACAAAAGCATCTATGTATTTTTTCTGTAACTTGCAGCATTTTGGAGCAATTGCTTTCTAAAGTTTACCCCTCCCGCCCCTTTTATGCACATCACCGCTCTAGCTGTCAGACTTGGATTCTGGTCTGCGGACCAGACAGAGCATCTGGAGAGCTGAAATAAGAAATCTTCATGATGATGTCTACTGCCTCAAACCATGCCCACTTTAACTTGCTGCATTTTGGAGCAATTGCTTTCTAAAGTTTCCCCCTCTCACTCCTTTTCCTTATCTGAAGCAGCCTCCCCTCAGATCTGGAATCCGGTCCCGGGACTGGACAGATCGCAGCGAGGGACAATCTTCTTTCCATCAGAATAAGGAGAACCCTGCCCCCTTGAGGAAGGAGGGCAGATTTTCCCCTGTGCTGAAAAAAGATTGTCCCTCGTCCTTATCCATCCAGACCAGCTTTCTGAGGCTGCTTGAGGTAAGTAAATGGGGTGGGAGGGGTGATCTTTATTATAGAATAAATGTAAAATGGCAAAGTTTTAAAAGGTTATACTGCTGCACATTGTAATAAAAATATATAAAGAATACTCAATTGTACTTTAGTAGCTAAACATTACCATCCCTTTAATATAATTATAAAACTGACTATTGTTGCCACAGTTACAAGGCAAAGAAAACGATTCTTCAATAGAAAGGTTTTCATGTGTGTTTTCTGCATGACATTTGATGTGTTCAGTCTACCATTTTGCACCAAAATTTATGATCAACATTTGAAAACTGAATAACTCAGCAAAGAACACTGAAAATGTGTCATCTACATTCGAATACAGCCCTGTGGTTAACCCACTGGATGCAACAGAGAAAAGCAATTTGTTGAAGACTTCTCTAGTGTCATTAAATAGAGGCTGGAAACAGCATAGAGGCCATGATAAGTATTTAGCCCTATAATATATTTCATCTTTAGAACATGTCTAAAGTAGCACAAAGTCAAGATGAACTTACCTTGCTTATAGGAAACCCAAAGACCTCTTCAAAATAAGCAGGCTGACTTATTAACAACAAGTAAAATGTCCAGCTCCTACAGAAATTTGCTACAATGATTGCATAGACCGGCATTGAGGTGAAGAATTTCTTCCACGGGGTTTTAAATTTCTAGAATGACAAACAACATATTGGTATAGATTAATTTTATGCCTAAGATGTGTTCTGTCATAAGGAGTACTGTCCTGGTAGTAAGGAACTAAGGCGGAGATTTATTAAAGTGGAGCAGAGAGAGAAATGGTTGTAATCTGTGCTAAAACGGTTCAGCATTTATAACAAAGCATACGCCAGTTTTGGAAGCTGTAACGCCACATACTTGTCTTTTCGTAAAAAATGACAGTGCAGCTGCAGAAAGTTCTGGCACTGAGAATTTATAAAAAAAACTAGTTGAAGAGCCCGTTACACGGGCCACAGTGACACTGCCAGCCGGTCCCGGGGCAGTCATGCACAGTAGAGACTGCCCACGCCGCGGCTGATACAGAGCTGGACGCTTCTTAGGAGCGTCCAGCTCTGTATCAGCCACGGTGCGGGCAGTCTCTACTGTGCATGACTGTGTCGTTACACACGTTTTAGAGAATTACAAAAAAATGTCGCTGTGACAATTTAGAGACAGAATTTTTTACCAGAATCTTAACTCCAGATATAATCTGTCCTTGACCCTTTGAGTGCCAGAGGGGTACACAACGCATTGCTTTGCAAGAACCCCTCTGGCACTCAAAGTGTTAAACATTCCAGGCGTTAACATCAGAATAACAACGCCATATTTATAAAAATGACCTTACTTATTTATAAATCAGACCTGACATTATCGCCAGTTGTTATGACTTTTAAAAGTACTCAAAATTTTTTTTATAAATCTTCCCCTAAAAACCCATATTTCTAAAAGATAAACTGCACCGCAGGGGAACAAAATATAAAAAAAAAAAAAAAAATAGTAAATTGTCATGCACTTGAATAGAGCTTTTTTAACTCCTTGAATGTCAGAGAGGTTTCCAATGTGTTGATTCACAAAGCATTTTAAACTTCTCTAGTATGCAAGAGGTTAAAAGCCCAATTTAATTTAATGTAAAGGGAAAGTAATAATTAAAATGTAAAAAAAAAAGATATATTGTAGGGTTTATCCCCCTCAGTAAAACAAGAGTACTCCCACTGCTGAAAGGTGTTTTATTCAAAAGCGATTACAGCACAAACTTAACTTTTTTAGGTGCAATATCACAGTGGCCTGAAATTGTACAGTGGCGCAGTTGCTACATCATTCTATGGAGATTTAAGGTCAACTGACCAGAGCTGTCCATAGGATGGTGTAGCAACAGTGCCACTGTACAATTTCAGGCCACTGTGATACTGCAAATAAAAAACATAAAGTTTGAGCTGTTATAACTTTTGAATAAAACAACCCTCCGCAGTGGGGTTTTCTCAGGGGGATAAACCCTACAATCTATATTTTTTTTTCCATTTTAAGTATTGCTATCCCTTTAAATTAAATTGGGCTTTTAACCTCTTTCATGCTAGAGAGGTTTAAAATGCTTTGCGAATCAGTGCATTGGAGACCTCTCTGGCATTCAAGAGTTTAAAAAGTTCTATGCAAGTGCATGGAAATTTACAGATTTTTATTTTGTCCCCCTGTGGTGCAGTTGGGTTAGTCCAGAATAGCTCCAGTTTGCTTTTATTTAGAAAGCTAAAGATGAGCAATTTTGGTTCAAACCAGCTGCACTACGGGGAAAAAAATTAATTCTCATTGATTTAAATAGGGCTTTTCACCCATTGAATGCTGGAGATCTCCAAAACACTGGCGACATGAGAATCTTGCACTGCATGACAGCACAAGATTCTCATGTCGCCTTCTGAAAGGTGGAATATCAGTAAAGCCAATACCTTATATTTCTGAATGAGTCCTCAATAAGCTAAAAAGGTGTAATTCTGGAGCAAACCAACTACACTGTATAGTGCAAATAAAAATTGCCATTGATTTAAATTCTGATTTTAACCCCTTGAATGCTAGAGAGGTCTCCAATGCATTGCTTCACAATGCATTGGAGACCTCTCAAGCATTCAAGAGGTTAAAAGACCCATTTAAATCAACGACAATTTGGAGCTATTTTATTTGACCCCTATGGTGCTGTTGGTTTACTCCTATTTAGTTTCTTGAATATGGCCCAGAGTGCTCAATATAAGGAACACAATTTTTCTAATGACCAATAGCAAAGGCTTCATGCCACGTGCACTTACGCTTGCGGTAACTAAACTGCTTCCTTCTCCTATACTGGTCTCAATGTACGTCCTTTCCTCAGCGGTAATAGAAGGATGGGCAGCCGGGCTCTCTGTTGCATGCAGAAGCCAGAAAATGTACCAACACATGCCAAACATACCTGGCAATAAAAAACACAGGTCAATGTTACATACGTTATGTCATCTTGTTCTCTGCATATATGTGAAAGAAGCAAGTAAATCATAAGAAAACAAGTTACCATTTTATACTGAATTCAGGAACAATAAAAGGAAAGACTGAGTTCCAAGCAACTTAATTACAAGATCTCTGCTCAAAATGATACTTAGATCACCAAAATCTAAAGAACAAGTGTGTCTTACATGAAAGCAGGTTGTAACATTTACTGTTTGCATTACTCCACAAAATGTATTATGAAATCTCCTGTGCTGTATTTTTAGTAAATTTAAGTTATTTTTTTAATACAAGCCCCTTTTCTTACTGTGCCTGAGATAAAGAGGGACAGAGCTCACAATAATCTGCCTGCTTGATCCTTTCAAGTTAGTACCAACCAATCAGGTGACACTTTCTGTATCAAAGGCAGAGGTTAGGGCCCTAGTGAGGTCCTCGTATGGTTCTCCACAAAATCATCAGCTCTGTGGGAGTAAAGAATAATTCCAGGCAAACCAACTTTTCTGTGCAACATTTTAAAAGAATACCGGGAAAAGCTTCCTTATTGTGATGAGCAATTGGAAAGGTACAATGTACAATTAACCCTGCAGCAGGAAGAATCAGGGTGGGGTGGGGGCTCGTTCCTCACACTCTTCCCATTGTTTTAAATACAGCAGTCACAGTGACGTTCCCTAGGCTTCATTTCTGATATCTGTGGGGTTCCCCAGTTATTCAGAATGGCGAGATCTAACCTGCACTGGCCATCTGTGAGCTCTCTGCATAGTTTGGATCACAGTGCAGTGATCCACCAAGCCATGCTTTTGTGTATTTTGGGAATGAAGCTCTGTTCCCCAGTGATCATTTGATACATATCAGGGATTGGAGCGCTGGGGTCAGAACTCCATTAACAAATGCACTTATGTGTGGCTAAGCACTTTGCACATTGATAAGGTAGAGATAGCTATATGATATAAGTAATTCCCTGGTCCCACTAAAGAGTAAGTGCTCCCTAAGCTATTTACCTCCAAACTCTTCTGCTGCTGGTATAGTGGTACACACAGCACCCCTAGAGCAGGTGTAAGAGTTGTGCCAAACTCCTCTGTGACCAGCAAGCACCTAGCCTGAAGAACAGTGCAGATGAATATCTTGAAAGTCCACACAGTTCCACATTGCCCACCCCTTGGCAAAATACATCAAGGGTTTTGTTTTGGTACAGGGCCCACATTGTACCTATACTGGCCCTTTTTGCTCTTCTCCATGCTCATACAATCCACATCTGGTGTTTGCAGGGCTGGATTTATATTAGGATGCATTCTAAGCACCTCAGCGCCTCCCATGGCGACACCTCCACGCTTCACATAAATTCAGCACTGTTAACTGTTCTCTGGTGCAGAAAATACCCTTAGCCTTCCACAGGCAAGGTCAAAAAATACTTCTTATCCCATCGGTTTCTAGAGAGGCTTCACCATAAATTGGAAATCTCTTTAGCATCCAAGGGGCTAAAAATGTGCCAATGTATGTGTGTGTAAACTGGCAAATAAACCAGCAACCATCATCTTGAGCAATTGTCTGGGTCATGGGCATTGGAATTGTCCTGGACACACTCTTAACTCAGAACATGGTTGTTGATAGAACATCTGAGATAGCTCTCAAAACTTTGAGCTCTAGGCAGCTGCTTACTCTTCCTAATGGGAAATATGACCCTGAGTATTTGCCAAAACAGAACTGTGGCATCATTAAAAAAATATTAAAAATTATCAACCAATCTGAAATCTCAACATGTGGAAAATAAAATCTCTCCATTTTCATTACATGCTGAAAATTTGAAAGACATTGTAAAATAAGTTGACATTCTGTTTGGGTTACTTTTGAAGGCACAGTATTATTTGCCATTAATTGTGTAACAGAAAGACTTACCATAAATATAAAAAACTGAGGACCAACCAATATATTGGACCAGTATCCCTGCTAGTGGCATGGCAATGACTGCACCTGCATAGGATCCTAAGAAAGCAAAAAATAGCGAGTGAATGTATCACTAATTCATAGCATAAGATTGTGCTACTGATCAGGAGTAGTAACATACATAGTAACATATGGCGCGATGCAAGAAATGTTCGCATCTGATAAAGGCATTTTTGTGCGCAGATAGATTTTGCACATGTTCTAATCCAGGAAGCTGAATAATGAATGTTTCTTGAATTGCGCATAAAAAATTCCTTTTTACGACAACACTACACAGACGTATAAATTAATTTGCAATAACACTTCCTACATTAGGCGCATTTGCTATTCCACTCACATAGATTCGTTAATCCTGGTCACGTCCACAAAAAAATAAATATGCGCAGCTGTTCACTAATCTTGATTATTTTCATGCGCTATTCAACGAAATCACGCATAAACCTATTCCCTAGTGGTTTTCACTTGGGAAATAGAGATTGCGTGTGTTTCTTGCATCACGCCAATAGTAACATAGTTGATAAGGCTGAAAAAAGACATGTGTCCATCAAGTCCAGCCCATGCCAAAAACACCCTTGTTGATCCAGAGGAAGGCAAAAAATAAAAAAAGCCTCAAATGGGTAAAAAAAATTCCTTCCTGACTCCAAATGGCAGTCTGATATGTCCCTGGATCAACATCCTATCTGCACCGAAGCCATCTCTCATAATTTTCAATATTGTTTTGTGCTAGATAGGCATCCACTGCATTATCTGCAAGGACAACATACCGAGGCCAACAATTCCATAGCTTTACCGCCCTTACTGTAAAAAATCCCTGCCTTTGTTTAGTCAAAAGCAACTTTCCACTAATGGATGACCTCTGGAGTAAACCAACAGCACCATAGGGGGCAAATACAAATTCTCAAAATTCCCATTCAAATAAATTGGCTTTTGAACTCCTTGAATGCTAGAAGCATTTTATGTGCATTGTATATCAAAGGCATCGAGGGTCTCACTGTCATTTAAGATGTTAAATCAGTGAGGTTTTTCATTTGTCCCCTGTGGTGCAGTTAGGTTAATCCAAAATGAGTACCTCAAAAGCTTCTAATGACCTGATTCTGAGATGTTATTCTGTGAATTCTCTTAAAGGGTAACCATTGACTTAGTAAAAAGCCTATGGTTGTACTGTATAGCTCCTTTTAGATATTTGGGGTGTGGGATGGGTTAGGAAATCAATCCCCTTGGCCTTAGTGGGGGCTGGACTGAATCAGTAATTCTGTGACTCAAAGACACAGGCTACTCTGTTTACTTGATCATTCCCATAGACTGTGAGCTAGAAAACCCATCCCTAGCAGATTATGGGTGCTACTATCACAGTCATGTGACAGCTCTGAGAATTCAGGAGCTCTCATCTGGTGTGCTAAAGAGGCTAGAAATGCATCATTCATATCTGTGCCAGGGGCAAAACTATATTGTAACCAGTTATTGTATGTTATATGTTCTGAGAGTGTAGTGTCTCAGTAGTAATCAATTTAACTCCTGTGGACCAGCAGAGTATACAATGAGGGGTTAAAACGTCCACCACCATTTAAAATGTTACTGTCCTTTTTACCAGTCTGATGTACAAATAAGAACTAATAAGAAATGTACAAAGTCTACTTGTGCACAACTACATTGGGGCTGACGATACAGTCCCTTATGTTGTAATTCTGCCGCTTTTAGCCTGAGGACTAATAACGTATAGTACATTGGTTTAAGATATTGGCTCTGCATGCATTTGATAATTTTAATTTATTTTTTAAGTGTGATTATAAAATGCTTATCCTCTATACAAGTAAGAGTTATATTTAAATTGTGGGCACCAATCTTTTCCCTTTTGTCTCCATGAATTCCTTATTATGTTGTGGTAGCACCCAGGGTCATTACATAATGAGGGTGTCCGAGTATCCCCCTATCTACATATATGGTTGGTGTGAGTAGTGCAATTTCTATCTTCTTGTTAGTAACTTTGGAGAAAACCAACTGAACCATAGGGGATAAATAAAACTTTTCTTTGAATTAAATGGTGCTTTTAATTATTTTACTGCTAGATGTCTCTACTGCATTGCTTTGCAACATATAGGAGACTTCTCTAATATTCAAGGGGTAAGAATTCCCATTTAAATTGATGGAAAACTTGGATGGATATTTGTATTTTTCTCCTATAGTGCATTTGGTTTCACCTGGAATTCTTCCTATTCTTCTAGTACATCAGCCTCAGTGTATGTGACATTCTTTCCAAGTACGACACGTGTAATACCATGTATTTGGTTTTTCATTATACCACTGCGTCCTGGCTGCATTAAAGGGATAGTAATGTTTCATAATAAAAGCAGCTCTAATTAATCATCATAGTATTTGGACTTTGGAGAGTGTTATTTCAATTCTGTCAGAGTTGTAGCTGAAGAGTAATTCAATGACAAAGTATCCCCCTCCCGCCCCTTTTACTGATGTAACACTGCTCAGCCAGAGCAGAAGGGAGGTGCCCAGGTAGATTGCAGAGAGGGACAATCTTCAATTAAGATAAGGGAAAAACCTGAAAAACTTGTCAAGGAGGGCAGTGCTTTCATTGTTCTCATAGGAAGAAGATTGTCCCCTGCTGTTATCTGTCTGGTCTATGGACTGCATTCCACATCTGAGAAGAGATGGCTTACACTAGGTAAAAGGGGCAGGAGGGGAAACTTTATCCTTCAATTACTCTTGAACCACAACTCTGGCAGTATTGATATAACACTCTCCATGGCCTAAATACTGTGAAGGTTAATTGGAGCTGCTGGTTTTGTGAAACATTACTATCCCTTTAACCTTTTCAGTGCCAAAGTGGTACTGAAAGGGTTAAGTAGGAACTGAATTAATGAATCTTTGATCTTTCCAATATAGATTATTGCTAGGCCAGGAAACCAGATATGTACCTTAGTGCCTGTGTGTGTGTGACACATCTACAGCATGGGGAAAAACCCTGGGGGATATCACTGCTACAGGTGTTTTGTACAATCTAAAATGATTTTATAATTTATTTTAAAGGAGCAGTAAACTTTTTTTATGAAAAAATATATATTGTAGGGATTTTCCTATTGAGTAAAATAAGGGTACTCCCACTGCTGAGAGATTTATATTTCCAGAGTTATTACAGTTTAAACCCATGTTTTTTTTACACTAGCAGTGCCCTCTAGTGGTCAAATTCTAATTAGATTCCCTGTTAAATTCTAATGGAGAGGAAAGTCAGAAAAGTCAGAGACATAACAGTTCTCCATAGAATGTGACAGAAACTGCCTGTCACTTCCTGTCAGTTAGAACTATCAGGAAGTAAATACAGTAAATTCACTTCCTGATTATTTAAACTGCTATAATTTTTGAATAAAACACCTGACAGCGATGGGAGTGACCTTGTTTTATTCACCACGAAAAGCTCTATAAAATATGTGTTTTCATAAAAAAAAGTTTACTGCTCCTTTAAAGTTAAGATGCTGGTGGAAAGTTTGACTGTTTTAGTATGAAGTTTGAGTCACTCCTATATTTCTAGTGAATATCCTATTTTCAGTCCCCAGCTTTATTATATGTCTGGATTTGACAGTTGTAGATGAGGAATTTAGGAAAGTGTATATTTTAGAGCGTGTATCTCTAATAATCGGACAAAGGACCTTCCCAGATCTGCAAATAAATGTATTTGGTGGAACCCATGAAGGTCATATAAACAAGCAACATTTCATATAGTGTTTTGTCCTTTGTCAGGTCTGATGCATTAACAAATGTAGTGTGTATTTAAACAGACATTATCCCAATATGGCCACCTACTGAGAGTGTATGTCTGAGAGTTTATGTTTGTGATGTTTTCCATTGATGAGGAACTGCTGGTCAATTCTTACATTATTTTTTGTATCTCTTCACTGGCTTAAGATGTCTTCACTGTCTCTGAAGGAATTAGATAGAATGGGGTTGTAGCTAATACATAACTAGCACAAATATGATTTGAGATAGTGGATATCACTGCCATGTACCATTATACAGGTCAGTTAGATAAGTAGTGCACTGTTCATTCTTATCCACTCAAAGGGGCCAGGATATAATGTACTTTAGTAAAAGGTTTGGTAGTCTATATTGCAATAATAGTTTATGAAACAATTAGTAGATGGTTCTGCATCAGAAAAATAATAGATGGTTGTCCTTTATTGATGATATTCATCAATTCTGTAGTATTGACTCCCTTTCAGGAACAGGTACCATCTGGTCTGCATGTACCTACTTTTGGAAATGGGGGCTCAGTCTTAAGCATACTCACTACATAAATGGGTTTATAGTTACTCAAGTCAAAGGGTTTTTTGTTTTTTGGAGGGTCATCTTGGTGATATGTGGGCTGTTTTTGCTATTGTGTGTATGATGACACATTTGTCCTCTTATCAGTTCAAAATTAGTATTAGGGAGGATGGAAGGGAATAAAAAAATAGTATTATAGTAAATGTAGATTGAACAGGATAAAACCTCTTCACTATAAATGTCATTTAATAGCTATCAGAACATAGTGATTCTCTCATGAAAAGGTTGCTCAGATGTCATGGTAGTAGAACAGAACAAGGGGAAACTGGTGTGTTACAGATGCAACTTTGCTAATATTATAAAAGTTACTTTTAAATGCAAATACTGCACACTATTAATGACACCTAGAAGGGGGACTTTATTGTAGGAATAAGTCACTCAATTTGTTTACCTATGTTGGCATCCTCCATATAGAAGACACAGTTCCCTATTAAAAGTCCTATTCATAACAACATAATAGAAAATGTTTACTTACCGCAGAAGGAAGTAGTTGCTAGTCTGCTTCTCTCCAGTGGAGGTGCCCATTTACTCCACATTCCATGGCAGGCTGGGTAAGTAACACCCTAAAGTATGTGTAATAGTTAAATGATTAGGCTCAGTCTTACATTTCTAAACATCATTAAAGGAACTCATTGGTGCTCTTTCTAGCACAAAAGGCTTTACAGCAAATATGTCAACAGCTCAATCACCTCCATTATAAACTGGACTTACTATGGAAATGTTGAGGTGATAAAACTGCGGGTCAATGCAGCCCATTCAAAATGTTGCCAGTCTAATAATGGCACCTGCACAATAGTGTAGTTACATTACTGCAGGGTAGGAGGTATGTTCTACTGTACGCCTTTATGGATGCAAACTGGTGGTGGTGGTGTTTGGTATAAACTGTTTGATTGCAATGCGTTGGACACCTCTCCGGCACTCAAAGAGTTAACCTCTTGGATGCTAGGGAGTTCTGTTTGGAGATGTCTCTAGAATTCAAGGGATTAATACTTGATGCCAGTATTTTGACTCACTGCATGTAGGTGTCATTATTTCATTAGGATAACTATATACTGCAGCCCCATCTAATGTCTCTGTGTTAAGGTTTGAACATTAGCTACCCCCTCATATTCTGTCAGTGACATTATATATGATCTAATAATTGACATAATCAATGACATCCCAGTTGACATAGTCAATGGCATCACTGATGGCATCACATATTACATAATCAATTACATCATTAATTACCTATATACCATAATAAATAACATGATATTTACAAAGGTGGAGGGTCAGAGTCAGTGCTCAAGGAACCTTAACCCTAAATAAGGACCTAAATATTAGATTTTTAATTTCCATGGGGCTTTTTATATCAAATTTACCATATATCGTACATTTTAGTGATACCCTTAACCTAGGCTTTTATAAATGTTTTTGCCATCAAACTTCTATATTTTTTATCACATTTGCCAACACTAGAAACATATACTATATTTAAACTTCTACATAGCAGATCTTACACACAAGCACCACTGAAGTTTGAGATGCTCATTGCAACCCCTATGAATGGGGGACCAACATGGACATCAGCCAATAATATTTGGCTGATGCTCATGTGGGTGACACCAGCCTCTCTCTCACACTGTGAATGAACTGACAGGGGAAGGCAGGAGAATGTGAACACAGAACACTGGTGATAGAAATGTAGCACAGGACTATTACATTTCTCTCGTCCATGTGAAAGAGTTCATGTTTGTGTGATCCCATACAAATCCATACTGTAAATTAGTAGGTGCTTTAAAGCACTGTTGGTGGAAAATTGGTGCAAACTATACGTTCCACCAAGAGACATGCCCTGATAACGTCACATATGTGAATTGCCTCATACAACACAATGATACCAGACACATGGATGTTTTATGTACTATTAACTTTGTAATAAAGTCACCCATATCAAAATAATCTAAATCTGATTACATACCTCAACAAGGCCTTGCAGAATTCTAACTGAAATGACACATCCATAATGTGCTTTTGCTGCAGATGGAATCAGCATGTTTAGGAGTGACGTTAAAAAAATAGCAGCACCAAATACCCTGGGATGAAGAGGGAAAAAATGTTTTAAAATTACACCTACCTCCTAGAACAAGGATGTCCTAACTTACAGGGCTATTTTCAGCCCTCCTATTTTTCCAGTTCAGCCTTTTCCAGTTCAGCCCTTCATGTAAATTCGATTAACCCTTTGAGTGCCACAGAGGTTGCAATACATTGGATACCTCTCTGACACTCAAAGGGTTAAAATAATAAAACTGTGTCCTGTTGTGACATAAAATTGGTCTTACATATAAAGGCAAAATTGGCTGCAAAAACCAAATACACTGTAACAAACAAATAAGAAGTTCCAAAATTCCTATTGGTTAAAATGTTTGTTAGCCCATTGACTGCATTAGAGACCTCTCTAGCACTCATGGGGTTAAAAATCTCATTTAAATCAATCAGAATGTTTATTCTGTGTAGCTGCTTTGCTCCTGAATTCTTGTTTTCATTTTATACAGAATGCCCCATATTTCTTACTAGACAGACATTTAAAGGAACACTAACATCTAGCTATGAAATCAGGTTATATAGTTTGAAATATCAAGTTAATGTATATTAGATCCCTAAAATCTCATCCTACAAATGTATTTTAATTAATTTGCAGGCTGACCCATATAGACAATACAAAAACAACTGTAAGAAGGGACACAATCCACACACAATTCAATGGAAAATGAGGAATGAAATTATACAATTCCAATCTTACCGGTCTATTTATCATAGAACCGGTAGTAATCGGATGCAGGGATTAACTATCCGCCCTGCTCGGAATTTCACCTCCAGTGATAAAAATCCAATGAGTCCACTCATATAAAAATAGAAATGTATTAATGCCAGTAATTTTAAATTTGTACAATATAATAACAGCCAAAATGCTCAATGAATTTCAAAGCCCACTGGTTTTTAGTTAGGAGCAGCTTGGCTCAATGTACAAAAAAAATGACTTGTGGAGTGCCTGAGTGGGGGCAGTCTTGAATCTCTCATCTGTCCAGCTGACCACTTGTAGTGGTCTAATATATTGTGAGTACGGTGGTGAAGGTGTTGAAACCCAAGCTATATTACACTAGGTGTGCCCCTCCTATTTCTTTTCTTTTATCTATATAGGCAGTATCTGGATAATTTTGTTTGTGCTCTTCGAAATGAGAGACAGCTGTGACTGTATTCAGAAAGGCTGGTAGTGTATTTCATGTCATTTACAGGCAATACAGCACTATCACATCTGAGAAACCTATAAGATTTCTGTGGTAATGAGAGTCAGGCAGCCCAGGAAAAGACAGTAATGGAAACCCATTAGACCATGCATTACACTAGATTTTAGGTCTCAGGTGACTTTTACTGATGCTAGTGTGGAGTACAGGGAATTTAAGTTTATTATAGGTGTTTGTGTTCCTTTAACGAAGGGTATGTAAGTGTATGTAGCAAATTGTGAGGTAGTTTATTAGCCTCACTATGGAAACTATATAAATAGTCAGAATAAACTACTTTTTTGCATTTACTATATGTTTGCAGTTATTTTCTTCAGTTCAATTATTTGTAATCTGTTAAATCAATTTTATGAACAATGCAGAAAGAGATTCAACTCAATTCAGTCTCTGTTATCATTTAAAATAAAAACAAACAAAAAAAACCAAGTTTCACTGATTAAGAAGAAAATGGTATACTTTATTAGGGCCGTATGTTCAAAAGAATTTGCACCATAGGGGAAAACTATGAATATGTTAAAATTATTTGAACTATAGGGAGATCTCTCTAGAATTCATGGGGTTGAAATCTCCATTTACATCAATGGGAGTTGTATTTCTCCCCTATAGTGCAAATGGTTTGCCCCAGGACTCCTCCACTTTTCCTTTGAACAGAATAGAATAGAATAAAATGTTTTACTGGATTTAAAGCTCTTAAAGCTGAATAATTATCACGGGGCCCATGCTATTGCGGGCGACATTCTGACAGATCTACTTTCTGATGCCTTTTTATTGGTTGGTGTGGCTTTGCTCCGCCCAGTGCTAGCCCTTAAATACTGAGCCCTGTCCTCCAGTGTCCTCTCTGTCTGCGGACAGATCCTCTGTTGCCTCGTTGCTGCTCAGGCAGTCTTGTTACTGTGACCCGGTCATCTATTGTGCCTCGTGATCTGACACCCCGGTGTTGTAGATCCTTCCGGCTGAATCACGGTACGCTATCACTATCTGGCACTATCTGGCAGTCGATTCCAGGTCTGAGCGTTCGTTAACCCCTTGGGGGTTGATACCATTATACATTGGGTCACAGTCATTGCAGTCTCAGTTGGACATTACTCTGTGCCTAGAGTCGCAGTCCTCCATTATTGCTCCAGTAGTCTACCGCTTCTCCAGGGCCTCCGTTTACTCCTGCGGCCTTAGCTGCTATTTTGTTACTCTCTGCGTAGTGAGTGTCCTGTGGGCCTTGCGCTATTAGGGCCTGTCTGTCCTCCTGGCCTAATAGCAACCATTTCACTGCTGTCTAGTTTGGGAATCACACGAACTGTACCTGCCTGTGTCAGTATTATATTATTGCTGATCTATATATATACTTGACCCGTGTGGGTATTGATTACTGTAACCTGACCTGTGTCAGTATTATATTGTATCATATATTACTGGACCCGCGAGGGATATTCTTTTTCTGTGTCTTTTCAATAAAACTGTGTTTTATCTAAACCTTCTGTATCTGAGTGTCCATAAAACCAACAATAATTTTACGAATTGATGGTTCCTTCTAGCTCCTATTTTATTGACTGTCTGTCGATTGTGCTATATAAATGAAACCATTGTAAAGGCAGAATACATTAAGGCCTCAATTCAGTCAGTTAACCTAAAAAAGCCGGTAGGGCAAAATTGGATATTGGCCAACAAAATAAAATGTCTAAGTCAGTATTCAATTGTCCTACCAGCTGAAAGTACAATGGACATGAGGCTACAGAAAAGGACTCTTGACCAAGAGTGGTCATGAGATAAGTTCCCAAAACACACACTAAATAGCATGAATAATGGTAACTTCAAAGGAAAAAAGCTAACGATCGGTGCCTGAGATACTTTCAAACACCTATCATTAGCTCATCTGTGCTATACTTACCTGTCATCCACTGTCCATCTTCTTCTATTGTCCTTCTTCTTTTTTTCTAATCTTCCTTATTCTCTCTTCTTTCTTACCGTTGAGTCATTCTGTGAAAAAAGAAAAGAATATTTAATGTTGTGTGTCCAAACATAACCCTGGCATCTGTGCATTGTTTAACCCTTTGAATGGCAAAGAGGCATGCAACACCTTGCTCTGCAATGCGTTGCACACCCCCTGGCAATTAAGGGGTTAAACTATGCACAAATGACAGGGTTATTTTTGGAAACACAACAGTAAATATTTCTTTTTTCACAGGTATGATGCAAAGGTGACAAAGAAGAAAGAAGAAGGAAGATTAGAAAACAGAAAATAGAAAAAGAAGATGGACAGTAGCTGACCATAGTGCTGAAGACTCCGCTGGACATAAGGATCAATGGTGTTTGTTTTCAGGGTCTGTTGCTTTGTAATTTAGTTTGTTTGAGCCTGCGGGTATACCCCTCTGGCAATCATAGGGTTAATTCTCCTAACATTGAAGACATTTTTTCAATACCTTGGATATATTGATATGGGGCTTAGGGCCCCATATCAATATATCCACTGGGGTCTTAGGTTATTTCACTATTTTTTACTTTCAATTGATGTGTTGGTTGTTTTGTTATTCGATAAGGGACTCTGTGTCCACAAAAACGTAGTCTTAAAGGGATAGTAATACTTCGTTTTAATGTTATTTTATTTTGTAGGCATTAAAAAAACATGAAGAATGATATAAGTCTTATCTCTCAAACCTTTATGGTTTAAGAGATATTCACAAGCAAAGTGTCCCCCTCCCGCCCCTTTTACTGATGTAACACTTCTCAGCCAGGGCAGAAGGGAGGTGCCCAGGTAGACTGCAGAGAGGGACAATCTTCAATTAAGATGAGGGAAAAATCTGAAAAGCTTGTCAAGGGGGGCAGGGATTTCATTGTTTTCATAGGAATAAGAGTGTCCCCTTCTGGTATCTGTCCAGTCTATGGACTGCATTCCACATCTGAGAAGAGATTGCTTACACTAGGTAAAAGGGGAGGGAGGGGGAAACTTTGCTTGTGAATATCTCTTAAACCATAAAGGTTTGAGAGATAAGACTTATATCATTCTTCATGTTTTTTTAATGCCTACAAAATAAAATAAAGTTAAAATGAAGTATTACTATCCCTTTAAATTTACGATAAAGTGGGTCCCTTAATGGGTCTTAAGGCCTTATGCAGTCATTTGAATTGCATCTTTAGTGTTTTTAAAGGGATAGTAATGTTTCACAAAAACAGCAGCCCCAATTAATATTCATAGTATTTGAGCCATAGAGAGTGTTATTTCATTACTGTGAGCATTGTAGTTCAAGAGTAATTAAATGATAAAGTTTCCCCCTCTTGCCCCTTTTACCTAGTGTAAGCCACCTCCCCTCAGGTATGGAATCTGGTCGAGGGACCAGACAGCTCACAGCAAGGGACAATCTTCTTACTATGAGAACAATTAAATCCCTGCCCCCTTGACAGGTTTTTCAGCTTTTTCCCTAATCTTAATTGAAGATTGTCCCTCTCTGCAATCTACCTGGACACTCCCTGCTGCTCTAAGCTGAGCAGTGTTATATCAGTAGAAGGGGCGGGAGGGGGATACTTTATCATCCAATTACTCTTGAACTACACCTCTGACAGAATTGAAATAACACTCTCCAAAGTCCAAATACTATGAAGATTAATTAGAGCTGCTTTTATTATGGAACATTATTATCCCTTTAAGATTTTCCTTGGTGAAAACACTGTTAACTTTATCACCCGACAGGTTTTTTTTTTCTGGCATTTTTTCATAGCACAGGTAATTGAAAAGCTTACCATGCTTGTTTTTTCAGCCATCGGACCTAACTGAATCGAGGCCTAAGAAAGAGCTATGTACAAAACAGGTGCAATCACAAATATTTCTGTAATTTAATACAAAAACATTATCACCTAATAAATAGTGAATTCTGCATGATTTTTCTAAATTTGTGTATAATTTTTCTCATTTACTGAACATGTGTGCTTATTTCAAAAAGAAATGAGAAAAAGAGTGTGTTGTTTTAGAATGCTACACATTCAGTGAATGTCCCTTATACAGGAAGTGTTGTGTGAAAAGAGCTGAGCACTCGGAATTATCTATAAAAGTACTTCTTTAATGAAACATAGTTAAAAACATCTCGACGTTTCAGTCCCCCACAGGGACTTTCATCAGGAACAATAGAGTTACAGACTAGCTCCCCAATCTGCCCTAAATACTCTCTATTGTTGAATTTTGCGCCGTCATGATGTACGTCATGTTGCCAAAGCAACCGACTAACAGCAGACAGACAACCAATGTATCCATCTCTACCCTCTCATCACATCTGAAACTTCACTGTTTAAAACCGATACAATGTATCACTGTCTGCTACATATAATGTACCAAACTGAACTGTTCGTTCAGTCCGAGCGGTGACAGGGTCTTCAGCTTATATATCCAATACATTTCTCGTTTCGCTAGCTGAATGGCCCTGTCACCGCCCCGTGGTGCCTGTTTGACTTGTTCAAACAGGAAGCATAGGAGATCAGTCACTTTATGTTTAAATTGAATGAAGTGTCTAGCAACTGGAGATCTTTTGAGCTGATTGTCACTCAATGTATGGTTCAAACCCCTGATAATAGCGGATCTATGTTCCCGCATCCGTTCTTTAAATGCCCTGGTTGTCATGCCAACATAACACTTAACACAAGGACACATCAACAAGTACACCACAAAAGCTGTGGTGCATGTTATATTCTGCTTGACCTTAATCACATAGTCAATGGTGGGCATTTTAAAACTTGTCCCCACCATCATATGTGCACATGTTACACAACCAGAGCACTTAAATACTCCCTTCCTAATCTCATGCGTGCTTCTAGTGTATTTGTCTCTGGTATCCGAACTAACTAATACATCCCTTATGCTACGACCCCTCTTATAGCAATGCATCGGTGGTATTTGAAATAAATGTCCCACCTCGGGGTCTGTGCTCAAGATATTCCAATTGTTAGCTACACTTGCCCTTGTATTGCCACTAATGTCAGAAAAAGTGGTTGTCATAGTGAAACGGTCTAAATTATCCTCCTTGCATCGTGTTTCCTTCAGCAGTGTGTCCCTGTCCATCCTCACTACAGTATCAATATCTTGTTCTATATCGGAGACTTTGTAGCCCCTCTCTATGAACTTCGTTCCCATTTCCTGCAATCTCATCTCACTCTCCACTGGATCAGATACAACACGTTTAACCCTCATCAGTTGGGATTTAGGGAGACCGCTCTTCAGTGATCTGGGATGTTGGCTCTGCGCACATAACAGTGTGTTGCGATCTGTGGGTTTGACATATAGTGTTGTTGTCAACTTCCTGCCACTTTTCTGAATCAACACATCTAAATAATTAAGTTCCCTGTCACTAAATGGGAAATGGGAACGAAGTTCATAGAGAGGGGCTACAAAGTCTCCGATATAGAACAAGATATTGATACTGTAGTGAGGATGGACAGGGACACACTGTTGAAGGAAACACGATGCAAGGAGGATAATTTAGACCGTTTCACTATGACAACCACTTTTTCTGACATTAGTGGCAATACAAGGGCAAGTGTAGCTAACAATTGGAATATCTTGAGCACAGACCCCGAGGTGGGACATTTATTTCAAATACCACCGATGCATTGCTATAAGAGGGGTCGTAGCATAAGGGATGTATTAGTTAGTTCGGATCCCAGAGACAAATACACTAGAAGCACACATGAGATTAGGAAGGGAGTATTTAAGTGCTCTGGTTGTGTAACATGTGCACATATGATGGTGGGGACAAGTTTTAAAATGCCCACCATTGACTGTGATTAAGGTCAAGCAGAATATAACATGCACCACAGCTTTTGTGGTGTACTTGTTGATGTGTCCTTGTGTTAAGTGTTATGTTGGCATGACAACCAGGGCATTTAAAGAACGAATGCGGGAACATAGATCCGCTATTATCAGGGGTTTGAACCATACATTGAGTGACAATCAGCTCAAAAGATCTCCAGTTGCTAGACACTTCATTCAATTTAAACATAAAGTGACTGATCTCCTATGCTTCCCGTTTGAACAAGTCAAACAGGCACCACGGGGCGGTGACAGGGCCATTCAGCTAGCGAAACGAGAAATGTATTGGATATATAAGCTGAAGACCCTGTCACCGCTCGGACTGAACGAACAGTTCAGTTTGGTACATTATATGTAGCAGACAGTGATACATTGTATCGGTTTTAAACAGTGAAGTTTCAGATGTGACGAGAGGGTAGAGATGGATACATTGGTTGTCTGTCTGCTGTTAGTCGGTTGCTTTGGCAACATGACGTACATCATGACGGCGCAAAATTCAACAATAGAGAGTATTTAGGGCAGATTGGGGAGCTAGTCTGTAACTCTATTGTTCCTGATGAAAGTCCCGGTGGGGGACTGAAACGTCGAGATGTTTTTAACTATGTTTCATTAAAGAAGTACTTTTATAGATAATTCCGAGTGCTCAGCTCTTTTCACACAACATTGATTCACTACCTGAGTTTGGTAGCACCGGTCCAAACAGTTGATTCAGTGAGTGCGGGAGTCCTATTCTAACGTGCCTTATACAGGAAGTAACATAGCAGCTATTTTCCTGTGACTAGTCTTAATAGACAATAATGACATGTTAGTACTCCCTCCTCCTTATGCACTATTCATGCACTAGAGAAAGATCTAAAATACATTCAAAGAGTTAAAATCCCCATTTAATCAATGAAAATATGGCACATTTTAGATCTCCCCATGTTGCAGTTGGTTTGCTCCAGAACTGCACCTTTGTAGCTTATTGAATATGGACATAACATTTCAGATTGATTCACTTTCTTTATTATTAGTTGTTCAGTAATAATCAGGAAAAGAAAATTTGTACGAAATAATTTTACACATTTTTCAAAACTGAGTGGATTCAAAACTGTTCTTTTTTTCCTACCATCTGGCATCAGTGGCCTGAAGGGCAATTTTGACCTCAATTAAAATGCTGTTAGGATTTGGCACAGAGCTGTCCGTGACAACAAGCAGGTGTCAATGGGATAAAGGGCATTTCTTGATGGCTCATGGATATTTCCAAAACAGAATATTGATTACAGGTGTGTCTGGCTAATAAATAACATAACATTTATACCTGCCTACACAAGATGGATTGTGTCCTGGTATTTGCGATATTTATTGATATTGAAGATTCCTGTACAAGGCATTGATTTAAAGGGATAGTAATGTTTCATAATAAAAGCAGCTCTAATTAATCATCATAGTATTTGGACCTTGGAGAGTGTTATTTCAATTCTGTCAGAGTTGTAGATCAAGAGTAATTCAATGACAAAGTGTCCACCTTCCGCCCCTTTTACTGATGTAACACTTTTCAGCCAGAGCAGAAGGGAGGTGCCCAGGTAGACTGCAGAGAGGGACAGTCTTCAATTAAGATAAGCGAAAAACCTGAAAAGCTTGTCAAGGGGGGCAGGGCTTTCATTGTAAGAAGATTGTCCCCTGCTGTTATCTGTCTGGTCTTACAACTAGATTCCACATCTGAGAAGAGATGGCTTACACTAGGTAAAAGGGACGGGAGGGGAAAATTTGCTTGTGAATATCTCTTAAACCATAAAGATTTGAGAGATAAGACTTATATCATTCTTCATATTTTTTTAATGCCTACAAAATAAAATAAAGTTAAAACGAAGTATTACTATCCCTTTAAGAATCAATCTACATTCTGGTTGCTTTTGAACCTTGCACTGCCTGCAGACAGTTTTGTCTGAGGTTCTATTTTCACCTTGCCACAACGTTTAGCCGATAATCCTGTTGACCAATCTTGCGACTTGCCTCATCTTTGCCTGTGAATATTGTCATATTATTGATTTATGCTTCCGGCCTCGTTTCTTAGTTTCCAAGGTATTGGTAATCCAGTAGGTCTGCTTCCTGTGTTTATGAATGAACACTATTACACTTTTGCTCTGGCAAGACATAGACCCCCTCTAAGGTAGACATAGTTATCTCACACTTAAGGGAATATTCAATGAGATTGCATAAATTTATTCTCTGCCCAAAATTAGAACCTATACTTTATTGTCGGTGAGATGGCTCAGTTGGCTAATGCACAACTGCAGAAGGTTGCAGGATCTAGTCCTGGCAAGGTCAGCACAGCCTTTTACCCCTCCTGAGGTAGATAAAATCTGTCCTGAGCATACAATCTCAGTGTATCGTTCCTGAAAAAATACCTTCACCAAAAAAAAAAAAATTGCATATTCCCTTCAATCGTTTACTGGTAGTTTGAATGCCATTCAGTGTACCCCCAAATCCTGTTCTGAAAGCAGCTCTTCAGTTGCCTGTCTACCAAGGAAACCTTGAATCTCTGTTTTATTGATGAGATTCTGCTTCTTATAAGGGATTCCGAAATCATTGCTACTACCATTAGTGTTTGCCACTCACGGAGCTTGTAAGGCCTACATAGAATTTATATGGATCAACGAGGCTTTAACCTAATCACAAAATTATGAATAAACATCCACAGATCATATCACATGTCAAAAATCAAAGAGTAACTCCATACTTCATAAAACATAATCAAATCACAAATCCCACCCTGGCAGTGTTGCATCCCGCTAATATGTTGCTTATATATTATACAAAATTTACAATACAAAATATATATTGTTGCTTTATGCTTCATGTTCACTCCCTGGATGCAATATTTGTCCCTTTGTTACATCTGGCTGCTTAGACTTTTGCTCACTATTTTATACCTGTGTGTCTTCAGGTATGTTTTGTATTCTGTTTCCCCTTTATGTTTATGACCTATGTTTTTCTGGTCAATACTTTATGGGGGAAGTTATCAGTGGGATGCAGCACTACTTGGGTGGGATTTGTGATTTTATTGTATTCTGTGAAGTATAGAGTTACCCTTTGATCCTTGACGTGATATTATATGTGGATATTTATTGATAATTTTGTGATACTAAAGCATTCAATAGCTTTGATTATATTTCTATGTGAGTGCTTAAATTGATCTTCTGTTTTCTTTATATATTTTTTTTATTTGTTTTTTTATCCTTAGCACCCCCGTGCATGTTATAGCATGGTTATGTAAAGATGTGAATAGAGTTTGCTCTCATATTTATTTATCATTGTTGGAGAGTAAGAGTCTATGCCATAAGATGTATCATGCTTGCTGAAGAAGAGGGGCAGAGAAGAACTCCAGGAACATGTTGCCGCTAAGTTTCCAATGAAACCAGTAAACATCAACACTGCAGAGTGATGGTGAAGATTATGATATGTCCATCTACTATTCTTCCTCCATATTCTCCAGTCCCTGTGACTCTCACTTGAGGAACTTCGCAAAAGAAACCACACTCTGGAATTGCCACTAGCTTCCTTGATGATCGCTTTGTTGCACGTCATAAACTGCTTCTTATGCACAATGAAATTCCTGTGTAGTAGAGGCAATTGATGGCAGGCCATTGATACCTGGAGTCATCAGCTAAACCACTCAGAATTTACTATTGCTGGAATCCTCCTCAAAAAGAATATGTTCTACAACATAATTATGTATCTTCCTTTTCTCTGATTCCTGGATTTCCTTGGCTTCAGTTCCATATCCTTACTAGGTAAGGTTATACAGGTCAAATAATTTTCTTAACTGACTTCGGAAATTAATCCTACCATAGAAAATTATCTTTATGAACTTCCTCTTCACCATAGAGACTTTCTGTATGTCTTTGCTATTTTTCCACTTAAAAGTAATTACAACTATTTATCTGTAGTCATTTCTGTAGTTTGGAGCTGTACCACATGGAGTATTTTTTTGCTCTATTTATGCTCTTTTATGTGCTTCTTTTTATATATCTCCCAGTCAATACCTTTATGCTGTGTAACTGTGTTTGTAATAAATGTGCTTTTTGATTTAATACTACACTTAGTAGCTTTTTGAGCCGCCCCCTCTTTTCCTACTTTTATCTTTTACATGAAGGATATGGATACCTGGCAGAGCATTTCTGTGTGATCTGAGGAACAAGAGAATATCTATTGGGGAGATGTTAGAGACAGATTCAGATTTATAACTTTCAATTAAGATTAATTAATTCTTCTATTATAACCTTTTGTGTAAATATTAGATTTATTTTCTCCGCTATCCCATCTACAGTGTCAAAGGAGAAGCACCATTTGTTTGTTACTGAAAAACAAGTGTCCCTGAATGGCAGAAAAAGAAATGTGTCCACCATGTTTTCGGATGGCTATGGCAAATTGGCCAAAGTCATCAATCAACCGGGTCAACCCTTCACTTCAGAATGGGCTGATGTAGTTGAAAGGCATGGAAATATGGAATAAAAATCCTTACTCTAAAACTACTTTGTATTAAGGAATGTGACTGATATCATGCACATTGTTTACTTCATAATGCAATTAAAAAAGTATTTTTAATAAATAGTACTACATAAAATATTGCTTAATTTTCTACTTCAGTTTATGCTCTTAAAATATTATGAAAGAAGTATTTGTTGGTACTTAATAGAATGTGTATTCAATTTAGTGAAAACACTTGAATATTGGACTCTGGAGTTAGGTGTTGCAGGAGTAAAGGGGGGGGGGGGGCTGGTATCCCACCTAGGGCCCTGAAGAGTCTTAGCACAGCTTGGTTCTTAAATATAAAGTCAATAACCTTATCCCTACCATTTATTATATTTAAAGAAGCATGTAATAATATCAGTCTGATTGAACAACATTATTTTGTATTTACAGGTTTTGTAACATGGATTATTCATTCAAAGATAATGTTTGACTCATTAAAATGAATTAATTAGAGATTCTATTGGGTAAACCCTGCAGGGATAACACATGTTCTTGTGCACCTTCCATATGATTTAGCTGCCAATGAGCCTTATGAGCAATAAACGAGGAACAATTCTGGATCAAACCAGCTGTACCATAGGGGAGAAATAAATGTTCTCATTCATTTAAATTTGGCTTTTATCCCTTTAAATACTAGAGATGGTGTCAACACATTGCTTTGTAATGTGTTGAAGACCTCTCTAAAATTCAGGAGGTTATAAGCCCCCTTTAAAGGGATAGTAATACTTTGTTTTATTTATATTATTTTGTAGGCATTAAAAAACATGAAGAACAATGTAAGTCTTATCTCTCAAACCTTTATGGTTTGAGAGATATTCACAAGCAAAGTTTCCCCTCCTGCCCCTTATACCTAGTTTTACAATGTTTCACAAAACCAGCAGCTCCAATTAATCTTCACATTATTTGGGCCATGGAGAGTGTTGTATCAATACTGTCAGAGTTGTGGTTCAAGAGTAATTGAAGGATAAAGTTTCTCCCTCCCGCCCCTTTTACCTAGTGTAAGCCATCTCTTCTCATATGTGGAATCTGGTTGTAAGACCAGACATATAACAGAAGGGGACAATCTTCTTCCTATGAGAACAATGAAGGCCCTGCCCCCCTTGACAAGTTTTTCAGGTTTTTCCCTTATCTTAACTGAAGATTGTCCCTCTCTGCAGTCTACCTGGGCACCTCCCTTCTGATCTGGCTGAGCAGTGTTACAACAGTAAAAGGGGCGGGAGGGGGATACTTTGTCATTGAATTACTATTGAACCACAACTCTGACAGAAATGAAATAACACTCTCCAAAGTCCAAATACTATGATGATTAATTGGAGCTGCTTTTATTATGAAACATCACTATCCCTTTAAATCACTGGGAAATGGGTCATTTGTATTTGTCCCCTTGTGGTACAGTTGGCATACCCTGGCATTCCCACTTGTTTGCTTTCTGCAAAAGGCCAAAGTGTGGTAAGCTTTACTCTCTTGGTTAGACATTATTTGCCCTATATTCATCCAGAAGTGGCAAGGGAGATACAATAGTGTTGTATTTTACCCACTTGAAAATAACTACAAAAATTATCAATATGCATCTAAATTGATATTTTTCTTACCTATTGGCAGCAAGTTTGTTTGCAATGAACCCTCCAGGGATCTGGGTCACAATATATCCCCAGAAAAATGATCCATGAATGAGGCCGACCGTTTCTGGATCCCAATTGAACTGGGCTTTCTGTAGATGCACATTTCATATTAATTAAAGATGGAACAGTATAAAAGAAGCAGTGCAGTAAACCCTGAGAAACTCAGGACATAAATAATTCTATGCATCTTTAGAAACACCTTCCATTGATTGGTTGCTAACTTCATCTGAGACTCCTCTCTGTATCCTCATCTCTGATTATTCAGTAGTGCATGCATGATCTAGACTTTAAGGGAAACTATACCTATAGGATTAAGTGTCTCTTAGAATTGTTTAGTCCTGGAGTTCATTGTAGTTGTAGTTATCATTGTAGTTGATAACTTTATCAAGAGTTTCATCTACACATTTCTTCATAGACTTCATATATCAGTCATATTACCTCTCTCTCTCTCTTTATATATATATATATATATATATATATATATATATACTTGTGGATGGAAGAACAACTCACTTTCAGAAATTAGCAAATGCCTGGGTGCTGTGGCATGGCTGGTAGTATAGTACAAAGAAGGGCTGCAGCACTCACAGGACTTAATATTAAGGGTTACTTTATTAAATATTAAGGTCCTGAGGAAGGCCAGCCCAGTCTGGCGAAAGTTGACTCTGGCACTTAAAGGGTTAAGTCATGTGAGCACTGCAGCCCTTCTTTGTAATATATATATATATATATATATATATATATATATATATATATATATATATATATATCTACAGTGGATACAAAAAGTCTACACACCCCTGTTAAAATGACAGATTCTTGTGATGTTAAAGAAAGAGACAAAGATAAATCATGTCAGAACTTTTTCCACCTTTAATGTGACCTGTAACGTGAAGAATTCAATTGCAAAACAAACTGAAATTGTTGAGGGGGAAAATAAAAAATAAAAAACTCACAATAACCTGGTTGCATAGGTGTGCACACCCTTAAACTAATACTTTGTTGAAGCACCTTTTGATTTTATTACAGCAATCAGTCTTTTTGGGTAGGAGTTTATTAGCATGGCACATCTTGACGTGGCAATATCTGCCCACTCTTCTTTGCAAAAGCGCTCCAAATCTGTCAGATTGCGAGGACATCTCCTGTGCACAGCCTTCTTCAGATCACCCTACAGATGTTCAATTGGATTCAGGTCTGGGCTTTGGCTGGGCCATTCCAAAACATTAATCTTCTTCTGGTGAAGCCATGCTTTTGTGGATTTGGATGTGTGCTTTGGGTCTTTGCCGTGCTGAAAGGTGAACTTCATCTTCAGCTTTCTAACAGACGTCTGAAGGTTTTGTGCCAAAATTGCCTGTTATATGGAACTGTTCATAATTGCCTCCACCCTGACTAAGGCCCTGGTTCCAGCTGAGGAAAAACATCCCCAAAGTATGATGCTGCCACCACCATGTTTCACTGTGGGCATGGTGTTCTTTGGGTGATGTGCAGTGTTGTTTTTGCACCAAACATACCCTTTGGAATTATGGCCAAAAAGTTCAACCTTGGTTTCATCAGACCATAACACATTTTCCCACGTGCTTTTGGGGTACTTGATGTTTGTTACTGCAAACTTCAGCCAGGCTTGGATGTTTTTCTTTGTAAGAAAAGGCTTCCATCTTTCTACCCTACCCCATAGCCCATTCATATGAAGAATACGGGAGATTGTTGTCACATGTAGCACATTGCCAGTACTTGCCAGAAATTCCTGCAGTTTCTTTAATGTTGCAGTAGGCCTCTTGGAAGCCTCCCTGACCAGTTTTCTTCTCGTCTTCTCATCAATTTTGGAGGGACGTCCAGTTCTTGGTAATGTCTCTGTTGTGTCATATTTTCTCCACTTGATGATGACTGTCTTCACTGTGTTCTATGGTATATCTAATGCTTTGGAAATTCTTTTGTACCCCTCTACTGACTGATATCTTTCAACAGTGATATTCCTCTGATGCTTTGGAAGCTCTCTGCAGACCATGGCTTTTGCTCTGAGATGCAACTAAGCAAATGTCAGGAAAATCCTACTAGAACGGCTGAACTTTATTTGTGATTAATTGGAGTCACTTTAAATGATGGCAGGTGTGTAATGACTTCTATTTAACATGAGATTGAATGTGATTGGTTAATTCTGAACACAGCCACATCCCCAGTTATAAGAGGGTGTGCACACCTATGCAACCAGGTTATTGTGAGTTTTTTATTTTTATTTTTCCACCTCAACGATTTCAGTTTATTTTGCAATTGAATTGTTCATGTTATAGGTCACATTAAAGATGGAAAAAGTTTTGACATGATTTATCTTTGTCTCAGTCATCACAAGAATATGGCATTTTAACAGGAGTGTGCAGACATTTTATATCCACTGTATATATGTATATATATATATATATATATATATATATATATATATACAGGGCTTAAAATTCAAAGTCATTTGCTACTAGCCAGACCTGAAACATTACTCGCCATTGCAAGCCATAGCATACCCACCAGGTCTGAATTCTACTCGCCAGGGCTAAATTTTCACTTGCCATTGGCAAGTGAACACTGTTGAAGTCTATATCTGGACAATATAAATAAATAAAATAGGAGCTTATACAATGTAATGAATTCCTATAGTATAATGAAAGCAATTATATATGAAAAATTGTATCACTAGGTCTCAACAATGATGTGATGACACAGTGTATCAATATATTAAAATACACAAAAAAATTGAGATCATGAAAATATACAATCAAAAAATTAACACTTACAGATCTGTATAATCTACACAATACTTTGTTGTTCTTCTTCAAAGATTGTATATCCAATATATGATCAAAATCGATTCACAAGAAACAGGTAAAAAGAGATAAATTGCAACACAGTTTTGCCATATACAAAGACGAGATACTATCCTTGAGGCACAGACTTTGGATAACAAATTTATATTGGCTGAGTGAGGGCAGCCTAATACAATTTCCTCACATGCCATTTTAGCTTGTCTGTTTCATTAGCGGGTCAAGCGCATCGCTATACAAGTGAGTCCTTTCAAGCAATAAGATACTTAAAATTGATTGTTGATATTCATCTGTTCTCCAAGTGGATCTTTCCTAATCAGTCTATCACGAACTTTATATTTATTTGTGTGCACTAAGCAAATATTGTTATATGTAAAAACAAATCACACAATGTGTTGCTATTTATCTAGTTTTACATGTTTGATGTGAATCGATTTTGATCATATATTGGATATACAATATTTGAAGAAGGACATCAAAGTATTGTGCAGATTATACAGATCTGTAAGTGTTAATTTTTTGATTGTATATCTTTATGATCTAAATTTTTTGTATGTTTTAATATATTGAAATACTGTGTCATTACATTATTGTTGAGACCTAGTGATACAATTTTCATATGTAATTGCTTTCATTATACTACTAGTTTAAAAGCCCGTGTACACGGGCCACAATGCCACCCAGCAGCCTCGGCTAGTGCCGGGAGCCTCTCTACTCACTGCCTGCGCTGCAGTCATGCGCAGTACAGACTGCCCGAATGCGCAGTGGCTGATACGGAACGGGCGCTCTGAATTCGGACCGTAGTCCTCTCTGCGCACCTTCTTGGGACCAAGCGGTCCCAGGAAGGTGCGTAGAGAGGACTCTGGTCCGAATTCAGAGCACTCCACACCGTATCAGCTGCAGTGTATTCGGGCAGTCTGTACTGCGCATGACTGCAACGCAGGCAGTGAGTAGAGAGGCTCCCGGCACTAGCCGAGGCTGCTGGGTGGCATTGTGGCCCCACTCCGTATCAGCCGTGGTGCATTCGGGCAGTCTGTACTGCCCATGACTGCAGTGCATGCAGTCTCTACTGTGCATGACAGCTTCTGACAAACATCCTAGCGAATTATTATATAGGATAGGAATTCATTACATTGTATAAGCGCTCGCCTATTTTATTTATTTATATTAGTTACACTCTTGCTTCAAGATAGAGGCTTCGAGCAGCTCTTTTTATTCACTTGTTATTTTTACAATGAGCGATTATATATAGATGTGTAATTTGTTTTCACAAGTATCCACATATGTATTGTAGAAATAGCGCTCACCTATTATATTTATATCTGGACAGTGGCTTTTCAAAATCTGAAATATGTTCAATATTCTTATAGAACCACTGGTAGTTCTGTTTTCTATGACTTATCTCATTCATTCTGTTGAAGCCTATTGCCATGATGAGGAAATATATCGTTTTTGCATTGCATCTGTTATTGTCTGTATTTAATGTTCATATTTCCTCATCATGGCAATAGGCTTCAACAGAGTGAATGAGATTAAGTAATAGAAAATATGTGTACTTCACCCTTAAAAGCTATACATTTCAGTGCTATAGTTTTAGATTTAAAACAGGAGCAGGCTGATATATAATGGAACATGATGCAGTGACACACTCAGAATCCTCTCATATATAATTCAGGATTTGACTGACACAGCAACTACACTGCAGGATCAGATCACAGAGAGAAGGACAATCCAAAAAGGGTGTGTTTATAGAGGATAAATAGATTAACACAATGTGTTGGAGACCTCTCTGCATCCAAGGGGTTAAGTATCTTATATATTTGACAAACTACATTACTGCCCATGCTGCTGGAGAAGCTATTGGGCATCTGTGTTGTCATATACCATATATAGTATACAAGGGCACCTTGGGTGTTATAATATGCGATCCTTTCATTCTTTACCATGTTTAACCCTTTTAGTGCCAGAGAGGTATCCAACGCATTGCATACCTCTCTGCACTCAAAGGTTTAAGACATTGGATGCTAGAGATGTCTTGAGCACCCAAGTGGATAGAATTATCCTGGAAAATGAACCCTTTATTTATTGTTGGCACCTCTGGTACTCTATGCTAATCCGTTTCTGTGCTGGGTCAATATTACCACTCAATCAGAATGGCCTTGGAACAAAACTAAGTAGCATTCCGTGCATTGAATTATAAAGTGCCAGACTGTGCCTCTACATTATAAAGGTGAATTTCTCAAAAAATATTTATTTACAAAAAAAGTGCTAGTATAACATAGAGGCACAATTTAATTCTCTGTAAAACAAGTTCACATTAAAGGAATATTAGCACCTTTTCCAATGTAATAATTCTTTGGCTACATCTCTACACACTAATTTACTGAAGCAGAAGGATAATAAATATTGTACCACTTAGCCAGCTCCAAAGGGATGCCTCTACTGGTGCCTAGGGAATGATTTACACAAGACAATGGTGGTAAGAATACCTGGGAACTCTCCGGATCTGCCCCGGAGACTCCGGTTTTCAGACTGAATTACCGGATCTCTCGGGACAGAGGCTGATTCTTTTGTGGTAGGGAGCAGTGGCGTAACCATAGGGGTCGCAACTGCGACCGGGCCGTCATTTCTGGGGCCCTGCTGCCCCCTGCGACCCCCTACTCCTGGCGCTGCAATCTCCCTCCGGCGCTCTAGTAATGCAGAGCGCTGGGAGATGACATCATCTCCCAGTGCTCTGCATTACAGAAGAGGACAGTGTGGGAGCACGTCGCTCCAGCCCGTCAATCCTGCCACTCCACTGGACCACCAGGGATTGGAAGGTAAGAAATGGAGGCATTGTGGAGGGCCCGGGGGCCAATGTGTTCGGGGGTTGGGGGGGCCCCATGGCACTTCTTGCACCAGGGCCCGGACCGTTCTAGTTACACCTCTGGTGGGGAGTTTCTTCTCCTTCCCACCCTGTTCTTCCCACTTCCTTTTCATTTCTCCTCCTTCCCATCCTGTTCCTCACACTTCCTGTCCACTTCTCCTCCTTCCCACCCTGTTCTGCTCACTTCCTGTTCACTTCTCATCCTTCCCACCCTGTTCCTCCTACTTCCTATCCACTTATCCTCCATCCCACCCTGTTCTGCCCACTTCTAGTCTTATGCATTGTGACTTCTATCATCCAAGGGGATAACATTATATCAACCTACTTCATTTTTAGGTCTTAGCGTTCCATTAATTTTGACTGTGCTCTTTGAAATGAGAGACAAGAGCAAAGACATTTAATGCACTGAGATTGCTAACCATCTCTCTTGTAGTCAGAAAGACTGTTACATTATCTCTTCCCACTTACAGACAATACAGCATGATCACTTCAGACCACACCTGGGAACTCTCAGACTTTGAGACTCAGGGTTTTGTCCCATATCTCAGGGTGTGCATTGTGGCAGGTTATGGGTTCCTGGTTAACTGACTGAATCAAGCAGGACATTTCACCAGAATCTATGTTTTGGGAAGCTTTATATGTTAAAATATTTTAAATATCTCAGGGACAGCTCATCAAAGGTCCCAGGGATGCTTCAGACACACCTATCAAGATTACTATAGTAATGGGTGTCAGGGAGCCCTTTAAAGGACAACAATGGAAGCTCCCATGATAGATGTGTAATACTAGATTTTAGGCCTCAGAAAACAAAGAGAATGTTTACAGAATTTTGACAGATGCTAGTATGAAGAACAGAATATTTATGATCATTTTTATTTGTTAATATTCCTTTATTGAATACTATATAGTGCATAGTTCAGAAAATTTGAATGGCATTAAAGTATGTGAAACACATTGACCTACCTGAATCTCTGGTTTTCCATCAATATAGACTGTATTGTTGTTCACCATTTCTACAATGGCAACACCTAGATTACACCTGATTCCAAAAGAAATGCAAAATCCCAAACCACTCATAATGGCAATGATGTAACGCTTAGGGAGTCCACAACAGTAGCAGTCAAATCTGGGGGGCGTGTGAGTGGGGGCTTGCACCGGCCTTCCATCCTCATTTAGTTCTATGTTGTCCTCTTCAGCATTTGTACCATCAATTTTCCTGAACAAAGACAGAAAATGTATAAATACATTTGAAAATACAAATAAACTGATGTACTAAGGTGAACTGGAGTAATTCTGGAGCATACCAATTGTACAATAGGAGACAAATAAAGTGACCCATTGATTTAAAGGGGCTTTTACGTCATGAATGCTAGAAAGGTCTTCAACACATTGAGAAACCTGTCTAGCCGTCAAGATGTTAAAATCTCCATGTAAATCATTGCACATTTGGGGAAATATTATTGTTGATTTGGTCCAGTTTGCCTAAGTACATGTATCCACATGAGGTCATATGCACAAAACCAAAAGGCATGCAATTCTGGATCAACCCAGAAGTGCACTAGGGGACAAACACAATTTCCCATTTATTTACATGAGGATTTTGACCCTCTTAACCCTTTGAGTTCTGGAGAGATATGCAGTGCATTGCGTACCCCTCTGGCATTCAAATGATTAATGCCAGAGAGGTCTCAAACACATTGCATTCAATGTGTTTAAATCCCTCTTTTAAATCAATAGGGATTTGGGGATTTATCATTTGCCCTAAATTTCTCCAGTTTTACTTTGTATGTCAGCCTCAGATTGGGGCCACATGAGGCCATATGCACAAAGAAAGCACACTAATTTCTAGAGCAAAAAATTGTACCATAGCGAACATACCAAAAAGTGCTTCCGTTTTAACCCTGTGAGTGCAAGAGAGGTGTCCAGCGCATTTGGATACCTCCCTGTCACTCAAAGCTTTAAATGGGACTCTCCAAAGCAATGGGTTGGACACCTTTTTAGCATTTAAAGAGTTAAATATAGTTTGATTTTCTTTAAATATCTCTCAGATAAATACAACGTATCCTGACTTGCCATTCCTTTTTAATATAAAGTTGAAAAACAAAATGATGATATGGTATATTCATTGTGTCTCCTATTTACTGAGCCAGAAACATTTCTTCACAATAATGAGCCATATTCATCCCAGGGAACTCTCTGGATTTGGCCCGGAGACTCAGTTTTTTGCAATGAATTACTGGGTCGCCGAGGACAGAGGCTGATTCTCCGGTGTTGGTGAGTTTCTTATGAAACCCTGCCCATTTCTCCTCCTTCCCACCCTGTTCCTCCCATTTCCCATCCACTCTCCCCCCTCCTGACCACTTTATGATACATTCCATTAAGCCCCACCCCTTTTCAACACAAATTACATCATTTATATCCCCCAGCGGCACCACATGAGCCCCCTCCAGGAACACTAAAAGAAAAAGTTCCCAGTTATGACCATATTCTGTAAGCTAATGCTGAGCAGACCTGGGGGCTCGATACTATTACCTGCGCTAAAACCGGCGTTACAAGAAAAACAAGCAAAGTATATTTTGCATACGTGTTTTACCGGTATTCTATTGTAGAACCATGTAAAACAAAACCGCTGTAGACAGCACATTTCGGAGTACTAACAAAAATGGAGCTGTCTGTTTCTATTTAGCTATGCCTTAAACTACCACCTAAAAACACACAACATTTCAAAGTCCATGGAAATAGGTGTACGTTTGATGACAGAAAAGTCAAGTTAGGCGTTAGATGTGTTCCTCACGTTACAAAAATCTAACATAGAGTGCCCCCATTCAACATATTAACCCCCCTTGGAAATTTGACACATACTGCTCCCATGACCTTCTTTCTCTATTTTAATTCGACAAATATTGCCCCCTTCAACATATTAACCTCCCCTTAGAAATTCAACATATAATGCTCCCATGACCTTATTTTTCCATTTTAATATTGCTCTCATTCGACATTGCTTATTCTCCAATTTTACTGCAAAATACAGACTCTTAGTTTATGATGTATATCACATATATATATATATATATATATATATTTATATATATACATAAATGGCATCATAATTCCATGAAGGAAATGCACACTCAGGACTTGTGAAAAAAATGCTTATTTATTTATTAATCATGTGTCAACGTTTCGGCCCCCTAAAGGGCCTTTCTCAAGACAAATAATTATACACCAATTCGACCCTATATACAGTACAGAATGAAAAAGACTGTCGAGATCTCTCCACTCTGTCACCAGTGACGTCATGAATATCATTTCACCGTCACCGTTACCAGCAGAGGATGTTGGGAAATGTGTCCGTCAGCTAATCCCCCTGTTTGTACGAAGGGACAGACTAAGTTGTCAACATATTGTATAGCAAATAGGATTTAGAACACATCTCACGTCTCTGTAATGTAATGTCATAACCAGATAAAATCGAGAAAAAGAAAAGAAGACAACAAGATCAATCCCTTGAGAAAGGCCCTTTAGGGGGCCGAAACATTGACACATGATTAATTAATAAATAAGCATTTTTTTCACAAGTCCTGAGTGTGCATTTCCTTCATGGCATTATGATGCCATTTCTATTTTTGTATAATTTTTGGAAATAGCACCTAGGCATTAAATAGTTACTAGTGTGTTTGGTCGAATAGGAGTGCCCACTCAACCATCTATATATATATATATATATATATATATATATATATATATATCCCAATATATCACAAAGTGACCCTAACTCATAAGTGATAATCATGAAAATAAAAAAGAGGATGATTTCGCTACAAATCAAGTAGCACAGTGATTCCTGTTCAACAATGTATAATTTGCTGTGCTAAGCGTGAAAGACTTCTCACTCCTACTATTTGTTGGCTAAACCCGTTTGATGTGTTAATACTACAAGTAGAAGTGCTATTAACCCCTCTATTACTGTTGTGAGGAAGGTCACTGAATAAGTGTGACCCGATTTACATAACAATAAGTGAAACTATTATAAAAAGGAGACTCTTTTGTCCCCATCTTGAATGATGCCCTCCCTATTTCTTAGCTTGGAGTGGCATGTGACCACTCTGGATTCTAGGACTGGTTTGTCTGATGATCACTTTTTTGGAGGACTACTGTTTTCTAGCTTGACACAACTTAGTTGATGACTACTATATGGTTTCATGGCCAGCTTGACTTATGACAGTCCTCTGTTTCTGTGTCTGCCTTGGCTGGTACTACTGTCAGGTTTCTTGGCAAGACTATTTATAGAATATTGTTTTGTGGATTGACGCATTTAGTTGATGACCATTCTCTGGTCTCTGGGCTCAGTGTGACTGATGACAGCCTCTTTTGTTACTGAGCTTGACTTGGCTGACAACTCCTCTGTGTTTTCAGGGCTTATATGGGATATTGGCTTTTCTTTTGTTTCTGACCTGATTTGGGCTGACTGTGGTTTTGATCTTCTTTGACTTCTCACTCCTACTATTTGTTGGCTAAACCCGTTTGATGTGTTAATACTACAAGTAGAAGTGCTATTAACCCCTCTATTACTGTTGTGAGGAAGGTCACTGAATAAGTGTGACCCGATTTACATAACAATAAGTGAAACTATTATAAAAAGGAGACTCTTTTGTCCCCATCTTGAATGATGCCCTCCCTATTTCTTAGCTTGGAGTGGCATGTGACCACTCTGGATTCTAGGACTGGTTTGTCTGATGATCACTTTTTTGGAGGACTACTGTTTTCTAGCTTGACACAACTTAGTTGATGACTACTATATGGTTTCATGGCCAGCTTGACTTATGACAGTCCTCTGTTTCTGTGTCTGCCTTGGCTGGTACTACTGTCAGGTTTCTTGGCAAGACTATTTATAGAATATTGTTTTGTGGATTGACGCATTTAGTTGATGACCATTCTCTGGTCTCTGGGCTCAGTGTGACTGATGACAGCCTCTTTTGTTACTGAGCTTGACTTGGCTGACAACTCCTCTGTGTTTTCAGGGCTTATATGGGATATTGGCTTTTCTTTTGTTTCTGACCTGATTTGGGCTGACTGTGGTTTTGATCTGTCTCCAAATGGTTTCCACCTTGCACAATTCAATTATTAATTTCTCTACACCCATCTCTGCCTTAGTTCCTTGTTTCTTCACTATGAACCCACATTGCAAGTTTACCCTAGTTGAGTCTTGGTTCAAGCTTTTGGTTACTCCTATCAAATAGTTAACAATGTCACAACACTGTGCACCAATTGTGTCTTTACTTTTCTGGCTATTTTAATTTCTTAGTATTCGGTTTTCTCTGGCATTTAAGATCTGGTAGCTATGCAAAGTTGGGGGGCTCAACTTCTAGGGCCATGCACATGCTTAAGGAAGGAAAACCACATCTATTCTCATTCAAGAGGCTGACAATGGCCACCAGGGTTCAACCATGTTTCTTCTCCACTCCTTTTTACAATGTATAAGCTGAAATATACAGCTTCAGTGGTAGAGCCCACAAGCTACACAAGGCTGGAATCAACTATCAAACTGGACAGGTCAAGTATAAAATGTATAAGGAATTCACTAGGGATGAGTACATAAATCAATATATAGTGAAATTGAGTACATATTGCTTTATCTATAAAGAAAAAAGGTACACATAAAAGCTTTAAAATTAGTAGAGCAAAATGATACCTTTATTGGATAACTGAGTGGCACTAGGATACAAACTTTGAAGACAACTAGGTCTCTTCTTCAGGCATAATAAGATGATCCTATGTCCTCTTAAAATAGAACCTTGATCCAAAACATTGGAAGAGATGCACTAAGGTGTGATAAAGAGGTGATAAAACGTAGATGACTTCTCCAGTGACTTCACTTCTCCAAGTCCTATTTTATTCTATGGAGCCAATGCAATAATATTTCTCCAACTTAGTGCATTGGCTCCATAGAATAACATAGGAACTGGAGAAGTGATATCACTGGAGAAGTCATCTCTGCTTTATCACCTCTTTATCACACCTTAGTGCATAACACCCATTGCCTTGACCAGGAATAGATTGCTGCTTCAGGGACTTTGTTCACCTGGGAGCAGATAGTAGATGGTTTAGCTAGATGCATAGGGTGTTTATGTGTGTTTCAGTGAATATTACCTGAAATATGCAGCGATGTGTGCTGTAGGTTTGCAACACAAGAAAACTTTATTTAACAGTTACAAACAATCAAATTAGATGAATAACCTAGCTCTGTTTTATAGATAGATAGATAGATAGATAGATAGATAGATAGATAGATAGATAGATAGATAGATCGATCGATCGATCTATCAGGTCATAAGGTAGACATCAGGTCAGACAAATACATATACACTAGGCTTAATATATTGAGGTACTTTGCTCCAGCATTCCCTCCTCTACCAGTGAGACAACTGATATCTCCTCACCAAACAATAAAATAAGAGTATTGTTAATTCTTGATTTCTATGGAGCTTGGATATAGGAGACAGAGAGAAAGTGCAATGATCGCTCTTAACAAAAAGAGATTATAAAAGGCAAGCAAGTAAACCCCACAACAAATCTATCTAAACCTTGTTGTATTTTCCACTGACTACATTTATTTAGATTTATACACTTCTTTTTTTCATGGCAATCTTCCTTTTAGAGTAGCAGTATATATAGTTTTGTATAGTGTATTTCATCAGTTAACGTTAATGTGTCCAGTATTAGAATTCTCATATATTAGACAGACCAAATAAACGTTTATACCACAAATCACCCGACATCTCTCTGTCTATTATAATCAGACAAACACATATACCCAGGTACAGCTGCTTACTCAATAAACCTGGTAAGGACTTCTTACCCTATTAACCTTTCGAAGGGAATCTAAAAAAGTAGCATTTAATCTGTTTAACAGGAGTCACAGAAGTAGGTTCCTTTTTACAGTAGTCTGACATATGTCTACATATTTTCCTCTATGTTCATTGATCAAGTCTGCTTCTAGATCAACCTACTCACAACAAACGGTGGTCTTCAGTACTTCTAGATGGTTGACAAGGGTCATTTAGCTTTATCAGATTAAAAACCAAAACAATAAGCAGTAGTATAAAGCATAGATTAAATAAAATAATTATTGATATAACTGAATACTATTTAATGGACACCTACACTGGTAAGACCATGGGGGTTATACACCAAGGAGTGATAAAGAGGTGATAAAGTAGAGATGACTTCTCCAGAGAGAATTTCCTATGTTATTCTATGGAGCCTATGCACTAAGATTTTCAAAGTTGAAGAAATCTTAGTGCATTTGCTCCATATTATAATGTAGGTTTGGAGACGTGATATCACTGAAGTAAGCTCTGCTTTATCGTCTCTTGATCACGCTTTAGTGCATCCACCTTGTTTTATTCAAATTTGTAATGAGATAATAAAGCTAGTTTTAACTGTACCCTGTATGGAGTTTAGTACTGTACCCCATATGCCTAAGCAGCTATTGGTTGATCTAATGCAGTGGTTCTCAATCTTTTTTTGTTCGGGGCACCCCTAACACGTAATCTACAACAATAGGGACACCCCTAACATATTTAATTTACTTTATCCAGGGCATAATGAAGGTACCATACATAAATATACAGTTATTATTAGGTCTTACAATCATAATAACAAAATTAAACATAATGTGCATAACAATTTCAATAAATCTTTATTTAAAAGTCCATTTTTGTTAGTTTTCATTGAAAACGTGGGGCATCCTAAGCTGGTGTCCATGGCACACCAAATTGCCACGGCACCCTGGTTGAGAATCACTGATCTAATGTATAGTACAGGAGCTCCCATGACTATAAAGTAACTGTATTTATCAGAGTGCATTATTAATTTAATATTACCATATGGATTATTCCTACTATATATTTTAAGTAAGGTATTAATAGCAAAGACCAAAGTGAATTGATTAATAATTTCTGCCAAATATCTTAACGAAGAAAATGTAATTTTTTTTCTTTAAAGCTCCATTTTTTTCTGTAATGAAATCGATACATAGTCCCTTATTCACCAAAGGAAAGAGGAGCAAACCAACTTCACTATAAGGGAGAAGTAAACGTTCCATTGATTTAAGAGGTATTTTTAACCTTTTGAATGCTAAGGAGCTATGCCTTGCTTTGCAATGCATTGGAGGCCTCTATAGCTTTCAAGGGTTTAAATGCCTCAGTTAAATAGGAATTTTGGACTGTTTTTTGCCCCCTACAATGCAGTTGGTTTGCCCCAGAATTCCTCTATTTTGGAAGTAAATGTAAGTCTCATGGATTTATATGTAAGTTAATAAAATCTGAGTTTAGTTTTGAAAACAACTATACTACGCAGGAAATAAATAATAAGCTGACAAAATAATTTTGCCAATTTAAATTTTTAGAAAAAAACTTTATTGAGCATTTTGTAACCACTTGGATGCTCGTGAAGAACCTCTCTAACATCAAAGGAATTTAGACCACTTTTTACATGTATAGTGAGAACTTTGTTACCTTTGCAAGTTCCCCAGGGAATCTCCAACGCTATTCTTCACTTCCTCCTTTCCAGGGTTGAAGATCTTTTCTTTAAACGAACTGAGCGTTTGAAAAGGCATTGCAATTCTTTATCTTCACTAGGTCATCAAGAACCATTCATTCTTATTTTATTGCCCAGAAACAAGGACACAGAAAAATATTTCCACTTTAGCAAAAAAAATTGAGACACATTCCTTATGTACAGCTTCTTACTAAAAATGATTGCCTAGACATTTCCTTCAGTGTAATTCCAACCACAAACTGGTCTTTTCTTCTTACTCCAGAGTCCCAACTCAACAGATCGTGCATTACATTGGATATTTGGGAGATTCCAGTTCAGGGAAGATAAAATGAGTTGATGAAGGCAATCGAGGAAGCTGATAGAAGAGCTGTGACCCTAGTGAGACTAAGCTTCCACAACAATGATCTTTTTTTCTGGAGGGGAGTCTGACAGCTGTGCACAGCACACGCAATGCTACTAACTATTCAACCTTGATAGACTCACAACTGGTACAGTGATGAGCCAGAGCACTGTTATCTGATGCTACACAATTAAGAACAAGAGCTGTGAAAATAGGTTTAGCTTCTAGAACTTAAACAAAAATGTTCATGGTCCAGATAATCAATACACGGTGAGTAAAATGGGGCTGGAATTAATGCATATTTTAAATGGAGCAAATGAGTATTATAAAATTCAGCTTGAGTCCAGCCAATGCCACAGGATCCTGAAAGCTGATAATGATCCCTTAGGTTGTCAGATGGCCCCGATACAAGTAGAAATGCTATAGTAACAGATACTATACCGTTCTACCAGTTTAGTTATTAATAGCATCCTGTACAAAGCATGAGACAAAGCAACAAGTTTATTAAACATTTAAGGGCTTCTTCTCGTCTCCATGACGCAGGCAGGTGGTCACGGACAGAAATTCGCATGTATTATTACTAAGCCTTTTTTTTTCCAAAAGGCACAAGGCACATTAAATGCAGCTGTGTACTGAAGCAGAAAATAATGAGGCTGGTGCACTAAGAGGAACTGAAGCAATTCTGGAGCGAATCAAATGCACCTCATTGGACAAATACACTTCCCATTTGATTCATGTGGGGTTTCTTACCCACTGAATACTAGAGACGATTCAGAAGCAAACTGCATGGGACAAACAATTTCATCATTCATTTAAATGGGGCATTGCATCTCCAGCATCCAAGGGGTTAAAAGACCCATTTCAATCATTTGGAATGTGGGGAATTATTATTGGTCAAAAAACACAAAATGTTGGTACACATCCATTTGTAATGAGCTCTAACCCTGTACTCTGCTGCATCTTGCCTGCTTGTCACCACTATATTAACCCTCTGAGTGCTTTGTAATGTGTTGGATACCCTTCTGGCACTCAGAGGGTTACAGATGAGGTGTGGGTTTTTTTGGGGGGGGGTTGTTGTTTTTTTTTAAGTCAAATAATATGTGATTTGTATTCTAAGCTTGCAACCACACCAAGGTACATCATTATAGGCAAGTCCTAACCTTAAAGGAGCAGTAAACTTTTTTAATGAAAAAATATATATTGTAGGAATTTTCCTACTGAGTAAAGTAAGGGTACTCCCACTGCCCAGAAATTTATATTTCCAGAGTTATTACAGTTTAAACCCATGTTTTTTTTACATTAGCAGTGCCCTCTAGTGGTCAAATTCTAATTAGATTTCCTGTTAGATTCTAATGGAGAGGAAAGTCAGAAAAGTCAGACATACAGTTCTTCATAGAATGTGATAGAAACTGCCTGTCACTTCCTGCCAGTTACAACTATCAGGAACTAAACACAGTAAATTCACTTCCTGATTATTTAAACTGCTATAATTTTTGAATAAAAAATCTGACAGCGATGGGAGTGACCTTGTTTTATTCAGCAGGAAATGCTCTGTAAAATATGTCTTTTCATAAAAAAAAAGTTTACTACTCCTTTAATATGCTGTGTCTATAAGCTGAATCACTCCTACTTTTCTCATTTACTGACCTTAATTTACTTTGTCCTTATTATCTGTCCCCTATGGAGCAGTTGGTTCGGCCCAGAATTACAACAGTTATTTAACATCAACCACAAATCTTGGTAACATGAGGCCAAATGTACAAAGAAAACGAGCAATTTTGGAGCAAACTAATAGTACCAAAGGGGACAACCCCCCCCCCCCCCCAATCCTGCTGGTTTAAATATGGCTTTCTAGTGATTTTCCAGAAGGCCCAAGGTGCATTAAAGCTTTGAGTCCAAATCAATGCATTGGAGACCTAGCATTCAATGGGTTTAAAAGCCTATCAATGGGGAATTGCAGATTTTTTAAGTGTGTCCTACTCCCTATGACACAGTTGACCCACTACAGAATTGCTCTAATTCCTCTTGGTACATCAACCTCATGATGTTTATATAAAATAAAAACACAAGCATTGTGATCATTGTGATTGTAACTAATATAACCTTGTATACAAAATTACGCTTTGCATCGTTTGCTGCAATAGTAACAAAAACAAAAAACATAGTAACATAGTTGATGCGGTTGAAAAAGACATTGGTCCATCAAGTTCAGCCCATGCCATCCAGAGGAAGGCAAAAAACTAAAACAAAAAGAAACAATTGAAGCCATTTCCAATTAAGCCTCATGTGGGTAAAAAAAAAATCCTTCCTGACTTCAAACGGCAGTTAGAGATTTCCCTGGAGCAGTTAAAAAATGGCAGAGATCACCAACAGAGGATAAGGTCAGTTTAATTTTTAAGAAATGTTATATCTGTGGCTGAGAGTGTTTTCTGTCTTTATGGCTCAGACGTCTGCTTCTAAAGATAAGGATAAGGATAAAGACAAGGGCACTATGGAAGATACCTGGAAATGTGTTGTATGTCAGAAGGAGTTAGCTAGCTCTGATACCTCTAACTTGTGCTTTAAAGGGATAGTAACACTTCGTTTTAACTTTATTTTATTTTGTAGGCATTAAAAAAACATGAAGAATGATATAAGTCTTATCTCTCAAACCTTTATGGTTTATGAGATATTCACAAGCAAAGTTCCCCTCCCCGCCCCTTTTACCTAGTGTAAGCCATCTCTTCTCAGATGTGAGTCTGGTTGTATGACAGGACAGATAACAGAAGGGGACAATTTTCTTTGTATGAAAACAATGAAAGCCCTTCCCCCCTTGACAAGTTTTTCAGCTTTTTCCATTATCTTAATTGAAGATTGTCCCTCTCTGCAGTCTACCTGGGCATCTCCCTTCTGATCTGGTTGAACAGGGAAGGGATACTTTGTTTGTGAATATCTCTTAAACCATAAAGGTTTCAGAGATAAGACTTATATCATTCTTCATGTTTTTTTAATGCCTACAAAATAAAATAAAGTTAAAATGAAGTATTACTATCCCTTTAAACAAGAAGCAGGGCAGGACATGACTTCCCACTTTCAGGACTTTTTAGCGTGGATGAAAGAATCCATGCAGCAAACTTTTACTGCAATGCAAGACTCTGGACTAGCAAAAAAGAGACAAAGACATGATGACCCAGATGAAGGCCCCTCAGTCAGGTCTGAAACTCAAGAGGATGCTTTTAGTATTATGGATCTTGAATCCCTATATTCTTCAGATGAAGAAGGCGAGTTGATTGATGAGGCCAGAACTTTTACTGTAGATAAGATGGATTCATTAGTTAAGACCATGAGAAAGACTTTGGGACTTACTGAATCCCAGAAACAACTTGATGTTATGGATACTGTCTTTTTAGATAATAAAAAGACAGTACCTATTTTTCCTATCCACAGTTCTGTCCAGGAATGAATAAAGACAGAGTGGAACAAGGTGGATAGGCATTTTACTTTATCTAAGAGATTTTTAAAAATGTACCCCTTTGATGAGTCATGGGTTACTCCTCCCAAGGTAGACATAGCTATATTTCAATTGGCAAAAAGAACCACTCTTCCTATGGAGGATGGTTCTTCCTAAAGAAATCATCTGCACTGTTTGTGGTGGCTAGACAATCCTTGTGGCTCAGATCCTGGGGGGCGGCTTCATCTTCAAAGGCTAAATTGGTTTCCCTGCTTTTTTCAGGTGATTCTTTATTTGGATCCCAGTTGGAAGAATTGGTTAAAAAGATCTTGGGGAGGAAAAGTTATTTTCTTCCCCAGGATAGGAAAGCTATATCCCAGCAGAATTTCTTTAGGAAACAGGGGTTTTGTTCACAAAGACTTTCCTTTCGGGAATCCAGAAGATACCAGCCTCACAGGACATTTCAGCAATCTAGATCTAACTCAGGTCAGGCTCAGAGAGGTTTCAGGAGAGATTTCCAAAGGAAATCTCAAAATAAGAAGGGTTTCCAATGAAGCTCTGCTGATCCCTACCCTAGAGACAATAGGGGGCAGACTGTCTCAGTTTGCACATATATGGAGAGGTATCCACTCTAATTTGTCTCTGTCCCCAAGGGAAATTTTTTCAGACAGTCCAGGGTCATAGAGAAAGTTCCAGTGGAACAGCAATTTCACATTCTTTACTCTGTCCTGTTCCTGGTCCCAGAGTAATCACGGGGTTTAAGGACAATTCTAGATTTGAAGCATTTGAACAATTCTATCAAAGCTGCTTCATTCAGGATTGAAACAGTTGCATCTGTAACGAAGGCTATTCCTTCCCAGGGGTTCATGGCTTCTTAGACCTTCAGGATGCTTACCACCATATAATGCTAAGACCCTGTCACAGGAAGGAATTGTAATTCTCCCTTACTTTGACAACATTTTATAATAGCAAGCTCGTGTCAGCAGGCAGCACAGTTTATCAGCCGCACCCTAAGCCACTTCAAGGAGGTACAGTGGCTTGTTAATCATCAGAACAGCCAGTGGTCACCAACACAGCAATTAGTATTTCTGGGAGTTCAGCTGGATATCCAGATGAAGACAGCATGTTTATCCACAGACCAAATAGTGAGATTAAAGAAACAGGTTAGAGGTTCAAAACTTGAGCAGTCCTCACAGCGCAAGATTTCATGCAATTGATAGGTGTCCTAACTTCAACCTTACAAGTTCTGCCTTGGTCTCACCTTCACCTTCGCAGGTTACAGAACAACTTTCTGGCCTCCTGGAACAAAGATCCACACAGTCCCAATCAAAGGATAAATCTGTTGCCAAGAGTGAGAAAAGACCTGTCCCGTTGGATGGAAACAAAGAACCTACAAACAGGGCTTTCTTTACTTCCTCTGGAATGGGAAATCCTCACGACGGATGCCAGCCTCAGCGGCTGGGGAGGAACATTGAATTCACAGACACTACAGGGTCTATGGACAGAGACAGAGAAAAGTCTACATATAAATACATTGGAGATGAATGCAGTGAGAAAGTGTCTTCTGCAATTAAGCCTGTTTCGCAAGGGAAAGGCAGTCCTGGTAAGATCGGACAATCGGGTTGAAGTCACCTACATCAAAAACCAAGGGGGCACAAAAAGCAAAACTCTGATGGCCGAAACCAGCAGTCTGTTGAGATGGGCAGAAAGCAATCTTCTAACTATATCAGCGACTTACATCTTGGGAAACCACAATGTAGTCGCAGATTACCTAAGCAGGACAACAGTAGATCAATTGGAATGGTCACTCAAAACATCAGTTTTTGCTCAAATAGTAGAACAGTGGGGTCTTCCAGAGATAGACCTGATGGCATCTCACCTCAACTCAAAATGTAGGAGGTTCTTTTCGAGATGGGCAGATCCAAAAACGGCGGGCCAAGACACTCTATGACATAAATGGGGCTTCAATCTAGCCTACATATTCCCTCCAATTCCAATTCTGCTGGACGTCCTAAGCAAAATAAGGAAGGAAAGAGCAGAAGTCATTCTAATAGCTTCAGACTGGCCGAGAAGAGTATGGTATCCCCAGCTGATCCAGATGGCCATAAAGCCACCATGGGCTCTTCTGATCATCAAGGACCTACTAACTCAACGGCCAATCTGTCATCCCAGTCCAGCTTTCTTATGATTGACGGCATGGAGGCTGAGTGGAGCACGCAAACTGCAAAGGGTATTTCATTAGCAGTAGCAAATTCTATTATAGCAGGGAGGAAAGCCTCAACCTCAAAAGTTTATTGTGGAGTCTGGAAGACTTTCAGGGCTTGGTGTCTAAAGAATCAACTGTCTTTACAAGATATTTTCACTCCTCGGATTTTGGAATTTCTGCAGCAAGGTTTTGACTTAGGACTTAAGCCATCATCCCTGAAGGTTCAATTGTCGGCCCTATCAGCCATTCTGGTGGTCCAGTTCATTGAAGATCCCTTGGTGAAAAAGTTCATTAGGGCCATAGGAAGAGTGAGACCAAACATAAAGGATATCTTTCTCCACGGAACCTTAATCTGGTTCTAGATCAATTGTCTGGGTCCAAAGCTTTCGAACCCAGCATAGTATCTCTCTGAAAAATCTATCTATTAAGACTTTTTTTTAACAGCAATTACTTCTGCTCGCAGAGTTGGGGAACTACAGGCTCTATCTTGTAAGCCCCATATATTATTTTCAATGAGGATAAAGTGGTGCTCAGAACATAAGCCTCCTTCAGGTCCAAGGTGGTGACAGATTTCCATCTCAATGAAGAGATTGTTTTGCCATCTTTTTGTCCTGCTCCCAAAAATGACATGGAGAGGAAATTTCATAATTTGGATTTAGTACATTGTTTATTGTACTATTTGGACCAAACAAAGGAGATTGGACAATCAGAATCTTTGCTTTCTCATTTATTTTGTAAATATAAAAGCAAATAGGCATCTAAAGCCTCCACATCTCGATGGATTGAGAATGTATTCAAACAGCATATGAAGAAGCAAATGTTCCAGTACCAGTGAGACTAACAGCTCCTTCTACTAGATCCCTGTCAACATCAAGGGCCATGAAGGCTGAGGCCTCAGCTGTAGACATATGTAAGGCAGCCACTTGGGCTTCCATATCTACATTCATCAAACACTATAAAGTGGAAGTTCTAGCGTCAGCAGATGCAAGATATGGAAGAAAGGTGCTGGAAGCAGTGATCCCAACTTAAGGGTAATATTTTATTGTAATACATATATTCATATGATTAGCTGTTTTTTTCTGCTTATATATGAAATTTTCCCTCCCTTCTGGTTCACTGCTTCTGTATGTCCCAATATATGCCGGGGAGAAGACACAGAAGAAAGGGAGAAATGTACTTATCAATATTTCATTTTCTTTTGTGTCTTCTCCACTGGACACCCTACCCTTTATTATCTGTTATGGTCCCTGTGTTTCTATAGCTAGGTCAGAGGTACAACTGAAGGCAGACCAGAAGGTGGGCTTTTTAAAGCAGAACGATTGGTCCTACCAGCTGGAGGACAGAGATTAACCCATTATATGCGGTGTAGAAGACACAGAAGAAAATGAAATATCTGTAAGTAAATTTCCCTTTATTAATCATTCATCTCCTTTATATTTAGTTAAACAGTAACATATATAATGTGGTACCTACATGTATTTGTTTTGTTTATACCTACATTACATGACTGAGAAATGACAATTTTTTTTTTTAAACCAGCTATTTTTATTGAAAGTCTATAACAGAACAAACATACTATCAAATTAACATATCTATAAAAGAAGAAGGCTGTCATGTGACAACAATTCTCTGTCCACAACAGCCACACACCAGGCAGCAGTAAGGAGGAGATAACTAATCTCCATATTGGCTCTCCAAGAGATACAGGGGCTGTGATTTTGACAGGAGTAGCCGAACCTCCTCCCCCTCCTTATATAATCTCTGCAAAGGTTTTCTCCTCTCTTCCCTTCAAAGCTTCTCCCCTGTACTTCTTCCGTCACTTATCTCATCGCCATCTTCTCTGTCTGTCCTCCCTCCCTGTTGTCCACCTCATTGCCACAGTCATTCCTCCCACCCTCTTCATTGTTCACCTCATTGCCCCGTACCTTCCTCCATTGTTTGCCTTATCAACCCTGTTCGTCCTCACTGTTATTTGCCTCATCACCCATGCCCTTCTTCCATCCCTCCCTCTCTGTTGTTAGCCTCGCTGCTCCTGTCCTCCCTCCCCATTGTTCACCTCATTGCCCCTGTCCTTCTTCCCTCCCCATTGTTTACCTCATTGCCCCTGTCCTTCCTCCCTCCCCATTGTTTACCTCATTGCCCCTGTCCTTCCTCCCTCCCCATTGTTTACCTCATTGCCCCTGTCCTTCCTCCCTCCCCATTGTTTACCTCATTGCCCCTATCCTTTCTCCCTCCCCATTGTTTACCTCATTGCCCCTGTCCTTCTTCCCTCCCCATTGTTTACCTCATTGCCCCTGTCCTTCCTCCCTCCCCATTGTTTACCTCATTGCCCCTGTCCTTTCTCCCTCCCCATTGTTTACCTCATTGCCCCTGTCCTTCTTCCCTCCCCATTGCTTACCTCATTGCCCCTGTCCTTCCTCCCTCCCCATTGTTTACCTCATTGCCCCTGTCCTTTCTCCCTCCCCATTGTTTACCTCATTGCCCCTGTCCTTCTTCCCTCCCCATTGTTTACCTCATTGCCCCTGTCCTTCTTCCCTCCCCATTGTTTACCTCATTGCCCCGTCCTTCCTCCCTCCCCATTGTTTACCTCATTGCCCCTGTCCTTTCTCCCTCCCCATTGTTTACCTCATTGCCCTGCCATTCCACCCACCATCCTTCCAGGTTCTCTGACTCATCAGACTTATCCTTCCTGCCACTCCCCCTCCCTCCTCGATGTTTGCATCACCTTGTCCTTTCTCCCACCATTCTTCACAGTTATTCACCTAATCTCCCTTGTCCTTCATCCCACAATCCCTCCCTGTTGTTTGCTTCATGGCCTCTGTCCTTCTTATCATCATCTATCCCCACTATTCACCTCATATTTATTTAACCCTTGGCCTGCCAGAGGGGTACGTAATGCATTGCTTTGCAATGCATTTCATACCTTTCTGGCACTCAAAGGGTTAAAAAAATGTGTATTAATTAATTTTGTCCTATACCAGTTTTTATCCTTTAGAGATATAAACTCTGAGTGTTAGTACTTCAGTGTTATTTTTATCTCTTTTCATTTCTCTTCCTCCTCCCCCATTATTCACCTCATAGTCCATGTCCTCCCACCCTCCCCATTGTTCGCCTCACAGCCCCTGTCCTTTCTCCCTCCCCGTTGTTTGCCTCATCTCCTCTGTTCTTCTTCCGTCCCCATTGTTCACTTCATTGCCCTGTGCTTCCTCCCTCACCATTCTTTACTTCATCACCCTTGTCCTTCCTCACTCCCCATTGTTTGCATCATCAGCCCTCTCCTCTCTCCCTCCCCATTGTTCTCCTCATCTCCCCACCATTCCTCTGACCCTCCTTCAGGGTTGTTCTCCTGTCCTTCTCCCCTCCTCGGATTGTTCACCTCATCACCCTGTCCTTACTTCCGCCATCTTTACCAGTTGTCCACTTCATTGCCCCTGTCCTTCCTCCCACAATCCCTCCAATTGTTTGCCTCATTGCCTCTGTCCTTCCTCCCATCCTCCCTCCCATTGTTTGAATCAGCCCAACTCCTGTAGCATCACGGTAAAAGAGAGAGAGGTGAATGTGTGTGTGTATGTACAGATCTTAAAGTAATGAAGTCTAACAGCACCAAGTAATACTTGTTTACTGCCATAACTGCTGTCCTCTCCATGACCAAAACGTGTATGAAGAGTAAAAGAGGAGTGCATAACTTGGCTCTGTAAAATGAAAAACTCCCGCCCCCTCAGTCTCAATGAAATTTATATATAGATCACACTCAGGAAGGCTACACAGTCCATTGGCTGGTTGGGAATGATAGAGTTGCAATCCTGCAGTTGGACTGATAAATATTGCCTGCCCCTGGCCCCAATGGTGGCCACTGCAGCACCAGAGGAGGTTAGTTCTCCAAGATGTTTAGAACAACCTATCTGACGAGTTCCTTAACAAACTGTGTGCAAGTGTACCTAGAAGAATTGATGCTGTTTTGAAGGCAAAGGGTGGTCATACTAAATATTGATTTGATTTAGATTTTTCTTCTGTTCACTCACTCTCATTTTGTTAATTGATAAAAATAAAACATTAACCTGTCTATTTTTGAGAGCAATCTTACTTTACAGCATCTTTTCACTCCTGCCTAAGACTTTTGCACATTACTGTATATATAGACTCTATGACTAAGTGCAATACAGTGCGAAATACGTAAGACTTGTGGGGTCTCCCCCTTGTATGTCCTACCTCACTTCAAACCCATGCTGCTTCTGTTATTTGTTTGTTTTTTAATCAAAACCCAATAAAGGTGATTTTTATATGTCTACAAGCGTGTCGGAATGGATGTCTGAGTGCATTTGTAACTTTTTGTAGAGAATAAATTTGGGGCCAGTCAGATGCCTCCCTGATGGTATTGTGTGATGGATAAGTATATGCCTGTACTTCTCAACACTGAGGAGGCCATTAATTCTGACCAAACCCCCACCACCATTTGCAGAAATGCAGCCCATAACTTGCAAGGAACCTCCATCATGCATCACTATTGCCTGTGGATACTCATTCATGTACTACTCTCCAACCCTTCGGCAAACAAACTGCCATCTGCTACAGCCAAATATTTCAAATTTTGACTCATCAGTCCAGAGCACCTGCCGTCATTTTTCTGCACCCCAGTTCCTCTGTTTTTGTGCATAGTTAAATTGTTTGACCTTGTTTCCACGTTGGAGTATAGTTTTTTTGGCTGCAAGTCTTCCATGAAGACCACTTGTGACCAGGCTTCGCTGGAGAGTAGATGGGTTACCAGGGTCCCACTATTTTCTGCCAATTCTGAGCTGATTGCACTGCTGGACATCTTCCGATTTTGAATGGAAGTAAGCATGATGTGTCTTTCATCTGCTGCACTAAGTTTCCTTGGCCGACCACTTGGTCCTCAACGGTTGCCCGTTTCTTTATGCTTCTTCAAAAGAGCTTGGACATCACATCTGGAAACCCCTGTATGCCTTGACGTGTCTGCCTGGGAGAGACCTTGCTGATGCAGTATAACTACTTTGTGACTTGTTGCTGTGCTCAGTCTTGTCATGGTGTGTGACTTTTGACATTAAACTGTCTTCAACAACCTCACCTTGTTAGCCGAGTCTAGCTGTTCCTCACCCAGTTTATTCCTCCTACATAGCTGTTTCTGCTTAAGTTCATCATTGCGTTTCAACCTACATATTAAATTGATGATCAATAGCACCTGTTTGTTATAATTGTTTAATCATACATCTGACTATATGCCTACTTTGTGCAAGTGTACCTTGAAGAATTGGTGGTCACACCAAATATTGATTTGACTTAGATTTTTCGTCTTCTGTTCACTCACTATGCATTTTGACTGTGAATGTGCTGGAGGTCGCCCAGGTCCACCACTGTGGAAGTTCTTTAGCAGCAGGAGGAAGTGGCTCCTGCACATTGACAGAAGCGATTATATATGCTATTTATTGGTTGTATTTCGATTTAGATTTTTTGCATGGTTGAAGACATGGTGGTAGGCATACATACAGTGTGTGTGGATGAATGCATTGTTGCCATGAGGAAAGGGAAGTAATTTTAACCAGTATATATTATCAAATATTTTTATTATTGTGGTATGTTCAATGGGTATTGTAGTTGCATATGATTTCTTTAATAAATAGTTTTTTTTATGTTCCTTTAGTATAGGTGAAAGTATGGTTTATGCTTATTCCAGTGTATACTTTAAATCATTATGATGTTATACGGTGCCTCATATTTATAGATTTGTATAGAACATTCTGCAATGTGTTTGTACTGCATATTTTGATGTGCATGTTTTTGTGTTTTTTTTACTCTATTTTTATCTGCATGTTGCTGAGGCAAAAAGTTGAAGTAACGACAAAATGCAACTTCACTACAGATTCAACTATGAGCAAAAATTAGGAAAACACACCTTGTTGATGTTCGTCCATTGAAATCAATTTACACTTCCAAGCCTGCATTAACCCATCAGCATATATCCAAAGCATTCTATTTCATGTGTTATTTTGCATGTGGTGAAAACGGTGGTGTGAAAACACTAGTGTGAACTACATCTTAAAAGTAAAGACATGGCCCATTATCGCAACACAAGAAGCTTGGTAAACCGTTTTTCTAATATTTTTATGTGAATAAGAGGTGGGAGAAGAAAAATAAAAACAAAGATCTCATTTATTATCCTCTCTTGACATGCAAACATACTTATCCTAAACCTATCTCACTTCCCCTTTAAATGAGTGTTGAGGAAATATTTGAAATGTTTAACAGCTGCAGGAAAGTGTATTGACAATTGTGACAATGTAATTGATGATATACAGTTAGGAGATCATGCAAACTAAACACAGAGAAATTGATAGTGTACATGGAAAATCAAATACTGTTTGTCTTTAGCTCATAAATAGCCCAGTTCATACTTTCCATTAAATTGTGAGCCATACGACTGTCTAAGCATGATGACTAATAATCTTTACTTCCTTTTTCATTACAGAGTTATAGTTGAGAAATGATCATAAAACATTATGGCATTTTGAGTTAAAATCAAAAGAAAGAAAAATGGCAAATATTCCTCTAAGGTGAGATGTTAAAAAAATTGTGTTAATTTAACCCCTTAATGACAAAGGACTTACCAGGTACGTCCCGCAAAAACTGTCACTTAGTGACAGAGGACGTACCTGGTAAGTCCCGGAAGTAGTACCGGAAGTCCGGGTCTCTGTGCGGCTGCATGCAGTTCGGGGGCTCCGGAATAATATAGCAAAATTTTTATGCGGCTGTCACTAAGGGGTTAAACTGTCTGTAATTGGTCAAAAATTTCTTGCTCCATGGTCTGTCAGTTCCCAGACTTACGGCTGCATTCAATTCCGACATCTCCATTACAGGAAAAAGCAGTCTTAAAAGTGGATAGGAGTGAGAAGCAGCAGGATAGTGTTAACTAACTTTGTTTCTTTGTGGTCTTCTGCAATGCGTTGCTTACCCATCTGGCACTCAAAGGGTTAAAAATTTGTCATTTTAAAGACAAAATGTTTGTTTCTTTAAAAATGTGTATACCGATATGGTTGCTTAGAATGCTACGGAGCAAGGCATTGGCATGGGCGAATCCTTTATGGGAAAAGGACAAACCCATAATATATAACTTCAGTGAATTTGTGGACTCCTTTAAACGCATATTTGATGTGCCAGGTTACGCGATCTCGGCTTCGAAACACCTTATGACCATCCACCAGGGCAGTCGTACTGTGGTGGCGTACGCAATTGAGTTCCAAACCCTGGCAGCCAAGGAGGGGTGGAACAATGAGGCTCTTGTAGCCGCTTTTTCCCAAGGGCTTTGTGATTATATGAAGGATGAAATTGCTACCCGTGATTTGCCTAAAAGTTTGGATGAAGTGATATCCTTTATCATCCAGAATGATATTCAGGTCTGGGAAAGACCCTCGTTTAAGGAGCGCCTGCGGAGGCATCCTGCCAGAATGACCTCTCACGTAACTTGCCCACCCATTACTCCCTCGCCTCCCGGTTCTGACTCAGTGGGTAGTAAACCTATGCAGGTGGGGGCTACCTGGCTCTCAGTGGAGGAGAGGGCTTTTCGGAGGAGGGAGGGACTGTGTCTCTACTGTGGTAAACCTGGTCACTTATTGAGATCTTGTCCGGTACGCCCGGGAAAACACTTGCACCTAAGATCCTGTCAGGGACAGATCTTAGGTGGCATCTCTCAGTCCCCCTGAAGCCATTCAGGATAAACCCATGTTGTAGGTGGCTCTTATTTGGGATAATAAATCTATCTCAGTTGCGGTACTTGTAGACTCTGGTGCGGCTGGATATTTTATGGATGCCGCTTTTGCTAACCCGGAATGGTATACTGTTACAATCACGTGCCTCTCCCTTGGCAGTTGAGGCCACTGATGGCAGACCCCAGCTACCATCACATATTACACATGAGACGTCTCCGATAACCCTGAAAGTGGAAGCCCTCCATAAAGAAACCCTGAAATTTAAGGTTTTCAACTCCCCTCACTATGCCACCATCCTAGGGTTGCCTTGGTTACAGACACTTAACCCTAGGATTGATTGGAGTATGTGTGAAATTTTGTCTTGGGGTCCACACTGTACTGAATCCTGTTTATCACTCCCCATAAGACTGGCAGTTGCCGAGTCTTCTGGCCTACTGGAGGCCTATTCACAGTTCTTGGATGTGTTCAATAAAGTCCAGGCTGGAGAATTACCTCCTCACAGGCCCTATGATTGTTCGATTGATTTATTGCCTGGTACTACCCCACCTACCTGCCAATGATGTGCACGCTCCTGTGTTGGTGAGCAGATTTCATGCTCGATTTCCTACGAAGCCCCGACCCTGTCCGCTGAGGGGGAACCCTTGAGGGTGGTACTGTCACAGTGTCTTACCTCGGCCAATTGGCCAGGAGCAGGGTTCTGGACTGACACTCCGGCGTCACTAGCCACGTCCCTCTCTGCCTGCGGCCTGGTTGCGTCTGGTTCCTTGTTACTGGCATCATGAATCAGGCACTTGCCTGGATGCCTGTTATAGGCCCAGGCTGGGGGACCTAATTGGTCCCGCCTTCTCCTACTCCTTTATAAACCTCTATATGGGCCTGTGCATCAGTTACCCTTATGTTGTTGTTCTGAGCAGTTCTAGTTTCAGTGGTTCCTGTATCCTGTGTATGAACCGGCTTGTCTGACTATCCCTTCTGGTGCTGACCTGTGGCTCTGTCTGACCATTCTCTCTGTGCGCTCCATTTGGTTTGACATCAAATCTGGAGCAGACCTGTGGCTCTGGCTGACTACCCGCTCCGTGTATGACCCTGGCTTGTATGACTATCCATTCTGGTGCTGACCTGGGGCTCTGTCCAACTATCCTCCCAGTGTATCTTACTCCTAGTGGACATCCAATCTGGTGCAGACCTATCGCTCTGACTGACTACCCGCTCCATGTATGAACCTGGCCTGTCTGACTATCCTAGCTGGTGCTGACCTGTGGCTCTGTCTGTTTACTCCACTTGTGGCTCTGTTACCTACAGACACCCATTCTGGTGCAGACCCGGGGCTCTGGCAGACTCCGGCCTTACTGACTGCAGGCGTGAGTCAGTAGTCTTCACTGTTGCCATCCTTATTGGAGACGAGCTCTTCCATACTGACTGCAGGCGTGAGTCAGTAGTCTCCGCTGTAGCCCCTTACAGGAGACTGTAGGTTCAGTGTTGCTTTACTCTTCGATTCCTGAAACTATCAGCTGGCTTCAGCCTAGTCTCCAGCAGTGTGGTTGACCCGTCGGCAGGCTCCTATTGCTGATAGAGTCTCTAGCCTCTCCAGTCACCCTCTGCTTGTACTGTCCTACTTACTTGCATTTGATGATTATAATTATTATCAATAAAGGTGTTCTTAACTAGACCGTCTGACTCCTTGTCTTGTTTTGCAAACCGTAACGGTGTGTGAGGTTCATATCCTTTCAAATAGCATGTAGCACTAGCCAGCATTTGTAAAAATTATTTCTTAGGTTTGTAAACGCCAATGTATTTGATACATGGGCTTTTTCTATAGGCAGCTATGTAGAACCCTTTGACCCATTTGCTTACACAGATATGTAATTAGTAAAATGTGCATCACATGTGAGGTAAATATATAGAGTTAACAGTGTCTGAGGCTGATGTACCAAGTACTTGAGCAATTCATTTTGGGGCAAACCAACTGCACCACAAGGAACAAATACATATTTCCACTTTTTAAAATGGGGCTATTAACCCCTCAAAGAGAGCTCTCCTGTTCAGTGTCTTGCAATGCATTTAAGACCTCTCCTGCATTCAAGGAGTTGAAAGCCCCATATTAATCAGTAAAAATCTGGAATATGTTTATACACCTATAGTGCACTTGGCTTGGCCCAAAATTACTCTTAGTACATTAGCCTCTCTGAGCTCTGGTAAGGCCATGTTCTAAAAAAACTATTCTAAAATCACAAGCTTAAGATTTTATTTGGTTTATGACACATTTAAAGTCTTTTGTATAATGATATCAACATATATTAGCACTGAGGATACATTAAAGCGTAATTTTCACCCTATATGAAGTCCCCGCCCAATCATTAGGCATATTGCGAGTAGCTTCTTAATGGTGATATTATCGTGTACAACAATCTGAAGTAATCCTCCTTGTTCTGAGACCGGCAGACAGCATGCACGCACACATCTTGTCTTAGAGACATCTGCCAGCCTGCGCTGTCCGCCCTGGTCTTCTCGAGGAGGCATTGCACTGTGCCTTAAGGCACAGGAAGGGACTGATGGCACAGGCAAGCAGACGGCTCTACAGGAAGAAGCCTGGCTGTCAGTCTGAGAAAAAAGAAGCATGACTTCAGATTGTGGTACTTGCGCAGGATAATATCACTGTTAGCAAGCTAATCGCAATAGGCCTCATTACTGTGGAGGAACTTGATATAGGGTGAATGTTCCACTTTAATAATGCTGGCTTATCCCTTTGAGGGGTTAAGTGACCATTTTATTTATATATTTTTTTTAGTGCTAAAGGTCCTTATTTATCAAGATAAAGTGGCGCAATTCTAACGAACTGAAACTTAGGGGAGACATGAAAATCCCCATTTAACCCACTGAATGCTAGATATGTCTCCAACACATTCCAAGGCAATGGCCTGTAGATTTGTCCTGTATTCAAGGAGAGAAAAGCCACATTTATATCAATGGAAAATTGCTGGATTTTCATGTCTTCCCTGTGGTGAATTTGGTTTGTTCCAAAATTGCACCTCTTTGGCTTGATAAATAATGAGCAGTATATCCCTTTATCACAATTTTATCAACAATAAATGACACTAATGTTTTATCAAACCTGATATCAGCTTTTTAGGGGGTGGAAGAACTCTATGTGTTTGTATGTGCATAGTATAGCGCAGGTTACACTTAAATCCTCCACAGGCCTTCTGTGTTAGGCTTTCAGTCTTGTAGATTAGTCTCTTATCAGCGGCCCAACAAGGGAGCTCCATGGACTCCTTTTAAGATCCTCTTTCTGTTCTCATATTGGTCTGCCAGAGCTCACAAGACAGCCCTGACTTCATCAGTAAGTATGCTCTCAGAAAAGGGCATTATGCATGTGTTAATTGCCCTTTAATAAAATTAAACATTTTTTCTAATGAATGATACAGTCATCAATATGCACTTACCTGTGTTTGTAAAATGTGTTATAGATGTTGTACATTCCATTTAAATCCAATAATATTAGTTCAAATGCCGGGATGCAAAAATTCCAATGAACAGAACGGTTTGGTGTCCATTGTCGTCACTGTTTCCACAACAGATACAATACAATACAATACAATACATATAAACAAATAAAATAGGTTGAAAAAAGACAAAAGTCAATCAAGTTCAACATTTGCCTCATAACCCAGAGGCATGAGAATTATATAGCTTCTCTGCTGCCAAATAAGTTAGTCTTTATCCGAACTACCCATTTGCCTACTAATACACAGTACAAATCATTGGTAAGACCTGACCTCGAATATACAGTGCAGTTTTGGGCACCAGTTCTGAAAAGAATATTCTAGAACTGTAAAGACTGCTGCGAAGAAGGAATGGAGGACTTCATGTATGAGGAACCACTAGACAAACTTATTTGATCAGGCCTTGGAATGAATAGCTCACCAGAGAGATCTTTGTATTGACCTCTCATATACTTGTACATTGTGATAAGATCTCCTCTTAGTCATCTTTTCTCTAGAGTAAATAAACCAAGTTTTTCTAGTGGTTCCTCATACATGAAGTCCTCCATTTCTTCTTCGCTGCAGTCTCTCCAGTTCTAGAATATTCTTTTCAGAACTGTGCCCAAAACTGCACTGTATATTCGAGGTCAGGTCTTACCAATGATTTGTACAATGGGAAAATGTGTTATCCACTCTTTTTATACAAGACAGGACTTTATTTGCTCATGCTACTGCTATTTGACACTGGTCACTTTTTACAAATTTGTAGTTTACAAGGATTCCCAGGTCTTTCTCTAGCAACGAGTCCCTTAAAATGATTCCATTAAGTTCATAAGTAGCATTGGGATTTTTTCTTCCAAATGCATGACTTTACACTTTCCCACATTAAACGTATTCTATTTGGTTGCCCAATCTGCCATTTTATGCAAGCAGCTCCCTTTGTAGAGAACAATGTGTTTTTTGTAGGATGAGATGTGACTTGTGTGTGAGTTGACTGTATGTGCTCTCACTGGACAGCAGACTGAAATGTTTTGGTTTGCACAAAAGGTTCAGGTCCAGATATTTTCTATACATGTGCTATATGGTGTTCATGAAGATTGGCAACACCGAAGTAAATACATCTCACTGATTCATAAGCAGGCAAAAAAATAAATAAATAAATAAACAGGTGGGAAATAACAGCTCACTTACACATGGGGTAAAAAGGCTGCAGGGCCACATATCACATGTAAGAGCAATTTTTTGCAAGTGAATAACCAACTGAAGAACTCCTTGTCATGCCTGCATTCAAAGAAAGACCTCCCCACCCCAGTTTCTAACACTACAGAAACATATTGGTTAAGGACCAAGCTAAACCTATGTTGCCCATGATGCACCTTCCGACCTAGTTGAGTGTGCTCTCAAGGCTCTGGGACCTCAACTTCTTCAAGGCGATGGGTTTTAATGATGCAGGCCTTGATCCAAAATAGAAAGGCTCCCAAAACACTTTGGGCTTGGTATTTCCTTAATGGGATAGTAATGTTTCATAATAAAAGCAGTTCTAATTAATCATCATAGTATTTGGACTTTGGAGAGTGTTATTTTAATTCTCTCAGAGCTGTAGTTCAAGAGTAATTCAATGACAAAGTATCCCCCTCCCACCCCTTTTACTGATGTAACACTGTTCAGCCAGAACAGAAGGGAGGTGGCCCAGTAGACTGTAGAGAGGGACAATCTTCAATTAAGATAAGGGAAAAACCTGAAAAACTTGTCAAGGGGGGCAGGGTCTTCACTGTTCTCATAGGAAGAAGATTGTCCCCTTCTGTTATCTGTCTGGTCTTACAACCAGATTCCACATCTGAGAAGAGATGGCTTACACTAGGAAAAAGGGGCGGGAGGGGAAACTTTGCTTGTGAATATCTCTCAAACCATAAAGGTTGGAGAGAGAAGACTTCGTTCTTTATGTTTTTTAATACCTACAAATAAAATAAAGATAAAACAAAGTATTACTATCCCTTTAAGGCATTGTTACAGAGCTGTGTGGTCCAACTGCACAATTTACTATTAGTGAGATTAGCACAGGAATAAACCTTTACATTTACTGGATTTAAGACAAACATGGGTCATAAACATAATACACATGATTTAAGCCTTACATCCAATAGCTAGCATGCCCCGATCCAAAAGTCTTAATGCAGATTTCAGGACAACCTGCCTCTTTCTGGGACGATAAGGCAAAACAATGTAGATATTTCTCAAGGAAGTTGATCTTTGAAGACAGACCTTTAGACAATGGAATAAATGCAGATTATGATAAAGTTTAATAAGAGAACTCTTGAATTTCTTCTACTCAACATCACAGTGATAACAAAACCTATCCTGAGAGACAATGATCTTTCTGAAGTGATCACCCGAGGCTCAAATGGAGGATTTTTTTTTTTTTTTAGAGTATCAAGAACTAAAGACAAGTCCCAAGCTTGTAAATCATGGATTTCAGCCTTCCTGACAAAAATGCTGAGCTACATTTTCTACAGAATAAACCTTTTGGTACAACATGCAAATATAAATCCCGTATTCTTATTTAAATATTTAAAACATAGATTTATTTAATGAACCAGTCAGATTCTTTGCCATCATAAAATATCACTAGTTCTCCCGTTGATAAAAATACCCTATATGTGTAGGCTTTTGGTGTAGATTGGCAGTTATAGGGTGCAAAGAATAAGGTGCACATTATATTTCATTAAAAATAAAAAGTTTATTATTTTCTGAATAACACTTTGACTCCTTTTTATCAGGGGTACAGGCCATCATCATTTCTGAATAAATAATTTCACTTTTCACAATTCTCCCATGGCACAGGAACAATTGCTGTTTTTTTCAAAGAGGTTTATGTATGTACATGTAAAGAACATCTTTTGTAACCTAGGGCTCGATCAAATTCCCACAGGAAAAACCCACGGTAGGGCAAAAATGAACACCGAACAGCAGACACACACAGTGGTGCCGTTGGAATTCAACTGCCCTATCAAAATGAACCACAAAGAGCACTGGGACACAGAGCCTGACTTTTGGCCCAACATTCATTGTGTTTTTTTAGTCCCAAACTCACACTAAAAAGCGTGAGAAGTGGGAACACCAAAGGAAACCAGCTAGCGCTCGGTGTTTGACACAATGTGAAACACCGAGCATAAGCTACAGTGACCCTTCCAAACAATAACCCTCCCACTGGCCCTACACTACCCCTAACATTAACAATAAAATGTACCCATACTAGTACTAACACTATACTATCACCCATGGGTGGAACACTTATCTACAATCCTGACATCCAGCAAGGTCTTCTGCACCCTGGTCTTCGTCTTTAATTCTTCTTCCGTAAGTTTTTATCTTCTTCATCTGTCATCATCTTCTTTTCTTCATCTGTGCTCTTCTTCTGTGAACAGTGTTTCACCTCTAAAGAAAAAAATATAGTTTTTAAAATCAATCCATCCTTAAAGCTGCGCAGCAGCAGGAAAAAAAAAAAAAAAAAGCATAAAGCCACCCTCCTTGTTCTTTACAGGCAGTTGCTCAATACCAACTGAGGGATATATGAACAGGGACTGCCTTTTATATGGCCAGTCCCTGTTCAAATTTTTCCCACACTCCCACTGGCTGGGATATAGGGTTATGAAGGACCCTGTGTAACCCCACATCCCAGCCAATGGGATGTGGGGTATGCAGGGCCCTGCAGTAACCACATCTCTCAGCCAATCAGCTTCTAGCTGGAGGGATGATTCAACATGCTAGTAGCGGATTGGCTGCTAAATGTGGTTACTGCAGGGCACATACTTATCTCAGGTCAGTCACAGATGATACGAGATATGAATAACAGAGAACAGGGAGCACCTGTCACCCAATGCATATTGCTTACTTAAGGCTTTGGCAGGGGACCCCTGCTGAAGCCTTAAGTAGGAAATACACGCTGGGTCAGGCCCAGTGACAGTGCTCCCTGTTCTCAATTATTTGCAACTCATATCATCTGTGACTGATCTGAGTATATGCTACCTTTTTCTTTTTTTTATTTATATATATATATATAGCACTTTACCGTGTTTATGCCCCTTTTTTAACGTGTACATATTGTGTGTTTTAGGATTTGCACTTTTTGTAGCATTCTCATACTAGGAATTTCACTAAAGGAGATCTACACTATTGTTATTAGCTACCCATAGCAGCTTTATATTTTGCAGAATATTGGCTGTCTGGTTAGCGTATTTTTGTATTATTAGGGAATCTGCGCTGTCCCCGGCTGGTTTTGTGTATGTGTTTTTTAACTTTATAAAGAGATTTATTTTTTGTACATAAAATTGCTTAATGTCACTAATAAAATGCATATATTGCTGTTTATATATCTATTTATTGTGTTCCTCCATTAGTGGGTTTCTTTTATGGTCCTTTTGTATACCCATATGTTCTAGGATGCCTTTTAGGGACCTTTGTATTCTGTCAGATGTAAATGGTCAGAACTTACCCACGTTCTAATGTTGTCATGAATGGCAATTTATTCTCTGTGAGAAAACTTTCCCTTCAATTCAATTAGGGCCGCTAAAACAGCTGGCAGAGCAAAAATGACTACCAATCAGTACAAGCATTGCGTCACCATTGGTATTCAATTGCCCTACTAACTGAAACAACAAGGAACATTGGGCCACATAACCTGACTTGTGGCCAAACATCCATTGTGTGTTTTAATTTTCCAAAACCCATGCAAAATAGTGTGAGCAATGGGAACATCAAAGGAAAAGTGCTAAAGATCAGTGCTTGACACGATGTCAAGCACTGAGCATGAGTTCAACACACAGTCACCTTCCCAAACACTAACCCTACACTACCACTAACAGTAAAGTGCAACACTAGCCCTAACACTAGTCTAACACCCAGAGCTGTATAACACTTGTCATCCACTGTCCGTCTTCTTCTTTCTCTTCATCTTCTGTCTTATCTTCTGATATTCTTCTTTGTACCTGAAAAGAAGAAAAATAGTCAAGATTAAATATGCTCCAAAAACGTATAAATAGAAGATGTGTAGTTGTTAACCCTTTGCACGCCAGAGGGTTACGCAACGCATTGCAGAGAAATGCATTGCGTACCTCTCTGGCACTCAAATGGTTATATTTGTGCATGCGGTCTTATCCGAAAAATATTTATTCCAATGAGGAAAAACATTTTTTAATTTGCAAAATAATTTGTGGTAGTCCAAATAGAAAATATGTTTGGCTGTCCCAAAATATAATGAGGCAGTGAAAGGGTTAAATGACACTGCTGTCTACACTGCTGTTGCTGGCAGCAGGAAGGAAGGCTCAAAATCCCCACCTCTCCTTATTACGTCTTGGGCCATTGCCCGAGCCTTTCTGTGGGAAAATTGAACAGAGACTGGCTTTTATATGTCCAGTCTCTGTTCAAAATGGTTCCCATCTTTCCATTTGCTGGGATGAGTCCTTACCTCCCAGCCAATCAGCTTCAAGCAGGTTTTCGTCATCCCCACGCTATAAGCTGATGTTTAAACATCAGTCTGTTGGAAGGTATCTCTTTTGTGTGGTCATGATTATTCATCTCTAAGGAGTGAACCGCATTGACATTTGTACTTGCACCTTTTATCATCCACTCCATCAGTCTCCCCTCAATACAATTGTGTGTGGGATGCAGCAGATATGAATGATTTTAACTCTGTTACTGAATAAAGCTTTACTGATTTTACCATTGTGGGACCACAATGCACCAATGCCATCTACCTTTGTTTATTGTTCTCTATATTGGATGGAGTTTAGAGACATTCAGGATTAGCATGCTTAACTCACGATAAAAGCATTTCCCTTAAAGTTGGTTGAAAGCTGGATGGTGACTATGAAGAAGTTTATCTCTAATTATATTTGCCTTTGATGTTATTATCATAGCCTTTATTATCACAGTCAGAACAGCTACCCATTGTTCAAGTTTTACATCTTTTTCTTGTTGGTTGGAGGGAAGATCTGTGGAGATTTCCTTTCCATTCTAGATCCTGGAGAAATGGGATGGCGGTCTGAACCGGAGAATAATGCCAACTCTCATATCAGCCTTTTATATGCAGATTGTCCTGGTAGGAGATTATGAAAACTCCTCTTTGGCATACAGCCGCTTCTACTTTGGTCATTAGTTTTGTGTACACACAGGGGGCTGACAACAGAACGAAAAGATGAGCTGTACATTGAAGATGGAATAATAGATGTTGATTACGAACAGCGATTCTTAGGAACCACTGATTGCCTTGACAGATGGAAACATATGGATACACATGTTAAAAGTTTAGTCTTGCAAATGCAGTGTCATTTGTTTGGCAGAAGAACAGCTGTCTGAACAGATTCCATCTTTATGTGTAGATTCACTACAGAGTGATTTAGAGCACCAATGTTGAGGTTAGGTGTTGACTCTCCTGTAGTCTTTTGAAGCTATGGGTCCTCCAGAAACCAGAACAGCTTTCTTTCACAAAGATGAATTGTTGAAATTGAAGATTTAATGTGGTAGTAATCATAAATGTTTGCTGCAGAGGGGTGATACAATCCATCCTGTATCCATCTTTGACTATGTTGAGGATTCAAGTGTTTTCTGTGAAGAGTCTTTGGTGTTCAAGAAAGAACCTGAGCCTACCGATGTGGTGAGACCAGGAAAGCCTGGCATCTTCATATCCTTTTGGATTGTTAACTTGCATGGGTCTTTTGCCTGAGGGCCTAAAGTATCTCCATGTAGTGGAGTTCTCATCTCTTGTGATTTTTTTTTTTTTTTTTTATATTGTATACAAAAACATGACATTCAAAATGGCCTATGAGACTTCTGTGGTCTTGTGGAAGAACTTTAACATCCACCAGGTTTTGAACCAGAAGACTTAATTCAGAGCCATAATGGTGGGTTTACTCAAAAGGAATGGCACACATCATGTTTTTAGGCACAATATCTATTACCCATGTTTTCAACAAAAGATCTGCACTGCTCTAGCAGCCAATCTGAGTTCTCTATAGAAGTACCACAGAATAAATAAGTAGAAGACTTGAAAAAGGGAACCCAATTCAGGATCTCTTCTTTGTGGGTTCCTAAAGAGGTATCTTCTTATAGATTGTGATAAACCCTTTTATGAGACCTGGAGACACAAGCTGCTGCAGTGTTGGGTTTAAAACTGCCGCTATGACTTTAAAGTTTAACCAGCTAAACACCCTGATTGGTTGAAATAAACCAATAAGTATTTTGCATAGTGGATAGTGGATTTCATAATTTTTTTACAGTAATCTTTTAGTAGGCAGAGGTCACACATGCCACAAACTAAATGCTTGGATTTGGAGGAGGTTTTTTTTCCCCCTGGTCTGGTGTCTCTCTCGTGGATTTATCTGAAAATGAAAAAAGTGAAATAAGGGGGGGGGGGGAATCTCAGAAAAAAGTACCCTCACAAAGAAAGAAGAGAGGCAAGTAGGGAAAGAGGCACCTCAGAAACTCAAAAAAGGAAATAGGGTCACCTAACTACCAAGAGGGAAGAGAGATGCAGAGACCCCAGAATTGAAATGCCATGAAAAGTAAAAATTAAAACAAAAAAAAAAAAAACAAACAAAAAAAAAAAAAAAAACCACACACACACACACCCACTTCAGAGAGTGAAAAGGCCTAGAACTCTGCAAGAAAAAAAAAAAGGTGATGTGAGAGCCTGGTAATGTATCTCTATAGTGATGAAAGGCCTCCCAGTCATGTGGCCTTACAAAGAAGCAGGAAATAGAGGAGGTGGCTACCACTAAGACAGAGAAAGGGGACACTGAACGAACAAGCTACCCAGAAGTACACCAAGAAACATCTAGGACGCAGTAAAGTAATTCACCACTGCAAGCACAGGATCACCACATAAAAGGGCGGCCACATAAATAAAGAGCTTCAGAGGTGAGAAATGTCTCTCTTCATGATCCAGGTGGGTGAGTGAATGTTATGGTCCAGGCAGAAAATCCACAGAGGATAAGGGGACCAGAACACTCATGGGAGGAGGGAAGGTATGAAAAAGCCCACTGCCTGCACACAGGAAGGGCAAGGACAGAGTATAAAATAACTCCAAACAAGGAGGTATAACCATTCAAGTCACTCCTATGTGTCACAGAAATCCTTTCATGCCTGTACATACATGGCACTGGATTCTATCTGAAGTAGTATAGGAAAACAGGATTTGGAAACAAGGAATGGAGCTTTACAGTTTTAGAGGACTTATCCTTAGACATATCCAATGCATTGGTTTGCAGTGCAATGGACACACCTCTAGGATCCAAGAGGTCAACAATAAGGGTTTATTTCTTCTGGGAGGAATTTAGGGACAGACTGGTATTACTGTGTGACAAAATTGTTGTTGACTTGAAAGGCAATATTGGATTGTATGTATAAAGGCAATGTGGAGTAACTGCAGCAAAGGGAGCAAATAAATTCCCATGTATTTAAATGAGGCTTTTCACCCCTTGAATGCTAGAGACAAATCTCCAACAAATTGCTTTGAATAGCATTGAGGCCTTGCTAGCATTCAATGAGGTAAAAAGTCCCATTTGAATCAAAATTTTGGGCCCCTATAGTTGAATTAGTTTGCCCCAGAATTACTCCATTTTGCTTTTATACAGAAGGCCCATTCACTCTTAGAAAACATTTGGCCTGTTGACACTGGTGATTCTGAAACAGCCCTCAAAATCACCTATACATTGTATTTTGGATATAGAAAACTAGGCATGGAGTGAAGGCACGTCCAATGTGGAGGTAATGCAGGACTAAGACAGGAAGAACAGGCAGGCACTTCCTGTCCTAGCCTACATTACCTCTCCAAGTTATTGGCATCTGTGCCATGGGAGGTGGGCAATGCATTCCTGAGCATGTGAGTGGGTTAATCAATATCACAAGACAAGCAGTACCTGCACAACATGCATTAACTCTATGAGTGCCAGAGGGGTACACAACGCATTGCTTAGCAATGCGTTGCATACCCCTCTGGCATTCAAAGGGTTAATTAGCTCTAGAAACTAGATTTCTAAATAATAAATAGCTAATACAACATACAGCTGATTTTGAAAGGTCTTACAAATCAAATTCACCAGCAATTTTTAATTCCCAGGGTTGTTTTAACCACCACCAACAACAAGCAAATAGTTTCCATAGTACTGATTACATCAAAAATGCAATCTATCCATCTTAGTGAAACAACTTTCATTAACCAATAGATACATTGTTATTCAGAGTTCATTTATTAACATTTTCCTTATAAACAATTTGTTCAAAATGTAATTACCAACAACACAAATTTAACAAGAATTACACCAGCACACATAAACCTCAAAGAGCAAGTTAAACAATTTTTATGATTCACAGTAATATATAAATTAGGGTATTCTTATCAAGTCTTTAAACAGTCATGTAACAAATCCATTTATACCATAAGGCCCCGTGGTCTTCAAAATCTAATGCAATAATATTGTCCAATGAAAATATACAGGCAAAATGTTAATAGGTATTTCATTATTCCTCGAGCAGTCTACTTGATCATTATAATCAAACAGTCCCCAAATACCTTGGGTTCAACTGACTAGTAAAAATAAAGTGTGTATCGTACAGAGGTTGTACACTTCTGATGACCATATTGCTTGGATTTGGCCGTCTCAATGTATTGATAATCACAGAATGTGCCATTAAGAGACCCTTATCTTCTAGGCAACCTTTGTTGAGAATTATAACTCCTATCATTGAGGATAAATGAGTTATAGTCTCCAAAAGCTGCACAGACAAAGGATATCTACCACTGGGATAGACTCTCTGATATGAAGTCTTAAATTACCAGACAATAACACTATGATATGTGGCAACCCAAAAATAGGTTAAAACTATATTATTTAAAGAACATGATCCTGCAGTGGCATAAGCTTAAACATTTAGATTTTATATTAACTTAGGCAGTTTTATATTTATTTCACAAAACAGCTGTAAACGATATGGTATTATGCTGATCTTGTTTTGTTTTTTTTCTATTATTAAAGGAGATGTACACCTCCAAATAATAACCCCCATTTACAGTACTATGGCCAGAAAATCCTAGCAATCCCTATGAATTTTACCCTTGTGCTTTTGTTCAAGAGAAAACATCTTCAATCAAACCTGGATGTCAGGTCCATAGAGGTGGACATGACAGTTGCTGGCAGTTTTTTCAAAGTGTAGCAGGCAGAGTACATACCCCTACTTAAGGGCCAGTGGGTGCCATTGCATCTTACAATGAGCAGAGTTTAAGGTCCTGTGGTCTTCCTATCAACTGTCATGTCTTCTTCCATGGACAGGATATCTAGGACTGATTGGAGAAGTAATCTCCTGAACCAAGGAAAAAACATAGGTGAGGGGGTGGGTAGATATGCACTAAGGGGTGATAAGAGGGGAGGACTTCTCCAGTGATATCGCTTCTCTAGTTCCTATGTTATTCTATGGAGTCTATGCACTAAGATCTCCAAAGTTGGGGAAATCTTAGAGCATAGACTCCATAGAATAACATAGGAACTGGAGAAGCGATATCACCAGAGAAGTCCTCCTCTCTTTATCACCTCTTAGTGCATAACCCCCAGAGTCCATTAGGATTTTCTGGTCATAAAAATGTATTTGGTGTTATTTTTAGGAGATGTTCATTCCCTTTGAAGGAATGTTTGTTTTTAAGTTATAGAATAATCTGAAAATCAACCATTTTCATTATTATTCCGGTGTTAAAATGGGTACACTATGCAATGGAAGGTATCTTTAAAAAGGTGCCTGATCATCTCTTAATTTGTCCGCGATTTAAACATGAACTTTGTAAACTGTGGTCAATTAACCCCTTGAAAATAAAACAGGATTAGAGCAAATGTTTTAAGATACAATAATAACCATTTAGCATGGCAGACCGTAAATGTTACTTTAAAGAAGGGCAGCGATACGGTATCAGTCTTTGCGAAAAGAAAAAGTGGTGGATACTAATCTCAATAAACAAGCTGAATTAGCTCTTGTCTCTCATTACAAAGTGCACAAACACAATCATATGGTGTCTGTAGGATATTTAAAATGGGTATTAAACATTCAAGTTCAAGACTAGATTTTAGATATCCAGCATCCTATATAATAATTCACTAGGATGTTTGTCACGATGCAGTCATGTGCAGTAGAGACTGGCCGCGTCCAGGCAGTCTCTACTGTGCATGATTGCATCCCGTGAGCGAGGCGACAAGACTGCATCGTGTGGTGCAGTGAGGTAGCGGACTCTTAACCCTTTGAGTGCCAGAGGGGTACGCAACGCATTGCAAAACAATGCATTGCGTATCCCTCTGGCACTCAAATAGTTAACATTACCCGGACCAAGGCCTGTGTACACAGGCTTTTACATTAGTAAATTAATAAGATGTTACAGATGCCAGCTAGAAATACATGATATTTTAAATTATAGCCCAATTACATTTTTTTAGATGTTTGTATTCCTTTAAAGAGTTAGTAACACTTCAATGAGTGGAAAGCTATGATGTGCTCTTATACTGAATACTACTGCTCCCAATCAGTGGGAATGCTGAAATCACTATTCTGTGAAATTATATTAGAGATTGTCCCCCTCCCATCCCTTTTCAGTTCAGTAAGCCACCTCCCCTCAGACCTGAAAGCAGATCGCGACAAGGGACAATGTTTCTCCAGTATAAGGAAAATCCTGCCTTCCTTCATCGAGGACAGGGTTTTCCTTATACTACATGAAGGAAGATTATCCCTGGTGATCTGTCTGGTCAAGCGACCAGATTTCAGATCTAAGGGGAGGTGGCTTACCGGACTGAAAAGGGGTGGGAGGGGGACAATTTATAATATGATTTCATAGAATATATAGCGATTTCAGCTTACAACTGACAGGGAGCAATAGTATTCAGCATAAGGGCACATCATTAGCTTTCCACGCACTGAAGTATTATTAACCTTTTAACCCTGATACCGAGTGCCGAACATCGAATGATCGGTAGTCACCAGGAGTTGCTAGATTTCTAAAAGAAATCTCCAGCACCCCATATCAGATATTCTTTCCCTAGCCTGTGCTATTTACTGTATATCAAATAGGACATTAACTGCTTAACCCTTTAACGATCCATGACGTACATGTACGTCACGAGGTGGATGTACCTAAAGGACCAAGGACGTACATGTACATCATGGAATACAGGGCTCCCCGCGCGGCTGAACGCTGTTCAGGGAGCCTTGAACGCGATCGCTAAAAAAAAAAAAAAAAAAAAAAAAAAGTCCGTGATCATTAAGTGCTGGCTGCGTGCGTGTGCAGCCAGTCCTTAAGGGGTTAGAGAGCAGGTGCTGAGCAATGCATTGTGGGTTAAAGGTGCAATTCAATAAGAGGTGTAATTCTGAAGCAAACCAACTGAACCACAGGGGAGAAATGAACATCCACATGATTTAAATGGGGCTTCTAACCACTTGAATGCGAGAGGTCTCTAATGCTTTGCAAAGCAACAGAATGATCTTGGAAGAAAGAAATGTGCAAACAGCAAAAACAATAGAAAACTACAGACAACATTTATAAATCTGCTAAAAGAAGCTACAAAGGTAACATTTTAAAGAACATGGGGGAGATTTATAAACCTGGAGGTATGAAAAATGTGGAGTCAAAGTGCCCTAAAAATGAAGGTTGGCATTTACAAAGATAATTACTCCAGTTTTAGAAACCTTAATGCCACATAATTGTGTTTTGGAAAAAGTGATGGTGCAGCTGTCGAAAATTCTGGCTCTGAAAATGTATAAAGAAATATCGATGTGACAATTATACAACATAATTTTTATCAGAATCTTAACACTAGATATAACCTGCTCTTAAACATTCCAGGCGTTAACATCACCTTACCAACGCCATATAGATAATGATGCCCTTACTCATTTATAGATCATACCTGACATTAACACCAGTTGCCATGATTTTAGGACAGATCTTAAAAAAGTACTGAGAATGGTTTTTTTTTTTCTTTTTTTAATAAATCTCCCCATTGGAGTCTTACTCAACAATATAAAGCGGCGCAATACTGGAGCAAACCAACACCACTATTGGGAGGAGGGGGATAAAGATTTCCCACAAATGTGTTGGGAGTCCCCTGAATTGTCCCCTATGGTGCAGTTCAGTCAGTCAGCTCAACAGATGCATCTGTTTAACTTCCTGAATCAGCCCCTAGAGCCTTATAACATCAAGTTATAGAACTGTCCCTCTGAGGCAAACCAACTGTACCACACCTGGGGGATACCAATTCCTGTTGATCCAAAGAGTTAAATGAATGGGAAATTGGAGAATTTTTATTTCTCCCCCTATGGTGCATTTGGTTTGCACCATAATTTTCCAACTTTATCTTCCTGCGTAAGGCCAATAGTACAGTGGGGGTTATGCACAAAGTTGGAGAAATCTTCGTTCATAGACTCTAGAGAATAACATAGGAACTGGAGAAGTGATATCACAGGAGAAGTAGTCTTTATCATACCTTAGTGCATCTCCCTCAATATGTTTAAAGAAAAATGGAGCAACTCTGGGGTAAACCAACTGCCCCATAGGAAACAAATAAGTATTCCCAAAATCCCAAATGACTCAAAAACGGTTCAACATATTGCTTCACCTACGGAATTCAATTGGGTTTCATTGGCTGTTTAATCCCTTGAATGCTAGAGGGGTACGCAAAGTATTGTATGGTAATGCCTCTGGCACACAAAGGGTTACATTAATGGTAATGTTTATTCTGTATGGTGCAGTTGCATTGCTTCATAATTGTGCCACTTTTCTTTATACATCTGGCATTATGAGATTAACATATGACTAAAATATACTTACAAACATGTTCTACAAATACCTACAAGGATAGTCAGTACTGAATCAGGCACTCCTGTTCCCTTATTTCAATATAATATTTTACTTAGAATCACACATACAAGTGAGGAATGTACGCCTTCCAGTGAGTAATTTGGTGCAAAATAAACAATCCACCTTCCAGGGATACCTTAAAAAAAAGGGATAGTAATGGATACAAATATTTTCACTAATTGCATTATAAAGTATTAAAGAGTGAGACTGATGGCAGTCGTACTCTTTAATACCACTAGTTCCCAAGCAATTTCATTTTTAAAATCCCCAATCCCCCTCTGAAGTCAGCTGGTTCACCTGAGAACTGGCTGAATGAGCAGCTGACCAGTTTTGAAGGCAACCTGGCTGGTGGGTCCCTCACCAAGACACCTGCCTTTTGTGAGTAGTTCTAATGCCCATCACGCACTGACTAAACAGTGCACAGTAGGTATTAAAACTCCTCATACAAAGGCTGACATCCGGGAAAGGGGTGGTAGACTAATCTAATCAGTATTACAGAGTGTAACTGATGTCAATCTCACAAACACTTTATTACAATACAATGTAATAAAGAAGATACAAAGCATTACTATTTTTTTTTTAAAGGAATAGTAATACTTAAAATGTAAAAAAAAATATGTTGTAGGGTTTATCCCCCTGAGTAAAACAAGAGTACTCCCACTGCTGAAAGGTGTTTCATTCAAAAGTTATTAATTTTCAAAGTTGAATTTTTTAGGTGCAATATCACAGTGGCCTGAAATTGTACAGTGGCGCTGTTGCTACATGATCCTATGGACAGCTCTGGTCAGTTGACCATAAATCTCCATAGGATGGTGTAGCAACAGCGCCACTGTACAATTTCAGGCCACTGTGATATTGCACCTAAAAAATTCAACTTCGAAAATTAATAACTTTTGAATGAAACACCTTTCAGCAGTGGGAGTACTCTTGTTTTACTCAGGGGGATAACCCCTACAACATATTTTTTTTTACATTTTAAGTATTACTATCCCTTTAAGGCTAGGGAAAAAAGTGCTTTTTGTGACAAAACCAAGGCATGTGTTGGATGAATATGGAAATGTTTAACTTAATTTCTGTCTTTTTCAGTGGAAATCTGGGACAAATACATGCAAATTTTCCAAAACAATTTTCTTCCTTATGAATGTAAAAAAAGATGCGGTTACAGTTGACATTTTGTTGCATGTCAGCCCAGTTAGTTACTCCTCCCCAAATTTTAAAAAAGCAGTAGAGTTTTAAGACATTGCGGAACAAGGATTCTCTGATTAGGTCTGTGGAAGCCCAGGGTTTCCTGAATTAGTTCGAGGGGTTCCACTGAACACATTTCAGTAACAGCAGGTGAAAAAAGTGACAGCTACCTGGTAGCACTTACCTGATAAACCACCTTTAAATTACGAGTACTAACAAACATAAAAAAATATTTGATACTGATATCAAGTTAACCTCTTGGATGCTAGAGAGGTCTCCAACACATTGCAATGTAATGAATTGGCGATCTCTCCTTTATCATTATCCAATGGGTTAAAACGCTTTAATTATTAGGATTCCAAATAGATTTCACTCGAAACTGAAGGATTCCACCACAGGAATATGTTTGAGAATCGCTGCAGTAGGGCTTTTCCTGCCAAGTAAAAATGATACAGGCACTTCTTGAAGATGCTGCATTCAAATGTTATAAAAAATTGTTTTCTTAAAATGACACTGTTGCCAATGGAAGAGCTAGCCTTTAGGCTACAGTCCTCTACTGAACTTGATAGTAACAGAGCCATCTCTTCCGCACAGCTTGAACTGCACTAATGTTTCACTGAAGCATTTCCCAACAGTGGTTTTACTCAGCAGAAAAGGTCCTACATTACATGTTTTTTCATAATAAAACAACATTATTCCTTTAAAGGGACAGTAATGTCCCATAAAAACTTGTTACAGTTTTGTAGAGCAGGAAAAAATAAGCTTAATGGCAGAAACCTTATGTCTCAAACCTCTATGGTTTGAGAGATATCAGCATTAAAAGTTCCCCTCTCCCTCTCCTTCTCCTGCTGTCAGCTGTAAAGCTGACATCAGGAGATCTGTGTCAGCCGACATGAGAAGGCTCTTTAGCACAGCCGAAAACTCGTTACTGCAAAATAATTACTTCATTAGAAAGGTCTACAAAGTGTGCTTGCAAATCAGGCACACTTTCCACTAGACTTTTCCAATTAAGTAATTATTTTGCAATAACATGATTTCGGCTCTGATGAAGAGTCTCCGGTTAGTCCCCGGACAGGATACCCCTGCAGTCAGCGCAGCGCTGACGTCAGGGAAAGGGGAGAACTTTCAATGCTTATAGCTCTCAAACCATAGCAGTTTGTCCCATTCAGCTTATTTTTCCCTGCTCTACAAAACTATAACAAGTTTTTATGAGACAATACTGTCCCTTTAACCCTTTAGCTCCAGAGTGGTATGCAATGCCTTGATTTGCAATGCATTACATACCAATCTGGCACTCAAAGGGTTAAATGGAAATTACTAACAACCCTTTGAGTGCCAGATGGGTACCCCCCGGCACTCAAAAGGTTAAGAACAAAAGATAAAAAAAAAAAAAAGTTTCTCCAACATAAGTCTGATAGCCCATTCAAAACCTTAAAATTGAAAATCTCATTGTAATCCTGGGACACCAGGAAATGTACATTGTATGCATTAGCAAAACTTTACAATTTAACAAAGACAGTGTTTCGCAATTTAAAATCAATGCCAGCAGTGTATAGGCTTAAGTAATACAACTGAATTATAGATAGTGAATGGTATATTTCATTCATGTTGTAGCAATATTATCTGTACTATTATGCCATATTCACAATGATAAAAACATGTTCTGGCTATTCATTATTGAAAGTTGTAAAATATTCTGGAAATTGCATTCAAAGGGACGTATCATAAAATGGAAAAATAATCTATTTCACGGTTTATCCTGCCGAGTAAAACAAGGGTACTCCCAATATTGGGATATGTTTTATTCAAATGTGATTGGAACTGAAACATGCATTTTTTTTTGGTGAAGTACTTCTATGGCCTAAAAAGTTATTTTGGAGGTGCTGCTACAATAGTCTATGTACGGCTACTGTCAGGAACAATAACTTTTCATAAGCTGCTGTAGCAACACCACCACTAAAATTTCAGGCTATGCAGGTACTGCACCCATAAAAATGTGAAGCTGAACGGTAATAACTTTTGAATAAAGCATCTCTCACCAGTGGGAAATCCCTTGTTTTACGCAGCAGGATAAACCATGCAGTAACTATTGTTTACCATATTATATGATGCTGTGCCTTTGTCATTAGGATCATCACAAAGTAAGAAAAGGGGAGAAAATGTAACATACTTTGCAGATACGTTGTAATAACACAATGGCAGAACATACAAATGTACAGATCCCAACCAACTTAATTCCTTGAAGGTCATAAGGGTGTACACCTCATTGTTTCACAATGTGTTGTAAACCCCACTGGTCCTCAAGTGGTTAACCATGATTATAAAAAATGTAATCTAACCAAATAGGTCTTTTAAATCATTGCTGGCTGAGCTGCTAGTTTTCATAGTGTTTGCTGGCGCAGTAAAGCTCGTGGGTGGGTTAAAAAATGGATTGGACTGAGTACCAAAGCCAGCTTGTCCTGTCATGCCTGTCTGTGTTACTGAGCTGCTTGTGATCTGGGAACTTTGTGTTGGTACAAATTGGTTGAGCCAGGGATTTTGATTCTGTTGAGACATTTGGTTCATAGTAACTTTGGGTTTTTGAGGACCAAAAAGACTGTCCAGAGAGGACATGTTGGCAGTGGGTTTGGTGTGCTGACTTAGTGGCACCATACCAGGTGGGCTGGTCAATGAAGTAAAGTTCTGCATGTTAGAAGCAGTTGACATTGGAGTCATTTTGTTCATTCCAAATGAGCCTGTCCCGCTGAAGAAATTTTGGTTTGGATTCGCAACTCCCATGCTGAATCCGGATGGATTAAAAGCTGTGTTAGAGTTAAGTCCATTTTGTATGTTTCTGTTTACACTCATGTTATCAACTGGTGCAGGGAATCCCATGCCTACAGGCGTGTTAGTGACAGCAGGAAAGCCACTGATAACGGGTTTAGGAGTACCACTCGAAAGACTACCTAGAGAGGACATGTTCTCCATCAGTGTTGCTGTCAAGTCCTTGGTCTACAAAATGAATAAAGGCATGGCAATTAAATGTATGTTATGTACTTCAGCCCTCCTACAATTTAACTAATACCAGCTGCAATACATATAATATATTATATATATATATCTATATATCTCTATTTATATAAGAGAGATAGAAAGAGAGAGTAATGAGGAAGCACTCACAGTTAAAAGAAGATAAGTACCTGTGTGCAGTCAGCGTGGCTAATACAGATACTAAATAACAAAGTCAGGAGCACTCACAGGATTTGTGAAGAGCGTAAATATCAAATGTTTATTGTCAATGTTTCGGCCATGTAAACTGGCCTTTCTCACGACAACTTTAATGGCCAAAGCTTTTTGTGTGTGTAGAATAGACTCCCAAGGAAAACCATTCTGATGTGATACCAATAAATTGCAGGCAACACTGAAATCCCAACATTAGAAGGATGAGCTCTACTCAAAGCTAAACTCCAAGTCTGATGTACTAATAACTGGAGTAATTCTGAGGCACATGACCTGTACCTAAGGGGACAAATAAAAATTCCCATTGATTTAAATAGGGCTGTTATCCACCTTGAAGGCTAGTGAGGTGAAGCAATGCATTGGATACTTCTCTAGCATTCGAAGAGATAAAATTTCCAGTTAAATCAATTATAATTTAGGGAACTACTCGGGAGGGGGGGGCATGTTAGGCTCCTTTCATACAAGCAAAAACACAGCGATGCTGTCAATTGTGAAAGGTACTACGCTGAACTATAGTGCCTTTTACATGGCGAACCTATTCCTTTATGTGTATGTACGGATGTCCAGGAAACTACTTCTTTGCTGCACTTAAAGCCCTGTTGCAAACCTTTTACAAGAGCGACACTGAAGGTTGCAATGCTGGTCCAACGAATGACAGACTCACATAGGCACCAGCCAATAACGGCCTAGATTACTAACCAGTTGAAAAGTGTTCTAATTTGCGATTTAAGTCTATGAAGTAATTTGCAGATAACGCTTTGGTAAAGTGATTAACTGCAATGTATTCCATGCCAGTATTGTCTGGTTTCTACATGGGCTGCAGTCAGACACAAGTTCATCCCCAACCAACCCATATTGAGATTGGTAGCGAGAAAAAAAAGGAATTGATAACATAGGCAAAGAACTGTAGCAGAAAACTGCTACAGTTCCATTGTCTGTGTGAAGGAGCACTTATGCACAAATGTGTGATAAAGTAATGATAACTTCTCCAGTGTGATAAAACACCCAATGTTATTTTATGGAGCCCTTGCAATAACATCTATCACGTGGGAAAGATGTTGGTGCATAGGCTCCATATAATGACATGGAAATTTGAAAGTTTATCACACTGAAGAAATCGCCTCTGCTTTATTACACCTTTACCAGTACAAATGACACTGATCTCTCCAGACTGATATAGATATATATGGGTTTAGCTCTCCCATGGAATGCATGAACTGGACACAGCAGGCAGTTACTAGTGGTTTATTCTAAAAAAACAGTTTTACCTGCACATCGCTATGGAATTAGTTGGCGCTATATAAATAAAGAATAATAATACTATCTATTGAATGAAGAATCGCCCAGTAGTGGGAGCACCTTGTTTTATTCAGCAAGGATAGGCCTACAATATGTGTATATTCATTTCATAATAAAACCTTAGTGCTAGGCCTTCCAGGGGGGGCATAGTCCTAGGAAGGAGCTAGGCAGCTTAGTTTTCATTTCTGTTAGTGCCCTGCCTCCTAGTGGGAGAACTTGTATCTCACAGTCTCTATGCCTTCCCCCAAAGAGATGTCAGAGAAAATTTTACTGCTCCTTTAAGGCTATCAGTGCTTATTCCTTAGATGCCAGGGGCATCTCCAATGCTAAAAAGTAACGTGTTGGTCACATCTCAATCATCCCGGGGTTGGGTAACTAAAAATGGATGGAGGAATTTTATTCAGAGTGGTAACCTGTTCTTATTTTAATAAGAGGTTTAACAAGGTTTCTTAAAGGGAAGTTAAAATAAATGACAGCACAGGTCAGTATGAATCAATGGACCTTCTTTATCCAAACCTACAGAGGATTTAAACTGAACACAAAATGGAATGGATAACACAAATAATACCGGTGACAGGAATGACAATAGTCCAAGTTTGAGTTTAAAAAAACCAATACAATACACCCAATATAAAGCAAATTAACCCTTTAAGGTCCAGAAGAATGTGCAACATATTTCCTTGCGATAAACTCTACTGCCCTATGATACTTGCAGGGTTAAAAAATGTAATCCAAGAAAACGATGACATGGAAAAGCCACCAGACATCTCATCAAAAGGAAGTATGGGAACCTTAATTCACTTTCTCCTCACTGTTGGTCAGTGAATTACCCTCCCGCACCCTATGCGCGAGTGATGCCCTCCAGTATTAAACATGAATCCAAAGTTATCTTATATCAGCAACATCCACTTTTCTAATTAACCCTTTGGGGGCTCTGCAATGCGTTGCATACCCCTCTGGCAATCAAAATGTTAATGTCCCTACCATATAAAAGCCTTATGTTCAAAAGAATGGATTAACTCTGGAGAAATTCCCCAGACTCCTAATAATTTAAAATGGGCTTTGTTAACCCCTTCAATGAAAGAAAGATTGACATTGCAGCACTAAGGGGGTTAATAACCCCTTTTAAATCATTGGGAACCCCCCTATAGTGCAGCTGGTTTGCTCAAGATCTGCCCCTCTTTTGTGCGCAAGGCCCGATATTTTTAAGTTAATATAGAATACTTTTCCACAAGTTTCATTTCCGCCTCTAAAAAAGCAGGCATGTCGTATCCGTTATTTGGTTTACACAATGAATCCTCTAATGAAGGTCATCTTGTTCTGGAGGACACTGGCTGATATACATTGCTCACTAAATGGGTTTGATTCCATAATTGGGGATACATTTTATCATCAGTTTAATTTCCCAGATTCCTTCTGAAGCCTATGGAGACATTTGGAGATAAAAGCAGTGATATCAACTGCAACAGATTCCACAAATTTATCCTTTGAGGCCCAGACAGACATGCAAAAGCTTTGCTTCTCAAAGTCTTGCACATCCCTCTGGTCCTCAAGGGGTTAGAGTATGACATTTCTACATCTCTCTTGCATCAGAAAGATTCCTCCCCCCCACATCAGAAAGATTCCTCCCCCCCACATCAGAAAGATTTCTCCTCCTACATGAGAAAGATTCCTCCCCCCCGCGTCAGCAAGATTCCTCCCCCCCGCGTCAGCAAGATTCCTCCCCCCCGCGTCAGCAAGATTCCTCCCCCCCGCGTCAGAAAGAGTCCTCCCCCACCCGTCAGAAAGAGTCCTCCCCCACCCGTCAGAAAGAGTCCTCCCCCACGCGTCAGAAAGAGACCTCCCCCACGCGTCAGAAAGAGACCTCTCCCCCACGCGTCAGAAAGAGACCTCTCCCCCACGCGTCAGAAAGAGACCTCTCCCCCACGCGTCAGAAAGAGACCTCTCCCCCACGCGTCAGAAAGAGACCTCTCCCCCACGCGTCAGAAAGAGACCTCTCCCCCACGCGTCAGAAAGAGACCTCTCCCCCACGCGTCAGAAAGAGACCTCTCCCCCACGCGTCAGAAAGAGTCCTCCCCCCCGCGTCAGAAAGAGTCCTCCCCCACCCGTCAGAAAGAGTCCTCCCCCACCCGTCAGAAAGAGTCCTCCCCCACGCGTCAGAAAGAGTCCTCCCCCACGCGTCAGAAAGAGTCCTCCCCCACGCGTCAGAAAGAGACCTCCCCCACGCGTCAGAAAGAGACCTCCCCCACGCGTCAGAAAGAGACCTCTCCCCCACGTCAGAAAGAGACCTCTCCCCCACGTCAGAAAGAGACCTCTCCCCCGCGTCAGAAAGATTCCTCCCTCCCGCGTCAGCAAGATTCCTCCCCCCCGCGTCAGCAAGATTCCTCCCCCACGCGTCAGAAAGAGTCCTCTCCCCCACGTCAGAAAAAGAGTCCTCTCCCCTACGTCAGAAAAAATCCTCCCCCTACATCAAAACGATTCCACCCCACCGCATCAGAACGATTCCTCCACCCTACATCAGAAAGATTTCCTCATCTTTGTCCATCTCATATACTCACTTTCCCACAAACAAGTGCACATTAGGCCAGCCTTACCTGTTTCACAGGAGCAACAGGTTGGACAGAGTTAGGAGTAAGTGGCTGCTGACTTTTCAGTTTCTGGACCTGCTCTTGTTCTTTTGCTAGTTTCTGCTTCTCTTCAAGTGTAAGAGATACCTTTTGAAAAAAAATAAACAAATGTAAGAGATATGTATTCATCTATCGCCCTTATGCAGAATGGAAAAGATGAGCAATTCCGGAGTAAAATAAAAACAATTGGTTTAAATGGGGATTGTTATCCCTTGAATGCTACAGAGATCTTTGTCCTCTTGTGTGTGCCTGTGTTAAATAAATAACTGTACACTTATTAAGGTACACCTGGATAGCATAAATATCAAGGCAGAAGTAGGACAATTCTGGTGCAAATCAACTGTACCATAAAGAACAAATACAAATCCCTGCTGATTTACTCTTGAGTGCTTTGCAATGCGTTGGATAGTCCTCTGGCATTCAAAGGGTTAAACGGAGCTTCTGATTGCTTGGATTTTTTACAATGCTTTGCAGCTCTCTCTAGCATTTAAAGGGGGTTAAACATTTAAAACAAAGACCACTTTTATTTCTGCTTTTTTTTCTTGGTAGAGAAAAGTAAATACTATAAGGATTCAAATTCTTTTTAGCATATATATAATAAGAGAAATAATGGTGAACCCTAAATCAATTTATATATTTTCTTTGCATGACCAGTGCATCTGTCTTGCTCCTAGCACAAGTTTCCCAGAATCAGTCTACTTACTGTTTTGGTGCCATACAGGCAAAGTCTGAACAAAGCAGTAGTGAATATCATCGTCATCCTATATAATAATTTGCTAGGATGTTTGTCACTATGCAGTCATGCAGAGTAGAGACTGCCCACGTTTGGGCACTCTATACTGCACATGACTGCATCGGTGAGTGAGGCGACACAAGACTGCATTGCGTGCAGCAGTGAGGTAGCGGCCTCTTAAAACTTTGCGTGCCATAGGGGTACGCAATGCATTGCAAAACAATGAGTTGCGTACCCCTCTGGCACTCAAAGAATTAACATTAACCGGACCCTGGCCCCTGTACACGGGCTTTTACACTACTAATAATAATAATAAAAAGACATAGAATTAAAACAGTGCATAGCAGAGATTAGAATTTTTAACCTGTTTCAAACCATATATTTTCTTTCATTCCATCTCAGATCCATAAACAAAAGTGCTCAAACCTGTCTTTGGTTCCCTTCAACAAGTTTTCAGGATGTCCTCAGATTTTTCTGCCTGCTTTAATAATACTCATTTGTGTTTGCGAGAATCTTGAAAACTACAATGTCAGTGGGAGCCAGAAGACAGAAATCCAGAAAAATAAAAAATGCTTTTGTTCAAATTCATGAAAAGCATGCACCAACCCAATGAAGCTAAAATGGATTCTGAATAAAATCAAAATAATTTACAGTATATTTACTGGACAAACCTAGAACATATAAAATAGAGAATCTACTACAGCCTTGAATACTCACCTTTGCTTGTGGTTTCTGCACATACCCATTCTCTCGCTTGTCACTTATACCAGTTAGAAAATCCTGTCCGATGTTGTTAAACACATCCCCCTATTAAAAACAAATATAGCACATTGTAGCAATGAAACACGCACAAACTTTTTTTAACGTTTGGAGGCGGTCTGATAAAGAACAATTTATGTATTTATTTCTCAAAAGCAGTGCTATCTAATAATGATACAGCCAGTTTGTGCACCCAGATTTGTAACAATAGGTATAAGTGTATGTGGCCTGTTTCCTGTCCGGTCAGTGTAATTAGTTCACAAGTCTGGGAAGAAGTGACAGAAGTCTACTAGGTGCAGATGTACTGAGTTGGAAGCGAAATTGTCCTACTGGCTTCTTAATCAAAGTGTCTGGAATAGGAGTAGGCAACCTTTGGCTCTCCAGCTGCTGGAGACAACAAGTCACTTCAGCCCCAACCAGACACTGTCTGCTTGAGGGTGATGGGAATTGTAGTCCTCAACAGCTGGACAGCAGAAGACTGTCAGACCCCGCCATAGAATAACACAGGAAATGCATAAACTGAGGCAGATGTACACAGAAGAGTAGTGTCGTTTTTTGGAGAACTGCAGATATGAATAGTGAATAGATAAAATTCAAGCACATTGATTTAAATGGACTTTTAACCATTTTCTGCATCAGAATGGTATCCAACACATTGGGGGTTATTCACTAAGGCGTGATAAAGAGGTGATAAAATGGAGAGGACTTCTCCAGTGGTATCACTTCTCAAATTCCCATGTTATTCTATAGAGCCTATGGACTACGATCTCTCTAACTTTGGTCATCGTAGTGCCTAGGCTCTATAGAATAGCATGGGAATTTGAGAAGTGATATCACTGGAGAAGTCATCTCCACTTTATCGCCTCTTTATCACGCATTAGTGCATAACCCCCACTGAGTTGCAATGTGCTGGATACCTCTCTAACATTCAAAAGGTTTGCCTGAAGAAGACTCCAATGCATTGCGTTGAAATGTATTAGAGACCTCTCTAGCAATCAAGAAATAAAAAGCCCCATTTAAATCAATGGAAAAGGCTGTGTTCCCTGTGGTGCAACTCGATTATACCAGTATTTCTTAGTACCTCTGCCTCACAGAAGAGCTCCCAGGTTCCCAAAATGTGACTTACGGCTACAAGATTTTAGTCACACTTTACAGGCATCCATGACAGTACATTGCACCCCTCTAGCTCCTAGAGATTCTGTGTCTCTCAAAAGGTTTTATACATATGTATCCATTCCTGCTCTGCACACCAATAAAGTCTTTCTGAAATCTCACAAAGGGCTATTCCTGTCTTTGTTTCCATTGGTTCTAGAACAGAGTACAGCAGGTTAGTGTGCCTTGTAGGTAGTTTGTGCAATCACTTAAGTGGCAACAGATAGAGAGCTCATTTCAGGTTTAACACTTTTGAGGACTATAGGGATTGGCAGCACATTAAACACCAATCTGGTTTTCAAAGGGTTAAGCTGAAGAAAATGTTTACTGCAGGTCTTATGGCAGTATATATTAACCACACAACATTTCTGGTGGGGCTCTCCTTTCTTTTTTACAATCTTCCCATGTGTTCTAACTCTATAGTACAGACCAGAGCTTATTTAGGCAATGGAGAGTCACAGGTGAATATAACACACTGAAAAAGCAATAGGTTGCACTTTCCCTTGGACTCTGAAAGCGTTCATGTTTCTCAGTTAGTCTTCAGGACACACCATAAGGTCAGCTTTTCCAGATATCCCTGCCTAATAACAGGAGAGTAATCAATGGCCCAGTCATTGTGATTGAGATGCATGTGCATAATTAGAGATGTACTGTAACCTGACCTGCTTGTGTGTCTGTGGACTGGAGCGGAGCATCACTAGTCTAATAAGGGCCTTATGTTCAAAAGAAAAGTGTAGGTGGGCAATTTTTAGTTCTCCCCTTAAATGCAAATGATTTGCCCCAAAACTCATCCACATTTCTTTTGAACATACAGCTCTGGGGGTGAAAAAAGACCCCTGAAAATCAACCCAGAAGTATGTGGCTCTCAAGGAGAAACTGTGTGGATTAAGTGCACAACAGAAGACCTATGGGGACAGGCGAGATTTCAGTTCTGATGTTCGGTCTCTTCCCACACTACCAAGAGGGTTCCAAGGCTCACAATGCAGACCCTAATTCATTGGCACGTCTGCTCCCTGAGGAGCAGACCCACATATAGGGTGATATCGGAGTGACAGCTACCCCGTTAACTTTTTAAAGGGGCTCTGCAGAGTAAAAGATAGATAAATTGTCAACAAAAGGGCTTGCTCTCTTTGTTTGTCCTTTTAATGAAAGAAAAAAACAAATAACCTGCTTAAAAGGAAGATGCTTCCATAAAACATTACAGACATTGTTCCATTTCTTTTCTGTAAACTACATTCTAATTTTATTAGCAGGAATTCTGTTTATATTTCTATGGTACCTGATTGTGCGGTTTATTAGCTGTTTGCTCTGCAGGAAGGTTTAACGAATTTGATATATCCATAGACCTAAAAGACAAAGGAAAGTCAATTACTGAAAGTGGAAATGTCGTCTTGACTCGGGTTTCATATTTGAAACCTTTGTGTCTTGTTAGCCAAAATGTATGCCAATGACTGTATCTGAGCAGTTTCATATGCTCACAAAGCTTTTCACTGATGTCACATATGCTAATTAAGCTCCCTGCGGCACCAGGAGACTTTCACTCTTTCTGGAAACAAGACTAATATTTCCTAAACTATAAATCTGATGGATTTTTTACTAACATGATACACAGCCATTTTGAAATACATTTTATAAACACACACACACTATATTATTATTATATATATATATATACACATACATACACACACACACACATACTATATACATACATATATATATATATATATATCTATATATATATATATATATCTATATATATCTATATTCTATATAAAATTAAGGTGACAAGTTCACTTTAAAAGAGCATTCACAAGTTATGTACAGCTCCTTAACCCCACGGATGCTAGAAATATACATTAAAAATATGTAAAGACAAAATTTTCTTTCCAGTGGGTCTTGGTTAACCTTTTGAGTGCCAGAGGGGTATGGAGTGCATTGCATTCCATACTCTTCTGGCACTCAAAGGGTTAAGAAATCGTAATGTTTTAATAGGCAATTGCGTATTAACACAACTTCTTAACCAAGACCGACTGGTGCTGTCCTCCTTCCTTTCATGTATCAATATTTATTGGGATTGTGCACCTGGGCCAGATTACCCCCAGAGGGGAACACCATGTGTTGATTTGCAATGCATGGGGTATCTCTTTGGCACTCAAAAGGATTTATTTATATATTATATATATATATGCTATGTAAGTGAATATTTATTAAAAATACAAAATTACGAATGTATAAAATATAAACATAAGCTATCATTTAAGGAGTCTATAAGCACTGTGATCTGATAAGTTCAGACCTTGTTGGAACCTTGTTGCACTAGGTGTATATATTTCAATAGATCCTTAGTGTAGAGAGTCCTATTGTCGGTACATATTTCCAGACTGCTAATATCAGCCTCAGTAAGTATTAATGTAGATGAAGGTCTGGCAGGCAGGCAGGCAAAGATGGTGTATTTTGCTAGAGGACTCTTATAATAGTAAGTAGCAGACTGTGTATTGGCGGGCAGGTCTTTATAAGCCTCAATGGATTCTCCCGACTTAGCTGTAATATGACCCAATAAGGCAACTGATTGTAACTATGCTACCTTGGGTCAGTGTCCGCTGTTCTCTCCTCTTCCTTATGTGCGGGCAGAATAAATCACTTGCAGTATCTAAACCTCCCATGTTCCTTTAGTCACTCCATCCGTTCATATGCACAGCAGGAACTGCTTCACACTACCTCCCGTCTTGAATACCTCCGACTTGCCTTTTATGAATACCGACTCCAGGATCTCCTATATGCTCAGTTATTCAACAGAATCCTTGATCTCAAATCCTACGAGTTTCGTACTACAAACTTAGTACTTCATCAGGGAGCATCCTTAAGTGATAGCGTATGTATGTATTGTATGTGTTTTATACATTTGTAATTTTGTATTTTTAATAAATATTCACTTTTCACAGCTCATGACAGCGATCTCCTATTACATAGTTTCTATCGTTTTTTGCTACTTGCTACACTAACGGGTTTCAGGATTGTAGCAATATCATTCAGCTGTTTTATTTGGAGGGGGACCACTGGGTTTAATGTGCGCCGTGATCATGAAAACAGGTGTGGAGATAGAGTGTAAAAATATACATGAAAGCAAGAAGTAACACAATGTTACACTCTCCCTGCTTGCATGAAGAACACTGTCAGCAAACTGAGATCCAAGTAGCTCATTGTCAGCAGACAGACGTTTAAAGAAATATAAAAAATAGAAACGTAGATATTTTATAGCTACAAAATATTTAATGTGAAAATAGAGGAGAAATGAGCATTAATAAGCTCCTTCAAATATCCCTCCATTACCACACTAGTAAACACAAAAATTGGATGCTTACTTGAGTGAAAAATATAAATCAAAACTGTTATTGTTGCACATAATAGAGATCTGCCTATTTTTTAGCCTAGAAGTAGAAATGACACCTGCAGTCCTCTCAATTTCAAAAAGAGCATTAACAATAAATAAATAAATAAAAAGAAACACAAAGGCCCAGAGCTGTCAAAAGAGTATTTTCTTCTCGACACAATCTTTGGAAAGCAGTGGGTAGGTGGGGGCAGCATATCAAAAACTGCAGGAGTTACAGACACTCCAGAGTTAATCTTCAATTTCTCAGGTACAATTCATAGCATCTTGAGGTAGAGCTGCAGTAGACTGAACTTCCAGTAGCACACAGATCCTCAGCCAGTAAGGGCCCTCAGGCCTCACTGACAGAAGTGCCAAATGCCATTCCTCTCAGCGGTCATTTCTGAACATTTAAACTCCATTAATTAAAATATAAAGTGTTAGAATACCATTTTAGCCACTTGTCTAAACTGTTTGTTGTTGTGAATGATTTATGAAAGAGCAAGATTTCAGGAAATTGGAAATTTAACTGTTTAAGTACCAGAGGGGTAAGCTATGCATTGCTGGTCCTCAACCATTTGAGTGCCAGAGGTGTACGCCAACACATTGCAAAGCAATGCGTTATGTATGCCTCTGGCACTCAAAGGGTTTAAAGGTTAAGTGCCAATACAAAGGTTGTGTACCCAATACCCCAGCATAACTTACTTCTGTTGTTCTTGCATTATATGAAGTTGTTCGAGTTTAGTTTTATGCTCAGCCTCCAATTTGTTTAACATCTCTTTTATCACAGCCATGAATGAATTAAACTGTAAAAAATAAAAAGAAATTTATAGCATCATCGCAAACTTAATACAATGTAAAATATTAAATTTCTCGTTAATCTTCTGAGTTCTACAGGGGTGAATATTTGCATTGCGTATCACACTTGTCTTGCACTCAAAGGGTTAAAGAGACTTGCCAAAAGAACATTTCCTCCAACCATTTTGTTGCAAGAATAGTGGAAAATACATCCAAGAGAGTCTTAATTGTTGAGACAGGTTGCCACCTTTCACTATTGCAAAACACAGACACGATGCTTTGTGCAAAATGCAGTGTGATACACCACATTTTTCATAGTCAAATTTTAACCTTATAATTCTTTCCAATGGGAAGCTTAATTTCTGCCCTGCAAGCCTGTTTTAACCCATTAACACCAGGTGACATGCAAGAACAGTCACAGGAATCTGTCCTTTAACCCCTTCAGTGCCAGAGGCTCGGGCCATTTTCTGAACCCTGCAGGCCAGACACTTTTTCAGCATTTTTGCTATCCTTCCGTTTAGGCTTGATTTCCTCTGGGGATTTTTAGTTAAATATGGAAAACTATATATTGTTTTTTTCAGAACGAATTGATCTTTCTCGTGATACCTTACACGAAGAGAATTTTACATCGTGCAAAAAGCTATGATGTCATAATGACAAAAAAAGTGAAAATTTACTCATTTTGCTAAAATCACATACTATGTATCAAAAACATTTACCTTGATTGAAAAAGTTTCAATTATTTGAAAAAGCCCAGAGTCCCCTGAGTAAAAAAATACCAAATTTGTATAGTTTTACCTAAGTCCAAGGCTAGCGTAGAGCCCTAATCACCAGCAGCGCAAAATTACATTTTCAACTTTATAAACTAAAATGCACATTCTAGGGTTTTTGTGGTAAAACTACCCTAAAACAGTGGAATAACTATATAAAACTATATATTTCTGAAAAGTAGACAACCTGCCGCATCTAATGAGGGGTAACTTGCCTTCTTGCCCCAAGCCTGTGGTACCCAAATGCTTCCAGAAGTTGGCACTATAGGAAAAAAATGGCATTTTCTTACATTTCTGCCCCTTCAACTGTACTGAAATCTGTGAAAACCATGGAATTTACAACTGTATTCATTAGCTAGTGCTCTTGGGAGAAAAATTACACCCCATTGGTTTGGGTTCACCTACCACAGGGGATGCTAGAAGTGCAAAAAGACACCTACTACAACCTCTAAATTTTCTAACATTTTCTCAAACATTACTTGTCTATACAAAAATGGTTATAACAACTAGAGAATTAAAGAAAGGCTACACAAACCATACCATTTTGGAAAGAAGACAACCTGCCACATCTAATGAGGGGTAAATTGCCTTCTTACCCCAAGCCTGTTGTGCCCAAATGCTTCCAGAAGGTGGCACTATAGAAAAAAAATGGCATTTTCTTACATTTCTGCCACTTCAACAGTACTGAAATCTGGGAAAACCATGGAATTAACAACTATATTGATTAGCTAGTGCTCTTGGGAGAAAAATGACACCCCATTGGTATGGGTTCACCTACCACAGGGGATGCTAGAAGTGCAAAAACACACCTACTACAACCTCTAAATTTTCTAACATTTTTTCAAACATTACTTGTCTATACAAAAATGGTTATAACAACTAGAGAAGTAAAGAAAGGCTACACAAACCATACCATTTTGGAAAGAAGACAACCTGCCGCATCTAATGAGGGGTGAATTGCCTTCTTACCCCAAGCCTGTTGTGCCTAAATGCTTCCAGAAGGTGGCACTATAGGAAAAAAATGGCATTTTCTTACATTTCTGCCCCTTCATCTGTATGGAAATCTGTGAAAACCATGGAATTTCCAACTGTATTCATTAGCTAGTGCTCTTAGGAGAAAAATGACACCTCATTGGTATGAGTTCCCCTACCTTAGTGGGCGCTACAAGTACCAAACTACACCTATTGCAACCACTAATTTTTCTAACATTTTCTCAAACATTACTTGTCTGTACAAAAATGGTTATAACAACTAGAGAAGTAAAGAAAGGCTACACAAACCATACCATTTTTGAAAGAAGACAACCTGCCGCATCTAATGAGGGGTGACTTGCCTTCTTACCCCAAGCCTGTTGTGCCCAAATGCTTCCAGAAGGTGGCACTATAGGAAAAAAATGGCATTTTCTTACATTTCTGCCCCTTCATCTGTATGGAAATCTGTGAAAACCATGGAATTTCCAACTGTATTCATTAGCTAGTGCTCTTAGGAGAAAAATGACACCTCATTGGTATGAGTTCCCCTACCTTAGTGGGCGCTACAAGTACCAAACTACACCTATTGCAACCACTAATTTTTCTAACATTTTCTCAAACATTACTTGTCTGTACAAAAATGGTTATAACAACTAGAGAAGTGAAGAAAGGCTACACAAACCGTACCATTTTGGAAAGAAGACAACCTGCCGCATCTAATGAGGGGTGAATTGCCTTCTTACCCCAAGCCTGTTGTGCCCAAATGCTTCCAGAAGGTGGCACTATAGGAAAAAAATGGCATTTTCTTACATTTCTGCCCCTTCATCTGTATGGAAATCTGTGAAAACCATAGAATTTCCAACTGTATTCATTAGCTAGTGCTCTTAGGAGAAAAATGACACCCCATTGGAATGAATCGACATACCTTAGGGGTGCCAGAAAAGCATAACTACACCTACCTGTTTGCTTCTTCGAAAATGGCTGCTTGTACTAAAATGTTCATAACTGTTAGAGACATGACGGAAAGGTATAAAAGGTATACCATTTTGGAAAGTAGACATTGTCCCGCATCAAATGAGGGGTCACTTGCCTTTCTACCCCTGGGCTGAAGTGCACAAATATTTCCAAAAGGTGGCGCTATGGGAATAAATACATGTTTTTTTTACATTTCCACCACTTCAAAGATACTAAAATCTTTGAAAACCATAACATTTCCTGCTGTATTCAGTACCTGCTACCAACATGAGAAAAATGGTAGCCCATTTGTGTGGCTTAACATACAATATGTGGGTGCTAGGAACACGTACGTAAACCTGACACTTTTGTTTCTTAAATTATCTGCTTGCACTAAAATGGTTATAACCATAATAGATATGCAGGAAAGGTAGAAAACAATGCCATTTTGGAAAGAAAACAACCTACCGCATCTAATGAGGGGTCACTTGCCTTCCTACCCAAAGGCTGGCATGCACAAATGCTTCCAGGAGGTGGCACTAATGAAAAAAAAGGCATTTTCTTACATTTCTGCCCCTTCAAATGTATGGAGCTCTGTGAAAACCATGGAATTTTCAACTGCATTCGTTAGCTAAAGCTCTTAGGAGTCAAACGACACCCCATTGGTATGAGCTGAACTATCTTAGGGAGTGCTAGAAGTAGAAAACTACACCTACTACAAACTGATGTTTTTAACATTTTCTCAAACCTGACTTGCCTCTATGAAAATGGCTATAACACCTTCAGAAGTGAAGAAAAGGTAGATAAACTATACCATTTTGGAAAGAAGACAACATGCCGCATCTAATGAGGGGTCACTTGCCTTTTTACCCCTAAGTTAGTTGGCACAACTATTTCCAGAATGTGGTGCTACAGGAAAAAAACCAAACATTTGTTTTACACATCAGTCACTTCAAAGATACTAAAATGGTTCAATGGCGTGGGATTTCCTAGGAGGACTTCTTGCCAGCCTAAGAAAAATGGTACCCCACTGCTATGGGTTGACATACCAATTTACACTACAGGAGCGTAGCTACCAGTGAAACAGGAATGGGAAAGCAAACAGTGTATGTGTGATTTTATGGCTAACAGATGAAAGAAGCTAGGGCGTCAGCCAGTGTACGCGCGGACCTGTGACTACCAGTGTAACAGTGTGGGAAGGTGAGGGATTAGGCAGTGTGTGTGGGTATGAGCAGAGGAGCAAGGATGGTGGAGATGGTGGGGCAGTGTCTGAGAGTGTGTATGGGAGATCTGTGACTACCAGTGTACACTGTATGTCCCCCTCATACAAAGTTTGATTCCCAGCCTGAATCTAGTGCATACTGGTACTTTGAGTCTACCAATAGGCAGTGGAAACAGGCTGGGGGTCAGGCTGGGGAATGGGACTGCCAGTTGGCTGTGGAACCAGGCAGGGGAATACGGTACGTGTGTGTGTGTGGGGGGGAATCGGAGGCATTTTTTGTGCATGCCACAAGGGTGCCCAATGCACTGCAAAGCAATGCGTTGGACCCTCTGTTGCACACAAAGAGTTTTTTTTTTTTTAATTATTATTTTGTATTCATACCTCGTTGGGGAGGCGGTGTCAGGAACATTCCTGGTGTCCCCCATTCAGGTCTAAAAACAGAATAATAAAAAAAAAAAAAGTGTGTGTGTGTGTTACAGGGGGTCCAACGTATTGCAAAGCACTGCGTTGGACCCCCCCGTGTAACGTGCATTTTTTGGGGGTTTTCCCCCAATATTTTTGTGTAGACCTCGTTGGGGGCATCAGAACCCATACAATGAGGTCTAAATAAAAAATAAAAGGGGAAAAAAAAAAATCCTTTGGGTGCCACAGGGGTGTCCAATGGATTGCAAAGCAATGCATTGGGCCCCTGTAGCACACACAGGGTTAAATTTTTTTTTTTAATTTATTTTTTTTTATTATATACCTCATTGAGGGGCATCAGGACCCCCTGATCCCTCCCCAATGAGGTCTTAGTAAAAAAAAATATATATGTCCACAAACGGAGTGACCCTGTGAGTGCCACAAGGGTCTCCAGCGCATTGCAAAGCAATGCATTGGATCCTTGTGGCACTCAGAGGGTTAATTTTTTTTCTATCATTACTTGGTAATCAGAGCTTGTTGGGGGGCCATCAGGACCAATCCTGATGACCCCCCCAACAATCTCTGATAACAAAGTAATGATAAAAGCCCTGTGTGTGCCGCAGAAGGGGGGCTGAATTGCCCCCCCCCCATGGCACACACAGGGTTCATTTTTTTTTTTATTTACTTTTTTTTATTATAGACCTCATTGAGGGGTATACAAACCCCCCTGATCCCCCCCAATGAGGTCTTAACAAAAAAAAAAAAAAGTTATCAAAAAAGTGTCCCTGTGAGTGCCACCGGGGTCTCCAGCGCATTGCAAAGCAATGCGTTGGACCCTTGTGGCACTCAGAGGGTTAATTCTTTTTTTATCATTACTTTGTAATCAGAGCTTGTTGGGGGGCCATCAGGAGCAATCCTGATGGCCCCCCAACAATCTCTGGTAACAAAATAATGATAAAAGCCCTGTGTGTGCCACAGGAGGGGGGGGGTGCATTGGACCCCCACCTGTGGCACACACAGGGTTAAATTTTTTTTTTTTTTTTTCCCCAATTATAGACCTCATTGAGGGGCATCAGGATCCCCCCTGATCCCCCCAATGAGGTCTTTAAAAAAAAAAAAAAAAATCCCCCCCAAAGAATTGACCCTGTGAGTGCAACAGGGGTCTCCAGCACATTGCAAAGCAATGTGCTAGGACCCTGTGGCACTCACAGGGTTACTTTAATTTTTCTTTTTAATTTTTTTTTTATACTTTTCAGACCTCGTGGGGGACATCAGGACCCCTCCTGGTGTCCCCCCAGTCATTGATCTCCCAGCCGATAGGCTGGGAGATCAATGATGCGACCGCAGGAGAGCAAGAGCTCTCCTGCCCTTCTCTCCTACCACCGGTAGGAGTGAACAGGACCGGGGAAACTTCCCTAACGTCATTGGTGACCATGTCACCGATGACGTTTGGAGGATTCCCCCGGTCCCGCCCACTCCTACCCGGAAGTTCGGGTAGGAGAGAGCGGGAAGGAGAAACTTTGTTTCTCCTTTGTGTTTATTGATCTCCCAGCCCGATCGGCTGGGAGATCAATAACTGGGGAGGCATGAGGAGTGATCCTCATGCCTCCCCATGAGTGCCAGGGTTTTTTTTTTTTTTTAATGCGGCCACTGCATGCCGGTTATACCGGCTCATGCAGTGACCGTATTTCACTCTTACGCCGTTAGCGTGGCACAGCAGGTACAGCTGTGTCCACTCGTACGGCGTAAGTAGCTGGCACTCTAGGGGTTAAGGACGGACGATGGTCCGGACAGGCTTAATGAAAAAGCACAATGATTATGCCGGGGAGGAAGAAACTGACTGCTCCACTGCCGGAGCAGTCACTTCCAGCCTCTCCCCAGTGGGTCTCTGCACATGTGATCGCTGCTACAGTGATCCACATGTGCCGGTGGAGCCACATGACCAATCTCTTCCTTCTCACTGTGATCATGAGGAAGAGAGAACACAGTTCACAACATATAAAATGGTCAAAGAGGGGGAGACTTACTTTAATTGGCAGTGCTGGGGATAGGAATAGAGGTAGAAAAAGGTATGGTCACATGATGACCTATTGCCACCTCTTTGTGTTACTGAATAACTTATTTAGAGCAAAACCAACTTATTTTATTTACACAGACTAATTTATAAACACATGTACTGAAATTAAAAAAAAAAGAAATATGTTTTATTGCTGTGAAGCAATGTGATAACTTGTACACACACCACAGTCTGATCTCCTAAAAGAAGGATCCCACAGGGACAGTACCCCCAAAAAAGGGACATTTGAGAGGTATGAGCTTAATGCTCATACCTTTTATTCAGTCCCTGTTAAAAATGAATTAAAGTGATAGTGATACTTAACATTCAGTAGATTTAGTTCTGTAGATACTTAAAAAATAAATTAATTGCGCCGTTTCTGATCTCCCAAACCTTTATGGGTTGGGAGATATCAGTCTGCAAAGTTCCCCCTTCCCTCCCCTTGTGCTGACGTCAGCTTTCAAAGTTACAGACGGAGATTGCAGTCCATAGACTGTCCTGCGGCTCTTCAGCAGAGCCGTGATCGTGGTAGTTACAAAGAAATACTTCATTTGAATGGTCTACGTGTGATTGCAAACCAGGCACACGTTGTAGACCGTTCAAATGAAGTATTTCTTCGTAACTACCGCAATCAGAGAGGTTTCTATTAATAGAGAAGCGGAACAGACTACCAGCAGAAGTGGTAGAAGTTAATACAGTGACAGAATTTAAGCATGCATGGGATAGACATAAGGCTGTCCTGAACATAACACAAAACTAAGGACTAAATAAGGTTTGAGGTTTTTACAGTAGGAAAATGGGCAGACTAGATGGACCGAATGATTCTTATCTGTCGTCAAATTCTATGTTTCTATTGCCTGAGTGGTTGATGAACAATGACTTTAATTGTTCTGATTTATGTCTTTATTTATAGATTTTAAAATACATTGTGGGTAGTGTATTTAGCTTTAACAGAGTAGAAAAGATCTCAATAAAAGTGCCACTACATTTCAGTTGAAAAAACTGTAAAAATGCACTTAAAGGGATAGTAATACTTCATTTTAACTTTATTTTATTTTGTAGGCATTAAAAAAACATGAAGAATGATATAAGTCGTATCTCTGAAACCTTTATGGTTTAAGAGATATTCACAAACAAAGTATCCCCCCCCTGTTCAACAAGATCAGAAGGGAGATGCCCAGGTAGACTGCAGAGAGGGACAATCTTCAATTAAGATAATGGAAAAAGCTGAAAAACTTGTCAAGGGGGGAAGGGCTTTCATTGTTTTCATACAAAGAAAATTGTCCCCTTCTGTTATCTGTACTGTCATACAACCAGACTCACATCTGAGAAGAGATGGCTTACACTAGGTAAAAGGGGCGGGGAGGGGAACTTTGCTTGTGAATATCTCATAAACCATAAAGGTTTGAGAGATAAGACTTATATCATTCTTCATGTTTTTTTAATGCCTACAAAATAAAATAAAGTTAAAACGAAGTGTTACTATCCCTTTAAGCTTTACAATGCTCAATAATGCTGACATGGTCACTACTAATGTGGGCTAATGGAACCTTTTCAACACTTTTTTTTTTTTAAACATGTAGAATACAATTGTACGAATAAGGGTGCACCACTGATGTAGTATATGGTGTCCTATGACTAAAGAAAATGTGCTACTATGTGAAATTTCATATGAAAGTTATAGAAAAGAAAGAGTAGAAGAACTATACAGTAGCACCACATTTAGCCCACAATGGGGCATCCATACATCTCAGGTGGATGTGGCAACTGGGAGGTTAATATTTGTCCTCCATGTCCGTTATTCACATTGCCATATACACTTTGATCTACCACAACATGGCTGACAAGTCACAGCTGATGTAGGCAATAATGTTGTGCTCTGTGTGATTACAAGAAGGCCTCTGACCTTCAAAAGCAGTTTCTATTTTTCTGAAGCTGTAACAAAACAATTCTCTGTTCACAATAATGTACGATGTAGTACATCAGAATGCACTTTGTTTTCATTTATAGCTTTTGTAATTTTAATTTCACGTGAATTTCCAATTATTTGATTTAAAAGTGCCTATTAACCCCTTGAATGCTAGAAAGTTCTCCAACACATTACAAAGCAGTGCACTGAAGTCCTAATGTAGCTTTCAAGAGATTAAAAGCATTATTGAAACAGTTGATTAAAGCGTAACTTTCACTACAATAACATAGTGCCGCAAATGATCATTACATTAGCAATATGCACCACTTATTTTTATTTTCAAGTATAATTACTCCTTTAACCCCTTAAGGACCAGCGCGTGCACATGCAGCCGGCAATTGAGGACCATGGGGCATTTTTCTTTTTTTACGATCCGATTCAGGGCTGAATTCCATTACGTGCCAGGTCTGGGCATGTCATTGGACATGAAGGGGTTAATGAAAAGTATAACCTTTTATGCAGCAGGCACCAGCTGGGATTTTGCAGTAGGCTGTCTCTGCACCTGCGCTGTCAGTCCCTTCCGGTGCCTTTTGGGACAGTGGCATTCAACCAACTAGCAGTGGAGTTGAAGGGGACGGACAGCTCAGATGCAGAGGTGCCGGCTCTGCAAGATGTATGTGCTGTACCCCGGTGACTGCCTGCATAAAAGGTTATATTTTTTGTTAAAGCAGCAATTATACTTGAAAATAATAATAAGTGTGTGTATATCGCTAATGTAATAATCATTTGTGGCACTATGTTATTGTAGTTACAGTTCTGCTTTGAACAGGTTTTAATTCCCCTCCCTGAATTTTGGAACCCCTTTGCGATATCCCCATGGTCCCCGTGTCCTCCATTGGATGCAATCGAAATGGGGATTTTTGTACTTACCAAAAAAATCATTTTCTCATAATCCATTGAGGAAAACAGGGCATCACAATTCGAAAGAAAAAAACAAAACAACAAAAAACATACGCTCTGTTGGGGATTTTGGTGTCCTGCTATTTATTGGCATCTCTCGCCTGGTTAATTTAACCTTGTTTATTCTGCTATATATAAACTGACAAGTTCTTAGTGTCAAGTTAATTCTTTAAGTGTCCTGCCTTCTGGTGGAGGAAACGTTACTCCATGGTCCTTGTTTCCCCCAAAAGACTAAGAAAAAGGATTTGTCTGTAAGTACAAAAGTTCTCCTTTATCCATTTTCAGGAGAATCATGAAATTATTGTATTTACACAGAGTTAGAAAATAAATAAATGCATATTTTGAAATGAAAATGTAACGTCATGTTGTTTTTTTTATTAAGCAGAAAAACGGCTAGGTGAAAGTATCCATAGGTCACAGATCTTATGAAAGTTGGTCATGGTGTTGTGTAATGGAGTTGTCATGCACATAATTTCTAAACATTTCTATTTTTCTTGATTACATATGATCTGCTGGGTATTCTGGTTTGATTCCAGCATTATGTTATGGCTGTCCTTGTGGCTAGATTAATCAGAGCAGCCAGCCTGTTTTGTCCATTTTTCAAACTGATTTGATAAAATGGAAAGACCAAGAGTCTAACAGAATGGTAATAATGAAACTGCTTCACAAGCCAGTTTGCTCCAGACCAAAATTTCTCAATTTGGGGCAGGACAACCAGACATGAAGATAAATGCCTCTATCACCACATCCTTTTCGGCATAAATCAGTGGTGGTCTTACCCACCCAGAATAATTCTACAGGGCTGAGTTTAACAGACAAACCATCTTACAAGTATCTCTGTTGTCTTTCCCATGATGTACTAGAACAGTGTTTCTCAATATTACTCCTCAGGGCACACCAGTAGTGCAGGTTTTCAGTAATGTCTCTGCTTAATCACAAGTGGGTAAATCAGTGGTTCAGTCATTGTGACTGACATACTTGTGCTTAATTGGGGATATTCTTAACGCTTGACCTGTCTTTTGGGGTGTTTCAAGGGCTGGAGTTGAGAGTCAACATACTAGAAGTTTATCAGTACGTTTATATTTATCTCACCTGGTTGAGGTTAAGGTTATTATCAATACTAAGAGGAATTAGATGAGGTAACACTTTCCCAGCCAGCTGCTCTTTGGTTATGCCAAGCTTCTTATGTGTAAATGTACACTTGTAAATACCTAAATGAAAAAGAAATAAAAAGTTGTGTTTCAATATAGATTTTTAAAGAGAATATAGGGGAAGCAGATGTTTAGTTCTAAACACATTTCTCAAAATTCTTGAATGTATAAATGTATTATTTCTTGGAATCTCAAAACTGCCGAAGATTAGTAATCACAAATACAGAATACAGGTGGCACTCAAGGGAATCAATTGGCGTACATGTAAACAATCAACCTTTGAAACTCATCATCTGTTGTGGTCCGCGTGACAAGACAAGGCTTTCAAATATGTGGTAGCTGCTGCAACAGTCGCATACTACCACACACTGAACCCTCATGATTCCACTACAAACATTTTTAGAATCCTCATTCTACAGGACAGAAAAAAGTGGGCACCAACCATGTTAGAAAATGTAACATCTTTATTCATTCACCTCAATGCAGTAAAGCAGTAGTAATGTATAGTATATTGAGTAGCAGTAAAGCCTTTATAAACACTTAGGCCTTTCCTGCTACCCAGTATAACGTACATTACTACTGCTGAGCAGCGCTGTGGTGAATAAATAAAGACTACATTTTACATTGCCGGTGTGTGGCTGCTTGTTTTTATCTTATGGTTTGAGGTTATTAACCAAACTAACAACGTTAGTTCAATAAGAAGCAATTAAAATGGTGCCAATCCTTCATAATCTGTGCAGATGAGCTTGTGTCAGGTCTTATTGATCAGATACACAAAGCTCCACAATACAGAACAGCCTGCATGCAATTCTGTGTATGGGGAGAAACTGCATGCAATATGATTGGTCAGTGATCGATGGACATTTCTGGTCAAAATTGTTGTCTTTATAGTCAAAAATGGAACACAAACTCCTCCTAATATTAACCCCTTTCTTTACTACAACCAGAAAATACCAATGTATGAATGTTGCACTGCCTACTTTAGTCTGAGTAGGGGGAGTTACCATGGGCAGACGTTAGGGTCTAAGAGTCCTGCCAGCAAAATTCATGCCCAGTTCTATGGACATCCAAGACAAGCCGAAGATTTCATCGCTAGAACAGAGCAAGAGCAAAATTCATAGTTGCCATTAGGCTATTCTGGATATAGAAGGTAAGAAGGATTGTATTAGTAAAGGCGAATTGCCACCTTCTATCAATAACCCCAACTTACCTTACTATGGACAGAAAATTATAAACGCCCCAATGAAATTTCCTTGATTCATTTAAAGCAATAGTAATGCTACTATATGAAAAAGAACGCTTGGATTTGAAATGAGAATCAAAGTATATTGAGCCTCTTTTTATAAATATTTAATAAACACATACCGAGTTTTTAGCGTGTTATAATTTAAGGGAATGTGAAGTTGGTCGGCCATCTTTAAAAATCCCTTGTAGCTGCGCGTTCTCGTTTGTGCTCCCTGTATGTAGCACGCTCCACTTGTTTTACCAGATGGGAGGGGGATCTCGCTCCTTGCTTGTTCACCTATGAGATGCTCACCACGTATGAATAAAGCTATACAGCACAGCTATTTTGTCCCTGTAGAGAATCCGTCTGGTCCCGGGACCAGATTTCTGAGCTGTGACCTCAAGTGGTGATGTATGAAAAATGGGCGGGTGGGGGAAACTTTAACAGCCCAAAACTTTATATTTATAGAAGTGAGGGCAGAAAGACGAGGATAGGATGATTTAGTTTTTTAAACCTAACAATTTCATGAAGCGTGAAAACAAATTATTACTATCCCTTTAACATCTTCAGTCAATCAGTCCTGAAAGTTGTGTCCATGGAGGCAGACATGACAGTTGCTAGCAGGACCACAAACTGCTCAATTCCCATGGTAATGTTTTAGCCATAGATCAAATTATTATGATGTGTTAGTTCACCATTAAGAGATTACAGAGTTAATTTAACCTGGTAAGGACCAGAGTGTGCAACACATTTCTTTGCAATGCGTTACACATCCCTCTGGTCCTTAAAGGATAATGTTTATTCTGAGGATTACTGAGAAGAAAGAAAAGCGATCAGACTAAACGCACCATGCTGTTATGTGGTGTTAGAGTCTATGCTTTGTAACACTGACATTTTATATTTAAACAGAATTGAAAGTACATATACCTAAAATTCCCATAAGCACTGCTGGTTCTCTCGATGGAATTTGTTGTAAAAAAGGTAATATTTCATCTATTACAAACCACTTATCCATATATTCCAAAATCTTTCCTAAGCACACCAAGGAATTGACACGAACCTGAAAATGAAATGAAAAATAAATAAATGTTTTTTTTCCATTAACCCAAGCAAAGGTTGAAGGCAAAAAGGGAATTTTTGTGTACTTACAGATAAATGATTTTCTCTTAGTTCATGTAGAACATAGGATCCATGGGGTAAGGTATTCACCCACAGGAGGGAAGGGCACTTGCATCAAAAGAGCTCTCTAGAGGCAGAGACTCCTTCCCTACTCCACTTTACCCCCAACAGACATGCTCAGTTTTAAAGTCTACCAAAGGCTGAAAAAGAAGTAGAGCAGGAAAGTGGTCACCTGAACCAGAGAACCCAAAGGACCTCTCTGCACAGAATGCAAACAACTTGTTTTTTCTCTGGAAGGGAAGTCCTGTGTTACACATGGACTAAGAGAAAAGGATGTATTGGTAAGTACACAAAAATCTGCTTTTCTCTTTTGTCCACTATGAAACACAGGAACCATGGGGATATATATATCAAAGCTATCCGACCAAGGATTCAGAGTGGGAGAGACAAAACCACTCAATACACAAACTAGACAAATCAGAAAACAACCAGAAAACTTCCGGTGTAAAGAAAAACACTTGCACACCAAACTAAGTAAAAGGAAAGAAAGGTTACAGGAAGAAAAGACAACGACACCTACAAAAGCCCTACAGCCTGTAGAAGCTTCTGTCCAAAACTGGCTTCAGCCAAAGCCAGAACATCGACTCAATTTTGTTTAGCAAACTTGTAAAGGGATGACCTATGTCGCCTCCTTGCATGACTGCCCCATAAATGCCTAGTTCCTGTAGGCCCAAGAAGCACCCACATCTCTGGTACAATGAACAGTGGTCCTAAAGAGCACAGGCTCTTTCTTAAGGACGCTGGCCTGGGGAATGGTCACCTTAATCCAGGAAGCCACCATCACCTTAGATGTAGTTTGGCCCACAGAAACTGATAAAAAGGGAGTCCTATTATCTGAAAGGCTTAGTTCAATGAACAAAGTACTTCAAACACTGAACTATGTCCAAACAGTGCAGCTTCTGCTACTGTCTGCGAGATGGAGCTGAACAAAGTTGGAATAACAATTTCCTGGTTAATTTGAAATTCAGAAACAGTCTTAGGGAGAACCCCTGCAGAATGAAAGATCATAAAGGGGGATTTAAAGGATAAAGCCTGTAGTTTGCCCACATGCCGAACAGACACAATTACAAGCAGGAAGGTGGTCTTAAGAGTCAAATGATAGGAAACAGAAAACAGAGCCTCAAAGGGAGACTTCTGAAATACTTCCAGGTTCAAGTTCAAGTCCCAAGAAGGAGTGGGATCCCTAAAAACTGGGTATGTATGAGCCTCCCCTTGCACATCTGGCAATACGTTTCTGAAAAAGCATAGATAAAGCTGAAATTTAGACCGTGACCAAGTCCTTCCCAAAGCCCATCCTGATACAAGGTCAAAATAGCTGGAAGACTAAAGGGATATGGTCATGACCCACCGATTTTTGCATTACTTGTAAAACAAAGACCATATCTAAAATATGCCTTGGATGATACTGGGATTTGGCCCTTCATCATAGTAGCACAACAGAATCAGAAAAAAGATAATCCTCGGAAATCAGGAATCAAAAGCAAAGCCGTCAAAGCCAGCTTCACCTCTGGGTGACAGAGATGACCCAGAGTCGAGAGGTCCAGAAGGAGTGGAAGCCGAATTGGCTTGGTCATGGAAAGACTGAGAAGAACCATGCCTGGTGAGGCCAGTAAAGAGCAATCAGAATTACATGTGTATAATCCATAATGATCTTCTTCAACACCCTGGAAATCAGGGGGAGGGATAGAAAAATATACATCAGGCAAAACAGTCACTTAATGCCCACTGGAAGAGCGAGAGGGTCCCAGGGCCTGGAGCAAAATAGGGGAACCTTGCAATTTGACCAAGATGCTACCAGGTCCACAGTCAGGAGACCCCAAAGTCAAACACAGCCTTATTGAGTACCCAGTTCCTGGGATCCAGACATTGATTGTTGTGAAAGTCTGGCAGAGATTCATTAAATGAGCTTCCACCAAAGTGGGAATTAGACGAACTTCTGACCACATGGCAGCACTTCTGGGCCCACCTTGGCAACTGACATAAGCCGTGGCCATTGAACTGTCAGACTGAATCTGCACCTGCAGACACCAGAGAAGCTGGGACCAATGCAGCAAAGCAATGTAAATCACCCAGTGCTCCAACACTTTGATGAGCAGAAGACACACTCGGACCAGAGGTCCCGAGCCATCTGAGAGCCAAAGGAGGCTCTCCAGCCTTTTAGGCTGGAATCTGTTGTACTGGTTCCAGGACTCAAGAACCCTCTTAATAGTTGAAGGAATATTATTCACAGTAGAATTAAGGGTTTTAGCCCATGGTGGCTCTTGTTCAGGAGAAAAGGGGCCCGGAAGTTGCTGTATAAGGGACACAGAACAAGAGGGACATAATGTTCCAGTAAAATTCCTGGGAAGACCAGTCTGGCATGAGGAGCAAAGGGTTAATCAAGAAACCCCTGAAACCCTGAGGGGCAAAACAAACAAATAACAACTGACCTTAGAATGTGGCTGGTAGACAGACAGACAGAGGGGCATACTCACAGGACTAGTGATCTCTGAGAATTGTAGAACACAAGAAAGGAAATGAGACGCTCCTAATGCAGTATCTTCAGTACATATAGAATAGATCACCTCACCATCACCAAAAGGACCTTACAAGAAAATATGCTAGAATCACATGTATGCACTCCAGCTCAAGGGAGGGGTTTATTTCATGCTTTGTCAAGTAAATGACAAAATTGTTTTCAACATTTTTGTTCAGCCATTTAATTGACAAAGCAGTGTTATTGCTGTAAAATGCATAGCAGTGGCAAAGTTTTTCATTTTCAGTTTGATTGAATAAATGTACTATTTTGAAGTACGGAGGAACAATGTATTTACTGTCAACAGCACCAGTGTAAGCGGATTTGGGAGGACCTAAACAGAGACAGGTTAAATTCTTTTTCTGCCTGATCAGCTGCTTTGGAGAATAACCCCACTTAGCAGCCACTTCCAAATGTGAGTGAATTTTCATATATTTTATCTATATTGTTGCCCAGTGATAAGGCACTATTGGCACCTGTGTCTCTGAGAACTGTAATCCTTTTCTGTTTTCAGGCTTCTGTATGAAAGTGGGTAAGAAGAAGAGTGGCTACGTGAAAGTATAAAAGCAATCTTCTAGCAGACACAGGTCCACTTACATCTAAGAGGAAAAGGGATAAGAGCCCACCTAATGGAAGACTGAAGATCCCCATATAAGAAAGAAAAAAAAACAAGCTAAGAGAATCTTTGCCTTGACCATCTCCTTTCAGTTACTTTTAAAATTGAACATGTCTGGTGGGGTAAAGAGGCGTAGGGAAGGAATCTCCACCTCCAAAGGGTCTTGTTATGCAAGTGCCCTACAGTCCTGTGGTAGGATACTTTACCCCATGGTCCCTGTGTTCCATAGTGGATGAAAGAGAAAATCAGATTTATAACAGCATACGAGTTCATACATTATATACCATCTCTACCTAATTAGCTGTAATCATTGAATACATGCACATGTCCATATCAGAAAAAATTATTTCAACCACAGAGATGAGCATGTTTTGCACTTCTGGTAGACACTGTACTTTCAAGAAATACAAATGGCTTGCAGATACAACTTAACAGAGAAGAGGAAATCTATCTGGTTTGCATGTAAAATAGTTTTATATTAAAATATACTTAATGACTTTGGCTTAGTTCACAGACACTCACTGGACCTTGAAAGAGATTGTGCCATGTTCCAATTACCAGCTTTCTTAATTCTTTCTGTAGCCCCCCAGTGATCCTACTGCCGGGGTGCATGTGACATAACTGATAGGCAACAGTGCAGCCCAGCTTTGCTGCAACTTTCTTACATACTGCATTTACTACAAATCAGTTACAGCAATCTGAGCTGGGCTACATTCAATTGATGCTCGTCAGCATTCCGCAAAGTCAATATCGCGGAGACATCGGCTCTGCACTGGTATTGCCATTTGAACATAGTCTAAAACAGCATTTGTCAAATTTTATTAAATCCCATTCACAAATTCATATATTTCTATCTTGAGTATAAAGTGGCCTTTTTAAAACACCAGTTTGTAGGTCTTTCTAAAAACTTTTTTTTTCAGTTTACACCATCCTTTATTTCACATGAAAATAAAGGAGATAAAATATGTAATCCTACAGTGGTGTAGTAAAATATATATCTAAGACAGGTCAACTGCATTTCTAGTCCAAATGAAGATCCCCCTGAAATATTCAGAAGGTGGTGTGATGTTAAAATATAAATAAACAAATAAATATCTTTGAAGAACATGGAAGCCACAGGCCTATCTGACTGATATGGCTTAGCAAACTGTAGACGAGCGAAAGGAGCAAAAACTGCACCTAAAACAATATTTCAACTTTCATCAAATTTGTTTTTTAGAACAGTTTATATATATATATATATATATATCAGAGGCATACAGTTTTAGTACCTAAACAGTAAATTGAACCAAAAAAAGGAGACAGAGGGTCACATGCCTTTTTATCACTAGGGGGCTGCTCACTAAAACTTTCAGAATGTGACTTGGATCATAAAACAATGTTGAGAAAAACAGTATCCATTTTTAAGGATTGACATATTGCATTAAAAGTTCCCGGGAAAATCTAACTCCAACTATGGCAGTCTACAGTCAATTTATTAAAAGTGACATTTCAATAGGAAAATAAGTCTATAAAGAACAGCATTCTGGAAACTAGAATAAAAGTGGTATTAATTGGGGGCCATTTACATTTCTATCCCTAAGCCAGACTGCTGGAAATTTCTGCTTAAAATAAGTATGGTTAAATAAATATGCAATGTGCTATAACAGCAGCAATGGGCAAGAAAATGGTACCCAACTGGAATGGGTTTACACACTGTACGTGGTGTCACATACACAAAATTACAAAGTGCATTTAGACTTGGGTAGCATTTTCCCCTAGTTATACCTGTGTTCAATTCACCCGGATAAGGAAGACATACGCACCCTTGTTTGAAAGAGGGGTATCCCCTCTTTCAAATAAGTATATAGTAGTCCTGTTAGGTGAGGGTTTAAGGTTGGAAATTTTTTGTAAGAGGCGTAAATGACATTCTCTAGTGTCCTCTTGTTCCAAGGTCTTAACCTTAGGTTCTCATTTATCCCAGATTTGCAGCAATTAACTAATTAAATCAGATAGCTGTGGTGAAATGACACTCTCCTTGGTGAACAATTTATTATGCCTTTTTTTTCCCCCATATTATCAATAGGTCTATGAAAAGACAACTTAAAAGAATTTGAAAAAAAAAAACAAAAAACAAAAAAAAAAACAAAAAAAAAAAACATATATTCTCACCAAGTAAAGAAATAGAAATGCTTAATATAAAACTTTATATAAATCTGTTATACCACTTTTAAGAGTGTAACTGATGTCTGTCATGTTCTTGAAAATGCAGTTATTTGTTTTATGCTTCTCTCTCTACTCTTTATCTGATGTCAGTTTCTTTAATGGGGAACATTCATATCCCCAAAGATTTTCACTACTGCTTGTAAAATATAAAGCAATATTAGCGCTGGTTTTATTTATTTTCTCCACTGCCTAAGAGTGGAGATATTAATCGTTGAAATGTAGCACTTCCGCATTCTGGGGAACCGTGTACGAGTGGCAGGTACAACCTCAGTAGCATGGTAAACGGAGCTTGGTGTCACTTTAGCCCAGAAAAATGCAGCTCCGAAGAGAACAGCGAACGTGCGCCCCAGGGGCTGCTGGGAGGGAGGTGGGAAGTCCTGCAGCTCCATGCTACACATACATGGTGCCGCAGACCCGGAAGTGGAATATTTTAAAGATTAATATCGCCACTCTTAGGTAGTGGAGAAAATTAATAAAATCAGCGCTGATACTGCTTTATATTTTAAAACCAATGGTGAAAATTTTTGGGGATGTGAATGTTCCCCTTTAACGAGCTGATTTGGTTAAGCGACTGTAAGAGCTAATGTTATGTTTTCCAGGATCCTGAACACAACATACAACACAGTTTGTGCTAAGGATCCTGCAAAATAACTCGCTGACAGAGATTTCAACTTATCACTATCGAGTAGGGTTCCATTAACTGCTGGTGGGTTGACTGTATCAGCTCGTTGACTGCACAAACAGCTGGTATCAGAGATAGGTGAGGGAATGGGAAGAATCAACCTTTAATTTCTTCAGAAGGGATGTATTGTAAAGAGTGTGACTGACATAATTGTAATCAAGATTATACATCTGATGTACCACTTTCAAGATTTTAATCATTACTACTTCTTCAAGCTTATCACCTTTAAAATATATCTGTAATAAAAAAAAAGTGATTTACATTTACATTATACAGCAAACACAATACCACCTATTACTGTAAGTAGGGAGAGGTTATAAAGCTCAATTTGATATGTGTTTGTCTATCTACATCTATACAATCTAATACTATACACAAGTAAAGAAAGTCAAAACCACTGAAAAGTTGGTGTCTCTTTTCGGCTTCCTCACAAAGCCTTTTTCTGAAGAATTGCAGTTGCACATGTTGTGTATTGTGTATACAGGTTTCCATTACAGAGCTTTGGTAAACAACACATTGCATCCTCTCTGGCGCTCACATGGGGGGATGGACTAAATTAATACAAAACACACAACTGATAGAGTAAAGGGAATCAGCTGTGTGTACTCTATTCATTCAGCCCATTTCACAAATTACAGCAGCAAAAGGAAAATGGAGGTAAAAACAGAGCTGCATAAGCCGATGTACTACAAAGACCTGGAGTAATTATGAAGCCAATAAACTGAGAATAAAAATGTAAACCTTTGACTGACAGATAGGCTGCCAATGCATTGCTCAACAATGCACTAGAGATCTCTCTAGTACTCATTGTGTTAAAAGCCACATTTAAAATCAATGGGGATGTCTATTTACAGCGAGCATTTGGTGTGCAGTAGAATGATTCCAGTTCTTTCTAGTGCACCAGTGACAGGACAGTTCAGTTTGGACAGCTGAGGGAAATGTTAAGTTAACTGAAACTGAAAATATGCACTTTTAAATTAGTCAGCTTGGGTTTGTATACATATAATGAAACATAAAATAAACACAGTTTTTCAAAAACAATAAAGCAATGCATTGGAGACCTCTAGCACCAGAGGGGGGTTAAAATTTACAATATAATCAATGGGAAGTTTGCCTCACTTTGTTTTTATACACGTCCCATAGTGTTGTTCTGTATTTTTTTTTTTATCTGTACTCTCAGTGCTTCCAATTGTCACCCTATAATGGTGTTGCACTGACCTTGGCCAGCTAGGGATGATGGGAATCATAATTCAAGAGTAGCTGGCTGCAGGAAGGTGACATAGGTGGCACTGTATGTAGAATATCTCCCTCACAAGCAGAAATAAACGTACATCTTCAGTCAACCATGAAGTAACACTGCTCAAACTTGTACTGCCCCCTAGTGTTTGAAACAGAGCTACTCACATGAAAATAAAGGATTATACTCACTGCGAGAGAGGAGGTTTGCAGACAAGCAGCTTTAATTCTTGGGATCAAAGAGTTTTTCATGGACGGATAATCTATTAGGTTTGCAAACGTAGGGATTATGTTTAGGCACAGCTCCTAAAAATAATTACACCACTTTTAGATTAACATAAGAAAAAACAAACAACTAAAAGCTATAAATCTATAAGGACATACAAGTGACTTTCCCTGTAGAATACCATTGGCAAGTGTTTCCACGCATATGGTATGGGCGAGGTAATGGATTAAAATGGGTCTTTTAACCCTTTGACACTGCAATACCTCTCTAGTACTCAAAGGGTTAACCCCTTGAAAGCCAGAGTCGCCATTTCTCGTATTCAAGCTGCTAAAAGACGTATTTAAATCAATGGGAATATTGATGCAGTTGGTTTGCCCCAGAATTGTCTCGTGCTTCTTTTGTGCATATGTCTCTTCAACTGGTGCGGTGATGTACATTTCTGCACCAAAATGGAGAAAAGACAACTTGTGAGAGAGCACACACATATGTAAAACTCCCCACAATGCTCTATAGATCTTAAAGGGATAGTAGCCCCCCCGAACAACGTGACGCCAAAATACAGCAATCACACAACCATACTGAACGCACTTAGTCCCATCTCTCAAACCTTTATGGTTTGAGAGATGTAAGGCAAGACAGACCTCCGCTCCCTCCCCCTTCTCATACGTCCGCTGTATAGCGGACGCCATGAGATCCTGCTTCCAGCACCAGACGGCGGCTCTGCAGGAGCGCTGTCATCTAGATATCTCCGTATTATTACTTCGTGGGTATGGTCTAAAACGTGTGCCTGGCTTGCAAGCACACGTCGTAGACCATTCCTACGAAGTAATTATACGGAGATATCTAGATGTCAGAGCTCCTGCAGAACCACCGAAAGTCGGACGACCGGATTCTGCCTCTGACAGCTTTACAGCTCGTCAGGAGGAAGGACCGGAGGACTGTCTTGCCTTACATCTCTCAAACCATAAAGGTTTGAGAGATGGGACTAAGCGTGTTCAGTATGTTTGTATGATTGCTGTATTTTGGCGTCACGTTGTTCGGGGGGGGGGGGTTACTACCCAGTTAATGTTAAAACACCACAAGGAATCAAGTTAACACATTAAAGTCCTAGGTGCCCTGAAAAACCAATGCAGTATGCAACAGTAAAGGCTGTATTCAGGAACACAAAAAGGAGCCATTGTGAAATAAACAAACTTCTCCAGGACACACATGTAAATTTCCTATTCATTTAACTGGGACTTTTAACCCTGTGTGTGCTCTTCTTGGCACTCAAAGAGTTAATCCCTTCATAATGCAATAATCTTGGAAACCTCTCTAGGATGTCTCAGTTGATTTGCTCCTAAATGGCTCCACTTCAGCTTCTTGAATATGGCATTTCCTACCTTTCCCAGATAGGTACATCACCCTAAGAGATGAAGCATGATGCCCATATTCATGGCTTGACAAAAATGATAAAAACATTAGAGCCAGGCAGACTTTTTAGCAGCCAATATACACATATTTATATAGACCAAACTCAGAAGTTAGGTGCCAGAAGCTTTAGGGTTTTTCTATCACTGCTGATATTCATTAAGAACCTACAAGGGTAAACACAGACTTCTTTAGTGTCCAACTGGTTAATTTTATAAATAACTAGTGTAAAAGCCCATGTACACGGGCCAAGGTCATGGTGATGTTAACCCTTTGAGTGCCAGAGGGGTACACAACGCATTGCTTTGCAATGCGTTGCATACCCCTCTGGCACTCAAAGGGTTAAGAGGTCTGTCCTGCTCTGCGTCCTACCGCCAACACAGTTATGTACTATAGAGACTGCCCGAAAGCACAGAATACTCCCAGCACAGAACTCCCAGCATTCCGTGCGTTCGGGCAGTCTCTACTATGCATGACGGCTTCTGACAAACATCCTAGCAAATTATTATATATGACGTGCAGTTTGCTTTCTGCACAAATTTATATATATATATATATATATATATATATATATATATATATATATATATATATATATATATATATAATCTATATCTATACAGTTCCATCGAGGTTGGAATGCACTCTCTGTAGTGATAATGAATTGACCTGGGTGGCAATCAAAAATAAGCAAGTAGTACATACAGTTTATGAAGGGACAGACAGCACTCACAGGGTCTTTTTCAGTTGTTCAAGTGAAGTTAATTTATGGAAATCGACATTACGGCCACCACCGTAGCCTTTATCAAGATTACACCAGTGTAACATACAAGCTCCTTAAAAATCCTATTTCTAAATCAAACCTGAAAAGAGTGGCAAAACCAACAGTGCTTTAATTGGTTTTGCCAAAACGAGGTGCCTGAAATGTCGATTTCAATAAATGTAGCTTCACTCGATCAACTAAAAAAGACCCTGTGAGTGCAGTGTCTCCCTTCATAAACTGTGTACATTATTTACACTCAAATATAGATAGATATACACACACACACACTATATGTTAATACATACATATACCAATACAAATGCATAGATTAGAAAAAAGCTGCAAAAATATCCAAGTAATTGGATATCCCAGTGAGCACCGTTGGATCAATATTAAGGAAATGGAAGCTGCATCATACCACTCAGCCACTGTCAAGAAAAGGCTGTTCCTCAAAATTCAGTGCTCAAACAAGGATTAGGCTTGTGAGAGAAACTACAAAGAAGCCAACAATCACTTTGAAGGAGTGATGAGTTCAGTGGCTGGGAGTAGAGTAATGGTGCACTAGTGCATAACACTTGCTTGTATGGGAGGGTGGCATGAAAGAAGTTACAATCTGGAACCATGCCTGGAATGAGAGTGCCCCAGCTGTGATGTGGAAAAATGTTTTGTTGTCGGATGTGAACAAGATAAAACTCTTTGGGTAAATGCAAACACAATATGTGGGGAGCAAATCTAACACAGCCCATGCCAATACACACCATCCCTATAGTGAAATTTGGTTATTCAGTATGCTGGTGGCAGCATCATGCTGTGGGGATGCGTCTCATCAGCAGGGAATGCATATCTTGATAAAACTGAAGGAAGAATGGATGGAGCAAAATACAGGGAAACAATGCAAAGAACCTGCTTCATGCAACTAAAAAAGAAATGGACACTTGGGAGGAAATTCAGCAGGTCAATGACCCCAAGCACAATGCCAAAGCAATACTGGAGTGGCTCAAGTACAAAATGCGTATATCCCACAGTCACCAGTCAAAGTCCTAATCTCAAACTCATTGAGAAACTGTGGCACCATTTCAAAATTGTTGTCCACAAGTGATGTCCAACCAACTTGAACAATCTGGAGCAAATCTGCCAAGAATGGGACAAAATCACTCTGACGCTGTGTGCAAGGCTGGTACATACTTACCTAAAAAGACTTAAAACTGTCAGGGAGGGAGGTGCATGTATGTAATTGGCCTAAAGCAGCTGAAAGCCTTAGCATATCACTGCCTTTACAAATATGTCCCAGTGAATCTGGGAAGGTACCTGGATCTGTATTGATGGGGCTTCCAGAGCTCTGTAGACCATGGGTAGAACGCTATTCTTGATTTCATCTGGTGGGGTCTTTGTGAGAAGAAGATCCATTTTTTGCAAAAATATCAAAAGAATCTGAAAAACAAATTTAACAGCATCAAGGAGGACATCTAATTACCACAGGTTACTTAAACATCTGATGCAAAATTAAGTCAACACCACCACGGAACTCACCATGTTGCTAGCCTGAGGGCATGAAAAAAATAAAAGACAACAGCTTAATAAGTACTGTGATTACATTAATGACATTCTAATATAGTACCTCAGGCATGTTATACAGTACAATAATGGTTTTCAAATTAACGAGAAAGATGATAAGCCACATTTTAATCCCTTTTATGTTGGGGACATCTCTGATGATGACCCTGGAGTCCAAGAGTAAGAACAATTCCAAAATTCTATTTTGCATGTGTTTATTTTAAGGCTCTGCTCACACTGGGCCTTATGTATAATAGAAGGGCAAAAAAAAAAAAAGGTTAGTTTACGCCAAAATTGTTCCTCTTTTATACACAAGACTCACTGGAGACAATATTGCAGGGGTAAGAGATTATAACATTATTTGTTAGTTAATGTGCCATATGGAGCTAGCTGTACAATGTGATGATTAACACATAGTGCGTCACTAGTAGATGCAACTTTCTGAAGAGTTAGTCCAACCTCAAAGAAACTACAAATTTGTAGTATGGGTTTCAGTCGCACTACACACAAAATTGCGGTGAACTCACATAAATATAGTAGTAGTTGTGTGTTTTCTTTTTTTTGGTACGATTTTTTTCTGCTATCAATGCGGATTGCTAAATAAAGATGTATTTTATAATTTTATATGGTCCTTTTTCTCTCCCGGGGATGGAAGGAAATGTGAACATTTTTCCCCCATGGGATTTTACTGCTGCAAAAAGTCAGCAGAGTAAACATGCACTAAAAACATCCTACCGTTTTACATTCCACACACTAAATTGTTACCTTTGGTATGTTCTCATTAAAATGGTCCTGTCACCTTAAGACAACTTTAGTGTGTTTTACTGAGAATTCATATCTAACTGTATGGATTAATGGCTATTTTTGAGAAAAATAAAAGTTTTTGAGATATTAACCTTTATTTATTGGTGGCACAGTGTGGCACTTCATTCCATGAAAAGTATACCAATTAGTTCTGCTTGAGGCAAAACTTAAAGGGGAACTACCACCCGACACAATCTTTACCTTCACTAAGTCCCCAACTGGCGACTAGCTGCTTAGTAGCGCTAGTCGCCAGAATAATTACCTTATTTAATAGATTTCTCCTCTCTTCCATGGGCGACAGGCAGGCGGAGTGCAGACATGTTGCCACTGTGACGTCCGCGCACCTGCGCTGTCAGTCCCAGCCGGGTCTAGTAGGTGTTGCTAGGAGCCATTTGGCTCCGGCTGGGACTGACAGCGCAGGTGCGCGGACGTCACAATGGCAAGATGTCCGCGCTCCGTCCTGCCTGTCGCCCATGGAAGAGAGGAGAAATCTATTAAATAAGGTAATTGTTCTGGTGACTAGCGCTACTAAGCAGCTAGTCGCCAGATGGGGACTTAGTGAAGATAAAGATTGTGTGGGGTGGTAGTTCCCCTCAATGTGCTATTAGAAATGCCTCCAGTGTGTGGGTTCTGCCTAGATTTAGTCACAGCACATTGTGTGGTAATATTGGCCAGTGACTGTCCACCTGCTGGCCCAGAGGGTGCACAATGCCCCCCAAAGGACTTCAAGCTAGTGTGAAGGCATCATAGCTTTGGCTATGTTAAATCATATTTTAATAGGACCTGACCCTAAAGTATAGATGTCTAAAGGAAAAACTATCCCATCTCTTAAGTTAGATAGCGATAGTCTAAGCCAGTGATTCTCAACCAGGGTGCCGTGGCACTTTGGTGTGCCGCGGACCTCAACTTAAGGCGCCCCAAGTTTTCTAAGAAGACTGACAAAAATTTATAGGAATTATTATGCACATTCTGTTTAATTTTGTTATTATGATTGTAAGACCTAATAAGAACTGTATATTTATGTATGGTACCTTCATTATGTCCTTGATAAAGTACATTAAATATGTTAGGGGTGCCCCGAATGTTCTAGATTATGTGTTAGGGGTATCCCGAACAAAAAAAGATTGAGAACCACTGGTCTAAGCAATCAATACCATAAAGCACATAACACTATGGGCCAGAGAAACAAAGACAGAAGTGGAACAAAGTACCTGCACCAGAGTAAACAAATAAAATATAAGAAACTAGTTGAAAAGCCCGTGTACATGGGCCACAGTGCCAACCAGCAACCTCGGCTGGTGGCTGGATCCTGTTGGCCGTGCTGCACAGCCGTCTCTACTGCGCATGTCGGCTTCTGACAAATGTACTTAGCGAATTATTATATATAGGATACTTACAAAAATATACCCAAAAGACTATTCTGGAACAATTCACTCTAGCATGCAAGGAGTTAAAAGAACCATGTAAATCAGAGGAAGTATTTATTATATTGTATTTGTTTACTCTGGTGCAGTTACTTCGTTCCACTTCTGTCTTTAATGATACATATAATTGATGCTGGTTTATCCAGGACACATTATAATTTCATTGCCATGGCACCCTGTACAGAGGAATTAAAGGGACAGTGCTGCCTGGTTGGCCTGATTGGAAAAAAAGAAAACTTTTCTTGATAAATACAACATTGGGTTGAATGTCTCTCACATTCTTAAAGTGTTAGTAATACTCGAATTTAAATGTATTCAACATGGTAGATTTAAAAAAAAAAATAAAAGTATCTGGAGAAAGTCCTCTCTCTCAAACCTTTATGGTTTGAGAGATATTCGCCGCTAAAGTTCCACCCTCCCTCATGTCAGCTGTAAAGCTCACAGAAGGAGATCTGTGGCGGCCGACTCGAGGAGGCCGCTATTTCAGCCGAGCTGAAATAGCGATATTTAAAAAGAACTACTTCACTGGAATGGTCTACAAAGTGTGCCTGCAAACCAGAAAAAGATTGCCATTTCGGCTCTGCTGAAGAGCCGCGGGCTGGTCCGAGGACCAGGCTCTCCTGCTGTCAGTAGAGCACTGATGTCAGGAGAAGGGAAGGGAGGGGAATTTTAGCATCGAATGGTTTGAGAGATAGAACTTTCTCCAGATACTTTTTTTTTTTTTTTTTTATTTACCATATTGAATAAACTTAAATTCAAATTTAAAACACTACTAACCCTTTAAGGGGCCTCACAAACCTTAAAAACAGACACTATTTGCACACCTGCATTTTTCTGGGGCCTCTAAATTTAGTTTATTTACTCTTCATTCCGCCCCTTTCTTCCCTCCCACTGATGATGACAGCCAAGTTAACTAAAGGAGATGTAAAGAAACAGAATGAGCTTAGAGGACTCTATGCAAATTGAGCAGCTGACATCCATTCGGTAGGGGAAATTAAAGTCTCTCCATGTTGCCAAAGCAAACCAAGAACCTTATTAACCTCTAAAGTGCTGCACGGTCTTGGGGTGGGGTCTTTGGAAGACCAGGGCACTTTATGCGGAAGTGATCTGTGATCATGGGGCAGCATGTAGGCACACTGCGATCACAAACTTCCATGATGTGCCAGAAACGTCAGCGGTCCTTAATGGTCCTGGCATGTCAGTGGGTGTTAAGTGGTTAAACTGGTTTCATATTTTTTTCTATCCTTAACACAAAACTATCACATGGACAGTGCCCTACTGGCACAAGGGGCTTCCTCAGTGGTGCCACCAAAACACCCTGAGCTGCAACACTGAAATCTTGCAGCTCAGTTTTGCTGACCAGCATGATGCAGTCGCCACACACCATCTTTGCTGGGCTTGAAAGCCTTGCAAAGACAGTCTACAGAGGCTGTGCAGCAACCCACCAAGTGCCTCAGACTTCTGGATTGCATGCCAGAGGTCAATTTTCTAATCTCCTGAATGGCTAATAAGAGTAAGATTTAGATGTAGTAAAACCTTTTAAAGGGATAGTATTACTTCAAAAATTACTATCTATATATATAAAAGAAGACTTTGTGCCTGGCAAAACACACCCAGGGGCGGCAGTAAAAAGGATTACTGCTGCCATTGGGTGATTCTGTGGGAGTGTGATTTTTGGCCTGCCCCCACTATCCAGCCCGCCCACCACTATCTAAGGCTGAAAAAAAAAATGGCTGCCACACACTCCTACACCACAGACACATGCACATGCCCTCCCACACACACACTAGCAGACACATACACACATATACACACACGCACGCTGAGGATGATGGGAACAATGTTCAAGCTACAGCTGGAAGGCCATGGTCCAATCTGTATTATGCAGCTTCTTCATTCCCTGTCTTTGAGCCTACACAGCTCTGCTAATTACTACAAGTGAGCTGATTTCTAAACAATCAGCAGGAGGATACTGGCTTGCTGAGAAAGTGGAAACAACGGCAGAGAGGTGATCAGGCAGTGCAGAGCAAGGCTTCAGCTGAGCTGGTAAATGGCAGAGACATGGATGTGACTGTATTTATATATTGCACAAAGAGAGAGAAAGAGAGCAGGTTGTTTGTCAGTCTGTCTGTAAGTAGAAGTGCCAGTTCCTGCAATCATCTCCATGCTGTACATAGCTCACTGTATAGCATGTATGACAAACTATTTATATATGGTCTGGCATTGTATAGTATACAGTCTGTGTATAAGGACTGGCACTATACAGTATAGGAGGGACAGTCCCTGTTTGACACCCAAATCCCTCTGCTCCTCTATTTAGGAGATCACACGGTGTGGTGTATATACAGTAGGCTGACCAGACCTCACCTTTAACCGGGGACACATAGGAAATAAGCATATTTCAGGAGTGCACCAAAATCAAAGCAGCCCTGCAGTATGCATTTTTCATATGTGTCACTGGTTAAAGGTGAGGTCTGGTCAGCCTAATGTACAAGTGTATCAGATTGCTTCACATCAGTAAAACCCACGGTAATGTGGGTATAAACTTCTGTATATATCTGTTAAATTAGTCTGTGTAAAAAAATACTTTCATCTTCTTCTAAATCATTCACTTACAGAAAGAGTAACTTAACCATTTCAGTGCCAGAGGAGATGCAATGCATTGCTTACCCCCTGGCACTCAAAGGGTTAAAAATTATCTACAATGGTCTGGCACTGTATAGCAGTGGTTCTCAATCTGTGCCCTCAGTGGCTATTAACAGGCCAGGATTTTAGAATTTCCTTTTAAGAGCACAGGTGAGTTAATCAATATGACTGAGCCTCTGATCAACACACTTGTGTTCTAGCAGTGAAATTCCTAAGTCCTGGCCTGTTAGTGGCCACTGAGGGCATGGGCTGAGAACCTCTGCTGTATAGTATACAGTCTGCATGTGTCTGTGTATAAGGACTGGCACTATACAGTATAGGAGGGACAGTCCCTGTTTGACACCCAAATCCCTCTGCTCCTCTATTTAGGAGATCACACTGTGTGGTGTATATACCAGTGTATCAGATTGCTCCACATCAATAAAACCCACAGTAATGTGGGAATAAACTTCTGTATATATCTGTTAAATTAGTCTGTGTAAAAAAAATACTTTCATCTTCTTCTAAATCATTCACTTACAGAAAGAGTAACTTAACCATTTCAATGCCAGAGGGGATGCAATGCATTGCTTACCCCCTGGCACTCAAAGGGTTAAAAATTCTCTAAAATACACCACCAGCCACGCCCCCAGTAACACCACCGAAAACACAAGTGTCCCTCTTTGGCCATATGAAATGTTGGGAGGTATGTTACTTACACTGCATGTATTTATGTTCTGATTTGCAGCTGTGTGTCACTGTTTGTGTTGTCAGTGCATGTGTGTGTATATGTGTGTGTTGCATGTGTCTCTGTCTATCACTGTGTGTACCTTTCTGACACGTACACCCTACGCTATAATTCACTATCATAACATTTATTTAAAAAAAAAGAAACATTTCCTGCATAATATGACGGGCAACGCCGTCCCAAACTGCTAGTCCCTCATATTGTAGCCCTTAATAAACTGAGTTAAATGACACCAGTGGCATCTCTCAAACCTTTATGGTTTAAGAGATAGCAACTTTCAAAGTTTCCTCTCTCCTGCTGTTAGCATTCTGCTGCCAGCAGGGGAATCCGGTCCCAGGACAGGCAGAGGCTCTTAAACAGAGCCGATATCTCGTTATGGAAGGAAAAATTATTCATTGAAACAGTCTTCTACGTGTGCTTGGTAACCAAGCACACGTAGAAGACTGTTTCAATGAATCATTTTTCCTTCCATAACGAGATATCGGCTCTGCTGAAGAGCCTCTGCTTGATTCAGAGACCGGATTCTCCTGCTGGCAGCAGAACGCTGACAGCAGGGGAGAGGAAACTTTGAAAGCGGCTATCTCTTAAACCATAAAGGTTTGAGAGATGCCGTGGGTGTCATTTAACTCAGTTTATTAAGGGCTACAATATGAGGGATAGTAATTTTGAAGTAATACTATCCCTTTAACATGTAACTGTACTTATCCTGGTATTGTCTGAGAAAGGCACTGCCCCTTGAACCTGAAAGAAAGTTGTGTTCAGATACCATTGTTCTAACTTGCCAGTAATTTGTTTAATGATAGAGCAATACAATAAAGCAAGAAAACAAACCTGAATAGGTTCTTGCTGCCTGAACACTGGACCCAGGTCTGGCAGGATCAGCTTTGCGTATTCTTCCTTTGTGCACTCCTCCGCAATCAACAGGACGTTAGGCAAAACGAAGGGCACCATATCAGGGTTTACAAATTCAGATGTCAATGATGGTAATATTCGTTGTACAACAACACGCTAAAAAACAATTAAGTAGTGAATTGAACTGCTATTGTTTTTAGTAGCTCAGGATACATCACAAAAGAGTTTGGTGATATATTCACCATTACAATTCCTGTTGAAGGGATTCTATCAGACATTTACCAGGTGAGTAAGACTAGTTTACTTCCACCACTGGGAAGTGCTTCGCTCAAAATACAGAGTAAACATTCCTGATCTCAGGAAAATGGGGCTGTAAGCACAAAGTCATAATCAAGCAATTCTGGGACAAGCCAACTGCACCATAGGAAACACAAAAAATGCAGCAAATACCATTTAATTTAAATGGGGTTTTAACCCCTAGCATGAAACAGAGGTCTCCAATGCATTGAGAGGAAACACACTAGAATCCTCTCTGGAATTCTAAATAATTTAAAATAAGTGTTAAGTATTATGTGTCACCTGTGGCGTAGTTGGCTTGACTCAGGATTGCTCCTTTTATTTTATGGATATAGACTTTAAAGTTGTTGGTGTCCATTTATGGAGGTTCTGTTTCCAGTGCAGTCTATGGAGACATCAGTAGCATTAGGATTACAGGTAAGCAGTTACATGCTATTTGGTTTTAACCCTCTGAGTGCCAGAGGGGTACGCAACGCATTGCTTTGCAATGTGTTGCATACCTCTCTGGCATGCAAAGGGTTAAGCTTGTCTCTTGCATTAATATAGTTTGCTTCCTTATAAGAGCTGTTAACCCTCTCCATCCCAGGGGATATCCACAGCAGTGATCAGATTTAGTGAATTCCTAAATGACCCGCCTGACGTGTGTAGTGGATATATTTCACTCTGGGCCATACATACAAAAGCAAAATCTGGTACAAACGAACTGCATCATATGCATACCTGGGAACTTTTGAAGCAGGGCTACCCGGAGGGTAACCCTGTCAGTGCCGACCGGGGAGGAAAATAACTCAATTTGTGCCATAAAATGGGCGGGACTTAGTAACGGGTGGCAGGACAAAAAAACCTGGGGAGTGGGAGGAACCGGGCGGGATGGAGCCCGGTTTGAAATCCGGAGTCTCCAGGGCAAAACCGGAGAGTTCCCAGGCATGATCATATGGTTCAAACAGAACACACTGGGAAACATCCAAGGCTTTAAAAGCCTCATTTCAATCGCAGATACTTTTGATTTGTTCCCTAGGATATAATTGGTTTGCCCCGGATTTATTCCACTTTTATTTTTGTACATATGGCCAAGAGTGTAGGGAAATCTCTTTTAATCTTTTAATCTCTTTCCACCCCCCCATCTGTTTCTCCACCCCTCCAGCAGGTATCACTCCACCCCCACCCCAGTACAAAATTGCATCATCCCTTCTCCCTTCTCCAGTATCATCCTTGTGTGCACCAGTGCACCAAGGATCATACTAACTGCACTATAGAAGACAAAAATATTCTGTAAACTCACCCTGATTTAATGGGGGCTTTTAACCCCTTCAATGCTAGAAGTTTCCAATGCTTTACATTATTTTAACCCCTTGAATGCTATAGAGATCTCCAATGCGTTTAGATCAACATAAATTTCCCCCTCATAATGGAATTGATTTGGTCCACAACTGTAACTCTTTAGCTGGATGAATAAGGCCCTAAGACCCATATTTTTATAAGCAAACTGGAGTTGTTCTGGCGCAAACCAACTGCCACACAAGGAACAAATAAAATTTCCTGCTAAATTAAATTGGGTCATTAACCCGTTGAATGCTAGATATGTCTCCAATGCACTGCAAAGCAGAATCACAGAACCATCTCAACCAGTGCCCTGAGGGTCCACTAGTACCAAGAGCTTCTCTCACACCTTAAAGTGGACCCGTCACCTTGAATTCAAGTTTGCATATCTGAAAATGTAATTAAAAACTGTATGTCGAGCTCTCCGACTATGGCACCATAAGATGACACAATTGTTCCCAACAGGGGTGCCTATCAGGCCAAGTGCTTAAGATTTCCCTACTTGTGCACAAGCAAGTTCATTAGATTATGGAGCCTCTAATTACCGCCTTTAGACATGACCTGTTAGGCACCACTGAGGAGAGGGTTAGGAACCACTGAGCTAGTGAAGCTCTCAGTGCAGTTTCATATGCCAGTGGATTTCTGGGTTGCACTGAGAGATTTTTTCAGAAATAAAAGTAAGACTGACTCTCTCTTGTGCATCTGCTGAACTTCTGGCCATACGTAGGCTATTTTTAAAGGGGCAGTATCAGGTCAATTTTTAAAGGGGCAGTACAGCATCAACACGAAACCTGTTAAATGCTAGATTTTGCCCCATAAGCTATGAAAATGGACTTACCATAGTTCTCATGTCCTCCATTGCCCCTTGGTAAGCCTTGCAATTTGTGATGATGTGCAAGGGTGGGTGAAGTCAGGTGCTCATATGATTTTGCTCTCCTCTTTGCTCAAGTGAAAATCACAATGTTGACAAATCTGTCATCAACTGGCTTCTATACAGAGGAGAGCGATCTCCCATGAGCACCTCAATTGCATACCTGGGAACTCTCAGGGTTTGACCCTGAGACTCAGAGTTTTGACCCATATCTCAGGGTCTCAGGGTGAACGGCCAAATTCTCAGGGTGAAAGAGGTGTGTGTCACCTACTATATGATTTGCCCAAGTTAAATGTTTCCTTAGACTCTAAATTGGTGCCATTAGTACCTGAAAAACAGTGGGAGATGTCCTGCTTGTCTTGTTTGTGTTCAGGCAGTGAGTTACCTAAACTATAGCAGTTAAAGGTCCCTTGCACACGGTCCGGAGCACCTCTGTGCAGAGCAAGCAGGCACATATTGCATAAAATCTACATTATGGGAAGCTTTAAGGGTTAATATTTCAAAGATCTCAGGGTCAGCTCATCTTGAAAGTTCCCAGGTATGCTCACTTGGTTCTGAGGTCACCCAGCCTTGCAGATCACTGTGATCTGTAAAGCTTCCTTGAGAGCAATAGATTAGTTTAGTGCTCTTGGGGTACAGCCTAACATTTAAAACAGTCTTGTATGGAGCCTATAATGCCCCTTTAACCCTCTGAGCGCCAGAGAGGTATCCAATCCATTGCAACTCACTGCATTGGATACCATTCTGTTAATTAATCTTTCAAATATGCAAATTTACATTCAAAGTAACAGGTCCATGTTAATGCAACTCTCCCCCAATGCCAACTCCTCTCCTCCCCGCCTCATGTTCATTTACCTCTCCTCAGTGCTCTTGCCACTTGAAGCCACCTGTTTAATTGAGGAGGCCACACAGCAGACGATACATACAAAAGGGAGAATTGGAGGAAATAAAAATCTTCATGGATTCAAAATGTTTTTTTGACTCCTTGAATGCTAGTGAAGACACCAACACATTGCAAAGCAATGCATTGGAGACCTCTCTAGCATTTAAAGGATTTAATTAAATGTTCCGTATTCAATACTGAGAATGTATATTTGTTTTTTATGAAGCAGTATGTTGTTTCATCTTGTATGTGGCCCACCAATTGAGTTTAACTTGCCACTTCAGCCATTCAGCATATGCTTTGTTGGCCAACCAGACACTAGAATGCTATAGCTTATATAATATATGTGATGTCTAAGGGCCCGATGCAAAAAAAAAAAAAAAAATAGGGAATAAACAAACATGTCCCTAATTCTTATTCAGGCTTTTAACCCCCTGAATGCTCAAGAGGTCTCCAATACATTGCTTCATAATTAATTGGAGATATCTAGAATTCAAGGACTACAAAGCCCTTATTAAAATAAATGGCAATTTGAATTTCTCCCCAGTGGTGCAGTTGGTTTGCCCCAGCATTCCACTTTTCTTTTGAACACAGGGCCTATAAGTCTTGGTTTGTACATACCTTAGGCAGTTTCGGAAGAACCTTTGGTAATCCTTTAAAAAACTGTGACTTCTGGAGATTGTCTCGTTGGAAAAGGGAATCAAAATATTGCAGCGTTACAGCCCCAACATCATCAAAAAAAGGGATCTGCAGAAAGGAAAATTGGACCTTTAATTTTAAAAACACCACTCATCTGCATCAATATATTAGGAAACAACAGGATGGCTGCAATTACGTCCTATGTATGATGACATGACATTACGTTTTGTATCAAAAACTGCTTAAAAAAGTGGAACAGTAACCTTATAACAACTTAGGTAAAGAACACAGACACATGGAACGAGAAGGCAACCAATGTTGTTTTCCAGTCACTTGTGTGACAGAAGCCTTAGATTAGTTCTGTCCGCTGTAGGCCAGGTAGTAATGATGTCCTTGTTTAAGTAGTTAGGTCAGTCAAAATGAATGAGTCACAGATTTAAAGGGATAGTAATACTTCGTTTTAACTTTATTTTATAGGCATTAAAAAACATGAATAATGATATAAGTCTTATCTCTCAAACCTTTATGGTTTATGAGATATTCACAAGCAAAGTTTCCCCCTCCCGCCCCTTTTACCTAGTGTAAGCAATCTCTTCTCAGATGTGGAATGCAGTCCATAGACCAGACAGATAACAGAAGGGGACACTCTTATTCCTATGAAAACAATGAAATCCATGCCCTCCCTTGACAAGCTTTTCAGGTTTTTCCCTTATCTTAATTGAAGATTGTCCCTCTCTGCAGTCTACCTGGGCACTTCCCTTCTGCTCTGGCTGAGCAGTGTTACATCAGTAAAAGAGGCGGGAGGGGGATACTTTGTCATTGAATTACTCTGGAACTACAACTCTGACAGAATTGAAATAACACTCACCAAAGCTGCTTTTATTATGAATCATTACTATCCCTTTAAGTCAGAGTAAATGTTCCTTTTAACTTAACATATGTACTTTCAAAATATGTAAAGTCATATAGTCTATAATTTATATTATTTTTTTCAGTCACATACCTTTATGTGAGGGGCATAAAGGTAAATAAAACGTATTTCATTTTACATATGCTGCAGGGGCAGATATGTAAAGTCAAAACAGAGATTGACTGTCACTTGAACTTATGTGTACTTTATCCTTTAAAGGACCAGAGGGGTGCAATATATTGCAAAACAATGAGTTGCACATCCCACTGGACCCTAAAAGGTTAATCAGGGAGATTCTTAGATGCTTGCCTGTTGGAACTACCACCATAAGTAAAGTCGCCCTGCAATAATTAGGCAGGTGGCGAGTAGCTTAATTATAGTTATATCACCTCTCAGCACTACACCATTCTACAGAAATCCTTAATCTTCCAAGACTGACAGCCAGGTTAGTGCAGTCTGCGCACCTGCGCCGTCAGTCCCTTCTGGTTACCTTGTGGCACACTGCAATGCTTCTCAATGGAGACTGGGACTGACAATAGATGTGTGCAGACAAGATGTCTGCGCTGATGCCTGGCTTTCGGTCTCAGAAGATTAAGGATTTCTGTAGAATCGTGTCGTTCTGAGAAGTAATATAACTATTATTAAGCCAGTCGCCACCTGCCTAATTATTGCAGGGCGACTTTACCTATGGTGAAAGTTCCACTTTAAGGACTGAACTTAGATACCCCTGAATTAGAGGTTACAAATAGCTGTATTATTAGTTTCCAGCACCATCCTATACTATAATTCGCAAAGGATGTTTATCAGAAACCGTCATGCACAGTAGAGATGGCTGTGTGCGCTGCAGTCATGCGCGGTACAGACTGTCTGCTCCGCGGCTGATACAGATTCGGATCTCCCTGCTCCATATCAGCCGCGGCGTGGGCAGTCTGTACTGCACATGACTGCAGCGCCGCCAGTGTTGGCCCGTGTACACGGTCTTTATAACTAGTTATTTATAAAATGCCAACATATTCTACGACACTGTACAATTAAGGAATAATCATTACAGATGCATGAGTTATAAATGTTAGATAGGACCCTGCTAACAAGAGTTTACAGCCTAGGGCAGATTTATTTTATTTTTGTAAAATTACCTTTGTCATCTGATCTGCATCAGGTCGAACAGCAGGAGTTACATTCAAAAGAAGCTTTACATGCTCTCGGACTTCTTCAGGGATGTTTACAAGGACATTTGGATTTAAACGACTCAGCTGCAGAAAATCACATAGACTCAGATTGAACAGCAGAACAAAAATAAAACCACAGGATTGTCATATATTTAATGTAAAATATACTGTCCTAGGTGAAGCTAAATTACACATGGTTAAGCATGACTTCAGTTTTACATCAAAAGATCCGAATATTTTCAATGCAAAGGATAAAAAGAAAAAACAAGTGTCCACAAATTTACAAGACACTAGCGAGGGGAAAAAAACAACAACAACAACAACAACTGTATTTCAAGAGCTATCGTAATCACAATTATCACTGTGATTGGGATAGCAATATTAAAAAAAAAAAAATCTCAAGAATGAAGGACATGCAAAAAATGTTAATAATATGTGCTCCACTAGTGATAAAAGCAAAATATTAAATAATAAAAAGATATATAGAGATTTTTTTTTGTTAACAACTCATCTTAATGACTATCAGGTCTGTTTAACCATTTCTGTGACGGATAAGCCAATGGTCCTTTTAACCCTTTGAATGCCAGAGAGGTATCTGCACTGGATTCCTTTCTAGCACTCAAAAGTTTAAATAGTTTTATTATTAAATACATACTTCACTAAGTTGCTTTTTTCCCCCTCTCTCTCTTCTTATATTTGTGGCCCATTTCTGTCATCCTGAGCATAAATAATAGAAAGAAAGAAAAAAATGTATTTTGATTTTATCATTAATAGAGGGCACTTTATTAGTAATGACATCTAGAGGACCCAGAAGGGGCAAATTATATAGGATACAAAGCACAGAGCTCTGTATGCAATAGACTGGAAGGAGAGGTGCATTAAAGCACATGCCTTTCAGTATTTTCTACTGCAGGGATGGTGGTACACTGTACCATTTTCCATATTAAGTGGTCCCCAGTGGTAAGTTAAAAACACAGAAACATACATTTTGATGGCAAATAAGAACCAATTTGTCCATCCAGGCTGCCCATCTTCCCATCCAGATGTAATGCAATCTTACTTAGTTTTCAAACAAACATGTCTATCCCGGGCATTTTTGAATTCCTTTACCATATTAGACCCTACCACTTCCTCTAACTTTAGGCAAAGTCCTCTTTTTCTAGTATTTCTAGGACCACGGTCCTTTTTTTTTTTTTTTTCTTCTTTCTTTTGTGCATCGGGTTCAGGGCTCCCTGAACGGCATGCAGCCGCGCGGGGAGCCCTGAATTCCATGACTGTCCTGGCACGTCATGGGTCCTTATGGCTCCCCATTCCATGATGTGCCAGGACCATCAAGGGTCCTTAAGGGGTTACTATCTTAAAAAGTTGCTATCACCCTTTCCTTCCTCTTTTCCAAGCTATATATATCAAATATATTCTGCAGGTTTTATCATAAATGCATTGCAACATAGTGGCTCTTCTTGAGCTGCCTCTGATTTAGTAAAATGCCCATCTGGTGATGTGGTCTCCAAAACTGTCCACAGTACAGTAATATTGCTATTTTCATGCTGCTAGTGCCTTTTTCTATACAGGCCATGATCTGGTTAGCTTTACCCACTGCATTACTAACTGCTTGCCTAGCTTTAAGGCATCCAAAATAACGCCCAAGTCACTTTCTTTTGCTGTTGCCATCCATAAAAGTACCATTACTTTTCTATGCCAAATATGAATCACCTTGCATGCTGCAGCATTCAATTTAAGATCCCATACGCTTGTCCCGGCTCCCAATTTTCCTATATAAAACTATGCATTTGCTTATTCCCCCTGGAGCGTAACCCCAATTACAGATGTTCATATCGTCTGCAAATAGGCACACCTTACCTTGAGAATAATGATCTTAAAGGGGCAAATTTGAGAATTAAAAAAGTTACCTGATCCACCTCCCTAAAGTCTTATACGTCCTGAATGCCTTGCCATTATCTGTACCCAAGTCTTTTGTTGACACACTCTCCTTTCTTACCTCGCAATTTATATGGGCCAGAAAGAGACCTAGAATCCGATCTAATATTCTTACTTCTCCAATCAGTCAGGGTGGTCTAAGTGTCCCAGACTTTCATAAGTATTATACTGCTTCCGTATTAGCCAAAATATTCGATTTTCAATCCAACCCCCCTAGGAGATGGACGATCACCATCTCTCCTGTCCTGGCTGGTTCAGATTTTATTCAATTACTCTTCCTTCCATCAAATTCTATCCCCCCGCAATGCAAGGCTCATCTTATTCTAGGTCACATTTTATAGACCTGGGGTCGAACCAATCTTGCCTTTACTCTTGCCTCCCTTCCTCGCTCACCTCATTTCTAAATAATCCCACCTTTATGGCGGATCTCTCAGATCTCATAAAGACTCAATGGAGACGAGCTGACCTGCACATGACCCGAAACTACAAATTCCTCACTCTATCTGTATTCTCTGACACACTTGATCGGCGGGCTGCCCCTTGGTGGCTCCTATTTCAGGTTCGACACTGGGATCTCTCACTCTGTAATAATGAGCCCCCGAACAGGAATCTGACCCCGTTCGAGACAAAGCTTACTGACATACCCACCCATTTTCAGCCTTTATCCTTTTGCTACTCCCTCCTTTTCCGACAGCTCTCCTCGAAACCTCTTTTTCTTCAGCGGTGGGAAACTGAACTCAATTTTTCTCTAGACCTGGCTCAATGGTCCCACATCCTAGCGTCCATCTTCAAGTTGTATAGAGTTACCAAGTCAAAGGAGTTAAACTATAAACTCATCAACGGTTGATATAGGACTCCTTTGCTTCTCGCCAAACTTTACCCTTCTGCCTTCTCAACCTGCTGGAGGTGTCTTCAACACCAAGGATCCCTTTCCCATATTTGGTGGACCTGCCCGTTGATCCACACCTTCTGGTCACAGATTATATCGTCAGTGAATACTATTCTCAAATTGTCGCTTCCTCTAGACCCCCTTCTGTGCATTTTCACTTACAAAGCTCGCCTCTCATTAAATGTCACTCCTCCCCAGTGGAGGGCGATCCCGCAATTGCTTAACATTGCCAGGTCCCTCATTCCATTACACTGGAAACAAACAGCTGCCCCACATATATCTATATGGTTCTCGGCAGTAGATACTTATATAAACTTAGAGAAGCACCATGCCCTTATGACCACCTCCTTTCCATCGTTTACGGCTGCTTGGTCTCGATGGTTGATGAGGAGTTCTTAGGTTACGGTTAGTCCTATTAGTACACCTTAAGTTTATTGGCACTTTAACAGAAAATAGAGATAACAAGAACCTGATCAGTCCCTTGGCATGCTTAAGCGGTGTCATTCAGCTTACAACTCTAATAGCTTAAGTGCTGAGCCCTTAAGACATAAACGATTACTCTTCGCCTCATTCTCCCCCCCTTCCTCCCCTCATATACTACTCATCTCTACTCCTTTCTTTTCTCCTCTTCACTTCTCTTCCTGACCTCTTCCTCCTTCCTCCCCACGTCCTCTTTCTCTTCCTAATAATAATCCTTTATTTTATATAGCGCACACAGATTCCGCAGCGCGTTACACTCATATTGGTTCCTGTCTCCATTGGGGCTCACAATCTAAATTCACCTATCAGTATGTTTTTGGAGTGTGGGAGGAAACCGGAGTACCCGGAGGAAACCCACGCAAACACAGTGAGAACATACAAACTCATTGCAGATGTTGTCCTTGGTGGGATTTGAACCCAGGACCCCAGCGCTGCAAGGCAAAAGTGCTAACCACTGAGCCACTGTGCTTCCTACATGCTCTATCATCTTACACTCTTGCAATCTCTACATTTACTTGTTCTTATTCTTCCTCCTGGCCTCATAGGCACTGTGTCTTAGTATCACTTTTCTTTGTTTTTCTCTATCCTTTACTTATCTTCCTCGACACTTGCCTTAACATTATATACCGACTCTAAGTTTCTCTTCTTCATCAGAGTTTAATGTCTCATTGTAAACTTTGTGTATGACTTCATTTTACTTTGTATCGTTGCAATTTATCTATTCTTCCTTTGTACCCTCAACGTATATGATGCAAGCAATGTATATATTGACAGTATGCAATGTTACCTTTGAGTATTCAATAAAACTTTTAACCTTAAAAAAAAAAAAAAAAAAAAAAAAAATTACCTGATCCAGCTGTCTGCTAAAGCTTTTATAAATGTCCTGTTTGTTGACTTCAAAAATCGTTTTCCCTTTGTTATAAACTGCATGAATAATAACCCCCAAGGAATACATGTCACTGGCTGGATCACAGCTCACTGACAAGATGTATTCTGGAGCCAGATATTCTGGATTCGGCAGACACAATGGCGGTAAATTAGGATCCCACTCTTTACACACAAATTTTGTCTGAAAAACATAAACTGAGCGTTATCAGGTAGCAATTTTTAAAACTGGTCTTTATATTACAAAGACAATCTATGACTGGATTTAAAGGGATAGTAATACTTAAAATATAAAAAGATATATGTTGTAGGGTTTATCCCCCTGAGTAAAACAAGGGTACTCCCACTGAATTTTTTAGGTGCAATATCACAGTGGCCTGAAAATTTACAGTGGCGCTGTTGCTACACCATCCTATGGACTGCTCTGGTCTGCATACCATAAATCTCCATAGGATGGTGTAGCGACAGCACCACTGTAAATTTTCAGGCCACTGTGATATTACACCTAAAAAATTCAAGTTTGAGCTGTTATAATTTTTTAATAAAATATCTCTCAGCAGTGGGAATACCCTTGTTTTACTCAGGGGGATAAACCCTACAACATATATTTTTTTTTACATTTTAAGTATTACTATCCCTTTAAAGCGACAGTAATGTTTCACAATAAAAGCATCTCCAATTAATCTTCATAATATTTGGGCCATGGAGAGTGTTATTTCAATACTGTCAGAGTTGTAGTTCAAGAGTAATTGAATTATAAAATATCACGCTCCCTCCCCTTTTACTGATGTAACACTTCTCACACACACACACATATATATATATATATATATATATATATATATATATATATATATATATATATATATATATATATTTATTTATTTATTTCTATGGTTTGTCTGTGGCTCAATGATTTCAGCTAGCTCAATTTTACCCTTTGAGTGTGTGAGAAGTGCCAAACTCATTGTGTTGCAATACATTTCATACATCTGTGGCAATGGAAGGGTTAAAGAACTAGAGAGAAATGAAATGAAGCAAAAAAAAACAAGGATTATCCTTTATCTTAAGATTAATAAGGAAAGCAGTGGGATTCCTATAAACTGTACAGTATAAAATGCAATGTCTCTTATGACATAAGCAAAAGCTTATATTTCACTATAGATTTTGCTTGAAAGGAAAGGTTTCCTAACTTGATAGTTTCTGAGCACAGAGTGACTGACAGATGACGCAATGTTCGATCACTTAACCATTACATTTATTTTTTATATAGGAAGAAAGGTGAGAGATGCTCAACTAGGCTCATGAGCTAGCAAATACATGCAAAAAGCTCACTGGGACTGAGTCCTCGTGCCCATGGTGCAATCTCTTTTAGCTCACCAGTGCCATACACAGAGAGGAAATCTTCTGAATCATATCATACTGGTCCTGCCAAATGACAGTCCAGCCATGAAATGCCAGACAATTCCTCTCTGAACAAGGGAAACAGCTAACCCCAGACGTATGTTTCGGCCTTTTTGGGCCTCATCGGTGAGGTGCAGCCGATCCCTCTAGGCACTGTGAGCAAGGGGTTCACGTCTGGATTCCCCTCATTACTCTTAGGGTGACCAACCCCAAGAGCAATTTGCATATATAGGAAGAAAGATGCTCAACTAGGCTCATGAGCTAGCAAATACATGAAAAAAGCTCACTGGGACTGAGTCCTTGCGCCCAGGGTGCAATCTCTTTTAGCTCACCAGTGCCATACACAGAGAGGAAATCTTCTGAAGCATATTGGGGTTGGTCACCCTAAGAGTAATGAGGGGAATCCAGACGTGGACCCCTTGCTCACAGTGCCTAGAGGGATCGGCTGCACCTCACCGTCGAGGCCAAAAAAGGCCGAAATGTACGTCTGGGGTTAGCGGTTTCCCTTGTTCAGAGAGGAATTGTCTGGCATTTCGTGGCTGGACTGTCATTTGGCAGGACCAGTATGATATGCTTCAGAAGATTTCCTCTCTGTGTATGGCACTGGTGAGCTAAAAGAGATTGCACCCTGGGCGCAAGGACTCAGTCCCAGTGAGCTTTTTGCATGTATTTGCTAGCTCATGAGCCTAGTTGAGCATCTCTCACTTTTCTTCCTATTTATTTTTTATATAATTTTTTTTTTACTTTTCTTGCCAGAGGATTCCTAACAGTTGCATCATGACACATTTGTGTGTCCCTACACTGTAAGTTAATGTGTCACACGTTTCCAAACACATTCAATAAGTTACATTGTTTTTGATGCACACGTGACACCGAAATTTAGGTTTTCCAACTACACAATGTCAAACTGGTATGCAAAGCATTAAGTAATACGCACCCTTTGGTATGCAAAGAGTTAAAGGGATAGTAATACTTCTACTATCCCCCATCTTGTACCCCTTAAAAAACTGAATTAAATGAGCCCAGCGGCATCATATCCGCTTTCAAAGTTTTTTTTTTTTTTCCCACTCCCGACATCAGCGTTCTAGCTGACAGCAGGGGAGTCAGGTCCCGGGACCAGCAGAGTCTCTTCAGCAGAGCTGAGATAGTGTTATGGAAGAAGAAATCCTTCACTGAAATGGTCTTCTACGTGTGCTTGCAAACCAAACACACTTTGAAGACCATTTCAGTGAAGGATTTCTTCTTCCATAATGCGATCTCGGCTCTGCTGAAGAGCCTCCGCTTGCTCAGGGAAGGATTCCCCTGCTGTCAGCTAGAGTGTTGACGTCAGGGGAGAGGGAACTTTGAAAGCAGATATCTCTCAAACCATAAAGGTTTGAAAGATGCCGCTGGGTTCATTTAATTCAGTTTTTAAGGACTACAAGATAGGGGATAGTAAACTTTAAGTATTACTATCCCTTTAAATGAGAATGTGCAACAACCTAAACAAGGTTAGGACCCACTGCCTTAGACAGAATACAGAATAAGAGGCCCAAAACATGTGATATACATTATAAACACAATGTGGTATATGTATAAAAGCAAAAAGAGCAATTTTGGGGTACAACTACTACACAATATTTGTAAAGAGATTTTAATGCATCGCTTCATACTGTATTGGAGACCTCTCCAGCATTCGGCGAGTCAAAAGCATCATTTATATCATACTAGTTGAACAGCCCGTTACACGGGCCACAGTGCCACTGTCACCCGGTCGCGGGGCAGTCACGCGCAGTGGAGACTGCCCGCGGTGCGGCTGATAAAGAGCTGGAAGCTCCTTCGGAGCGCCCAGCTCTGTATCAGCCGCGGCGCGGGCAGTCTCTACTGCGCATGACTGCCGCACGCGCAGCAGTGTCTACTGCGCATGTCGTGCGTTACACACGAATTAGCGAATTATTATATAAGGATGGATTTATTTTTTTTTATTTGTGCCCTAACATGTAATTGGTTTGCTCCAGAATAACTTTATTTTTCAGAAGGCTCAACTGTCAAAATAAAACTGAAGCCTTAGTATATTGTTTTTCTAAATAAATACCTCAAAAAGTAATTTAACCCTTTGAGTGCCAGAGGGGTATGCAACGCATTGTGGGGCAATGCATTACATACCTCTCTAGCACTGAAAGAGTTAACCTTTTCACGTTACCTCTTGTTCAGATGGGTTCACTGAGGGATTACAGAAATCAAAGCCCATTATTTTCCATGCTCCACTCTTGTTTAAAATTAGATTTTCTGGTGTAAGATTTGAATGGATCATCTTTACACTGCTATGTAAAAACGACAAGCCTTCAGAAACCTGTGGACAAATTAAACAGAATGAGATCAAGAACATACTTCATTTTAAGGAAAAGACCATTCTTTTATATTTTCCTTAGTGCATTCTTCCATATTAGGCTTCTGTCACAAGAAGCAAACAGAAAGGTAGCAGACCACCATTACATCTCTGCTGTCTAAATTTTGAGCTCACCTTTCCCTTGTGTTCCCCTGTTGATCACTTAAAAGTGTAAGGGTGTCTGACAGCCAAAACACGTGCGTGAGCGTCACCTGACTTTTATTTGTGGATGCCCATGTGAGCCAGCCATTCATGGAAGGTTGCAATGAGCATCTTAACCTCAGTTGGTTAATGCGCCAGCTGTAGAATCTGTTCAAGCCGCAAGGTTGCAGATTCTAGCACTGGCAAGGTCAGCTCACCCTCTCACCCTTCTGAGTTAGATAAAATGAGTCCAGGACACACTTGAAAATGAGTGACAATTTCAATTTATTCTTCCTGGTAAAATACTTTCACATACAAAAAAAAATACAATGTATCTCATGTAAAAGGTCCATTGGTTGCCTTGTGTACTGTCAAGCGGATAAGTTCTGTTTCAATTTTACTTGGAGACCAGTAAACTAAAAATGTCTTTATTGGCAAATTCGTGGCTCTGGGATGCAAGCTTTCGAAGCTAGGAAACCTTTCCCTTCAAGGAAAAATAAGAATGAAGTCTGAATGCACAATACCTAACTTAAAATAATGTCCTTGAGTGCTTAATCCTTTAAATTCTACTGGTAGTGTATATTCTTATCAACACAGACCATAATGCATTCCCTAGGTTCTAGTAAAGTCTCTTTGAAGTGGACTAGAAAATACCAACAGGATTAATTACCTTGTTGATGCCCCAGTGAATTTAAGTCTTTAGTTAGAGAATGCATGGGTTAAAATTCCAAGCACCAGAGGGGTGCATTACCCATCTCTTGTAATAAGCTGTGCACGGTTCTGATCACAGTTCAGCTCTGTCTCCCTGTGTCCTAAAATTTCCCATCAGTACAGTCACTTTGAGATCTTTAATGCTATGATCAGTATTGCAAAAAAATATTGAGCCTCTGGGGTGTCTCTTTGGCTGTTCACACTGGACCTATGAGAATTATTATTTTTTGTTATTATTAACAATGTATTCACCACTGTCTTTTCTCACATTACACTATCTTCCCTGTCAAGCAACACATGAGCAAAGTTGCATAAGTTTCCTTACCTGCAACAACCCATATTTTGTTTCTACATCATAAAGTTTATGTTCCTTGATATCAGGAGGGAGAGGAGATGGAAGATTGTCCCAGCTGCCAAGGACATTGGCTAAGCTTGCAAAAACTGGTTCTGTACAAAAAGCTAGACAATCCCTGTGTAAAACACAAAAAAAAAAAAAAAAAAAAAAAAACACAAGTTATTAATTGTACTGAAACAGAATATCTGATGGGAATTTGTATTGGTCTCTTCCAAAAGCTGTAAGGGGCTACAGTAAAATCTCATCAACCACATACACAGAGTAGACCAAAAGAGAAAAGTACAAGCAATATATTTAGTGATATAGTATCACTAAGATAAAATAGAAAAAAAAAACAAATCACAAAATCAGCTAATCTAAAAATGAATACAAGGTGATCAATTAATACAAAAACAATATATTTGTATCAAAATTGTCAATCTGATAAAGTCACTGAAAAAAATAACAGTCCCAAAATGATCAAAGTAAGCTTTGTATAGTTTTGATAAAGTCTCAGTGCTCATCTATAAAAGAATGGATCTTGATGAAGGCGTATACAGAAAGTGTTAATTTACAAGATGCCTGTATGATACTGATGGAATGATAAGTGACAGTGAATATATGGTGTATGACTGAAGAAGAGGTAAACGACAACTCCTGCTGCTCAACCCCTGTCAGTTACTTGTTCTCAAAAATTAATTCACACCCCCTTCTGTGCTGTCGAGCTTGATCCCATAATCCATATGGTATAAATATATAAGAAAAATAAAAGGAAAGAACAGTCTAAGATTAATACCTTTTATTTATGACAATACTGTAAACAAAAAAGGAACTAAAGACCAATACAAAAAAATTAATACATCAGAATGACACAAGGAATAAAAGACAACCTCTGTTATTAAAGGTATATTACCACTATAAGAAATTAAAAGCACATTTTACCCAGCATGTGATCCGCCAAATTTTGGTATTTCATCATACACTCTTGTCCTGCAGAAGGGCCATATCTGGCCATAATTACATTAATTTACTGTATCTCGACTATCAAGGACACTTTACTTAGAGATGAACCAATGGAAGATTGAGGCTTGAAAAGAGAGGGAACAATCTAAACAGAGACAAAATGGGCATTGGAATTTCTGAGGAGCCTACGCTCAAGAAACATTCTAGTAAGGGTAACTGGGCAGAGGGCACTGTCTGCGGTGGGTGGAGGCTTAGTTCTTATATCTTTTGGCTGCACAGGGTTACTTCACGTTGGTGCATGTATTCGTTTATTTCAGGGGTAGCCAACCGCGGTCTTCAAGAGCTACCAACAGTGCTTGTTTTTTGAGAGATCTCTGCGTAAAGGGATAGTAATGTTTCATAATAAAAGCAGCTCTAATTAATCATCATAGTATTTGGACTTTGGAGAGTGTTATTTCAATTCTATCAGAGTTGTAGTTCAAGAGTAATTCAAAGTATCCCCCTCCCGCCCCTTTTACTGATGAAACACTGCTCAGCCAGAGCAGAAGGGAGGTGCCCAGGTAGACTGCAGACAGGGACAATCTTGAATTAAGATAAGGGAAAAACCTGAAAAAATTGTCAAGGAGGGCAGGGTTTTCATAGAAAGAAGATTGTCCCCTGCTGTTCTGTCTGGTCTTACAACCAGATTCCACATCTGAGAAGAGATTGCTTACACTAGGTAAAAGGGGCAGGAGGGGAAACTTTGCTTGTGAATATCTCTCAAACCATAAAGGTTTGAGAGATAAGACTTCTTTCGTTCTTCATGTTTTTTTAATGCCTATAAAATAAAATAAAGATAAAACGAAGTATTACTATCCCTTTAAGCACACATGACTCAATAAGTGGCTTGCTCACTTTAATGAATCCACTTGTGCTGATTCAGGGTTAATCAAAAACATGCACTGTTGGTAGCTTTTGATGGATAGGGTTGGCTACCCCTGGTGTATTTACTGTAGGATGCAGTTTACCCCTATATCCCAAAAAACAGTACCCTGCCTGACACAAAGTCAATTCAAGAAGGAAAGGACTCAGTGGGTTACACCTCTGCCTTCATACGCATACCCCTCAACTGCGATGAATGAATGAGTAACAAATGCTTTGGAAAAAATTGCACAGAAAACTGTTTTACATGTGTATATATGTCTGTGTGTCTGCAACACATCCCCAGGGGCAGCATACTGTCTGACCAGGAGATACGGGGGGGGGTGCCTCTGACAGGACATGGTCATGTTAAGATAGTTATTTCTGGAGCAACACTAGCATTCAGATACCTCGGCAAAAAAATACAAATATACAACTCTTTTAAATATAAAGCAATTTGAGACAAAGTCAAATTACATTGACACACATTTTATAATGAACACAGTTCTTAAACGTCAAGTAGATGAAATACTGGAAATACCTGGACTCTTCTAGTGGATGCTGAACAGTAAGTAACCGGGGATGGCGGAGACGTGTTAACTGCTGAACACCTCGCTTGAGGGAATCAATTATCTGATCTTTTTCATATTTCTGATATCGATCTATCTGCTTTTTGTCAAATACAAATACAGCAACTTCCTAACAAAAAAAAATAAAGTTTCAATAAGTAGTATGAAAGACATTTTATTATCAAAATGTTTGGATAAAACACACACACCTAAAAAGGGCAATGACAGTTTGAATTGTGAGGAATTCTTCAGATGTCCAGACTTAGAAAATGAACAATACATTGGTGATTATAGAACAAACGTAAATAGCTGTCACAAAGATTAAAGTAATGGGAAACAAAGCCTATAAGAATAACTAGCTCTCAACTGTTTAACAGCAGAACCTACCTAGGAATGTCTCCATCATACAGCTGTCAGTTATAATTATTAATATTTTGTAAATCGTTTCAGCAGTTGTTTGTATATAATGATTACTGTAGAAGTCTCCATTCAGTTCACACCTATTAACCACAATCAATAGGCTTAAATAGTGCTGGAAGGTTCCTATGGGTTAGTAGTCATTATCAGATTGTAAACTGAAACTAACTACCAGAGTGCTAGAACACAGATCAAATGCAAAAAAGAAGCATTAAGATATAAATGACTGTTGTATAAAGGACATCCAAGAGGCTCTTATTTCAAATGTATAGGTCCCCCCCTTTCCCCTCATTATCCTGATGTAGCTAAAGCATACTGAAGAGACAGAGGAGGGACTGGACATGTATGGAAGGCAATGAATGTGATTACATTAACTACACATGAGCAGTTGTTCAAACGAGAATTTAACTATACTGATATAATTAAAGAAATTAAATAGCTAAGCCAAGTGGTTATATTGTGAACAGTGATTGAAGAATTATGTTCTACACTGATTTGTGGCCTCGTAACAGAGGTAAGAAAAAAAAAAAAGGCAGCAGTTAACATAAGTCTATTATAAACAGAGCCAGATCATCCATTATGGCAATCTAGGATATTGCCTAGGGCCCAGGCAATATGAGGGGGCCTGGTTGCAAGTGATGGGTCACAGACAGAGGCACTGCTGTTGCTGCCAATAACATCTTTTGTCAGATGCCCTTTTGATTGAAAGAGACCAGCATCATTCAGTTGCTCCCACTTCATTAGAGCCACAATTCCAGTACCTGATAGCAGCAGTCTCTGTGTCAGAAGCACTGAATCAATAGATGTGTGGTCTCAATATGGTACTTTGCCTAGGGGACGATTGAGCCTTAAACGGTCTCTGATTATAAATATATAAATGAAGGTCTGATGGTCCTGATTTCCTCTCAAATTCAAGTTCCATGCAGTCATGGTCTCTGATCAGCCATTCAAAGTATCATGTTTTGTTGATAGTTTGAAGTACTTTCCCAAACTGCAGACTAACCTCTTCATTAGTACACAGAGCAGAAACAAGGGCTGTAATTCAATCTCGCACATGATTTATCCCCCCAGTTGAGTGGCTCCCTGCAGAAAACTTAGAATAACGTCCCGCTCAAAGGTATTTGAAAAAGTCAAACCTAAACTAACCTTTTTGAAATCTGTTTGCTCAGTTAATTGCTTTTTTTCTGTAATAGTGAATCATTATTGATTCTGAATGATGACATGTATGCATCAATGTCCCCCCCTTACTCTGTCTTTCCTTTTCCTTATCTCCACTCTATTCTTCATTCTTCCATCCCTCATCATCCACCTGTTCCCTTACCCCTTCCAGCACCCCCCCCAAAAGGGAGCAGAGAAGTATCTAATGCATGTCAAAATTGTACTGCATCTCCTGTAGTTGTGGTCGATCCGGACATAACTGAAGTATAGAAAAGTCAGTTGCAGTGTGCTCTTTGCCAACGGTGTTAAGGCCTAATGAGAGGGCCCAAGAGGAATGCAATGCTTTAAAAGATATGAAGAATTGGGAGGGAGCCTATACTAAGGGTGGGGTATCGAACACAAAACGCACCTCCTAGCGCTCCCTGTTTGGCACATAAGAAGGGGAAACCCGGTCCTCCCACAATCTCAGGCTAACCAACAGCCTTATAACTTTTACTTCCAAGTACATACCAAGAAATGTTTGCCTCGTAAGCAAAACAGGTTAAAAATGGAGCTTCCTGCCAAGAGGGAAATTTCCAGTGAAAAGTGCAGATTTTCCCTTTTTTTCTGCTGCAACCCACCACTGTATGTATTTTACTTATGCAGTGCCAACAAGCATACTTGCCACATTACAGTTTACATTTAGCATAGTAAGATACAATGAGTGCAATTAAGTGGTTTTACAGACAATTATCATAAGGGGAACATTAGGTGAGCATACATTAGGATAGGATGGGTGACATACAGATACAAGCAGGTGGATGAGAAAGTGCAACTTTTGACAGTTGTGCATTTGCAATATGGTTTACGGGTAACGATAGTGCTACATTTAAAAGGTGCTTTTTCAGCTTGGATTTGAAGTTGTTGAGGGTTGAGGCTTGGTGAATGCTGGGTGGAAGGGACTTCCAGAGATAGGGAGCAGCAAGGGCCTTCAGTCTCAATAGTGATAAGTATTACTATCCCTTTAATCTCTAAGATATATTTTTTACATGTTGTCAGGTTTATGTCCCCAAATAAAACAAGGGTACTCCCACTGCTGACAGATATTGTACTAAAAAATTATAACAGCTCAAACTTGAATTTTTTTAGGTGCAATATCACAGTGGCCTGAAAATTTACAGTGGCGCTGTTGCTACACCTTCCTATGGAGATTTATGGTCTACAGACCAGAGCAGTCCATAGGACGGTGTAGCAACAGCGCCACTGTGATATTGCACCTAAAAAAATTCAACTTTGAGCCATTATAATTTTTTTAATCAAATATCTCTCAGCAGTGGGAGTACCCTTGTTTTACTCAGGGGATAAACCCTACAACATATGCTTTTACATTTTAATTATTACTATACCTTTAAAGAAGCAGAGAGCAGGGAAGGAAATAACACCGCATTGATAAGAGCTGATGATGAGATGTCACAAGCACAAAAACACCCCCCCCCCAAAAAAAAAGTACAGTTTCTCTTATATTCTTCGAATAGGACATGCAAAAACAAAATAAGGAAGACGTTGGCACTGTAGTGTAGGCAAATTATGTTTAACATTTCCACCACTTCAAAGATACTAATATATTTTTAAAACAATGGAATTTCTTACTGTAATCAGCACTGACAGATAAAAAATTATACCATGCTGGTATGATTTGCAAATGAGGAATCACTTGCTTTTCTACCTATTGACTAGTATGAACAAGTGTTTCCAGAAGACAGCACTATGAGACATTTTTTTTTTTTTAATAACTAATGCCAGGTGACTGCATGACCACCTGGCACTAAACCCATTTATATCATCCCTTGTTCGAAAGGGAAGAATTTCCCCTTTCCACCAAGGATACCCGCAAGTTTCTAGGAGGTAGTGGGGCTAGGATAAGATCTCAGTTAAAGTTTTCCCTGTCTCCATGCACTAAGCTACCATCCCAGAAGACTCTTATGAGCTACAGGCCCAGCATTGCATGTGCAAGTTTATGTTATTACATCCTGACACAGCCCCTCCAGGAGGACCAGGGCCGGATTTCCCGTAAGGCAGAGTAGGCATCTGCCTACAGGCGCACCCTACAGAGGGGCGCCTGCCACTACAATTGATTTTTTTTTGACTTGGCGAGGCCTGCTATGCTGCGCCGAGCCGCCAGCCACCGCGTTGTAAGGTGTGAGCTCTCCCGGCTCTTTAGCAATGCATAGCGCTGGGAGATAAAATCTCCCAGCGCTCTGCATTACTAAAGGAAAGGCCGCGCAGGAGCTCCAGCAGCTCCATGTCTGTGACCAAGCACAGATCTCTCCAGCCGCTGGACCACCAGGGATATAGGAAACGGATGTGGGGGAGAGAATGAGGCTTAACCCTTTGAGTGCCAGAGTGGTTCGCAACGCATTGCAAAGCAATGCATTGTGTACCACTCTGACACTCAAAGGGTTAATTTGGAGATAATGAGAGCAATGTGAGGTCAATATGGGGATGATGGGAGGCAAGCGATGTGGAGCTGATGGGGGTCAATGTGGAGCTGATGGGGGGCAATGTGAGGGCAATGTGGAGCTGATGGTGATGGGGGTCAATGTGGAGCTGATGGGGATCAATGTGGAGCTGATGCTGATGGGGGTCAATGTGGAGCTGATGCTGATGGGGGTCAATGTGGAGGTGATGGGGGTCAATGTGGAGCTGATGGTGATGGGGGTCAATGTGGAGCTGATGGTGATGGGGGTCAATGTGGAGCTGATGGGGGTCAATGTGGAGCTGATGGTGATGGGGTCAATGTGGAGCTGATGAGGGTCAATGTGGAGCTGATGGTGATGGGGGTCAATGTGGAGCTGATGCTGGTCAATGTGGAGCTGATGCTGATGGGGGTCAATGTGGAGCTGATGCTGATGGGGGTCAATGTGGAGCTGATGGGGTCAATGTGGAGCTGATGGTGATGGGGGTCAATGTGGAGCTGATGGGGTCAATGTGGAGCTGATGGTGATGGGGGTCAATGTGGAGCTGATGGGGTCAATGTGGAGCTGATGGTGATGGGGGTCAATGTGGAGCTGATGGTGATGGGGTCAATGTGGAGCTGATGAGGGTCAATGTGGAGCTGATGGTGATGGGGTCAATGTGAGGGCAATGTTGAGATGATGGGGCAATGTGGAGCTGATGGGGGCAATGTGAAGGTGATGGGGGGCAATGTGAGGGCAATATGGAGATTTGGAGCATTGTGGAGATGGCGGGGGGGGGGGGCGCTTCAGATATCTGTGGCTACAGGCTCCTGAGATGTAAATCCAGCCCTGAGGAGGACCCAGTAAGTAAAGAAAATGCACCCCTTCCCAGCATCTCTTACTACTGAGACTGTCATGGGTGGAGTCTTTAGCAGTTCTGGAGGGTATGCTGAGGACTTTGCCCCGAATGTAATTAGCATCATTGTCTGGTAAAAGTTACCCCAATAACTGACTACATTACCAGTATCAACTAGCATTCAGAAACTTTGGATATTGATATTATGTTAAACCCATCAATGCTAAAGGAGGTGTCTAACACACTGCAAAAGAGGTAAAACATGACTGACTAATAAGAGTTCCACAGGGATTCCACTTTAACCTAAATTATTATACCACAGAAAAAAAAAAAAAGATTAAGAATCACTGGGTTAAACCATTCTTAGCTATTTAATTACTGTTTATATAATTTTGTTCATTTATTCTATAGTCAGTCAAAAGTAGAGAGCTTCAAGTAAATTACATCTCACACCCATCCTCTAATGTTTGTGGTTTGTCCCACTCTGATGACATCACAATATGAGCAACAAGTGTTAGAACAAAGTAAATACACTCATGCTCACATTCAGCTGGTGATGCTAGGAAATGGCTCAATAAGTTGTCATCCACTTATAATGGATGACAAATTTTATGGCACAGGGTGACATTCTATATCATTATCACTAGTTTTATTACCTGGGATAAAGGTTGCCTTTATTGTAGTAACTGTTATGATTTAAAGTGATAGGCTAAAACTACAACTGGGAGCAATAGCACGTCACTGTATAGAGCCTCACCGAGAGGCTCAGATAGATGAATTAAACAAAAGCTATTATAGATAATTTGTATGTATGTCTTTAAACCTAATGTAGCATCGACTAAAGCAATTTATATTTATAGAAATGTTTTTAACCCCTTGGATAAGTAGTGTGTTGTAGACAAACCTAGCATACAAGGTTCATAAACACAAAGTAAAAGAGGAGTAATTAACCCTTTGAATTCCAAAGGGGAACACAACGACTTTCCGTTGAAGGCGTTGCTTACACCTCTGGCGTTCAAAGGGTTACAAGGCAAACTGAATGAACTTTAGGATTATAAAACGTCACAAAAATTCCAGTGATTTAAATTGAGCTTTTAAACCCCTGAAGAGTGTCCTAAGGCATTGAGAAGCAATGTGTTGGAGATCTCTTTAGCAGTCAAGGTGTTAACCCTTTAAATGTCAGATGGATGTCTAGAGAATAGCGGTGTCATAACTGTGATTTATATTGGTGCTTTAAATTGAGCCGGTTCTCTATGTGAGGCTCTAACACTCTTTGAAATAGGCTCAATTTAAATCAGTATACACTATAGTGATGAGTCTGTGTCTCTGCTCCTGTCATTATGGGCCGGTTGTCCTGGGGGGCAGAAAACATGATCCTCTGCCTCTTCACTCCTCAGCATACTAATAAGAGTGCTCTTTGTGTATTTTAAAGGTATCAGACGTGCTGGTGAGCATCCAGCCACAGCTGTTTTATCTGCAATGGGTAGGACAGACACTTAAACACAGAAGACACTAATTCAGTATACACAGGACAATGAAGAAGTCTATGATGCTGAGGAGTGAGGAAAACAGGAATCCAGCAGTGGATCTCAATTTCTAAGAGCTGAGGGAAACTGATCATGCAGCAGGTTACGTGAGTGAGAGAGAAAGAGATGACAGCATGAGAGAGCGTGTGGTCGTATGGGTTTCCATAAGTCTCTTTCCCTGCTTGAGTCTCCCTCTCCATGTGTCTTTTCCCTCCTTCACTTACATACAAACAGAAAAAAAGGGGGGTACCCCAAGGTGTGTAGAGGTTGGGGGTATTTATCTATGCACAAGATTATTATGGCCAAAAGAGCCTGTGAAGGCTACTGTAACGGTCTCTATGCAGATGTCAAAGGCAACTTCAGACTGAAGGGATCTTCGTTTGTATGTCTTGCCTCACTTCAACCCCACATCGATTTGTTACTTTTTTTTTTTTTTTACAAGATGATACAATAAAGAAGGCTTTTATATTTCAAGCTTCCTATTTTGGATGTCTGAGTGCAACTGTATCTTTCTTTCTATAAATGATTTATTAAAACATGAATCAAAGCCCTCAGCACTGATATTCCTAAAAGCACAGATCGAATCATCGGAACAAAGCAGGGCACAAGAGAACGCCATCCCATCTCTGGAGATGGCGGGCAGGCATCCTCTTATGCCTTGCTTTGCCCTGATGAGAAGATCTGTATGTCTAGAAATGTGTCAATGCTAAGGCCGTTTTAGGCTTGTTTTAATAAATATTTATACTGTATTGGACTCTTCCACAAATGTTCCAAGCAGGGGTGAGTCACATAACTAAATCCAGAGTACATTCACATTAATGCTTAATTTGTCCAGACAGAATCATCAGTTCCTTGATAAGAACATTTTTGTTTGATCGTGAGTAAGCACTGTGTCCGTGAGAAACACGTTGATCATTATCAACAGGCCAGATATCCTTGCTTTGTTCCCACTCAGTTCTGTCTCTGTAGATTACACCACGAAAAGCAAAAGGTATTTTTTTAATTTTTGCTCATGAAGTCAATGTTTGTATCAAGGAATTGATGATTCTGTCTTTTAACACATAAAACACTGCTAAAATGTACTTTGGATTTGGATACATTTAAAGATCAATAGGGAATATTCAGTTTACACACTACCCTGCGTTCTTCATCTTCCTGAGTATATACCTCAGCTTTGGGGGCTTTAAAGGAAATTATATATCCTATCATCCACATTTAAAGAGTATTGTTTTATAGTCCATTAGAGCTAGCCTTTTGGAGAGGCTGAATTTCTCATTGTGTGAGTCACATAACCCCTGTGGTAACTACTGCCGATGAGTGCCTAAAGGGCCTACTGGCCTTTTGAAAGAGTGCTTACTACAGATGTTTATATAGGTTTATGAACATGATGAAGAAATAAGCAGGCACTTATCCATTCTTGTTCCTCCCCTTACATGTCTTTCTCAAGTCAAAACTATATGTCCCCACTACACATATCCCTCTTCCACACCCTTCCATGTCTTTCTTTCCTCCCATTGCTCAGCACCTTTTGTCCTTGGCTCTCTTCCCCTTCTCCCCACCTTACGTGGTCCCACCCGCAGCCATTTTCATGTCTCTCTCCACCCCAAGCTCTCTACCCCTCTTGCGCCTTTGTGTGAGACAGTAAGTGAAATCTACGAATAGACACGTGCAATAAAATAAGCACAAAGGACTGCTTTTGTTTACTGTTCAACAATAACCTATGTATTAAGCTTTTTACACTTACAAGGTGACCACTTTGCACTGCTTTGTCAAGAGATGGGCAGTTTAAATATTTCATTCTGCTGAGCCCCTTTTAACCTTATCTAATAACATGTCGCAGAAGAATTCAGAGTAGAATTCTTTGTTTTTTTTATGCCTGTAATAGAAGTCGTGTGAAGGGATTTTTCCCATTGAAGTTGTGCACTGGCATCTATACAGGTACAGGCAGTGGATTAGCAAGTAGCAAAGGAGCTGCCGGCAAATTCATCCATACATCTCATTGTGTATGTATGTGACACAGTGATGCTGATTTACTAATACAACAGGAGCAATTCTGGGGCAAACCAACTGCATCACCACAAGGAACACATTTCCACTGATTTAAATGGGACTTCTAACCAAATGAATGCAAAAGATGTTTCTAATGTGTTGGGGACCTCTATCATGCAGGGAATAAAAGTTTCCTTTACTCAAAGAAATGTTTAATTGTCCTCTACAATGCAGATGGTCTGAATTGATCCAGTTCTGCCAATGTGTAAAACACTGACTTAGAGCCTGGAAATTAACCAGCCCAAGCACAATGCAACATGCAAACATTTCTGGTAATTTATTCTTCAAAAAGTATCTGCATTGAAAGCTGAAACATTGATTGAATAGATCACTATTACCTTGTTCATTTCAAGAATTCACGTGTAAATATACAAATGGACTTGACTTGTTTAGAACTGATGACAAGAATCAGCTCTCTTGTGCTTTGTTCTGGGCCAATGCCAAATTTTATACAAGAATTAAGAAAATATGATAAATGTTTATTCTACATCCACAGACTTGAAGTACACAATGAAAATGTACTTCCCCAGTTGAAGTCCAAGACTCCAGAGGGTTGTGTAATGTAATGTATGCCACTCAAAGGATTAATAAAACTTACAGTAAAATGTTGCGTGAATATATGTTCTTCCATAACAAAAACACATAAAACAAAAATACCATAATAAAAACTTTGGAAAACAAAAACCTGAAGTAATATACATACCTGCTTGGTAGATTTCTTAATGCCATTGAAAATTTTCCATGCAAGCCCATTGCCCCCACTTGCTATATGCTTCCCTACATCAAACTCCCTTGTCACGGGGTTTCCCATCACAGCACTGGTGACATCTGCTGTCACCTTTGTGACTGTACTCTTCAGCTTATTCAGCATCAGCTCCATATTTCTGCGTTTGAGTTATCTGTTAGGAACAAAGGAGGTAATTAGTAACAAATTACTTTAAGTAACAATTTTAGGATTGGAATCTGTGTTTACTTGATAAGAAAATAGATGAAGGACACGTGACACTGTGTCACAGTCAATGGAATATATTAGAGGAGGGACTGATTGAGGTCCATGCTTGGTCCTGTTCTACAATATTTTCATTAGTGATATTTCTACTTCTATTCATGATGTAGACTACAAAAGATTTGTAAAAGGATTGACATGTCAGGGTGGAATAACACAAATGGTTATTTAGGAAAACTGGAAGAATGAACAAGAGAATTGGATCTAAAAGTTTAATACTACAAAGTTCAAGATAACGCATTCTGGGCACAAAAACTCAGAGGTAGAATATAGTACTGAAAACAGCAGCTGAGGAAATGGTCTTGGGAGTTAATATTTCAGATGACTTGAAGATAGACAAGCAGTACAGTAAGGCAATGGGAAAAGTTATCAGGGTCCCGAACTGAATAGAAAGGGAGTTACTAATGCCACTTTATAGATCTCTGGTAACACCTCACCTGGAGTACTGAGTACAATTCCACAGACATGTACTGAAAGACATACAAAAATAAAATGAAGAAACTTTTAAATATATTAAAGGGGAACATTCACATAAAAAAAAAAAAAAAAAAAAAAAAAAATTTGACCATGGTTTTTAACCCTTTAAGTGCCAGAGGGGTACGGAATGCATTGCTTTATCGTACCCCTCTGGCACTCAAAAGGTTAATCAATATAACAAGATTAGCACTGTTTTTTGTTTTTTTTACTTACCTACGAGTGGAGATATGAAGTCTTCAAATTGGGCACTTACGCATTCTGCTGCACCCTGTATGTGCCGCACGAAGCCGCAGGGCTTCCCACGTCCCTCCCAGCTGCCCAGGGAGCACGTTCATGCTTCCCTTCGTAGCTGTATTTCTGTGGGCTAACGTTACAACAAACTCTATTTACAATGCTACCGAGGTTGCAACCTCAGTAGCATTGTAAACGGAGTTTGCTGTAACAATAGTCCACAGAAATACAGCTATGAAGGGAAGCGTGAATGCACTCCCTGGGGCAGCTGGGAAGTCCTGCGGCTTCGTGCAGCACATACAAGGTGCCGCAGAATGCGTAAGTACCCGATTTGAAGGCTTCATATCTCCACTCATAGGTAAGTTGAAAAAAACAAAAACAAAACAGTGCTAATCTTGTTTTATTGATTAAAACCCATGTTCAAATTTTATTTTTAGGTGAATGTTCCCCTTTAAACAAATAAAAAAAATTCTGGAGGGAAGAAAAGTATGATACTTAAAAAAGAAGGCATTGCCTATAAGGAGGAAGACACAGAAGTAAATTTATGGAAGGTTGATAGATTTATAGAACAGCATCCCAGCAGAAGTGGTAGAGGCTAATAAAATAAAATAATTAAAAAATGCCTAAGAAATAAGTAAGACTGTGCATTGTATCTGGATAGGAAATTGGGCACACTGGATGGGCTGATTTGGACAGCAGATAAGAACCAATCTGTTATATTAACCCTTTGAGTGCCAGAGGGGTAAGCAATGCATTGCTTCACACCCCTCTGGAACTCTAAGGGTTAATAACTTCACTTTTTTTCATGACTGAATCAATTTCCACTGCTTTAAATAAGTGAAAATATTTAAATAGTAACAATAATATTAACAATAATTATTATTAGATTGCCTGGATGTTATCAAGAACCTAATAACACTCCAGTGCAAAACGCCAGGACTGTTATGCAAAAATCAAAAGAGGAGCAATTCTGAACCAAACCAACTGCACCATAGGAAGGACATCTAAATTGTCATTGATTTAAATTAGCCATTAGAACCTTTGAATGCTAGAGGTCTCATGCACAGTGGCATATCAATAGTGGTCGCAACTACAACCGGGCCAGTAACTCCAGGGGTCCAACCGCCCCCTGGTAGACCACTGCCACCAAACACAAGCTTGGTAAGCTGAAGTCTGTGGCTATTAGCAGCTCCCTCGTCGTCCACAGCAGTCTAGTAATGCAGAGCTCTGGGATATGACATCATCTCCCAGCGCTCTGCATTACTGGAGAGAGGACTGCACAGGAGTTGCTAAAAGAGGTCTGTGCAGAAGGAGGCACAGACCTCTCCTGACACAGCATGCTGCTGGCAGTAGGAGTTGGCCAATGGGGGCCACTGTGGAGGTGGCCAATGGGGGTCACTGTGGAGGTAGCCAATAATGTGAAGGTGGACAATGGGGGCAATGTGGTCGGGGGCCCCATGGCAATTTTCTCACCAGGGCCCGGCGGCTTCTAGTTACGCTTCTGCTCGTGCACTGTTTTTTTGGAGCATTCAAGAATTAAAAATACCATTTAAATTAATGAGTGCATAGGAGACTTATATTTGACCACTCTCTGCACAGTGATGCCTGGATTACATTGCAGCTGATCATGTTATCACTGGATTTAGCTATAAAATTCCCCATAGTTTTCAACAAGAATCTCTGAAATAAAACAAATAATATAGGCAAAGGGTGGTACATGTGTTAGCCAAAGATAAAGCAGAAGACTGGATGAGTAAAAGTTATACCTTTATTGGCTTTAAGGTGCAAGCTTTCAAGACCACTTAGGCCTCTTAGTCAGGAATGTTAGCAAAAACACAACCAGTGAAACAACTTAGTTTAATAATCAGGATGATGTACTCACTTTATTGTGCAGGTTAGGTATACAATGTTTTGGAGGACTCCCTGTCCCAACAAAGGGAGATGGATACCGCCTGATTTAGAGAATGACTGGCTAGCAACACAGTGGGGGAGATGCACTAAGGCATGATAATGAGGTGATAAAGTAGAAATAACTTCTCAGAGATTTAACTTCTCCAATTTCTAAGTTATTCTATGGAGCCAATGCACTAAGATTTCTTACATGAGAGAGGTCTTTGTTCATAGGCACCACAGAATAACAGAAGTGATATCACTGGAGAAGTCATCCTCACAACATCACATTTTAGTACATAACCCCCACTGTGTCTGCCACAGAACTAGGGGGAAGCTGTATCAGTGGCCCTGAATCGTTTGAACATCAATTATATGTTAACTTCAGTTATTATCAGAAAAAGGCACTTATCCCCTTAAGGACCATCAGACATTTTTTTTTTCACCATTAGATTTAGGGGTGCCCGACCAGCGTGCAGCCACGCAAGGACAGCCATGACAGTCCTGGCATGTAATTGGCCCTTAAAGAGTTAACGCTATAAAATCAGTGACATCATTTTCCATTGATTTGAGTGGAGCTTTTAACCCCTTGAATGCAGGAGGCCTATCTAATGGATTACAAAACAAGCATTCAAAGCAGTGGTTTTCAACAAGGTTGCTGTGGCACACACCCACTTATGCATCCTAAGAGGATGTTAGTAGCACACAAAAGTGACAAGGCCCTGGTTGAGAACCACTGAACTAAATACTTCTTTTCTATAAAGGCATGGACAAAAAAGTGAATGCGGAGTTCCAAATGTATATGGAATACATTGGAACATGTTGGAAATATAACATCATATGAAACTTACATCAGTGGGACAGAGCAGACATCTTGGCAAAGAGTGATCCGTGCACATGCACTGTTCAACCCTGTCTCATCAGTGATAGGTTAATTGCCAAAGGGGGAGTTGCATTGTACTGTAAGGTACAGGCAGGGATGGACTGTGCAGGAGCACAGATCACTTTCTCCAAGATGTCTGCTCTGTCCCAATGAGGTAAGTTTCATATGATGTTATGATTCCAACTCATGGAGACACTTAAGAAACTTTATTGCGCTATTTCCATTATTAACAAGATGCTAAATTAATCAGGCATCACTTATGTAAACATGATAGTTTACCGCCACTTGCCCTGCAGCTTGAAAAGCCCCTCCCACTTTTCTGTTATTATAGACTCCCAATAGAGTCTCTTCCATAGCAGCAAGACTAGCTAAAATGTTAATTCCAGGTCGTACTAGCAGTCTATTTATCCCCATAACAAACGGTGACAGTCCTGACACATAACCGGAGCCTGTGCCTTAAAGTAGATGTGTCAATATGGACATATGTGACACATCCACTTTAAGGACCGGTAACAGTCCTGGCATATCTTGGGTTCTCGAGATCTTGCGAGCACTGTGAGAACAACGGGAGTCTCAACTGACTGCTCCAAGACCGGAGTGGTCAGTTCCAGGCTTTCGTTCGGCAAGCCGATACACACGATCAATCATGTGTGCCAGCTTGTTGGTCCTATCAGCACTTAAAGTTCAGAGGTAACATAAAAAAAAAAAAAAAAAAAAAAAAAAAAAAAAAGTAGGAGGATTTAAGAACATATTATGAAAATTTATTACCATGCTCAGTAAAGAGCATGTTACTCTTCCTAGAGTTATTAAAGTTATAGTAGACTGCCATCTACTGATGATTGATGGAATTGGCCTCTAAGTGGAACTGTCACCTTAAAACAACTTTAGCAGTGTTAAAACAACTTTCCAAAAAAAGCCCACGTGCCTACCTGTATTCCATTAAAACTTTACACATGGTTTAAAAAAAAAAAAAATATTTACATGTGGACAAGGAAGCTGCCATAGTTCTGTTTAGAAGAGGAGATACCCTCCCTCATTGTTAGAGAAACATTCTGACTCCCACCCACTGATTTTCAAATTGTCTCTGCAGACAAACCCACTGGTGTGTAACTTTGTTTGCACATTTATCTGACATTTAACCATTCGACTCAAAGCTTTGAGTGCCAGAGGGGTTTGGACACATCCCTGGCACTCAAAGGATTTAATCACTGAGGTATGTGACTTGTAATTATAAAACATAAATAGCAAGAATGTTATACTACCACCAATATTCTGTATACAATATTATTTTAATGATTTTTCTCACCCTTTTATTATGCATTGGATACCTATCAGGCACTCAAGTGGCTACTCCTTTCACTACTCCCACACAAAGATACATTTTCTTTTACTGTAAATGGCTGCTGCATCCTGTTTGGCAGATGGTGGGTTAAATCAGTGATTGTACTGATTGCTCTCTCTCCTAGGAGTCAGCAGCAGTTCACTTTAGTCTCATATATTGTACCTTCACATGGCAGGAGTTAGTAATAGACTTGATAAGCATTTTAGTTATCCTATATAAAATACAGCTTCAGGTTTTTGTTTGAAATGTGTTACAATTTCTATGTGAAATAGGGAAACTGTCATACTTACTATATTACTAGTCACTGCTGCTTTGCATAACACCAGTTTTCATTTTTAGATGAGAAATGTGTTGCACTCTATGGCAATCTAAGCATTAATTGGGGGAAAGGGTTTTTTTTTTTTTTTTTTTTTAGCCCTTAGGGAGAGGGAACTTACAGAACCTCCTGCTCATCAGATTAGAAGCACAGCCACTTGTGGACAGCAGCTTTAGGAACCCCCCCTTCCCCATCAGTTGTTAAATACATTTAACCCTTTGTCTTCCTAAGTGATGTAAAGTGCATTGCACATTTACACAGCTGGCAGATCAGCTGGTCTTGTGGAAGTCCCTTGCACAGGCCTTTGCCAGGAGGGGACTGTATTGCATAAAAAAAAAAGAAAAAAATGCTAATATCTTGAAAACCATTTTAATAAATAAAACACATATAGAACAACATTGCCTAAGTTGCTTTAAGGTGACAGTTCCACTTTCAAATATTATCCCTCACTCATTAAATTGCTATAATTAGATATGCTCTCACAGACCGCATCATTCAATGCTGCCATCCCAGCCTAGTTTAATTACGCACTGGTAGTCACTGACCCCACACACACCGTCCCACTGTGAGAACTCTATAACTCTGAATGGGTTAAAAGCCCTATTTAAAGCAATAGGAGTTTGCATTTGATCCCTGTGGTGCAGCTGGCTTGCTCCATATTTGTACCAACTTGAACATTTGGAAATAAATGAATAAATAATATAAATTCAATGGCAAGAAAATAGTTCATTAAAGCCACAGTTAACATCTCACTCAAATGCACAAAGCTTAGTAATACAGGTTACGCTCTTTCAACCTAATTCTAAGCCCAATGAGATTTGCAGATGGCATTACCCATTATGTTATTAATGATATAAGAATGACATCAGAAATTACAGCATCAATTATATCTAGAAAACCATAAATACTGACACTGCAACATTTCAGCTATTCTTTCAGCATTGGCACTGAACCACAACCAATATGCACAACACTAAATCACTCTTTTAATACTAATTTAACTCTACACCGTTTTACCAAGCACAAAAACCGTGCACATATTAACACTCAAAGTAATGCTCAACAAGCGGTATAGAAGAACACTAAAAAAAAATTTTGAGTCAAATTTCCCCATTTAACACCCACACTGTAACACAAAATTATAATCTAGAAACACTGAAGCTTGTCACCAATAGAAAATCTGCACTAAAATAACACCATAGAATGTCTATGAATTCTAACTCAATAACAGCACTGCACACACCCTCAGAACTAACACCACAGCTTATAAAATAGTTATCCATTATGTAGTGTAACGGTCAGTCACTGATGGAATCATTCGTGATATTACTGACATTTATGATGTCCCACCTAGGCTATTTATGATATAATTTGTTTTATGATCAAATACATAATTTGTGATGTCATGACAAAGGATTGCTGACATTTGAGGTAATTTGTGATGTCATGTCAAAAATGTTTTTCTACTAAAAAAGTAAACATTTTAATACATTGTTTTCTGTATTTTACAGCAGTCAATAGTGCATGGGATGCCATTTTCATGTAAAAGTCACACTGTTTTATTTATTTTTAAACCAACTTACTTGCTGGTGAAGTGCCAGCAGCTTTAAGTGAAAAGATGCAGCTTGGCCAATGCAGAGTCCCTCTGCATAAAAATAACCAGTCTAACCACTGGTTTTCTTCCAATGTCATTTTCTGTTTTTACTATGTAAACAATTCCTTCACGCTCATAGATTGGATATATTATACAAATAAATAAAATTATATAACAAAGGCCCAACCCCATTTAATCAAAACAAAGAATAATTGGGTCTTATCACCCCCATTAATCCATACACTTCTAGGATTAGAGAAGGGGGGGGGGGGGTTCCTACTGGATAATGCAATTCTGACAGCTCAACAAACTGCCACAGGTATCCTACTGAACTCCCTGCGTTCCTGTTGATTTACTTCTTTTGTCCTGGTTATGATGCACACGCAGCCAAGCCTACACATGCTGAGTCCCTCCTCAACCTGTATACACATAGACTGATGTATGGTATTAACCCCTTGACTCCAACATTGCTTCCAAGTCAGGCCCCCTCTCTGAGGAAGATTATCCGTCCCACAGGCCGATCCCCTGATACTTTACCTGATATCTATATAATGGATATTTGGATATGTAGGACAGGTGGGGTTGGCTCTCCTCCTGTCAGACCGCTCCACTTCTTTCCCTTCTCAAGCGACTCCACATCTCACAACATCTGACAAATAACCTCGTCACTTCCGGGATGTGCAAGTGTCAATACAAAGAGCCGGGCAAGGAGGGGCGGAAGAGGAGGAGCTCCTGTCTGTCAAATTCAGTGTTCTGCTATCTGTTTATCTCCGGTTGTAATAAAGATATCAGGCTCATATTTATAAAAGCCAGGTAGAGTTATTCTGGAGTAAACCAACTGCACCTTAGAGGACAAATAAAAAATCACTGTTAAATTAGCCAAGTTTTTAACATGTCCAATACTAATACAATGGAAACCTCACTAGCATTGAGGAGGTTAAAAGGTTCTATTCAAGTGTATGGAAATTTAGGATTTTTTATTTTCCAGTATGGTGCATTTGGATTACTCCACAATAACTCCCGTTTGCTTTTATAAATATTGGTCAACATTTCCTTTTAATTTGTAATCCATTTATTCAAATAAACGTGCCAATTACCGTTAAAGTGCCAGATGGGTCCTTCACCTATGGCACTCAAATGGTTAATTAACATAATTAGAACCAAATATAATACTGCATATTTATTCGTGACATTCATTCTACTGAGGACCAAAGGGTTAAGGTTTACTTTTCAGCCATTCTGCAGGCAGATCAGGGTCCAGCAACCCGTGGTTCTCCAGACACTGTTGGATTACACATTCTGTAGTCTTCTGCCAGGCAATATCTCACATCAGCTGAAGCCCAGTAAATCTCCATTCCTTGACTATGGAGATAGTACAGGTTTTGGGGGTAACGATGCTTTTGCACAGGTTCAAACGTTTCTTAGCAATTTCGCAGGGCTATTCCAAAGACCTGCACTAGGATATGCATACACTAAACTGAACTTATGTTTTTGCAGTTTTAAACACTAGTGAACTGACTGCTGTGACATGATTGATGTACTGGGCTTCAGGGAAATAGCCACCACGCCCCAAGAAGCACAGCATATCTATACATATATTTCTCCCACATGGTGCAGTTTAGTCAATATTCCACTTTACACGAATATATAAAAAAGGTATGGAAATAGCTCTGAACGTGTAAACAAACTTCCATTGCATAATTACAGTCTAAGCCTGTAAAACAGCCTAACAGTACGCAAACTACTTCTACATCTATTTAACATAAGTAAGTTACAATTCACATTCTGTAAAGTCGCACATGTGACGTAATACCCATAGTCCTTTTCTGCGAAGCCAGTATCACATGACCGGGTCTGGCACCGAGTAACGTCAGTCGTTGGGGATGGCGGCAGATTTGACTCCCAGGTTCCGTAGGATTCGCAGTGTTGGAGAGCTCAGGGCTCACAAGCTCAGGAGAGGTAGATGATAGGCTGTTGGGATACCGTCACGGTTCCTGCGACTCTAACGATATTTCTATATTTGCATCACGATAAGAGATGACAGACACTCTGTCCACCTGCTGTTGGTGATCTGTATAGTGCTTGGATAGTTGTTGACATTAGACACCTGTAGGGTTACCACATTTCCATTCTGCCATTCAGGAACACTGTGGTCATGAGCATACCTGGGGACTTTCAAGATGAGCTGACCCGCCTGAGATCTTTGAAATATTAACCCTTAAAGCTTCCAGTAATGTAGATATTCTGTAATGTACATGCTTGCTCTAACCCGGAGGTGTTCCAGTCAGTCCTCATGAAACTTTTTAACATGGTACAATTTAGAGATCTCACTGCTTAAACACAAACAAGACAAGCAGGACACCTTCCCCTGTCATTCTGGTACAAACAGCACCAATCTAGAGACTAAAGAAACATTTAATTGAAGCAAATCATATAGTAGGTAACACAGAACTCTCTCACCCTGAGAATTTGGCCATTCCCCCTGAGATTTGTGTCAAAACCCTGAGTCTCCGGGTCAAACCCTGAGAGTTCCCAGATATGGTCAGGAGAGTGTTCTCTCCAGCTCTAGGGCAGCTATGTGGGAGGGGTCAGTATAGATCACTGGAATTTAGTGCGCAAATTTACCTTTATCTGGCGCATCCAGAGTTTTATACACTATAGGGAGTACTGTCCATTGACTGCTGTGACAGAAAGTAATGTCTGAGGTGGTTTACAAGATAATATACAGCATGCCCAAAGCCTTAGACTAGTATTACACTACAATAAAATTGTACTGCAGCTCCTGTTTGATGTCAGGATCAAGGCACAGGTCTGTCTCAGAGCTCTGTCTGGAAGCCATTTTCTTGTAGCCCAGCAGAGGCATCACTTTGTGTCACAGCAGACAATGATCGGTTCTCCTAGTGTTTAGATTCTTTGTTCAGGGTTTTTGTATTGTCCCTGAAGGGGGCTGCCCGGGCATGGGACACACACATAAATTCCAGGACGGTCCCTGGCAATCAGGGACATGTGGTCACCCTAGTAACCACACGTTCTCCTTATCATTGCAGTGCATATTCAAGTATTGCAGTGTATTTAAGTACTGAACATGTCAACAGCTTTGTTTTTGGATTAGGGTTGCTTTAAAACTAATGGAGGTGTGCAACGTATTGCTTGCTTCACAGTGCGTTGCACACCACTCTGGTCTTTAACTATTTGAGTGCCATCTGGGTACGCAATATTGATTCGTACAGATTCATACCTCTCAAGTGTCCCTCTTTGAGATCCACATCACTCTGTCCCTCTTTTTAGGAAATCAGACTGCATGATGTGTATATAAGTGTATCACATTGCTCCCCAACAATAAAATGCACATTAATGTTTGTTTAAACTTCAGTAGATGTGTTTATAAATGAGTTTATTCAGTTACACAAAAAGAGGTCAATAAGTCTAGAAATAACCTAAAAATTATTGTCAGTGCCACTTCCCCAGCAACACCATCTAAAACAAAAGTGTCCCTCTTTGGCCACTGAAATTGTTGGGAGATATGTAGATGTATAGCCAGACACTTTACTTAACACTCAGATTCATAGAAAAAAGAAATACAAAAAACTGTGGCCAGAGATATATCAACCTGTATATAACACATCACTATAGCAAATATAAAATGCAGGTTAAATACGTTTGTGTGTGTGTATGTATGTATGTGTGTGTGTGTGTATATGTATGTATATATACTTCTTTTTTTTTTTTTTCTTTTTCTTTTTTTTTTTTTTGGCTTTTAATCTATGTTTTATTATAGCTATGGCCTCCGTCTTTTATTTTATATTTATTTGCCATTTTAAACAAATGTCTGGCTATTCACTTATCCATGCAAAATGTATCCTGCCATACAAAGCAATTTAATTACAAGGTGGGGGTGTTTCATAAGATATACAGTATTAGAAAACAGGGGCAGCACCCGTGGGACTTGTTAAAAAAAATAAACAGTCAACTTTTCAGTACATGTCAAAAATCTGTTTGTTTATTTATTTTTTTTGCCCATTAAAAAAAAAAAAAAAAAAATGTTGTTTAACAGGTCCCACGGGTGCTGCTCCTGTTTTCTAGTACTGCATAAAATTATTTTTGGGACTGTGCACCTGGTATTTATATATGAAGAGTGTATGATTTGTAAGGGGTTCTAGTTATCAGATTTAAACTGAAAAATCAAGCAGGTTCATAAAACAGATCAGATGCAAACAAAAACAGTAAACAGAAATAACTGATGTTTGAAGGATACCAAGGAAAGTCTTTTTCATAAATAAATGGAGCCACTTATGTTTAGGGAATAGTTCTCCTTAAATACCACAGGAATTATAGAACAGTTTATTTGTTCCCTGTGGCACATTTAGATTGCCCCAAATTGCTTCACTGTTTTCTGTGCTTATGATCTAAATGCATTTGATAAATATTTAATGTTGTGCTGATTGTTTCTGTAGGTTATTCAGGACCTTTTCAGGCCACCCAGTTATGGAACAGCATAATCCATGCCCTGAAGACACAAGTGGAAGTAAAGAGCCGTCGACAGCACCTAAGGACTTATGCTAACTGCTTTACTGGCTCCGATGCAGTGGATGTGGTGCTTTGCCATCTTATGCAAAACATGTATTTAAGTAGTCTTGACATTTCTCGGACTAAAGGAATCCATCTCTGTCAAGCACTCATGGATCACAAAGTGTTTGAGCCCCTCAGTGCAAAGCTATTTAGGGGTGAAACAGAACTTGTCTTTGAGGACAGCAACAATCATTTTTATCGGTTTCTGGAGACCAGAGTTACCAATGATTTCTTAGCCAGAGAGAAAATCAATGGAAAGGTGAAGAGACTTTCCAGGTATGTGTTTGTTTTCCCTTACAGTGTATTTACTTGTAGGCAGTGCTGTCTTTCTCTAGTGGTGGCACTGGACACTTTACTATAGAACTGTGTTCTAATGGCAAAGCCCTTTATAAATGACAAAGAATGGAGAACTTACTAGAACCCTCATAGCTTGCAGCCCGTTATAGAGAGAGAGAGCCTCCTGGTAGGTAATACATTAATACCCATACATATAATTTCATACCCTTCTCTGAATTGCTCCAAGTCAAGTCAATTAAGTGGGTTTCTTCATCATTTGCCCATTTCTTCATTCAAACGTCCTCCTGATGGGGTAGACCTGTCTCTCAATAGGCTTACCAGACACCAAATGAAATTGCTTCACGTTTTACTCTTTGCTGCCATTAAGACCAACCTTACCCAGTGTATATCCCCACACCCTCCAATGGTGGCTCAGTGGTTGAATAAATCCAACTTGGTCCTTAGAGCTGAATGATTGACGTCCCTTACCAGTAGGGAAATACTGGGCTATATAAGTTCTGGCAGATTTGGGAACCTTACATTACAAGTATGCCCCTGACAAGAAGGCTGTGTACACTCTGTTTCCAACACACATCATGGTATCTTCTGAATGACATTAGGCTTACCTCATAAGTCTTTACCTACATTAGTCCTGTCTATTCCACCACTGGATTGAAGTATTGGTTTTTGTTTTCACTATGCCGGGGGTGGCTAGACATGCTGTGGGGGATCGTGCTTATACTGGAGATCGCTGTGAGTCTTCTCTTTCTTTTCTCCTTATAGCCCTCCCTTTTGACCCCCCCCCCCCTTTGTTTTTGTTTCCTTCTTCCTCTCCCCCCATGCAGCATTCACATATTTGCAGATTGCATTCCCTGCTCTTCTTACCATTCCTTTTGCTCATTCTTATGTAGATATGCCATTTGAAACTGTACCGATGGTGGGAGTGGTCAACTGATTACCACAAGATTTTATTGCTCTAGATGATTCAAGTGTACTATTCATTTTATTTGTCACCATTTCTTGATTTGCATAACCTTGTGCTTCCTTTCCCCTTTTGTTTTTCTCCATTGTCCTTCTGCTGTTTGTACTCTTGATATTTTAAAATAATAAAACACATTTGAACACAAACTTCCCCCTGATGATCAAAAGCAAGCTCACTGAAGGGTATCTGAAGAAGTAACATGAGCAGAGAGGGCTTCTGGGAGTTCAGTATCTGACATCCCCAGAATGGAGAGCTCTTGGAGCACGGATGCTCCCCTTTTGCCATAGCAAGAGAAGCTTACTGAACAGGGTTTTTTTTATATTCCTTGGAACATGCGACCTGAAGACACAGGTTTGTTTTCTTACCTTAACCTCTTGAGAGCCAACAAGGTGAGCAAAGCGTTGTGAAGCAATGCATTGCACATACCTCTGGTGCTCAAGAAGTTAACATTCTAATATACTTGTCTTAATTTTGTCCAAGGAGACACCTAATGTGGGGCAAGATGCACACTAATTCTATATATTCTTTTTTAAAACTTGTAAACTTTATTGAAAATCGATTTAAAATCCATCATTCCTTATTGCAAGTAGAGATTATAAAATTACTCCGGCTCTGAGTGAATGAGTCACATGTAGGTATTCACATGAGCTGGATTTTGGCGTAAAGGCAACCAATCTTACCACTGGTTAAGTAAGATACATGCACACAAGAAGGCAAATTGTATCTGAGCAATAACTTGCCAGATGCTAGCTCTGTTTGCCAAAAACATAGATCATGAGTGGGATAGAGGAAGGAAATAAGTAATACATTTCCTAATTCCTAGGTCTAAATGTTAAACTAGGTATGTTTTAAGGCTAAAGTGTATCCTGTCTTGTATCCACGTCCTTGAATGACCTCAGATTAAACTCTTTCATGATGCTGGCAATTAATAGTTTCCTATTACCAGCGCTGCAGTGTATTCCTCAACACATTCGGCCTCTAGGTGGCAGAGGACGAAAGGTGATATTAATTAAAGGTAGAACTGTGTGACTCCATCACATCGCAGTGCACTGATATTTGTATATTTCATTATTTATTGAGTCTAAATTCCATTTTTTGGTTATACTGGACAGTATTATGAAATTAACTGAAATACACACTTTATGACAGAGTATATCTGAGTACTTTCTATATGATTGGCTTTCGCAAACTGCAGATATTATTTGCATAAATAGTCCCTGCCGATGCCCACTTTCACCCCTCTTATTTGTTTTGCTAATGGAACCCCTTGCTAGTCATGTTAGGAAAGACCCGTCCATTTCGGGACTTGCGTTTGGCTCCCTTGAACATAAATTGGCGATGTTCGCAGACAGTATTATGTTCACTGTCTCTAATCCTGATATCTCTTTGCCACATGTCATGCAAGCTCTACACTCCTTCTCTACCCCCTCTAACTATAAAATCAATATGACAAAGTCCGAAGCCTTGTCTATCGCCTGTCCCCCTCCCCCTTTGCTTCTCTCATTGCAACAATCCCTCCCTTTCCATTGGTCTTTAACAGCCATTAAATACTTAGGTACTTTTCTATCCCCTATTCTAGAATATATCTTCTCGTTAAACTACTCTCCTCTACTGAAGGCTCTTGCCCGAGATCTGAAGTGCTGGGAACTGCTTTTTCTTGTCATGGTCTGGCTGCATAAGTGTTCTTTGGTGTTCCTGTCCCCTGATTACGCACTCAACACTTCATCTCCCCAAATCTTGTGGCGGTTTAGACCTCCCTAATGTACTCAAATATTGCCAGGAGGCTATTCTATCCACTGTCTATGACTGGACACACAACAGAGCCTCTAAACAATGGGTTGCTAGGGAAAGATAATCTATCCCTCCAATTGATCCCCTAATTGACGTCTTCCTACCTAAATCTCACCTCTCCCCCAAACTGAGACTCCATCCTATAATTTTGGTAGTATCTGCCACTCTGCTTACCTGTAATAACAAAAACTCTCTTTATTCTTCCCCCTCCTGGGCTTCCCCTCTTTTTCTGCCTCACTGTCTCACTACTCACTCGTGGCCCGGGATTTCCCTGCTTGGTCCAATTCCCCTGCCAATCGTATATCCGACTACGTCTCTAAAGGCCGAATTTTAGACTTCGCTGCTTTGTAGAATCTCCTCTCACCAATGAGGAGGTTTTGGAGATTCCTCCGAATCAAGCATTTCCTTGAATGCAACCTCATTAAGCCATGCTGGATGTCTTCTGCACCCACTGCATTTGAACTTTTGCTACTGTCCAAGACTCATTTGAGGGGCATACTAGGCAGATTAATGGCATCTTGTCTGTTCCTCACCCTCCCGCAAAAACGCCTTACGCCCTGTCCTGGGGGAAAGAAACCAGGGAAACTTTGGAATATGGTTATATGTATAGCGCTCTCCCATATTTGTATATTTGTTTAGTTTTATTGTCTTAGACCTTACACACGGGTTAAGTGATTGTAGTCGCTGTTTAGGGATACACCTTAGTATAACCATTTTGGTGTCCTGATTTTTATTTTTAATTTTATTTTTTCTTTATTATAATTTTATTATATCTTTTCAATTGAGAGTTTACCAGTTGAGCTCAATTTCTCCACATAGATTGTTTTTAACTCCATAAAAATAGTCTGTTCCATTTGATAATGATAGAACAGGGGTTATAAGATTTATAAATTCTAGCGGTGAAGCAGCGATCAAGACGCTCAAGACCTTTGCACATGTCTTGGTTTTTGCAAGCCTTCCAACCAAGGAATTACTATTGTAAATATTTCTCCAAAATTTTCTCTAAACTTCCCACCATTTAAAGCACCTACAGTACTGAAAATGAAAATTAAGTTTTCTCAACTTTCCAGTGGGGAAAAAATTCTGTTCATTTCCCTGACCTAAAAATCATGCCATCAGGGATGCCGCACATACCGGACACTCAAACTTGACTTCCCTTCAAAAAAAGGTAGACAGGGAAAAACTCTATCCTTCCCCTAACATGTTTCGGCATATTACATGCCTGCGTTAGAGGTGTGGCAAGGGGGGCCAAAATCAGAGGTATTTATACCTGTAGGACTCACCTCTCGGGTATGGAGGTGAGTTTCCAAGGCCTAAAAGGCACCATGTTTGTATTAGTGTTTACTATAATCATTGTGTCAAACAGAATACTAATACTGGATCACATCCAGATTATGTAATAAACATAAATAAAATATATAAAAAATATATCTATATATTTTCTACATCTTCCTTTGAGTTTTGAGCATATTTCCTTATGTTGAGGTAGCACCTGAGAAGGTCCATTTATTGATTGATTATAATTCTCTATATAATGGGTTTATTTACTTTCCCTGCATAATAATGGAGATACAAGTATATACCTTCTTTATTTTTCTGAATTTGACGAACTATAGACAGTGCAGTTTCATATTTTCCAACCTCTAATTGCCCCAGTCAGATTTCTCAGTAACATATTGTAGAGCAGTATGTAATTTGTCTTATTGTATGAACGGGGAGTCCCATGTTTTTTCAGTCATAGGATCAGAAAGCCATAATTGTAAGGACCACATTCATTTTTTTATTTTTTATTATTTTTTTTTAAATAACAATGGTTAATATAGCCTGTCAGCTATTCAAAAATATGGATTTATTTATCTATCAAGTCAAGTGACAATTCTGCTATTTAACAGACAACTATTCTTGAATTGTTAGGTACTATCAGTCGTTGGGCTTTACTGGCCTATTAGTTCATGTGTGCTAGTTAATTAGGTTTTTATTAAAAATCTCAGGCAGTATTTGACATATTGGACACCCATGCTATAAGGATTCTATGCTAAATATAAAAAATATAATTTAAAAAAATGCCACTGGGCGCCATATGGTTTCTGCTCAAGCGAGTTGACTACAAGATGTGTTGAATACTAAATAAAGACTTAAAGGGATAGTAATACTTCGTTTTATCTATATTTTATGTTGTAGGCATTAAAAAAACACGAAGAACGATATAAGTCTTATCTCTCAAACCGTTATGGTTTGAGAGATATTCACAAGCAAAGTTTCCCCTCCTGCCCCTTTTACTTATTGTAAGCCATCTATTCTCAGATGTGGAATGCAGTCCATAGACCTGACAGAGAATAGAAGGGGACAATCTTCTTTCTATGAGAACAATGAAAGCCCTGCCCCCCTTGACAAGCTTTTCAGGTTTTTCCCTTATCTTAATTGAAGATTGTCCCTCTCTGCAATCTACCTGGGTACCTCCCTTCTGATCTGGCTAAACAGTGTTACATCAGTAAAAGGGGCAGAAGGGGGATACTTTGTCATTTAATTACTCTTGAACTACAACTCTGACAGATTTGAAATAACACTCTCCAAAGTTCAAATACTACGATGATTAATTAGAGCTGGTTTTATTATGAAACATTACTATCCCTTTAAAATAATTACCAACTGATTCTTGCATCCTTCTATATTCACCCCCTGTTTGTTAGAGATGTCTCCAACACATTGTTTTACAATGTGTTGTAGTCCTCTCTAGTTTCTAAGGTGTTAATATGCACATTCACATTCCAAATATGAATAATTCATTTCCTTGTTCATTCTTCAGCAAAAGTGAATTGATACTTAACTTATACTCCTTGAAAGCAATAGCATGACTTCATTATCCTAGTCTGATAGATGCACATCTCGGATTGAATTTTTCTACTGTTTTGAATTTCAAGTGATTTTATTTTGCCATTTTTTTTGAAAGATTTTTCTTAAAGTGAACTTTCACTTTATAAATAACTAGTTTACATTTACACAATAAGAGTAAACCTATAAGGGACAAAGCTTCACTGCCTGGAGACACAGCACAGTTTTGCTGAGTTTCCCAGCACCATGCCACAAAATGGAGTGAGGGCTGACTAGTAAAAATACATTTTACTACTTATTAACACACTTAACAGTATTTTTTGTTTTCTTCTTTTGTGCTTATTTAAACATTTTTGTGGACGTAAGTCCAGTTGCACTTTTAAATTGTTGATGCATGTGTGAATAAATGGATTCTTCTGTTGGCTATTGATATCCAATGTTTTTGTGCAGAATTCTTTTTCTTGGCTCTAAATAAAGGGTCCAGACCATCAGTTCCAGTACAGGTAAAGTTAACTTGATTCAGAAGTAGTACGCAATGCGGTTAACAATGTGATTAAAGCACAGTTGTCTCAGGACCCCATTACTGTGATATAAATGAACGAGCTTTGCTGCTTTAAATCTGGATTGGGCAACATCAGGCCCTCCAACTGCTCCCAGATTATAACTCCCATCATTCTGATGGTGCCGTGGTCTCTCAGCAGCTGGAGGGCCTCACATTTCCCACCAGTGTTTTAAAGCAATTTATTTGTCCCTCAGGTTGTCTGGCTGTAGGCATACAGCAATACTGCTTCATAGAGAGATTACTTCTAGTTTTCTCTATGGAAGTGGGGTAATACATATTATCACACAACTGGTACAGTGCCGAAGTAGAGCTATAATAGTGGATATGTCGCTACAGACATTTAAGTTAAATAATGTATCTATTTAAACTACCTATACATCATGCTTTCTGTTTTTCAGTGAAGTATAATTGTTTTAACGATTTTTGGTTTAGTAGTTTAGACAGGGCTCAGTTCTGGTCTCCATGGGGACTTGGGCCCCACAAAGAAAATATTGTGGAGTGTTGCTGTTCAGATTCCTTCATGTCTTTTTCTTTGAAAATTTTCATTTCAAAGACAAAATCAGAGACCTTTTTAACATCAGAATTTTTTAAAGGCAATGTTCATCGAGATTTCCTCTGTTCCTGTCCTCGGCAAGCGTGGGTATTGTCTCCGCCTATCAGCTGGTAGGACCAATCAGAAATTTTAAAAGGGTCGCCTGAACATCCCTGAGCCAGTTAATTTTGGTCTTACCAGCTGGAGGACAGAGGTTTGTTACATCGCTGCTGGGACTGATATTGTGGAGGTATCTGAATTTGTTTGCCGGCATGTGTCCCACCAACAGCCATGGGATACACATTTCTCAGCAGCAGGTACCCTGGAAAGGGTCACATGGCACACTGAGTGGAGGTCTGGAGCCTTGGCGTTTCAATCCGCAGCATTCCCCCGGACCGAAAAACCGGAAGTACACGGCAGAACCACGTGGGTGGCTTTGTAGATTTGTATAGGAAGTAAGGATGGCATGCATTCCAGTGTTCGAACGCAAAACTGGAAGGAAGACCCACTACAAAAAGAAATGCTGGCGCGAGGCTCCAGGTTGGATGTAAGTTAAATTTATTTTGTTATATTTGTAAAACCAGGCTATTTATGTAGTATCCTTAAGAAAATTGCCTTCAGTATGTCTACTTCAGCTAAAACTAGGCAGAGTGACAAGCCAAAGACAGCCGCTGAACACTCTAACTCCAAAGAGGATACGACTGCTGCAAAACCTAAAACATATGCTGGTTGTGAGGTTAAACGAACCCCAGCCGATACCTCTAAACTATGCCTAGAATGAATGGAAAAAGTTGGCCGGCAGTGAGGTTCCCTCACGAGTTAATGAATTCTTAGAATGGATGAAGGCATCTATGGAAGGGACCTTCACATCCATACAAGAGTCAGTAAAAAAAAAAAGGCAGTGAACTGAGGATCCTGATGAAGGTTCTTCACGGCTGCGTCAAGAAGATGACGGAAGCCTAATGGAAATTGAATCTGCTTTCTCCTCGGGGGAGAAAGGGGAACTGGTAGAAAAATCTGGTAGTTTTAGTTTGGAGAAACTTGATGGCCTAATAAAAAAAAAAAAAATATATGAGAAAATCCTTAGGATTAGAGGAGGTCCAAAAAGAATTAAATGTTATGGACACCGCTTTTCTAGGTCATAAAAAGCTAATTTCTGTGTTTCCCATACATTATTCTATCCATCAAATCATCAAAACAGAATGGAACCATGGGGATAGAAAATCGGCTGTAACGAGGAGAATATTCAAGCTATATCCTTTTCCTGAGGAAGAAATCGCAGATTGGATTGCGCCACCAAAAGTTGATGTGGCAGTAGTCCAAATTTCCAGACGCACAATGATACTTTTAGATGATGGAACAACATTAAGAGATCCAATGGATAAAAGTGCAGACAGAGCTTTGAAGAAACAATTTACCACTATTGGCCATAACCTAAAGGCAGCCACTGCCATGGCCTGCATCTTCAGAACCCTAAGAATTTGGCTAACGGAACTGGAAGATAAGATTGACACATCAGTATCCAGGTCAAGACTGTTAAAAGAAGGTGCCTCAATCAAAGAAGCAATTAACTTTTCTTGCAACACTTTCTTAGACCATGTTAAATTGCTGGCGAGACCTGCCCTCTCCATTTCAGCTCGCAGGGCCCTATGGATAAAAGCATGGGAAGCTGACGCTTCCTCAAAGAATAAGCTTGTTTCTCTACCGTTCCAAGGAAAGAAGCTATTGGGATCAATTAGAAGAAATTATTGCAAAATCTTCAGGTGGGAAGAGTGCCTTTTTACCACGAGAGAGCAAATCAAGAAAGAGGATCCTCTCAGCGTCAATCAAATTACAGGAGGCAGTCCTTTCAAGAGGCAAGAAAATACAGACCAGGAAAGAGCTATGACCAAAAAGCCAGAGGTAGTAACAGATGTGACTACCACAAGAGGGTACAGTTTACAAAAACTTTCCAATGAAGGGGCCCCTACCCTATCTCCACTTCCAGTCTGGGGCAGGCTGGAACTATTGCAAGAGGCAGGAAGATGGTTCGTCCAGATCTTTTGGGTAAAACTGATCTTGGCGATGGGGTACGCTCTAGAGTTCAATTCTTCCCCTCCGACCCTTTCAAGGGTCTTATTCATCTCGAATAAGGAACCAGAATACAAGACTGAAGATCTCCTTGGCCTTGCAGAGTTTATTAACGAACAAGGTTATAGAGCCTGTTCCGGTGGAAGAGAAGAATCAGGGAATTTACTCCATAATCTTCCCTGTACAGAAACCATCGGGAGAAACAAGACTAATACTGGACTTGAAATGGCTAAATTCCCTACTCTGTCTCCATCTTGAATTTCTGGAGTCTATCTCATCCACCAGAAAAGCAGTCACCCCAAGGTCATTCCTGACAACCCTGGACCTTCGAGAGGCTTATTACCACATACCTATAAGAAGATCACATCAAAGGTTTCTAAGATTTTTCATACTGAACACTATAATTACAGGGTGCTTCCTTTCGACTAGCATCTGCCCCTTGCGTCTTCACAAAAGTATTAGCAGTTGCCATAGCTTACTTAAGACAATAAGGAATAAGAGCAGTCCCATATCTCAATGACATCCTTCTGATAGAGGATTCCAAACAAAAATCCTATCTAGCAACAGAAGTATCCCGGTTGTATCTGGAAAGCTTAGGGTGGATTGTCAACTACGACAAAAGTCACCTCAAACCTTCTCAGAATTTTACATTCCTGGGCATCAACTTCAACATCAACGAGGGTCTAGCCACCTTATCCCAGGACAGACAGACCAGAATAATACAGTTGGTGTTCAGGTTTGTCAAAAAGAATTGCCAAACAACAAAAGCCTTTTCCAGCCTCCTGGGGCATTTGAACTCAACAATTCAGATAGTTCCTTGGGCAAGATCCCATTTGCGACCAGACCCAGTCCAACTTCTTGAGGTTCTGGAAGAAGGATACAACAAATTACTCAAAACAAATCCCAGTCCTACATTCAACCAAATAAGAACTGACATGGCGGATGAGACCATCAAACCTCAAAAAAGGGAGCTTACTCCAAGAAAAGAAACTGGGAAATTCTCACTATGGATGCCAGCAGCCTAGGCTGGGGAGCAGTATGGAGGAATCGCATAGTCCAAGGTCTCTGGACACAGAAAGAGAAGCATCTTCACATAAAACTTCTGGAAATAAACAGCTTGGAATAGCCTCAACTTAAAACGAGCGTTAGAAGGAAAAGCTGTAATGATCCGGTCAGACAACACAACTACGGTCAGGTATCTTCTTAATCAAGTGAGAACCAAAAGTCCCGGTCTGAACAAACTCTCCATCTGGATACTAAATTGGGCAGAGAAACACTTGATAGCCCTATCATCCGCTCACATTGCGGGAAAAGCGAACCAACAAGCAGATCTCCTGAGCAGAAAGACCTTGGATCCAGGGGAATGGGCACTAAATCAGGAGGTGTTCAAAGACATTGTAAAGGCCTGGGGTCTTCCTGTCATAGACCTCATGGCAATGGAAGCAAACACAAAATGCCCTCAATTCCTTTCCAGATGGAAAACAAGAACAGCAATAGGGCAAGATGCCCAAAAGTGGACATGGGATTACCAACTGGCATACGTGTTTCTCCCCATCCTGATGGAAGTAATCCAAAAGATCAGGAAAGACAAATCTCAGGTCATTTTCATAGCTCCCAAATGGCCCAGGAAAATCTGGTTTGCCGATCTAATCAAAATGTCAATCTGTCCCCCCAATAAAACTACCGGACATTCCAGACCTTCTATCCCAAGGTCCGTTTTGGCACCCAAGGACGAACTTCAAGTTGATGGCTTGGCAAATGAGCGGAGATCTCTGACCCTCCAGGGTATATCGGATTCTGTGGCAGACACTAATATCTGGAAGGAGACCATCATCTACAAAGATCTATTATAAGGTCTGGCCAATTTTTTATAAATGGTGTCAACAGAAAAAACTGGCCAGACAGAATATCACAATAGCAACTCTTCTAGATTTCTTACAACAAGGCTTACAAAAAGGACTGAAGCCAGCTTCTAGTAAAGTCCAGCTGTTAGCCTTATCCGCAGTACTAGCCACACCTTTCACTGAGGCACACTTGATAAAGAGGTTCATCAAGGCAATTTCTAAAATTAAACAAACATTTAGAGAAATAATTCCAGCATGGGATTTAAACCTAGTGTTAAAACAACTATCCTCTGCAGCTTGCTTTGAACCATTGGATTCCATATCTGTAAAGTATCTAACTTTGAAAACAGCCTTCTTGACAGCTATAACATCGACCAGAAGAGTGAGCGAACTACAAGCCCTGTCCTGCTCTACTCCCTATTTAATCTTTCATCAAGACAAGGTTGTTTTAAGGCCAAAACCTAGTTTCAGGCCAAAAGTTATTTCGGAATTCCACATTAGCACAAAAAGAAGGTAAAATGATTTCCTGATTAATCTGCAAAATGATAAAGAAATAGAACTTCACAATTTAGACCTGGTAAGATGTCTATCGGTCTATTTAGAGAAAACAAAATTATTCAGAAAATCAGAATCTTTATTTGTTAATTTCTTTGGAAAATCAAAAGGCTCAGCAGCTTCAAAACCTACAATCTCCAGATGTATCAGATTGCATCTCCCAGGCATACAGATCCGCTAAGAAAATCCCTCCTAAGGGAATAAAAACTCATTCTACAAGAACAACATCTGCGTCATAGGCCCATAGAGCCATTGCCTTTCCTGAAGAGAGATGTAAAGCAGCCACCTGGTCCTCTATTGCCACATTTACAAAACATTATAAACTAGACATCCAATCGTCTGTGGATGCGAAGTTTGGCAGGAAAGTACTGGAAGCAGTCCTGCCCCAATAAAGCTCTCAATCTTACCACCCTAAGTGGTACTGCTTAGGTAAGTCCCACTCTTGCCGTGGATAGGACACAGAGGAAAAGGTGAAATTTACTCACTGATATTTGTTTTTCCTCTGTGTCCTTACACGGCACACCCTCCCAGGAATGGTTGTAAGTATGACATACTATGGACGCCTGAAACATTCTCATGAAGGGAAGAGTAATAGGTAACTAGAAACATGCATATGCTAACTTCTTCTTCTCTTCCAGCTTGGACACAAGTTTAACTGGCTCTGGGATTTTCAGGCGACCCTTTTTAAAGTTTTTGATTGGTCCTACCAACTGATAGGCGGAGACAATACCCATGCTTGCCGTGTAAGAACACAGAGGAAAAACAAATATTGGTGAGTAAATTTCACCTTTTTCGTACCGTCATTTTTAATTCTTTAGAGGCATTTTCAAATGTGACAGATTTACTTCTGAAAATATTGTCCTTCTTTTACCACCGACTCGTGATCTGACAATTTTTTAATTATGATGACTTTTTGAATGTCTCTGCCTTTCTCCTCCCGTTACTCATTTACACAATCTGACTCAACCCCTTATCTCACCATCTTAACTCACATCCTGTTACCACTTCTCTGGCCTTCTGCCTCATATCGCCCATTCTTTCTGCACACCACTCTGATTTCCTCCTCCACTACCCTCTGGCTCTCATCAGCCTCCCTTTTCCACCATTCCCAAGCCCCCCCCCCCCCCCCCCCCATGGACCGGAGCAAAACTATAACTGACTTAAATCATGCTTTTATATCTTGAATGCTAGAGAGGTCTCAAACACATTACAGAGCAATACATTGTACACTCTAGCATTCATGGGGTTAGAACCCCCACTTAAATTAATGGCTAATAACTATGCCTCCTATATTGCAGCTGGATTGCGTCAGAGATGCACTTCTCTACATTATTGATCACTGGTCTATATTTTGAAAAAATACCTAATACAGTCTGTTGTGAAATACTTTACCATTACCACACATGCTCCATCTTAACGAACAGCAGAGATCAAAAACCAGAAGAGAGACAGGAGGGAAATACTGTGTTCAAATGGACTAAGAGAAAAGGATTTATCTAAGTACATAACAGGAACCAAAAGTTATCCATCAAGATTCCAAGAAGGAAGAACCCCCCCCCCCCTTAAAACAGAGTAACTGCACAACCTCCGGTTTCAATGGACACCTACACAGTAAACAAAGTAACAGGAAAAAACCCCAAAAAAACAAGTTGCTGGCTGAAACAAGAAGAGACACCCATTCAGGCCTAGTAGCCTGTAGGATTTCAGTCCAAAAATGGATTCAGACAATACCAGAATATTGACATGGTACTGTTCAACAAAAGTTTGAAGGGATGGACATGTTGCCACCTTGCACAAATGCTCCACAAAGGCTTGGTTCTTGTAAGCCCAGGAAGCACTCACCACTCTGGTGAAATGAGTTGTGACCCTAAAGGGGTTAGGGGTTAGAGGGCATAGGCCTGGCAAATGGTTGACTTAACCAATTAAACTGCTGTCACCTCTGACACAAGTAGGCCACACAAGGCCCCCAGGAATGATAAAAAGCAAGTCCGAATACTGGAAAGTCCTCGTGTGAGGAACGTAGCACTACAAGCATCTAATGTCTAAGCAATGAGGCTCCTGTTCTGCCTGTTAGAAGGCGATGGATAAGGAAGAACAAGATCCTGGATAATGTGAAACTCAGAAACAACCTAAGGGGGAACACCCCGAAGGAGTTCTCAAAACCACCCTATCAGCATGAAAAATCAGAGGTTTACAGGACAAAGCCTGTAATTTGGCCATGTATTGAATCGACACAGACTGAAGAAGGAAAGCTACTAAGACTCTTGGGGTGAAGGAAGAGTCAGATGCTCAAAGAGAAGCCTTCTGAAACACTCCCAAAATCAAGGTGAAGTCTCTTGGAGTGCCCCCCCCCTCAAGATATAAGGCAGCATGCCTCTGAAAAGACACATTGTAGAAAACACAGCTTTAATAGAGCGAGGACTATGCCCCAGAGAACATCCTGAAGTAAAGCTAAGAACACAGAAGAAGAAGAGTAAGCAGCCACAACTCCTGATCTTCACACCACTTGAAGAGCAGGGACCATACTCTTAAGTATGCCTTTGACATCAGCTTGTGAACAATCACCATAGTGGCAAAGACAGAATCAAAGAAAACAGTCTCCGTAAAGGGCACTGGCTTCAAGAGCCAAGCCATCATCTCCACGTCAGGGAGACACAGAGGACCCTGACTAAAAGAGGGCCGGAAGAAGCTGAAAGGCCCAGCTATGGAAAGAGTAAGAAGTATTGAAAACCGGGGCACGGATTGGAGTGATGAGAATCGCGAGCCCTCTCTATACTGACTTTCCTCCATCCCGTGGTAATTGGAGGAAAAATATATTCTGCCTATGGCCATATGCGTCTGAATGCTCCCAAATGCATTTGAACTTGGAAGTGAAGCAAGCTATGGCCTGACTAGTACCTGGATAGAAGGAAACACATATCCCAGAGGAAGGTTCCATGGAATGACCATGGAGTCCACAAGAAAAGCAAGAAGTTTCCTGTGATCCCGAGCAAAACAGGGAAACCCTGCAGTTCCACAGAGTTTAAACCACAGCTGGAAGACAATCCCCACAGACTGACCATGGGGTTGAACTCCATCTGGTGGAGTTCTCAATTTCTGGGATCTCGCTACTCACACTGAGTAAATCCACCACAACCTTGTCTACCCCAGTGAAGGAGGTCACATGAGCTTCTCCCAAACAAGAATCAACTGACATTCTGACCATGGGGGGCACTCCTGGTCCCTCCACTGCAGTCACATGGCCGAACTGAATCCAGACTGTCAAACTCTGAAAGAGTGAAAGTCGCAAGCCAGTCAATCAGCCTAGCATCTGTCATGACTATCACCCAATTCTGAATGAGCACTCCTGGGTCTAAAAACACTCAGAAACCAGTGCACATGACAAAGAAAGGAAGTATATCCAAGTGTTATAATTTAATGATGCCAATTATAAAAACAGTGTAATAAAATGCACTCAGAAGAGTCCTTTTTGGGCTTTAAGCATATCAAGTGGAGATGTAAGTCAGTGTTGGTTTTAATTACTTATTTTGGTCCAATAAAATTGGGGATATCAGACAGATCAACTGAGTCAGGGTAACGCACTACTGGCGTAGACAAAACCGTGTGGCGAGGTGCGTCTGAAATGCTACGGGCCAGAGTGCGGGCCTGGCAGGAGTAGAGATACTCGCAGGGGCCATGGAGGAGTCCCAGTGTGCTACGGCAATGTGCCGTGTTGTGTCCCAAACGTTTTCGTAGATGCAGTCTGTTTCCTCAGGGGCAAATGGGGAAGAAAAAATTTTTTCCCTTTCCCCTGAGGAAGCAGACTGCGCCCCCCACCCCTGCTAAGCCCACTCTCTGACCCGTAGCATTTACGACCCACCTCCATATAAGCCAGTAGTGCGTTACCCTGTCTCAGTTGATATCTCCAAAATGATCCTCCATTTTATTAGGCTAAATTAAAACCAACACTGACTTACATCTGGAACATCTTATTTATTATTAGACAGTGGATATCCATCAGGACCTGGACACGAGAGTTGGGGGATGTAGCCCACTGGCTAGCAAGGGAGAGAGACTCGCTTGATATGCTTAAGGTCCATGAAGGGCACTTATGAGTGCATTTTATTACATTGTTTTTTTTTAATTGGTATCAATAAAGTACAACACTTTAGATATACTTCCTTTTTTCATGTGTGCTGTTTTGAGTGTTTTTAGACCCAGAATTGCGATTAGTGGACAAGGCCACTATACCTCTTTCTGTGGCACTGACAAGGAGAGCACCATTTCCACCGAGTCATCTCATTGAACCATCAATCAAATCATCTCACCCATTAACTGATCATTCCATCCTTCTCATTTCATCTCATCCTCATATCTACTATATATTTGGGTAAAACTCAGTCTAATTATTACTTTGAACTTTTAAATAGCATTGGACTTTTAGCTCAAGTTATACCGGAGTATTTGTGTGGCTTGCGTATATTTATAGAATTACAAACTTATTCATATGTACATTGATAATTTCTGCAATCACTAGAAACTAAGGATCTTGAGAATATTTTGTTAGATATCTATTTTCTCATTGTTGTGAATCTTTTTTTCTGCATTACCTATAGTGAGAACTTTATACAGACTTTGTGAGGAGCGCTCCACCAATAGGATATATTCAGTATGTTTTCTGAATGAGCAATGGTTGTCCAATCAACAGATGGGACATCTAAAGCAACCAATGAAGATCCAGCTTCGTCTGGTTGGAGAGAGACATGGCACTGGAAATATAACTGCTGACTGAACCTATTCCTGAAAATCTCCAGCTGCAGTTCTTGAGTATGAAATTGGGCAAAGGGGACTCCCTCCAAGGCAGAGACCAGAAAACACCTTCATATACACCCTTACCATTGCAGATGGGTGTAGAAAAGCCTGAGACACCTGCCAAAACAAAGATAGAATCTTATCCTGTGACAGAAGTACTGTTCCTAAGAATGTTGACTCCTCAACTAAGAAATGTAATAACTTAGGATTGAACCAGATAGGATTTCTGGAAATTGATTACCCAGCTGTGTTGCCCCCATGAACTGCGAAAGGCGGTCTGATCTGCATGGGAAGAAATATGCAAATTATGCATCCTTTATGTCTAGGGAAGCTAAAACACACCGCAGTGTTGGTGGTACACAAATACTCCCTTTTGAATTTGGACATAAGAACAAACAGTTGAGACGCTTGAAGTCCAGAATAGGATTGTATCCACCATCTAACCTGGGAACTACAAAAAGATGGAATAGGATCCCATAAATTACTCCGGTGGAGGAGCAGGAGCCAAGTTGTTCATGTCCCCAGGGAAGAAACTGTGTCTAAAAAAAAAAAAAAAAAAAAAAATACTGACCTTCACCAGAACACAAGAGGCTCATCCTGAAAGAAAAGATGATCACCCTCAAAATCCACTGGTCCACAATGGGAAGAAAATCATGTTGTGCGAAAGAGGCTAGACTTGATAGACACACAGTTAATATTTCAAATTGCGTAAGGTGGACCAGATGCTCTGGTGTACCTCCTGTCAGATCACTTTTAAAAATGAGCATGGCTTGAGAGGGTAAAGTGGTGTAGGGTGGGAGTCTCCTCTTACAAAGATCCTTTTAAGGCAAGTGCCCTGCCTTTCTGCAGGAGGATACTTTACCAATGGTCCCTGTGTTCCACACTGGGCAAAAGAGAAATTCAGGTGCTTAAATATGATGTTTAATCCCTTGAATGCTAGAGGTTTCGTCCTCTTTCGCAATCTAGGAGGTGAAAATCTCCCACTTCATTCAATGAGGATCTTTACTTGTCCCTTATGATGCAATTGGCTTTCCCCAGAATTACTCCTCCATTTTACTTTTCTATAAACAGCCATTATTCCTGTCTCCCTTTCAGCTCATGTCATGTCACAAGGAAGCACAAGTTGAGAGGCAGATTTTGGGAGTACAATACCAGTTCATGCCCCTCCTGTTCAAAAATACTGTTTATAGAGAGAGTGTCTCTTGATATGGAAAAAAATATGTATACTGCATGGTTCATCCAACTATGTAAAACGAGGTTTCTTACATTGCTGAGATGTTCTATTAAAACATTTGTAGCTTAAAGCGGCAGTAAACCTTTTTATAAAAAGAAATGTCTTGTAGGGCTTTTCCTTTTGAGTAAAACAAGGGTTCCCCCACTGCTGAGGGATGCATTTTACCAGTCATTACCTTTAGAACTGTTCTTTTGTACATTAGCAGTGCCCTCTAGTGGCCCCACCCCTTTTATCTAGTGTAAGCCACCTCCCCTCAGATGTGGAATCTGGTCTTGGAACGAGACAGCTCACAGCAAGGGACAGTCTTTTTACTGTGAGCATAAGGAAAGCCCTGCCTCACCCTGACAGGTGTTTCAGGTTTTTCCCCCTTATGCTCACGGAAGATTGTCCCTCTCTGAGATTCCATCCGGACAGTCTTGCTGCTCTGAGGTGATCAGTGTTACATCAGTAAAAGAGGTGGGAGAGAGATACTTTATCCTTCAATTACTCTTGAACTACAACTTTGACAGTACTGAAATAACACTCTATATGGCTCAAATACTATGAAGAGTAATTGGAGCTGAAACATTACTATCCCTTTACATAAGTTTGCATGAAAAAAGTTTACTGCTGCTTTAAACTTGTATTTTTGGAGTGCAGTACTTCCATGACATGACATTTTTTTGCTGACAGTGTTGTTACAGCAGTCTATGCACCACTATTTCCAGTGACAAAAACCTTCTATAAGTTGCTGTAGGAACAGAGATTCTGTAAAGTTTCCAGGCTGTTCTGCATAAAATCAAACAAACAAACAAAAAAGGCTAGTTTGAGCTTTGGTTATTATTTCCTTACTACTGTAAAAGCCTGTGTACACTGGCCAAGGTCCAGGTAATGTTAACCCTTTGAGTGCCAGAGGGGTACGCAATGCATTGCTTTGTGTACCCCTCTGGCACTCAAAGGGTTAAGCGGCGGCTTCATGCTCAGTAGAGACTTCACAAACGCACGCAGTCTGTACTGTGCATGACTGCTTCTGACAAACATCCTAGCGAATTATTATATAGGATTACACAAACTATTCCTTTTAAAGGGACCCTGTCACCTAAAAACAACTTTACTTATTTTGAAAGTTCTTTAACCCCTTAAGGACCGGGAAAACCGGCCGAAGACGCGACTCAACGACCACGGAGCAAAATTTTTTTTTTTGCTCCGTTGCGTTCCGGACACCTCGAACGGCGTGCAGCCGCGGGGGGAGGCCGGAACTCTATGACGGTCATAGTACGTCATCGGTCGTTAAGTGAAATCGACCCTTGACGTACTATGACCGTCAAGGGTCGTTAAGGGGTTAAAGGGATAGTAATATTTTGCAAGAAAAGCAGCTCCAGTTAATCTTCATTGTATTTGGGCCATGGAGAGTGTTATTTCAATACTGTTCAAGTGGTAGTTCAAAAGTAATTGAATGATAGTGTTCCCCTCCTGCCCTTTTACTGATGTAACACTGCTCACCTCAGAGCACCAAGACTGTCTGGATGGATCAGACAGAGGGTCAATTTTCAGTGAGCATAAGTTTAAACCTGAAAAACCTGTCAAGAGGGGCAGGGTTTTCCTTATGCTCACAGTGAGAAGATTGTCCCATGCTGTGAGCTATCTGTTCCCTAGACCAGATTCCACATCTGAGGTGAGCAGTGCTACACTAGGTAAAAGGCGAGGGAGGGGGATAATTTATCATTCAATTACTCTTGAACTACAACTTTGACAGTATTGAAATAACACTCTCCATGGCCCAAATACTATGAAGATTAATTGGAGCTGCTGTTTTTGTGAAACATTACTCTCTCTTGAAAAATCACTTGTATGTTGCATTAGCCATTTTTATTTAGACAGATAGTTTGATTTCAGATTTATAGATTATTTTTATAAAGGCACTCCATGCAGTTTCTTTCTGTCATAGCCCTAAGTTACGGTCCTCACTCACTGATACACAACCTTTTCAGTGCTAGGATAGGTGGGCAATGCGTTGCTGAGCACTGACTGTGTGTGTGTTTGTGTGTGTGTGGGGGGGGGAATGGTAGTGGGGAGCTAAGACAGGAGATGCCTGCATGGCGTAATTTATACATATAAATAACTCATTCTGGTTTTCTAAATAAAATAAAAATAAAAAAAAATGGGTAATACTACACAGGTTATTTTGAAGCTTTCAAATGCACCAACGTTGTTTTTAAGTGATATATTCCTATTAATGTAAATAAAATAACTAGTTGGAGGGGTGACTGCTTTACATCAGCATTAAAGCACATAATTATGTATTGCTGTTAACCCTTTGAGTTCCAGAGAGGTACACAACGCATTATTTAATTACTTTCCAATGTGTTGTGCACCTCCCTGGGTCTCAAATGATAAAAGTGTCCGTAGCTTAGTGCAGTGCTTCTTGAGGAAAATCATAGGTAAACTCTTGTGATGCTTTGGTTAGAGACCAAGCAGCCACCCCAGGTGTTAAATATAATCCAGTTAATTCTGGCTGTCTTGCAATGATTCATGTAAGGTCCTCAATGTATTTGTTTTTCTTCCTTTATCCTACCACAGATCTGGATACGCATCAACCATATGCAACCCAACAGCACTGGATACAGTAGATGCAAAGCTGAACCAACTGCTTAGCTACATCTATGAACATCCCAGTGTACATTTGAACCCTGCACCCAATAAACCGGCTAGTGCTCTGTCCCGGAAAGGTAACTACCGAACAATATGGAGGCAGATGTACCGAGAAGAACAGAAGCAACTCTGGAACAGACCAAAAAAAAAAGTGGGATGCAAACATATATTGTGGGTATTACCTGAGGAATAAAATAAGGGCACTATAACTGCTGTGAAACCCTTTGTTCCAATGTTATTACCATTCACACCGATTTAACTAATGGCAAACGGGTTACCTGGTGTCCAGTCAGTTCTACTTCTGTTGTGTTTTATGGAACAGATGAGCTTCAAGCTACAGTTCTCCATATAAAGTAAAAGCAAAGTTCCCTCACTTCACGACATATTGAAATGGAATACATTTTGAATAAGTAATCTTCCAGCAATTTTACTCACAGTAAAAGCTCTATAATATGTGCATGTTGGGGGCTCCATACATTTTATTACAACCTCTAATAAGGCATATTTTCAAGATGATATGTAGAAGCATCCAGTGAACATATTGGTGTATTTTTCCCCTTTGTGTGCTAGATGACAGTGTATTACATTACTTTACAATCCCTTCCTCCACTCACAGGGTTCCAGTACATTCCAGTGAATGCAGGCCTAACTGGTAATGACTTGGGCTTTATTTACAAAAGAAAAGAGGAGCATGAGGGATAAGTAGACCTGCCTATTATTTAAATGTTGCTTTTAGCCCCATTGAATGCTAAAGAGTTCTCCAACACATGCCTTCTGCATTGGAGACCTTTAGCATTCAGGGACATAAAAGCCCTATTTAAATTGTTGGGATATTGTATTCCTCCCCTGTAGTGCAGTTGGTTTGCTCCAGAGTTGCTCCTTTTTTATGTTTGTGCATAGGGCCGCTTGTGTTTATTTGTTTTTTTTCCTGGTTCCTTTTTAAGATACTGAAAACATATGGAAAGATCAGACTATGTTACGGCTTCTTCAACTAATCCATGTTCCAGTCTTGGAAGACATTTTGGAGTCACCGGTTAAAATAGAGCACAAGAAACACTTCAGTGATCTTATAGTTTCCAATACATTCCTGGATAGAGAGATTCTTCAGACACTTCAATTACCCAAGTAAGTTCTTATTTAATCTTCTCTTTGTTGATAAATGTTCAGTAAATGGTACCTTTTTTCAGTTGTCTGTTGTAATGATACGGTTAAATCCTGCCTAGCAGGTGAAACGGAACTGGAGATTTTCCGTAGAAAAACAGATGCATCATAGGGCCTAAATCTATCTCCCCATTGCTCCAAATGTGTTTTTCGCCTCTTGAATGCTGGACATGTGGGCCATTCCAATTAAGTCATTCTTTTTAAAAAAAAACGCGATTGCGGCTCTGCTGAAGAGCCTTATCGTGTCGACCGACAAGGATCTCCTGCTGTCAGCTGTAAAGCTGACAGCAGGAAATGTCAAATTTTGAATGCAGATATCTCTGAAACCATTTAAGCACTACTAAATGCTGGGGCATTACTATTCCTTTAAGTGCAATTTAAAAAAAATGGGAATTTATGAAGTTTTTATTTGTCCTCTGTGGCGCAGTGGTTTTCACAGTACTTGTACCGGTTCTGCTCAGTCTCATTATGTGTTTGATCTAAATTCAGACACTACCACCTCTCATATACTAACATCTGCACACTGCCCTGTGTCCCACTACAGCACAAACCTACTACTTCATCTATTCCCCACACAAAAACACACTCTGCTCTGTATCACACACACTACACTCTGTCTCACACCATTTCCAGTTGTTAAGGGGTGGATAAAAGCTGGGGGCCACAACATGTGACTACCCCCTCACTTTATACGGCTACGTTTTCAAGCCACACCCATCACCTTAAAGATACCGAAGCACAATGTCGATGCAAATAACTAGCGTCCAAAGAGGAGGGGAGTAGGGAAATTTGGCATATGAAGAGTTTCCACTTGGGTATGTTCCCTTTTGGGTAAAAGGTACATATGAGTAGGCTATAAGCCCTGATTCTTAGACTTGCACATTTTTAAAATAGTGCATTCTCTTTAGAATTAATGAATAAATATATTTATATATCTCTGGTTTAGATAATAATTACAAGTGCTTCACATAGTGAAACACTGGAAGTGTGGTCACTGCTCAAAAGCTTGCAATCTAACGTGATTAAGGGAGACATACAGCGAGTACACAAGGGTTAGGTGCAGAGTAGAGTGCTACAGTTGTGACTGGAACAGGGAAAACATAAATAAAGTAAGTATAAGTGCCTTAGATTTACAAAGTCAGTGCCTTCTAGCTTGTTGAAGCTTTGTTGAGTAAGTCTGAGACATGAAGGCTACAAGAGAAGTGAAGTGATGCAAACTGGGAGCAACTAAAGAAAAGGGTTTGATTTGAGACTGTAGACACACAAGGTGCGAGAAAAAATATTGTTGGTTGACATGGCACGGACAAACCTATGTTACAGTAAGGTAACTTGTGCTGCAGAATTCTGTATGGATTGAAGTGTATGGAGTTAAGAGGCAGGAAGTCGAGAGAGAGAAAAAGAGAGAGAGAGATTTCCTCACATGTACACACATACCAGATAGCTCCCTGAATTTTCTTCCAGAGAGCTTACTGCCAGGGGCATGAGGGGTCACTGGGAATAAGTAGGGAAGCTAATAGGATGTCTGAAAGTAACCCTTGGTGCCTTCTGGATGATCCCAACATACTTTCAGTGTCACATTTTCAAGTCATGTGGGTCATGACCTGGTAGTACCCATAAGGATGAGAGAGAAGACCTTAACCTGGCAAGTTATGGAGCAGTGTGCATATCTCTGCAAAGTTTGTGGCTGTATTCCACAAACGTCCAGGTCTCTTTCATCACCACTGCCAGTCCAGGGGGTTCAGTTTGCTTAAAGTCTCCTAGATAAAGGGGTGGATTTGCAAAATGTTGGTGCTTTTTTTTTGTTTTTTTTTTGTTTTTTTTCTTTTCTTGAGTCCCAGCATGTTTTGCCTGGTTTTTCTTTTCTCTTCTGTTGCTTGTCGCAATATATATGGTATGTACCTTTATCTTTTTATATTGTTAACTTAAAGTCTGTGGTGCTGCATTCTTTGTTTTTTTGTGGTTCAAGACAGATTTATATACCATCTTTTTGCATGCTCTGATTGGAGTCTAAAGTGTGCATGTGTGGTCATTTTTTTCTTTTTACCTGTCTGCTTTCTGTCTCCCTCCTGATGGCTGACAGGTGTCCCAGTTTTTCTACAAAGTCTGCTCCCATAGGATATTTGACATGTAGAATAATAATTAATCAGGGTGGGTTGTTTATCAGATGGCTGAACCATCTGTTGTAAGGGAAAATCTCTTTGATTGCAGTGGATTTATTCTTTGATACAAAAGGCAGCAGTAATCTCAGGTTTGCAGAAAGGCATTTCCAAAAAAAGAATGTAAATATGAAGTAACAATAAGTAGGACTTGCCATCTGTAATTTTGCACCCAATGACTCTTGCAGCTACATGAGTATAGACTAGTGGTGATCAGCCAGTTAGCTGGCTGTGGATTATGGGAGTTTTAGTCCAGTGAGCTGAAGGGCCACATATTACCCATCCTGGCCTTTTTGGTGGCCCTTGAGGACTGAACTTGGACAGCCCTGTTTTATAGCAAGGACAGTCAGGTTGTCTTCACTATAACAGACGATTATAATGGCAGAATAATACAGGTTGGCCACCTCTATATCTAAAGGGGGTATTCATGGCCTTGACAATTAAGTTTAAATACAGGCGCATGTTGAAACAGATTGCAGTCTAACTGCCAATTATGGGTAATAAACACTTGGGGCCTGGAGGAAACCAACTGCACCATGGGGTTCAAATGGAAATGCTTAAAATTCCCTTTGATTTACGTGGGGTGTTTAATACCTTGAATGTTAGAAAAGTCTCATTCTTTCTTAATGTGCTGGAGACCTCTAATCTTCAAGTGGTTAAAGCGCTAGTAATGTCTCTATTAAATTGCAGCTCCAATTTCTCTTTAAGTTTTTTATAACACCTAGTGCTATGTTTAATTAATTACAGTTCTGTAGTTCAAAAAGCTATTCAAGCTGAAAGGATCCCCCTCCTGCCCCTTCTGGCCGCCTCCCCTTAGAGCTGTAATCTGGTCATGGGACCAGACGGATGCAGAGAGGGACAATCCCCAGTCAGTATATAATGAAAACCCTGCCTCCCCCTGACGAAGGAGGGCAGGATTTTCCTTTTGCTTACTGAAGATTGTCCCTTGCCGCGCTCCATTCAGAAGTTGCTTACAGGCAGCGCGATGCATGGAAAGGGGCGTGAGGCGGATCCTTTCAGCTTGTTAGTAAATAAACATAGCGCTAGGTGTTATAAAAAGCTTAAAGAAGAATCGGAGCTGCAAATTTAATAGACATTACGATCACTATAAAAGCCCTATTTATATCAAAAGGAATGTTTATTTTCCCCCTACAGTGCAGGTGGTTTCCTCCATAACTGCACATCTTTAACTTGATGGTTAAGGCTCTTAGAACATGTATTTAAGCTAATGAGGTAAAAGTCTGGAGCAAATCAACTACACTACGTAGCACAAATGACAAATCCACAAATTTGTTTTGATATAAGTGGGGCTTTTGTCCTTCACATTCAAATCACTGGCAATTTTCATTTCCACTCCGTGGTGCAGTTAGTTTGCTCCAAAATTACTTTTTTTTGTTTTTGTTTTTTTTGTTAATAGAGAGAGTCTCCTTAGACAAATGTGGCAGAACTTTTATTAGGTGGTTTGCCTTTAAGTATACACAAGGCTGAACAGAACAAGACATTTTGTAACCTCATTATCTATAGTGGTGATTTTCCTGCTCCTTGCCTTTCCATGGCACAGGGTGCTAGTTGCATAGAAACCTGGTAAAATCATGTCTGTGAGAGCGCTGCTCCCATTGGCTGACACTGTGTCCCCCAGTGGAAAAATGTAAAAGCTCTGGATACCTTATTCACCAATAGAAAAATGAAAGTAGTTTACCTTTCTCCAGAGGTGCTCCATTCCAGCAAGGTCAAGTAGTAAAGTAGTATGATGAAAAATTATTCTTTAGCTAAATCTGAGGCATGATCAAAAAGTTTAGGTCCCCAGAAATACTATGATGAAGGTCCTATTTCTGGGAACTGAAATGTTGGTATCCTATTTCAGGTTTAATGAGAATATTATTTTGCATCTACAACTGAGTGTGCCTATGTTATCATTATTTTCTTCCAAGGGACAGACTTGGCACTACAGAGTGAAAGTGACTCTTTATCTGGAGATAATGGTTGGTGAGTCTGAACAATATTGCACTTGCCCACTTTCTAAATTGCAGTTGCCCATTTGTATGTCCTGGTCTGTGTGTTCCTCTAGCTCAGCCTGAGGTGCTCCACGTGTTGAGGGCTACAAGTCCTCTCAAGATCCTCTTGACAATGTGCTTGTGCTCAAAACATTGAGCCTTCTCATGTTTCCATTATGGCTTTTCTAATTGACTGTGTCTACATTGGAGTATGTACCATTTATTGGATCTGTGTTGTTTGCATTGAGGCACTTTTGTTTTGTACTCTGTTTGCATTTTTCTAAATAAAATACCTTTTAACTGCAGACATAATCTAACATTTAGGTGTGTGATTCTTCTATTCTGCTATGTTTTAGAGAACTTGAATTCTCATCATCACCAGTATTTGTAGTAGGGAGTTGTAGTCTTGACCAGGAAAGCCTGAGGTTGTCAGCCCCTTGTTGTGGCCCACTAGAGTGCAACTTGTGAGACCCTCTAGCTGTTTTTCATTTCCCATCTTTACCCAGGCAACAGCTGACTGAAGGTTATCAGGATTGTATAACTTCAGCTGTTAGGGCTTCAGGATTTCCAGCCATTCAGCAACTGGTTAATATAATACAATTTCTATTTTTTTCAGGTTAGATAGATGGCTTGCCACAGCAGTTGAATGCCTGGAGTATTTTCCAGATCAACAGATTGTGATGCTAAGTCAGCAGTTACCCCAGAATAATCAAAATGAAGATCTGGACTTGTACAAGAAAATGCTATTTGAGGTTATTGCAAAATACTATGCCCAAGAGAGAGACCCTTTTTTGGATGGTCAACGTCTCCCAATTCTTATGGGAATTATTGAACTAATGGGTAAGCTTCCCTTCTCCTGTTTTTCTTATATAGTTATTTTGTCTGCTTGTTTGATCCCTTTGAGTGCCAGAGGAGTATGCAAAGCATTGCATACTGCTGTAGCACTCGCATAGTTAAAAAGAATGATGTTTACCAACTGGGTGTCACACTTTTTCCCATTTTTAGGTGGGTTGACCTTACTCATAAAGCTAAACCAAACCAATTCTGGAGCAAACCAACTACACCATAGGGACATGTAAATGCCCATTGATATAAATGAGGGCTTTATTGATTGCTAGAGTGGACTTGAACACATTGCTTTACAGTGCATTAAAGACATCTTTAGCATTCAAGGGGTTAAATAAATTCCCATTTAAATCAATGTGAATTTGCAGAATTTTCATTCCCAATCCTAGGTGCACTTGGTTTGTTCCAGTACTGCATCTCTTTAGTCTTTTTAACTGCATTTTGATGCAATTTAACCCCTTAAAGACCAGGGAATCCGGACGCGACTGAACGACCATGGAGCAATTTTTTTTTATTGCTCCGTTGCGTTTCGGACTCCCCGAACGGCGTGCAGCCGCGGGGGGAGCCTGGAACTCTATGACGGTCATAGTACGTCATCGGTCGTTAAGTCAAATCGACCCTTGACGTACTATGACCGCCAAGGGTCGTTAAGGGGTTAAACTTCCATTTAGTGTTTTTGTGTTTCTGCAATTGATGAGTAATGCGGGCCATTTTGGGCATTGGATTTAACCCTTCTCTGTGAATCCTCCTATATATAATAATTCTCTAATGTATGTTTGTCAGAAGATGTCATGCGCACTACAGACGTTTGTGCATGCTGCAGTCGTGCTCAGTACAGACTACCCGCGCCACGGCTGATAACGGAGCGTGGCGCTCTGAATTCAGACTGTAGTCTGCGCAGAGAGGACTACGGTCTGAATTCGGAGCGCCCCTCTCCATTATCAGCGGCGATGCGGGCAGTCTCTACTGTTCATGACTCCCTCAGTTGGTTTGCTCCTCTCTGAGCCGTAGTCGGTAAGATGAAGAGGTGCCAGTCTGAATCTGTGAACTGCAACACAGGGGCGACATGAAAATTCCAAGTGATTTAAATGAGGCTTTTAACCCCTTCAGTGCTAGAAAGTGCTACACCAAATTATGAAGCAATGCTTGGAGAATTATTTAGTGTTCAAGGGGTTAAAAGTTCCATTGAAATCAATGGGAATTTTTCTTTTTATTTGTCAACTATGGCTCAGTTGGTTTGCTCCAGAATTGTACTTGTTCAGTACCTCTTTATCATACCTTACTGTATACCTAGGCCTTGAGATTTTCCCAACTGAAACCAAGTGAGTAACTCTGAGGCTCGGTCATTTTAATTTAACTTGCTTGTGTTCATGCAGGGAAATCTTCACTTGTAGCCTGTTGGTGATACCTGTGGACTAGGGTTGAGGGCCACCGTTGTAAACCACAAAAGAGAGGTCCGTATAGCGCTTATTTCAATCCATTCAAAATGAGCCGAGCATTGCAATTCTGCAACGTTTATCTTTTAAGCCTTGTAAGTGAAAAATCACATAGGTTGTGGTACTAAGAGAATATGTTACAATTCCAGGGCATACCTGCTTCACCATTGGAAACAAACACAATGTCCCCAAATGTCCAATGATTTAAATGTGGCTTTCAACCCCTTGAATACTAGGGAGGTGTCCAAAACATTGCAAAGCAATGGGTCATAGACCTCTCTAGCATTCAAGGGTTTGAAAGCCCCTTTTAAGCCCTTAAAGGGATAGTAATGTTTCAAAATAAATGCAGCTCCGATTATATAGCAACTGCATCATAAAGTGTCCCCTTCCCGCCCCTTTTACCTATGTAAAATTGCACAGCAAGACCGTCCAGATGTATCGCAGCAAGGGACAATTTTCTGTTGGCATACGGAAAAACCTGGCCGCCTCCTTCAAGGGGGGCAGGGTTTTCCTTATGCTCACAGCCAGAAGATTGCCCCTTGCTGCAAGGTCATGCAACCATATTCCACATCTGAGGGGAGGTGGTATACACCAGGTAAAAGGTGCGGGAGAGGGATACTTTTTAATTCAATTACTCTGCAACTATACATCATAGAGATTTATAATAATGCTCTACATGGCCCAAAAACGATAAAGAATAATTGGAGCTGCATTTATTTTCCCCAAAAAATATACCACTTTCTTAGTACATCAGCCTCTGTATTTCCTTCATGCCATCCTTCTTACACTTGAGAATTACAGCTGAGCTGATCATGTTGAATTGTCACCATATGACTTACTGTTACAGAGAGTGGGAAAAGAACCCAAGCTTTAGAGGCTGCCCAACTCTTCCTCAGATTGGTAATGCCCAAAGCAAGAGAGGAGCTCCGAAGATTATTGACATTTATGGCAATAGCAGCTGAAACTGATTCATATAAACTACAGAAACCGGTAAGAACAATGGGCTATCCTGTCAAAGAAAAAGAAATGGACCATTCGATACATATGCAGGCAAATGTGTACAGAAAAAACTGGAGCAATTCTGAAGCAGACAAATAAAAACATCCACTGATGTCATTGTTTTTAAATGATAGATCCAAGGCATTGCTTAGCAGTGCATTGGAGACCTTTTTAGCACTCAAGGGGTTAAAAGCCATGTTTAAAATAATATGCTTAATAGGTCACATTTCGTAAGGAATCAAAGTGGTCCGTAAGGGAAGGTAACTTCCCTGGACCACTGGTCCTTAAGGGGTTAAAAGAGTGGATGGATGCAGCTCCAGACAGTGTAGAATATAATTTAAAGGAGCGGTAATGTTTTATTCATTTTTGGGCATTCTTATAGTGGGCCCTAACATTATTTCTGTATTTGTTCCTTCATGCTATCCTTGACAGATGACCTACAAAATGTTAGGGGTGTCCTGAAAATTCCAGATTGTGTAGTCGGCGGTGCCTTAACACTTAAACCCCTTAAGGACCAGTGGTCCTGGGAGGAAAGTCCTGTTAAAGGGATACTAATACTTAGTTTTATCTTTATTTTATTTAGTAGGCATTAAAAAAACATGAAGAACGATATCTTATCTCTCAAACCTTTATGGTTTGAGAGAGATTCACAAGCAAAGTTTCCCCCTCCTGCCCCTTTTACCTAGTGTAAGCCATCTCTTCTCAGATGTGGAATGCAGTCCATAGACCAGACAGATAACAGCAGGGGACAATCTTCTTCCTAAGAGAACAAAGAAAGCCCTGCCCCCCTTGACAAGTTGTTCAGGTTTTTCCCTTATCTTAATTGAAGATTGTCCCTCTCTGCAGTCTACCTGGGCACCTCCCTTCTGCTCTGGCTGAGCAGTGTTATATCAGTAAAATGGGCAGGAGGGGGAGACTTTGTCATCGAATTACTCTTGAACTACAACTCTGACAGAATTGAAATAACACTCTCCAAAGTCCAAATACTATGATGATTAATAAGAACTGCTTTTATTATGAACCATTAATATTCCTTTAAGAACCAGGCAGAGGACGTTCAGCGCACCGGCCCGTGACTTATGACCGCCAAACGGGGCGTTCTGATAGTGATCACTCCAGTCTTGGAGCGGTCCGTTTCAGACCCCTCTATTTCACAAAAAATACATGACGTACTTTAGGCAAGGACAGCAGTAACGGTCCTGACATGTCACTAGTCATTAAGGGCCAGAGGGGTGTGCAAATCCTTGCAAAGCAATGCGTTGTACACCTCTCACAGGGAAGAAAAAAAATAAAAAGTTTGAGAACCATTGACCACGAGGGAGAACTGCATATTGACTGCTGTGCTAAAAGATGATGCGTGTGCTAGACTGCAAGAAAATGTCTTCCTAGTTCCAAGAAATGTATCATGGCTATGTACATATACAAAACAGATGAATTATATATATATGTATCTATTTCTTTAGCCTTCAACTGTTTAAAATTCCCATTTAAGTCAAGGATGATGTGCAGAATTTTCATTTTAAAGGGGAACTACCACCCCGCAATAATTTAACCTGCATTCATTCTTCATCTGGCGACTAGCCGCTTAGTAGCGCTAGTCGCCAGAAATATTACCTGGTTTTGAAGATTTCGCCGTTTTACCGATGCTCACAGGAGCAGGAAGCACGGACATCTCGTCACAGTGACGTCCGTGCGCCTGCGCTGTCAGGCCCTTTTGGAGCCACTTGGTCGCCAGATGAAGAGTGAATGCAGGTTAAGTTATTGCGGGGTGGTAGTTCCCCTTTAATGTATGTTGCAGCTAGTTTGCTCTAGAATTGCATCTCTTTGGCTTGATGATTAAAATCTCTATGGATGGACAGTGGTAACGATGATGGGGCCTCGCTTAGAAAGGGGATTCCACGATAAAGACCCCAAGGGACATTTACTAAGCTATTTTCACCCCTATTTTAGGTGTAAAAGGAAGTTTGTTTTGCTTATAAACGGGAACTAGTACATTATTAGACCACCCAGGTGTGATGCAATGGAAGCAAATTTAGCACTTTGCTTGAAGCTAAATTATGGAATCCAAGATCAGGATGGCGGTACATGAAGACTGTGGTTGAAAATCTCTGGAGTAGAGAATCCTGTCATGACTTGTAGAGGTCATACGATCCTAATCTTTTATTTTTAAAGCACTGCCATATTCCACAACCAAGGCACAAAATTTCCACTAGCCAGTGGCGAGTGAAAATTTAGCCCTGGGGAGTAGAAATTCAGCCCTGGTGGGTATGCTATGGCTTGCAGTGGCAAGTAACTTTTCAGGTCTGGCTAGTAGCAAAGGACTTAAAATTATAAGCCTTGCTCCATAACCACGTACAAACCAAGACAAACAATGTGTGAAACGTAAAGAACAATGCAGTGGTAAGACGTCCCTGCTTGGGTGAGGAAACTACTTGTTTTTTTTTGGTGGGGGGGGTTGTATTCTTAAAAAAAAAAAAAAAAAAAAAAAAAAAAATATATATATATATATATATATTTAATATATAAAACTTTTTTTTAACAAACTTTTTTTTTGTTTTTTAGTTTGACAATAAAGTCATGGTGATTAGGACTTTCTCCAAAGTCATTATTCAAAACACAGCAATATCAAAAGCCCAGAGTGAGGAGTTCACATGTTTTTTACTGGAGAATTACAGTGAATTATTTAAGGTAAATATGGATTATTGTGAATCTTAAAGGCTTTATTAACACTGGTGGAACGATATTTGTTTCCCTTCGAATTAGCTATGTTGCATAGTCATTCAGAGAGTGCTGGTAAACATGACATCAGCTAAATATGATTGGTTGATCACATGTAGCCTACATAGATTGGTCATTGCAATGCACATATAAATGTTCTAGCAACTGTTGATGCGACTCCCAGGCAACAAATGGCTGTTGCTGGAAAACTACAGCATACTGCATCCACATGTATTGCAATGACAGTCACTTGAATGAAGATCCTATAGGGGAAAGTCAAATGCATTTCAGTGACAAAATGTGTTGCAGTTTCCTGTGTGACCTTAGTCTTAATCTAGACTAAAATGGAACATTTTCTAGTTACTGCCTGGCACTATCAACCTGAAGAAACAAACAGTTCTGCTCCTTCCAAGCTGTAGTGATCACCGCTTAGCCATCTACTGAGTATGAACCATTTTAGGCTACATAATGCTTCTCACTGCATTCTGCATCCTTGGGCCCTTAAAGGGTTTATAAAGAATACATTTTTAGTATCCCCCCAAAAAATGTGTATATTAGATATTTTTTAAAGAAAATGTAAATGTTTGAAAATAATTTGAAATACACATTGAGCAAAAATGATGTTTTTTTAAAGTGATCCTGTCATCTTGAGTTAAGTCAGCATAGCTGAAAACATAATTAAAAACAGAGTATGTGTCATGTTGGGCAAAAGACCAGCAGATGTATGGTTTAATTCAGGAGTCATCATTTTATTTCTGGATAAAGTAGAGTTTCTTAATGCAGAACAAAGCTTAATTAGCATATGAAACCATACCATAAGGCTGCATTAGCATATGAAACCACACCATCTCATTAGCATACAGTACTATAAACTATGCCTCTGCCGGTCTTTTGAATAAAATAAGTAGGTAGTTTTTAATGACTTTTTCATATATGCAGACTTGAAATAAGGTGACAGGTCCACTTTAAAGGGATAGTATTGCCATGTATTCATAAAATACAGTAGCAATAAACTTTTATGAAAAAAGATATATTGTTGTTTCTGTTGAGTAAGATAAGAGTACCCCCACTGCAGAGAGATGCATGTTTCCAGAATTATTACAGTTTAAACCTGTTTTTTTTTTTGTTTTGTTTGGGTTTTTTTTACATTTAGTAGTGCCCTCTAGTGGTCAAATTCCAAATATTTTTTTCTGTCAGTTACATGCAGTTCTCCATAGATTATGATAGAAACTGCTGAGTCATTTCCTGTCAGAACAGTCAGAAAGTAAATGCATAGTAAATTCACTTCTGATTATTTGAACTGTTATAAATTTTGAATAAAACAACTGACATTAGTGAGATAACCCTTGTCTTACTCAGCAGGAAGAGCGTACTAACATAAAGGTTTTAAAAAAAAATAAAAAAAATACTGCTCCTTTAAGGAAGCTCTAGAGGAACAATTCTGGAACAAAGAAACTGAATCAAAGGAGACAAATGAGAATTCCTGATGATTATTTACCTCCTCAAAGGCTAGAAAAATCTCCAAACCATTATGAAGCATGGCACTGGAGATGATCATTCAAAGGATTAAAAATCCAGTCTAACTTAAAGTGATAGTAATGTCAAAGAATAATATGATTTTGTATTGTAGATGGGGAAAAAAAAAGTTATTTTCAGCAAATCCCATCTCTCAAACCTCTGGTTTGAGATATTTGCATTTAAAGTTCCCCCTCCCTCCCCTTCTCCTGATGTCAGCACTCTAGCTGACAGCAGGAGATCCTGGTCCTGGGACCAGCCGTCGGCTCTTCAGCAGAGCCGAAATCACGTAATTGGGGAAAAAAAAAAAAAAAAGACTTTATTGTAACGGTCTACAGAGTGTGCTTGGTTTGCAAGCACACTTTGTAGACCGTTCCAATGAAATGTTTTTTTTTTGTTTTTTTTTCAAATAACATGATTTCGGCTCTGCTGAAGAGCCTTCTCAAGTTGCATGGCTCTAATCTCCTGCTGTCAGTTTTAAAGCTGACATCATGAAAAGGGGAGGGAGGGGGAACTTTTAAATGTGAATATCTCTCAAACCATAGAGATTTGAGAGATGGGATTTGCTGTAAATATTTTTTTTTTTAATCTACAATACAAAATATTATTATTCTTTGACATTACTATTACTTTAAGGAGCAGAAGGGCATACAACGCATTGTTTTTTAATGTATTGCACACCCCTCTGATCCTTAAAGGGGTTGTATCAATTTGTATTCCATATATGCGCCCCAGCATTGCTCCATTTTGGCTTCCTGAACATGGCGTCCACCTTTTTAGTCTTATTTGTGTTTTGCCAGTCGTGGCTTTATAATGCAAAGGCTGTTTTTTGTTTCACAGTATAGATTTTTATACTTACAGAAAAAAAAATTATAAAGCTCTTTGTTATTATTATTTCTCCTTCATATGTCCATAATAAAGACTCCAAGTGTTTTACTGGACCTCATGAGTACAAAGCTAAGAAATCTACAGAATGAAACTGATCCAGATGCCTTTTCAGGTAATTATAACTAGACTAGCAAAATAAGGTTCTTACATAATCGTCTGCGTGCCAGAATGGTATCCAGTGCGTTGCATTGCAATGCATAAGATACCTCTCTGGCACTCAGCGGGTCAAATGGAAGTGTCACCCCAAGACAAGTTTAGGTTGTTTTACAGAGAATTACATTTTTCCCTGTAAAAATCCATTTAGTTTAAGAAATTAAACTTTGTTTTGATGGCACATTATGACACTTATGTTAATTCACTGTACAGTAAACGAATTAATTATGTTTGAGGCCAAACATATTTCTCCCTGTTTTATTAGAAATGTCCCCAGTGTGTGGGCTCTGTCTACATGTATTCGTAGCTCAGAGCGTGGTAAAATTGGTCCTGCATAGGAAGCAATTGGCATAAAGTACTGTATGGTGTCACCAACAAATAAAGTTTTTGAGAACTTAACCTTTATATTATAAACTGATGGCAGTTTTTAATTCCCTTTAAAATTAACTAAATGGATCTTATGATGATCAGTTCACTTGAATACAGACACTAGTAAGAACCGCTTCCATATGAAAGAGATTGGACCGGAGGAAAATGTGCAGTCTGATTTCTCAACAGTCATTGGGCCGCATAGAAACATAGAAGATTGACGGCAGAAAAAGACCACCTGGTCCATCTAATCTGCCCTTTAGTATTCCTTTATTGTTATCTTAGGATAGATACATGTTTATCCCAGGCATGTTTAAACTGTGTTACTGTGGATTTATCAACCACCTCTGCTGGAAGTTTGTTCCAAGTTTCTACTACTCTTTCAGTGAAATAATATTTTCTAATGTTTTTCTTGATTTTTCCTCCAACTAGCCTCAGATTGTGCCCCCTTGTTCTTGTATTCAGATTCTTATTAATCACACTTCCCTCCTGAACCTTGTTCAGTCCTTTAACATATTTAAAGGTTTCAATCATGTCCCCCCTTTCTCTTCTTTCCTCCAGACTATACATATTTAGATCTCTGAGTCGTTCTTGATAAGTTCTATGCTTTAGACCTTCCACCATTTTTGTAGCTCTTCTTTGAACCCGCTCAATTTTAGTTATATCCTTTTGCAGATGAGGCCTCCAGAACTGTACACAGTATTCCAGATGTGGTCTCACTAGAGCTCTATACAGAGGGATCACAATCTCCCTCTTCCTGCTTATTATACCTCTAGCTATGCAGCCAAGCATACGATTTGCTTTCCCCACCGCCTGGTTGCATTGGTTACTCATCTTGAGGCTGTCAGAGATGACCACCCCCAAATCCTTCTCTTCTGAAGTCTTTGCTACCACAGAACTGCCAATACGATAGTCAGATTGAGGGTTTCTTTTCCCCAAGTGCATTATTTTACATTTGGAAACATTGAACTGAAGTTTCCATTGTTTTGACCACTTATCTAATAGTGCCAAATCATTCTCCATATTACAGACTCCTCCTGGAACATCAACCCTATTACACACTTTTGTGTCATCAGCAAACAAGCAAACCTTCCCTGCCAAGCCTTCCCTTATGTCACTTACAAACATGTTGAACAGAACAGGACCCAGAACAGATCCTTGTGGCACTCCACTTGTAACCAGTCTCTGCTCAGAATACACTCCATTAACAACAACCCTCTGGTTTCTGTCCTTCAGCCAACTGCAGATCCACTGAACTATCCAGGGGTTAAGTCCAATTCTTGATAATTTATCTATCAGCTCTTTATGGGGAACTGTATCGAAAGCTTTACTGAAATCCAGGTAGGCGATATCCACAGCACCACCTTCATCCAGCACTTTAGTTACATAGTCAAAGAAATCAATGAGATTAGTCTGACAGGATCGGCCCTCAGTGAAGCCATGCTGGTTTGGGTCCATCAGGTTGTTTTTTGTTAGATGGTCAATTATCTTCTTCTTTAGAAGAGTCTCCATCATTTTTACCACTACAGATGTCAGGCTGACTGGCCTGTAGTTACTAGCTTCTTCTTTACTACCCTTCTTGTGAATGGGTACAACATTGGCCATTCTCCAATCATCAGGAACTTCTCCCGTAAGAAGGGACTGGTTATACAGATTAGTCAGGGGGCCAACTATGACAGATCGGAGTTCTTTAAGAACTCTAGGGTGGATTCCATCCGGACCCATCGCTTTATTTGACTTTAGCCGGACAAGTTCCTCTAGAACATCGGCCTCTGAAAACACTGGGGCTAAAATTATACAACTAGAGGCAATGCTGTGTTCAGCCATTTTCTGATTATGAGGGCCGCCGTCTGAAAAAACTGAGCAGAAGTAGTTATTCAGATGGTCAGCGACCGCCTTTTCCTCTTCTATATACTGATTTTTTCCGTTGTTAATTTTTGTAATCCCGCAGTTTTTCTTCTTCCTGTCACTGATATATCTGAAGAAGGTTTTATTCCCCTTCTTAACAGATTTGGCCATTTCTTCCTCTTTTGAGGCTTTAGCAGCATTTATCATCTGTTTAGTCTTCTTCTGTATAGTTTTATACCCTTCTCTGTCCGCTTCACTTCCAGTCTCTTTATATCTCTTATAGGCAGACTTTTTATCTTTCACTATAGCTCTTACCTCTCTAGTAAACCATAGTGGATTTATCTTTCTTTTCCTCTTGCTAATTTGTCTAACATGTAATCTTGTTGCCCTTAAGAGGACTTCTTTGAGTGTCTTCCACTGAGTACTCACTCTCGGTGTTTTATCCCACCCTTTTAATTCTTTCTTTACATATTCTCCCATATCCTCAAACTTCGTCTTCCTAAAGTCCAGTACTTTGGTTGCAGAATGGGATTTCTCGTAGTCAGTCTGGATTCCGAACCACAAACATTGGTGGTCACTGGAACCTAGATTTTCTCCCACCTTCACCTCAGATACCAGGTCTCCATTTGTGAATACTAAGTCTAGGATATTGTCCCCTCTAGTTGGCGCCTTCACCAGCTGTTTTAGGGACATCCCCGTCAGGGCTTCTACGATGCTCCTACTTCTACATGTGGACGCACAGGGGATATTCCAATCAACATCAGGCATGTTGAAGTCTCCCATAACTACTATATCTCCCTTTACTGCCATTTGGGTAATCTCGTCCACTAGCATGTTGTCTTGCTCTTCAGATTGCCCCGGAGGCCTGTAGACTGCACCTATTCTTGTAACTGATCCCTTTTTATTCTGCAGACAGATCCAGAGAGTCTCCAACTCTTTACATGAATTCTGGATCGCTGTGGATTTTATGCTATCTTTAACATAAATGGCTACCCCACCCCCTCTTCTCTCAGCCCTATCTTTCCTATACAACGTGTATCCCGGAATGGCTATTTCCCAGTCATTACAGTCCCTGAACCATGTCTCTGTTATTACAATCAAGTCCAAGTCATCTCTACAAACTATTGATATTAGCTCGCTGAGCTTGTTGCCTAAGCTGCGAGCATTAGTACACATTACACGAAGAACATTACATTTATCACCAACAACAACTCTATCTACCGCACCATCATCTACCTCACCAACATCTGTATGTAAAGCATCAGCAACTTCCTGTGCACCAACATCTGTATCTATCACACTAACAAACTCAGAACCCTGGTTCACCAAAACTGTTCGGGGACAGAAATCAATCTTCTCAATGAAATTCCTGCCCCCTCTATCTAGTTTAAATGCCTCTCCAAGAAACACCTGAACTCTTCTCCAAGTACCTCAATTCCTCTGTGTGACGGGTGCAGACCATCTCTCTTGAACATTTCTTTACAACTCCACCTTCTAACACTGTGACTGACAAATCCAAAACCTTCTTCTTTACACCACTGTCTTAGCCAACCATTGAACTCCAGGATACGAAGTCTCTTACTATTTTCAGAGCGGACTGGCAAAATCTCTGAAAAAGTGATAGAGTCTGTCATTCTGCTCAGCTCCAGGCTGAGACTTTGAAATTCCATTTTCACCTCTTCAACACTTTTCTGGGACAAATCGTTTGTACCGAGATGAATGATCAGATCAACTTCAGTCTCCTTTGTTGCAGCCTTGACAATATTTGAGATGCGTCTTTTATCCCTGCTTGCAGTAGCACCAGGAAGACATCTCACCTCCTTCAGTCCATCCTCATTCTGCCCTAAAGCAACACCTCTAACAATCGAGTCACCAACAAGGAGATGCTTTCTCTTCTTTTTAAGTCCATTTTCTGCTCCTGACTGCTTGTTACAATTCTCTCCTTTGGGACTCACAACATCCCGTACCTGAGTATCTGTGCTTTTATCTTCTGAAATCTCACTTTCCAATTCAGACAGGACACCAAAGGGATTACACACCGAAATACCAACAGTGTTGTGCTTCTGCTCCACAACTCTCAACCTCCCGGAACCAACTGTCTTCCACACAGCCCTTCTCTTCATGGGCCGTTGGGGCTGCGGTGGTGGATTACATGGTTGCTTGACTTCACACTCTAGCTGGGAAAGATTCCCTTCTTTTGATTGCAGATAACACACCAAAGACTGCAGCCTGGAAATTTCACCATACAATGTGGACAGATGCAAACATACTGGACAACACCCCAAACTCCAGAGAGTACTGCGGAACACAACAGCCAGACAAGTGTTACACTGCACCAAACCAGACATCTTAGAATTAAAGCAGTTACTCACCAAACTGACAAAACCAGTGCCTTCACCAAACTCCTGCCGTTTTCAAACTACTGCCGTTTTTGAAACTACACACTTCTGTCTGTCTGCTGCACTTGTGTCTGGCTGCAAACTACTTACAGTTCAAAAGAAAAGTGGTGGAGATCTGGGTCAAACCATCTGCACTATAAGGAAGAGTTAAAAATGATCACTGATTTAAATGCAGGATTTTAACCCCTTTAGAGAGGTCTCTAATGCAAGGGGTTACAATCCCCATTTAAATCAATGGGAATGTTTGGAATTTTTAGCTCTTCCCATAATGCAAATTGTTTTCCCTAAAAATCCTCCCCTTTGTTTAACCCTTTGAGTGCCAGAGGGGTATGGAACGCATTGCTTTGCAATGCGTTCCCTACCCCTCTGGCACTCAAAGGGTTAAAAAATAATAATAATAATAATAATAATAATACGGCCCAAAGTGTGTGTGTGTGGATGGGCTGCCTCAATCGGATCTGGATCTCCAGGCTACCAAATGGGCTGTGAGTTTGGTCTTAAAGGGATAGTAAACCCATCTAAAAAGTACTATCTCTGTCGTAGATATAAATAAAAAGAGATTATCTGAGGTTATTCCTTTTCTCTCAAACCTTTATGGTTTGAGAGAGAGAAGAAAATAAAGTTCTCTGCTCCCTCCCCTTTTGCATACATCAGCTGTATAGCTGACTGCATGAGATCCTTTTTCTGGGACCAGACGGCGACTCACTTTGTAGACCATTTCAATGAAGTATTTATTTTTAGATATCGCTATGTCGGCTCTGCTGAAGAGCCTCTGTCTGGTTGCACGACCAGAATCTGCTTCTGACAGCTTTACAGCTCATCAATCAAAAAGGGGAGGGAGCAGAGAACTTTATTTTCCTATATCTCTCAAACTATAAAGGTTTGAGAGATAGGAATAACCTCAGGTAATCTCTTTTTATTATACGACAGAGCTAGTACTTTTTAGATGGGTTTACCATCCCTTTAACATCATAGACCACTGGGATCTGCACACTGGGGAGGGGGGAAATCAGATTGGCTCCCAGTCTAGTCTGCAAAGCTCCCCAAAAAGACCTTTTTCACAGAAGAAGTGAGGAGCAGTTCTAGATCAAACCAACTGTGCACCATGGGGGGGGGGGGAGTAAATATCTCCAAATCTCCCATTGATTTAAATGGGAATTTTAATCCCTTCAATGTTAGAGAGGTACCCAGTGCATTGATTTGGAGCTATCTCCATCATTTAGTGTATTAAAAGGATATTAATGGCTGATTTTAACAATTTTATATTGTAGATATTAAAAAAAGAAATTAACTGATGCAAGTCCGGTCTCTCAAACATGTAGTTTGATAGAGATATTCTTATAAAGTTCCCCCCTCTCCTCTTTCACAGACGTCAACACGCTAGCTGACAGAAGAGGTCCCTGGACCAGGGTCTCCTTCTGTTAGCTAGAGGCTGACGCCTGTGAAAGGGGGCGGGAGGGGGGAACTTTATAAGAATATCTCTCTCAAACTACATGTTTGAGACCAGACTTGCATCAGTTGTTTTTTTTTTTTTTTGATATCTACAATATAAAATTTTCTTAAAATCAGCCATTACTAACCCTTTAAAAGCCCATTTAAACCAATGAAAATTTGCAGAATGGTAATTTTCAATCCTATGGCTTTGTAATAGTTAGAAGACCTCTACCGATCAAGGTGTTAAAAGCCAGTTTAAATCAATGGAGAATTATTTTTGTCTCCTATGGTGCTGTTGGTTTGCTCCAGAATTGAACCCCTTGTACATAAGGTCCCACAGTCTTATTGCCGAGCGGCCAGATTGCTTGTGTTTCAGCCTGTGTGTGGGCGGGGAAGAATTTCTGGTCATTTCCATCCAGAATGTGCATGTGTTGGTTAAGACCCTTTTGGGGTGTGGTCTTGCAGTATTGTGAAAGCTTTCTAGAAGCAAGGGCCTAGATTACATTGCTGCTGGTAAGCAGGTCTGGATTTATATCCCAGGCATCTCTAGGTACAGCAATCTAGGTGCCCTTATCTCTGAATGTGGCCACACCCCCGCTCCAAGTGCCATCCACTGTTTCCTGGAGCAGAAAACATCCTTCCTATAACAAGCAAGAAAAGAAAAAAGCTTTAACCCATTGGTTGCTAGAGACACCTCTAACACATTGCTCTGCACTGTCTTGTAGATCTCTCTAGCATCCAGGGGGTTCATGAATAGCCTGTAAAGGGATATAAAACCATGCAGGGACATTGAGATTGTTTAGGTCACACCCACAATTCAGAATGTGGGCATGGCCACCACAGCTGAGGCTCCCCTCAGAATGCGGAGCACTAGAAAGCTGTCTACTCTGCCTATTGGGAAGTCTGACCCTGCTGGTATTATAATTGATTTTATCTAAATCTATAGAGAAATTTGTAGAAAAAAACACTGATAAAGTTAAAAACTGCAGTGGAATCCAGGCCATAATCTAGAACTCCAGTTGACAATACCATAACAATCTGCTTTATAAAATGGCCACAAACACTAAACATGGAATTGTTTGATAGTTATATCATGTACTGTCGTCTGTAAAACCATTTTATTTTAGAACCACAAAAAGTAATCCTAAACATGTTTTTTATCGCATGTGTATACTGTGCTGGTCAGACATTATTTGGTTGGTTTTATTTGTGCAGGTTTTTAACCCTTTGAGTGCCTGAGAGGTAACCAACTCATTGCAACGCAAAGGGTTAATGAGACAGTTGCTAAGGTTTAATGAGAGTTTGCTGATAGACTGTTGCCTTGTCAGGTCATTTTAGACAATCACTTCTGAGACACACATCACAATTGTTATGATAGGGGGAGTCTGTAAACATAATTTTTCCAGATGAGAACATGAAGTACAGAATATTTTAACCCCTTAAGGAACGGGAAAATCTGAGGTCGTTTTCCCTTAAGGACCGGAGCAATTCTGACCTTTTTGACTATGTCTTTGTTCAACAGTGTTTTCCCTCTTAGGCTTTTATTCCACCCCCATAAATTATATACTGTTTTTTTAAGCATAAATAGGGCTTTCATTTGATACCGCACTTATATGGATAACCCACCATTCACTTTATTAAAATTAAAAAAAAAAAAAAAAAGTTAAAAAAAAACACCATTTTTGATTTTTCTCTTGGGATCAATTGGCCACAAAGGGTTACATTTTTATGGAGACTGCATGAAAGGTATGACTGATCAGTCATACCTACAAAATGCGCAGTTTAAAGTGGCCCCCTGGGTTAAAATCCCCATGCCCCTTCTTCCCACCCTATTTTGACACTTTTTTGTCCCTGGCATTTGGTGGTGTATATAAGTGTATTACATGGCTCAACAACAATCACACTTGCAATATTGTTTAATTATATATATATATATATATATATATATATATATATATATATATATATAATATTTTTTTTTTTTTTTTAATAAAAATGTTTTTGTAAAAAAAAAAAAAAAGTATGTTGTGTTTTTAAAAAAAAAAAAAAAAAGTGTAAAATTGCAGGTAAAAAATTGACCTGCATTTAGCCAGCCTCCTGCACCAGCAGTGAAGGGGTTAATACCCCAACTGCTGTATTTTTTTTAACCACTAGGTGTCTCCCGTCTACTTCTGTCTCCCTTACTTGGAGGGCAAGGGAGACAGAGGGAGACGAGACAGGCACAGACAGCATGCTTTGCATGCTGCCTCTGTCTGTCACTATGCCGGTACATGTGATCGCTGATACGGCGATCGCATGAACAGGAAGAAGGGCTGAGACTGAATGCCCCGGTCTCCGAGCGCTCAGTCTCAGCCTGGATTTAATGATAGCAGCGTGCACGGAGGCACGCTGCTATCATTTAAGCCATGACGGTCCTGGACCGTCATGGGTCGTTAAGGGTATAACAACCCATGACTGTGCAGGACCATCATGGGTCCTTAAGGGGTTAAGAAACACTAACACCTGTTAATAAACTGAGGTTATATACACTTAAATGCCCTGTAAATCATGCAAGCATATGTAAACATTCAGTTTTTTCCTGTAATCTAAACTCTACTCTTGCATATGCTCTGTGGGGGCAACAATTCCTGCCTTTTCCAGGGCAGGGTGTCTGAGAAGTCATATTGCAGGGTTATATGTAAAAGGCCTGATATAATGTAGCAGTGTTTCTGAATATAAGAGTGGAGGGTTCTAATTTCAATTAATTCAATGTATTAGATCTTCTCTCATTATATACAACACAAAATTGACTACATGGTGTTTGAATAGGACAGTGTACACATGCTTTAAAACAACCTGAAGTAAATACATTTTATGGAGTATAACTAGAAGTACATGATATTTAAGTATGTGAACCAATTATATTTTTATGTGTTAAAGTTCTTTTAAATGTGTACAACCCCAGATAATTTAAAATGTAAATGTTGATTTAAAGGGATAGTAATGTTTCAAAATAAAAGCTCCAATTAATCTTCATAGTATTTGGACCATGGAGAGTGTTATTTCAGTACTGTCAGAGTTGTAATTCAAGAGTAATTGAATGATAAAGTATCCCCCTCCCGCCCCTTTTACCTAGTGTAAGCCACCTCTCCTCAGATGTGGAATCTGGTCCTGGGAACAGACCGCTCATAGCAAGGGACAATCTTCTTACTGTGAGAACAATGAAAACCCTGACCCGCTTGACAGGTTTTTCCCTTATGCTAATTGAAGATTGTCCCTCTCTGGAATCCATCTGGACACCACCCTGTTGGTCTGAGGTGAGCAGTGTTACATCAGTAAAAGGGGTGGGAGGGGGATACTTTATCATGCAATTACTCTTGAACTACAACTCTGACAGTACTGAAATAACACTCTCTGTGGCCCGAGTACTATTAAGATTAATTGGAGCTGCTTTTATTTTGAAACATTACTATCCCTTTAACACCATGAATGCTAGATACTTCTCCAGGGCATAATGGAACAATGCCTTGGGGTGTCTCTTGAAATCAAGGTGATAAAAGCCCTAATTAAATTAGTAGCATTATTTTTGTTCCCTGTGGTGCAGCTGGTTTGTCCTGGAATGTGTGCATATGTCCCTGTCACCATATTTGTGATATGTCACTGTTCTACATTGCACTGAAGTTGAATGTCTGTGTTACAGGCTTTACATTCTGCCAGCGATTGACACTTGAAGAGTATGAAATACAGCGACATTACTATACAATAAGTGAGCTGCAACAGTTAGTTCAGATGGTCAATCAGTGCAGTACTATTCCTGAGAAAAAGAAGAAGAAAATGATGAAAGAATTCCACAAGAATCACCCATTAGCCCTTCACAAACCTCTCCTGGTCTGATTTCCCTTTAACCCTTTGAGTGCCAGAGGGGTATGCAACGCATTGCTTTGCAATGCGTTGTGTAGGCCTCTGGTACTCAAAGGGTTAAACCTTTGAATGCCAGAGGGGTACTTTTCAAATCTTTGCACACCCCCTCTGGCACTCAAAGGGTTAACACCAATATAATTTGCACTATTAATCCTCTAATGACTTGAGATGTTGAATCCATTTTGATGAATGCTGTTAGTATGAGCACCTTTCTGTGAGGTAACTTTCAGGATCTGATTAGGAAGGGTTTCACTATGAAGGCCTTGTGTTCTGTTTCATTACTGGCAATAATATATATATATAGTGTTTTAGGGACACGTACAAAGATAAATGTGGAACAATTGTGGGAGTAAACCAGTTGCACCGTAGGAACAAATAAACTTCAGTTTATTTTAAAGGAGCAGTATAGTTTTTGAAAAGAAAATACATTTGAAAGATTTTTCATTAAAAAAAAGTATTTAATCAAACTGCAATTTTCTCTTATGGCCACCAGGTGGCATCAGGTGCTATGGAGAGGCATCATCAATGACTCTGGCTCCCCCTATGATACACCTGTTGTTGGCTTTGTTGTGGAGTTGCATTAATTAAAAAAAAACATTTAGTTTGAAGAACTTTTGAATGAAAAATCTACCAATAGTGGGCACACATTTGGTTTTGTCAGCAGTAAAAGCATTAACCTTTTGAGTGCCAGCGGGGTATGCAACGCATTGCAATGCGTTGTGTTCCCTTATGGCACTCAAAGGGTTAAAACATGTACCTTTCATTAAAAAGGTGTACTACTCCTTTAAATGGGACATGTAACGCTTTGAATGCCAAGGCTTTGGAATGTTTTGGAGACAACACTAGAATCCAAGATATAGAGTCCCATTTGAATCAATGGGAATGTGTATTTTTCCCTATGATATGGTTTGGCAGTAGCCAAACCCTGGTCCTCGAACTACCAAGAGTGCATGTTTTCAGTCAGACCAATTAGAGGGACTGAGCTACTAATTAGTGCTCCAGCTGGAATATCCTGGTAACACGCACTGTTGGCAGATCTTGAGGACCAGGGTTGGTGACCGCTGATGTGGTGGGTGTGCCTCTAGACTGTTCCACGTTTGTCTTTATACCTAAGGCCTTTAGCTTATTAACTAGTTTTATGACACACACACATTATGAATAGGTGTGTCTGTGTCATTCATGTGAAAGGGACTTTGCTATTGGTTGTTGGTTATGGGTTTAGTTTCAGATTTTTAGGCTGCTAATTACATTATTTGACTTACTGACACTTTAGTACAAAAAATTCTATATGTAGCATATGTTAAAATTTACTGTGGTAACAAGACTAGAGAAAGTTAATTTATTTTAGATGTGATTCTCAAAATTTAAATAGATGCAGAAAAACACTTGCATTTATTGATTCTGTACATATTGGTAAAATACAAAAATAGGAATTATTCAGGGACAATGTGCAATTAATTAACATGCATAGTAAGACAAATGAAAACCTTTACATTTTATTAACTTTGAAAAGTATGAAAAAATACATTGGAGTGTGCCCACCGTTGCAACTGTGAAAGGAGACAATTACATTGTATGTATGATCAGATTGTTCATACATTTATTTACTTATTTTTCATCTTTGTATGTCCCTGACCATGAGTTACCTGGATCTCGTTATCTATATAGATATATAAAATCTGTTTCTGGTTTGCTCTCCACCCTGTCCTGGGGTGGCAAGGGAGCAGAGATCGACTGTAAATATTCTCTGCTTGTAAGGTATGTGAAGTGAAATTTAAAGGTTACCATTCATTAATGGATTAAATACTTTGTTAGAAATAGGTAACATTGCGGCCAGTATGAGTAAAAGCTTTCCTCTGTCCTCCTATGTGGAACACAGGAATCATGGGTTAAAGACTTCTCCAGGAAGGCAAGACACTTCCAAAAAAGGTCTCAGAGGTGGAGACTCCCTGCCCACTAAAGTCTGCTTTAACTGACTTCTTCAGGAGGGTTGCTCAGGCACAGCTCTCTTACCTAGTACTATTTCTTATTTATCTTACTTGGGGGATTTATACAACACCCTATCTTATTAGGTGTGCTCCTAATTCGTGGATTGTCCAGGTCACTGGTTCATTTTGAGGAGCTCAAACCTTTAGAGGTTGGCTTGATTTGTCAGTCATTAACAAGCTTCTCTGAAGCCTCTTTCTTTACTATAATGGAAGACTGAAGCTGCAGGTTACTTAACATCTTGAGTAGTATGGTGCTGTATGAGTGTCCATATCCTACTGGCATCTGCTTGAATGTGGTATTTTACCTGATTTGCACTCTACTGTATTCATTTATTTTCATTTTAAGATGTTTGTATCCCGGCTGCCTAAGGTTCAAAGGTAACCCTTTGAGTGGCAGAGGGGTAGGCAATGCATTCTATCACTCAAAGGGTTATCCCTCTCACTGTCTTGTTTGTGGTTTACTAAAGGCTTGAGCACATTTGTCTCTTTGGGGGGGGGGGGGGAATGGCCCCTTTAAGAGCCCATTCAGTGGCCACTTTGGATTCATACACTTCGGCTGTTTGAGACATATCTCACCTTTAGTTGATTGTAGGTTGCTGAGAGTGGGCTCATAGTGCTTCTGGTGAACTACGCTGCCTAGTGACCACCTGTAGGATCATCTCTCTTTTTCGGGGGAGGTTCGAACTGCCGGAGAAACCATTTTTATATGAAAAGGCTACATATCCGAGAATGACCTGTCTCATGGTTTTTCCTCGCATTGGAAGAGGTGGTCCTTGAAGAAGCCTCTTTGTTTCTGGATTCTGTATGCTGCACAGAGGCTGGTCTCTCTCCTCCTTGCCAATTTAACCCCTTTAAAATCAGATAAGTACTTTTGCATACTTTTGACTACTTTTTATTTCATTGCTCCAGGTGCCTCCCTTTTGAATCTGCCTTTGGTTTCTCAGTATTTTTGCCCAAGGTACTTTTGGGATTTTTCACCTCAAACAGGAAATTGTTCTTCCTTTCTTCTGTCCAGCTCTGCCTAATAGATAGGAGTGGGAACTTTGTCTGTTGGATGTGATCAGGTTCTAGAAGTACTATCTTCATTGCATGCAGCCCTTCTAGAAATCTGGTTTGCTTAGTAATTGCTGAGGGCCCATGTGTTATTGTAATCTCCTGATCAAGGCAACCATCTGACAGGCTTATGTCATCAGTAAGAAACCATGTACCCTTTCGGGTCATGGCACTTTCTTGGCATTTTCCACAGGTTCAGTGGGTGCATCTTTCCGGTTATTTGGTGTGCTAGTTAGGTGACACCTGAGGTTCCTGTAGTACCAGTTCTGTCCTGTGGAAACTGTCCTTCAGTAGAGGCTGTTTTTTTCTATTTCACTCCCAATAATCTTGGTGGATTTTAGTGAACTTAAGGTTAAATACTTTTTCTCTTTGCTCATGTGGAACACAGGAATCCTGGAGTAAAAAAAAAAAAAAAAAAAGTACTCCTGAGGTTCTACAACATGAAGCAGATCTCGCCTCGTCATCTGAAGGCTTACAAAATGGTAAATGCTTTTTAATCTTTAATAATATTGCTTTTTTTTTTTGTGAGTGACTGCTGCCAGTAACATACTATCTTTAAAATGCTGTAGCTCTTTATAATAATTTTAGGTCTCTTCCTCCCCTATCCATGGCAACAGTTTCTTTCTGTAGGGAGGATACAGATGATTGACCACTGTTTATAGTTACACAGTTACACAGTCCCTTTGTTTTAAACTGTCTGACAGAACTCAAATATTAAAGGAACATTAACACCTAAAACTAAAGTATGTGTTATATAATTTTAATTGTCAAGTGTTTCCAGCAAGGATTTGTAAAAAAAAAAATATATATATATAAATAATAGTTTTCTTCTTTGTTCCTGTTCCACAGAATGGAACAATTGGATTTGGTCCTACCCAGCTGGAGGGAGAAGACAATCAACAGCCTTCAACAGAGAGCCATCTGGGAAACCAGATCAGTTTGTTTTGGTGCTACTAGATGGAGGACGGAGACAAACCTCCTACCCAAAGAAGTTCGTTTAGCAAATCGAAGGGGAGCAACGGCCATTTATGAGTTTTTCTATCTAGATGAAGATTCAAATCTGGCTGTGTTTCTGCTGACTAAGTGGAGCTTAGTATGCCTGGAGCCCCCTAGATCCGCAAAATGGAATGGAATGTTCCCTTCTTCCACCAAATGTTATTGAACAGGGGTACGTCTTGTGGCACCAACCTTTATTTTTCGGTATGGAAGCCGGTATTTGAGATCCATGGTTGCACTCCTCTGACTGGGACGTACGCAAGACCCATGATGCGTCAATCTCTTCGGGTCGCTGCTCTTCAGAGCCCTGACATTGGCACTCAGGTGCTACATAATGAAAAGCCAGAGCTTTATTTCCTCTGGTCATTCTACCCAAAAGTAAGTGGAAAAAGCTCCACAGATGGAAGGGACACTGAACAGATCATAGGATTTAAAGGTACTTTTCTCCATTTTCTCTTTTCCAGGAGCATTTATGCTAACTGCCTGAAATAGTGTGTTTGTGACACTATTCTGTGCATATCTATTTCAGCATGTTAACACCTTCTAAACAACTTCTTACTAAGGCTTAGCCAAGTCAGCTATCTACCAGCAAGGAAGATAAGACACAGAAATCTAAAACCTGTGCAAACTGTAATGGGGGAAAAACTTCCACTTTCAGACCTAGCAAAATTATGGCCAGAATGCTTCAAGGAGATGCCCTACCAATTCCAGGATTTTCTGTCTTGGACTAACTCCACTATGCAGGAAACCTTTTCACCAATGCAGAATGCTGCAAATCCTTGGAAAAGACAAAGTATGGAAGACCCAAAGGAGGGTACATCAGGATTCAGTACATCAAGGAAGGGGAGAGCATTTTAGATCTAGACACAGAGTATTCATCAGAAGAACAGTGAGAAATTGTGGAAGATGATGGCTCCTTCAATGTTGACAAGATAGAACCTTTCTTGAAAAATATGAGTTAGATCTTTGACAGATACCGCAAAGGAACTAAACATCATGTTTGCCTCATTGATGGGGAACAGGAAAGCATCTCATATTCCTCATTCAATTTAAAGGAGAGAACAAGCGTAACCAAAAGGTTTACTAAAATATCTTCATTTAATGATGAAGTTATGAGATGGATAACCCCTCCATAAATAGATGCAGCAAACGCTCATTTGGCAACAAAAACTATGAATCCCATTGAAGAGACCGCATGAACAGGAAAATGAAAAGTACATTATACCATTGAAGATCATTGGATCCCAGCCATGATCCCAGTCAGAGGATGTATACTTCCAAGGCAAATATAAGGGATTAACCTCATTTTAAATAGTCACTTGCCAGATGGATCACACAGTGTATTACACTATTGTATGAGGATTTGTATTTATCTCCACAGCCCCTTGAATTAAAAGCACATTCAACCAGAGCATTTTCCACCTCCTGCCAAGCAAAGCCACAGCCTTCCCTGAGGGTACATGCAAGGCAGCACATGTGGGCATATATTTCAACCTTTATAAGACATTATCAGGTTGATGTCCAGGCATCAACAAAAGCAAGATTTGGGAGAAAAGTCCTGTAGGCCATCGTCCCTCTGAATGTAGGTATTGGTAGAGTAAAAGTGATACTTTTATTGGTTAACCTGTGTAGATTTAGAATGCGTGGTTTCAAGACAATTTGCTTCTCTTCATCAGGCAGATTAGAATGAAGGCTGAAGAATACAAAATACACGACATGTTATAAATGCAATTTAAATTATGTTGGAGGTGAAACTCTTATCACCAATGTCTGTGTAAATTATTCCTTAGGCTCCAGCAGAGGCATCTCTATGTAGCCAGCTAAATGGTACAATATTTATTTACCTTTTGATATGTGAATTGCTCCAATACATTTAGTGTGTAAAGAGTTTGTGACTTGCAGTCCAAACTGGCTAAGTATATGGAATATATGGGTTAACCCTCTTGAGTGCCAGAAGGGTACACAGTGCACTGCATACCCCTCCATTACCCAAAGTGCCAAAATGTTTGTTTTGTGGAATAATGTAACCAATTCCTTGTCACGGCTCAGTCCACAGTTCAGAATGTTAAACATTGTCATCGGTTTATCCCTTTGAGTGCCAGAGAGGTATCTAATGCATGGCACTCAAAGGTTTATACTCCCAGATCTGTGTCTTGTGTATGAAAGCTTACCATCAATACCATCGCCCTGATCACCTCTGGTGCTGTGGCTAGTTTTGCAGTAATGTTAACCCACTAGGCAGCCGTTCTTATTCACACTGGGTCTGTGAGAATTCCTCCATTTTCTTAGAGCTTCTCCATTGTCACCTGCATGTACACATTTCACAGATCCGTAATGGGTTAGATAACATTAGCTGATCCACTAGAGAATTTGCCCTTGATGTCGTGGATTTGGTGGGAATATGGTATGGACACATTATCTGTGGTAAGTATCTGTAAAGGTTCCACATCTCTTGCAGGCAGAGAGAAGTACCATTTTCTGTTGCATTCTTAAATGAGCTCTTTACCAACAGTTGTTTCAGGTTGGGGGCCTGTTTATACAAGAGAAGCAGAGGTCTTGGGAATATAATATTTTTTATTTTTTTTTATCTGTCATCAGTATGTAGTATTATTTTGAGCTCATTTGAGATTTTGTGCAGACCTAGTAGGTCACTACTAATGGCACTCCATTCCCTTCCTGTAGTTGTTTGTATTCCATAAGATTTATTCTGGGTACACTGGTGGTTCTCTGAATTAGGGTGTCTGTGACCTTGGCATTAAATCAATTACTGCTAAAATCCCTCCTGAGATTTAAGATGTTGATCTCGGTTAGAAGTCACGGTGCATATGCAGTTAAACCTTAGGCCCTGACTGTAAACAATAGTTTTTGTGTGTCTGGGATGGAAACTCTCATTTCTGAATAGTTAGGCCGGTCTGTTGGTTTATGGTACTAAGACATACGGATGGAGTTGTTACTAATACTAATTGTAATGTTCAGAAAGTTAAAGGGATAGTAATACTTAAATATTACTAACCCCCATATTGTAGCTATGGTAAAAAGAATTGAGTGTTCCCCAGTGTCATCTCTCAGACCTTTTATGGCTTGAGAGATAACCGAATGCAAAGTTCCCCCTCCCTCCCCCTTCCTTGAAGTCAGCTTTGTACTGACTGCAGGGATATCCGGTCTTATTTTCATCAGGCGGCTCTGCAGCTGAGCAGAGATCGCGTTAGTGAAAAAGAATTTATCTCACTGAAACGGTCTTCTACATGTGCTTGCAAACCAAGCACATGTAGAAGACCGTTTCAGTGAAGTAATTATTTTTTTTACTAACACGATCCCTGCTCAGCTGCAGAGCTGCCTGACTTCCCCTGCAGTCAGTACAACACTGACTTCAGGGAAGGGGAAACTTTGCGTTCATTTATCTCTCAAACCATAAAGGTCTCAGAGATGACACTGGGGACAATTCAATTATTTTTACCATAGCTACAATATGGGGGATTAGTAATATTTAAAGGGATAGTAATACTTTATTATTACTATCCCCCATATTGTAGATATTTGTAAAATAATTTAATAGCCCCCAGGTTCATCTCTCAATCCTTTATGGTTTGAGAGATAACCGAAGGCAAAGTTTCCCCTTCCCTGAAGTCAGCTTTGTACTGACTGCAGGGGAAGTCTGTCGTACGACAGTCAGGCAGCTCTGCAGCTGAGCCGAGATCGCGTTAGTGAAAAATAATTATTTCACTGAAAAGGTCTTCTACATGTGCTTGGTTTGCAAGCACATGTAGAAGACAGTTTCAGTTAATTAATTATTTTTCACTAATGCGATCGCGGCTCTGCTGCAGAGCTGCCTGATGAAAGTCAGACCGGATATCCCTGCAGTCAGTACAACACTGACTTGAGGGAAGGGGTAACTTTGCCTTTGGTTATCTCTCAAACCATAAAGGTTTGAGAGATGAACCTGGGGGCAATTAAATTATTTTGCAAATATCTACAATATGGGGGATAGTAATAATAAAGTATTACTATCCCTTTAAGTATTACTATCCCTTTAATGTGTGTAGGTATATGGCTGAGTCTGAGGCTAATGGTAGGATAGAAAGCAATATAATTTTTGTGAAATGAATATGATCTCATCTATCCAGTGAAGGCACACCAGAGGCTTTATTTGACATGCGGACAAGAACGCGTCATCTACCTATTCATGGTGAATTTGGGAGTATTGTGGTGCTGTATGCATTCCCATGGTACTTCCTATCTTTTTGTATGTATAGTTCTTGCCAAATATGAAATAATAATGTCTACATCATCATGTGTGTGAGAGAAATGTCCCAGCGCAGGATAACACACAGGTGAGACGAGACAAACTCTAGAAAAATGGATGTATTCTCATAGCTCCAGTGTGAACAAGAAAAGAGAGACCCTAGTGGGTGGGCATTCTGCAAAACTGGCCACTGCATCAAAGGGCGACTCTATTGATAAACTTTCAGACACAAAAATTTGGTACTATAAATTGTTTACCAAGTTTAACACAATGAATTGTGGTCTGAACCATGACAAGGAATTTGTCACAATTTTCTACAAAATAAACATATTTTGGCCCTTTGGTTGCCAGAGCGGGGTACACAGAGCATTGCTAAGTGGTGCATTGAGTGCCCTTCTGGCACTCAGATGGTCAGCTTGGGCTACAAGTCACAAACTCTCTGCATACTAAATTTGTTGGAGCTATTCACACACAAAAAGGAAAATAAATCTTGTGCCACTTGGCCAGCTACAAAGAGATGCAGCTCCTGGAGTCTAAGGAGTAATTTACACAGACCCTGACAATAAGTGTTTCAAGCCCAGTGGAATTTAAATTAACTTAATTATGTAAATGTATGACCTATGTCAAGTATTTTGTATTCTTCAGCTTTCATTCTAACATGCCTGACGCAGACCTACCTAAGTTTTCGTTAAAGTTCGCATTCTAAAGCTACTCTAAAGGTGGTAGTTATATTCATCCTCGCTCCCTTCTCTGACGTTTTTTGGCTTCATAGTCTCATGATGCCACATTCTTTACTTTCCTACTTTGTTCTATGCTGTGAAATAGGAACACAGAAGAAAGTGAAATTCACTTCTGATATTTCCTTTTCTTCGTTGTTCCACTACTCCTTATAAGACCATTTTTCTTGTCTAATTTTACTTTACAGCTTTGACAAAAGTGAAACTGAAGTGGTTTCCCAGATGGCTGTCTTGAAGGCTGTTGATTTTCCTACCCAGTGAGGGAGGAGACAAACCCATTGTTCTATGCTGTGGAAGAACACAAAAGAAAGGGAAATATCATAAGGCAAATGTCACCCTTTTGTGTTAGATTCCTACAATACAATCCTAAACTTGAATTTTAATGTGTGTTTAAACTGGTCCCCTATAGACACCATTTAGTTAATTTTGTTTGTGCTGGGATGTAATATGAGAGGTAAGGTAATTACTTAGTACCTGCCTCTCATACTTAGAAAGCTGTTATGTTACAGTAAAATCACATATATCAAGATTGATATGGTGATGGGAATTAGAAAGCCCTGGAAAAGACAGGAATGGTGTCCTCCATAGACCACATGAAAGACTAGGCTTTAGGCCTCAGAAATTATAGAATTTTTTTTTTTATTTATTTATTTTTATTTTTTTTTTACAGATACTAGCATTATCTACAGGGAACCTATCATGTAGAATAAACTTAAAGGTATAGTAATATTTCAAAATAAATGCTGCTCCAATTATTCTTTAGTTTTTGTGGCAGATAGAGCGATATTCTCATTCTCTACGATTTGTAGTTCGAGTAACTGAATTATAAAGTGTCCCCCTCCTGACCCTTTTATCTAGTGTAAGACACCTCCCCTCAGATGTGGAATCTGGTCTCTTGACCAGACAGCTTGCAGTGAGGGACAATCTTCTTGCAGTGAGCATAAGGAAAACCCTACCCCTCTTGAAGGAGGAGGGCAGATTTTTTCTTATGCTAACAGAAGATTGTCCCTTGCTTTGGTCCATCCAGACGGTCTTGCTGTGAAGCTTAACGTAGTTAAAAGGGGTGAGAGTGGGACACTTTAATTCAGTTACTTTGGAACTACACATAGTAGATGATGATAACACTCTACATGGCCCAAAAACTATAAAGAATAATCTGAGCTGCATTTATTTTGAAACCTTACTATACCTTTAATATCACTGGAAACATTTTGAATATACACTGTATTGTTGTCTTATTTTTTTTTTTTTTTTTTTTAAACCTCTGCACTGTGAAAGTTAAGAGAGATTTAAGTATTTTGTTAACTATCCTTCTGCTTTCTGTTGACTTCACCCCTTCAATTGAAAACTATGCCTTAAGCCTGTTGGTTAAATATTCCTGAGTCACATAGATGTTAACTGCAGTTTATTATATACACCCCCCCATAGTTACTTACTAGAAAATACATGTCTCATTCTCTTCCCCAATTCACTATAGTGACCTGAGCACACCCATCTGGAAGTCTACAAGGGTGTTTGTTGTTTTGTTTTGTTTTTTTAAACAAAGTATTCTGGTTGTAGGGATGGGGGAGGGCCTGCAGGTCCGTGGTGATCCCACTCTGTATCCTGACATTGCAGAACGCTGTATAACTTCAGCTGTCCTAACCTGTGCTTGCTGGGGGGGGGGGGTGGATTGGGTGCAGTGATGAAGAATGGTGAAGGAGGAAGCCAAGCCCTTGAAATGGAGAGTAGCAAATGTAATACTATTTGCCCTGGATTTTATATATTGTAAAATAGCACATCAAGTTTTCTAGGCCTCCTTTATTATCTCTATACCTGGAAACTTCTTCCCCTTAAAGGATTCGGGGCTATGCTCATCAACTGTCAGTCCTACAAAAGAGTAAGGAGCAATCATTGTGGATAAGAGAGAGAGGAGGAGACCTAAAATTATTGTAAATATAGAACTAAAGTGTTTTAGAGAACAACATGCAATGATTACTGTCTAAACACAGGCACATGCACCTAAAGCTTGGTTTGTTTAAATGTGTTTTTTTTTTTTTTTTTTTTTTTTTTCCTGTTAAAGTGGTTTATTGGGCTGTTTTTCAAGTGTCAATTTAAGGTGTCATATCTTGAACTCTGGTTGACCCAGGGTGATGCAGCCCATATATGGACCTATCATGTCCTATATAGGTTGCCTTCTCCTTCAACTACCAATATTCATTTGTACATTCTGCCCTTTATCCCAGTTTCTTCAAATCTGACATTTCTTTTAATAAACAACTTTAAATCATTACATTTGTATATAATTGCCTCCCAATTGTATGTAAACTTTATGAACAAGTCAAATGTGGAAAGAGATTAATCAAATGTATTTGGATCACAGACAGTTGGAACAAGAACCCTATTGGGTGCATACAATGGAGACCACATGGTTGAAGTTGACTTGTTGCCTTGTATGAACCAGAGTGGTTAAAAAAAAAAAAAAAAAAAAATGACTAGAAAATGTAGTTTGTAGGGACTATTGAATCCCAGAGTACTTTAAAACAATACAAAGGGTTCCACAAAGCCCATTTCATTATTGGTAGCTAGTATAGGATGACTTGGGAAGAACAGAGAACGTGTGTTTATGTGACTGCTAGTAGGCAATTACAGGATTCCAAACATTAAAATTGTGGTTTTCAGTCTGATTTCTCTTGTAATCAGTGCAAACTAATAGCCCACTTTTGAATTAAAAATATATATAGTTTCCTAAAATTATCTGGTCATAAGTTACCAGTGCAAACTAGGATTCAATTTATCATCAAAATTGCTTTGGTTCTTTTTAGCACAGCCTTTGTGTATCCTGTCTATAGCGCACACATACCTACCTTTAGCATCTGGTAGGTCCTGATGTAACTTATCTAGCATACACTGAATAGATGGAAGCAGGCTGGTCAGGGTCTGAAAAGCTTCCAGAGAGGAAGTAAGGGCCTTAACCCATGTGCGCCCTTTGGTATGATCTGTAGGGGCCCACTACATAAGAGTGGAATAGCTGACTGGTGTGACAGGAGAGTAATTTTATCACTGCAGAAGAAATTGACAAAGTTCTGGTGATCCTGGCCTTTCACATGTCCTCTCTTGATGCCAACATGGTAAATAAACCCCCCAAATAACTGACCCAGATCAACAACAAAGCAGAAAAAGAAAATTAAAACATATATGCACCACTGAGATGGGCTAATAACCACAAGGAGACAACCTTGCCACCTGAAGAGAGAATGCTGTCAAGGTGTCTGCAGGGTGTGCTGCATGATGAGAATGGAACAGAGAAGACATTCCCCTCCCTGGTCTGTAGTGTTAGAAGGAAAACATTGCCTGGTGACTCTCCAGCCATTCACTGCTAGTGCAGCAGGGTACCCCAACCTGTGGGTCCCTCACGTATGAGGAAGCCATGATAGGTCAGCAGTATCTCCAGAGCCGTGGGGAATAAGTAGCCGTAGCTGCATCTCCAACATAGTGGCTGTGAGCTTAAAAGCTCAGCAACCCAATAAAAGTCCCTAAATATAAAGTAATAGCAATAAAGAAAAAGATGAAATAAAATGGAAAAAAAAATGGGAAAGAAAAATAGAAAAAGTAAAGAATAGAAGCAGAGAGAGACCGACAAACAGAGACAGTGTGACATTAGTAAAACATGGACCCTTTGGTTCCTCTAAAGTGGCACTGGAGAGTAGCTTCCAGCAGTCAGCTACGAACTTGGCAGATGTTGTAGCATGTCCTGTTCTGCTCTGCATGCAAGAGGAAATAGCATTCAGAAGGAACCAGCCATATGGAGGAATGAATTCCCCCATAAGGATATAAAAGAAATGAAGAGTACAAAAAAATCTGAAGAGAAGAACCAGTCCTTTAATCTCCTTAGCAGACCACTTTAAAACTAAGACAGCTATTGCTGGGCAAGGGGTTAAGTGGAACTGGAATCTCCTCTAAGAGAACTTTTATCTCCAAGTGTCCTGCCTCCTCATGGTAGCTATTTAACCTACGGTTCCTGTGCTTCTTTAGATGTAAAAGAAGCTGAAGAGCTAAGATTGTGTTTTTCTTTGTTAACCTATTATCTTTTTCTTTGTTAACCTATTATCTTTTTGTTCATTGTTTCCCTTCATGTTGAATTACAGCCGCATTTGTACATTTTAGAAAAGAAATGTCAAGTTTGTGTAATGCATAGCGAAGCAATATGTTGCTCACTTCTCTGGTCCTTTAAGGAGCTTATTAAAAGGTTTTGAATATTTCTGGTCTGTTCTCAGTTACAGTTCTAATTAAAGTATCCAGGGAGTAGCTTTATAAACTGTAACTCTGTTTAGAAAAATCTATTTAAGACATCAATCAGGAGGCCTACCTTAATGATTAACTATGGCCTGTCACAGTGGGGCACATCTCTGTGTCATAGAAGAGCTGCTGTTCACACTGTCACCTTCCTGCGTCTCCCCCAAACTCTCCAGTTCACATTATTCTGTGTCTTGCATGCACAAGATTTCTCCAGCTTGTAAAAAAAAATCTGTAGAATATCACAGGAAAATGAAGAGTTTCTCGCACTGGAAAATGTCTGCTCTGTGCATAAACCCGCCACCCCATATCTGAACATCAGTATGATACTATCAGCCCTATGTACAAAAGAAAAGCCAACTGGGCAAAAATGAAAAATAATAAATTACCAAAATTCCAGTGTATTAAAATGGGGCTTTTAACCCTTAGAATGCTAAAGATGTCTCCAACACATCACAAAGCAATGCAAAGGGTTAAATTAATAAAAATGTTGGTCATTTTTAGCCCCCTATGGTGCAGTGGGTGGGTTGCTCCAGAACAGTTTTATTTTGTACAGTAGTCCCTATCAGCCTGCAATATGGCATGTAGAGAAACCAATCAGGGAAGGGGACCCCAACCATCTAGATGCTTGCAGCAGGGGGCTTAATTAGCTCCTGTTGTACATACTAAAAAAGACCTGTACTAGTGATGTGTGCAGACTATTTCCTGTGTCGCTGCATTACCACATGAGTTCTGCGTCTCCTAGGAACTCCGAGCACAACTCACTCCGAAACCAGGAGTGTGAGTAGAGCTCAGAGGCAGTCTCTTCTGCCAGGATTCATACAGAAAAGTAGGACAAGGGAGACATGTAAATAACTACTTTCTTTTACACTCCTCTCCCTGCATTCCCATGACCATCCGTGTCTCCATCCCCCGTTCCTCCCTTAAAGCCATATTTGTTGTATCACTCCTTTTATAGAGCGATACAGCCCTTGATATGTTTAATCTAGAATGACTGCACTAAATATGTAACTACATGAAGATGTAAGTACAATGTGTATCCTTTTAACACCAAAGGGGTATCCAATGTATTTCAAAGCAATGCACTGGATACCGTTCTGGCACTTAAAGGGTTAATTATGGTCTTCAAGCAGAGATGTCTGGTTGCTTTCCTAGTGTGTATCTGCCCTCAAAGCAAATTTGCCTCTCTTCTGGGTATACATGGTATTACTGCCTTTAGCTATACAATCTCTTGTAACTTAACTGAGAAATAACGAGGCTAATGCACAAATTTAGTCTAAAGCCAGTGCCTGCACACCAGGGTATGCACTAAAGTGTACTAGAAAGACATACATACACAGGGCAATGGAGTACACGCACACTCCATTTTCTCTGTGCATCACTTAGTACACAGAGCGAATCAAGGCATAGAAGAATGGACAACCCTGAAACGCCCACATACTGCCTCGCTGTCCTCTTCTTGGCATAAGCATTAGGGGAGGAATCAGATTTGCCTAGCTCAGTAAATTAATGTATCTTATTCCTGGACTTGACTACGCACAGAATTTATTTTGTACATTAAAGCAGAACTTTCAGATAATAGCAAGTCACCATGCATTCACTAAATGCATGGTGACTAGCTTGAAAATATGTCTTACCGTAAAAAAAAAAAAAAATGTCTAAAGGAATCCGTCCCGTTTCGGGACTGACGGGCAGGTTAGTGCAGTCTGTGCGCCTGCGCCATCAGTCCCTTCTGGTGACCATATGGTGCAAAGCAGTCTACTCAGTGGAGACCGGGACTGACGGCGCAGACACACAGACAAGATGTCTGCACTCTAGCCTTGGTTCCGGTCACCAGACGGGACGGATTCCTTTAGACACATTTATTTTCAAGCTAGTAGCCATGCATTTAATGAATACATGGCAATTTGCTGTTATCTGAAAGTTCGGCTTTAACCGCCACTAAGCTGTACACCGGGTTAACAGAAAACCAACTCCTCCCACTAATAAACCCTCAGTTACAGAACATTCTAATCCAATTCCATGTGGATTTATTCTCCAAAATTAATCTAGTACTGGATTTCATTGCCACGAAGCAGACATGATGCTTGGTTGCAGGACTACTAGAAGCCAACTCCACCCAACTGAAGGCTAACTAAGATGACTTTAGTGGGTGGAGTTAAGAAACATGTCCTCTTCCAAGGGCATCATTTTCATTGCCAATGAAAGCTTACTTTTGGAGAATCAGCCTACAAAGAATTGTTTCGTAATGGCAAATAGGATTTTCAGCCTAAAATTAAGGTGGTTTATTAGTAAAATAAGGCATGCTGAAGTACTATGAAGTAAACCATATGCACTGTAGGGGGAAAACAAATTACTTAGATACCCAAGTGGCTTGCATTGTATACCTCCCTGGCATCCAAAGGGTTAATCCAGCGAATGCTAGAGATCTCTCTGAAATTGCTCCAGTTCTTCTTACTAATTCAGCCTTATTATATTTATACTTCATGTATGTACTGCGCTACTGATAATTTTATAACTGGCTTATTTTAATAGTATTGCAAACAAATACCTGGTTTTGAGCTCTGCCTTTTACTTATCACATACACAAGTAATCTCTAGTGCAGAGCTGCATGTATAAGTATAACGTTACCCACATACCAAAATGTGTTGTGTTTTTTTTTAATTCTTTATTTATAAACATTGATAGTGTAAATACATATCAAATAAATAGCAGAAATGTTGACAGCCCCCCATATTCTATATACATATATACGTGAAGTGAACTAAATATCAAACTTCTCTTCACAAATAGCATGGCCATTTTCTTCATAGTCCTCTCTGGTTACCACCATGTCTTCAAAATCGTCGTTCTCACATATTAACTTTCCGCCTTCCCAAGAGTAAGTAATTGGGCTGAAAAAGAGAGGAAAAAAAATTAAGGGTAAATCCACACTGGTAATATTGCACTGCTTGAACTGCATGAGTGTGGTAACATTGTATTTTGAGGCTTTTCACAGGGGCTAGTTTGTCAAAACGGCTTGCTGCAACTTTGGCCAAATGTGTTTTAGCTCCCTAAAAATTATATTATAGCATGTAAAACTGTCAAAAAGAGGATTTTAGTCTTACCTGTTAAATCCTTTTCTCTTAGTCCATATAGGTTACTGGTAACTTTAGTAGGAGACCTCCCCTTTAAGTACGCAGGAACAATTCTTGAAGAGAATGCTGGGTTTAGCCTTCCTCCTCTCCTTAGCTGCATCTAGCCACCCCTCTCCAGAAAGATTTGAGACACTAACTAGTGACTAGAAAGTAAGAAGAGAAAAGAAGACTCCTATGAGCATGAACCCGAAAGGACTCCTTTGACAGGGTGGGAGACCAGTACCCTATATGGATTAAGAGAAAAGGATTGAACAGGTAAGGCTAAAATCCTCTCTTCTCTGTCGTCCAATATAGGCTACTGGTAACTTTGGGATGTCCAACCATTGAGTTTCCCAGAGGTGGGAAGTAAGGCAAGGACCAGGCGCCAAGTCACCAGAGACTCTATATGAACTATCAGCTCATATACAGCCCAACAATAACAATGAATTGTCAACTGACACAAAACCGGTGCATAACCACAACAGGAATGTAGCACAGCACACAAACTTGAGCCAACTGGGCTCAAAAGTGAAGGAGCACTGAAGAGACGAAAGAAAGACCTAGACAGGCCGAACTGCCTCTAAGATCTTCCGTCCCAAACTGGCATCAGCCGATGCCAGCACATCAACGCTGTACTGCTTACAAAAGGAGTGCACAGACGACCAAGTGGCAGCCTTGCACAGCTGAGGCTTGATTCTTGTAAGCCCAAGATGCCCCAATGGATCTAGTGCAGAGGTTCTCAGCCCGTGCCCTCAGTGGCCACTAACAGGCCAGGACTTAGGTATTTCCCTGCTAGAACACAGGTGTGTTGATCAGAGGCTCAGTCATATTGATTAACTCACCTGTGCTCTTAAAAGGAAATTCTCAAATCCGGGCCTGTTAGTAGCCACTGAGGGCACGGTTTGAGAACCAATGATCTAATGGAATGAGCCGAAAACCTAAAAGGAACAGGCATCTTCTGCAGTTCGTAATCCTTATAAATAGTAGACTTAATCCATGACTCTAAGGTCACCTTGGATGCAGGTCTCCCTGCCCTGGGACCCTCAGGAATGACGAACAGGGCATCAGATCGGTGAATAGACTCAGTACAGTGTACACAGAACTTGAGACATCACACCACAACCAACAAGTGAAGATCCCTTTCCTTGCTGGACATAGGGTCAGGACAAAAGGAAGGCACCACTCTCTCCTGATTAATGTGGAATTCAGAGACCACCTTCGTAAGGAACTCCTGAGAAGTGGGAAGGTTTACAAGACAGGGCATGCAACTCCGCAACACGGTGAACAGACACAATCGCCAGGAGAAAAGCCATTTTCCAAGTCAGCATGTGTAGAGGAATAGCAGCCAAGGACTCAAATGGAGGGTGCTGAAGGATGCCCAAAACCAAATTAAGATCCCACTGAGGAGCAGGACTCAAAGGCAGAACGAGCATGAGCCATACCCTAAAAAAAAAAACCTTGACACCTGGAAGGATGGCAATGCACCTCTAAAAGATCACAGAGCGCAGAGGTCTGAACCTTCAGGGAATTCAAACTGAGCCCCTTATCTACCCCATCCTGCAAAAAAAGACAGGATCGTAGGAAGATCAAAGTCGTGGGAAAGATCCCTATCAGCACACCAAGAGAGAAAGGTGGACTAAACTCTATGGTACACCTTAGAGGAAACAGGCTTGCAGGTACTAAGCATAGTTGCCACCACACCCGAAGAGAAACCCTTCTTCAATATTAAGGATTCAATTTCCATGCCGTCAAACTCAGACGGTCGACATCCTCCTTCCACAGGTACCCCTGTAGGAGAAGATCCAGACGGCGGGGAAGCCAGAAGGGCTCCGCCACAGAGAGATCCAGAAGCTCCGGAAACCAAGCCTAACAAGGCCAGTACAGAGCAATCAGAATGACTGGAGAACCTTCCAGACACAGTTTCCGCAACACCCTGTGTAGCATGGGAATGGGAGGAAAGATGTACGCCAGAGGGAAGTACCATGGGATCGACTGCTAGAGCTGGAGGGTCCCTCCAGTGAGAACAGAACAGGACCTTCCGGTTGTGCCGTGTCGCCATCAGGTCGATGCAAGGAAGTCCCCACTTCTGTACAATGAGGTTGAACACTTCTTAATGCAGTTCCCACTCTCCACATCGTGCCGACTTAGGAAGTCTGCCAGAACATTGTCTACGCCCGGAATATGAACTGTGGATATGGCAGGAACATGTTCTTCTGCCCAAGACAAAATAGCTTTGACTTCCTTCCAAGCTGCGAGACTTCTTGTTCCACCTTGCTTGTTGATGTAAGCCAAGGCATTGGCATTGTCGGACTGTACTCGAACTGGGAAGTCCTGTACCGAAAAGCATGAAATACTGATCAAAGTTCCAGGATGTTGATGGGAAGGAGAGATTCCTCCGGAGACCACTGACCCTGGGCGTTCATGTGACCCAGGACTGCACCCAAGCCGGATAGGCCGGCATCCGTCGTCACAGTTGTTCAGAGGGATAGTAGGAGGGTCTGCCCTTCAGGAGACTGGACAGGTTGAGTCACCACGACAGGCTCAGCTCCACATGTAGAGGTAGAGAGATTGACATCCGCAGGAGATCTGTCTTGCCCTTGCAAACCTGGATCAAAAACCTCTGCGGTTCCCTCATGTGAGCCATGGCAAATGGGACCGCTTCTATGGTGGATATGAACTTCCCCACTAGGGAGGTCAACTTCTTGGCAGGAACTGGATCGAAGGCCAGTATCGCGGACACTTTGTTGGTGATCTGGTGAGCCACCTTGTTCGTGAGAAACACCATGCTTAGCCTGGTGTTGAAGAGAAGACCAGAAACACCAGTCTCTAGGATGGAGTCAAATCTGACTTGTCCATGTTGAGGATCCACCCATGATGGGTGAGAGCACAAATGCAGTCCTCGACCTGCTTGTGAAGGAGGTCCGGTGAGGGGGCCTTCAGGAGCAAGTCGTCCATGTATGGAATGGCTGATGCCGTCCCTGTTTAGGACAGACACTAATGCATCCATGACATGATTGAAGACCTGGGGAACATGGCCGCAATCACAGTCCTCAGGGACTCCTGGGGATAATGAGTCTTGACCACAAAGGAACTGAGATTCTTGGTGTCCAAAATCGAACTACAGCCACCTCCCTTCTTGGAAACCACGAACAAGTTAGAATAGAAACCCAAACCCTGTTGCCAGTCGGGAACCGGTTCCAGAACCTCCTTGTCTAAAGGGGTCTGGATGGCGCCGTTGAAGAGACTGCACTTCTCTGCTCCCTGAGGAGTGTGAGAAAGAAGTGAAAGGGATCCTGTACCCCTCCAAGACGACCTGCAAAGCCCACGGATCCGCCACTGTGTCTGTCCAGACATCGAGGAAGTGGCGGAGATGGCAACCCACCATCAAAGATGGTTGCAGAAACATAATGCTGAGCTTCAGAGATGTTGGCCAGAAGCCGCAGCAAGTCAGCAGTGGGAGCACCCTGACGGACAGTGACAGTGAGCTGTTCAGTCCAAACTGCAATGGCCCTGTTCACCCAAGCGGCAGCAAATAAGGGATGCAATGAAGTGCTTGCAGTAGCAAAGATGGCTTTCAGAAAGGCCTCAAGCTTCCTGTCAGTCCAGTCCTTAAGGACAGAAGCGTCCGCAACAGGAAGAGCAGTGGACTTAGAAAGTCTAGAAACTGGGACATCCACCTTAGGAGGATGAGCCCACTGTGCTAGTTCTGCTTCAGGGAAAGGACATAGCTTTGCAAACTTTCTAGACAATTTCTAATCAGGAGACTTCCACTCATCTAACACAAGTTGGTCCAGAGTGGGATTAGGTAGGAAGAAGGTACACTGCTTTTTAGGTTCATGAAACACATCAGAAGGGTCCTTGGGAGTCTCAGGGACCGGGGAAATGTTCAGTGTAGCAAGCACTGCCCTTAGCAAGCCCTCAGCTGAGGGATCAGGGTCAGCTTCAAAGGGGTCCCCAAAGAACTGGGAGGATACCCCCTCATCCGAGTCCACCAACAGTTTCTCCTCAGAGGAGTCTGATAAATCAGGTACACTCTGCAGTTTTGGTAAGGAAGACCTGATAGAAGTAGGGGGCTGCCAGGACTGGAAAAACCCCTGTAATTGGGATGGAAGGAGTTGTAAGGTAGACCTTAGGTCTCTAGTAGTGGCCTTAAACTCTTGCATCCACAGGGGCTCTAATGCATGGCTGGAGGTCCCTGGGGGAGACGCAGGGGCAGCAGCGCATGAGGGGCATAAATGACCCGAGTATTCTCTAGGTAGCCCTGACTGACATGAGGAGCAATGGGGGTCACAGACACCCCAGTATCCTTAGTCTTAGGCCTAGCCCCAAGTTCCAACAGAGTTGACATCCTCACAGGGTCAAAACGTCTGAAACTATAAGGGATACCCAAATACAGTGTCTAAGATTAAGTATTTCACCCCAGAAATAGCTAAAATGCACTTATCTGGCAGGCGAAGGGTTAATCTGCTGAGGAGGGAAGGAGAGTCCAAGCCCTGCATAGATTACTCAGGAAGGGAAGGCAGAAAATGGCGTCAACGACGGAAGCCAATCAAAAACAAGAGCATGAAGCAAGCACTCATGGGAAATGTAGTTTCCCTTGAATAATACCCCAAGCAGTGCTCGAAGCCCCGAGCCCCCCAAAACACTCAGAACGTTAACCTGATGATAGAACAAGGGTGGGCAGACAAACAAAATGAGAAGTCTCTATGTTGAGTGGTTGCAGAGATATGTCCCAAACTGTAAAACCCCATAGAGGTGAATGGAGCATGGCGTCAATGCGGTAAAGCAAACTCAAATAAACCAAAAATTACAAAGAGTGAGAAAACAGTGCAAAAAGCATCAGCAAATAGTAGAAATATGAAATAAACACTGGACCCAGTAGGGAAAGTGCCATAAACCCCTCAAAAGTGCACAAACCAGCAGTTAAAGGGTAGATTTACCACAGAAACCAAGGTCCCTTAAAGTAGAACTATCACCCCAAATAAAGTCCCCCCAATAATTAGTCATACAGAGATAAGCTTAGAAATAGTACTATTATCCTTCAAAAGTACAGCGTTATTAAGAAATCCTACTTCTTCTGAGACTGATTGCCAGGCATCAGCGCAGACATCTTGGCTTAGAGACATCTGCTCGCCTGCACTGTCCATCCGGTCTCCTTTAGGAGGCATAGCATTGTACCTTAATGTAACAGGAAGGACTGACGGCGCAGGCGTGCAGATGCCTCTAAAGCAAGAAGCTTGGCCATAAGTCAGAAGTAGGATTTCTTAATAACGTGGTACTTATGCTAGATAACAGTACTGTTTCTAAGCTTATCGCTGTATGACTAATTATTGGTGGAGGGGCTTTATTTGGGGTGATAGTTCCACTTTAAAAGCCTGCAGTTTGATCAATCTTCATCAAGAAGCCCTAGAGATGAGAACCATCCTAACAAGGGATTACATAGCCCCATAAAGTAAACAAAAAAATAAGGCAATCAAAGAGAATATTTGCCCTGATGCACCTCCTTTAAAATTGAGTGTGTCTGGTGGGGTTAAAGAGGAATAGGGATGGAGTCACCACCTCTAGAGAGTCTTAAAAGTCAAGCGCCATGCCCTCCCGAATGGAGTATAATTTACCCATGGTTCCTGTTTTCCACATTCGACAAACTGAAAAAGATTTATTGTTAAGTATACAATTTAGATGACCTTTTAACGCTACTTTCTCTTTTGAACATACAGCCCATAGTTTTATAATCATAAACAATAAGAAGGTGCTATAACCATACATTAACGACAAAAATAATATCATATATTCAATTACATATATAGCTGGCCACAAAGTACCTCAGTACACAATACAAACTGCTCATTATTGTAAGCCCTGAGGAAAAGTCTGTCTTTTAACCTTGAAACACATCAATATTGCTTTTTATTATATTTTATTTTTATTCAAGTTTTTACACATTTCACCATAATAAGACATTGGCTTTTTGGTCTTGTACCCAATTTTTCCCAGAGGCACCTGAACATTGGCAGGAAGTACACTGAGGCACTCAATGGCCAACTATACATGTAATTGAATATAAGATACTATATTGGTGATTGATGTATAATTGTTATAGTGGCCCCATATGATTTTGGGCTATTGGTTAGCAGGTTGTGTTCTCCTTTTCTTCAGAGAATATACACACCAATACAGGGAAGCAGCTGAGCATAAGGTCTAGTAGATATGCACATAGGTGATATCCTCCACAAGTCCATTAACTACTTGCTATATAAGTGGTTGGGTAGCCACAATTTATGTAAACATAATTTATTGCATGGATGCTACTATCCTATGAGGCAGTCTCTGTTGTCTTTTGTTAGTGGCACAATAGTCTTTCCACTTATCTGCATGTACAGCTGCTACACATAAAATCCACTATCCTTAAGCAGTGGGCAACAAATGCAGTGATGTCACCCACTGTCAAAGGTCCTATACTGGGCTATGGTTCTTTTTATATGAGCAACTATCGCCTTGTATGAATCCTCCAAAAGTATAAAAAAAAAAGCTTCAAAAGAACAATCAAGAACACAACTGAACTGGAGAGCTATGAGACTAATTAACAAGTGAATGCAACAGAAAAACAATAATGCACCACCTATTTTACATGAGGGTCCACATAACTTTTTCAAAGGAAACACTAGCGCTTTATACTTTAACCTCAGAAAGATGGCCAAGTAGAACAATTTTTGTATATGTCTTATTAATGTTTGAAATTTGGTGTTTGGATACTTTTTCTTGCATGAGTACTCAAACTTTAGTGACATGGGATCTACTTTTTTTTGTAGTCATCCTAACATGGCCTACAACCTTACCAGCACATGTCAAAAAGGTTGGAAGGTCTGCTGCCTCAGAGCGCATATATATATATATATATATATATATATATATATATATATATATATATATATATATATATATATATATACTAGATTTGGAAGACAAAAATAGTTTTAGATGCTAGCATGAAGTACAGTGTAATTAACCTTTTAGTACCAGAGTGATACACAACACATTGATTTGCAATGTGTTGCATACTCCTCTGGCACTCAAAGGGTTAAATGTGTATAAAATCTCCAGCTCTTTATGTGTTCATGCTCTTTAAGAGCAAGGATATCCTCCTCCATATTTCCCTAAACTATCTATTACAGGAAAAAAAAAGCATGTGTTTAGAGTGATTTATAGTATTATTTCCCTTTAAACCTTTGAGTGCCAGAGGGGTTTGCAAAGCATTGCCCAGCAATCTGTTGCATACCCCTCTGGCACTCAAAAGGTTAGTAGGTTACACACTGTTAAATATTACCATGGTGTCACCTTACTTTATTATGAACCGTTTACTTGGACCAAATCATCATAGTATTTGGACTTTGGTGAGTGTTATTTCAATTCTGTCAGAGTTGTAGTTCCAGAGTAATTTAATGACAAAATATCCCCCTCCTGCCCCTTTTACTGATGTCACACTGTTCAGCTAGAGCGAAGGAAGGTGCCCAGGTAGACTGCAGAGAGGGACAATCTTCAATTAAGATAAGGGAAAAACCTGAAAAGCTTGTGAAGGGGGGCAGGGATTTCATTGTTTTCATAGGAATAAGAGTGTCCTCTTCTGTTATCTGTCTGGTCTATGGACTGCATTCCACATCTGAGAAGAGATTGCTTACACTAGGTAAAAGGGGCGGTAGGGGGAAACTTTGCTTGTGAATATCTCATAAACCATAAAGGTTTGAGAGATAAGACTTATATCATTCTTCATGTTTTTTTAATGCCTACAAAATAAAGTAAAGTTAAAACAAAGTATTACTATCCCTTTAATGACAGATTGTACTAGGATGTGTTTGAACAGAATGAAAGTGGCTATTTGCAATGCTGTTGTTGTTTGGCCACTGCCTAACCTGACAGGTCAAAGGCATAGTAATATTTTAAATTGTTTTATTGTAGTAGTGTATATTGTATTTTACCTTTTAACTTTAAATTCTGGCTAGTTACCTTTAATCAGCTATTTCAGTTCTCCTCCTGTCAGTAAAGTGAGCTCTACCTGCAGGCTAAAACAGTGAGGCTACAAGTAGAGAATAAACTTGCCACTGAAAATGGAGGGAAATGATGAACTACAATAGGAACAAGAGATGGCGGGGCTAGATCTAAACTATCAAACTGTCAAGAATGCATGCAGTAGACCAGTGATTCTCAACCGTATCCTCATGAGCGCCTTATCTTTAGGATTTCCCTGCTTGTGGAGAGGGTTTGGAAGCAATGCAATAAATTGTAGCACCCACAATTATTTAAACTGGACTTTTACCTGCTTGAATGCTAGGAGGGGTCTCCAACATACTCTAGCATTCAGGGAGTTACAAATACCAGTTTAAATCAATGGGAATTTGGGGACTTCATATTTGCCCCCTATAGTGCACTTGGTTTGTCCCAGAATTACTTAAAGGGATAGTGATACTTAAAATGTAAAAAAAAATATGTTGTAGGGTTTATCCCCCTGAGTAAAACAAGGCTACTCCCACTGCTGAAAGGTGTTTCATTCAAAAGTTATTAATTTTCAAAGTTGATTTTTTTAGGTGCAATATCACAGTGGCCTGAAATTGTACAGTGGCGCTGTTGCTACACGATCCTATGGATAGCTCTGGTCAGTTGACCATAAATCTCCATAGGATGGTGTAGCAACAGCGCCACTATACAATTTCAGGCCACTGTGATATTGCACCTAAAAAATTCAACTTTGAAAATTAATAACTTTTGAATGAAACACCTTTCAGCAGTGGGAGTGCGCTTGTTTTACTCAGGGGGATAAACTCTACAACATATTTTTTTTACATTTTAAGTATTACTATCCCTTTAATTTTGCCTTTATATGTACAGCCATAAATGATCACCACCCTCAAAGCAGGTCTCTGATAATAAATTGTAGAGATGGAACTGGGGCTTTCAAGGTGGATGCATTAACCAGTCTGTGTACATAGCTCTGATCAGACATGATACTCACTTGTCAGGCAGTATCACAGACACATCGAAGTCTGTTGGCGTAAGCTGGCGCACCTCAGAGAACACCCTCTCCTTAAATCCTGGAAGCAGCATGTTTCCTCCAGTAAGAACAATATTCTTGAAGAAATGAGGTTGCATTTCTAAAAAGAAATACCAGTACAGTCAACTGTTTGAAAATTAATGTTTCTTTTTGATAAGCCCTTCCAAGAAATTCGGAAGCTACAGTCTTCAATCTGGGTAACTGCTACAAATATTGAAATAAATAGGAATACACCTGCCCATAGCACCCCAGCTGGATTCCCACTTGTCTCAGTCTTAGTGTCTAAATGGGACTTAACAAGATTTACAGCTTTTTTTTTTTTTTTTTTTGTCTATTTTACAATAATGATTATTTTTTTATTATCATGGTAAATTAAATATGATTATTCTAGTAACAAGTGATAGTTTTAACTAGGAAAATTCATTATCGTCATTTATTTTATTATTTTCACTATGGAAAGGTGTGTCATAGGGGATATTTTGCATTTGCAACAAATTAATTCACTTTCGTTTTATTAATAGGCCAAAGAACCTTTGACATACATTGCATCCTTTGTTACATATTATATGACAAATAATGACAAATATATTGTATGTTTAAATAATTTTTTACATAGAATTTTGTGGTATATCCCTCCAGCACTCAAAAGGTTTTTAACTCCATTGGACTATATAAAGGAAGTCCAGTACAGGGCCTCTGTAACCCTTGAGGAAGTGGACAAGATATGATTGGGGTCACTGACCTATTGAAATGTCGCCATCCATTGTGCGACCATCAAAATGAAGAGTTAAAAATGTCGCCAGAATCAAAAGTGTGACATCAGAATCTCGCCCCAATGAAAAGAGCAACATTCTGATGTCGCATGCTTAAAGGTCTCCAAATAGAGGGCAATATTTAATTAATAAAAATGCTTAATGCCTTAATCCTTTGAGTGCCAGAGAGGGCCGCAACACATTGCACATCAGTGCTTTGCGGCCCTCTTTGGCACTCAAAGGGTTAAGGCATTAAGCATATTTGAAAGCATGGCAGAGGGAGCAGTACCGAGTGACACAGCACCAAGGTCTGGGACATAAATGTAACAGTGGGCTTGGCCTGTGTGGAAAAAGGCTGTAAAGAATCAGTAAACATTTATCATTTTTTTTTTTTTTAATAATAAGATATGTGTCCCGACACCAAACTCTGGAGCACACACTCACACACAGCACAGCACAGGGTGAGATTGCTGATAGCATAACCCCTTGGATGGTGGAGTGGTCTCCAACGTGTTGCTTTGGGTTGGGGACCTCTCCAGTATCCAAGGGATTAAGTGTCTCTTATTAAGTCTCTTTGCAAGTGCATTTGGTTTTGTTGGCACTGATTACTAGCGACATTGATACAAGATACATTTTGAAGTTGAGCTTTTTATACAAGCGACATCTTGATGTTGCCGTTTTAAAGCAGGTGATATTATGATGTCGCTCTTTTTATGGTTGCCGTGTAGCCGATGATTTTTCAATAGTGAACCCTCCTGACCACACACACCCCCGTGAAGACTCCGGTCTCCTACAGACACCCTTTGGACTAGGCAATCCCTGAGTGGTGAATCTAGTTCCCCGTATAGCAGGTTTAGGATTGTGGTTTAGAAAGCTGACTAACTTGAATGCAGTCAACGGACGACTGGAAACTGTACCAAGTGCTCCGTCTAACTTGTTAAGCAGTGCAGCAGTAATGGTATATAGGAAGTCAGAAGGCACAGCACCATGGCTATGAAGACCAGGAGGGTAACAAGCTGGATACTACCCTTATGTCTGTAAGTGCAATTTTTATGTGTATAGGAGTTACCTGTAATAAACTCTACCTTTAGAGGTTTCTTTTGAACTCTTCTTTTTGTTTACAATGCTTTGAGTGTGGATAAGACCATATTAAGGAGCTGCACTGGGAATGCTAAAAAGTAGTTGTAAAGAAAGTTTTGATACTGAACAAACCCTTTTATGACCAATTCGTCATCACCATCCCATTATCATCATCCTTCTGAATGGATTCAAGTGAATGATTTTCATTTATAATAAACATTTGGTATCTGTAATCGTTTTAGCTTTCATTTGGAATTTAATTATTATTTTTTTTTTTTAAGTACCTATAGTTACAGATTTCTTTGTCTGTGTATTCACTTATTTACTGATTTTAAGGTTCCTTAACCCCATGCTGACAATGGACGTACATGTACGTCCCGCAGAAATAGTCACTTAGTGACAGAGGACGTTCATGTACGTCCAGGAAGTCATGTACGTCCAGAATGGCGGAAAAAAAAAAAAAAAAAAACGTCGTTAAGTGCCGGCCACGGGTGCTCGCGGACGGTCACTAAGGGGTTAACTCAAGATATAAAGATTCTAATCCATCACTGGTTTTAATTGCTTGATGCGTGTTGGTATTTTATATACCTGCTCCTTAATTATTGTCAGAACAATTTTTAAAGGGGATATTTCACCGCTTTACAACTTTGCCTAAATATTTTTGTCATATATCGCAGATAACGAAAAGTGTATATATATATATATATATATATATATATATATATATATTTTTTTTTTTTTTTTTTTTATAAAAGACGCTTGTTTGGCAAAATTAAAAGAATAAATACAGATATTTACCTACTTCCTGGAAGACTGCGGTTACCTGATCTGTACTGCAGTCTGCCGCTCTGCCTCTCTCTTTCCAGCCTCCTCCGATGATGGAGGCTTTATGTCTGTAAGCTGGAGCACTCTCATTGGCAGAGATAGATTTCTGGCCAATGAGAGCGCTCCAGCTTATAGACAGAAAGTCTCCATCATCGGAGGAGGTGGATAGAGAGAGGAAGAGCAGGAGACTGAGGTACAGATCAGGTAACCACAGTCTGCATGGAATTAGGTAAAGAGCTTTATTTATTCTTTTAATTTAGCCAAACAAGTTTCTTTTTTTAAAAAACGTATACACTTTACGTTATCTACGATATATGACAAAACTATTTAGGCAAAGTTGTAAAGGAGTGAAAGATCCCCTTTAACCTTTTCAAGTAATCGTTATTTCTTATTCGTCTGCTGGATTCTTTATTATTCACTGAGTAGTGGACTAGTGACATTTTTCAGCCCTGAATATATATTTTTCCATATTAATCAGGACTATCCATTAAGAGACTAGGGGAATACTACAACAATAAAACACATTTGCCTTGTAGAGTGCAACGAGTAGGTTCAGAATGGATCCAGACATACCTTCTGGTAGATTATAGATGGAATGAACAATGGCTTCCGGAATCCCCATTTCCTGGATCCCTATGTCTGAGGGATGGAAAAGAATCTCTGGAACTGCAAATCTCTCATTCGTCAAGCGTAGTATTTGCTCTCCAGCTGTGGTCTTTCCACTGAACACCATCTCTTCCCTTGGCTGTTCCAAATGCAAACAAACTATTTTCTGATAGGCTATAGATGTGTGTTCTATATACTGGTCTTGTTTAGAAGAGGATTTTAGTCTTACCTGTTAAATCCTTTTCTCTTAGTCCTTATAGCTTACAGGTATCATGGGGAGGTGACAACTCCTCCTAGTAGGCTGGAACAATTCTTCAAGAAGTGCAGGGTGGAGCCTCCCAGTCCTCCATAGCAGGCTACCTAGCTACTCTCCTCTCCAGATAGATTTAAGACAATAAACCTACTGAGTTAGAGAGCGAGAAGAAGAAGAGGAAAACTCCTGTGAGCATGGACCCAATCGGACTCCCATGTCCAGCCACGGGAGACCTAGCATGGCCCCTTTCACTGGGTGGTAGACCCATAAGCTATATGGAGTAAGAGAAAAGGATTTAACAGAGAAGACGAAAATTCTCTTTTCTCGGTCATCCAATATAGCTTACAGGTATCATGGGGATGTACCAACATCGAGCTCCCATTGGTGAGAAGAGAAGGAAAGGACCAAGCCCCAGTCCCCCATGAGACCAGAGTTTCCATGGACTATCCAGGACACAGAAAAGCTCAAACTAACAAAGTGTCAACAGACACTGATAAACAATACACAGCACACAAGAAAAATAGCCAACTGGGCTCAAACAGTTAAAGAGCTATAAGGCACAGGAAATTAAAGTCCTAGACAGGCAAAACCACCTCCAAGACATTCCTGCCGAAGCCAGCACATCCACACGGTAGTGTTTGGCAAAGGTATGCACAGAGGTCCAAGTGGCTGCCTTGCACAGCTGTTCAGCCGAGGCCTGACTCTTGTAGGACCAGGAGGCCCCAACAGACCTGGTGGAATGTGCTGTAATGCGGAAGGGAACAGGTTTCCCTCTGAGCTCATAAGCCTTGCTGATGGTAGACTTAATCCAAGATACAATAGTCACCTTGGACGCAGCCAAACCAGCCCTGAGACCCTCAGGGATGACGAATAAAGCATCCGCCTGGCATATATACTCAGTACAGTGCACATAAAACTTAAGGCAACGCAGTACATCCAACAAATGGAGATCACTCTCCTTGTCAGATTTAGGGTCAGGACAAAAGGAAGGCACAACAATCTCCTGATTGATATGAAACTCAGAGACCACCTCAGGAAGAAATTCCTGGAAGATACAGAGAACAGCCTTATACTTGTGAAACACCAAGAAAGGTGGTTTGCAGGACAAAGCCAGCAACTCTGCGGACAGAGACCACATCCAAAAGGAAAGCCATCTACCATGTCTAAAGATGTAAGGGGATGATAGCCAAGAACTCAAAAAGGGGCTGCTGCAAGACTCCCAAGACAAGATTAAGGTACCACTGATGAGTGGGAGCCTTGTAAGCAGGGAAAGTATGAGAGACACCCTGAAAGATGACCTTAACATCTGGCAACATGTCAATGTATCGCTGGAAAAAGACAGAGAGCACTGATGTCTGAACCTTCAAGGAACTAAGGCTAAGGCCCTTGTTCACACCATCCTGCAAAAAGGATAAAATAGACAGAGGTCAAACTCCTGTAAGGACAGATCCCTGTCCACACACCAAAAACGAAAGATAGACCAAACCCTGTGGTAAGCCTTAGAGGACACAGGTTTCCTGGCCTGGATCATGGTGGAAACCACTGCAGGAAAAAAGGTAAGGTGTGATCAGATTGACTGACGCACCGTCCATCCAAATCTTTCTCAGCACCCTGGGGAGGAGAGGAAGTGGAAGAAAAAAGTAGGCCAGATGAAAGAGCCAAGGAACTGACAGAGCATCCACTGCAAATGCCAGAGGATCCCTCCAGCGTGAGCAAAAGAACTGGACCTTCTGGTTGTCCCTGGTAATCATCAGGTCTATCCAGGGAAGACCCCACTTCTGCACCAACAGTTCAAAAACCTCCGGATGGAGTGCCCACTCCCCAGATTCCACAGTTTGGCAACTGAGAAAATCTACCAAGACATTTTCTATGCCTGGAATGTGTATGGTTGAGATGACAGGAACATGCACCTCTGCACAGGCTAAAATAGCCTTTACCTCCAAACAAGCAGTTATGCTTCTGGTGCCTCCTTGCTTGTTGATGTAGGAGACGGCTGTCAGTTGTCTGACGGAACGCGGACTGGGCAACCCCTCAGATGAGAAGTCCAAAGCCTCAGAGCATGGAGAATTGCCCTGAGCTCCAAAGTGTTGATGGGAAGGAGGGGTTCCTCCAACAACCCTGAACACCCCGATGTCCCAGAACAGCTCCCCAGCCGAATAGGCTGGCAACGATCATGATTATGGTGCAATACGGAATCACAAATGGCCTCCCTTTCTCAGGTTGGAGCTATCCAACCACCAGTGGAGAGAGTTAGTATCACTTCGTGAGGAAGAAAGACAGGGTGATCCAGTAGGGCCGGATCCCCCTGGTACCACATAAATCTCTGAAGCTCTCTGGTGTGAGCCATGGAGTACAGTACTGCCTCCATAGCAGATATCATCTTGCCCACCAGAGACGAAAACTTCCTTGCCGGAGCAAAAGACCACTACACCTTGGATGTGATCTGCTGCACAAAGTCTTCTGTGTTCAATACTATACCCTGGCGAGTGTTCGAAGCGGAGACCAAGGAAGACCAGGTCCTGAGAAGGAACCACAGCAGACTAGTCAATGTTCAGGATTCACCCATGTTTGAGAAGAACCTGAGCACATTCGTGGACCTGACGATCCAGGAGATCCCTGGAAGGAGCCTTCAGTAGAAGGTCATCCATGTATGGAGTCACCTGAATTTCTGTGATGTGCAGGAAGGCAATCAATGCCCCTAATACCAGGGCGAACACCTGAAGAGCCCTGGTGAACTCAAAGAGTAGAACGGTGAACTGGAAGTGCCCTAGGGTGCAAAAGAACCTGAGGTACTTCTCACTGTCCGGATGACCTGAAATGTGCACATATACGTCCTGCAGATCCAACAAAGCCAGATATTCCCCTGGACACATCGCTGCAAGGACAGAACACAAAGACTCCATCTTGTAGTGAGTACAGACCACAAATGAATTGAGATCCTTGAGATCCAAGATAGAACGGCAGCCGCCATCCTTCTTGGGAACAAAGAAGAGATTGGAATAAAAACAGAAACCTCTCTCTGGCTGAGGTACTGGAGCTAGGATTCCCTTGTTCAAGAGAGCCTGAACCACCCCACTGAAAAGACTGAGCTTTTCCTGTCCCAGAGGGGAGCGAGAAGGGAGAAATCCGAAGGGAGGTAGGGATGTGAAGGGAATCCTGTAACATCCAAGCCTGTCCAAGTACACAAAAAATGTAGCAGACGACCACCCACAGGTGAATGCAGACCAGGGTTCAGAGAGTCATGCTGAAGTAGGTTTGCTGGGTTTAGGTTTGGTGTGTTTGGACCTCCACTGCTGCTTGGACTTGGGGTGGAACACGAGGTGCTGGCCCGTGACGACACCGGGTCTCACTTTGGCAAGAACGAAAGGAACACTGTTTCCTTGCCTGAGAATTGCGGTGCTCTTACCTCCCAGTGGCTTCAATGATAATGTTATTCAGTTCAGGGTCAAAGAGGAATGTACCCTGAAAGGAAAGAGAGACAAGTGATTTTTTTAGAAATCAGGTCAGCAGACCAAATTTTAAGCCACAGAGTACGTCTGGCAGCCACAGAGAAGGCAGAGGTCTTAGCCTCAAGCCTAATGGCATCAAACAGGGCATCAGTAATATAGTGCTGAGCCTCAGAAATGTTAGCCAAAATGGGAAAAAAGGTCCTCCTTAGGGGCACCTTTGCAGTACATTTTGAGAAGAAACAAGGGAGGGGTAGACAGCGCAAAGCATATCCTCTAAATGTAGTAGGTTTTGATGAAATAAAGATCATTCACATAAAGCAAAAAACATATAATATTTAATAGGAATGCAAATGAAACAGACAAATGAAATAAATTATAGAGTATAGAATGTATACACACATTAAAAACAAAGGACTGGAATCCCCTAGTTTGTATTGTGCAAGGATTAAAAAACGTACATAGTCCTGTGTATAAGTGACACATACACAATAATCTAACTATGGGAAAATTTTGGATTCCCCGTGATGATAATATATAAGAACTGAATAGTGAGGACAAATAGGGTGAATATCCAGATGAGTGGCTGCTTACAAGAAATATGTAGTGTTAAAACATTTAAAGGCACAGTGATCCCGAATGGGAGTGTATGTTTCAAGATAAATTTCAAGATGAGTAAAGTTGTCCGCTTACTAGAAATCTTCTTCTACTTTGTGCCCATCACAGTCTTAGTGCCCATTCTCAATGTCCACATATCCTTGAACCGGAACCCCGGTGCCACTTGATCTAGTCACCAGCCTCCAACCTCACAGTGTAAGTCCTTCGCCCGGTAGCCGTTTCACCCATCAAACACTGGAGTCCTCGGTCCACACGTGGAAAAGGCTTGGCCGGGGACACACTTTGCTCTGTCTACCCCTCCCTTGTTTCTTCTCTGCTTTACATGCACAACGACGAGTCTCCAGTGAACCTTTGTTGCATGAACTGACTACAGACTAGCTGCATATGAAAGAGGACTTATTGCCCAACATATAGATATAGGGACAGCTATATACTTATACATTTTATTCCATTGTGTATCTGTACACAGATTTGTAGTATCTTTTAAATCATATGTACATTGGATCTATTACTCTGTACTATTCAGACCATTCAGAGACCGTACACTCATGTATATGTGACTTCAGAATTGCTATTTCATATTATTAGCTGTCTAGACCATACTGATTCAATATCATACATCACTCTCTCTATCCCATACAGTGTACATCTAGCTGAGCGCACAGTGTCTCCCCTTCCTTCTTTCAGTAGATTTTGAGAGCCTAGAGATAGGGGAATCCACCTGAGGAGGTATAGCCCACTAAGCTATAGCTGCATCAGCAAAGGGGTACAGCTTAAAGAGTCTTTAAGAAAGAGTGAGACGCTTGTCAGGGGTCATTCACACATACAGGATAATTTGATCCAGAGTGGGATTAGGTGGAAAAACAGTACAGGATTTCTTGTGCTGTGAAAAGATGTCAGAAGTAGACAGAGACTCTACAGGGTTAACAGGAATGTTAAACGTAGATAAAACTGCCTTAATGAGAACCTCAGCGGAGGGTTCAGGGTCAGCCTCAAAGGGGTCACCATAAGTATGGGAAGAAGCCCCTACTGCACATACCCCATCCTCTAACTCTTCAAATTAATCCTTCACAGAGGAATCAGACATACCAGGAATGCCAGGGTCCACAAACCTGAGCAAGGTTAGGGTTTTCCAAGATTGGAGGACCCCCTGAAGTGAAAGAGGAAGCTGTGCCATAAAGAACTCTAAAGTCCTTTGGCATGAAAAACAATAGTCAATGGGGGTCCAAGATGCCCCAGAATCATTAGCCCCAGGTCTAACCCCATGTCCCTTTTGATCCGCCATCCTAACAGGAGAAAGTGTCTTACAGTAATAGGGACTCCAAATACTGTCAACCAGATCAATAAAATCACCCCCAGAAAGCCTAAAAAGTACTTATCTGAAAGGGAAGGGTTAGCCTGAGGCGGAGAGTAAAGGAGTCCAAGCCCTGTGTATGATACTCAGGTAAAGAAAGAGAAAATGGTGACTGAATTCAGAGCCAATCAGCAAACAGCCCGCTAAAACTGGTGTCTATAGGAAATGTAGTTTCCCTTTAAAAAAGTACCAAAAGCAGCACTCGAACCCCCAAGACTCTGAGGATGTGAACTGGAGTGTAGGGCAAGGGCAGACATGAAGAATGAGCAGTCTCAACTCGGTAGATGGTGCTGTTGCAGAGATATGTCCCCATGCAGCCTGTCCCATAGAGATCAATGGAGGATTGCAACATTGCAGCAAAGAGCTCCTTAAAGGGATAGTAATACTTTGTTTTATCTTTATTTTATTTTGTAGGCATTAAAAAAACATGAAGAACGATATAAGTCTTATCTCTCAAACCTTTATGGTTTAAGAGATATTCACAAGCAAAGTATCCCCAGCCCTGTTCAGCCAGATCAGAAGGGAGGTGCCCAGTTAGACTGCAGAGAGGGACAATCTTCAATTAAGATAAGGGAAAAAGCTGAAAAACTTCTCAAGGGGGGAAGGGCTTTCATTGTTTTCATACAAAGAAAATTGTCCCCTGCTGTTATCTGTCTGGTCTTACAACCAGATCCACATCTGAGAAGAGATGGCTTACACTAGGAAAAAGGGGCGGGAGGGGTAAGCTTTGCTTGTGAATATCTCTTAAACCATAAAGGTTTGAGAGATAAGACTTATATCATTCTTCATGTTTTTTTAATGCATACAAAATAAAATAAAGTTAAAACGAAGTATTACTATACCTTTAAAAGTGCAGAATTCAAATAAAGGGTGAAAAATAAAAAGTGCCTGAAAAAGTGTCAAAACACATACAGAACACATAATAAAGCTAAATAAACACATTAATCCAAAGGAAAATGAGATTAAAAAACCCTACTCAGAATAACATGGCAAGGAAGGGGTTAAATATTACCACACAACTCAAAAAGCTCCAGAGATGCCAGGAACAGAAATATGAAATACCCAATATGAGTGCAGGAGTTATGAGTAACTCCGGAGGGGCCCATGTGCAGAGGGGATCAGTGGGACATGTGGACCATGGCAGTCAAAGGGTTGCTCACCTTTTTGCAGGTCTTCTTTCTTCAGATTACCATTATAAGGACGAATCCTCATAATAAGAGAGAGAGAGAGAGAGAGAGAGAGAGAGAGAGAGAGAGAGAGAGAGAGAGAGAGAGAGAGAGAGAGAGAGAGAGAGAGAGAGAGAGAGAGAGAGAGAGAGATTGATTGATTGAGATTGCATGGTTCTCTCCCAGGGCTGCAATGGTCCACAAATTGCACCTGTTAACTAAGCAGTCCTCCAGGTGAAGTCAGTAATGGTAACCCACCTAATGGGGGAATTTTGACACCCCCATATGGAGGAGGGGGAGGCTCCACCCCTGCACTCCTTGAAGAATTGTTCCAGCCTACTGGGAAGAGCTGTAGCCTCCCCCATGGTACCTGTAAGCTATATTGGACGACAGACAAAAATAGCTATAAACTGGAAATCTCTCCTGGCAGGCAGTGTTTAGTATGTCATTACTTAGATGTCCTGACCATTTGCATATTCATTTAACACTTTACTGAATAGGGGTGTATGCATTGCATTGCACAACCCCTCTGGCCCTTAAATTGTTAAAGATAGTAATACTTAAAATGTAAAAAAAAAAAAATATGTTGTAGGGGTTATCCCCCCTGAGTAAAACAAGAGTACTCCCACTGCTGAAAGGTGTTTCATTCAAAAGTTATTAATTTTCAAAGTTGAATTTTTTAGGTGCAATATCACAGTGGCCTGAAATTGTACAGTGGCACTGTTGCTACACCATCCTATGGAGATTTATGGTCCCGGCACCAGAGCTGTCCATAGGATCGTGTAGCAACAGCGCCACTGTACAATTTCAGGCCACTGTGATATTGCACCTAAAAAATTCAACTTTGAAAATTAATAACTTTTGAATGAAACACCTTTCAGCAGTGGGAGTACTCTTGTTTTACTCAGGGGGATAAACCCTACAACATATATTTTTTTTTTTTTACATTTTAAGTATTACTATCCCTTTAAGATACTTTGGGCCATATTCAGGAAGAAAATAAGCAATTCTGGAACAAGCCTGCATCATAAAAAAAGCAAAAAAAATCCCTAGGTTTCCACTGATTTACATAGGATTTTAACCCCAAGAATACTAGAGAGGTCTCCAATACATCATGAAGTAATGTGCTGGAGATCACACTAGCATGCAAAGAGTTAAAATGACAGTCAACCTCCTTTTTGACTTTACATATTCTACAAGTGTATAATATGTCAAATCAAATTGTCTATACTTACTATTTTTTTGTTTTCCTCTTCACCAATTTTTTTTTTTTTTTTGTCACTGATAGTGAATGCACAGAATTTCTGTCAGGGACTGTGAATGTAGGGACAATGACCAATTCCTGCAGCAGAACCACAAGCCCCCAGTTCATTAAATACAACAATGAGAGCACGGACTGCCACTGGGATGTTATACAGTGTATGACTCTCCCTGTTTTCGCAGTCTCAAACAAAGTTCTCAGTCAGGGACGTAAAAGTGTTTTAAAAAAATAGGCGACGATAGAAATGAAATAAAATTATAGTAAATTTGACTCGACATATTATACACTCTCAGAATAAAGGATGACTGTCACTTTAAAATCAATGGCCATTTAGGAACCATATTTTTGTCCTCTATGGTGCAGCTGGTATGCTGCAGAATTGCACTTTTAGCTTTCCGAGTGTGATCCTATACCCTCAAATGCCTATTTTTCGGTTGAGGCATGAAATACCTCTCAGTAAAGAGGAAGAAAGCAGAAAGCAGCTATACGGTACCTTACAAAAGCCTTTCTTGATTGTGCTGAAGTCGGGCAGAACATAATCTACCATGACAGAATTGTCTTCCCCTTTCAGTCTAGGAGAAATAGACATTTTTAGTGTTTAACAATGAAAATATGTTAAATGGGAAGAAGCATCTCCTAAATACCTTACTATGGACATAAAATCCTAATGGCTCTATGAATGTTGCCCTTGCTCCTTTGTTCAAGCGATAACATCTTCAGTAAGTCCTGGATGACATAACAGTGGAGGCCGACATGACAGCTGCTGGCAGTTACTTCAAAGTGGAGTAGGCAGAAGGTTGTGTAACAAATCATGAAGCAATGCTTTGCACTCCTCTCTGGTCCTTAAATGGCTAACATTGCTATGTGCAGTGAAAAGAGCATGAGGTCCTGCAGTCCTGTTATCAACTGTCATGTCTTCCAACATGGGCAGGACTTCCAGGACCGAAGTCACACGAGCTAGAGTCATAGGAGCCATTAGGATTTTCTGGCCATAGTAAGGAAAGTGTGAGTTAAAATTTGGTGACATTTATCCCATGACAAGCAATACATACTTCGCAATTTCCATATCCCTATAAAAATCTGTAGCTACATAGCAGACATCTTCTTTTACTTGGTTTATAACGTGGGTTTCATCCATGACATGCAACTGTCTGAAAAAAAACAAAATGGGTAACAAATTAAGGTTGTTGTCCTAAAAATAACCAAATGCAACAAAGTGAAGAAATAAAAAAACATGCTGAGCAATGCGTTGACCAAGACCTAAGACTTGCTTAGAAATGTGTCCTTCATATAGCAGTCAGTATTTATTCACTGTTTTTTGCATCTGAACTCTGCTGTAGTCTGTCTTAACAGAAACCATAGCATTACCTTGAGAATCTCGTCCCATTAGAATAATGGGTGTGTCTCTCTCTATGGCTAATCTCACTAAGACTGATGCAGTTTATGTGGAGGTGGAGACTAAATAGAGACCTAAAATCGTGCACAGCAAATTCAGGCAACCGCAGATACTATGAACAACAATGAATACACAGATACTCATCAATGCTGTATGAAGAACTCCTATAAAAGTATGTCCTTCTGTTAAACAGTAGCAATGTATTGCACACCGCTCTGGTCCTTAAAGGGTTAAGATCCACCTACTACCAGGGTGGATAAAAATCGAAGATTTAAAAAAAAATGTTTTAAAAAAATCAGATTTTAATTTTATCAAATTTATTTTACTGAAATGCTTTTGGAGGAAAAATCTATCTAAAGATAGTTTTCTATTTAAGATACATTATAGTTTAAAGGTTATTCAGCATGAAATAGAGCTTTGTTATGTACCTGAGGCTGTATAGTCATGCAATTATATTTGTTATATTTTATTATATGTTCCAAATATGAGTGATTAATCTATTAAACTAAAATCAGTTCTGATATTGCTGTTTTACTAATCTGACAGGTTATATTCTAAATATGACTTCTTCACCTGGTTAAAGATATTGATGGTTTTAAACTACCAGCAAGAATGAGCTTTTGCATTTAAAAATCATGATTTAAATCGAGTCTTACTGACTAGTCATTTAAATGGACTTGATTTAAATTAAACCCACCCTGCCTACTACCAAAAGTATAATTCCCATTTAGTGGTGTGACATCTTCAGCTATAGCCTTGAAGTCATTCTATACAGATATAACGTGGATCAGCAGATGCACCGTGCATGAAAGTGACAAGAAACAACATTGAGGCTCAAAAATCAAGTGCTTAGGACCCTATGTTCAACAGACAACTGGAGTAACTCTGGATCAAACCAACTGCTCCATGAAAAATTCATGTTGATTGAAATGATGGTCTGCTGGAGAGGATTCTATCTCCCGACAAAACCATGAGTGGGAGACCTATCTAGAGATGAAGGGGTTAAAACTCCCATTTAAAATCAGCAGGAATTTTTGGGACGTTATATTCATCCCTTGCAGTTCAGCTGGCTTGCCCCATGACCATTCCAGGTTTCTTCTGGACATAGGACCCATGTTAGTTAATGAATTTCAGGTAACATCTCTCTTTTTAATGAGCCTGGTATTTTTGCTCATCACTTACAGACCCTGCCCTGCTTATGAAAACCGCTACACAGCATCTTCACAACGACTGCAGAAAATGATCCAAGGTTATAGCGATGACTGTCACACCATTGACCCTTTTATTACCAGAGGGATATCCAACCCATTGCTTTGCAAACTCTTAGGTACCCTTCTGGCACTCAAAGGTTTATCAATGTGAATGTGGGGAATTTTTATCTGTTCCCTATGGTGCACTTGGTTTGCTCCTCATTATCTTAATACATATAACCCAATGCTCTCAATCCCACAGCACCTCAAAAGACCTAGTCAACCTGATGGGAAAACTGAATTTATTCTGGGGCAAAACAAATGCACCAAAGGGGACAAATAATTCCCATTGGGGAATGTGTTTTTTAACCCCCTGAATGCTAGAAAGGTCTCCAATGCATTGTGGACCAGCATAGCAGTCAAGAACAGACGTTCTCAACCTGTGCCCTCAGGGCCCACTAACAGGCCAGGACTCAGGAAAATCCCTACGGGAGCATAGGTGTGTCGATCAGAGGCTTGGTCAAGTTGATTAACTGGCCTGTGCTCTAACAAGGAGATCCTCACATCCTGGCCTGTTAGTGGCCACTGAGGGCATAGGTTGAGAACCACTGGGCAAGAGGCTAAAAGCCTCATTTAAATCAATGAGGGGGGTGCAATTTTATTAATCCCCTATGGTGTATTCCGGAATTGCTCCAGTTCCTCTTAACCCCTTAATGACTGCCTAATCCAGCGGGGGCAGCCATTAACCCCTTAATGACCAGCAGCTTGGGGAAGTGACCTTCCCTTAAAGACCGCTTTGATCATTGTCGGCACATTTGACCTGCAACTGCGCACCGAACGGGGGTCCTTAAGGGAAAAAAACAGTGTCAGTCCTTGCACGTCACCGGTCTTTAAGGGGTTATAGACCACGGTGCATTTTTTTCCACAAAAAATTCTGGGATGGAAGAGCAGCATGCAGCCACACTGCCATCCCAGAATTCCATGACGTGCCAGGACTGTCACCAGTCCTGAATGCAAATCCACCGGTGACTGTCCTGACACATCACTGGTTCTTAAGGTGTTAATACAAGCAGCCTCAGTAGTTTTTTTTTTCTTTTTCCCATTCATTCTCAGCAGAGTCCAAGGCCATTTACCTAATGTACACACACTGTTGCAGTTATTTGTATAATTATCTATTCAGCTTATATAAAATATACTGTGTGAGAACACTGCAGAATTATCATCAAATAAAAAATCATAGCTAAACAAAGCACCACTTCCTTCAGGTGTGAGGTAACATTCAGAGCTTATGAAACACGGTTAAATGAATTTTATGGGGACTAGAAAATAAAGGAGGTATGGAAAGAACATACACAGAAATCTACTCGTCTCTTCTTCCTTTATACTGTCCTCTCTTTCTTCTCCGACTCTGCCCTGACTGGGCAGCCTCTCACCATTCTGTACCCATTGGTATGTATCACTTCATGTAACTGCACTAAATAGATGGCTGTGTTAAGTCATTTGATGATTGTTCTCTTTGTACTATTGTATCCTATGCGTTTGTATTTCCTATTCTTTTTTTGTAACACTTACGTTTGCATCTTTAATAAAGGATTTTTTTCTTTGAAAAAAAAAAACCCCAAAAAACAAAAAAAAACCCATAGTGGTTTATCCTATGGAATGGTGTCTCCTCAGGTGCTGCTCAATCGCATTCTTTGTTCCATTACAGAGAAGATATTTTCATATTCTTATCAGTCTGGACCAGCCCACAGACAGTCCAGCACCACAATGTCAGACAAATTTCTGCATGAGAGAAGCAGAAGAAAATCCCAGAAGTACTTTTCTGGTTTTAGGGAGCTTGGGAAACCCCTTCCACTTAGAGAGAAACCGCACAACCTCACACTACATTTTGACCTTTAGTGGGCTTTGTTAGTGATGTGCAGCTGATTCCCTCTAGGTACAAGGAGAGCAAGGGCCCGTCCTTAAGATTAAACTACTTGTTCTTTATATTTAGTGTGCACTTGTCACATCTCTTGTTTTGTAGTCTCCCAAAGTGGAATGGTATGCCAGATATGGGACCTTGCTCTCCTTGTGCCTCAAGGGATTCAGCTGCACCTCACTTATGAACATACATTGGGGTTTCTCTCCCTCATGGGAAAAGATTTGTCTGACATTTTGGTACTGGACTGTATGAAGGTGGGACCAGGCTCATATAAACATGAAAATACCTTTATTGGCGCAAGAAAGCAAAAAACATGACCGAGCAGCACCTAAGTTGGTACCATGCTTAACCCGTTACGTTCCCTTAAGGACCACTCTGATCCTTTCAGCGGTACCAGTACATGTGACCCATTGTGCAAACCGGAGCTCCATGTTGGGGTCTGAGAGAGACCGCTCCAGTGGAGAGGTCAATTTTATACCCCATTTTTACTTAAGTGCTCCTGGAGGACCGCTGAAAGTTAAATGTATGTCACGTGGTATGACCATCACCGAACTTAAGGGTATAAACACCGTGGTGGTCATAGCATGTCGCCTGGTCCTTAAGGGGTTAAGAATAAACTACCAAGTCTTATTCATTCTCAATGTGCACTTGTTAAACCTCTTCTGGTTTTTTTTTTTGGGGGGGGGGGGTTGTTCTATTGGAACACTATTACTATTGCCAATTATGGAGAGCTCTGGTCTCAGAAAGTCAGTTTGTGCTGTAATAACTTTTGAATGAGGCATCTCTCAGCAGGGAATAATAATCTTAATAAGCAGCTGAAAAAGCTCTACAACATTCTCTCTCAAAATGAGTGTTTACTGCTCCTTAAAAAGCCCCTAGTGACAATTGAATGCCACATGATACTCACCTGTATGAAATAATCTCTTTTAGATGATTTGTTAACAGCTTTCCACCAACATTGATTCTGGAACAACAAATAAAGAAATATAAATGTGTAAATTAGTATTATAGTGAATAAAGGAAACAGTTTCTGTAAATCACTACCTACCTGATAATCCCTTCTTGCTTTTTCTTACTTCGACAGTATGGTACAATGTGTGTAAATGAATAACCACTGTCTACAATAATGCAGCATAACTCTGAAGGGTTGTCACGGAAATACCTGTGCGCACTCAGAGCTCCAGCTACAAAAAAGGAACAAAGCATTTTACTTGAAGTTCTAATTCAGAACTCAGTTTACATAATATATAGGTTTTGCAGTTAAACCTATAACATAAAGTGGTAGAATGCGTTGCGCCCTGTGTGCATAACCGCACATGCGCAGTGTACACGGGTCACAGTGCCAACCAGCAACGGCCGTGGTGCAGTCATGCACAGTAGAGACTGCCCGCTCCGCGGCTGATAATGGAGCGGCCCTCTCCATTATCAGCTGCGGTGCGGGCAGTCTCTACTGTGCATGACTGCACCGTGGCCGTTGCTGGGTGGCACTGTGACCCGTGTACACGGGCTCTTCAACTAGTGTGACATAAAACAATAACAAGTACAAAAACATTGATAACGGACACACACATTCTGGAGCAAACTAACTGCACCACAGAGGACATATAAGCATTCCCAAAAACAAAGCAATACAATGGAGATAGTATTGAAAGGTTAAAAGCCCCATTTAAATCAATTGGGATTATGGGAATGTTTGTCACCTATGGTACAGTTAACATTCTCATTGAGTTAAATAGCCCCATTTAATCAATCTATATTTTTATTTGTTCCCTAGACAGAAGTTTAAAATTTAAGGGTAACTCTAATTCAGTGATTCTCAACCAGGGTGCCGTGGCACTTTGGTGTGCCGCGGACATCAATTTAGGGTGCCCCATTACTTCTATAAAGACTAACAAAAATGGACCTCTAAATAAAGATTTATAGAAATTAACATGTACAATATGTTTAGTTTTGTTATTATGATTATAAGACCTAATAATAACTGTATATTTGTGCATTGTACCCTTCATTATGCCCTTGATAAAATACATTAAATATGTTAGGGGTGCCCTGAATGTTCAAGATTATGTGTTAGGGGTGCCCCGAGCAAAAAAGGTTGAGAAACACTGCTCTAATTCTACATTTACATTGTTTATCAGTACTGCACAAAGTAACTATTGAAAATACAAGGATTGGAGAGCTTTAGGGCAGCACTTCAGTGAACATTGCAAACACCCTCATAAAGACAGAAGTATAACCCTTTGGAGTGCTGATACCACTCTGGCACTCAAAAGGTTAATGTAAGCCTTAACCACTTATTGACCAGGGGGGAGATTCACTAAGTGGTGATAAAGAGGTGATAAAGTGGAGATGACTTCTCCAGTGATATCCACTCTCCAGTTCCTGTGTTATTCTCTGTAGCCAATGCAGATTTCTTCAGAGTTGGAGATCTTAGTGTACAGACTCCATAGAATAACACAGGACCTGGAAGTCATCTCTACTTTATCACCTCTTTATCATCTCCCCCCCGTATCTTTTACACTAAAGGACAAGAGCAGTTTTGGCCTTTTTTGGTATGGCTTTGTTCAACCATATTTTCCCTCCAATTTATTTAGTATACAATACAAATTATATACCATCATAAAAAAAAAATGTATAGGTTTTCCTGTGATCATTTGTACTTATATGTTTTTAACTGGATAAAATATATGAACATTAGTTCATACCTCCTAAGTGTCCCTTTTTAGGAGGGTACTGTCCATCTGAGGTGAAAATCTCTATGTACCTCTTTTAGGAGCTCAGACTATGTGGTGTGTTTATAAGTGTATCACATTGCCCCACAGTAATAGAACTCACATAATGTTTGTGTAAATTAACTATCATTTATTCAGTAACTCAAAGAGGTAACAGCAGGTTATCAAATGACCAAACCTGGCCGACCTCTAATCCTGCCCCCAGCACCTATAATAAAAATAAAAGTGCCCCCATTTCCCCCAGTGGGGATGTGTGTTCTCTGGTTCCAGTACCTGCCCAAGACATTGTGCTGCCTGGGTCCAAAGATGGAATGCTGCCCCCCAAAAAAAAAAACACGCCCACCAAAACATGCCCACGTCCATTTTTAGTCTAAATAGTGGTTATGCTCTTACACTTGGTTGGTGTCTACAGATATATTGTAAATCAGAGTGCATAGTCACAGCCCTGGTGACTTAAACTCTGCCTGTGGACACAAGAAACTAGACAATTTTCCCCCCATTAAGAGGGTCATTAGGGAGGTATGGCCCCCTGATATCGCCTAAAGAGGGACCACTAGGGAGGTACAGACCCCTAATATCTCCCAGAGAGAGAGACCTGGGTGGTATGGACCCCTAATATCTCCCAAAGAGGGAGACCTGGGAGGTACAGACCCCTAATATCTCCCAAAGAGAGAGACCTGGGAGGTACGGACTCCTAATATCTCCTAAAGAGGGAAAACTGGGAGGTATGGACCCCCAATATCTACCAAAGAGGAGACCTGGGAGGTATGGACCCCTAATATCTCCTAAAGAGGGTCACTTGGGAGGTACGGACCCCTAATATATCCTAAACAGGGAGACCTGGGAGGTATGGACCCCTGATATCTCCCAAAGAGGGAGACCTGAGAGGTATGGACCCCTGATATCTCCTAAAAAGGGTCACTTGGGAGGTACAGACCCCTAATATCTCCCAAAGAGAGAGACCTGGGAGGTATGGACCCCTAATATCTCCTAAAGAGAGAGGGACCTGGGAGGTATGGACCCCTAATATCTCCTAAAGAGAGACCTGTGCCCTCTAGTGGTCAAATTCCAATTAGTTACTATTATACATTATAATCAAGAGGAAAGTCAATGACAAACAGCTCAGAGAATGTGATAAAAACAACAACACAAATCTGCTGAGTCATGCTGTCAGAACTATCAGGAAGTAAGCGCACAGTAAATTCACTTCCTGTTTATTTGATCGGTTATATATTTTGAATAAAACAACTGTCAACAGTGACAGTGTCCTTGTTTTACTCAGCAGGAAAAGCTCTATAACATGGGTTTTCATAAAAAAAAATTTTATTGCTCCATTAACAAGTAAACATTTGTATACAGGTATATCTGTTTAACTGTATCTGCATTTTACTGTACATAGTGATCTCTGGGGGAGATTAATAAAAGTGGAGTCAATGGAAAAGAAAAGTTAGAATGGCTGTAAGATTGTCGCTGGTGGTTATAAGAGTATAAAGTACAGTTTATGAGTACAAAATGCCTTGAGGAAGTTTGTAAAACGTGGCTCAGTTAATTTATAAAGAAACGTCACTATTTGCGACAACTTAGCAACAGAATTTTCACCAAATATTTAAAGCGGAACTACCACCCGACACAATCTTTATCTTCACTAAGTCCCCATCTGGCGACTAGCTGCTTAGTAGCGCTAGTCACCAGAGTAATTACCTTATTTAATAGATTTCTGCTCTCTTCCATGGATGACAGGCAGGATGGAGCGCGGATATCTTTGCATTGTGACATCCGCGCGCCTGCGCTGTCAGTCGCAGCCGGAGCCAAATGGCTCCTAGCAACACCTCCTAGACCTAGCTGGGACTGACAGCACAGGCGCACGGACGTCACGATAGCAAGATGTCCGCGCTCCATCCTGCCTGTCACCCATGGAAGAGAGCAGAAATCTATTAAATAAGGTAATTATTCTGACGACTAGTGCTACTAAGCAGCTAGTCACCAGATGGGGAATTAGTGAAGCTAAAGATTGTGTCAGGTGGTAGTTCAGCTTTAAGGCCAAGTCTGACCTGCTGTTTGAAAGACACCTACCTAGGTAAATCCTACTGTTAAGCAAATTACCTTAACGGCCACTTATTTCTAGGGTATAATTCCTTGTTAATTTTCTAGTGCAACTTTCAGTTAACAAGAGAGACTCACCATTAATTCTGAGAGCTGCTTGGAACTGATATTCTTCAAACAAAATCTCATTCATTGACTCTTGTATCGAACCAAAGTTAAAATAGGGCTCAGTAATAATGATATTGGTATCAACAAAATCAACCTGTTGATCAAAAGCAGATAGATTCATCAAAACAACATTATTTCATCAGTCAGCAATATTAATAAAGCTCATCTGTAAAATAAATGCATCAAATAAATGCGGACTATAAAAAAAAAAAAAAAAAAAAAAAAAAAAAAAAAATTATATATATATATATATATATTATATATATATATAGCAGTTTGACTGACAAACCAAATGGATTACTTCTAAAAGAGGAGTAATACTTCCTAATAATAAACCCTCCCCCCAAAAATTACCTTATTATAAACAGAAAATCCTAACTGCCCTATGAATTTTGCTTGTGTCTTTGTTCATATTCAATTTGTTCAGCCCATGCCAAATCACCCCATTGAGCCAGAGGAAGGGGAAAAAAAAAAAAAAAAATCATATCATATTGTAATGTCATCCTCTATTGGGAGAGCATAAAAATGCCAAGTTAAAAATGTTGTATGAATCTTAATGGTGATATCAGAATGTCTGGCAATTCAACAGAGAAATAATAATAATCTTGCATGCTTAAAGGTCAATATTTCAATAATAAAGCACTTGACACTTGTGCAATGCAGTTCTCTCTGGCAATCTAAGGGTTAAGGCATTAAGCATGTGATAATAAAATTTTGGCAATTTCCTAAGAATGGGTGGGACTGGAGAAAGACAGACAAGCAAGAAATAAGTGTCAAGTGCTCTATTATTGAAACGTCGACTTTTAAGTATACAAGATTATTATTATCGCTCTGTTGATTTGCTCGTCATTCTGATACCGCCCTTAAGATTCAATGCTACATTTTTAAACTTGCCATTTTTATGGTCACCCAATAGAGGGCGCTATTTTAATAGTGAACCCTACAAAGGTATACATTACTTTTTTGATAGCAAGTACAATAACTGTAAACACATTCTTAAAAGGATAGTAATGTCTCTTTAAACGTCTTTCACTGAGTCTTCTGTATACTAATAGTAACAGATTGCACTATGTCTAAGATCTTATTTGTGTGTAGTTCAAAAGTTATTCATCGCTAAAGATCCCCCGCCCACCCCTTCTGGCCACGTCATGCAGAAGCTGCAGGCTGGTCAGGATGACTGCAGCGAGGGACAAACTTCAGTAAGCAAAGGGAAATCCTGCCTTCCTTGGTCAAGGTGGGCAGGATTTTCCTTATACTTATTGAATTTTGTCCCTCTCTGCAGCCGTCTGGACCCACGACCAGATTTCAGATTTAGCGGGAGGTGGCCAGAAAGGGGCAGCCAGGGGATCTCTAACACTGAATAACTTTTGAACTACATACAAGATATCAGACACGGTGAAAGACTTTTAAAGAGACATTACTATCCGTTTAAAATGCTAATGCCTCGATTGCAAATGAATATGATCAGCCATTATGTAAGAAGAATAAAGGTGAAAAAAAGAACATAAAAAAAGGAAAATAAAAATGAAATGTGTGACTCCTCAGTGATATTCAATATAACCACAGTTACATAAAGTTACATACATATATATATATATATATATATATAGATAGATAGAACATCACATCCATGGAGACAGACAGACAATTGCTGGAAGCTGTTTTTTTCCACAAAAGCAGGCAGAGACCCTTTAAAGGATCAGTGGGATCCACAATGCATTGCAAAGATCTGTGTCCTGTAATCCTGCTAGCAACTGTCATGTCCGCTTACATGGACATATCATCAAGGACTGATTGAACATGTTCTTTCTTTAACCCTTTGAGTGCCACAGAGGTACGCAACGCATTGTAAAGCAACAAGTTGCATACCCCTCTGGCACTCAAAGGGTTAACAAAATCACAAAGGCAAAACTCATAGCGGCAGTTAGGGCTTTCTGTCAACAGGAAGGCTTATTGATAGGAGGAGGAGTTCTACTTTAATAATATGAAACATTAATAATGGTATTACTGCAAGTGAACTAAATGCATTAACATTACCTGTAATGTCCCATAAAAAAATGCTTTTAGTTTTGTAGAGAATAAAAAATAAACTCTATGGCACAAATCCTCTCTCTCAAACAGCTATGGTTTGAGAGATATTCTCATTCAAAGTTCCCCCCTCCCTCCCCTTCTCCTGATGTCAGCTGTAAAGCTGACAGCAGGAGATTCAAATCGGTCGACTCGAGGAGGTTCTTCAAAAATCTCATTATTTAAAAAAGAAGTACTTAATAGGAACGGTCTACAAAGTGTGCCTGCAAACCAGACACACTTTGTAGACCTGTCCAAAGAAATTCTTCTTCTTAAAGAACATGATTTTGGCTCTGCTGCAGAGCCGCCGGCTGGTCCCCGGACTGGGATCTCCTGCTCTCAGTACAGAACTGACATCAGGAGAAGAGGAAGGAGGGGGAACTTTGATGACTTATATCTCTCAAACCATAGCGGTTTGAGAGAGAGGATTTGTGCCATCTAGTTTATTTCTTTTATCCTCTACAAAACTATAAGACATTTTATGGGACATTACTGTCCCTTTAACAAAAGTGAAAATGTGTTAATAATGACAGAGTATCAGCCAAACTGTTAACCCTCTGAGTGCCAGAGGTATCTAATGCATTGCACTGTATACCTCGCTGGCATTCAAAGGGTTAAAGCAGGGGTAGTTATGAGTTGCACATCCCAGCTGTTGAGCATAGCAACTCTCACCATAATCCCCATCCAGCCGTCTGTAGTCTCCAGCAGCTGGAGATCCTAAGACTGCCAACCCCTACTTTAAGAGGCAAATAAACTTGCTTCTCTATCAAACAGTGCCAGCTGGTGTCCAAAAGGCAAATTTTTTTTTTCTTCATGTAATGCACTATATGGCTGAGTTTGAGTCACAGATTACGCCTCACAACTGCAGATGATAGGAACACCATCACTCGGTGACCATGATATAAAATTGCAGTTTAATGTAAAAAAAAAAAAAAGCAGAGATACGTTTCAGCTGTAATAACTTTTAAACAAAACATCTCCCAACAGGGAAATCACTATAACATTTTCCATGAAACTTTGCTTTTAAGACCAATTTGTGTTGCTTTTGTAAGAATATAAGTCTCTTTGCCCCTGCAGAGAATAACTGCACAAGGCATATTTAAGATATGATTTCTGGGATCTAGAAACAATCAAATTTTCTACACAGGTCAGACATGAGTATAAGATATTAAATGTTATAGTTTTAGTTTTTATGCATTCCGCTTTAATTTGGTTAACAGACTTATACTAAGGCAACCACATGTCCCTTAAATTCTTGAGTACCAGTGAGGTATACAATGCACTGGATACCTCCCTGGCACAAAGGGTTAAATCAAGGACGCTTAAAAAAGAAAACAACACACTGTCATTCTACATGGATTACAGTGCAGTTGTGCAGAATGGAATTTTTAGAAGCACACCTAATTTAAAGGGATGTGTGGTCACCCCAACTTTAACCCTTTGAGGACAAATAAATCATGCAATGAATTTCTTCACAATGCACTGAGCAGTACCCACACGCCCCACATTTCCTTAAAGTGGAACTATCACCCCTGTTAATCTTTGGCCCAAATAATTATCCATCTGGTGACTAGCTGCTCAATAGTGCTAGTCGCCAGAATTACCACCGCGTTATTGAGAATTCTATACTGCTCTTAGACGGACAGCCAGGAAACATTGCAGACATCTTTCCATAGAGACATCTGCACGCCTGCACAGTCAGTCCCAGCCTGCTCTAGGAGGTGTTGCTATGAGCCGTTCGTCACCATAAAAGGGACTTGGGCCAAAGTGGTAGTTCCGCTTAACTTGAATAATCCTATGGATACTAGACATCTCAAGCAATTTTGTTTTGTTTTTATCCCCAGGGAGAGCAGGGGGATTTAACCCTTTAGTGCCAAAGGGGTAAGCAACATATTGCAAAACAATCACATCATGTATACCTCTGGTACTCGAAGGGTTAAAATTGCTTGTTTACATCAATATAAATTGGCAGTTCAAACAGGGTACCTTACCTGAAACATTTCCTTTCCGAATAGGTAGTCCCACACTTGTCTTTGTACATCCCAGTTGACCAAATAACCCTGGTGTGGTGTAAAACATATTTCCTTCAGTTTATATTCCAAAACATTAACAGACTGTAACCTCATCACAAACAGCAGAAAACTGTATGGAAACTGAAGCTGATGTACTACGAAAGGCTGAGCAATTCAGGTTCATACCATCTGCAACATAAAGAATACAAAAGTCCCAATGGATTTACAATACACTGGAGACGTCTCTAGTGTTAAAAGCCCCATTTAAATCAATTGGTAATTTTAACCACTTAAGGACGACCGATCTCTCATGTGGCCATCACTTATGGACCATTTTTTTTATGTCGGCATCCGGTTCAGGGCTCCCCAAATGGCGTGCGGCATGTTATGGGTCGTTATCGCAAATCTACCCATGACATGCCAGAACCGCCAAAGCTCATTAATTGTTCCCTATACTGCAGTTGGTTTTCCCCAGCAATGGAAACAGAAATGTTGTTTGGTTAGGGTGCATCTCCTTAACAGGCCCAGTCTGCTGTACTAACCTTAACAGGAAATGAGGTGATAGGATAACACAAACCCTAATCTGTATAGTAGGGGGCTAGATTTCAGGTTTAACCCTTTTAGTGCCAGAAGGGTGTGCAACGCATTGCTTGGCTGGCAGTCAAAAACATAACTTCCTAATAATAACCTCCCACTAACCTTACTATGACCTGAAACCCCTAATGGCCCCTATGAATCCTTCCTTTATTCAAGAGAGAACATCTTTTTTTTTTCTGAAGCAAAGTACAAGCGTTGCATACCCCTTTGGCACTCAAAGGGTTAAAGGCTTAACAATTCCATGTACAGTGGGAGGAGCCTAAGGTTCTGTGATCCTGATAACAATGGTCATGTCTGACTTAATGGACACAACATCCAGTTACAGATGTTATCTCTTGAACAAAGGTATGAGAGGGAAAAAAAATCATTGGGGCCATTAAGAATTTCTGCCCATAGTAAGGTGAGTGCTGGCTTATTATTATTAGATGCCGTTACTTTTCCTTAAAAAAAAGGGCACATTATTTAATGCAATGTGATATGAACAAAAGCTGAAGGAATTAACAACAGCTCATAATACAGACTTCCATTTGCATGAATCTAGACAGAAAAGTATACTAGGCAGTATGAATCAATTCAGTGTGGATTGGGTCTAAAATGGCTATTTAATTAGTACTGGATATCATGTCCACTGAGGCAGACATGGTGCTTTTCTCCCAGAATTCCAGGATCTCAAACTCCTCCATCCATAAGAAGAATTCAGTAGAATGACTCTGAGGCTTTTACTGGGAACTCTCTGGGTTTGCCCCGGAAACTCTGGCTTAGCTTCTAGCTACTGGGTCTCCGGGGCAGTGGCTGATTCCCAGGGCCAGATTTAGAATTAGGCAGAGTAGGCATCTGCCTACAGGCGCATCCAATAAAGGGGCGCCTGTCACTGGGATCATGTTATGTGTTTTTTTTGTTTTGTTTTTTAAATTCGCCCGAGTCATCTTCCAGCCCGGCGCTGTGAAGACAGGTCTGTGCCTTCTCCTTTGGCACAGCCCTATAGCTGCTGCGCTCCCTCGTCGGCTCTTTAGTAATACAGAGTGCTGGGAGATTACATCATCTCCCAGCGCTCTGCATTACTGAAGAGAAAACCGCGCGGGAGCTCCAGCAGCTACAGCTCTGTGAAGAAGGAGGAGGCACAGACCTCTCCTGCCACTGGACCACCAGGGAAGAGGTAGGAAACGGCACTGGGGCAATGTGAGGGTAATGTGGAGCTGATGGGGGCATTGTGAGGGCAATATGGAGTTGATGGGGGGCAATGTGAGGGCAATATGGTATATGGAGTTGATGGGGGGCAATGTGAGGGAAATATAGAGATGATGGTGGCAGGTTGGAGATGATGGGGGCACGTTGGAGATGATGGGGGCAATGTGAGGGCAATATGGAGATGATGGGGGGCAAAGTGGAGATTAAGAGCATTGTAGAGATGGCCCACGGGGGGCGCTTCAGAATCCTGTGCCTACAGGCTCATGAGATGTAAATCCAGCCCTGCTGATTCCCCAGATGTGGGGTGTTTCTAATTAAACTCTGCCCACATGCTCTCATCCCACTGTGTTCCTCCCACTCACCGGCCTCTTCTCCGCCTTCCCCAGCTTATTCTGTACATTTTATTTATTTATTTATTTTAAAGCCCCGCCCATTTTTGACGCAAATCGCATTATTTTTTCTCTTCCATCAGCAGCATAGGACTCCATGGAGCAACAAAATGTTCCCAGATATGGTCAGGGGTCCTGAAGTCTAGCAGCAAAGATTCCTGCCCACCTCTGTGCCCATTATATCCAGTACTAATAAAAGATTACATGTAGGGAATCAGCCCACTGAGAAATGATTCATAGTGACTATGAGGATTTTCTTCCCAGACTATGCTAAATGGAGATTATTAGATGTTAATATTCCTTTAATAACAAATGGGGCTAGTTTACAATACTGCTGTGTGTTGGTCTTTGTAAGTAAAGTGGCTTTTCATCGGGGACTCTAATACAAAGTGCCATGTATGGCAGAGAGGCTGATGTAATAAGGACTGCACAATTTCTGGTGCAAACCACTTGCACCATAGGGGACAAAAAAAATCTGAAAAATTACAATTGTTAAAAAATTGGGCCCCCTTTAATGCTAGGCACCTTCAACTAATTATTTTGCAATGCCGTGAAGACCTCTCTGGCATTGAATTAGTTAAATACCCCATTTAAATCAAAGGGAGTTTTTAGATGTCCCCATATGATACAGCTGGTCTGCCCCTGTTCTTACTATATCATCATTGCTTGGTAAATCAGCATCTTACCCACGTCCCTCCAGTATACCTAACAGTGTACTCTGTGACCTCTGTACACCTAACAGTGTACAGTGGCCTCTGTGACCCGCATATCCATCCAGCACCCACCTATGGATTCAGACAGAACTTTGCTCACAACATAGTGAGGCAGATGTACTAAGAAAAGTGAAGCAATTCTGGGGCAAAGAAACTGCATCAAAGGGGATAAAGTGGAGATATCCTCTCCAGTGATAATGGAGCCAATGCCCTAAGATTTCTCCAACTTTAGACATCTTTGAGCATTGGCACAAACATATGAACTGGAGAAGTCATCTCCCCTTTAACACCTCTCTTCACACCTTAGTGCATCTCCCACCAGGAGACTCAGGGCTGGTGCAAGAATTTTTGCCACCCTAGGCAAAACCTCATTTTTGGCTCCACCCCTTGTGTCCCGACACACTAGCCGAGCGCTGCGTATCTTGTTGGGGGTGGCAGGAGGCGGCTTTCTAGGTGCTTGCTTTTTTAGAGAGGTGCCTCTCTCCCCTCAGTTCAGCTCTGAACTATAACTCCATGGGGCCCTAGGCAAGGTATCAATACTAAGGAAAAGCTGTGGAATTTTGTGGTAAACCAACAGAATCATAGGGTACAAATAAAAAGATGCATTGATTTGAATGGGCCTTTTAACCCTTTGAGTGCCAGAGGGGTATGCAATGCATTGCATACCCCTCTGACACTCAGATTTGATTTGCTCTCTGTGATGCAGATGGATTACTACAGAATTGGCCCTCTTTTTGTTACTACATCAGACTCACAGTTTACAGTCACAATCAGTTGCTGCAAGAACCAAAATAATAAAACGTGTTTAGATTAATAGGATAATAGCTCTAGGGGCCTTATGTATCAAGATAAAGATGTGCAATTTTGGAAAACACCACTGAGACCATAGGGTTAAATTGAAAATCCTAAAAATTCCTGTTGAGATAAATTGGGCTTTTAACCCCCTTGAATGCTAGAAAGGTCCTCAATGCATTACTTTCCAATGTGGTTGCATTTTCTCTAGCATTAAAGGGTTAAAAGCCCCATTTAAATCAATTAAAATAAATAAAAGGTACCACAGATGGATCTGTGTGCTTATGTGTGTATAAACATATATGGGGAGAGGGGGCAGATCCCCTTCAGAATCAATGGGGCAGAATTGCTGAGGTCCATGGCAATGGCATCACTGCCGGTATCACTTTTCTCCTGCTGACACTACTCCTGGATAATTGTAGTGGTTCAGCCTGCATATAGACACTTCAGCTATCTCCTTGTTGGACTTCTATTAACCTTTTGAGTGCCATAGAGGTGTGCAACACGTTGCAATGCGTTGGATACCTCTCTGACACTCAAAAGGTTAAACTTTAGATTGAATGAGGGTGTCAAATGTATTGCAATGCTTTGCACACTTTCTTGCACGCAAATGGATAATGTCAGACAGAACATGTGATTGCATATCACATACTCCCAAGCTAGGACCAGGCTCCCATTACTTAGCTAGCTGCTTCCACCACAAGCAGAGATTTATTATAACATGTGTAGCTTATTGCTTGAAAAACTTTTAATTGCAGAGCTCGTACTGCCCCGTCTCCCCTGAAGCAACAAAGTAATAAATCTGACCTCCTATCGGGCTGAGCAGTAATCCTAGTCCCTGGGGCCTGGAAAACAGGTCACTGTTGGTTCCAACTGGGAGTTAATGTGAAAAAGGGATGAATAATTATCACCCTGTCCACACCAGTCCCTCCTCCCACCCGTCTTTAATAGTGATCCTGAATACTCATGTGGCCTGGTTGTACACACGTAGTGCTGTGAAGCTGTTCTGACGGGCTTACTTTTAGTTTGGGAGATTAATGACAGCATGTTCTGGAAGCAGGCACCAATGGCTGTGGGCAACAACAGGAGGCCATTCAGCTGCTGTTGTTCACTGTGGGGATGATGGGAGTTTATAGTCTCTCTTCCATTCCCCTGCCGCTTACTTCTTGTGAGCAGAGCAAGCTCTGCTCCCCCAGCAGATGTGCACCCTAGACCAGTGCCTACCTCGACTACAGGTGGCACCGGCCCAGAGGAGACTCACTCTCCCCTTCAGAAAAATGTATGGGAGGGAGACAAGTTCGAGGTGTCCCACTCCCTTTTGTAGTGATAAAATTGTAGGAGACAAGGCAAGGACAAGGGACCCTCCTATACTAATATATTTGTGAGACAGTGGAACAAGGTGTGGAGGGAACAACTCATCTATTTAGAAGTGCAACCCCATTAATGAATGGGCAGAGGTAGACCAGGGAGCTGCAGTTCTCATCAGCATAGTAGCACTGACCTTTCTATAGATCACATTGATTCTCTCCCCAGTCTCTTAAAGGGGATCTCTCACCTATATATAAGTAATGCTCATTAGTTAGAGCATTTAGCCAAAACATTTAAAATGTTGTTCATTTAAAAAAAAAAAAAAAAAAAAAACCCACATTATCAGCGCAAAACTTAATGTTTAAAAAGTGTCTGGCAGCCTACTTCCTGCTTGCAGCACTGCCTCTGCTCCCGTCCCACTACCCAGCATCCTCCAATGACGGAGGCTCTCTCTAAGCTGGAGCGATCTCATTGGCAGAGATCGATATCTAGCCAATGAGATCTCTCCAGTTTAGTGACAGACAGCCTCCGTCATTGAAGGATGATGGGTAGTGGGACGGGAGCAGCATCTGTTCGTCAAGCTTTGGCAAACTGGATTAGGCTGCTGGGCACTTTTTAAATATAATTTTTTGCGCTGATTTTTTTTTTTTTTTAAATGAACGTTTTAAATGTTTTGGATACATGCTCTAACTAATGAACATTACTTATATATAGGTGAGCGATCCCCTTTAAAAACAATTAGTGAAGATAGGAGAGAGAGGAGAACAACGGGATTGTGATACAATTAGCACACAAACCTCACAGCACAAAAAAATAAGGCTAGAAAACCTAGGGTCATGTGCACAAAAAGGGGAGCAATTCTGGGGAAACCCGCCTACACGACAGCATTCAATTGGTTAAAAGCCCCATTTAAAAATCAATGGAAAAGTTTTTATGCCCCTTATAGTACAGCTGGTTTTCCGCAGGATTATTCTCTTTCTTTGTGCATAAGGCCCTAAATCTATTTTGTTAAATAAAAATTGCTCACAAAATAGGAAGATGTGCTTTCAAAATCTTTTAAGCTATTGTAAGGTGACAGGTTCATTTTCAGAATTAAAATGGCACTTGGTGGATGGAATGTCAGTATATATTACAAATCAGGTTCCCCACTCGGGTCTCTCTGAGGTCAACATTTTTCTGGCCTGATCCAGGGCCAAGCTCTTCCAGATAGTGGAGGTCCTTTGCAATGTCTGCAACTCCGCTCTCCACAACACTGGCTCCTGCTGTTCATCTGTGGGGGCGTTTCTTGCTTTTCCTGGTTGATCATTCTAGTATTTTCCTCAAACAGCCTAAGCCTCTCCTAATTACCAGGGCCACTATCAGGGGAGTATAGGCAGTACCAGTGTATGCGGTCTGGCCAATCTGGGGGTCCTCCATGGTGCAGCCTCCCTGACAGGGGCAGGCTGGTTCTGGGGGGAGGGGTGAAATCCCCAGCAGGACTCAGCCTGAGGCCTTTATGAGCTATCGAATGGACCTAATATACATACAAAACACAATGCAAAATTTGTATGTGGGACTGTACCCCACTCACTGGGCAGTATTCCGCAATTCAGAAATAATATTTAATTGGCTGGTCTGGTGCTGGTTCCACCTTACAATGACATAAGAAGCATGACTGCAGACTGCACCACCCAATGAGGAAGAATATAGTGACCGAGATGGCTGGAGTCAGACCAGCTCTACCTGAGGTGAAGCTGGAGCACATAGGCACAAGAGAGACATTACTGTGAACCGTAGTATCTCAAAATGTTAGGCACAGAATATGTTATACTAGTGTAAAAGCCGGTGTACACGGCCAAGGTCCAGGTGATATTAAACCCTTTGAGTGCCAGAGGGGTATGCAACGCATCGCTTTGCAATGCGTTGCGTACCCCTCTGGAACTCAAAGGTTTAAGTGGCCGGTCCTGCTCTGCATCCTGCCACTGACAGTCATGCAATGTAGAGACTGCCCGAAAGCCCAGAATGCTCCCAGCACAGAACTCCCAGCATTCCTACACTTCCCAACATTCTGTGCTCCCATAATTCCTACACCTCCGAACATTGTGTGTGTTCAGGCAGTCTCTACTGTGCATGACGGCTTTTGACAAACATCCTAGCAAATTATTATATAGGATGTGGTGTGCGAGTGGGACAGTCAGTTAGTGAGACTGATATTGAGGTCTCTGCTGGGCAGGGAGGCAATGCAGGACTATAGTGGGGATGGATGGGATAGGAACTCTGTGGTGGGGGAGCTGGCTCTGGCTTTAGGTTTCTACTAGGCCCCAAAATTTCTGATGGCAGCCCTGCCAATTATTCTGTATCTGCACATACATACACTATTTTTTCTTCAATGATTCTGAATCTAAAGTACAGTGCCTTCCAAAAGTATTCACCCCCTTGGCATTTTCCCTATTTTGTTGCATTACAACCTGGAATTAAAATGGATTTTGTGGGGGTTTGTATCATTTGATTTACACAACATGCCTACCACTTTGAAGATGCAAAATGTTTTTTTATTGTGAAACAAACAAGAAATGACAGAAAAACAGAAAGCTTGAGCGTGCACAACTATTCACACCCCGCAAAGTCAATACTTTGTAGAGCCACCTTTTACAGCAATTACAGCTGCAAGACTCTTGGGCTACATCTCTATAAGCTTGGCACATCTAGCCACTGTGATTTTTGCCCATTTTTCAAGGTAAAACTTCTTCAGCTCCTTCAAGTTGGATGGGTTCTGCTGGTGTACTACAATCTTTAAGTCATACCACAGATTCTCAATTGGATTGAGGTCTGGGCTTTGACTAGGCCATTCCAAGACATTTAAATGTGTCCCCTTAAACCAATCAAATGTTGCTTTAGCAGTATGCTTAGGGTCATTGTCTTATTGGAAGGCGAACCTCAGTCCCAGCCTCAAATTTCTGCAAGAATGAAACAGGTTTCCCCTCAAGAATTTCCCTGTATTTAGCCCCATCCATCATTCCTTCAATTCTGACCAGTTTCCCAGTCCCTGCTGATGAAAAATATCCCCACAGCATGATGCTGCTGCCACCATGCTTACCTGTGGGGATGGTGTTCTCGGGGTGATGAGAGGTGTTGGGTTTGCGCCAGACATAGCGTTTTCCTTGATGGCCAAAAAGCTCAGTTTTAGTCTCATCTGACCAAAGTAGCTTCCAACATTTGTTTGGGGAGTCTCCCACATGCCTTTTGAACAGAAAACGTGTTTGCCTAATTTTTTCTTTAAGCTATGGCTTTCTTCTGGCCACTTTTCCATGAAGCCCAGCTCTGTGGAGTATACAGCTTAAAGTGGTCCTATGGTCAGAAACTCCAATCTCCGCTGTGAACAGCATTCATAGACTGGAGCAGTGACAGTCTTATACTAGGAAGTCTATCTAGGGTGTGTTGCAATAATCGAGCAGGTAAACTAGAATTATTCAGTTGTTAAAGAGCACAGAATATGCAAAAGAAAGAAGAGTATTCCTCACTCTATGGCTATCAAATAAGTGGGGAAAATAATCATACAACATTACCTTCTGAAATGGGAGAATATAAAAGAGGCCAGATGGATCTTTTATTTCATCAATTTGGTTAGCTGTAAAGGTTTTTAAACGAGCAGTCTTAGATCTGAACTGGCAGTTGGGAATTACACTGAAATGATAAAAGAAACACAAACATTGGGAAAACATTTTTTTTATATATTCACACATTTACATTCTGATGAATTACACACATTTATCAGGATGGAGGCCAACATTAATAGGAAAAAGTATTTTCTCCAGTCAGATGTGGTCACAAATTATTTTTGTTTTATATTAATGAGAAAAATATATTTTAAAAAGGGGGGAAAGTACCTGAATGGACTTTGTGATCGGTTTGTGCTACTATATATGTATAAAGATGTTTTCAGTAGTTTTAGGCTTGCAGACTAAAAAAAGAAAGTTGCAATTGCAACTTTTTTGTGAAGTTATGCAACTTTTTCCAGCACTGTGATATTTTATACCCACTTTTTTTTTTTTTTTTTTTTTTTTTTTACAAAAATTGATAGTACAGAGATCACACTATGAAGATGGTGGTGGACAAATGAGGAGCAAAACAGGATCTTAAAACTTTTACAAAAGATTGTCTCCATTCACTGAAACAAAATCTGTATTTTAGCCACACCCACAAAGGGTTGTAAAATATATCTGGCACACAGAGGAGAAAAGGGATTTTATGGACATCTTTATACATACTTGCAGTCAATTGTTTTATGCCTGCACCACTTTCAGACATTTCCCTAATGTTCCTTAAAGGAATACCAACACCAAGTATGATCACCACTTATATAAGCTAGGCAGAACATGTTAATGGACACATTTATTAGAACAAAATATGAGCAGTTGTGGAGAAAAACTGTCCCATACTTATAAAAGTCCCATTGGAAGCAGTGGGGAGTTTTTTCATTTAATAAATATGGAGTCGTAGTTTTGCTTGAGAATTGCTCCACTTTCAGTGAGATAAGTGTGCCCATATGAGACAGTCTGTGTTAACTGGTTCTCCACAGAGGTGAGCATGAATGTTTGTTGCAGAACTCAAGTACACAGTGATTAAAGGGATAGTAATGTTTCATAATAAAAGCAGCTCTAATTAATCATCATAGTATTTGGACCTTGGAGAGTGTTATTTCAATTCTTTCACAGTTGTAGTTCAAGAGTAATTCAATGACAAAGTATCCCCCTCCTGCCCCTTTTACTGATGTAACACTGTTCAGCCAGAGCAGAAGGGAGGTGCCCAGGTAGATTGCAGAGAGGGACAATCTTCAGTTAAGATAAGGGAAAAACTTGAAAAACTTGTCAAGGGGGGCAGAGTTTTCATTGTTCTCATAGGAAGAATATTGTCCCCTGCTGTTATCTGTCTGGTCTATGGACTGCATTCCACATCTGAGAAGAGATGGCTTACACAAGGTAAAAGGTGCAGGAGGGGAAACTTTGCTTGTGAATATCTCTCAAACAATAAAGGTTTGAGAGATAAGACTTATATCGTTCTTCATGTTTTTTTAATGCCTACAAAATAAAAATAAAAGGAAGTATTACTATCCCTTTAAATCATGCCCACCTCTGTGAACATGAAATCTAGTCTGAGTAAACATTAATTTAGTGATTCATACTTGCTATTAGGACTATGTTACCAGATTAACACACAAGGGCGTTTATTACGAAACTAGTTGAACAGCCCGTTACACGGGCCACAGTGCCACTGCCACCCGGTCGCAGGGCAGTCACGAGCAGTAGAGACTGCCCGGGCCATGGCTGATACAGAGCTGGACGCTCCTTCGGAGCGCCCAGCTCTGTATCAGCCGCAGCGCGGGCAGTCTCTACTGCGCGTGACTGCAGCACGAGCAGCAGTGTCTACTGCGCATGTCGCGGCGTTACACACGATTTAGCAAATTATTATATAGGATGTTAGTGTTCCTTTTAAGTATTAGTGATATTGATAACGATCTGCCAATTCCATCTATCACTTTGAAACTGCCGTACTTTTGTCAGATTTGCATATGAAAAACAGGGAAATACAAATGCATAAAAAAGTTGACTTAGAGAAGTGTATTTGATACATAGATTTTCTTTTATAACAGATATGTTTTGTTGCTATAGTCAAATTTGTACAAAATATATATATTTTTTTAAAACCCAAACGTTTAACTGCTTATTACTTTGCAATGGAATGACCTAGTTGTCTGAAATGTACATTACATTGCCAATCCTGACACTTCCAGAAAATTTCACAAATCAAACACAAATAAAGACATTACTTCAATATAGCGGTTGTTCAAAGGCAACCTTTCTTAGACACAAAAAATAAAGAAAAATTATATATAAGCAATCCACGGAGAAAGACAGCACTCAGAGGGTCTGTTTTCGAAGCTCAAGATAAGTTACATTTATTGGAATTGACGTTTCGGCTGTCACCGCAGCCTTTCTCACAGACAGCTGAAACATCGATTCCAATAAATGTAACTTGTCTTGAGCTTTGAAAACAGACCCTGTGAGTGCCGTCTTTCTCTGTGGATTGCTTGTATCTTTCGTCTTTTCCGATGAGCACCCAGGTCACCCTGCTTCATTCACAGTGAGTGCATTCCAACATTCAAAAGACATATATATTATATACATGTATATACACACACACACACACACACATATATACACACACAGTGGTTATCCTGAGTAAAATAAGGGTACTCTAATTTCTGAGATATGTTTTATTGAAAAGTTATTGCATCTCAGACATATATTGTTTGGGTACAGTACTTCCAAGACCGGAAATGTGATGCTAACGCTGTTGCTACAGCAGTCCACATATAACTAGGGTCAGCTCACCACAAACATCTTTAGGATGCAATAGCACAACAGAAGGATTACAGGCCATGGAAATACTGCCCCCCCTCCACAAAAAAAAAAAAAAAAAAAATAGTATGAGCTGCAATAACTTGAATAAAATATCTCTCAGTACGAGTACCCTTATTTTACTAAACACAATTGTAATCCCTACAGTACATATTTTTCCAGTAAGACTTGGTCTGATACACAAACCAAGAGTCACTTATTATTATAATACACTGTTAAAATTAAGCAGCAAATGGTGTTCATGCAATTAAAAAAAGATAGTCAAAATACAAATCATACTTTACATATTATGCAAGTGCATAATATATAGAGTCAATTTGCCTATACCCTTCACTTTTTAACATGCGCCTAACAGGGAGCACACAGGATCTGTTTCCAGAAAGCTTTTCATCAGGGATTATGAAACAAGAGAGAGAGTGACACAATGTAAAAAGATGCAATGTAGTAAAGCCTGCTTGAAGTCAATTACATATAATCATATATAGATCAATAAGTGACATATATAGTTATAATGTATCACTGTCCAGCAAGTTCACTGAAACAGGTATCCAGAATGTTCCTTTTCAGGGATATAAAAGCGTAAAAATAAGTGACGATGACAAGAAAATAATAAACTATAGACAATTTGTCATTAATTTTGGTGAATTAACTAATACAATCCATCAGTCAACACAAGTCACAATAACAGGACATGACACTTTCTTCTATAAGTAATGGATGTCCTGGTACCAACAGAGTCCATGTGTGACAAGCGCACCTCACTTGTCCGTGGCTGTATCCAATCTTTGCAGTGTAAGCCCCGTTATCCAACACTAACGTAGAAGTCATTTTGCCCAGATGTCAAAAGTGATCTAGATTACCCTATAATCCCTCATTCAAATTCCATACTGTGCTTTCCGAGAGTACAGAACATCCGGTACAAACGAAGCTCGTACAGGGATAGAGAGACGCTCCGTCGCAATGCATCATGGGATGCGGGAGGCTGTGGAGCCTGAAGAGTAGTGTAGTTTAGTATATTGTTAGTTCCTTCTTTTCAATAAAAAGACAAACTACGGTATGTTTGTTTGTTTGTTTTTTTGCTAATAGCCACGTGAGTGCCGAAGATATTTGGATTGCCATCTTTCAAATTATTAGAAAAATGCATCCCTCCCAACATTTCTAATGGCCAAAGAGGCACACTTGTTTTAGGTGGTGTTGCTGGGGATGGAACTGGTGATGGATGCGTTATCAATTATTTTAGGTTACTTCACGACATCTTCACAGCTTTTTATGTAACTGAATAAATTATTTAAACTAAGGCCAAATTATTTCCACAGATATACAGAAGTTTAAATAAACATTTTATTGTTGTGGAACAATGTGATACACATTAAATATTGTGATGTCCTGAAAAGAGGGACATAAGAATTTGAGACCTGAAGAGGGATACTTAGGAGGTATGTAAAAACATACCTCCCAACATTTCAAATTGCCAAAGAGGGACACTTGTGTTTTAGGTGCTGTTTCTGGGGGCCTGGCTTATGCACGGGACATTACTGAGAAATTTTAGGTTACTGTGTGACCTATTGACACTTCTTTTGTAACTGAATATAGGATTTAGAGCAAGACCAAAGTATTTTATTTACACAGATTCATTTACAAACACATATAATGAAGATTAAACATTTATGTGAGTTTCATTGCTGTGGAGCAATGTGATTGACTAATATAAACAACACTCACTCTGATGTCCTGAAAAGAGGGACACCAGGACAGAAAAGGAGGGACAGGGGGATTTGGGTCTCAAAGAGGGAGTGTCCCTCCTAAAGAGGGACACTTGGGAGGTATGTAAAAAGGTCTCAGAAACCTCCAGCATTCATGGGGTTAAAAATATTCAGATTATTTCAGATTAGTGGTGATTGTTATATCATGTGGAGTAAACCACCTATACACCACCACTGCATTCCCCACCTTGATATACATGAGCGTACTGGTTTTAAAATTGAGTCTTAGCCCCATATTCTTGGTGCTTATAATTAAACATTTAATAGATTCTGAGCATCCCCGCTATTAATATTGCTTATTTATGATTGCCTGTAATATTTATGTGTGGATAATGTTTATTTTGCTGTACAAGTGCAGTTTTAAGTTTGTTGTACAAGGTTTTCTGATAATGTTGTGCAACTTACTATAGACCATTGTTAATGGTGCTTGTCCCTGTAGATTTTTTAAATGTTGTTAATTTAGCCTTTGGACTTAGATTAACAAATAAAATCGTTACTTAATGTTTTTTGATCTACAGTGGGGCTTACATTTACTTTACTTGAATTGTGAGTGATGCTGTGTTAGAAGTCCACACATACAAAGGATGTTATTCACAGTATTAAACTGTAGTGTTGCAGGATGCCCAGTTTCATCACTTACATTTTAGAGACCTCATTTGATACCAGCTACAGGAGGTTGCCTGCAGCAGCCCTTAGTGGCATGGCCTCTGTGCCATTTATGCTACTTAAAGGGATAGTAATACTTCATTTTAACTTTATTTTATTTTGTAGGCATTAAAAAAACATGAAGAATGATATAAGTCTTATCTCTGAAACCTTTATGGTTTAAGAGATATTCACAAACAAAGTATCCCCCCCCCCCTTTCAACCAGATCAGAAGGGAGATGCCCAGGTAGACTGCAGAGAGGGACAATCTTCAATTAAGATAATGGAAAAAGCTGAAAAACTTGTCAAGGGGGGAAGGGCTTTCATTGTTTTCATACAAAGAAAATTGTCCCCTTCTGTTATCTGTACTGTCATACAACCAGACTCACATCTGAGAAGAGATTGTTTACACTAGGTAAAAGGGGCGGGGAGGGGAACTTTGCTTGTGAATATCTCATAAACCATAAAGGTTTGAGAGATAAGACTTATATCATTCTTCATGTTTTTTTAATGCCTACAAAATAAAATAAAGTTAAAACGAAGTATTACTATCCCTTTAATAATGAAGGGCATGTTGTAACTCTTCATTGTCTTTATTAACCCTGTGAGTGGCAGAGGGAGTTCTAAGCACTTACAGTGTTAAGCAAACTAAGCTTAAAGGGATAGTAATACTTTGTTTTATCTTTATTTTATTTTGTAGGCATTAAAAAAACATGAAGAATGATATAAGTCTCATTTCTCAAACCTTTATGGTTTGAGAGATATTCACAAGCAAAGTTTCCTCTCGCTGACCAAAACAGTCAAGTCTGCCATCTAGCTGTCAGATTTGGAATCCGGTCCGCTGACCTGCTATGGCTCTACAGCAGAGCCTAGATCACGAGATATAAGAAGAACTACTTCATTTGAATAGTCTACAAAGTGTGCCTGGTTTGCAAGCACACTTTTTAAACCCTTTCAATGATATAGTTATTTTTATATCTTGCGATCTCGGCTCTGCTGAAGAGCCACCGGTTGATCTGTGAACCAGATTCCAAATCTGACAGCTAGATGGCAGACTTGACCGTTTTGGTCAGTTAGGGGAAACTTTGCTTGTGAATATCTCTTAAACCATAAAGGTTTGAGAGATAAGACTTATACCATTCTTCATGTTTTTTAATGCCTACAAAATAAAATAAAGATAAAATGAAGTATTACTATCCCTTTAAAATAAAAGCTTAACATTTTTAATAAAATTCTCCTCATATTCAGGGTATGATTACCAGGGAAAAAGTATTTTTGACGTTGCATTGTCTAAATAATTGCTGCATAATCTGAAAAGATAAGGGTTTCTACCAACTCTGAGTGAAGTAACAGACAATTAGATTGACTATACCTCTCTCTTTACATTTCAGCTACATCTCCAGACTAGATGTAAGCAGCAAAAAGGGATATTTTCTTTATACTAATTTTCCCATATGAAGCTGTATCCTTCTAGTTTTCCCTGTTCCATTTTCAGATAATGTTGGCTTGCCAGCTTTCTACTGCACTCCAGCACTTTAATTTGACAGTTTACTCTTCTCCACTCTCTTATTACCGTGGCTCAGTGGTTAGCACTGTTGCCTTGCAGCGCTGGGGTCCTGGGTTCAAATCCCACCAAGGACAACATCTGTAATGAGCTTGTATGTTCTCACCGTGTTTGCGTGGGTTTCCTCCGGGCCTCCCACACTCCAAAAAAAACATACTGATAGGTGAATTTAGATTGTGAGCCCCAATGGGGACAGGGACCAATACCAATATGAGTGTAAAGCGCTGCATAATCTGCGCGCTATATAAAAATAAAGAATTATTAATTACTAACTCCATAAATTACTGGCTCATGCCAGTGCCAACAGCTGAACCTAATAATATAGCTGATGAGGGTGAAAAAGACATACATCCATGAAGTTCAACCTTTGCCATATCACCCTTTTTCAGGACAAAATGTCCTGTATGAATTCCTGTCCCCACCAACTAGGGTAACCATGTGTCCTGGATTACCCGGGACAGTCTTGGATTTAGGTGTGTGTCCTTTGTCCCGGGCAGCATCCTTCTGGGACAATGCAGAGTCCTAGAATTAAGAATGCAGAGCACAGTTTTCTAAACACTAGAAGGATAACTGTCCATTGCCTACTGTGACAGAAAGTGATGTCTCTACCAGGCTACAGAAATGGCTTCCAGATAGAGCTCTACACACTACAGAGATAGAACTGAGCCTTGATCTGGTCATCAGTCGGGAGCTGCATAGTGTAATGTTAGTTTAAAGGGATAGTAATACTTTCTTTATACAAGCTTTAATATAGTTCTTCTAAAAAAAATAAATCAAATGATCTAAGTCTTTTTTTCATAACGTCTATAGTTAGAGTATAATAGCGTTGTAAAGTTCCTCCCTCCCGCCTCTATTATCCACATCAGCACTCTAGCTGACAAACTTGTATTCTGGTCCCGGGACCATACAGCTTGTCTGCAGAGCAGAAATAACATTGTATATGAAGAGAATCTTCATGAGAACAGTCTACAAAGTGCACCTGCCTTAAACCAGGCACACTCTGTAGACTGTTCTCATGAAGATTCTGAGTCAGCTGACACTTGGATGTTTCAGAATCGCAAAGCGTCAACAGGCACACAGGTCACCAGCAGCAACAGCTATCACATGAATATGATAAACAACTACTGCAGTGATGATCTGAGTCACATTTAAGCCTATAAGTTTTTGTATAAATTTATATGTATAGACCATAGCCACATAGCTCAGTAAAACAGAAGAGGGGTAGGAGGAGACAGTGCACGAATATAGATTTAAGTGTAGAATTTTATTATATTCAAAATTTATAGAGACATAAATTCACAGATAAAATATATAAAAAGCAAAATAAAATTTAAAAAGAGCAGTATTTGCAATAAAATGAAGAATGAAATAAAATAAATTAAAAGCTCAAAATGAAATAAAATAAGGTAAAATAAAATATACAGAAACTGTCCAATTAGGTAAAAAGTTCTTTTTTATTCAGCGGCTAAAAAGTGGCTTTTATAGTGTGAGCATATACTTAGCAGATGGTAATGAACAGTTTACTGGGATGTTTTAAATCGTATAACCAAAGGTATCCTCAGTTAAACTGATAGAGGTTATGGTATATTAATCAGATGCTTGGGGTAAAATCAGTATTATAGGTGTAATCGGAACTAATTGGTAAGCATACAGAAGGCCAGTCTTCGTGTAACTGCAATTATAGCACAGTCACAATAAAGTACCAGTTGTTAGACGTAGGGGGCCTCTTACTTTAGTTCCATGATGAGCATACCTGGGAACTTGCCGGGTTTTAACCGGAGACTCCAGATTTAGGGCACTGTCTCCGGATGAAGCAGCATGTTCTCCGGGTAAAGTAAGAATCTGTGCTGTGGAAAAACAAAACAGAATCACTCTATCAGAAGGCTGAGGCATCGCATCCCGGACAAGTGACCTCAGTCAGCCAAATGAGAAGGGGCAGATGTCAGTAGGAAGAGCCACAGTTTTAAGATTGTTTGCTTGCCCGGAGCGGGAGGTGTGATGTGGAAAGCAGAACCTGTGGCTGCGCATCAAACAGTGTTGGCTGGTAAGCGTATTCTACTTTTTATTTTAACCCCCTGAGTGCAAGATGGGTGCGCAATGCTTTGCAGTTGTGTACCCCTCTCAATCTACTTTTTTTTTTCCCCCCTCTGGGCTTCAGATCTCCGGGTGAGGGTTTTTTAAAAGTTCCCAACTATGATGATGAGTCTTTGCACCTCAAACAATACTGATGTCTTGCTCCTGGTGTTGTGCCCCAGCTGCTGCAGTTCCCCAGAACCAATTCTCCTCTCTGTGATACCGGTCTTTACTGCTCTCTCCGCGAACTGCGTTCTTCTCAACCGGAAGTCAGATACTTCCACACGTTTCGGTGCTATCCCTACTTTATTGTAGGTTCAACCAGTCAGAGTAATCCTTTGGGTTTCTAAAGGGGAAGGAAGGTGTTATAAACCGATTTACATATTCATATTTTAATTTCATTTTTGTATTTGGACCATTCTGTTCATATGTATATATGATTTACTCTTAGACTTATCAAGAAAATATATAGGATAGAGAATACCTTGCACTATTGCTCTGTCCCATATACCAGATAAGTCTCCACAATACCACCTGTAGACATTTAAAGGGGAACTACCACCCTGCAAAATCTTTATCTTAATTAAGTCTCCATCTGGCGACTAGCTGCTTAGTAGCGCTAGTCGCCAGAATTATTATCTGGTTTAAATGATTTACGACTTATTCCGAGGCTGACAGTAGCAGGAAGCACGGACATCTTGCCATAATGACGTCCATGTGCCTGCGCTGTCAGTCCCTTTTGGAGCCGGCCGGTGGATTGAAAGAAACTGAGATATACCGGTGAGAACATTTGAATTTGCTTCATATATGTGAACAGCCAGTTCCGTTCATCCACTGTATGATACCGTACCCACTTAAAGTGGATTTAGTTCTGTAGATACTTAAAAAATAAATTAATTGCGCCATTTCTGATATCAGTCTGCAAAGTTCCCCCTTACCTCCCTTTGTGCAAGCACACCTTGTAGACCGTTCAAATTAAGTATTTCTTTGTAACTACTGCGATCACGGCTCTGCTGAAGAGCCGCAGGACAGTCTATGGACTGCGATCTCCGTCTGTAACTTTGAAAGCTGACGTCAGCACAAGGGGAGGGAAGGGGGAACTTTGCAGACTGATATCTCGCAACCCATAAAGGTTTGGGAGATCAGAAACGGCGCAATTAATTTATTTAATTTATTTTTTAAGTATCTACAGAACTATATCTATTGAATGTTAAGTATTACTATCACTTTAAAGGCAGTGACTATGGAGACGCTAGATACAGATATATTATGGTATAATCAGGGCTTAAAAGTTGAAGTCCTTTGCTACTAGCCAGACCTGAAAAGTTACCCGCCACTGCAAGCCAAAACATACCCACCAGGGCTGAATTTCTACTCGCCAGGGTGAAATTTTCACTCGCCATTGGCTAGTGGCGAGTGTAAAGTTTGAGCCCTGGTATAATTATATGGAGTTCTATGAGGCATATAATGATTTAATACAAGTTGATGCTGTTTGAAAGACAAAGATATCGAAAGCCAGCAATCTGGAATGCAAAAACTTGTATTATTGGGATATTTTTACTCCTAAGACCACGAGTGTGAATATTGGCAGTAGCCTATGTTTTTGATTTGATCATTTAGATAGATTGAAGTTTTAGGGGTTCACAGATAGTATATGAGAGTTGATGTCTCTATATATGAGTTGTGCATGGTAATAGGTGTATCTAGATACCATAGCACACACAGATATAAATATATACATTTTGTGTGTAGTTTTTTCTGATATTGTCTTTATTCCTATAATGTGCATAGAGCGGGTCTCATGCACTAAATGGGAGTAAAAGAACATTACTTGGGAACACATCCAGAATTTCCTTATCTTATTAGTGATTTGAAATTTCGAATGTGAGATTAAGTACCCATTACAAGATTTATAGGAATTTGTTGGTGATAATTATCCCTTTTATTGCTTTCTATTGATGTTATCCAGAAATAAATATGTAATTTTTTTAAATTGATGTCAATTTATTGATGGCATATTAGATTGTACATATTGTTTTTTGTCCTGCACTAGTGCCCCAGACTATATAGTGTTTTTTGTAAGTTTTGGAAATCTACTCACAAGGATGGTGTCCAGATAAATATGTACGTGTATTCTGGAAACTGGGCAGGAGGGATCTTTATACTGCAAAAAACACAAGACGCTGATCCAGTCTTCAAATGTAGTAAAAATACTTTTCATATTTTTAATATAAAAAAATAAAAATACAAAATCTATTTGTTAGGTCTTCTATAATCAACGTGCTTTGCAGTTAGACTGTTTTTTCAAAGATTACGGTAGATGGCAAAGGCAATGCACTAAGGCTGAGCAACAATTAAAGGCATAGTAATACTTAAAATGTAAAAAAAATATGTTGTAGGGTTTATCCCCTTGAGTAAAACAAGAGTACTGCCACTGCTGAACGGTGTTTCATTCAAAAGTTATTCATTTTCAAAGTTGAATTTTTTAGGTGCAATATTACAGTGGCCTGAAATTGTACAGTGGCGCTGTTGCTACACCATCCTATGGAGATTTATGGTCCCGGGACCAGAGCTGTCCATAGGATCGTGTAGCAACAGCGCCAATTTCAGGCCACTGTGATATTGCACCTAAAAATTTCAACTTTGAAAATTAATAACTTTTGAATGAAACACCTTTCAGCAGTGGGAGTACTCTTGTTTTACTCAGAGGGATAAACCCTACAACATATTTTTTTTTACATTTTAAGTATTACTATCCCTTTAATAAAAAACATGGCTTACTTTCTTCTGTTTATTAATTTGCTATTTTTCACTGTTTGTGCTAATTTCTGGTTAGTAAATGGAAGCAGAGTTTACCAAAGGTTTTTAGCCATGGAACTCTTTTGTAATTCGAATGTATTAACATAACAGCAACAGGAGCTCACGAGATATAATGCTTGCTTAGACAGCAGTAAATTAACCATTTTGGAAGATGTTGTATGAGACACAACAGGTGCTTTAAGGCCATTAACAGCCAAATCAGTGTAACACAGTGACAAAGCACAGACGGGTGTATCTTCAGTAATGGTCAGATCTACAAGGTTATTTGTCAGGTTATATATTTCCTGTGCTGTGAGAAGCATTAACAGGCAAATCCGAACAGTATAACAATACAGAAGGACTTATCTTTAGTCTTACACAGCTGCTTATCTAAAGAGTCAGTCCAATCTGGCAAACCTCATCTCTGCCCTCTTTACAATTGAGATGGGGCTTGGAGACCTCACTTTCCAGATGGCCACCTTAAATGTAGTTTGCCTCTCCGTTTTGGTTGATTAGTACACGATCTGCCTCTCAGCTGTTCCACAGTAACATTTTCATTGAAAGAATATAGCTATATAAAATAACGACAAGCTTTTATAAAAATTGGAGAAATTCCTGCATTCTATTGGTGAACTCCTAGTTGCTTCTTGAGGAAAACCAGTGTTTCGCTAAATACAGTTTGGGAAATGCTACTCTACAGCACTTAAATGCAAAAAAGGGGAAAAGAGCTATTAACCGGTATCTACCTAGACATATGACTCCATATACACATGAAAAAAGTAAGCATGCATTGATGCTGTTTCAAGCATTTTATTCCCATAGTTTGTATTTGATGTTTCAGTCCCCTTGGCATACTGGAAGTATGCTCCCATTATCTGCTCTATAGTAATCTTGGCACCATATTTCTCTAACAGGATCTTTGTGCAATAGCAAAATAGACCAATCACACAAGGGTAACCATACCAGCGTGTCACGGTTCCCAGAAAAGTTCAGGAGTCAGTACGGTATAGTTAAATGCAATTTATTGATAGTAGTAGGTAGGCAAAATATACAGTAGTAACAAGCAGAGGGTTAAAAGCCAGCGAGCACAGTTATCAGAAATAATAGGCTGCCAGGCTTGACCACAATGCTAGAGACTAGGCCTCAGCCACTGGTAGTCTCTACCGGAACCAGGAACAGAACAGGAGCAGGAAGTGCGTCAGTAACAGGAACACAGGATCTTGATCCGAAGTGGATGATGTACCGACGCATGCCTGCCATCAATAAAGAGAGGACACTGACTCAGCCTGCAGTCAGAGAGGAAGTAGATAGCTGACTCAAGCCTGCAGTCAGTATCAGAGCTGATCTACCAGAGCTCCAGGTCCGCACTAGGTTGGATGTCTGCTAAGTAAAGGAGCAAACGTAAGAGTAGTCAGACAGAGCCACACGTCAGCACCAGAGGGGGTAGTCAGACAAGCCAGGTCATGCACAGTTCAGGTAGTCAGCCAGAGCCACAGGTCTGCACAAGGTTGGATGTCCACTAATAGGAATACGCAAAGGAATAGTCAGACAGAGCCACAGGTCAGCACCAGGTTGGATGGAAGTCTAGCCAGGCCATACACAGAGCCCAAGGTAAGAGAACTGCTAAGCACAACAACGCAAGAGCAACTGAGTCAGGACTGCCTTTTAAACGCCTCCACAGGAAGTAGGTAGGAGGAGCAGCTCAGAGGGAAGAAGTAGGTAGGAGGAAGTAGGTAGGAGGAAACTACAGGAAGCAAACATATAAAACAGAGGCCTGCTGCATGCTTGAAGTCTCGCGTCTGTAGATGATGCTGAAACTAAGGTAAGCTGTAACACAGCGATTATAAGGTGTTTTGTCAAGCTGTTAATTGCTTGTGAATTGAACGCTTCTCTGGCACATTCCCAGGTGTTTCCTCTGTCTCACCTATAGGCACATTCCCAGGTTCTTCATCTTTATCTAGACATTTTTTTATCAGCTGTTAACCCTCTCGTCCTTGAAATGTACTTTTTCTGTTGATTAAGTCTCAGCTGTTAACTCCTCTTTTTTGATATGTACTTTCTCTGTTGTAATTTCATTCTCTTTGAGACCAGGTACCTCAACTTTCTCACCTAAAGATTAAGTATCAGCTGTTAACGCGTCTTTCTTGAAATGTACTTTTTCTGTTGTCATTTCATTCTCTTTGAGACCAGGTTCCTCATCTTTTTCACCTAGAGATGTTTTTCTCAGCTGTTAGCTCCTTGTCCTTGAAACATAGTTTATCTGTTGTTATTTAATTCTTATTGAGAGCTAGATTCCTAGCATTTACCTCTTCCTCCTCTACCTCCTTCAAAAAGCTTTCACTCTTGAATTGAGGTATGGGCTGGGCATGGAGCCGGGCACCAGCAAAGCATAGACAAAGCAAATCAGCCAAACTGATGACTTTCAGCAGGTTCAGAGCTTGTCTAATAATCAGTCAGCTGCTTTCACATCCTCAGCCACTTATATACCTCTGAACAATGATGTTGTAATGTACCACTGTTTAATGTTTTCACAATGACTGTATGTCATAATAAACCCACATATGTCCTCCAGTGGAGTACTTATTGCTTTTCCTCAAACATTAGTATACAACTGGGCAATCATGTCTTAATAGCATCACAAAGTTCCACCAGCAGTTCTAGCTATTGTTTTTCCAGCATCTTAAATTTCTTCTTTGGCTAATATATATATCTTAGTTTAAAGCCTGTGTACATGGGCCAACACGGGCCGCGCTGCAGTCATTACTGACTGCCCGAACGCGGAGCGGGGTGCTCCGAATTCAGACCGTAGTCCTCTCTGCGCATCTTCCTGGGTTATATGCTCTTTAATTAATAAAGGGGGCAATTGTCGCCCCCATGCTAGGGGGGTGTCATGAGGGGTCATGATACCCCTCTTGAGGTCTGAAGTACTTTTTTAATACAAATTACATATATAATTAAAAAAAAGAAAATCATTGTTACACATGAATTAAAATATTTAATTACATTTTCACACAAATTACATATATAATAAAAACAAACACCTTTTTCATACATATACAGGTTGCCTATTAACCCTATGAGTACCAGAGGGGTAGCAAACACATTACAATACCTCTCTGGTACTCATAGGGTTAATCTTGCAATACAAAATACGAGGGCATGTCGAATATAATAGGAGAAGAAAAATGTGAGATAAAATGGTGAAAGAAAGTCATGGGAGCGCTGTAGTCGACTTTTCAAGGGGGAGGGGGGGTTAAAATGTCGGATGTACGGGGGGCGTGGCTTGGTAGCCTATGGAGTCGGACGTCTAGACCCTGAGCTCCGTTCCCTGCTAAGCACTTCTTTAGTTTTCTATTGGAAGAGCAAAACTATTTTCTATTTTTTGGGGTAGACCTGCCCCCTCCTGATGAGGGGTAGGAGGAAATCTGCCTCTCAAACTCCTAAACGCTGTACTAACCCGATTTCGGGATACCTAATTCTGGGACCTGCTTCCTCTCCCGAGCTTCCCGCGCTTGGTTTGTGTGACGCACCTACTTCTTCTCTGAACACGCCATCAGTCTCTGCACTAGCTGTTGATATGGCTACATCGAACAACTCCTCTGAGACTCTTTCTACCCCCCTGGAAGGCCTACTAGACGGTTGCAATATCGCGGCCATTCTGGCAAATTTACCCACGAAAGACGACATCAGAGGCCTACCGTCTAGAGAGGATCTGCGTTCGTCAATGGACGAGATGAAGGACATACCGGCTTCAGAGCTCGCTAACATTCGAGCAGAATCTTCACAGCTATCTCTTAGAGTTAGCAAACTAGAGGAGGAGAAAGACCATCTACTTCTACAACGCACCGTCTCTGACCAACGAGACACTATACAATTGCTTACCCTCTGGTTAGATGACCTCGAGAATCAGGGGCGCCGATGTAACATAAGAATGAAGAACCTACCGGAGACTATCCAGACACCCGATCTGAGATCCGTCCTTACACCTTTCTTTGCCAAACTCTTGGACGACCCTCAGATGGGCCCTATCGAGCTGGAACGGATCCATAGGGTGATGAAGGCCAAGGATCCATCAAAACCTAGAGATGTTCTCATCTGCTTTCACAGATATGAACTGAAGGAGCTTATCATGCGGAAGAGCAAGGCTACTGCCCCTCTCATGTGTGGTGGTTCTGAAGTCTTCCTTTTCAACGACCTCTCTCCTCATACCCTAGCTCTTAGGCGTTCAGTTAAGTTCCTCACAGACCACCTGAGGAACTTACAGATCAAGTACAGATGGGGTTACCCTTTCCACCTATCAGCTTCCTTCAACGGTAACTCTGCTACCCTTCGCACTACGGAAGACACGGTGTCGTTCTGCTCCACCTTGGGGATATCTGTCCCTCAGCCTGACCTCCGTCCGGAGACTCCACCGCACCCCAAGGCTCACAAACGCCTGGAATGGTCACCTGAATCACCAGCACAGAAACTCAAGCAACGACGCATCTTTCACCCTACGGCTGATGTACCTGCGCATACTGCTTCCCAGACCTGAGTTCCTCTACCTCGGCCTCGGGCCTTGCTGCCCGTCTCCTTGACTCTGGGACTGGACTAGCTTGCTAGAGTTGAGACTGGTTGGTCCGTTACCTGATACCACCTGGACTGAACTTGTTCTGATTTACCTCCTCTGCTCCAACGGGTTAGCTGCCCCAGCTAGTTTACAACAACCTCCTGCAGGTTTGACTCACACTGTTTCCCAGGTATTTCTACTTGGAAGATTTCATATCTTCCTGGGTTCGAGACAATTAATGTTCTGTTACTTGTCGATTGTTTGATGTAAACTCCATTTCTACTTTCACTTTACCTTAGGAAGGGGCTTATTCGTTACAAGACCCAGCTCCTAATGTAACATGAGCTTGTAATTTTATAAATTGCCATTGCTAATACAGGTTTAAGTGCGGGTTATGTTGCTAATTTAGGGAATTGTACACTCTTACCTTAGTTTATCTAATGGATATGGGCCCTTTGAGCGCCGGGGTATTGCGGAGAGAGTCGCTTATTGTGACGCCCCGCGATGCTCTGGCACTGGACGGGCCATTCCTCCCATGTCATCCTGCGTTTATATTACCCTTTGTGCCCATACTCACTGATAAGGTTTCCACATTGGTCTTTATCATGGAAACCGCCTCCATTTACCCTTAGTCCTGTTGGACCTCTTAAAGTCTCAGTTACATAGCACGTCCTTACTTTGATCTTAATGTATAAGTGTTGTTCAGGCATTGTGTTATATGTCTTGTCTGGCTGTATTTCTCATATATTGGACTTCACTCGGCCTTGATGATTAAAACTGTGATAATGTTTCTAACGTGTAACCTGCCTACTCCTGCTTCTTATGTCTCTTGGTGTCCCTCTCCCTTCTCCTCTTATGTCTTCTGATGACACTAAATACTCTGTTTTTTCTCTTCTCAAGTCTATATACTTGCTTGGGCCCCTATCACTTCTTCTTTCATAGTGATTTATCTCCCCTCTACCCTCCTGCATCTGCCCTTTTTACGCTCTCCCATGAAAGCTTTTCCCTCTTGGTGCTTAGTGGGGATCACCTCCCCATTCTCACTTACCCATTGCTAACTGTGCCTTCCCCCAAAGGCCTTATGGCACACTCCGTGCCCTTTCTCTCCTATATCATACTCCTTACGCATTGCCACGGTTCTTCCTTTTTTTCTTTCTCTCCCATCTTCTCTTTCATATTCTCTACCTTACCGTCTCCCTCTTCTCTCCCCCCTGTCATCCTCTCCTCTGTGTCCGAAGGGTTGCTTCCAACTGCCATCCTACTTATAGTCCATGTCTGATATCACCATAATATCGGTTAATGCCAAGGGACTGAATTCCCCTGAAAAGAGGGTGATGCTGCTGCGTGATTTGAACAAACGGGCAGCAGACATAATTTTGGTCCAGGAAACTCACTTCTCGGCTTCCACGAGACCATCTTTCTCTAACCGCTTTTTTCCTACTACTTACTATGCATCTGCTACTGAAAAGAAGAAGGGGGTCTGTATTCTTTTTCGTGCATCTGTCTCGTGGACACTTCATGCTATTACTGCGGATCCGGAGGGCAGATATTTGATGGTCACTGGTTTGCTGTGCAACAAACCGGTAGCAATTCTAAATGTGTATTGTCCAAATTCCTCGCAAATCTCATTTCTTTCCAAGACACTATCAGTACTTGATTCTTCTTCTACGGGTAGACTTATCTTGGGAGGGGACCTTAATATAGCTCTTGATCCTTCCCTAGATTCCTCTTCTGGAAAGTCCCCTTTTAAACTCTCACAACTTCGTCACCTTAGGAAACAGTTCTCGGATAGACATCTCCTTGATACATGGAGGCTTCTCCACCCAACAGACAAAGATTTCTCCTTTTACTCACACCCTCATTCTACTTACTGTAGGATAGATTACATCTTCATATCTCAATTCCTTCTACCGCACCTGAAGTCGGTCTCCATAGACCCAGTCTCATGGACTGATCACTCTTTGGTCACGATGAAGATAGCAAATCTATCTACTAACGCCCCCTCTAAATCCTGGAGACTGAATGACTTAACCTTGTCTGACCCTTCCGTTCGGGATTTATTATCTTCCATTATTGCAGACTATTTTAGTATTAATTCTTCCCCTGAAGTCCTGGGTCCTATTGTGTGGGAAGCGCACAAATGTGTGGTGCGGGGTCACCTGATTAAACTGGGAGCCATTGCTAGGAAGAAGAAATGGAAGCGAATTGATGACCTTCTACAGGATATTAGAACCAAAGAGACTCGCCATAAAAAGTCCTTGTCGCCACAACTTCTGCAAGATCTCCAAAGAGCTAGACATGAATTGAACACCCTTCTTAAAGCAGATGTTCAGAAATCTTTCCTGCGTCTCAAATATGAGAAATACATATCTGGAAATAAAAGTGGTAAGACACTTGCACGGTTAATACAGATCAAACGGCGAGCTGTTAGTGTTCATAAAATCACAGCTTCCCACGGTCCTCCTCTCCGGGAATATCCCCAGATCGCAGAGGCTTTTAGGGACTTTTATGCTAAATTATATAACTTAGGTTCCCCAACTATTTCTCCCCCGTCGGCTCATTTGGATGCCGTTCGAGATTTTCTACATCGCGCTAACGATCCCTCTTTATCCTCACAGGATGCGGAGTCTATTGAAACTCCCATTACGGACCTGGAGCTTGCAGCTGCACTGAAGTCCATGCCTCTTGGGAAGAGCCCTGGCCCAGATGGCTTTTCCCTGTCCTACTATAGAGCTTTCACTTCTTCTCTGTCCCCTCACCTATTATCCTCCTTCAATGCTGTCTTACAGGGACAACCCTTCCCTGCCCAATCCCTTGAAGCTCATGTCGTTGTTATCCCGAAACCATCTAAAGATCCCACCCAATGTGGAAACTATCACCCAATACTCACATTGGAACCACTCCTGAAGGTTGTGAGACTAAACCCGTTGATTTCTGGCATTAGGGCTGGTCAGGAACACTTCAAACTAGCAGCTTTTGCTGACGATATCCTCTTTTTCATCTCTCACCCCTCCTCTTCTCTTCCTCCCCTACTAGAGACGCTTCAGGTCTATTCCAATATTTTGCAAGCACAAATTAACTACAATAAATCAGAGGTCTTAAATCTCAATCTAGACTCACAGACAGTGGAGTTGCTTCGTGAGAAATTTCCTCTCAATTGGTCCATAGACTCTATAAAGTATCTGGGCATCCATATTTCTCCTGACCTCTCCTCCATCCCAAAACGAAACCTTTTGCCTTTGATAGACACTATCAAATCTGATTTATCTTCTTGGAACTCTCTCTTTATTTCGTGGTTTGGTCGTATTAATGTCATTAAAATGAAGATCCTTCCTAAAGTCTTATATGTCCTTAATGCTTTACCTTTACATATTCCCAAGTCTTTCCTAGATACAATCTCCCTCCTCTCCCTGCAATTCATTTGGGCCCATAAGAGACCTAGAATACGCTCTACTATTCTTACTTCTCCAGTTAGTCACGGTGGTTTGAGTGTCCCAGACTTTCATAAGTATTATACTGCTTCAGTTTTAGCAAAAATATTCAACTTTCTATCTACTCCTCCTAGAAGATGGATGACCACAGTCTCCCATGTCATGGTTGATACAGATATCTTGCAAGTGCTCTTCGTCAAGAAAACTTTGATTCCTCCACAATGTAAGGCCCATCTTATCCTGGGTCATATCTTAAAGACTTGGGACAGAACTAACCTTGCATTTCACCTTACCCCCCTTCCTTCCCCGCTTACCTCATTTTTGAATAATCCCACCTTCACAGCGGACCTCTCGGAATTCCAAAAAACTCAATGGAGGCAAACGGGTCTACACACACTTGGTTATTTGACGCGAAATTCCAAATTTCTTCCTCTGTCTGTAATTTCGGACTCGCTGGATAGACGAGCTGCCCCTTGGTGGCTTTTATTTCAGGTTCGACACTGGTATTTCTCATTCTGTAACACTGAGACTTTGAATAGGAACCTGACCCTGTTCGAGTTAAAACTTACTGACTTACCTACCTCTTTCAGGCCTCTTTCCTTTTGCTACTCTCTTCTCTTCCGACGGCTCTCCTTGAAACCTTTTTTTCTTAAACGGTGGGAATCTGAACTTAGTTTCTCTCTTGACTTGACTCAATGGTCCCAAATCCTCGTATCCATCTTCAAGTTATATAGGGATACCAAATCTAGGGAACTTAATTACAAACTCCTTTCAGGTTGGTACAGAACCCCATCACTCCTCGCCAAATTATACCCGTCTGTTTCTCCGAACTGTTGGAGGTGTCTTCAATACCAAGGGTCCATGTCACATATCTGGTGGTCCTGCCCGCTTATCTCCTCTTTCTGGTCGCAGGTAATAATGTCAATTAACACTACTTTCCAGCTTTCGCTTCCTCTGGACCCCCTTCTCTGCCTCTTCTCTCACAAAACTCACCTTTCCCTTAATCTCACTCCTCCCCAATGGAAGGCTGTCCTGCAATTGCTTAATATTGCTAGATCCCTCATTCCATTACACTGGAAGCAAACAAATGCCCCACATTTGTCCGAATGGTTCTTGGCGGTAGATTCCTTCTTGATGTTAGAAAAACACCATGCCCTTCTTACTAACTCTTTCCCTATGTTTACAGCAACTTGGTCTCGTTGGCTGCCGCAAAGCTCCCTCCTCTCGGGTCCCCCTGTAGGAACCCCTTAAGGTCACTGATTCTTATTAAGAATTGGTAAGTCACAATTTTCTGTTTCAGTCCCTTGGCATTCTGACATTCTGACATAGAGCCCTCCAACTTTCTCCTTCCCAGTGCTCAACAGTTGAACCCTTCGGACATTCTGTCTTCGTCCTTCATCTTTTTATTTTTTTTTTTTTTTTTTCTCCCTTCCTTCTCTTAGGGTGACACTAAGGGGCTCCCCATCTGAAGTGACCCATCTTAAGTGATGATAAGAAGACTTAAGCAGCAATATATGATGCAATGCTGTTGCTCTCATCTCTAATTATCTCCATTTCTCTTCCCCAGGTATGATATTAACCCTTACCATCACAATATCATCTGTCTCTCTGCACCCCTGCTAACATCTAAACTCCTGTTTACTGGGTATGATATTAACCCTTACCATCACAATATCATCTGTCTCTCTGCACCCCTGCTAACATCTAAACTCCTGTTTACTGGGTATGATATTAACCCTTACCATCCCACATCTGTTTGTCTGCAACTATTGTTATTAATCTCATTTCTGTTTGATCAACCCCCTTCCCCTTTCATCCTGTGTTCCTACTGAGGTCTGATTTTGGTCATTTCTTTCACATGGGTGTGAAATAACTTGCTTATCAGCTCTGATAGTCATTTGGTCAGCCTTTGATTGGTAATTAAGCCAAATAAGCCCCATGTGTATAAGACTGCTATATAATACCTCCAGTATAGGGTGACAACCCTCCAGGGTGACACTAAGGGGCTCCCCATCTGAAGTGACCCATCTTAAGTGATGATAAGAAGACTTAAGCAGGACTTGAGCAGGAGTGGAGCAAGAGACAGAACTGATTCCACTGGAAAAAGAACACCCCCTAAACAAAGCTACAAAGGACGTGAAGCAAACACCTAAATGAAAGTTCTCCAATTCTACTAAACTTCAAGATTCTCTGTACAACACCAGCTTGTGGACAAAAGAAACTCTTCCATCATGAGAAGGTGCACTCGGCCCATTTGGACTGTTTCAACACTATGCCCTCTGCAAAGAGTATCTAAATACCTAATATTCCTTCTCTCCATAGCTGCAGTTCTCACTAAAATATCTGGTTCCTTCTACCCTCCACCATCTCCTCCACCCTATATTTATATCTCTCCTTCACTTCTACCATCCACACTCACCTCTACACACCAACTCATTACTCTTCTCTGCTCCAACACTCCTCCACACCACACAATCCATAAACCAAATACACACAAATCACTCTCTCATCTCCTGTCTCTCTCTCTTCTTCTTTTATTGGCAGCTGGAGATATCTCTCCAAATCCTGGCCCCATCTCCATTCGCAAACACTCTACCTCCAGTCAGCATAGGAACAATTCAAATCTAATCACCATTCCCTGACTTCAACCTCAGTTTCTTCCCTTTTCCTGTGCTTTGTGGAATGCTCGCTCCATTACTAACAAATATAACACTGTGCATGATCTCTTTTTCTCTCGCTCCCTCAGTTTACTTGCTATTACTGAAACTTGGCTCTCTCAATCTGACACTGCTTTAGAGGCAGCAATCTCCTATGGTGGTCTCTCCTTCTCTCACACTCCACGCCCAGCTGGACGTGGGGGAGGAGTGGGTTTGCTGCTCTCCGAACATTGTCATTACAAACCAATTTCTCCCCCATCTTCACTCCGCTTCTCCTTTGAACTGCATGCTGTCCGTATCTTTGCTCCAGTCTCTCTACAAGTTGCAGTCATCTATCGCCCACCTACCACTACACCTTCAGACTTCCTTTCTGACTTTGAATCATGGCTCTCCTTCTTCCTCTCATCAGACACACCTTCACTTCTTCTGGGGGACTTCAACTGTCATGTGGACGATCCCTCCATCTCCTGGGCATCCCGTTTTCTCTCTTTAACATCTGCATTTGGACTAACCCAGTGGACGAATGCTAGTACTCACAAGGACGGTCACTTCTTAGACCTTGTGTTTACTAGAAGCTGTGCACTCTCGGATTTTAGTATCTCTCCTCTTCCACTATCAGATCACCATCTTCTAACTTTCAGCACTACATATACATCTTCCGCAATCCCTGCTTCCTCTCCCCGCTTCACGCGTAACCTCAAATCCCTTAATCTAACGGCTCTCCAGTCCTCCCTGGCTAATGGACTTTCATCTATTCCCATTAATTCTGACACTAACAGCCTTGTCAAAATATACAACTCAGTCCTATCCTCCTCTTTGAACCTGCATGCGCCTCTGTCTCTCCGATCGGCTCGCAGAACTAACCCGCGGCCATGGCTTAATAAAGACACCAGCTTCCTCCGCTCCTGTACTCGTTCAGCTGAACGACTGTGGAGAAAGTCTGGCTCTCTGGCAGACTTTCTCCACTACAGGTTCCTCCTTTCCTGCTTTAACTCTGCTCTGTCCCTTGCAAAAAAACATTACTTCTCACAACTAATCAACAATCATAAATCCAACCCCCGACGACTTTTCTCTTCCTTTGACTCCCTCCTTCACCCTCCATCTGCTTCCCCCGCTAACTCCATACAACCACAAGACTTTGCTGACTACTTCAAAACCAAGGTGGACTCCATCCGGGATAATATACCACCTTGTAAATCTCCTCCTAGCCTCCCTCGTTCCCCTAGTGGCACTCTGGACTCTTTTTCACTAGTCACGGAGGAGGAACTGACTAACCTACTATCCTCCGCTCCGTCCACTACATGCGCACTTGATCCGCTCCCCTCTCACCTCATCCAATCCCTCTCCCCCACACTAATCCCTATCCTGTTACAAATCTTCAACTCCTCCTTTGCCACCGCTACCTTTCCTTATGACTTCAAACATGCCTTAGTAAAACCTATCCTTAAGAACAACTCTTCTGACAGTAACACACCCTCTAGCTATCGACCAGTTTCTCTTCTGCCTTTTGCCTCTAAACTCCTGGAACGCTTAGCCTACTCACGCCTGCTTGACTTCCTCAATGCATACAACCTGCTTGACCCTTTACAATCTGGATTTCGTAATGCTCACTCCACTGAAACTGCTCTTACAAGAGTTGTCAATGATCTTCACATTGCCAAATCTCAAGGTCACTATTCAATTCTTATCCTGCTTGATCTCTCAGCAGCTTTCGATACTGTTGATCATGCACTCCTCCTCCGCATTCTTCACTCCTTAGGAATCCGCAACACAGCACTGGACTGGCTCTCCTCTTATCTATCTAACAGATCCTTCAGTGTCTCCTCTGCCACCTCTTCATCCTCCCCCATCCAACTCTCTGTTGGGGTTCCTCAAGGTTCTGTTCTAGGACCGCTTCTGTTTTCTCTTTACACAATAACACTTGGCGATCTTATTAACTCATTTGGTCTCAAATATCACCTCTATGCAGATGACACCCAGATTTACTTATCTGTACCTCAACTCACTTCTGATATCCAGGCTAAAGTCACAGATTGCCTCTCGGCTATCTCAGACTGGATGGCTCATAGACACCTCAAACTCAATATGTCCAAAACTGAACTGCTCCTCATTCCACCTAGACCTGGCCCTGTAGCGCCCTTCCAGGTGACTGTAAATGGCACTACCATAAATCCAGTATCAGAAGCACGGTGTCTAGGGGTGATAATTGACAACTCTCTCTCATTTTCCTCTCATATTAATGCCATTACTAAATCCTGTCGCTTTCTTTTGCGTAACATTGCAAAAATCCGTCCCTTCCTCTGTTCCTCCACAGCCAAAATTCTTATACATGCAATCATCCTCTCCCGCATGGACTATTGCAACATTCTTCTGTCTGGCATTCCTGCTTCCCATCTCCAACCACTTCAATCTATACAGAATGCGGCAGCACGAATTACTCTTCTGTCACCTAGGTTTGTCCCTGCCCCACTCCTCCTCAAAACTCTCCATTGGCTGCCTATCAAACTCCGGATATCATACAAAATCTTACTTCTCTCTTTCAAGACACTTCTCTCCTTTACTCCTTCTTACATTTCCACTCTCATCTCCCGTTATACCCCATCCCGACACTTACGGTCAGCCAATGACTGTCTTCTCGCAGCTCCTTTTGTCTCTACAGCCCTGTCACGGATCAAACCTTTTTCTCTCATTGCTCCGTATCTATGGAATGCTCTACCATCCAACCTGCGCCACTGCACCTCTCTGACAACCTTCAAATCTCACTTGAAAATGCACCTCTTGGATAAAATCTCAACATGCTAGAAGGCACTGATGTTGTACAATGAATGCTCTTATAAATTATTTATATTACTGATGTCCTCTATTATCATGAAAACTAGCACTGTATTCAGCACTTGACCCTAATGTACTCTGTATGTCTCCCATTACCACTTTAGATTGTAAGCTTTCGGGCAGGGACCTCGCACCCAATGTTTCACTCTACAAAAAGCACCTGTAACCCTGTATTGTTTAAACTCTGAGATTGTAAAGCGCTGCGTACACTTGTGGCGCTATATAAATAAACATATTCATTCATTCATTCATTTATTCCCTCCTCACACATTGTAGGTCTTACCCTTTCCTCTCCTACTTTCTGATCCTTTTCCTTGCCCTTTTCTACCTTCCCCATTATCCCCCCATCAAGCCTCTTCTGATCCCATTCTTACTGCCCGCTTTACCTGCTGCTTCTCACTCTTCATATATCTTTACTATGTCCTGTTCTGCCTTTTCTTGTGCAAAATCTGTTGTCTTATCTGCATTCTTCTTCTTTCTTTGGCTCTGAGTTGCCATTTTAGTTTTATTATGTAATCTCATTTAACTGCTTGACCCAAAAATTTTGATGTATTTTCCATCAATGATTATGCTGTTCTTAGTATAATGGTAACTTTGTTTATCATACTGTTACACGTTTATTTTCCTCTACTTAACCAGGTAATTATTCTGGCGACTAGCACTACTGAGCAGCTAGTCGCCAGATGGGGAATTAGATGGCATAATCTTTAAAACAGGTGGTAGTTCCCCTTTAATATATTCTTTATTTGTTTCACGATCTAACGTATTAGTTAGGGCCAGAGGGTGAATAGATAGAGTAGAACATTGCGTTTTACTGTCCATGATATTTGTTGTCTTCTTTTTCTACCTGTCTGATACAAGGAACGAGTTATTTGTATTAACAGGATCATTAGAGTATCATTTGGGAATTTTTTTGGAAGTCCTTATCTGATCAGTAGATTGGGTATTCCTTAAACAATATATTACCCAAATACATGTTTATAACTTTTTCCAGAACGGTCCCTTTACATTAAGCACTGTTATTGGGAATTTTTCCAGTAAAAAAAAGATTTACTCTCATATACAGATTGTGTGTCAAGAAGTAACATTTTTAGTTTTTTTTTGTGTGTGTGTATATATATATATACACATGCCTATAAGTTACTTTAATAAATATCTTCAAGAAGTCCCTTTCTACATTCTTATATGCTTTCTCTTGAGGACTGTGCACCTGGGCGAATCAGCGTGATGGAGTGAGTGCTACCAACCCACTGTTCTCTATATATATATATAGATATTGAGAAATTGGGCAGCACCCGTGGGTCTTATCAATAAAGTGTTTATTTATCACAATAAGGCAAAATACAGGGTCAACGTTTCGGTCCAAATGGACCTTTCTCAAGACAATTTTACTATGACTCACCTCCGTCTTTATGCCCAAACTCATCCCTGGCGTCGCTCGCGTGGATGGTGACGTCATCACCCAGATGGCCGCTATTGGTTAGTCATTAGAGTGGACGTCTCTCATTGGTCACATAGAGGAGCATGGATGTGATAAGGCTGCCGACTAAGCGAGTCTGTAGTTCAATTAAATGAGAAACTAATACATTTTGTCATGCTGTAAGATAAAATGAAGGCTTATAAGAGTGAAGGAACAACTCACTTGAAAGCTATCATGCTGTCACATTAAAGCCCTACCCACACTCATCCCTGAGTAAGGGGGTGTTGCGATCGCGGCTCTCGGTCCATGCACAACATCAGTTCAGTGTATGTGGTGAGCTAGGTCTCCTTAACATCGCTCATCATTTTTGAATGTGCAAACGTATAGCTAATACTCAACCAGATTAAGGTGAATCGCAAAAGAATCGCACAAGAATCTGTAAATAAATCTTAATAGAAGTCCCAGAAAGTCAAAGAACGTACTGGATGTATAGGACTCAAGGGTAAATCTCGAACTCCTATTATCACATGAAGTCGAGATATATAATGGTTAATAGCAAAGAAGGGCCAGGGGCAAACGCCAAAATACCAATATGTATGTAGACCAAGCGGAGTACATGATATGTCAATAGGTCACCCATACTGTGCTTGCAGAAGCCCAATGACTACTAGAGGGGTCAGAAGATTTTCAGATGTCAAGATGATCCTGTCCATAGACGAAATGAGTGTTTCAGAAAACCAATGTGGAAGTGTAGCTCGTGTAATGGTGAAACCTCGCAAGTCCTTTTGTACGTGCAGAGTATATGCAATACATATTACACAGTTCTGGACTGGGTCCCCTAGGAAGAATCTGTCTATGTAGTTAGGAAAAAGATTTAAGGAGGTCTGTGTTCACACCAGGAGTATGGAACTTTAGGGTAAGCACTAAACTCTTTGTAGTTGTTTGAGTCGAGTAGTACTCCGTGGCTCATGGTGGTAATAGGCTAAGGGCCAGAACTCCACAAGCCCTGTGTGAGTCGATATGACCAAGTACATAGAGAATGTCCAACACATTGTTAGAGTAAACCAAACACAAAGGTCCAGTATTGGGGCCATGATGTGTTCTAATATCAAGTTGATACTGTCCAGACATAGATAAAATATTATGGAATCCAGATGTAGGAGTCATGTGAATAATTGATGAAGATATGAAGTCTACACAGTGAAATATGTAACTCCTGTGCACTGAAGGGTTTCATTAATCTTGTTGTGATACACTAACGTTGAACGGTATCCAAAGGGTAATGGACCATATGTGAAGGTCCAATACTGGGTTCCCTTTAGTCCAGACATGAGAATCATACCAGAAGACACAGGTCACCAGTTCTTACCTCCCAACTGTCAAGTCCTATTATGGGTCAGCGTTTGGAGTTGCAACGCCCCTATCCAGGGGTTATATACCCGCTGAGCCCTGGAGAGACAGTGGTTGGAACTTCCAAGCAGGAAGACAAAAGATTCAACTTTCTCCATGAAATATCAGGGAGGGTTTACTATATTCCCTATAAAAAGCTCATAAGTGGTAATCTGTCATTCAGACCTCTAGGCTCTAATGTATCAAGCCTATGTATCCAGCGTGCTTCTCTTTGAAGCAATAATTTACCCCTGTCTCCCCCGCGGGGTGGTTTAGGTTGTAAATCAATAGCCATGTAGAGAAGATCCGCCAAAGTGTGTTTTTTATCCGCAAAATGTCTCGCATCAGGTTTGTCTGTGGTTTTGCCTTGAATGGCTTCCCGTATACTGAACCTATGATTGCCCATTCTATCTCGTAGACTAGTAATAGTTTTGCCTATATATAATAGACTGCATGGACAAATGATAAAGTAAACAACGTGATGGCTGGTACAAGTGGGTTTGTGACTTATCTGTATAGGGTGCCCAGTATGTGGGTGTTTGAAAGATGAACCAGTCAGCAAATATTTGCATGTAGTACATACTGTACATTTGAAGCATTCCTTTTTGTGTGATGGGAGCCAGGATGTGTAATGGTCCTGGTAACAATGTCTCGGGTCCGTTTGTACCAAGATATCACTGAGATTCTGACCTCTTTTATGGCACATCCTAGGAATGGACTTGAAGGAGGGTGGTAGTGATTAGTGTTGAGCGAGCACCCCGATGCTCGGGTGCTCTGACCGAGCACCCCCTGAGGCTCGAGTGCTCGGCCGAGCACCCGAGCCCCATTGAATAGAATGGGGCGACACGAGCATTACACCAGGCACCCCCTGCTCTGATGAGGGGAGGGTGCCTGGTCAATGCCCCCCTTCATCTCCGCAATGTCCCCCTTCATCTCCGCAATGTCCCCCTTCATCTCCTCTATGCCCCTCTTCCACAATGTCCCCCTTCATCTCCGCTATGCCCCTCTTCCACAATGTCCCCCTTCATCTCCTCTATGGCATAGAGGAGATGAAGGGGGACATTGTGGAAGAGGGGCATAGCGGAGATGAAGGGGGACATTGTGGAAGAGGGGCATAGAGGAGATGAAGGGGGACATTGTGGAAGAGGGGCATAGCGGAGATGAAGGGGGACATTGTGAAAGAGGGGCATAGAGTCTATGCCCCTCTTCCACAATGTCCCCCTTCATCTCCGCTATGCCCCTCTTCCACAATGTCCCCCTTCATCTCCGCAATGCCCCCTTCATCTCCGCAATGCCCCCGTACCTCCAGTCCCTGGTGGTCCAGCGGAGCGTCTTCAGATCTGTGCCTCCTCCGGCACAGATCCCCGCCACCCGAACATGGCGGGCGAGCACATGGCGGTACTCGACGAGTACCGCCATGTGCCGAGCAGAGCGATGCTCGAGCCGATCCGAGCATCGGCCGAGCACACTCGCTCAACACTAGTAGTGATTTATCAGTGGCCAGAATAGGCCAGTATTCTTTCATAATCCTTTGAGTCTGTACACTGGAAGTGGTGTATGTAGAGACACAAGTCAATCTGTTGTCTGCTTTTTTCTGGACAGATCTGTTTAATAAATCAGTCTGTGTGTGGGCTTTTGCCCGTATCAGCGCTTCATCCAATATATCTTCCTTGTAGCCCCTCTGACGGAATCGCCTATACAGGTCCTCAAGTTGACGTGATTCTAATAGTGGATCCGTATTGTTCCTCGTAATACGTAAGAGCTGAGCATAAGGCACCCCTTTCTTAAGATGTAAAGGACAGAAACTGCTATAGTGCAATAAAGTATTCCTATCAATGGGTTTCCGAAAGTTGGTAGTACCCAAACCATCTAACTGGCGGAATACAGTGAGATCTAAAAAATCCACTTGTCTTGAATCAACATTATGAGAAAACTTGATCGGGGTGTTCAAGGCATTTAGCTTGTCGACAAACTGTGTAAATGACTTCACGTTGCCTCTCCATATGAGAAACAGGTCATCTATATATGTGCGATAAATATGATCTGGTCTGATAGCAGACGCACTGTGGCGTGACTCAAATTGTGTCATATATAGATTGGCGAATGTTGATGACACATTGGAACCCATTGAAGTGCCCGAGATTTGAAGGTAAAAATTATGTTCAAATCTTAAGTAATTAAGGGTCAAGCAGTACTCCAATAGCTCCAAGAGGAAACCAACAGGTGGTTTAGTGGGTCGTTTCAGGGCTGTGATGAGTGCCGTGGCTACTGCTCTAATTCTGTCAGAGATGGGAATAACAGTTTACAATGATTTAACATCCATGGTGGCAAGTAGAACCTTGCCACCCAGATTCCTCACTTTGAGAATGTGAGTAATAAAATCGCCTGTATCTTTAATATACAATGGTAATTGTTATACTAAAGGCTGCAGCCAGTAGTCCAAGAATTGGGCCACTGGTTGCAATAAAGAACCCCTGGCTGACACTATGGGTCGCCCTGGTGGGGTAGTACAGTTTTTGTGAATTTTAGGTACAGTGTAAAAGATAGGGCAAACAGGATGTTCAACAGTAAGGAATCTGTGTGTGGGCTCATCCAGCCAACCATGTGCCAGGGCGTTAGTGAGTGATCAATTTTGCGTTTGTGGAGACACAAAGGGTCAGCAGGGAGTTTCATATACACTTGAGGGTCCTCAGGTTGAGAGAGGATCTCTTCTTTGTAAAATGCGTAATCTAGGACCACCACTGCTTCCCCTTTGTCCGCTGGATGAATCACTATAGTGGGGTTTAATGACAAAGCAAAGCGCAAAGCGTTCAATGTTAGTCAAGTTATGGTGTGGAATTGTATGAGGTTTCAATTTAGCTCCTTCCTCTACCAATCGCATATAGCTCTTAACCCCATCGCGACAATTGACTTACCAGGTACGTCCCGCAAAAACTGTCACTTAGTGACAGAGGACGTACCTGGTAAGTCCCGGAAGTTATTCGCTAGAATGGCAAATAAAAAAAAAAAAACCCCGTCGTTAAGTGCCGGCCGCGTCCGTGCGCGGCAGGTCACTAAGGGGTTAATAGATGGATTAGTACTGGGCGGATCATATGTGCTTTTGTGTGCGAAAATGTGATCCGTGCTATTGGTATTGTTTTGAAAATGGTCTTTAAGCTTTAGCGTTCTATGGAATTTATATAATTCAACAGTAGAGTTGAACTTGTTCTGGTGTGTAACCGATACAAATGATAAGCCTTTGGATAGTACGCTCATTTCTACAGCGGCTAGAGGATTTGAGCTCAAATTAAAAACTATGTTTTCCTGGTCGGTGGTTTTAGTGTCACTTTTTTGCTTACGGTTGCCCCTTCTTGTGTGTGGTCTTTTGCGGCGCTTGCAGATCTCGTGGTCACATAATTGCACTTTAACGTCAGAAAACTGTAAACAATACACCCTTATGCAAATTTTCCCTTATCTCACTCCAATTTCCCTTAAAAAGGTTTTGCACTCTAGAAACCAAAAACCTGTGCCTTCTAAAATAGCGCCCTGTAGAAGTCCACTATACGCGGTCGCCAATTATGTGGTAAATAATTACTGTAAATGTACCTATATATAATAAATACACATACACGGTTCGTTTCTTATGAGCATTATTTACTATAGAAGTAAAAACACAGATATTTACATTCAGAGTGCAATTCCTTCAAACTATACTAGGCAAACCCCTTCTTTCATCAAGTACCCACAATCAAACCCAATGTTACCTGATATTCCAAACTGCCCACCAAACAGAGGGGATGGGAAGGCAGGAAATGGGGGGGGGGGGAGAAGACACAGGAGGACAGACACAGCCTGGAATTCACAGGATCAGAAGAGAACTGCCCTTTGAGCAGCTGTGTGCTCTATCATTTAACAACTTCCTAGCCCTGCCCCTTATTTCCTATTGGCTAAATGATATGATGTCACAAAACACACCCCCATCCATTTTCACCATGTGGACAGATCACCACACTGGGTTGTAGGTGACTACAAGTGGTACCCGTGTAGAGATTTTTTTCTTCCTGTACTGCAGCAGGTGCGTGTGGTGTTTTTAGAGCAGAGTGGATTTGTTTGGTAATAATCCTAGATTAGTAGCCTTTCTGTCTCATAGACTGGAAGAGTACATTTAGGTGTGAGTTGCGGTCATTAGAGTCAGCGCAAATTCGATGGTACCTAGTTGCTCGGCTGTAGATGATGCTCTGTGGGAGGGGTGGAAGCTGGTGCTGGGAAGGTAGCTGCATCTGTCTGTGGGCTTTTTGTAGAGCGGGGTATGGATTGTGCCATTGGTACATGCCACCTTTGTGTCCAGAAAGTTTACAGATTTTGTAGAGTATTCCATTTTTAGTTTGATCGAAGGGTGGAATGAGTTAAAAGAATCATGGAATTGTATGAGTTTTTCCTCACTCTCGGTCCAGATGCTGAAAATATCATTGATGTATCAGTAATACTTGTATGGTTTGGTATGTTGTATGTCTAGGAATCTCTGTTCTAGGTCTGCCATAAATAGATTAGCATATTGTAGAGCCATCTTAGTACCCATAGTAGTACCCATGGTTTGTAGGTAGACCTCATTGTTGAAACTGAAATAATTATGTGTGAGGATGAAAAGTACCAGTTCTGTGTTAATTTGGGGGCTGTATTTTTGGTCGTCAGTGTAGGACAGAAAATTAAAGCAAGCGTTGATGCCATCTTTATGTGGAATGTTGCTGTACAGAGATTCCACATCCATGGTTGCTATGATGGTGTTGGCAGGGAGGTTGGTGATTGGGCTGAGTTTGTTAAGGAAATCAGTGGTGTCTTTTATAAAGCTGTTGGTGTTGGTGACAAGAGGTTTTAGGATATTTTCTACAAGTCCTGAGATTTGTTCTGTAAGTGTTCCCATTCCTGTAATTATAGGTCTGCCAGGATTATCTACCTTGTGGATTTTGGGAAGCACATAGAAGTTTCCCATGCAGGCACTGGTTGGTGTGAGTGATTCCAGTTCTGGTTGTAGCTTCTTAGTGAAGGATTTGATGAGCTCCCTGAGTTGCAATGTATACTCCTTGGTGGGGTCTTCATTTAGTTTTTTGTAGTATTTACCATCTGACAATTGCCTGACCCCCTCTTTTATGTAGTCTGTGGCGTTCATTATCACCACTGCTGGCTAAGGCTCAATACTTATCAGCACCCCCTCATATTTATGCAAATCCAAAGAAGCCAGCTTCAGCTTCAGAGAGAACCACCCCAATACATTAGATACCTTACTAACACTGAAAGGGTTAATCTCGCATATTTCATTCTTTCCTGCTATTACTTACCTCCTCCTCCACATTTTCTCTTTTTCGTTTCCTACAAGTGTCAGCCACATGACTGGTTATACTTAGAGAAACAGACATACAGAAGTGGGTGAAGAAGCCATTGACCCTATCCTAACTTCCATTACGTGTCTGAAAGAAGTTCACAGACTGCAAGTCGACAATGACACACTAACATCCCTGGCTCACTTGGGCACCCAATTAATGATGATTCTTCAGACTAAGGCATCTGTAGCACTCTTGCAAACCTAAAGTCAATTCTATGAACATAATAATAAATGTTGCTAAGTGTTAGCCTTGCAAGTAAGGGACCTCCTTGTTAACGCGACTGTGCATCAACTTCAGACACCAAGCGGCTCCCTAGTTAGGGATTTCCCAGGATATTCGATACCTTACGATCATATTACCTAAACCTATACAACCTCTCAGATGACTATAAATATTCTGGCTTAGACCTGAGACAATATATACAGTCCTTTCACACCCATAAGCTAACCCCAACACAGTCGACTGATTTAGAACGTGACATTCAGATTGATATAGAATTAGCTATCAAACAGATGCCTGTGGCCAATTTGTTTGAACCTGATTGATTTCCTTTGACATTCTATAAAAAAATTCCTTCCCTCTCTAGCCCCTTTGCTATCGCAAATATATAGAGCGCACCCTGCTTCGATGGACAACCATCCTTCTATGACCACATCTAAGAGTATTGGGTACCCAATTTAGCGAGGGATGTTAGTGTGTCATTGTCACCCTGCAGTCTGTCAATTTCTTTCAGACGCGTAATGGAAGTTAGGTTACGGTCAATGCCTTCTTCATCCACTTCTCTTTGTGTGTTTCTCCAAGCATACCCAATCATGTGACCGACGCTTGTAGGAAAATGAGAAAGAGAAGATGTGGAGAAGGAGGCAAGTAACAGCAGGAGTTTAACCCTTTCGGTGTTAGTAAGGTCTCTAATGTATTGCAGTGGTTCTCCATGAAGCTAAAGGTGGCTTCTTCAGATTTGCATAATGTTTCATGGGGCTAATGGAGAGACGGAATTGTGGAGCAAACCAACGGCTGTTTTTTATTATTGAAATGTCTCCATCTATGTGACCTTTAATCCTGCTACATCAGAATGCTGGCCTTTTGATGCAGGCTACATTCTGATATTGCTCTTTTCATAACAGTGGGAGACAAAAAGAGTTGTGAGGAGCACACATCAAGCACGAACAAGATTAAGTGTCTTGTTCTAAGGCATGGTAGCCTCTCAATGGTGCTACAACTCACGTTTTTCACTCCCATGTGCCATTGCAGAGAGGAAATCTCCATGTCCATATCAGACTGGTCCCGCCCACAGACAGTCCAGCTCCGAAATGTCAGGCAAATCCCCTCCGCACGAGAGAAACGGCAAAACCACAGACGTACGTTTCGGCCTATGTGAGCCTCGTCAGTGTGGTGCAGCCGAATCCCTCTAGGCACATGGAAGCAAGGGCCCATGCCTGGGATGCCCTTAAACTTAGGGAGACAAAAAGAGTTGTGAGGAGCACACATCAAGCACGAACAAGATTAAGTGTCTTGTTCTAAGGCATGGTAGCCTCTCAATGGTGCTACAACTCACGTTTTTCACTCCCATGTGCCATTGCAGAGAGGAAATCTCCATGTCCATATCAGACTGGTCCCGCCCACAGACAGTCCAGCTCCGAAATGTCAGGCAAATCCCCTCCGCACGAGAGAAACGGCAAAACCACAGACGTACGTTTCGGCCTATGTGAGCCTCGTCAGTGTGGTGCAGCCGAATCCCTCTAGGCACATGGAAGCAAGGGCCCATGCCTGGGATGCCCTTAAACTTAGGGAGACAAAAAGAGTTGTGAGGAGCACACATCAAGCACGAACAAGATTAAGTGTCTTGTTCTAAGGCATGGTAGCCTCTCAATGGTGCTACAACTCACGTTTTTCACTCCCATGTGCCATTGCAGAGAGGAAATCTCCATGTCCATATCAGACTGGTCCCGCCCACAGACAGTCCAGCTCCGAAATGTCAGGCAAATCCCCTCCGCACGAGAGAAACGGCAAAACCACAGACGTACGTTTCGGCCTATGTGAGCCTCGTCAGTGTGGTGCAGCCGAATCCCTCTAGGCACATGGAAGCAAGGGCCCATGCCTGGGATGCCCTTAAACTTAGGGAGACAAAAAGAGTTGTGAGGAGCACACATCAAGCACGAACAAGATTAAGTGTCTTGTTCTAAGGCATGGTAGCCTCTCAATGGTGCTACAACTCACGTTTTTCACTCCCATGTGCCATTGCAGAGAGGAAATCTCCATGTCCATATCAGACTGGTCCCGCCCACAGACAGTCCAGCTCCGAAATGTCAGGCAAATCCCCTCCGCACGAGAGAAACGGCAAAACCACAGACGTACGTTTCGGCCTATGTGAGCCTCGTCAGTGTGGTGCAGCCGAATCCCTCTAGGCACATGGAAGCAAGGGCCCATGCCTGGGATGCCCTTAAACTTAGGGAGACAAAAAGAGTTGTGAGGAGCACACATCAAGCACGAACAAGATTAAGTGTCTTGTTCTAAGGCATGGTAGCCTCTCAATGGTGCTACAACTCACGTTTTTCACTCCCATGTGCCATTGCAGAGAGGAAATCTCCATGTCCATATCAGACTGGTCCCGCCCACAGACAGTCCAGCTCCGAAATGTCAGGCAAATCCCCTCCGCACGAGAGAAACGGCAAAACCACAGACGTACGTTTCGGCCTATGTGAGCCTCGTCAGTGTGGTGCAGCCGAATCCCTCTAGGCACATGGAAGCAAGGGCCCATGCCTGGGATGCCCTTAAACTTAGGGAGACAAAAAGAGTTGTGAGGAGCACACATCAAGCACGAACAAGATTAAGTGTCTTGTTCTAAGGCATGGTAGCCTCTCAATGGTGCTACAACTCACGTTTTTCACTCCCATGTGCCATTGCAGAGAGGAAATCTCCATGTCCATATCAGACTGGTCCCGCCCACAGACAGTCCAGCTCCGAAATGTCAGGCAAATCCCCTCCGCACGAGAGAAACGGCAAAACCACAGACGTACGTTTCGGCCTATGTGAGCCTCGTCAGTGTGGTGCAGCCGAATCCCTCTAGGCACATGGAAGCAAGGGCCCATGCCTGGGATGCCCTTAAACTTAGGGAGACAAAAAGAGTTGTGAGGAGCACACATCAAGCACGAACAAGATTAAGTGTCTTGTTCTAAGGCATGGTAGCCTCTCAATGGTGCTACAACTCACGTTTTTCACTCCCATGTGCCATTGCAGAGAGGAAATCTCCATGTCCATATCAGACTGGTCCCGCCCACAGACAGTCCAGCTCCGAAATGTCAGGCAAATCCCCTCCGCACGAGAGAAACGGCAAAACCACAGACGTACGTTTCGGCCTATGTGAGCCTCGTCAGTGTGGTGCAGCCGAATCCCTCTAGGCACATGGAAGCAAGGGCCCATGCCTGGGATGCCCTTAAACTTAGGGAGACAAAAAGAGTTGTGAGGAGCACACATCAAGCACGAACAAGATTAAGTGTCTTGTTCTAAGGCATGGTAGCCTCTCAATGGTGCTACAACTCACGTTTTTCACTCCCATGTGCCATTGCAGAGAGGAAATCTCCATGTCCATATCAGACTGGTCCCGCCCACAGACAGTCCAGCTCCGAAATGTCAGGCAAATCCCCTCCGCACGAGAGAAACGGCAAAACCACAGACGTACGTTTCGGCCTATGTGAGCCTCGTCAGTGTGGTGCAGCCGAATCCCTCTAGGCACATGGAAGCAAGGGCCCATGCCTGGGATGCCCTTAAACTTAGGGAGACAAAAAGAGTTGTGAGGAGCACACATCAAGCACGAACAAGATTAAGTGTCTTGTTCTAAGGCATGGTAGCCTCTCAATGGTGCTACAACTCACGTTTTTCACTCCCATGTGCCATTGCAGAGAGGAAATCTCCATGTCCATATCAGACTGGTCCCGCCCACAGACAGTCCAGCTCCGAAATGTCAGGCAAATCCCCTCCGCACGAGAGAAACGGCAAAACCACAGACGTACGTTTCGGCCTATGTGAGCCTCGTCAGTGTGGTGCAGCCGAATCCCTCTAGGCACATGGAAGCAAGGCACATGGGAGTGAAAAACGTGAGTTGTAGCACCATTGAGAGGCTACCATGCCTTAGAACAAGACACTTAATCTTGTTCGTGCTTGATGTGTGCTCCTCACAACTCTTTTTGTCTCCCTTTTCATAACAGTGACATTTATTGCGTGGTTTTGTAGGTCGCCCAATAGTGGGTGACATTCCTATAGAACCAACAGACATAGTGTCCACAGAAAAAATGCATACCTTTCAAGTGTCCCACTTTTTGAGGACAGTCCCTCTTTTCGGCCCAAATACCTCTGCCTCTATTTCCCACCCTGTTGTTCCTCTTGTTAGAGCAGACTGTTTGGTGTGTATAACATTGCTCCACAGCAATAAAACTCACATTGTTTGTTTAACCCCTTAAGGACCATTGCCGTGCCAGGACTGTCACGGCTGTCTGGCACTTAAGGACCAATGACGGTCCTGGCACGGCGTTCAAGGCTCCCGTCGCGGCTGCACGCTGCTCTGGAAGTCCTGAACCAGAAGCGTCAATAAAAAAAAATGCCCCGTGGTCCGCAAGTGCCGGCCGCGCGTGCACGCGACGGTCCTTAAGGGGTTAAACTTAAATGTATGTGTTTATATATTATACTGTGTAAATAAAATACTTTGGTCTTGCTCTAAATAATTTATTCAGTTGTAAAAATAGCTGTCCGTAGGTCATGAATTAACATAAAAACTATTGGTAAAGTCCCGCTTACCAGCCATGCCCCTAGCAATGCCACCTAAAACCAAAGTGTCCCTCTTTTGTCATTTGAAATGTTGGCCAGTATGAAAATGTAAATTGACTGTAAACTCCAATAAAATTGAGTAAACATGCTGGCACTGGGTGGGATGAAAAGACTTAGCAGTGAATAGGTTAAGGGTTAATTGGAGACCGACTACTGGAGCAATTCTTCCTTCCATTGCACCTTAGCCAAACTCTCATTGTCAGATTCTTTTTAAAGGAGCAGTAAACTTTTTTTATGAAAAAATATATATTGTAGGGATTTTCCTATTGAGTAAAATAAGGGTACTCCCACTGCCCAGGGATTTATATTTACATAGCTATTACAGTTTAAAGGGATAGTAATACTTCATTTTAACTTTATTTTATTTTGTAGGCATTAAAAAAACATGAAGAATGATATAAGTCTTATCTCTGAAACCTTTATGGTTTAAGAGATATTCACAAACAAAGTATCCCCCCCCTGTTCAGCCAGATAAGAAGGGAGATGCCCAGGTAGACTGCAGAGAGGGACAATCTTCAATTAAGATAATGGAAAAAGCTGAAAAACTTGTCAAGGGGGGAAGGGCTTTCATTGTTTTCATACAAAGAAAATTGTCCCCTTCTGTTATCTGTACTGTCATACAACCAGACTCACATCTGAGAAGAGATGGCTTACACTAGGTAAAAGGGACGGGGAGGGGAACTTTGCTTGTGAATATCTCATAAACCATAAAGGTTTGAGAGATAAGACATATCATTCTTCATGTTTTTTTAATGCCTACAAAATAAAATAAAGTTAAAACGAAGTATTACTATACCTTTAAACACGTTTTTTTTACATTCGCAGTGCCCTCTAGTGGTCAAATTCTAATTAGATTTCCTGTTAGATTCTAATGGAGAGGAAAGTCAGAGACATACAGTTCTCCATAGAAAGTGCCTGTCACTTCCTATCAGAACTTCCAAGAAGTAAACAGTAAATTCACTTCGTGGTTATTTAAACTGTTATAATTTTTTACTAAAACATCTGACAGCAGTGTGAGTGACCTTGTTTTATTCAGCAGGAAATGTTCTGTAAATATGTGTTCATAAAAAAAGTTTACTGCTCCTTTAAAGTTCTCAAGTATGCCTTGCATTCAATGGGTTAAATGCCCCATTTCATATAAACGAGCATCTTGGCAGTTTTGCGTATAGAATTTCTCCCATTTATTTGCAAAAACAAAACACAATGCATTAACTTTGCCTCCTTTAGAGCATGGCGGTACAGCATCGAAGATGTGGCGGGTAAAATTACAAAGGCGCCACTAAGAGCGCCTGTGGCGGGATCGATTATTAGAGGACGCGAGGCATAGCCTTTATTTACTACCAGCGTCCTCAGTGGGGAGGACAGTGTGTTTGTTTCAGGGGCGGGATCAATACACCATCAAAATGCTAAGCGATGCATATTTCCCTCCGTTCAACACAGAGTTAACTCTTTGTGAACGTTGTTACGCAAGACAATACATCCACACACCCTCTGGCAATCAAAGAGTTACTAGCCCATTTGGCCGTGATCATACGCGTACATCCAGTTCGCTCCGCCTACAGCAGCCCAGTGCAGGGGGGGGTGCACTTCCGTAAACACGTGACGTCAGTACCCGGACGATACCATTAAATCTCGCTTTGTTGTATATTGTTATTCATGGGAATTATCGAGTGCTAACTGCTAAGAGCACGATACAGTGATAACTGACCCCGGTATACTAACTGAGGTGGTAAGTTGGAAGCAGGGCTCCACATATTTAAACCAATGTTACACGTGTTCAGTTTGAGCCAGTCCGTTCTTCCCCCCCCCCCTTGGAGCGATCAGCTGTGAGACTGAGCTGCCTGAGAACAAAAACATCCGACAGAGACTGAGGACAGAGCTGTAAACACACTGGTGACTGAGGGCAAAGGCTAAATATAAAGATACATGCGGCTATCCTGACAGGAGAGACATATAAATTCATACAAGGGTGTATATCGACAGCAGGTGCTGAAAGAAGTAACTTCACCCAAAGCTGGTGTTACTGTATATTGTACTAAGTGCAGAGTGTAAATATACATCTACTATTGTAGGAAGAACAGTTGCCATCCTAATCTTGCAAAGCACGAAGCGATATAAATACACAGTAAAATTAATCTCTTCCAGGGCGCAATTAACTGTGCAAATAGAGAACGTATTCACCTATACCATACAAGAAAACAAATTTCCTCAGCCACACGAAGACTTCTAAGCAGCGAGGCTAAGATATAACAAGGTAAAACTCCAGAGACCATTAAAAGAGTTTTTCTAATTTTGCGATTCACCCTAAACAGCAGCCCTGCATGTGAACCTACTGAGCGAGCAGTACCAGAAAACAGCAATAAGGGGACGCCACAGGTTAGTGTTTTGTTCTTGAATGGGTTAATCCCCTTATCCAGCGTATGTATCTGGGGACCCCGTTGATGTTATATCCTTTTAAAATAGAAAATAATCTCAACATGCCTAATTAATCTTTCAGTGTAAGCAGCCAGATGCCAAATAGTTTATCTGTATACTGGTCTTCTGCCCCACAGTTTGATTGCATGCTTAGAATATGTTCAGCAAGCAGTTGTATGTTGATGTGTTCTAGCAGCACTGCTGCAGACATTACAGTATGTACAGTACATACCATGCACTGTGAGAAGCTTTACACAGCACCCAGTAGGTGCAGTTTGTGAATATTTTGATCTGATCGGCTATATGTCCTATTATTTTAATCATTTTCACAACTAGACAGTCTGTAATAGGGATGTATATCATGTGGCCCTCCAGCTGTTGCTGCAGTATAGCTCCCATTGTCCTTCACAAGAAGTTAGCTGACTGAGAATTATTGGAGTTAAAGTACACCATCAACTGGAGGGCCCCATGTTGTCCACTCCTAATTTAGAAGCACATTGTAACAAAGAGAAAATCCTAATTTCACAATGACCATTAACCCCAGGGCTTAAAATTTGAAGTCTTTTGCTAGTAGCCAGACCTGAAAAGTTACTCGCCACTGCAAGCCATAGCATACCCACCAGGGCTGAATTTCTACTCGCCATGGCTAAATTTTCACTCGCCATTGGCTAGTGCCGAGTGAAAATTTTGAGCCCTGGTTAACCCTGTGAATGCCTGAGAGATCTCCATGAATTGCAGAGTTTATTTTTGAGTTTTGTAAAAATAAACTCTTTTTGCCAGGGCATCTGCAATAATAACTGGACCTACATGTCTTTACATTTGATGTCAGATACTTAAATACTTGTTCTCTAAAGATAAATTCCTCTCCTCCTAGGAATATAATAGAAAAATGTATGTATTCTAAGTGTATGTTTGCTTGTGGCAGTTTACCTTGTAAGGTCTGGTTAAGAGGACTAGTGGCTTGGTTGCAAACACCCTGCCTTCCAGCTGGTGCCTTGGGCCTATCATCTTACACTCTGGAATAATGACTACATGGAATGTAGACATTATTTGTGTTTAACTCACTAAAACCTGCTTCATAGATATGAAATACAGTGGTCTTTTTGTACAGAGAAAAGTGGAGTAGTTCTGGGAAAGTCCAATTGTGGCCACTTTTTCATTGAAGTATATGGGCCTTTTAACCCCCTAAATGCTTGAAAAGCTTCTAATGCACTGCTTCTCAGTTGTTGGACTCTTCTAGCATTCCAGAGGTTATAACATATAAAAGCCCAATTCACAGTATTGTCATGTGTTTTTTTTGTTTTTTTTTTGTTTACAATGTTCAATATGTTCTATCAAACTGTGTAGTCTACTGTAAAAAGCCCAGTTTAATACAGATTGCATTTTTATTTGAACACTATACGTAAGCTAGTTTGTCCCAGAATTACACAACTTGTTCTTTGTTCTTAAGCCCCAGTATTCATTAACCCTTTGAGTGCCAGGGGGGGGTACAAAACGCATTGCAATGCGTTTGCGTACCCCTCTGGCACGCAAAGGGTTAAGGAGCAATAACATTTTCATTGTTTTATTTTTTCACATACCCTTTGGATGGTTGTGAATTGTTGACAAAGTCTCCAGCATATCCATATGATAGCCAAAATAAACATTCTCCGTAAACTGTTCTTGAAAATTAGAGATTAGCCCTTTTTGATACAATTTCCCTAAATATCGAAGTGTTTTTTGTTGGCTGTAATCCAAATTGATTAGACTTGTGTTGTCCCCCCCACCCCTTCATCAACTGTTTAAAAACATGCTGTAACTGAACTCTAACACCAATAAATTAAATTATCATATAAGATTGTGTATGTATATATAAGTACGTGTGTAAAAATGAAATATTAATGTTATAAACCTAAATTTAATCATATATTCATAACATTTTCAATGTGTTAAGTGAGCCTTGGGAAAGGCAGGAATGTTTGCTCCCTCAAAGAATAAGTAAGACTAAAGTTTAAGCCTTGGAAAACAAATGAGGAATTGTTACAGATGCTAGGATGTGAAGTATAGGGCATTTAAGTGTATCTAACCCCAGTTCATTTCAGTTGTTATTTAATGAATTGTTAACCAGGCTTTTCTTTTGTTTAAATTTTTTTGTTTTAACCTTTTGCCACCAAACAGGACTGCAATGAGTCACTAAAATGTGCCACTGCCGCCTTCTGCTAGGGAAAAATATTAACCTTTTCAGTTCCAGAGAGGTATCTGCAGTGCGCTCTGGCACTCAAGGGGTTAAATTAACATGAATTATTATATACAACTTCTTTCATATGGAAGATATTTGTAAGATCTAGTTACAATCACTAGATGCTTCTTGTATTTATTTGATCAATGCTTTGATGCTTGCATTGTAGTAGTAACAAAAAGACCTTGTATATTTACAGAATGTAACATTTATGATAATTATTTTCAGCAGCTTGATGAAAGCAGTTTTTCTTTCTATCCATCAGTAGACTGTCCAATACTGTTCTTTTAAAGTGATAGTCAACCTTATTTTTTTTTTTATTTATTTATTTTTTTTACTTTACGTATTTTGAAAGTGTATAATCTGTAAAGTAAAATTAGCCATACTTATTATTTTATATATATTTTTTTCTTCTTCACTGTTTTTACACATTCAAGTGTAAAAGCTAGCTCATTGTATTTGTTTCAAGGCAGCTTTCTGTGTGGGACTGAGGAAGCGGAGGCAGTGCAGTGATGAGGGGGAAACAAGTGGAAGGGGGGGGAGGTGCCACTGTGTACAGCAGGGATTCTCAGATCTAGCCCTCAGGACATACCAACAGGTCCAATTTAACCCTTTGAGTGCCAGAGAGGTATCTAACGTATTGCTGAGCAATGCATTGGATACCTCTCTGACACTCAAAGGATTAACGTTATCCCTAATTAAGGACACACACAAACAACATGACTAGGCATCTGATTGCCCAGTTATATAGAAGCAGAGTTGTACTGAAGACTTTCACTGTTGGTGTGTCCCAATTACTAATGTTAAGCATCACTTGTCTACAGAACAAAAGATAATTCAGAGCTGCAGGGACACTGAAACATTGTATAAATGAAGATAACAAAATAAGTATACATATTGTAGGCAAGTTAACTTTATATTGTATGCACTTGCAGAATATATACAGGCAAAAAGGAGGCTTGCTGTATCTTTAACCTCTGTGTTGTCAAAAAAGGCTCTACAATGTGGTGAAGGGTTCAGTGAAAACCCCAGATTATTCTGTATATCATAATGATTTTTTCAGTGTTTTTGCTTTATTTTGAAGCGTATCAAATTCAGAATATTCCCTGCCTCTGTAACTCCTCTCCACTTGACTGGAGAACTTACTGTCTCATAGCCAGTAGCCCCATTAGATCTACAGGGTGGAGAAGCCAGTCACTGTTATCACCCCATACAATACTTATACATCAACAGCCTAGTGCAGTTTGTTAGATTATTATTTTATTAGATTAGATATATGTAACATTTTTGATAAGGGCTAGTTGGACAAGATGACAACTTTTGAACTATCCTTCAAACATGTAATGGTTTATGGTACAGTGATTAATCCTACCAAATTCTTTTTCTGTGGATGATTTTTGATGTTCAGAAATGATGCACTGAGTTTGCAGTTCACAGTGTATCTGAGCAACAGATCTTGCAATCTAGAGTCAGAACTACAATGGTTTAACCTAGTGTTTTTCAACTCCTGCCCTCAGGACCCACTAACAGGCCAGGACTTAGGGATTTCTCTGCTAGAGCACAGAAGTGGTGATCAGAGGCTCATTCACATTGATTAACTCACCTGTGCGCTAACAAGGAAATCCCAAATCCTGGCCTGTTAGTGGGTCCTGAGGACAGGAGCTGAGAAACAATGGTTTAACCAATAAAAGAACCAATAAGAGAACTGACAAACTTTCCCACAAACTGTCCCGTTCAGCTTTAAATATTACATAAATATGAGCTGGCAATTCTCATAGGTTTTGACAGACAGAGATTATAATAAACAGAGCTTAATTTACTGATCTTGGAATTAAAAATGAAATAACCAACAGAGATTGCTGTAGTAAGAAAACAAGCACACAGACCCAGAGAGCTTAAAAACAACAATGAATCATGTGTGGTGTCTGGGTAATAACCACTATTTAATATCATGATGTATTCTGTCTGTATGGGACTGTGTGGCCCTTTGTAACTGCACACTGACCTGCTGAGGTAACTTGCTCCTGGGCTAATCATTCATTCCTATATGAAACACACAGTTCTATTTAATAGTCTATCTCCTGGCAACATCACAATTTATAATTCATTCAATTAACACCTGTTGCTAGGATTCTTGTAAACACTGGTAATCAAACAGTTGATGCATTACATAGCGGTACATTTTAGTTTGATAGTAGGGAGGGTTGATGCTAGACCTTCTCCCATAATTCATCTTACTGCAGACAAGCTAAATCTTCCGTAAATAGCATGGTGTACTGCTTTGCGTTTTCACCCTTATGATGTTGGTAAACGCAGTGCAGCATTTGATTAATTAAAATTAGTTTATACTCCGTGTATGGAAGAAAATACATACATCTCTTGGGCCTTTTTTCATTTCTACCTGAGGTCATGTTAATATTCTTACTTGGCTTCAAGTAATAATGAGTTTCAGAGAGCTGCCAAAATCATTGCTCCTCAATGTATTTGACACCCCTCTGGTACTCAAAAGGGTCAACTAATTATTGCTTAAAGCAAAATACATCCCAGTTAAGTCTCATGTGCGATTGATTTGAAATAAGTGTCTGTCTTCACAGGTTACCTCATACTGTCTATAAAATGCCACTTAGTAATAAAAAACCTTGTGGATCTGAAGATCAGATGAGTGATTCTGATACATCTCGCCTCTCTGAAAGCATGGCTTCTTCATCAAGTGATAGCGAGTCACCAAGGGAAAGCTTTACTAGCGACTCATCAAGCAAGCACGCCTCACCAGCTTGTAAGTCGGCATAGCTGGCATGGCAGAAATCATTTCTGGCATGACTGTTTATTTAAAATTATAATTACATTAGCTGTTATACAGCCAGTCATATCCTTGCTATGATACCTTACTGTTGATATTTTTCCCTAGTGTATATACACTGTACATTGGAATGTGCTATTTCTTCAAAACAGCAGCTGAATGTGCATGTATATACACGTGCTGATCCCTGCCACTCATTGTTTTCACAGTCTCTATGTTAAATTACAAGTCTTACTTCCAATGAAAAGTGTGAATTATTTACTCTAGTACTGTAGTGTAGGGCAGTTATCATTAAATGGGAGCAGAATGAAAACTGGAATAATTTTGGGGAAAACCACCAAAGGGACATGTAAAACTTTACCAAATTCTCATTGATTTAAGTGGTGCTTTTAACCCCTTGTAATTGTGGGTAAAGTGTGGTACCGTGTTAACTGTCAAAAAAGCTGGAGACTAGTAGAGTAAACATGATATCTTTATTGGCCACACAGCCAATAAATGTATAATGTTCTCTACAAGTCTTCTGCTTTAACCCCTTGAATGGTAGAGAGGTCTCCAAAACATTTCTTCACAATTCATTGGTGACTTCTCTAGCATTCAAGGGGTTAAATGCCCCATTTAAGAAAAAATTGGAAATTTTAGTTGACCCATATTTTGCTGTTGATTTTCTCTAAAATGACTATGAAATGAAAATGGATTCCTGTGACAGACAGCGGAGATGGACCAACCCCGATGTCTATCTCTCAGCCACAAACTTCCTGAGTTACACACACAGCTCTGGTGGGTTGGATTTTCTAACCTGTTGATAGCAGACTATGGGAACTCTGGGTCATGTGCCTCTGAACTGCCATACAAAATCTGTCATGTCTATTTGAATTCCCTAACAGTATCTGTGCCAGTTATCTCTTTCTATCACTTGTTCTGTAAAGTAATGCTTGAGCAAATTAATTTTGCATTTTCTACCCCTTAACTTTAGATCATGGCCTCTTGTTCTAGTTTTTTTTTTGAAAAATGCTTCTCTCCAGACTATATTAAATCCCCTTAAAAAAAAAAAAAAAAAAAAAAAAAAAAAAGAGAGAGAGAAAAATAAATAAATACATATATTATATGTATGTGTGTAACAAATAGAAATAATGTGCAGCACTCCTGGGACTTTTCAGTATGTTTAATGGAATCACTAATGGCAAGAATACAGGGCAACGTTTTGGTTCACTGAAGAATCTTTTTCTCTCATATATTTATCATATCACCACATCCTTTCTTTCTTTCAAGGTGTAAATATTAAGTTCTTTGAGTCTATTCTGGTAACTTATGCCATGAAGACGCTGCACCTTTTTGGTGACTCTTTGTACTGTCACCAATTTATTTATGTCTTTTTGGAGATATTGGTCTCCAGAGATGGAAATACAGTACTCCAGATGAGGTCTTACCAGGGATATACAGAGTTGAATTAGTACCTCTCTCTTCCTGTGCTAATGCTTCTTCCTATACAGCCAAGAACCTTGTTGTTTGCTTTTCCCACTATTTTACTGCATTGCTTGTCTACCTTCATGTCATCTGAAATAATAACACCTAAGTCCCTTTCCTCTGATGTTTTTGTCAGCACAGTACCATTAAGCCTGTATTCCACACTTGGATTTTTGTTTCCTGATTTCATTATCTTGTACTAGTTGAAGAGCCCGTGTACACTGGCCAAAGTGCTGTCCGGTCGCTGTGCAGTCACCCAGTAGAGACTGCCCGCGCCGTGGCCGATACAGAGCTGGACGCTCCGAAGTCAGACCTCCGGTCTGACTTCGGATCGTCCCGCTCTGTATCAGCCTCATCAAGCGCAGTCTGTACTGTACATGACTGCAGCACCCGCAGCAGTCTCTACTGAGCATGACTGCGTTGTTACAAACTATTTAGCAAATTATTATATAGGATAATTTGCAAGAAGATAAACCTTACCTTGAATACCACCAGTAATGTCACTAATGAAGATGACCCCCTGAGGCACTCCACTAGTAACCCATCAGTCTTCTAATAAATACATTCGCTTATGACATGCTGTTTCCTGTCCTTCAGGCAATTATTTATCCAGTCAACTACCTTTGCATCCTATAAATCCATTTGCTATGTGGTACATTATCAAAATATTTACTAAAATCTAAATATGCTACATCAACTGCTCCACCCTTGTCTATCACTTGAGTAACATAACTGAAACATTCAACTAGATTAGTTTGGCAAGATCGTCCTGCTGCCATAGATCTTACATGTCATTAGACTTCAGATATGAAACAGTACTTCCTTTTCAATAGAAAGATCTAAAACCACAAATAGTGTGTACAGAAGAGTACACAAGTGCAGTCCAACAGCTCCACCACAACTGGATCACAATAAAAGCAAACTAGCTATGGTAGATATGGAGGAGTGCACCAGTGACCTCAAGGATTCACACCAGTGGTGGTCAACACAAAAGTGCCACCCACTCCTGTATGCCTAAACGGAAATATTGAATTGTCCAAGATCACTATTGGTGTATGCAGTGCATTGAAACTTCAACAATACCACACAAAATACAACATAATAAACATACAGGTATATAAACCAATATAATTGAGAATATATTCAGTCCTTATTAGGAAAATTCTCAGATGTAGCTACGCTGCTTGTCTAATGAAAGTCCCTCAAATCACCATCTACAGTAAAGATACAAGAAAAACTGCAATCGCAGAATATATCTGTAAGTGTAGTATTGCAGTTTCTTAGCTTGCCTTCACCTTCACCTTGATGCTTTCAATGGTATTTTACTCACTTGTTCGAAAGAGATATCTGTGGTTTACATGGTGGGTTAGTCATCCCCAAAGTTTGACCACTGTTGGAACCCGTATAACCTACAAGCAACTTGAGGCTGCATATGAAAAGATTACCAATCTCGGGTATATACTGGGAAGGCTTATACTTCTTAGAGGCAGAAAAAAAGCTTCATGCACAAGTGAGTAAAATACCATTGAGAGCACCAGGGTGAAGGTGAAGTCAAGATAAGAAACTATAACACTTCAAGATATATCATGAGCTGGCTGTTTTTCTTGCTTCCTTTTTAATAGCTCTTCCATTGAATTCCCAAATACTGATGTCAGTCAGTCTACTGCGTTTTCTTTGTGCAGTGGCACTACATTGGCAATTTTCCAGTCCTCTGGAAAATAGATAACTAATTGGCCTACTATGCAGGGGATTTTCATAAAGTGCCACACTGTGCATAGTATAGAGGTTAATTTATCCAAAACTATCTATTTTACAAATCGATCACTAGTATAATGTACAGGCAGATATTCCTTTTGTGCAAAACAAACTAAACTTGTCTTGAAGTGACAGGTCCACTTTAAGGCCGTGTTACCTCATATTATTCTGTTTGTTTTGTGTTATGCAGCAAGCCCACCAAGAGCAGTGACCTTTGATGAAGTGATGGCAACTACAAGAAATATGTCTAACTTAATGCTGGCTCATGAAATTGTGGCCAATGAAAACTTCCACCTGAATTCCATCGATCCTCCAAAAAACAGGTATGATTATTATAGCTCACATAACATGCTATACAACACAATGTGCATTTGTTTCCTTCTTGTCAGCTAGGACCTAATACCTTGTAGAGCAGGGGTTCCTATTCTTTTCCTCAAGTACCACTATCAGTCCATGAGTACACGCACACACGCATGCATGCTACATGTAGCACCTTCCCAACGGCTAAAGATGCTTTCCAAATAGCTGCAAAGTAGTTAAGGCATGCACCATTGTCTATGTGGCCACAGTGCTGTCCATTCAGAAGTGATTGGATTGCTATGATGCCTGTTTTCTCCATTTAGTCACTGGATGGTCCATGTAGGCCATCCTTTTCCCCTGGGGTACACACCACCTCACACACCTCCTCTTGTGCTTATCTCATGAGAGAAGTACAGTGCATTGGTAGTTAGGCATTCTAGACTGTGTTTATTGTCTTTTGGTTTACTTCATGAAAACGTCTATATTGAAATCTTTATTGTTCTGTTTGCAATTTGGGGCCTCCGAGGGTAACATGCATATGTCCGGCTATACATATTAGGTCTCACTGTACTTAGTAGATAAGTGGCATTCATAGGTCCCAATTTACTCATTTGTTTTGTTACACTCTGTTTGAATGAATTGTTTTGTTGTAAGTTGTGACTTTTGGGTACTTATTAGGGGATAATAAATCCTTTAGAGTATGTTATTCAGAGTAAGTTCCTTGCTTGATAGTTTCTTACAAGCAAACATAGCAAGACAGTTTTGAATTCTCTGGGATAGCTATTACAAAAAAATGTATGCCTGTATGCTGCTATTTTCATGTTTTGTTGTAATTAACCCCTGGAGGGTCAGGGGTGAGCAGCACACATTGGCAAATAATGCATTGCACACCATTCTGGTCTTCAAGGGGTTAAGCCTTCTGATCGATATTTTAGTGTGTTTTGGTTTGCTTCATGAAAATTTCAGTCATAAATGTTTCTGCCAGGCTGAGCTGGCCTTCCTCAGGATGGCCAGCTGAGCCTGGCTGAAACTTTGCTATAGATAAACTTTTAATGGCTTTTATATAAAGTCATTTGAGTGCTTTTGTGTTTGTCTACATATGTGCCATACATCAGGACCCAGATATTATTCTTCCAATGGAGTAAGTGCTTCCTCTTCTCCGCACAACATATACTAGCGATAGTGCACGTCGTTGCCCATACGATTGGGCACACCATGCAGTTCAGGGACCCACTGGACCACTGCATTGGTGAGTGTCTCTGCAGCGATTTTCACAGATGTGCTCCTCGCCCAATCTGGTGAAAATTGCTTCCCCTGAATTGCTGCCTGCTGCTGATGTCTGCCTCACCGGGGCAGACGGACAGCGAATCAGAAACCCTTATACTTGGATATATAATGGGAAATTGGTGTATTTGCATTTTCCTCAGTGATACAGTTGGTATGCTTCAGAAGTGCTCCACTTTCTTTCCACATAAGGCCCAAAGCTACATATCTGTACTAGTAGGTACTTAACTAACACAAATATAAATTTTATTTATATCACCCCAATTTACAAGAGAGTACAAAACTAAAATAATGTAATATGATAAAGAAATTGTCAGAAAAAGATACTGTATGATGATAATAACAGGGCTCAAAATTTCCACTAGCCAGTGGCGAGTGAAAAATTAGCCCTGGCGAGTAGAAATTCAGCCCTAGCGGGTATGTTTTGGCTTGCAGTGGCGAGTAACTTTTCAGGTCTGGCTAGTAGCAGAACTTAATTATAAGCCCTGATAATAATCTTATGTATATATTGAAATATTCTCGCTCTATGACTAACAGTTTAGAAGGTAGAGTAAAGCAGATTGTCCACAAAGCATTCTGGGATTGCTTGGAGGCAGAGCTGAATGAAGATCCACCCCAGTATGAATACGCCATCAAACTTTTTGATGAAATTAAAGAGGTAAATCACATTTTTAATTAGTATTATTGCATCTCAGAAAATAAAACTATATGTGCTCGTTTATGTTTAGGACAATAAATGAGTCCCTATTTGGAAATTATCACATGAATGAAATGCTTATATCTCAGTTTATATCAGAGGTCCAGTTTTCCTAAAAAGCAGCTAAAACAATCTGTGCCAGTATTTGTAGAAAAATCTCCATTTTCAGATGCTTGATAATCACACATATGCTTTCCTTTCTACCACATGCAGCATATAATAGCATTGTTTTATAATGTGTTTTACATTGAGACCAGTGCCCAAGTAAAAAAAAAAAGTATGTTTCGGTGCCCTCCCTTGGCTGGCTGTTTTTTTTAATGTAGCACAGCGATACCCATTTCTCTCTCCCCCTCCGCTCCTTCAGTCCTGGACCAGGATTGAAGGCGTGGAGGGGGAGAGAGAAACGGGCATCGCTATGCTACATTAAAAAAAATAGCCAGCCAAGGGAGAGCACCAAAGCATACTCACTGGGAGAGAGAGAAGTGCACCGTGAAGAGTAAGTGGAAGGGGGGTCAAAAGGGGATCAAGAGTCAGATGGGGGAGAGAGAGAGAGAGTCAAAGGAGGGATCAACGGTCGAGGGGGAGAGAGTCAAAGGGGGGGAGAGTCACATATAGAGAACACACACACAAACCTGTCTGGAAGGCAAAGTGTTAAAGCAGGGTTGTTCATTCATCAGGGGCTACCAACAGGGCAAGATTTAACTCTTTCAGTGGCAGAGGGGTACTGCAATGTGTTGCGTACCCCTCTGGCACTGAAAGGGTTAAGGATTCCCCTGATTAAGCATAGATGAGTTAATCAGTGGCTCTTTCATTTTAATTTGCCATTTTGTGCTCAGTGTAATCCTTTAATCCTTGAGGACCAAACTGGGACACCCCTGTATTAAAGGGTTTGATTGTTGACTTTCAACAAAAGATATCATTTGAAGCTAAAGAGTTCCACCATATCAAATGATTGTACACAACCGGTCTAAACTCTCTTCATTTCTGGTGGTGTTAATATTATTGATATATATTTTAATCTTTTAGATTCTGCTTTCCTTCTTGACACCTGGTACAAACAGATTGCGGACCCAGATTTGTGAAGTTTTGGATGTGGACCTTATAAGACAACAAGCAGAACACAATACGGTTGATATTCCACAACTTGGAAGTTACATTATTAATATAATGTCAAAGTTATGCGCTCCTGTCAGAGATGATGATGTTAAAAACTTGAAGGCAAGCGGAAACATTGTGCAAATGTTACGGTTGGTATAAGGCTTTTCCTTTTCCTCCTTGTTAATGTGTTTTGAAGGTTAAAGAGATAATAATGTTTCGTAATAAAAGCAGCTCTAATTAATCTTCATAGTATTTGGACTTTGGAGAGTGTTATTTCAATTCTGTCAGAGTTGTAGTTCAAGAGTAATTCAATGACAAAGTCTCCCCCTCCCGCCCCTTTAACTGATGTAACACTGCTCAGCCAGAGCAGAAGGGAGGTGCCCAGGTAGATTGTCCCTCTCTGCGATCTTCAATTAAGATAAGGGAAAAACCTGAAAACCTTGTCAAGGGGGGCAGGGCTTTCATTGTTCTCATAGGAAGAAGATTGTCCCCTTCTGTTATCTGTCTGGTCTATGGACTGCATTCCACATCTGAGAAGAGATGGCTTACACTAGGTAAAGGGGCGGGAGGGGAAACTTTGCTTGTGAATATCTCTCAAACCATAAAGGGTTGAGAGATAAGACTTATATCGTTCTTCATGTTTTTTAATGCCTACAAAATAAAATAAAGATAAAACAAAGTATTACTATCCCTTTAAATATCACCTTACAACAATTAGGTGATTTTGGAAGAGTTTAAAAAAAAAAAAAAAAAAAAAAACTATATGTTAAGTTTTAGCCTTTTTTTTAAATGAACATTGTTAAGTTATTTAACTTTTGCGAGCAACGGTGTTTGTTTATGCCAATTAACCTACTCTGGATGCTCTTTCAGCCCTATACTAATCCCCTTTCTCCCATTGCCCATTCCATTTACTTGTAACTGGTGATAGGGGGATGCACAAGACCTTATCTTAGACTATTAAAATAACTAAGGTTCTTTCCTCTGTGTCCAGTCCACTGCATACTGTGGGTAATTGGCTCTGCCTTCCAGCTACCTCCCCTCTGCAGTTATTTTGGTCCTACCAAGCTGGAGGACGGAGGCTTTGCCTCTCTCTCACGCTCTCCCTCCTACTTAGAAGAAAATAATTGTTTTTATTTTCTTTATGTGGTTTGCCTAACCGCAGTACACATTCAAGATCCATAGACCTGAAACCTCATGTTTGCTGGATCCGGTTACTCTACCGAACTCTCTGTGCTCCTGTGGGCATTGGGATCCTGGCCATCTGCACAGCGCTATGCCCGGTTTCCCCCTGCACCATCCAGATCAGTCTGCTGCTGGAAGCATGCAAGGCCCTTGAAAACCGGAAGTGCCACGATATGCTTTCAATGAGTGGAACCGGAAGTAACATGCGGCAGGCCTCTCAGGACAGTTAGAATACATGTGGATGGCTCCTTGGAACTGTGAGTAGATTATTCTATTACTGTCTTGACGTCTAGTATGTGGGCATAATTCTATTTACAGGTTATTCCTCTCAATGTAGCCAGACTTCCTTGTTTCTGTTATTAACATGTCTTTAGCAAGAATCTACAGGGGACAGCCTAAGCCCTCTGAGTCTTCTATATAAGGCAATTAGCTATCATACTAATTCTGCGCAGGTTCTAAGGTCGGGACTCCCCTTTCTTAACCTGCTGAACTATATACAAACGACCTTAACCACAGTGAATTACACAGGCAGCAGGTGGTAAAGTTCCTGCTCTTTTACAGGGATTGTTGTGAGATGGCTCACCTGGCTAAAGCACCAGCTATTGCATCTGCTCCAACCTTGGGATTGCAGGCCTAGTCCTGCCACAGTCACCTCCAGTCTTTCATGAGTGAGATGAAATGAGCTGAGGACATCCCTCTAACTGAGAGACAATCTCAGTCCTTCCTGCTATAATACTTCTCTCATAGCCAGAAGCATTATGCTGGTATTATCGATTCAATACAAGAAGCAGTAATAAATGCCCCAAAGCATCTGGTCCAGTGGAAGGGCACGGGATCACGGAAGACACAGGCAGTTTCTATATTGACCGGACAGATGGTCTTGTCAGATAATAATTGTACATTCCTGGGTCTGTCACAGGTCCAGAATGACCTGAAAGTTGGCAATGCAGCATTCATTGATTACCAGGAAGCTAATCCACACATCCCAGTATGTGGTTCTATCTAGTACATGAAAAACAGAATAAAAGACATGCCCAGTCTCTAAGAGATTTCAACAGATGTATTCCTTAGCAGACAAGGGTAGTTCTATTTTTGCATACCCCAGATATGTATGCAGCTATAGCTCTGAGGTCATGAGGAACATCCATATATCCCATAGGTAACAGGCTGACTGGGTCCTTAAACGGTTACCTCTTTTGGGCTGAACCTGAAGAACACCTACCGCCATAGAATAAGGGCTTTGTACCTTGCGCATATGGCTACCTGTGTTGAAGGAGAAAATTGAGTCTTCGGTCTCCTGAGCTCGAATACTTCCTGTCTGCAATCAAACATCATCTATTCATGAGATGCTGACTGGACAAATATTTGGCTAGCAGACTTCTCATCCCTTATCAGTTGCTGCTGAAGGGCCCTGTAGATCAAGGCATGAGAAGAAGATCCTTCTTCTAAATAGCAGACTGGTGTCCTTTTCATGTGTAGAAACAAACTGTTCAGAGACCAGTTTGAAGAAATTATGCAATCAAAAGTACAGCACCAGTTAGACCTGGTCTGTTCAGGACACAGACTTTTTGGGAATTCTCCCCAGAAGCAGGGATCTGGAAATTGCAAAGATTCCAGAAAGAAATGGAAGTTCCAAACATGAAGCCAGCCTTTCCCCTTCTCCACCTCCGGTAGTCATCAGGTCAGATGGGTCAGGGAAATCCTACAAAAGGGTATGCTCTGGAATTCAGTACTATCACAACACATTATAAAAAGGGACATCAATTCTGAGACAAAAATCAAACACTCATAAGATAAATCCGTGTATTCGAAATCTACTCTACCACGTCAGAGGTTCAGGGGCCTCTATCCAACTCCCTTTTTTTTTTTTTTTTTTTTTTTTTTTTTTTTACCAAGCCTTCTGGAGACCTACGTCTCATCTGTGATGCCAAGAAATCCTGCCATGGGGCCTGGCATCAGCTCAGCAGGTCTTCACACAGATCAGGACTATTGCAATGGCTGTGCTGAGACAAGCACCGGAACAAACCAATTAAGTATCTGGATGACATTCAAAGCATAAGATCGTCTTCTAGGAAATCAATCAGCAGCACAAACATTTATCTGGATCCTTTGCCCAGATGGGGCTAGATTGTTAAGTGAGTAAGAGCTCCCTGTTACCCTCTGAAGACCTACTTGGGCATCAAGTTCACTGCCATTCAGAATCAGGCCACATTATGGCAACATCGTCTCTTCAGCGGGGGTACCACATCCCTACACAAAAAACTCCACCGGGCAGGGGCTTCTCAAGACTTTGGAACCCCTGTCCTCAGTATATCAGATCCGGACATGAGCCAGAGTATGATTTCACCTAGTTCAGGTGAAGAACCGCGGCTACTAGAAGGAGAATCCTTCCGATCAGTTCCAGTAGATTCCCCTAATTAGGTAATCCAAGGAAATACTACCCTGATGGACTCACCCAGACACCTTAACAAGCAATCACTCTCTGATAGAAGGGCAGATTCTATCTATGTATATCTGCAGCTTCTGTCAGGACTGAATTTGGAACCAAAATATTGTCCAGGGAAAGTGGACAACCTGGAAATTCAGCCCTGGCGATAGGGAAGTCCCTCATGTTCTTCAGTCCCAGTATAGAGTACGCAGCAGTACTCATCAGGTCAGAAAATATCTCGGTAGTTCAGTATCTTCTAAACCAAGGAGGAATCACAGCAGCATTCCTCAAGTCAGCTGGAGGTCCAGGCAAATTACTAAGCTGCAGGTGAGTAGTTCCAGGAGAAAGAGACCTGCACAAAAGTATTCAACGCAGTTGCAGCCACATTTGGAGACCAACCAGTGGATCTGATGGTCACACTATAAAACGGAAGATGCCTACCCTGTTTCTCAGAGGGTATGAACCCCAGGTCCTAGACCTGGACACCCTTCGGATACCATGGAACCTCCATCTGGTATACCTATTTCCACCTCTGCCCATGCTGTTAAAGGTAATACAGAAATAAAACGAGACAGGTAAGAAGTCCTTCTCATAGCACCGGAAGGGCCTTGGAAGCCTTTGTATGCCAACATACTGCAAGTGTAAGTCAGACTTCCAATTTTTCTATAACATAATTCCGAGGTTGCTAATCCAGGGACATCTGTTTCATCCTGATCTGGCCTTCTTCTGGCCTAAGACCTGGAGGCTGAGTAGCAATCCTTCAGTCTTCGGACATCTCTGATCCAGTCTGAATTACCATTCCTACATGGCATGAGACCATCATCTACAAAACAGGGTCTATCTTACATAGGTGGCGTCTTTCTGTGTAGCTGGCACGTCAGTCATTACAGCCTCTACAATACTTGGTTTCTTCACGCAAGATTTCTGAGGGATTTAACCTTCTTCCTCGTAGGTCCAATTATCTACAATTTCAGCAATCTTAGATACCCACTTTTATATTGCATCAATGTTGAGGATCAAGCCAGTCGTATGTGACACCATTCCGACTTGGACATTAATTTGGTCCGAAGGCAGTTATGCTTACTCCCATGCCTGGTGCCATTAGCAAACGTCTCTCTGAAAAGCCTTTCTCTTACGACTGTCCTTCTCACAGCTGTTACATCAGCCAGATGACTGAGTAAACTGCAGGTCTTAAGTTATGTTCCTCCCTTTCAGGTGGACAAAGTGGTCTTTCGACCTAGGTTGTCTTCATATCACAGTTTCACCTCAACCAGACATTGTTGCTTCTTTTGTTCTAATCCAGCACCTCCGCTCAAGAAGAGACTGCATTAATTAGATATTATTCACTGCCTTCAACAGTACCAGCTACGGCACAAGTCTGACTTATTGTTTGTCCACTGTGGACAATTCAAATGTTTTTTTTTTTTTTTTTTTTTTTTGCTGCTTCCAAGCCCTGAACTTTTTAGTTGGACCAGGGACTATATCAACTGGCTTAGGTCTCAGCCAACCAGAGACCATTCTACTTGTGCCAGGTAGGCATCGGGGGGCACAATAGGCAGCTGCATCACCAGAAGGACTTTGCAAAGATGCCACTAGGTCATCAATCTATACCTTCTTACAGATGTGCTGACTCACTATTCAAGCATCAGATGATGCTAAGTTCGAAAGGAAGGTGCTTGAAGCAACCTTTCCTGTCTGAGCTTCCTCCATATTATTCCCACCCATTCTGGGGTACTGCTTTGGTAAGTCCCACAGTATGCCGTGGATTGGACACAGAGGAAAAGGTGAAATTTACTCGCTGATATTTGTTTTTCCTCTGTGTCCTTCCACAGCAACCCTCCCTGTTGGTTACACGGGTATCTGTATCAGTTCCATTGGCTGCCCAGTCATCTGTTGGTATGCGGACTAGTATGCATATTGGTGTTTCTATCTCTAACCTCTTGTATCTTGCAGTTTGGACAACTGTATAACTGCAGAGGGGAGGTAGGTCAAGGAATTTATTTGATTTGGTCCTACCAGCTGGAAGGCAGAGCCAATTACCCACAGTATGCCATGGAAGGACATAGAGGAAAAACAAATATCGGTGAGTAAATTTCACCTTTTTTCTTTCCATTGGAATGAAGAGAGTGTAATTGCCACCTTTCACTTACTACCATGCCTTTATATGCAGAGGGTGGTGTTCCCTGCGTTTTGCTTATACATTTAATCACTTTTTATACTATAGAATGAGGGCTGTCGTTGGCCTCATTTTGTTCTTGGGTGGCTTTAACTGCTTTATAGAGAGAGGCAGGGAATGTGGGTCCTTGTCTGTCCATGCCACTTTCACATGACCAGAGAGATTCTCTGATACTTCTGGTGAAAGTTTCCACTAGAGTTTAAGGCCACGTCACATGACTGGGACTTGAGTTGATTTTCAGAGTAGAAAGATGGTGTTTCACATTTTGGTTTTTGCCTTTGATGAAGTCCGGTATATCCGGACCAAATGCGTCAGACTAGTTTAGATTGGGGGAATGGAATGGTGTTTAGAAATCATTAGAACCTAATAGACCGACTTGTTTCTCCTTAATAACGATTGATACTGTGATTGAATTACAAAATTAGCTCGCCGACTGCGTCAACTTTAATTAGACTGCAGACACATGGTATGGTGTGCTGTTACCCTACTAGACCAAAGAGCAATATGAGCATTAACTATTGAAGATAGAGGGCCATAAACGCCAACTAGCTGCTTTCAACTTAAATTGTACCTAGATACAGAACATAACAACAATATTTACAAGCCACTTTTAAGGACCAATTCAGGCACCAGCGTCTATTAGCAGTCATGTGTGGTCATAGGGTTAGCTGGAGTGATACCCAACTTACACTCTGATTAGCTACTATTAACTTTCACTTGAAAGATAATTTTGTCTTTAATATATTAGGGATATAAGAGGTGTAAAGTTCGAACTGTGTTTTTTTTTTTTTTTTTTTTTTTTAAGAGACTAAGGCTGACCCTAGTATATTTGCAAATGACCAGTTGACCGTATTAGTCCGTATTAGAGGACTATGGTCTGAATTCGGAGCACCTCGCTTCGTTTTTAGCCGCGGCGCGGGCAGTCTGTACTGCGCATGACTGCAGCGCGAGCAGACATCTGTACTGCGCTTGACCGCTTCTGACAAACATACATTAGCGAATTATTATATAGGATTGTCCATGTATCACAGGTTAATTTTCATATTGATAGTGGTCCTGTTCCTCTTATATGGTTATTTATCTGTTATCCACTAGGCACCTACATGTACTAAGGTGCTTTAACTCAAATTACTGTTCAGCTGATGCTAAAATAAATTCTTGTTTATATAATGCAGTGAAAGCCTCCCAGGGACAAAATGAGTGAGAGGACCCCAGGGAATTCCCTTTCTCATTCTGTTACAGCTAGAAGTTATCATAGCCTATATAATAATTTGCTAACAAGGTTTGTCAGAAGCCATCATGTGCAGTATGCACAGTAGAGACTGCCCGCGCCGCGGCTGATGCAGAGCGGGGAGCTCCAAATTCAGACCGGAGCCCTCTCTGAGAGGACTCCTGTTTGAATTTGGAATGCCCTGCTTTGTATCAGCCGCTGCGCGGGCAGTCAGTACTGCGCAAGACTGCAGCACCGCCAGTGTTGGCGCATGAACACGGGCTTTAAAACTAGTTAATAAGCAGAGTGAATCCCTTGTTCTGTATCCAAGTCTGCAGTAATCTTCACCATTCCACCGAAGAAAAAACAAGAAATTGTTGATTTTAATAGACTGGAAAGGAGGGGATATCTGGGACTACCGCTCCAACAGATTCCTGTTTACATAATAGGAGGGATCTAGGGACATGAGCAGAGAAAGGGGTATTCCTGGGAAAGTAGAATATTAAAGATGCATGAACAGTTTTTTACACAAAATAGTTGTGACTGAAATTTCTTTCAAAACTATCCAAGTTGTTATATGGGTCATTTTTAAATGGGAAAAATATTGGTTTGATTAATTTATAACATTTATAAGGGCTTATATAGAAAGGCAAAAAAGTTCAGTTCTGTAGCAAACCATAATTAAAAAAAACACCCTTTTGATTTAACGATTTTGAGTGCTGTAGGTATGCAATGGCACTCAAAGGGTTAAATGGATATTTTAGCACTTTGAGTGCAATGCATTGCATACCCCTCTGGCACTCAGAGGGTTAATGTCTTGAATGCTAGAGAGGTCTCTCTTGCATTGAACGCAATGTGCTAGAGACCCCTATAGAATTCATATTGTTAACACTTTGAGTGCCAGGGGGTGCAAAATGTACTCAAACAGATAAAAGTATAATTTGAATCAGTTGGAGGTTTTGGAATTTTTATTTGTCCCCCATGATGCAGTTGGTTGGCCCCAGAATTGCTCCTCATAACCCTTTGAGTGCAGAGCAATGCGTGGAGTACCCCTCTGGCACTCAAACGTTAAATTTTCTGCAGATGACCCTTAATGTTCAACACTGTAAAATAAGTAGCTTTTTCAGTTGATAATTACACTTACTTTAGTGCATTTAGTGAATAGAAATGTTATTATTACATTATTATTTTAGGATTATATACATATATTAATATATTTTATATGCTGGCTTTATTCATTTAAAGAGCAACTCTCTACAGCTGAGTAGGAGCCATTTTTCAAGTCAGCACAGTGAGGTCCTGGGTGTCTTACTAAGCCTGCCCCATAGGCGCATGCTTGGTAAAATGTGATAATTTGCCTTTAAATAAATAAATTTAAATTTGGCCTTTCCCAGCTTTGCTCTTGTAAATGTGGCAGGTCCCATTTGGTTTTAGAGTTGTCTGTAGTTCAGCTTGTAGCTGCTGTATTTACAGGCAATATCATTCAGCCTGAAGGTCACTTCCATAAATTCTAGGAGGACCAGTTGCAGAGTTATTAATAGGATTTCTGTCATCGGCTTCTAAATTCAGCAGTGTAATTGTTACTCTGATATTTTTAGCTCTCATGAATTCACTTCATACAGATTTTATATTTATATGCTTTTTTAGTACTGTGTTTTTGTTTTCAAAGAAATACAAATGTTATCCCCTTGGGTGCTAGTCATTTGTAGCATCCATGGGATTAAAGGAACACTAATACTAAATATGATCTAAATTATGTAACATTCACTGGTTTCACTAAAATGCATGTTGCATCTTAAAAGGATGTAAAGTGTTGTTAAATTGCATGTTTTTTTTGTTTTGTTTTGTTTTTTTTTTTTGTTTTTTTTTATCAGGTTAGGGAAAACGATTTATTTGCACTGCAGCCTTCCTGCTATGTTTATATTATAGACCAAAGCCACTTATCCAGGCATTAAGTGAGGCGTGCAAAAGGAAAGACTTCTCCCAGCCTGCTAAACAGAACATATCTATATTGACAAAGTTTGTCTGTGAGTGTGTGCACGCGTGTATGTGTCTATACAGTATACCATTGATGTATTCATGTTTTTTTTTTTGGGGGGGGGGGGTTGGAGGGGAGGAGGGGTTAATTTTTTTTTATTATTTTTTTTTTTTGTCCCCCTCCACAGGAAAAAAAGCCTGTGATTTTTGCATGTCTGTGTGTGAGTGCATGCATCTGCTCTTGAATCTCCACCATACAAATCTTAACTGTAAACATTGCCCTCATCTCAGAAAGATGTGCCTACTCTTGATCTAGCCCCAGGTCAGAGAAAATCCTCTCACGTTTTCTTTCTGTTTTTTTTTTTTCTCTACAGTGATGTTTTCCATGTTTTAGATCTCATGAAAATGGACATGGTCAATTACACCATCCAGAACATTAGGCCACAGCTTCAGCGGCAGTTAGTGGAGTATGAAAGAATAAAGTTTCAGGAAATTCTGGAAAAAACTCCAAGTATGTAATAATGTTTTTGTTTTGTTTAGAAAGTAGGGCTTCTGCATATTATTATTTTTTTTTTTTTTTTCATTTCTTTTGGGAAAAAAGAAAAAGTATATACATATTTTGGGAGTAAGGCTGGAATACAAAAATGACAATTTTTGTCCTGGAGTGGAGAACCATACGTTATCCTCAGAGCCAGATTAAGACCACAAAAGGCCCTAAATGGGATACTAATCTGAGCCCCCATTCCCATAATTACAGACCACGCATTGGTGGTGACATACACCAAGGCCACCTGCATGATCACAGGCCTTCTGCAGTAAATCACATACCTGTGCTTATTGCTGCAACTTGTGACTAGGTCCCTGACTAACAGCAGCCTCCTGCTTCATTACCATGACTTAATGATGGCATTCCAGTCATCCACTTCCTCCCTTACTCACTGATCCTGCTCAGTAATGCATCCCCTGGCACTGAAAGGAATGTGTCAATAAGTGTATTGTTAAGAAAGCAAGTGCCCAAATTTCATATCTTAATTAGCATAGTCTATAAATCTAAATAAATCAAAAACTAATTTTCTAAAGAAGAAATTGCTAATGCAACAAGCTCTTTCAAAATAACTACATCTGGTTTTGTGTGATGGGGTCCCTTTGACAATTAGATGAGTGTGTAACGCAATGGGTTACCCACCCTTCTGGCCCTCAAGGGGTTAAAAACAAAAACACTGTTTACAAAGAATATGGGATAGAAATTCAGTTTAAAAGCAGGGATAAAAGCATTGGATAGCAGGATCCAAGGTCAAGGAAACATAACCAGGAGCTGTCCCTGGAAATCAGGACCATTGGCAGCCTGGAATTGTCAGTAGAGGAAAAATGAAGCAGGTGAACTTTCTGTGCTCGGCATGGAGTCCAGCACGGCTGTGGGGGATCCCAAACCCTCCACTACACTAACTAAAGGCAAGGAGAAGCAGAGGTTAACCCCTTGAATGCTGAAGAGGTCACCAACACATTGCTTCTCAATGTGGTGGATTTATTGGCAAGTACAAAAATCCCCTTTTCTGTTACATCCAGTGGGGGACACAGGAACTGTGGATGTCCCAGAGCTGTCCCAGATACACAGGGAGCGAGAGAAAACAAAAGAGTAATACAAACAACTGCTGACTGCAGAACGTTGCATCTAGAACAGAGGTTCTAGATCCTATGACCTCAGTGGCCACTTACAGGCCAGGATTTAGGAATTTCCCTGCTAGAACACAAGTGTGTTGATCAGAGGCTCATTCATATTGATTAACTCACCTGTGCTCTTAAAAGGAAATTCTCAGATCCTGGCAAATACCTTTCTGGCAGTCAAAGGGATAATATAAATAAAATTCCACATTGAGAGGTACTCTCAGGATTTGTCAATATGCCTGAAATAGTTTGTTTATTTCAGTGTTTCTCAAGACAAGTAAAAAACAGAGAGGGCTGCCCTTTTGTGCCTTCCACAGGAGTCAGCCACATTACCATGATCACTGCACTTTTTGATGTCATTAAAAGAAACATAACAAGGCTGATGTTCTAAGAAAAGTGGAGTAATTATGGGGCACAATATGGGGAACTATTTAAAACAATACTTTAAAGTGTGTCTTGGAGACCTGTACAGCATTCAGCTGGTTAAAACCCTAGTTGGTTTTCCATAGAATTGCACTTGCTTCTTTCTACATCAGCCTCTCTGATAAAGTACAATACCATGCTATGGGAAAAATGAAAGCAGAAATTGTTTCATGTTTTCCACTGATAAGCATGTGCCTATGGCAGTGAAAAGGAACAGGAACAATTCCATATAATATTTACTAAATAAGTATCTGCAGTCTAATGTCCACTCAGTGAAGAATGCTTAGGTAAAGTATGATTTGTATGACAAAATGATAAAGCTGGAAATGCTGGATACACACTTAAAAACACACGTAACAAGCACACACGCAGACATGCACTTAACTCAGTCTCCAACACCTTCACACTGGGACAGACATAGATGTGCACACACTAACACATTCATGTGCAAGATAAGGGCTACATACCTACCTAATTGTCCAGGTGGGTGGTACTTCAAATTTGATCTAGCAAGGAGTTTAATTTGGCTGGTGGGCGGTTGACACAGAGAGATGTTCTGTTCATCAGGAGGGAGGGGTCTTATTAATTCAGCTGGTGGGAGGGAGGAATGGATGAAACTTCCTGGTGCCATACTTTCTGTGAGCTGAATAGTGAGTGGGGATACTTTAAAGACTTAACACACAAACACACACATTCTTTTGCACCTTTCGGTGTCTGACAGAGGGAAGATAGTCACTCTTCTCCAAAATAGAGCTCCAGATTCTAAATGTAATCCCAAGTAAGCCAACAATAAAAGGAAAAATAGCCATGTGGGAGATGCCAGAGCTAGGTGCTCTGTTACATATGTTGTATCAGTAGGCTACAAAGGTAAATGTATAGCATTTCTACAACATTTGAACTTTCTAAGAGTCCATTTATATTGCATGATCTGACTATCCTTCCTTGTAGATGCCCTCAATCAAACAACAGAATGGATTCAGGAATCACTTAATGATGCTCTAGAAAAGAAGTCTAGTGAAAACTCTTCTGGTGCTAATGGAGTATCGAAGGACAGTCTGAGTCCCACATTGGTGCTTAACAGTGGTTATCTGAAATTCCTGCAGACGGACTATCAAAACGTTATACCAGAGGTACTTAAAGAAAATAACTTGTTAACCTCATTCAATTGGTGTAATTTTACTTAAACAGCAGGGATTTTTTGAGAAGTGTGTTTTTGTAAGTGTACATTTGTCTTGGAGAATTGTGTGTGCTAGGTCAAATCCCTCAAGAACCAATGACGTTCCTGGCACGTCAGGGGTTGGCAATCTATAAGGACCAATGACGTGCCGGTACCATCAAGGATTTCAGGGCTCCCCGTGCAGCTGTATGCTGTTCAGGGACACCTGAACCAGATGCACAAATAAATTATAGAAAAAAAAAAAAAAATTCTTGGTCCTTAAGTGCAACAGTCCTAGATAGGTCTCCAATGTATTACTTCAATCTCATTAGCATTTAAAGTGTTAATCAGCTTTTTAATTATTTTTTTTCTTCATCAACCTTTTTAGGATTTTCATCCATTATGTTATAACCTTTGGTGAACTTGAGGGCTTCATATGTGGCTTGTAGGGTGAATCTGTTTGCCTAACACTTTATGACATTAGAAAATAGTTAACTATATTGAGTACCAGAGAAGCATGCAAGGCTTTCCTTTGATGTGTTACACACCTCATTGGGAATAAAATGGTTAATGGAAGCAATGGAGTCACTGTTTTCGTAAATGGAAATATTACTTAATATGTAAAAAAAAAAAATTATCATGCTGAGTAAATAAAAGTAACTCCCACAGCTGAGAGATTTTATTCAAAACACAAATATGAATTTTTGAGTGCAATACATGCATGGCCTGAAATTTAAAGGAATAATAATGTTTCAGAAAAACAGCAGCTCCTACTAATCTTCATAGTATTTGAGCTATGGAGAGTGTTATACTCTGAGTTGTAGTTCAGGAGTAATTGAATGATAAATTATCCCCCTCCTGCCCATTTTACTGATGTCGCACTGCTCACCTCAGAGCAGCAAGACTGTCCGGATGGATCACAGAGACGGTGAACATAAGGAAAAACCTGAAAAAGATGTCAAGCGTGGGGCAGGGTTTTCTTATGCTCACAGTAAGAAGATTGTCCCTTGCTGTTGAGCTATCTGGTTCCAGGACCAGATTCCACATCTGAGGGGAGGTGGCTTATACTTGGTAAAAGGGGCGGGAAGGGGATTCTTTATCGTTCAATTACTCTTGAATTACAACTCCAACAGTATTGAATTAACACTCTCCATGACCCAAATACTATGAAGATTAATTAGAGCTGCTGTTTTTGTGAAACATTACTATCCCTTTAACAGTGGAGCTGTTGCTACAGAATCCTATGGCGTTTTATTGTCAACTGACCATACTTTCCTAAGGCTTTGTAGCAATAACTCCACCATAATATATCAGGCCATGTAGGTACTGCACCCAAAAATTGCTAATTTAAGTTACAATTACTTTTGAATAAAACATATCTCAGAAGTTCTTTTGTTTTACCAAGCAGGATAAAACCTTTCAATATATTTTTGTCCATATTAAGAGATACTGTCACTTTAAATGTTTTCTTCCTGTTCCATTGCAACTACTGATGTACCAGAGTAGCCTAAATTGCAATGCATTATATCAGGCACTGTTATTTCAAATGCATTTCACCTACCCCCCCAAAATTTAGATCTTCTCCTAGTCAGAAATTCCTAAAAATAATTTGCTTATTTGAATCCTGAAATTTCTATGTAACTTTATATAAGTTTCCATTGTTTCTGTATTTGTGTAAATATGTAGCTTCTTACTGTAAAAGCCATCCAGGACATACTTGAAAATGAGAGAAGTTGCAATGTATTCTTCCTGTTAAAACATTTTGTAAATAAATACATTTATTTATGGTGCATATTTTATATATTCTTTGTTCTATTAACTTTGTTGTTTTCAGTGGACATTAAAACATTTGATTTATTCTCTTCCCTCACCCAGACTCTCATTGCTGATGAAATGCGCATTCAAGAGTTAAAGTACAAACTACATCAAGTTAAACTCGTTGCTTGCGTGTGTCTGATTTCCCAGAATGCAGTGGGCTCTCTTTGTACTACTGGGTTTACAGAAAAAGTAAAGGAGATTACAACGATTCTTCTGCAGGACATGAATAGCAAGTAAGTTGCAGTTTAAAATACCAGCAAAAACTATTAGCCTTTTAAAGGCCAGAGAGGCTGCAGTACATTCTGAAATAATGCATTGGACACCCCTGTCGTCAGACTTTAACCCCTTAAGGACCAGCGGTCCTGGGTGTGTTGTCCTTTAAGGACCACATAGGAAAGTTTGACACACCGGCACACGTAACTGTGTCGGCACGCCCTTGTGCCGGCACACTGAATGGGGGACTGATAGTGACCGCTCTGGTCTTGGAGTGGTCAATTTCAGTCCCTGCTACTACTCGGAGCAATCCAGTAGGAGCGCTGTGAGTAAAAAATAAGTGAAGTGTCAGGACCTTTAAAGTTAATCTGTCATGCCTAATCTAAATTTTTTTTTTTTTTTTTTTTTTTTTTAATTCTAATTTTATAGAGGATGGTATAGGATGCCTAGTAAATGTGAGCAGTACTATTATTTATTGACTTACAGGAAGAAGTTATGAACTATTCCATGGTATTTTAATTTATTTATTTATTTTCTCTTCCCCTAAAATCCTTTGTTAAAATACAAATAAAAAACTGAATATTTTGTCACTTTATATACCATTTGTTTGTCTACCTTCCCTCAATTTACATACTTGTGTTTATTCCAAAGAACAAAATGTACATCATAGTTCTCTGCAGTGCTGAAGCAACAGTGTAACTGTGTAGAGGAGGTAGGCTTTAAAGGGATAAAAGCAGCTCCAATTAATCTTCATAATATTTGGGTCATGGAGAGTGTTATTTCAATACTGTCAAATAGTTGTAGTTCAAGAGTAATTGAATGATAAATTTTCCCCCTCCCGTCCCTTTTACTGCTGTAACACTGCTCAGCTCAGTAGCTGAGTAGCAGTGTAGTGTCCAAGTGGATTGCAGAGAGGGACAATCTTCAGTTAACATGAGGGAAAAACGTGTATAAACCTGTAATTGGGGGCATGTCATGAGGAGAGGGTATGATCCATAAATAAAACACAGACATTTGTTTGGGGATAACAGACCACAGCTTTATTTATTTATTCACTCACAAAATTATTATTGTATTTATTCAAATACATAACCATTAATCATTAACCAATGATAATTCCTTAACTGACAGTCCTTGCCAATCTACCTTCCTTGAAACCAAGCATGGCCAAATTGTCCGGGCTCATGCTAAATCTCGATGTTCATCAGCACTTACAGCTGACTCCACCATTCTTCAGCACTTACAGCTGACTCCACCATTATTCAGCTCTTACAGCTGATTCCACCATACAATTACTCCACTGGCTATCCACTTTAGCTTCAATGGGTAACGTTAACTCCCGCAACCTAAGTCCGGGGCAAAACTCCCAAAGGGCTTCCGCCCTAACTTTATCACATCAGTTATCAATTTCTGCAAACCATTCAAGGACTATCCGCCCACCAGGCACGCAAAGCACACCACACGAGGGAGGGAGGGGGATGCTTCTCTTTGTCCTTCCTTCCCCCAAACAGCAATCTACTTCCTGTATCAAACCTATTTAAGCCTTTTCACTAAACTCCTCCCTATTACACTCACTTCCTGCCTGGATCAACCCTCTCTATGACATGCTTCCCCCTCCTGTACCCTGCGGGCTTTCACTGTTCTCACAGTAAGAAGATTGTCCCTTGCTGTGAGCTGTCTGGTCTGTGAATCAGATTCCACATCTGAGGGGAGGTGGCTTACACTAGGTAAAAGGGGCAGGAGGGGGAAACTTTATCATTCAATTACTCTTGAACTACAACTCTGACAGTATTGAAATACAACTCTCTATGGCTCAAATAGTATGAAGATTAATTGGAGCTGCTGTTTTTGTGAAACATTATTATCCCTTTAGGATAGGTCACTACAATGAATTGCAAGTGAGAATGAGACTGGGCTGATCTAGGTAGAATGATTGATTGGTAAATGGGTGGATTTAAACAACTACTGTAACAGCTAGCAGTGACTATGCAAGGAACACTAAGCAAAAAAAAATGAAATAGATTGATATACATGTAAAAATCACATACCTGGATAATTAATGGGAGCCCTGGAAAACTCAGAAATCTCTGCTCCCCCAAAGCATATGCAAGACTAGATTTTAGTCCTCAGAATACAAAAATAATGTTCCTTTAAATGCTATGCCTAAGGCAGGCATGTCAAACACACAGCCTGTGGGCTGAAAATGTTTGGTCCGTGGCCCCAAAGCCAGCAGTATGAGGCTGTCCATAGAGAGAAACCTTTGTAAGGGCCCTGCAGCCCAGTACCAAAGGGTTAAAAGTCCCATTTCAATCAGTAGGATTTTTCTCTGTCAATTTTAACCCTCTGAATGCCAGAGAGGTGTCATGTAATACCTCACAACTATACATATGCAAATGTAGCACATATGTAATGAATAATGTGATATGATTGATTTATTTTTAAATATTTTATGCACTAGTTCTCTTTAACTTTTATTTTTCCTAAAGTACTTAGATAAGCAGGACCGGATTTTCCAATAGGCAGACTAGGCACCTGCCTAGAGCTCCAAATTTTGAGGGGCACCACAGCTGTGCTGGCCACACCCACTTTCTGTATTGTGGGTGGGGCCAGAGCAATCTTTGTGTCCATATAGTAGCTTATACAGCCCTTTACAGGCTATTATTTAACCCCTTGGATGCTAGTGAGATCTCCAGCGCATTGCAGAGCAATGTGATAGAGATGTCTCTAGCAACCAAGGGATTAAATCTTTTATGTCCTTGCTTGTTGTAGGCCAAAGGTATATTCTGTGCCAGGAATCATTGAAGGAGACTGGTGGGGTGTGTCCATGGGTGGAGCTAAGAGTGCCCAGAGTGCCTTGCCTAAGGGAGCTTGGAATGTAAATCCTGCTCTGTAGATAAGGGTTTATATACTGTGATAATGTGACGTGAATTTGAATGAGTTTTACTTTCTGTTGACACTTTTTGGAGTTTTTTATTTTTCTTCCCTACTGGGCTAAAAGGGTATTTAAAAGGGGTGGTGTGCACTGTTCTCCCATAGCTGTTCAATGTGGTATGACCTGTGCTTACCAGAGATTCTCTTTTATTTATGCTTCCAATAGAGCAATATTGTATTCTTTTCAAACATATTTCCACACAGACAGTTCACAGATTAAATCACAGACAGTTTCTTGCTGTTCTTGAATTTTTTTATATATATATTTTTTTCTTTCTAGTTAAGTTTCCTCCACTGTGTTAGGTGATGTCTGCAACCAGTGTTTGTGAAAGTGAAATCACACGCAGCAAATTTATTGAAATGGCACTTAAAGGAGCAGTATTTTTTTTTTTTTAATTAATATTTATGTTATAGGTTATGAGCTTTTCCTGCCATCAGTTGTTTTATTCAAAATGTATAACTGTTCATATAAATAGGAAGTGAATTTACTGTGCGCTTACTTCCTGATAGTTCAAACTGACAGGAAGTGCCTATCACATTCTATGGAGAACTGCATGTCACTGACTTTCCTCTCCATTACAGTGTAATAGAAAAACTAACTGGAATTTGACCACTAGAGAGCATTTATAATGTAAAAAAACATTGATGTAATAACTATGGAAATATGCATCTCTCTGCAGTGGGAGTACTCTTATTTTACTCAGTAGGAAAAGCTCTACAATATATATTTTTTCATAAAGTTTACTGCTCCTTTAAACTGCAAACACCATAATAAGTAACAGCACATGCATGAATACAGGCTTATTATTGAAGGTGTTAAATTTTTCTATCCCCAAAACATTTTAGTTTATGTAACATTGCTCTGATCCAATATAGACAGTTGTTAATGTAAAGACTCATAATCATGTGTCGCTATAGGCGCAGTCCTTCATATCTAGGAGCTGCAATGTGCAACCTAATTTAGTTTTCTGTTTAAAAAAAAACACTAAACCTGCTCTACTTATAGTCCAAGATTTAGGTATCCTATATAAAAATTTGCTAAGGATGTTTGTCAGAAGCTGTCATGCGCAGCAGAGACAGCTGTGTGCGCAGAGGCTGATATGGAGTGGGGCGCTCCGAATTCAGACCGGAGTTCTCTCTTCGTACCTTCCTGGGACTGCTTGGTCCCAGGAAGGTGCGCAGAGAGGTCTACGTTCTGCACTTGGAGTGCCCTACTCCGTATCTGCTGCGGCACCGTTGGGCAGTCAGTACTGCGCATCACTGCAGTGCCGCCAGTGTTGGCCTGTGTACACGGGCTTTAAAACAAGTAGTAAATAACCAGGTGGAAATGAATAAATACAGCATCTCCAGAGTACTAAAAAAGGTTCTGCTAATTTCCAAAGTCACTAGTCTGTTATTATATATAGTAGAGTTCTATGGCAGTCCATGTATTTAATAGTCAATATGAAGATGAACGTTAGATGAATAAATGGAATAAACAAAGTTATGAAAGTTACATGCAGATGAAGTAATGGATGAAGAAATCTTGTTAGTGGATAAGTAACTCATTCAGTGACCCCACTTAATCCTGGTGCTGCTCAGATCAGGGGTGTCCTTGTCACACCAAGGAAACCACGAATCTGCAGAGTTAGCGCAACAAGAATAAAAGGAAAAGAAGAAGCGATCTAAGGGTAGTATGTTTAGTAGATACAGGATATAAAATCACAATAAAAAAACCCCTTCTCCCATTTCACTAACATACTGTTCATCTTGGTGTTTAAAGCGTCTCAGGGGTCCCTGCCCTTTACTGCCATGATACTGCATCCTCACGAATCCTCTTCAGTGTGCTGGGATCGTTGTTTGGCCAGCGCTGAGGTTCTGTGTTTAATGCAACAATGTATCTTGATGTAATCCAATTGTTCAGATGCTCTGAATAAAAAGTCAATATCTATGCTGTAGAGACACGGCTGATGTTAAATATGTATGAGGAGGTATTGTTGCTATAAGTAATGTTGTATAGTGGCTAAATACAAGCCACATGGAGTTGTAAAACACTGAAGCAGTGTTAGTCTGGAGCACACGGCTACACTGTGCTGAATGGGAGGGTTCCCACAGGGGGCAGTGAGGGACCCCCGCAATTCAGTGTGCAAGGGGGAGGGGAGTAAAGTGTGTCGTGGATGTCACTTGATGGGGGGTAATTTATGCTTTACTTATTATGAAATTGCGATCCCTTCCCTCTACCTCATTTTCTTCATGATTATGAAGCTCTCCCATAATGTCCAACTCTTATAGCTACACATCCAAAGGTTGACTACGCCTGGCTTGGAGCCTGACAAGCAAACCTAGAGTCATATGCAGACAGTGAATAGAGCCGTTCTGAGCCATGGGGATGGGTATGAAAGTCTCATTGATTTGTAAATGGGGCTATTAAAGGGATAGTAATACCTGAAAATAAGTTTATTTTATATTGTAGCCCTTACAAAACCATGAAAAATTATATAAGTCTTATCTCCCAAACCTTTATGGTTTGGGAGATATTCATATGTAAAATATAGTATAGTTCACTTTTCCTTGCTGTTTCAGCCAAGTCTGCCATCTAGTGGACAGATTTGGAATTCGGTCCACATAGCAACCGGCAGCTCTTTAGCAGTGCCGAGATCACGATCTTTGAAAAGAACTACTTAACTGGAACTATCTACAAAGTGTGCCTGGCTTGAAAGCACACTTTATAGACCATTCCAGTTAAGAAATTCTTTTTAAAGATCATGATCTCAGCATTTCTGGAGAGGCACAACCGGTCCCGGGACCGGATTCCAAATCTGAAGGGTGGAGCAATGACATCACTCCAGGGGAAACTTTACTTCTGAATATAAAGGTTTGGGAGATAAGACTTATATCATCTTTCATGGTTTTTTAAGGGCTACAATATAAAATAAACTTATTTTCAGGTATTACTATCCCTTTAACTCCTTGTGTGTTAAAGGGATCTCCAATGCATTGCTCTGTAAAGTGTTGTATACTCTCTAGCATTCAAGAGGTTAAAAGCCACATTTCACCCTTTAAGGACCAGAGGGGTATGCAACTCGATGGGTTTATTCACTAAGGTGTGATAAAGAGTTGATGAAGTAGAGAAGACTTCTCCAGTGATATAATTTCTCCACTTCCTGTGTTATTCTATGGAGCCAATGCACTAAGATTTCCTAAAGCCGAACTTTCAATAGATTAATATAGAACCCCAAATAATCATTACATTAGCAATATGCATAGACCTAGTTTTATTCTCAAGAATAATTGCCATATTAAAGAAAACTAGAACCTTTTTTGCAGACAGGCAGACATCTTGAAGAGCCGGCATGTCTGCGCTGTCTGTCCCCTTCAACTCCACGACTGGCGAGTTGAATACTTTTGTGCCTTAAGGCACCAGAAGGGACTGACCACGCAGACGAAGAGAGCGCCTACTGCAAGATCCCAGACAGTGTCTGACTGCATAAAAGGATATATTTTTCATTAAAGGAGCAATTATTCTTGAAAATAAAACTAAGTCTATGCATATCGCTAATGTAATTATGATTTGGGGCTCTGTATTAATCTGTTGAAAGTTCCGCTTTAAGTTTTGGAGCTCTTAGTGCATAGTCTCCATAGAATAACACAGGAACTGGAGAAGTCTTCTCCACTTTATCACCTCTTTATCACGCCTTGTGAATAATCCATATGGTCCTTTAATGGTTAATCAATATGATTTTTTTTTTTTTTAAATTATTATATTTGTAATCTATGGTGCAGCTGGTTTGTCCTAGAATTGCTCCTCTCTCTTATTGTATATAGCTCCATGTGTCTAGAATGGAACAATTAACCCTTTGATCGCCAGAGAAGTATCCAACACATTGCAACACACTGTGTTGGATACCTATCTGGCACTCAGAGGGTTAAAGCACAAAGAAAAAGAAAGTCATGTTATGTGTGTCGGTGGTTAATATTGTGTTTTCTCTCTATCATTCTATTTTCAGGACATTTAATTTAAAAGAGGGTCTCAGTACCTTAAGCATTAAGATCTGTTATGAGATGAACAAGTCATTGACAGAAAGAGGCCTATCGGCACTTACTGCTGAGGCACAGGCTAATTTGGTGGGACAGATCTGCAACATCAGTGAAAAAGATCATCCTATTTACAACCTGATTGGTAAGTAGAATGTTCGATAGCATTAATGTAAGGGCTGCATGTTGAAAGAAATATGGAGGAAATTCTGGGGCAAACCAACTGAACTATAGGGGAGAACTGAAAAGGCAAATTGCTTTTAGAAGGGGATTTTAAACGACAGTGATGTCCCATAAAACTTGTTACAGTTCTGTAGAGGATGAAAAAATAAGCTTAATTGTGCAAACCCTATCTCTCAAACTGCTATGGTTTGAGAGATATAAGCATTGAAAGTTCCCCCCTCCCCTTCTACTGACGTCAGCGTCTAGCTGACAGCAGGAGATCCTGGTCTGGGGATCAGCCTGTGGCTCTGCAGCAGAGCTGAAATCGCGTTATTGCAAAATAATTACTTCATTGGAAACGTCTACAAAGTGTGCCTGGTTTGCAAGCATACTTTGTAGACCTTTCCAGTGAAGTAATTCTTTTGCGGTAACATGATTTCGGCTCTGCTGCAGAGTCTCCTCGTGTCAGCCGACACGGATCTCCTGCTGTCCGCTTTACAACTGACATCAGGAGAAGGGGACGGAGGGGTGAATTTCAATGCTTGTGTGTCTCAAACTATAGCGGTATGAGAGATGGGGTTTGCACCATTAAGCTTGTTTTTTCGTCCTCTACAAAACTGTAGCAAGTTTTTATGGGACATTACTAACACTTTAACCACTTGAGTGACCAAGCTCCTCTAACACTTTGCAAAGCACTGTTAGAGGTACTTTAGTATGGCTATTGAGAAACTCAGCTCAACTGGAAATAAGATAATTACCCTTTACTATTGACTGTTTCACCCCGAAAAGCATACACTTTTTTTCATTTGTCTTGGATAAAGAAAAAAATAAAGTTTTAACAATGTATACCTTTTGAATGAAGTATCCCTTACCACTGGAAGAAAACTTGATTTCCTTGACCCTTTGAGTGCCAGAGGCATTCAGTGCCCCTCTGGCACTCAAATGGTTAACTGTGAGTGCCATAAATTAAATAGTTTTTCCTAATAAAATTACTGCTTGCACACTCACCATATGTAATTTGTGCACTGTGATGCATCTGGACTGATCTATAAATGTGAAGTGGAGGAATTGTGGGTAAGCCAACTGCACAGCGGGGGAAAAAATCCCCACTGATTTTAATGGGGATTTTAAGTGTTGGAGCATGGGCATCTGCAGGGACGTGTGCCCCCCCCCCCCATGCACTTGCCCTCCTTCCTCATAGGGGCAGGATGGGCTGGCCTGGGACATATTCTGGCTCTCCCCCTCCGAAACATTTTGTGCGAATGCCCTTGCATTTAAAGTGATAGTAATTTTTAAGTATTACTATCGCCCATCTTGTAGCCAGTAAAAAACTGAGTTAAATGAGGCCAGCAGCATCTCTTAAACCTTTATGGTTTGAGAGATATCTGCCTTCAAAGTTGTACCTTTTGCCTTTTCCCCTGACGTCAGCGTACTAGCTGACAGCAGGGGAATCCTCTCCTGGGATCAGCCGGCAGTTCTGCAGCAGAGAAGAGATTGCGTTAATAGAAAATAAATCCTTCACTAAAAAGGTCTTCTACGTGTGCTTGGTTTGCAAGCACACGTAGAAGACCCTTTTTAAGGTAAGAATTTATTTTTTTATTAACTCGATATCGGCTCTGCTGCAGAGCCAATGATGGTCCTGGGACCGGATTCCCCTGCTGTCAGCTAGAACGCTGACGTTAGGGGAGAGGGAACATTGAAAGCGGATATCTCTCAAACCATAAAGGTTTGAGAGATGCCTCTGGCCTCATTTAACTCTCAGTTTTTTACTGGCTACAAGATGGGGGATAGTAATTTTTAAGTATTACTATCCCTTTAAGACCTTTCTAGCATTCAAGGGGTTAAGGTGGAACAGTATAAAGGAAGGTATGCTGGTAAGGGTAATATCACCTCTTCCCTCTGAACCAAAGAAAAGACGGGGGGCTGCAGGGGAGAAGCCCCTGAGGGCGGTATGTGGGCTTCCTGTTGCCTGTCAGTGGGGTATCGCAAGAGTTTCTTAACCACGGTACTTCTTACCACTAATTAGTGCTTCGTAATGTGTCTGAGACCTCTTTAGCTGTCTAGTGGTTAATAGCCCCATTTAAATCATTGGGATTTTTCATTTTCCCCCTCCACTGCAGCAGGTTTGTACTAGAATTGCCTTTATACATAGCCACTGCATCTTTATGTGCATCAGATCTGAACTACAAATAATGATTCCGTTTATTTTACAGCATTTTTGAACCCTTCATTTATGCTTCATTTCTTAATTATTTTTTTTTTTTTTAATATAGAGAAACGAATCCACGAATACTTAAGCACATTTCTCTGTCTTCCTTATCCTTATAAACGCGTACCTGTAATGCCTGGAGGCCTCACTTCAGTTCATACAGAAATGGAATTTATTGCGTTTCATTACGCCAGCATTGTGAATTTTAACAAGCAAGTATATGGACCATTCTATGCCAGTATTTTTCGGAAGCTGCTTTTCAGTGAGACATCAGACAAAAAGACCGAAGCCGAGTCATCATGAAAGACATTATTAAAAAAGTGCACATAAGTCATTTTTAATAGACTGACAAAGTAAAGAAAGCACATTTTTTTTTCTTCAGAGGGAGTTAGTTGAAAGTTGTGGTTTTTTTTTTTTTTTTTTTGTTTTGTTTTGTTTTATTTTTTTAATGCAAAATTTGAATCCGTTACTAGTAAGTCCTGCATTCTGTAGCAGTGAGCACACTCCTTTTTATGACTAGCAAGTCCCGAATTACCATAAAATCTTGCGTATAATATACACAATTTTGCCCCTCTTCACCTTATGTGAAGTGGGGGGTGCGTATTATACATGAGAATAAATTGTAGAAAAAAAAAATAATATCCATTGTCACTGCTTCCCGCCCTCCCCGCTTACTGATATCTTCCTCCTCTGTCCCTCTGTAGTGCAATTTCCTCAGCCTGACAGGGTCCCAGTGGGCGGCATGCTTCCATCTCCTGCCCGCTTTCAGTATAGCCCTCTCAGGACCTCTTCTTTGTAGCCAATGGTAATGCCTTACCAATGCGCATAGCTGTGTGCATTGGATCTATTGTATTGCCCTGCAAGGACCTTGCGGTCCTCACAAGATATTACCATTGGCTACAAAGAAGAGGTCCTGACAGGGCCATGCTGGAAGCAGGCGACAGATGCAAGCGTGCCACCCACTTGGACCCTTTCAGGCTGCCGCGTTTGCACTACAGAGGAGGATATGGGTATGTGAGTAGGGAAGGAAGCAGTGGCAATGGAAATTTTTTTTTTGTGTGTGACAGGGGAAAACAATGGTGTATTATACACAGGTGCGTATTATACTTGAGATATTACAGTATGTAGCAGTGAGCACGCTCCTTTTATGACTAGTAAGTCCCACATTCTGTAGCAGTGAGCACGCTATTTTATGATTTGCAAGTCCCACATTCTGTAGCAGTGAGCACGCTCTTTTATGACTAGTAAGTCCTGCATTCTGTAGCAGTGAGCACGCTCTTTTATGACTAGTAAGTCCTGCATTCTGTAGCAGTGAGCACGCTCTTTTATGACTAGTAAGTCCTGCATTCTGTAGCAGTGAGCACGCTCTTTTAATGACTAGTAAGTCCTGCATTCTGTAGCAGTGAGCACGCTCTTTTAATGACTAGTAAGTCTTGCATTCTGTAGCAGTGAGCTTGTTCTTTTTATGATTAGCAAGTCTTGCATTCTGTAGCAGTGAGCTTGTTCTTTTTATGATTAGCAAGTCTTGCATTCTGTAGCAGTGAGCACGCTCCTTTTATGATTAGCAAGTCCTGCATTTTGTAGCAGTGAGCGCACACTTTTTATGACTAGTAAGTCCTGCATTCAGTAGAAGTGAGCACTCTCTTTTTATGTTTTGCAGTGAATGGCAGGCTCCTTTAGCAGCGATTATACAAGCTCATAAACTAAGATGAAATGAAGTAATTCTGCTGCAAACCACAGGGCAAAAATGAAAATTCTTACTGATTCTAAATAGGGGTTTTAACCATTTGAATACTAGAAAGGTCTCCAGCATGTTGCTTTGTAGTGCAATGGAGACCTCTGTAGCATTCAAGGAGTTAAAAGCCCAATTTAATCAGTGGAAATTTTTGTTCCCTATGGTGCAATTGGTTTCCCCAGAATTCCTCAGTGTTTATACGCAAGGCCTAATGCCTCAGTGCTAAAATGACATACAGTAAATATGGAAATAAATGAGAAAAGTAGTAATGTTTTATTAGTGCATTTATCTAAGTGTTCAGTTTAGAGAACCATGTAAGTGAGTAGTTCACTGGTGCTATGACCATTAATCCACAATTCTACAGACATCTTCATTGTATCACTGTCCAATGCATCCAAGCTGTTAAATTCTGTTCCTTAAAGGAGAACTGTACCTTTAGAAATAAGCGGCTCTTAATGTCTTTAATATAAAAAAAATAAAAAGACACTAACCAAGGTGGAGTCCTTCACACAGAAGTCAGGTATATTTATTAATATATTTTGGACATAGTAACTGCAGTTGCCTGTATTTACTGGGTACCGTTTTAGGTCTGTAATTAGTTCAGAGTGCTACACAATAAACTGTTTTTGTTTGGGTTTTTTTTTTTTTGTTTAATCAGTCTGCATGAGATTAGCCATGGAAACAGCCTCACTCATGATTCTAATGGGACACAAGATGGTTCTCAGTATAGTACTATGTTCAGTTACAGAAAACAGAGTTCAGATAAAAAAGAATACAGTTAGTAAATGTACTTGTCATTTGTATGAAAGGCACATTCCTAAACAAGCCCTTCTATGTAACAAATTAGTCCCTTATTTTAGTTGTAAACTTACCATTAAATACAAGTAATAATGATTGCTCTGATCCATGGATTTTTGTAATATATACTGACAAACCTTATGAAGGAATAGGTGCTTTGTTTTTTATGAAATATATATGTATATTAATCTTTGCCCCCAGCAGGTCTACCAAGGCCCAGAACAGAGTTACTGAATTAGGGATCGTGGATTTTTATGTGGGGCAGAGTTTGATTGGTGACTGTTGAGCAGAAGGAGGGACATTTTGAGAACAACCCTCCTATTGGCATCTAGACCTATACACTACAGGGAGAACTGGGCCCTTCTGCCTGCTTCCAAACAGGAGCTACAGCTCCATTTTGGTGGCGACCAAAGCGGCTGCATGCCCATTAACTGTCTCAGTATTGTGAGTTTTAATGTTACTTAAAACACACACAAATATTTTATTGTAGTTTATAACCCGAGACTATACTGTAGTTAATTTTTCAAGTCATGGATTCTGGGCAACTTTTAATATAAAAGAAGCAATACAATTTATGGAAAAAGGTAATAAAATGTGAAATGACAGTATCTGTTACACATTTATATCTGACTATTTCAGGACGTGTATTTAATAATCCTAAATACAACTTGCAAATTAAAAGACCGAGGTGTAAAATTAATTTTGTGTGTGGAATTTAATTTCATAATCCATATCATTCAAAGTGATTAAAATTAATTAAAAGCTGAATAAACATTGACAAATATACATATAAATAATGCAAATATATATTTTATATATTAATAGCTGGAAGTAAAAGTTAAGATGCTAAATTAGGAAAGAGGAAAAACTAGTTCTCGTTAATCCTTTGCTTTCCTGAAGGTTGTTAATTGGAGAGCTACATGTTATTCCTCTTGCACTTGGATGATTAACCCTTTGAGTGCCATAGGGGTACGCAACGCATTGCTTTGCAATGTGTTGCGTACCCCTCTGGCACTCAGAGGGTTAATAAACTGCAAACCTATTTATAATCTAAAACTGTTGCCCTATCTCTTCACTACCACTGCTTATTTTTAAATCTATTGTTTGGCTACTTGAATTTAAAGGGTAATCACTTTACAATGCATTAAATATATTTCTAGCAGTCAAAGGGCCCACACATAAGGAGGTTTACACATTTGAAAATCTGTAAATAGTTAAGACCTGTAAATTATCATTTTGTGGAATTTGCTTTTATTAAAATTACATTTTTTTTACGTTGATGGTGTCATGGCACTTTTTCACCTTAAAATCCTGCTCATGGACAATAGCACAACACGAATATGACAACTGTAGCAATTTAAAGGCCAACAATTGTCATGACATTGTCATGCTGGTAGATCTAGTCCTTTGGGATTATACCTTCCAATGAAGTCTGGTTTATTTTTGTGCCCTGGCTTCATAGCCAGGTAGCTGAGCAGGAGTCTGACACTTTTGGATTCTGTATGAACTGCAAGTAAAGCTCTTGGAGCCTGAACAGCAAAACCTCAAAGTATCACAGTTCATTGATATCATGGGATCAGGCAGAGGTGTGACTGGTCAATTGTTTCACTTACAGTTCACACAGAAACACAGTGGGCTCAATCCAAATGTTGGAGACTGCTGTTTTTTCTGCCGACAGCATTTTTTCCAGCACAGTGAGCTATTCAAATGTCTGTGCTGTGAAAAAATACCTACAAAAAAAACACCGGGTGGTAAACTTAAGAGGTGTTTTCATCCACTGAAAAAGAAAACACCGAAAATATAAATTCAGATGTCTGCGTTAGCCATGAAAATCCATTAAGGGACTCAAGTTATTGCAGGAAAGTTAAGACCTACTTTTTTTTTTTTTTTTTTTTTTTTTTTTTTTTTTTTTTTTTTTAAACTTGAGTCCCTTATTGCAGAAACTTGAATGCAAAAAAAACCTAAGTCCCTAGTGGATGTATTGATATGGGGCCCTAATCCTCATATCAATACATCCAAAGTATGAAAAATGTGTCAGATGTTAGTAGAATTATCCCCATGAGTGCCAGTGGGGTATAATTACCCTACCGGCATTCATAGGGTTAACCCAACTAAGTTGGGTCCTCTTCTGTCCTTCTTTCTTCTTTTCTGTCTTCTTTCTGCAAAAAAAAAAGTTAACTCCTATGCATAAATATCCTACACACTAATACGTAGTTTAACCCCTTGAGTGCTAGAGTTATGCAAAGCATTGCAAAGCAATGCGTTGTGTACCTGTCTGGCACTCCAGGGGTTTAACTATGCAGTAGTGTGACAGGTTTGTAATATAAAAATGCCCCCATGCATAGTAAGTTTGTCTAAGTTAAGCCAAGTAAATTGTATTGCCATAATAAAACGTCCCAAAAATATACATAACTTTTAGAATTCTAATTGCTGTCTCTGCCTCTGTGTGCGGCCTCTGAGGTGGCCCGTTCTGCTTTGAGGGAATTGGAATTGAGACTGCACCTTATATATGGGCAGTCTTACTTCCAATTCTCACAGCCATTGGCTGAGATATGTTTACGCACCTCCCAGCCAATCCACTTTGAGCGGCTGTGCTTTAAAGGGATAGTAATACTTCATTTTAACTTTATTTTATTTTGTAGGCATTAAAAAACATGAAGAATGATATGTCTTATCTCTCAAACCTTTATGGTTTATGAGATATTCACAAGCAAAGTTTCCCCCTCCCGCCCCTTTTACCTAGTGTAAGCAATCTCTTCTCAGATGTGGAATGCAGTCTATAGACCAGACAGATAACAGAAGGGGACACTCTTATTCCTATGAAAACAATGAAATCCCTGCCCCCCTTGACAAGCTTTTCAGGTTTTTCCCTTATCTTAATTGAAGATTGTCCCTCTCTGCAGTCTACCTGGGCACCTCCCTTCTGCTCTAGCTGAACAGTGTGACATCAGTAAAAGGGGAGGGAGGGGGACACTTTGTCATTGAATTACTCTGGAACTACAACTCTGACAGAATTGAAATAACACTCTCCAAAGTCCAAATACTATGATGATTAATTACAGCTGCTTTTATTATGAAACATTACTATCCCTTTAAACTATTGGCTGGGAAGTGCGTAAGCATATCCCAGCCAATGGCTGTGAGAGAAGATAGAAGAGAAGAAAGAATGAAGATAGAAGGAGACAGACAGTGTATGACAGATACGTGTAATACAGATTAGGTTAACGATCAGTGTTTGACAGTATGTCAGACACCGATCATTAGTTTGTTTGTTTTTTTCCTTTGAAGTTCCCAAAACTGCCGGTATTTAGCAGCGTTTTGTGAACTTAACGCACAAAACGGGTGCTTGTCACAAGACCATTTTTGTGAACTAACATCCGTTGTGCTTAATGACGGTAGGACATTTGAATACCGACCAAGATATTTTTTTTTGCCAGTTGGTATCCATTTTGCCCTACCAGCATTTGTAATGCCAACATTTGGATCGAGCCCAGAGTGTTGCTTAACATTTTGTGTATTTCTTTAATCTGGAATACCTTACAGTCATAAAAAGGCTGACACAGTGTTTCACTGTAGTTTTGTTCATCCAACAAGATCAAAAAAGTGTCTGGCAATATATTGTTGAACCTGGTCATATAAAATATATACATAATCAAAGTGGAGTTTTTCACCCCCCCCCCAATTATCTGGAGTTTGGTTATTTGGGGCATTAATCTTTAAATTGAACCAGTCATAATTAACTCTGGCCCAACTTACCTTTTATATACCATATATCTGGCATGCTGATGAGACCTATATCTGCTTTCCAGCCAAACTAGTCTTCCTCTTCAGAACCACTGGGCTCAACATATCCCCATGCTGCCATAAGTACTGTATCGTTTACTCCAATTCTGAGTGCTAATCTTTTACACATGGTTAGTACATCTAGTTCCACTGAAAATATCCAACTCTACTTTCCCCTCTGAATCAGAGTGATGACCTACCATGCAAACTTAATGCATCTGTAAACGGGCCTTAGGCCGTTACTGGGGCTTCGAAGCATCGGACTATGGGCTTTGGGCGAACCCTCGAACTAATGGCAATACAGGGGCGTACGGACACTATTCGAAACCCGGGACTCGGGATATTCAAGGCTTATGTCAACGGGACTTGAACTGTCGGTAACGGCCCACGGGGCCTCGTACAAACCGCATCGTACCTTACCGGGATTAGCCACTCAAACACTCGAGGGTTCCTGGGGGTCGGACAGAAGGCGGAATAGCTTGGGACTATGTATCAGCCTTTGTTCCTCAAAGATGTGTATTGAAACTCTTTAGGACTGTACCCCATGCGGGGTACTAATCACATCACGTCTGACCCTTTATGTTCTCTGTTCCGCCCTACCAGAGATTAATCCACGGGATGGCCAATCAGATATTGTGTAGTACCATCGCTCCCCTGTTCATTGGCCCTTAGTGAAGCCTAGCTTAGCATAGCTCACCACTCCCCTGCCCAATGTTCTTTTGTGAAGTTCATGTATAAAAGTGTGTGTTGTTTGACAATAAAGTTGGATTCGTTTGGAGTAAACTGACTCTGTGTTTACTTCCTTGCTGGATGGTTTAAAGAGTCCCCTCTGACTCCCATCCTTCACAAGCAACTGAGCAATTCACCATCTACATCGGAGACTTCGAAGCCGACCCGCGTATCATATCGATCATCTCCGCTCCTGGCCTGCTCTACGATCGTGATCGGACCATTCTCGTAGCCTTGACCCTCGAGGAGAAGCTCCGCTCGAAGGTGACCGATTCCTGGGTTCGAGATTCGATTTTGACACTCCGCTGGCGTGGCCAGACTGAGGAGCTCGACATTTGTGTAGCCGACCTCAAGAGAGAGATCCCCGGGCACGACTGCCCAGGACTGTCCGGTGTCTTGGGTTTCCATTACACTGGTGGCAATCTGTCGGATCGAATTGAAACCAGCTTCCAGGGGGAGATACAGCTGCTGGCTTGACCCCGGTTTCAGCAATGGGATTCGAGGTTCTCTCTCAATCGAGGTTTCACACAGCATCTGAGACCAGGCTGCCTGAACTATGGCACACACCTACGACAATGCAACTATGGTATCACTAGGAGAGATGGGGATCCAGAGAGGCCGAGACTTGGAAGGGCTAAGAAAGGATCTGATTCAGCTGCTGCAGGAGATGGACTAGAACGATGCCGAATTAGCTCGAAGCACACCGTTATCGAGGGATTCCAGTCCCGTTCGACGTCGATCAGTCGACAACCGACATTCATCTTGCGGTGGCCGAGAAAAGCAGCACCGGGCTCCCCCTGACACATCAGTCGGATTCCCTAGGGAGATAGTATCAGATTGAGGCGCACACAGTTTACCTCAGATATAATGCAACAGCTCTGGAAACTATGCGGGGTTAAACCCCTCCATACCACACCCTACCATCCCCACACGAATGGGCTCTGCGAGAGGTTCAACGGAACCTTGAAACAGATGCTCAAAGCCTTCACACAGTCACACCGTGACTGGGAGCGCTACCTGCCCCACCTACTGTTCGCCTACCGGGAGGTGCCTCAGGAGTCCACGGGATTTTCCCCCTTTGAACTATTGTTCGGGAGGAAGGTCCTGGGACCCCTGAATCTGCTCCGCGAATACTGGGAGGGGAAGTGCGACTCTGAGCAGACGCCTACTGTCACCTACGTTGTAGAACTGAGGGAAAAGTTGAAGACCCTTATGGGACTAGCCCACCAGAACTTAGCTCAGGCCCAAGCTACCCAAAAGCAGCAGTATGACCGCAAGGCCCAACACAGAACATTCCACGTGGGTCAGCAGATCTTAGCCCTGTGCCTGGAGAGACAAAATAAGTTGCAGACCGCGTGGGAGGGACCCTACCGGGTAATTGACCAGCTAGGGGACACCACATATGTTATTGGCCGCGGGAATTCACAGCAGGACCAAAGGACCTGCCATGTCAATTCCCTCAAAGCATATCATGCTAGAGAGGAGGCCGTAATGGCCATCTGTAATATGGAGGGGGAAGACCCGGAGGAGCAGGATATCCCTGACTTCCTAGCTGAATCCCAGACCCAGACAAACAGGCACCCCTTAAAGCTAGGGGCCCATTTGAACGAGGTTCAGCAGGGACAGATTGAGAAAATAGTGCAAATGTGGGCCACTCTGTTCTCCCCACTTCCCTGTTCCACTACATTAGCCCAACATGAGGTCCACACCACAGGGTCCGGGCCCCTACATCAGCCAGCCTATCGGGTCCCCGAGTCAGTCAAGCGTAGCATGTGGCAGGAGTTGCAGGAGATGTTAAATATGGGGTCATTGAGCCATCCGCCAGTCCTTGGTCCTCCCCGGTAGTCCTAGTACCCAAGAAGGATGAAACCACCCGGTTCTGTGTGGACTACCGGAGGCTCAATGATCGGACGGTCACTGATGCTTACCCCATGGCCCGGGTAGATGAGTTGCTAGACCGACTCGCTGGAGCTAGCATTGTCTCCACCCTCGACCTGAGCTGATGTTACTGGCAGATTCCGCTGGCCCCTGAGGCGGTGGCCAAGTCCGCCTTCATCACCCCTTTTGGCCTCTACCAATTCAAGGTAATGCCATTTGGGATGAAGAACGCCCCGGCTACCTTACAGAGGTTGGTGGACCATCTGCTGGCAGGGGCCTATCTGGATGACATTGCTATCTTCAGCGACTCCTGGGAGGAGCACCTCCTGCACCTAGAGGCTATCTTAGGGAGGATCACACGCGCCGGGCTCACAATCAGGCCGGATAAATGCCACATAGGAATGGGGGAGGTCCAGTACTTAGGTCACCGGGTAGGAGGAGGGCAACAACGGGCCAAGCCAGCTAAGATTGAAGCCATCCTAAAATGGCCGCCCCCCAGGACCAAGAAACAGGTCCTGGCCTTTTTGGGAAACGCTGGGTATTACCGTAAATTTGTGCCCCAGTATAGCACCATAGCCAAACCCCTGACGGACCGGACCAGGAAGGCCCTTCCAGTAATGTAGGCCATCCTAAAATGGCCTACCCCCAGGACCAAGAAACAGGTCCTGGCCTTTTTGGGAACCGCTGGGTATTACCGTAAATTTGTGCCCCAGTATAGCACCATAGCCAAACCCCTGACGGACCGGACCAGGAAGGCCCTTCCAGTAATGTAGACTGGTCCCTGGCTTGCAAACAAGCCTTTCAGACCCTAAAAGAGGCGTTGGGGCGGGAACAGGTGTTGGCTGCCCCGGATTTTAACAAGACTTTCTTGGTTCACACAGATGCCTCCGACTGTGGGCTAGGAGCTGTACTGAGCCAGGTGAACCAAGAAGGAGAAGAGCACCCCATTGCTTATCTGAGCCAGAAGCTATTACCAAGGGAGACATCCTACGCCGCTGTGGAGAAGGAGTGTCTTGCACTAGTATGGGCCCTTAAGAAATTCCAACCCTACCTGTACGGGAGAGAATTCACCGTACTAACGGACCATAATCCACTGGTATGGCTCAACCGAGTCTCGGGGAACAATGGGAGACTGCTACGGTGGAGCCTGGCACTACAAACCTTTAATTTTTCCATTCAATACCGGCCCGGCAAGGACAATCGTAATGCTGACGGGCTATCTCGCCAGGAGGACCTATGAACTTTGGATTTTCTGAGTTATTCCGGACCCTGGGTTGAGTTTAAAAAGGGGAGTAATGTAACGGGCCTTAGGCCATTACTGGGGCTTTGAAGCATCGGACTATGGGTTTTGGGCGAACCCTCGAACTAATTGCAATACAGGGGCGTACGGACACTATTCGAAACCCGGGACTCAGGATATTCAAGGCTTATGTCGACGGGACTCGAACTGTCGGTAACGGCCGTCAGGGCCTCGTACAAACCGCATCGTACCTTGCCGGGATTAGCCACTCGAACACTCGAGGGTTCCCGGGGGTCGGACAGAAGGCGGAATAGCTTGGGACTGTGTGTATTGAAACTCTTTAGGACTGTACCCCCTGCGGGGCACTAATCACATCACGTCTGACCCTTTGTGTTCTCTGTTCCGCCCTACCAGAGACTAATCCACGGGATGGCCAATCGGATATTGTGTAGTACCATCGCTCCCCTGTTCATTGGCCCTTAGTGAAGCCTAGCTTAGCATAGCTCACCACTCCCCTGCCCATTGTTCTTTTGTGAAATTCATGTATAAAAGTGTATGTTGTTTGACAATAAAGTTGGATTCGTTTGGAGTAAACTGACTCTGTGTTTACTTCCTTGCTGGATGGTTTAAAGAGTCCCCTCTGACTCCCATCCTTCACAAGCAACTGAGCAATTCACCATCTACATCGGAGACTTCGAAGCCGACCCGCTCTGCGCATCATATCGATCATCTCCGCTCCTGGCCTGCTCTACGATCGTGATCGGACCATTCTCGTAGCCTCGACCCTCGAGGAGAAGCTCCGCTCGAAGGTGACAGATTCCTGGGTTCAAGATTCGAATTTGACACTTCGTTGGCGTGGCCAGACCGAGGAGCTCGACATTTGTGTAGTCGACCTCGAGAGAGAGATCCCCGGGCACGGCGGCCCAGGACTCTCCGGTGTCTTGGGTTTCTGTTACAGCATCCAAATCAGGAATCCTATATACTACATGTGCACACATACAAAAAAGGTAATTGCTAGGATTTAGAGGGGCAAGGAGATGCAGGAACTTCTGGCAGCATGGAGCACACGCCAGGCCCTACGGTGCTGAAGAGGAAGACTTCCTAAAGCAAATAAAGTACATTAGGCCCAGGTCATATACTGGGTAAGGTTTTCCCTATAAAACTAACTCTTCCTTCAAGGTTGCTGTGAGGTATAGACTGCATTTGGTTAGTTCATCACAATGCCAAGACTGGTTATTAACCTTCTCTTTCTTCCACTCAGGCACCCCTTCTCTGGATGCAAAAGTATTGAGCATATTGAAAATGTACCCAGTAAAGAGAAAAACGAGAGAGTGCCAAGCTATGTAATATGTTTTAATGCTGTAAAAAGTATTTAAAAAAAAAAAGTACTCTATTTATATGGTCACTTCAGGCGTATGCCATAAACCGCCAAACACAGCATGCAGAGAATTTAACCGCTTGAGGATACCATGTCCAGAAACAACTGCATCTCCCAAAGACAGTTTGAATTCCAAAAAGATTAATAAAAATTAAAATATACAAATGCCTGCATAAATCAATGTGTTTCGACATTTGAAGTTGGAAGTGAAACCGGTTATGGCCTGGAAAGTACCTGGATGCGAGACCGCCTGGGAATTCCAAGTGCTGTTGGCTGTTTTTTTTTTTGCAGATATCTACAAATTAAACGTGCGTGGTACATATCTTCCTATGTGTAAGAGGTGTTTGCAAAAGTGTTAGCTCTGTCTGTGGCCATGCAAGCCTGAATGCACCCAAACCCATTTGAACTTCGAAATGAAGCAGATTATGACCTGTATAATACCTGCATGGGAGACTGCCTGGGAATGCCAGGTGCTATAGGTTGCTTTCTGCCTTGTTTTTCCAGCCATCTACAAATTACATATGCTTGTCGCATATGGATCTTAGTGTAAGAGGTGTTTGTGAAGCCAGGAGCACCCAAACCCATTTTAACTTGCAAGTGAAACAGACAATGATCTGGAAAGCTCCTGGAAGGGAGACCCCCAGGGAATACCAGGTGCCATAGGCTTCTTTTTTTTGCAGTCTTCTTAAAAAAAAAAAAAAAAAGTTTAGTGTGCTGAAATTTCATTGCTAAACGCTCAAAAAACATGTCAAATAATCCTATGCATTCAAAATGGGAAGTTTGAAATTCATGTAAAGGTCTCCCAGTCCTTCATCCATTTTGAAGACTTTGATCCTTTTTTTTTTTTTCCCTAAGGACCACAGAAATCCATTATGATGTCATGGGACTGTGTATTCAGAATGAAGGAAAACTGAAATTGATTCTCCTGTACATAAACTTGCACAACTGTGAAGCAGAAAACTCCACTGCGTGTCTTAATACTGTGCATTTGCCTCTTAGTGCCAGAGGTGCATGGAAGATATTGCACAGTAATAACTTTCAAAGGCTTAGGGCACTCAAAAGGTTGTAAGAGTAATTTGAAGCTCAGATCATGGAACAAAATACAGAGAAAGCCAGCACTTGCCATTGAAATGTTGCAAGTGATATCCCTCCCTATATGCAAATTTACAAGTAAGGAAAGCTTGCAATATTACTCTTCTGTATCGGTTTGAATGTGTTGGACTGCTGGAGGTTCAGCAAAGGCTAAAAATCCATGCTGTTGAATTTTGTTGGATGCCAAAAGTGAGCTAAATGAAGCCGAGACAGCATGCTCGGGTAGGGTTTTGACATATAATGGGAGTGCACAATTGCTGCTCAGACTGATAGTGTTTCTTCTTATTTCAAGGCAAGTGATATGTGCTGCTTGCTGGACTTTGTTTCACAGCATACATGTCACTGGGTGAGCGCTGTGCTTCTAGCTCACTACTGGCCAACTCTTTGCTCTGGGGACTGCAACCCTCATCTTCCTCAGCCAACCAGTCATTGAGAAAACTTTGACAAATCCACTCTTTATTCCTAGGCTATATCTCTCTCCCTTCAATCTACACTTGCTAAACAAAACCGCAACCTATTGGTTAGCCCTTTCAATCACAAAAAGAACAACCCCACCACTTCTTTCTTTATGGGGAGCATTGTTTGAAGCAGGTTTGATTTGACATTTAGGCCTGGGAATACAAGGTGCAGTAGGCTGCTTTTTGCAGCCATCTACAAATTGCATATTCTTGGTGCAGATGGTCCTTAGTGTAAGAGGCGTTTCTGAAAACATTAGCTCTGCCTATGGCCATATGAGCCTGAATGCCCACAAACCCATTTGAACTTGGAAGTGAAACAGGCTACATCCTGGAAAGTACCCAGATGAGAGACCGCCTGGGAATACCAGGTGCTGTAGGCTGCTTTTTACTTCGTTTTTGCACATATCTATACATTTTATATGCTTGGCGCATACGGTCGTAGTGTGTAAGAGCTGTTTAAGAAAGCAGGAGCTCTGCCTAAGGTCATACGAGCCTGAATGTGCCCAAACCCATTTGAACTTGGAAGTGAAACAGGCTACAGTCTAGAAAGTACCTGGATGGGAGACCACCTGGGAATACCAGGTACAGTAGTCTGCTTTTTTGCAGTCATCTACCAATTACATTTTCTTGGTGTATATGGTCCTTAGTAGAAGAGGTGTTTGTGAAAACATCAGTACTGCCTACGTCCATACGAGCCTGAATGCACTCAAACCCCTTTGAACTTGGAAGTGAAACAGGCTACAGCCTGGAAACTACCTGAATGAGAGACTGCTTGGGAATGCCAGGTGCTGTAGGCCACTTTATGCTTTGTTTTTGCAGCCATCTACAAATTACATTCAAAAGTCTTTTGTAGCCAGTTTATAAAAAAAAAATGTAATCTTTAAACTCTCTAAAACATAAAGTTAAAAAATGTTGCACATTTGAAATAGAAACTTTTAAGGACCTGAGGGACATGCAGAGCATTGGCTGCTCATCCATTCTATTTTTAAGAGAGCCTGAAATACATGTAAATGTCTCTTGGGCCTTCATCCAGTCTTGAAGTCTTTGATTTTTTTTTTTTTCCCCCCTATGGATCATACAAATCCACTATGATGTCATGGGACTGTGTATGCAGGATGAAAAAAGCTTAAATTTATATTCCTTTGCATAAACGTGCACAACTGTGAAGCAGAAAACTCCACTGCGTGTCTTAACACTGTGCATTTTCCTCTTGGTTCCAGAGGTGCATGGAATACACTGCATAGTAATAACTTTCAATGGCTTAGGGCTCTCAAAAGGGTGATATCAATATAAGGTAATAACATAGTGTGCATTCACTTAGTGACAGCTAGGCAGGGGTTAAGCTTTGACATGTCTCTACATAAATGTAACGGGAGGGCACAATTGCTGCTCAAACAGATCCTGTTTTTTTTTTTTTCTTTTTCATTCCACTCTTCATTCCTAGGTTGTATCTCACTCCTGTTCCTTCAATCTACACTTGCAAAACAAAATTGCAACCTATTAGCTAGCCCTATCAATTGGGTGTATTGCATGGAGTAGAATTGCTTGACATTTAGGCCAAATCGAGAGCAAGACAATTACACCATACGAGTCACAGGAAAATAAACAATGCTTTGTAATGCCACGGAGACCTCTCTACCATTCATTGGCTATAAAGTCACATTTTCATCAGTGGTAATTTGCACAATTTGTAGCAGTCCACTGATGTGTGGCTGGATTGCCACAAAGCTGCACTGCTATAGCTTTGTGCAGATGGTCCTTAGTGTAACAGGTTTTTGTGAAAAAAAACAAAACTTGCAATGTCTACGGCCATACGAGCCTGAAGGCACCCAAACCCATTTGAACTTATTAGTGAAACAAGCTATGGTTTGCCAAGTACCTGGATAGGAAACTGTCTGGCAATGCCAGGTGCTGTAGGCTGATGGTTTGTTTTTCAGCAATCTACATATCATATATGCTTGGTGAATATGATCCTTGGTGTAAAAGGTGTTTGTGAAAGTATTTGCTCTGCCTACAGCCATATGAGCCTGAGATCACCCACACCCATTTGAACATGGAAGTGAAAAAAGCTATGGCCTGGTAAGTACCTGGATGGGAAACCGCCTGGGAATTCCAGGTGTTTTAAGCTGTTTTTTGCAGATATCTACAAATTACTTGTGTGTGGCACATATCGTCCTGGGATACGAGGCTTAGGTCCGAAGTCGGCTACAGGATCTCATTTGCTGCAGCCGTAGCTGGATCAAGTTGCTGGCCGCTAAATCAGATGTCCAACCCCAGCTGAGCCAGGGCCCTGACCAGGATGAGAGTCCTGCAGACTGAGGGAGAACCAGACAATAGTCCCCTGTATGCAGACCAGGCCACTCAGGTAGCTAGATAAGGTAGGAACAAGGGATGTGCCTAATACCCAATGGATGACTGGCAAGGGCAGGTGGACACCATAGATGGAAAGGTGGTAGATATCGCAAAGTATTCCAGCGGCACACCTTAGTGGAAGATAGGGGGTGCCACAGGACGGACACAAGGTAAGTGGGAGCCCTGTGATAACCCCAAGAGACTTGCCAACAGAGGGGGGAAAGACAAGTGAGAACCGGAGTCCCAGACTCCACAGACAAAGGAGGTCCGAAAGGACACCCTCCCGTGGAACTCCCAGGACTCAAGGAACCTCCCAGGGCACAAAAAGAAGAACAAGCGGGAGATGACCCACACCCCCTACCTACCTGGAATGAATCCGAGAGGGTGACCACCTGAACAGAGGGTGGAAGACTAGACTTCTGGCAAAACCTGAAGGTCCCAACCACAGGAGAACCCCCTACCAGGTGACCAATCCAGGAGGCAGGGAAGTGGAAGAAAACAGCCCTCAAGGTGGTAGACTGCTACCACCAACACCTTAGACCAACCTCCCTAGGCCCTAGGAAGGGCAAGCTGCAGGGGGACAGCAACAAGTGGGACAAGGCCACTTCCAAAAGGAAGGGGAAAAGGCTTGTAGCAGGTCTGAGGCAACAGGGCTAGTGGAAGGCCATTAGGTACAGGAACAGAGGCCTCGGAGCACGCCAGAGGTAAAGACCCCCAGCGACAACGGAACACTACGTAGGCAAAAAGCGGCAGGGGCACAGAAGAAATAAAGCAGCAAGGCGGCCGGGAAAAGGAATGGAGGCCGCAGTAACTACAGGCGACAGTCGCCGGACTGGTAGGCGGCAGGGCAGGCTAGGCCACAGGGGAAGCTAGCGGCAGAGCTGCAGGTCAGAAGCGGCTAGGCTGCAGGGGAAGCCAGCGGTGGAGCCGCAAATAGAATAAGCGGCAAAGCCGTAGGGCAGAAGCGGCTAGGCCGCAGGGAGAATCAGCGGCAGAGCCGTAAATATTCAGTTACCTTTGAACCCTACTAAATCATTTGCCTGCCTTCTGGGTTCTCTGGTGTCGAGGGGGGTCTCACTGGGTGTCCTCAGCCAGAACAAGGCTGATAACCTTGTAGTTGAGCCCCCGGTGATGCCCATTTTTCACCATCTCCCCAAAATCCATAAGTCACTAGAGAACCCTGAGGGCAGGCCAATTGTGTCAGGCATAGGCTAATTAAATGAGCCTTTAGATGATTGGGTGGATCACTCTTTGCAGCCGTTAGTACTTAGGTTGTACAGTTATCTGAGAGAGAGCACTCGTGATACAGAAGATTAATGAAATTAAGTGGTCTCACAACATCACCTGGATATCATGTGATGTTAAATCGCTATATTCATGGCCTGAAGGCTTTGCAATATCATCTGAATAAGTATAGTGCATATTCCAACGAACTGAGAATTTTTGATGGACACAGTTGATTATCTGTGCGGTTTAGAACTGCAACAGTTGACTAATTATTGGATATGGACCACAGGGTAGAGTAATGTAGTTGTCTATTGCTGTCGTGGGTGAGACTTTGACACCACTGAGCTTGAAAAATGCTCTGGATACATGGATTTAAATAACTTACAATCCTATTGACTGTTTTGGGCCTGTTCTGATAAATATGGGAGTATTGAATCTCTTCACAAACGTTGAATAGCGATTGGGATAGTGAGACATGCATTTGGAGCAGGACGTACGTGGTGGTGGTCCGGGATGGCTTGCATTGATATAGATTTGTCTTTGCTTATAGTTTTGGACTCCTGTGCCAGTTTACGCCATATTGCGTGTCTTGAGAGCACTTGGCCACTTTGCCTTTAATTATATTGTTGTTCTAGTGGAGTGACGTGAGATTCGAGGCAAGAGGTGGGAACTGATAGGCCTGAAATATTCAAATGTGATTTGGTAATTTGAGTTTAAAAGTAAAGCCAGTTAGTTTGATACTTTGTGTGTTTGATCATGAGTAAGCGCCGAATGGGCGTAAAACACGTTGATTATCACCATTGTTTGTAACCTGCTCGTATGCACGCCATAATTCTTTTCACTTAGATGCTGAGATATTCTACTGCAGGTATGATGTTTTATGCGTTATAATAAAGTTTGCTGATTTTAAGAAGAAAAGTTTACAGATGTATTCCTGCTAGTGAGAACAAGATTGGAAGTGGTGCAATGATTTTTCTATTGTGCATTTTCCTCTTCATGCCAGAGGTGTATGGAAGACATTGCAGAGTAATAACTTTCAACGGCTTAGGGCTCTCAAAAAGGTGTAAGCATAATGTGAAGCTCAGAACATGGAACAAAATACAGATAATGCCAGCAGTTTCCATTGAAATGCTGAAAGTGAAAACATCCCAAAAATCCACCTCGTTCACCATTACCTCCCCTGTCAATTGACAGCCACTCTGTTGATGTTAGGATGTGGCAGTTTGTATCCACCCATTGCACACTGTGTGGTGCACTGACCACACATGGCAGTGTGGTGGAGGAGAATTGCAAACAGGGCATCAAGCTGTATCTGAGGAGATTCCATCCTGTATAATATGCTAAGATGGTGGCAGGGAGGGTTCATCATTACTATTAAACTGTCTGCAAGTTGTCATGTGTCCTTAGCAGGGTCTAGACAAGGGGTATAGTAACAGCGGCAGTACTTGGTTTCTGGTGTCATGGTGTTTGGATACAGTTGTGTCCCCAGATGTTATTTACACACTGTGCACATTGCAGTTGCTGATGAGAGCCACAGCTCCTGCTCTCAATTGAAAATGTTATTTTCTAATAACAACACACCCATGATTTTGGAGGAGGAGAGGGTGGGGAAGAATTATTGGCCAATGTTTTCTTTTCTCCATATAGACTGGGAGTACTTATTGTGCTGCTACTGCCTGTCACGGAGTGACTAGGAATAACACACTGACAAGTACAACTGAACTTAAAGTAAAACTTTATTAAGTAATGAAAAGGCAGAGTGCAAGGCAACAGGCAAATAAATGACACAGTAGTATGATAATAAAGCAAGTGGCAGTTGACAGTGGCACACCTTCACGAGACCAGAGAGGAAGTGTAGGCACTTTCCTCACACTTCACAGGACAGGTGGATAACAGCCTAATGGCCCTTGACTACCCAGGTAACTGGGTATAGTGCAGAGTACTCTGTATCCAGATAGGATGGCACACCTTCATGAGACCAGAGAGGAACAGTGTAGGCACTTTCCTCACCCTTCACAGGACAGGTGGATAACAGTTGAATGGCCCTTGACTACCCAGTTAGGTGGGTATAGTGCAGAGCACTCTGTACCCAGATAGGATGGCACACCTTGACAAGACCAGAGAGGAACAGTGTAGGAACTTTCCTCACCCTTCACAGGACAGGTGGATAACAGCGAAATGGCTCTTTAGACTATACAGTAAGTGTGAAGCAGTGCAGAGCACTCCCCAGCACTGAGTCGGCAATAAACGGAGCAGACCAGTATCCCCACAGGGGATACACAATAACGTAGCTGATGGAAATAGGCTTAGGCAACATGGACTGGCACGGCCACGGGAGGTCAGACACACTGAGTGACCGACAAGCGCAGCTTCTAACGGAAGCAAGCGCAAGCAGAAGGCACAGGCAGCACAACAACCAACCCGTACAATGGGAAGGTAACGGAGCGCAACGTAAAGGTAAACCAGGAGACAGGCAAGGGTCACACCGGATAAGTAGTAAGACGTCGCCAATGGTCGTAACTGGAACAGGTAGTCGGTGAAGCCAGAGGTCAGAACCGGAACGGGTAGTCAGACGAGCCAGGAGTCAGAACCGGAACGGGTAGTCAGACGAGCCAGGAGTCAGAACCAGAACGGAAGTCAGACGAGCCAGGAGTCAGAACCGGAACGGGTAGTCAGACGAGCCAGGTGATACACAGGAACGGTAAGAACCACACAGAAATAAGCTCAGGTACACTACGAAAGGGCACTGGAAGTGACACATGCTGAGGTTTAAAAACCCTGAGGGGTAGGTTGAGCAATGACCTCATCAGCATGATGCCCTATAAGAACAGCGACATTTAGATAGTAAACAATGTCGCTCCAGGGCAATGACAGTCACAGGCAATCACGGGCACAGTGATACTGCCTCAGGAGCATCACTGGAGATAGTCGTGACAAGTGGAACCTTTATCATCCATCACCCATGTTAGTGCTGTTGGTGATCCCATTCCCTTACAGCTGCCTTATCATCCTGCTGCTTAAACAACTCAGCCAACATGACCTGCTGGCACTAGGCCAGTAGGGCATTTTTTTTGTCTCAGGGCTTGTGCTTTGGCAATTAGCGCAGTAGTTACAGTAATGTGCAAAAGTTTTAGGCAGGTGTGAAAAAATGCTGTAAATATGAATACTTTCAAAAATAGACATGTTAATAGTTTATATTCATCAATTAACAACATGCACAGTGAGTGAACAGAAGAAAAATCAAATATTTGGTGTGATCACCCTTTGCCTCCAAAACAGCATCAATTCTTCTAGGTACACCTGCACAATGTAGGCAAATAGTCAAGTGTATGATTAAACAGTTATACCAAACATAGGCTAATAATGATCAATTTACTATGTAGGTTGAATGCAATCTTTAACTGAAACAGCTGTGTAGGAGGAATAACACTGGGTGAGGAACATCCAAACTCAGTTAAGAGGTTGCTGAAGTTTAATGTCAAAAGTCAAACACCACGGCAAGACTGAGCACAGCAAAAACACACACAGTAGATATACTGCATCAGCAAGGTCTCTCCCAGGCAGAAATGTCAAGGCAGACAGGGGTTTCCAGATGTGCTGTTCAATTTCTTTTGAAGATGCACAGAGAAATAGGCAATACTGAGGACCGTAGACTCAGTGGTCAGCTAAGGAAATTTAGTGCAGCAGATAAAAAAGACATCATTCTTACTTCCCTTTACAACTGTAAGATGACCAGCAGTGCCATCAGCTCACAATTGGCAGAAAACAGTGGGACCATACCTCTGACGTGGAAACAAGGCTAAGCGACTCAACTATGCATGAAAACACAGGAACTGGTGTGCAGAAAAATGGCAGCAGGTGCGCTGGACTGATGAGTCAAAATGTAAAATATTTGACTGTAGCAGAAGGCAGTTTGTTTGCCGAAGGGCTGGAGAGTGGTACAATAATGAGTATCTGCAGGCAACAGTGAAGCATGGTGGAGGTTCCTTGCAAGTTTGGGGCTTCATTTCTGCAAATGGAGTTGGGGATTTGGTCAGAATTTGTGGTATCCTCAATGCCAAGAAGTTCAGGCAGATACTTATCCATCATGCAATATCATCAGGGAGGCATCTGATTGGTCCCAAATTTATTTTACAGCATGACAACGACTACAAACATACAGCCAAAGTCATTAAGAACTATCTCCAGTGCAAAGAAGACCAAGGAGTCTTGGAAGTGATGGAATGGCCCCCCACAGAGCCCTAATCTCAACATCATCGAGCCTGTCTGGGATTACATGAAGAGAGAGAAGCAACTTAGGCTGCCTAAATCCTAAATCCACAGAAGAACTGTTGTTAGTTCTTCAAGATGTTTGGAACAACCTACCTGCAGAGTTACTTAAAAAACTGTGTGCAAGTGTACTTAGAAGGCAAAGGGTTGTCACACCAAATATTTATTTGATTTTGATTTTTCTTCTGTTCACTCACTATGAATTTTGTTAATTAATGAATATAAACTGTTAAAGTGGAACCTTCACTCAAATTGAAGTGCCCCCAATAATTATTCATATAGTGATATGCATACCATTACTTGTATGATCCTGAATAAGTCCAGCATTATTGAGAAATCTTGTTCGGAGACTGGTGGGAAGGCATCAGAGCAGACATCTCGCCTCTTCGGCATCTGTGCGTCTGCACTGTCCGTCCCAGACTCCTCTAGGATTGTTGAGGGGGAGTTGCATTGTACCATAAGTTAAGGAAGTGACTGACAGTGCAGGCATACAGATGCGGCTACAGCAAGAAGCCTGCCCCTCAGTCCCTGAACAAGATGTATTTCTCAATAATGCTGGACTTATTCAGGATCATACAAGTATTGGCATGCCTATCCCTATATACATAATTATTTTGGGGGGCACTTTGTAACGGTTTTTAGGACACTCAGACCAGTTGGTAAAATTTAACACAATTTTATTGAAAGAAAAATAATGCAAAGGATCGCCCTCTACAGGCAGCAGGAGATAATAAACTGTAATGACAGGGATAACCCAAAGGATCAATACACAGAATAAGGTATACACACTATCTAGGAACAGATAATGGTAAAATGTCACAAAGGGTAAAATGCAATAATCAGTCAGTCTCAGATGTGGGGGTTTGGCACGCCCAAGGTGGTAATAGGAGCTGCTAGGTAGATATAGCCAGCACAGAGTTCTTTGAGGTATAATGCCGTAACCAATCTGAGACCAATTCTAGATTCAGCAGAACAGTTACCCGAAATAGCCCCCCCGGGCATACCCAATGTGACAACTGATTCTGTGAGTGCAAGAGTGGATAGCCCCCACGGGCATACTTAGGTCTTAGCCTGAAATGCACAAGCTAGCAATTAGCCCCCACGGGCGTATAACTGGAGAACAACGTTAAAGATAGTTGAGCCAATAGCCCCCACGGGCGTAGACCAACAGGAACCTGCCAGAGCTTGGAGCCTGCCCTTTGCTGCAACACGAGCCAGTAAGCCACAACGGAGTCCACCGGTAAACTGAACGTCAGACCAAGAGCCAATGGCGCCCAACCGGACCAACTTAACGTGACTACTCTGCAGTTGTATCGCTTGAGTCGCCGTCCACACAAGCGGCCGACTTGGCAGATGTAGCACAGCTAGTAAGGCTCTAAACCGAGGAATGAAGGCTTTGCGAGAGTAAGCAGCACTGCAAGGGTTAAAATGCACGTTTAACAACAGAAGGCTCACTATGGTATCGTAGCTCTGCAAGCGTACGGAGGCTCAATAAAGGAAGCACAGCTCAGCAAATCAGCATGGAACTCTGCACTAATCGGAGGCAACCAAAGGGTGAAGTGGTCACACGGCAGTTGGGTAACAGCAATGGCAGAAGAAGAATGTTGCGGCGGCGACAACAGAAACAGGCAGGTCACTGGAACAGGCCGGTAGTCGATCAAGGAGCAGGAAGTCAGCCAGGCTGGGTCGTAGCACGAAGGAGGTTCTCATACAAGCCGGGTCATACACGGGCAGGAACGTCAGCCAAGCCAGGTCAGGAAACGGAGGTGGTTTGCAGACAAGCCAGGTCAATCATGATCAGGAACACTAGAGCGTAGTCAGGACAAGCCGAGTCGGTACACAAGAATCCGGAACACAGGAACACTGCAACAGCAAGACTGGCTCAGAAACACCACGAAAGGGCATCTGACAGGTGTCCAGGCCAGGCATAAAAAGGTCACCAGGGGGAGGGCAAAACCAACTCAGCAAATCAGAGTGTAACACAAGCGAGAGTGACAGGAGGATCACAGGCACTGTGATACACTTTAATTTTAGTGATAATTCCACTTTAACATGTCTATTTTTAAAAACATTCATACTTTGCAGCATTTTTTCACACCTGCCTAAAACTTTTTATATAATCTTAACGTCAAACAGGGTAAAATTTGCTCTTCTCCAATGAAGCCCTTTATATCACTGAACTAACCCACCTCTTCGAGTACTTGCTCTCTATACTATGCTGAAGTCCACCGTCTCTTCACTCTGCACAAGTACTGCTTTGTCACATCTGCAACCATTTTTCTATTTCTGGAACTCATTCTCCCCAATGTATGACTAGTACCCAGTCTTCACACCTTCCAAACCCTTCTTCACTGGCACTTGTTTCATGCGTTGTGTCATGCCTTTGAATTATCCACCCTGCACTGTGACCAAACTTCTCATCTGTGAAATTCACATGTATTATAACTGGGCTCAAAATTTCCACTCGCCACTAGCCAATGACGAGTGAAAATTTAGCCCTGGCGAGTAGAAATTCAGCCCTGGTGAGTGTGCTATGGCTTGCAGTGGGGAGTAACTTTTCAGGTCTGGCTAGTAGCAAAGGACTTCAAATTTTAATCCCTGTATTATGATACCTATTGTTTCTTTTGTTATCCACTACAACTATATTAGACTGTAAGCTCTTTGAGGTAAGGGACCGCTTCCATTTGTCTTTATATACTACATTTTTATTCCTTTTTTAAATTCCTGTACATGTACTGTTCACCTGTGAAAATGATGTAAAGCTGTACATACCCACTGATACTTATACATATATTGTTGATGGATATTTCTCTTTTTACAGAATTTCCAGAAACTATGTTCTGCATGCCTACTGTCTCCTTTTCAAATTGTGACAAAGGGGAAATACCTCTTGATCCAGGAACAAAATCAGTCTACTAGTCATCCAGCAATTTAAGCCCCAGTCCTTAGAAGAATAATTTTGTTGTCTGGAAGCATTATCAAGATCCCACATATATATTTCAGGAAATTAAAGGGACAACACAGACTAATATAGTACATTTTTTGTTTTTTTTCATTAATTCTTTGTGAGAGACGTCTTCAATGCATTGGGATGCAATGCCTCGGAGACTTATTGCATCCAAGGAGTTTAAATTGTGAATACAAATATAACCAAAATTTAAGCAGTAACAATTATGAACTTAATTTCAACGTCTCACCACAATCCTTTAGCATTTTTTATATGGATAAAATATTCAGTATTTTCTTCAAGGAAACTGCTTCAACGCAGTAAGATACAGGCAACCTAAAGCAAATAAGGTTCATCCGCAGTTAAAAATTAAAAGTTACGTTAGGCACTAGTGTCTCCTGGTGGTTTAAAAAGAAAATGCATTTTATGTACTACTGTATTGAAATAATGCCTTTTTGTACTTCTTGAACTAAACAAGCCACGAGCATCAGAAGACTCAGGGGCAATATGCGGCGTGCTTGAGCCCAAGGTGCAACCCATAAGAGCTTTTAAACAAAATATTTTAAATTAACTAGTATACATGGACTCTAGTAGGTCAGTAAGCCTAACCTCCTGGAATGAGAGGGTTCTCCAGTCCCCCTAACATTAGGCCTAAACCCAAAAGTGAAAACACATATGGATATTTTATGGTGAGTAAGCGCTGGGAGCTTTCTTCTCTTTTCTGCTTTTGTTTTTACACATATCTCCTTTAGCTCAACTAAGCAGCTTCTCATTTTATCCAATTTACTCACAAAGATATAAAAACACGTGATTACTTTATTTCATTTCACCATTCTTTTTTCTTTCTCACTTGGCCTAAGACCAAGGCTTTTTTGGCCTGTTCCAATATTCAATCCCCCTTGCCTGTTTGGTATCATCCATTCCTCACATGACTTGTGGGGAAGGATATAAATGGAACATAGTTTTCTATGTAAGCATTTTTCAATGCAGGCCCTCACGGGCCCTGTATCAGGTAGGTCCTCCCTCTACACCTATTTTGTTTTTTTTGTCTTGTTGTATGTCTGTTGTTTTTAATTGCACTACACTGGGACCCACAAGAAATAAAAACATCAAAATGATATTTAAAGGGTCCCCACTGATGCGTTTATTATAACATCTTTCCTCGGAGAATGTCTGTTTTTAATTTAGATAGGGCCTCTATAGGTGTATTAGAGTAGGACTTACCGCAAAGTGAGATACCTTGGCATGGTGGTAAGCTTACACACGGATTGGCCAATTTGTGGGACAAAATTCTCACTTATTTTCACTTAGATTTACTAAGAGTTATTATATATGCTAAATACAGGGCACTTATGTTCACAGTATATAGAGGAGCGCAGGACTGTCTTTTTTTTGTATGTTTTCACTTTTGGGATTAGGCCTAATGTTAGGGGGACTGGATAACCCTCTCATTCCTTACTGCTATCTATATTTCCAACCTCATTCCTATATTTAATTTATAATATGATATGGATATTTTATGGTGAGTAAGCGCTGGGAGCTTTCTTCTCTTTACTACTTATTTTTGTAGTTCATACAACATTCTTTTGTTGTTATCCCTTTGAACATACGGCCCCTAGAAGTATAGTTCCCCTTTACAATCTTCCAGCAACACATATGCATGCAGTGTACTTTTTCCTAGAAGTCCTAGGTTTTCTCACACAAATAGTGGCCCCAGAGCTGAGGACAAGTCTGCTGCTCCCGTCTCTGCAGTGTCCCTGAATGGCAGGATGGAAATGTGGTCACCCTACATCAGTGGTTCTCAACCTGTGGGTCGGGACCCCATTGGGTGTCGAATGACGATTTGCTAGAGGTCGCCTAAAACCATCAGATATTTATATTTCGATTCATAACAGCAGCAAAATTACAGCGATGAAGGAGCAACGAAAATAATTTTACTGTTAGGGGTCACCACATCTTGGGAAATTTTATCAAAGGGTCGCGGCACTAGACAGGTTGAGAACCGCTGCCCTACATAAGCCATCTCTATGTGGAACATTTGACAGTCAACCAACCAGTCTATTTTATTGCAGGGCTTTATGAAAAATAAGCTTCATGGCAAACATTCTAACATGTTAACAGTATTTTTTTCATCTCCTTCGATCTGGCATTATGGCCTGGAAGTCAGATTGAGCATTGCAAAGTTATAAGCATTTAAAGATTTGCGAATAACATATTACTAGTATTATTAATTTATGAATGTCCCTCAGATTCCACAGTGATGTACAACAGTAGATGTTTCATGCAAAATAATCTATGTCAGTACCAAAATGTAGGTGTATTTAACCCTTTGAGTGCTTCGTAATACATTGAACATCCTTCTGACACTGAAAGGGTTAAATCAAATTTGCCCATAAAATTAGAATGAGACCATTGCTCACTATGAAGTCAAAACTCCTACGCATTGCCAGATTAATGTTGGGAAAGTCATTGTAATCTGAGGACTTTGTCTTTTCACAAGTGGCATAGGCATTGTACTCTGTATGGTGTCTGCATTGTTGTGTGAGTGAATTCAGTCTGTAGCACAGCACAATAACTTTTGTTCCTTGAATCCAATGCAGCTATTACAATGACATGTGCAATGCATTCCTGCAGTGTCCCTTGCTTTCATTTACTTTTATAGAACAGTGTAGGCTCTCAGACTGGTAATGTTCAAAGTAGTGCTTTAGAGATATTGCTAGAATATAAAGGGGGGGGGGGTAAGCATTACTTCATGATCATACCTGGGAACTCTCCGGTTTTGCCCCCGGAGACTCCGGATTTCAAACTGAATTACCGGGTCTCCGGGGCAATGTGTGAATCACCGGGTGGGCAGAGTTTAAGTAGAAACTCTGCCAAATTGTGCTCCATCCCGCCCGGTTCCTCCCACTCCCTGCACTCTTACCAACATTTTTCAGGTTTTTTTTTGTCCCGCCCCCCGTGACTAAGTCCCGCCCCTTTTATGATGCAAATCGCATCATTTTCCTCCCCGGTCGGCACTGACAGGGCTACCCTCGGGGTAGCCCTGCTTCAAAAGTTCCCAGGTATGGTCATGATAAAGAGGTGAGAAAAGCAGAGATGACTTCTCCAGTGATATCACTTCTCCGATTCCTATGTTTTTCTATGGAGCCAATGCTCTAAGAACTCTCCCATTTGAAAATGTTTAGTGCATTGGCTGCACAGTATAACATAAGAATTGGAGAAGTGATATCACTGGAGAAGTTATTGCTGCTTTATCTCCTCTTTATCACAGCTTAGTGCACCTCTCTCAAAGGGTTGAATGGACCAGAATAGCAGCATTCATGATTGGTAAGAATAATAGAAAGTGAAATAATTAACATAAAAAAAATAATAATAATATAGATTTGCTCTTATCTCAGAGCTATTTTTCAGGAAAATAAACATGGTGATACTATATATAACTTGTAATAAGTATAAAAAAATACAATAAAAAAGTATAATACTTCAGCTAATGTTCACAGAAAATGTGGTGCAGTTCAGGTTCAAACCAAGAACACCATAGAGTATAGAAAAAAAGTCCCAAACTGCTTATTGATTTCAGTAGCCGAGTGCCAGAGAGGTATCCAACTAATCGCGTTGCAAAGCGTTGGTACTTCTCTGGCACTTAAAGGGTTAATGCAGTGATTCTCAACCAGGGGGCCATGGCACTTTGGTGTGCCACGAACATCAACTTAGGGTGCCCCATGTTTTCTATGAAGACTAACAAAAATAGACTTTTAAATAAAGATTTATAGAAATTGTTATGTACAATATGTTCAGTTTTATTATTAAGATTATAAGACCTTATAATAACTGTATATGTATGTATTGTACCCTTCTTATTCCCTTGATAAAGTACATTAAATATGTTAGGTGTGCCCCGAATGTTCTAGATTATGTGTTAGGGGTGCTCTGAATGTTCTAGATTGTGTGTTAGGGGTGCTCTGAATGTTCTAGATTGTGTGTTAGGGGTGCTCTGAATGTTCTAGATTATGTGTTAGGGGTGCCCCAAACAAAAAAAGATTGAGAACCACTGGGTTAATGACTTCCAGAGAGGTCTCCAGTGCAGTGTTAACGTAAGTAATGTAGTGGAGACCTCTCTAGAACTCAAGGGGTTAAAAGATTGATTCAAATCAATGGGAGATTTTCTCTTTTATAGTGCAGTTGATTTGACCCAGAATTACCGTAGTTCTTGTTAATACATTCAAACTCTCATGTGCTTTCCTACGTGTGTTATCTAGGTTTTATTAAGAGGAGTGCTTGCTCACACCTGACTAGCTTACTCAAGTGCTTATGTGTTGTGTTCACTCATTGACTCAGTAGCTCTTTCCTGCTCACTCACACGTGTGCACTAGCTTATGCACACTTGATCACATGTGCACTCCTGTTTCCTTACTCGGTTGCACATAGGCAAAGAACAAAGTGAGTGCATCTAGGTAGGAGTTGAACACATTCAAATTGGACACAGGGTTTAGAAAAATATATTTTAGATGTTTGAAGTTCATAAGTCAGGGCTTAAAATGTAAAGTCCTTTGCTACTAGCCAGATCTGAAAAGTTACTCGCCACTGCAAGCCATAATATGCCCACCAGGGCTGAAATTCTACTCGCCAGGGCTAAATTTTCACTCGCTAGTGGCGAGTGGAAATTTTGAGCCCTGCATAAGTAATAAGAGACCAGACCATGGGCATGCAGCATATGGCACTCCAGACCCCATACTAGTTGGGCCTACTACTACGCATGACTGCAGCACGCGCAGCTGTGTCTACTGAGCATGATGCGGCATTACACACATTTTAGCGAATTATTATATAGGATATTCAAAAAAGTGGAAAAATGGCGAAGAGATACGGAGACTTTAATCACTACCAAATCTATAAATACAAGAACAGGTATACCTGTAAAAAGCTTACATAGAAAACATGTATAAAAATACAGTAATATTAATATATAGTCACGACTCTAGAATAAGGTGCTATGATTCCTATATTATAGTTACAAATATATAAATGGAGTCTTCTGTTGAGCACTTAGGTAAACTGTGCATATGAATGTCCAAGTCTAGGCAAACATAGCTGTAATGTCAGTTAACTTGGAGCAGATAAAAAGTTATTTTATTGCTTGTATTAGATGAAGATAATGAAGTTTGATTTAAATGCAATGCCAATTCACCTGTTCTTAGCGAGCAGGGTACTTTTCCTCCCATCTCCTTGCAGCCAATTCCAGATTGCAGTTCAATATGTGTACAGCCTTATGGCAAGTGGTGAAATATAAATACAAGCCTTTGGGGGTTATGACAGGAGCTATAGTCCACAACAGCTGGAGGGCCTTAGGTTGCCCTCCTCTGAGTTAGAAGGATTGATTGTTAGTGTTCAAATGGATTTAATGTGTAACTCAATGCTTTCTCCATAGAAAATGTTTTGAGGAGCATTAACTTAGATATAAGTGCTTATGTGGTAGCTGCTAAAGCTACTTATGGTAATATGTCATTATCTGAGTAAATTACCCATAAAGCTTCAAGTGGATGATTGTGAGTGCACTATGATGATGAGCATGCATTCTGGGGGATTAAAGCTGTCAACTGTATTGAAAGTGATGGTAACCTTGAAACATCCATATATCTTATTCCATCACATACATAAAATGACCAGTAATTGAGTAAGCCTAAGAGAGATAATGGTAAAAACTGGAGCAATTCTGGACCATACCAACAGTATCATGAGGAGCAAATAAAAATTACCATTGACTTAAATGTAGCTTTTAATTTCTTAAATGTTAGAGAGTTTTGCAATGCTTTAGAGACCTCTCTAGCATTTAAAGGGATAAGAGTCTCATAGAAAATCTATCTGAACAGATTAGCGCAGGATTCTTTATTTTTCTTCTTTGGTATTGGGTTTACCCTTTTTTGGGAACTGTGAGGGATTCCCTTTATCCACGCTGCTTTTCTAATCCTATACACTATTAATATTAACCCCTTAAGAACCGGCCGCGCACGTACTTTGCTGTCCCTTAAGGACCACGGAGCATTTTTTTTTTTTTTGTGCGATTCCATTCCGGACTTCCCGAACGGTGTGCAACCGCACAGGGAGCCCGGAATTCCATGACGGTCCAGGACCGTCATGGGTCATTAAGGGGTTAACTTTAATTATAAATACATACATTCACAACTATCATGGTGACTTTAGCGCTATGAGTTTTCCTTTTGAAGTTAGTATGGTGAAGTTAGTATGGTCCAGAATTGCTCTTATTATTACATTCTAAAATTCTTCTTATTAAATCAGCCTCTAAAGAAATCTGTAACGTTGCTTGATATGTTGAAGAAGATATGATCACTTTCATAGGATTCTCAATCAATAACAAGCTTCTATGACAAAAAATAGTAGTAAATTAATTTCTCTCCGAACAAAAGTGTAACAGAAATACCATGTTATTTTATCTTGTAACGTGTTAGATATGAGGTCACAACAATCACGTCTGCCTTCATGGACATAATATACAGTACTAATTAAGGATTTGTTTTGGTGAACCAGTCAATAAAGAACTGATTCATCATGCACATTACAATATTCTGTGCAGATGAAACATATGAATGCCAGAGAGGTATCTAAAGGATTGCACTGAATACCTGTCTGGCACTCAAAGCGTTAAACTGTTTATTGTCAAGTGTTTTCCTTTAAAAACTGACCGGTTCTGCTTTGGTTTTGGGAGAGAGTTCCTAACTGGGGATCATTGCCAGCCCTAGATTCAGGTCTTGTCTCAGTAAAGGTCACAAACATAAATAAATATATATATATACACACACACACACACACACACTGGTGTAAAAGCCCGTGTACACAGGCCAAGATCCGTGTAATGTTAACACTTTGAGTGCCAGATGGGTACCCCTACCTCACTGCTCCATGTGATGCAGTCTTGCGTCGCCTCACTCACGTGATGCAATCATGCGCATGACGGCTTCTGACTAACATCCTACCAAATTATTATATAGGACACACAGGTTGCTGGAGGGTAGACGGCGCTCACAGAATTTCTTAGAAGGTTAAAAAAAAAAGATGTTTTATTGAATCAGCAACCTGTATGTATGACTTGTTTACCTGATGATGCACCCAGGCATGTATATAAGCTTACAGAGAGTGATATCACTAAGAACTGTATGTATATATATATATATATATATATATATATATATATATATAGAGAGAGAGAGAGAGAGAGAGAGAGAGAGAGAGAGAGAGAGAGAGAATAATGGGAGGTAGCACCAGTGGGACTTCTTCATAGAGTTTATTAACCCCTTAGTGACCGGCCACGTGCACACGAGGCTGGCACTTATCAACAGGGTTTTTTTTCCTATTGTAGTGAATGACTTCCTGGACATTTTTTCATGACGTATCTGGTAAGTCCATCGTCGCGATCGGGTTAATTGGCAATAATGTAACAAAATTGGTCAACGTTTCAGTCCTACGTGAGGACCTTTCTCAAGAAGTCTTGCAAAAGGTCCTCATGTAAGACCGAAACGTTGACCAGTTTTGTTACATTTTTGCCAATTAATAAATTCTATGAAGAAGTCCCACTGGTCCCATTATTCTCTATATGCTGTAACCTACTGAGGATTGTGCACCTGGGCCTGAATGCAACACAGAGTGAGTTCTTTCTTCTAACCACCCCTTCTGATGTTTATATATATATATATATATATATATATATATATATATATATATATATATATAATTGAGAAAGGATGGGGCAGCACCCGTGGGACTTTTCAATTAGGTTTATTTAAGAACAAGAGCTGTGTATATGGTCAACATTTCGGTCCTGTGTGGACCTTTATCTTGATAAAGGTCCACACAGGACCGAAACGGTGACCATATACACAGCTCTTGTTCTTAAAGGGATAGTAATACTTCATTTTAACTTTATTTTATTTTGTAGGCATTAAAAAAACATGAAGAATGATATAAGTCTTATCTCTGAAACCTTTATGGTTTAAGAGATATTCACAAACAAAGTATCCCCCCCTGTTCAACCAGAGCAGAAGGGAGATGCCCAGGTAGACTGCAGAGAGGGACAATCTTCAATTAAGAAAAGGGAAAAAGCTGAAAAACTTGTCAAGGGGGGAAGGGCTTTCATTGTTTTCATACAAAGAAAATTGTCCCCTTCTGTTATCTGTACTGTCATACAACCAGACTCACATCTGAGAAGAGATGGCTTACACTAGGTAAAAGGGGCGGGGAGGGGAACTTTGCTTGTGAATATCTCATAAACCATAAAGGTTTGAGAGATAAGACTTATATCGTTCTTCATGTTTTTTTAATGCCTACAAAATAAAATAAAGTTAAAACGAAGTATTACTATCCCTTTAAATAAATCTAATTGAAAAGTCCCACGGGTGCTGCCCCATCCTTTCTCAATTATTCATGATTTATTAGGGATTGTGCACCTGGGCATTCCGTATATTTGGAGTGAGTGCTTTCCCCACCATCTTGCTTATATATATATTATATATATTATATATATATATATATATATATATATATATATATATATATATATATATATATATATACTAGTTGAAGAGCCCGTTACTCAGGCCACAGTGCCACTGCCACCTGGTCGCGGGGCAGTCATGCTCAGTAGAGACTGCCCACGCTGCGGCTGATACAGAGCTGGACACTACTTCTAAGTGCCCCGCTCTGTATCAGCCTCGTCACGGGCAGTCTCTACTGAGCATGACTGCGTTGTTACAAACGTTCTAGCGAATTATTATATAGGATATATATATATATATATATATATATATATATATATATATATATATATATATATATATATATATATATATATATAAAATAAAAAACCTTTAACCACCTGAGACACAGAAAGATGTGCAATGGGGTTAATCTGAATCTGCTACTTCAGTTAGATCATTTCTTTGATTAAGCTGGCCAGCAGATGTACCATGTCCATAGTTGCCATGGGTAATATTAGAGACTATAAGAGCAGCCAAAAGTCAGATCTAATAACCTGCAAGGAAATACACTGGAAAGTACTTGCCTTTCCTAAGCTAAATAATAATAGGTAAAATGGCATAGTTTTGTGAACAAGTTTTCCTAATAATAACCCTTCACTTACCTTACTGTGGACAGAAAATACTAATGACCCTCAAGAATGTTGCCCTTGTGCCTTTGTCCAAAAGATAACATCTTTAATGCTTTGAGTGCCAGCGGGGGCACTGAAAGGGTTAATCAGTCCTGGATGTCTGTGGTAGTGGAGATAGAATTTGATGGAAGTGTTTCTATATTGTGGAAGGAAGAGCCTACTTAACCATTTAAGGACCAGAGAATGGTCAACACATTGCAAAGCAATACATTGTGTATCCCTTTGGTCCTAAAATGGGAATATTACCAATGGGGGAAGGGGTGAGCAGATTTTGTGTCATCTGGTCCTGACATTAACGGTTATGTCCTCCTCCATGGCTATAACATCCAGGACTGACTGAATATGTTATCTCTTAAACCAAGGCACAAGGGCAATATTCAAAGTGGCCATTAGGATTTTCTGGACATGGTAAAGTAATTGGGGGTTATTGTTACAGATACCTGATAGTAGAACTCGGGAGGTATGCCCTGTAACCCTATCCAACACCATCACAAGATGCTAGAGAGAGGTGCTTCAGGTTGTCACTAGGTAGCACTGATGTCCCAAGTCCGGTCTTGCTGTGGCCTAAGGTGAACTAGAGGTGCTGACCACAAGGTCAGATACTCCTCACCAAATGAGCAAGTGACTGGACCTGGGGTGTCTAACTGGTGATGCTGGAAAGCATCACAGAGCTGCAGTGAAATGAGGCTAGTTAGAATAGTATGATATTACCAACAAGGAGCAATTATTAAGGGATACCCTGAATCAGTGATGACATACTGAGCAAATAAACTAACTTTGTAAGAATTTCAGAGACTGAGACAGGATTTCCCTGATAACCCATAAAGCCTTGATGAGTGCAAGTCTTGGAATGATCCAAAATAGAGGTGATCAAATGATTTTAAACACATCCACAGCTTATGTCCACAGCCACTTAGATATAGAGGGAGCAGTCTCAAGAACCTGACAATGTGGCTATGACAATAGCAATACAACTGACAAATGAACTACAAGTCCCTGAAATAAAAAAAAAAAAAAAAAACCAACAAGAAGCCACTCTTCTGTGGACTATTCGGATAGGAAAAAATGATTATCCACTAAAAGATCTAGTCTTCATATTGGGCAAAGGAATCACCACCTCGGAGCAAAGGCACAATTAACTGGAACAGAGCTTAAAACTGTTGACTGCAGGAGGAGCATTGCGATACTCTGGGCTTGATCACAAACAGCAACTTGTGCAGAAACAATCAGCAGACTCTGGCGCAACAAAACAAAGCTTTGAACTCATGCCGAACAAAACCACAAGGAGCAATTTAAAGTTACAGGGCAGCATACAGAGCCAGACCAGGACAAGGCAGAAATAAACACTGGACTTGACTGTTTAAGTGAATTGGCCCTCGAAGTGGAAAATATAGGCTTGTCAAAACATTTCTGCTTCTTTATTATTTGACACAATTTACAAATAGTTTTACATACCTATCAAAAAGATTTATTCTTCCTTCTAAGCAAGAACCCATTCTGACTAGCCCCTTAAGGACCAGAGTGGAACACAACACATTGAGAATCAATCTCTTTATTCCCTACACACCCAAATTCATGTAGAATTCCTTATTCACATATTTGTAAATACCAGAATTCTAAGTGACTTTTTTGGTGCACAGAGATCTACCAGCAGACTTTACAGTTTAGTAATTACATAAAACAGGGCTATATGCAGATAAATTAAGTCCATACTTGTGTGTTTCTACCATTTTAGTGCAGATATGTCATGTGAAAAAGGTAAGAAAACTGACAGATAGTGGTAGGTGAGTTTTGTGCCCTTGGCACCCCCCTACAGTAAGTCAATTCATACTAATAGGGTACAGTTTTCCTTGAGCTGGAAGTAGGTACTGTGCACATTAGGAAATTCCATATTTTTCCTATATCGCCAAATTCTGTAAACATTGCATGCACTATTCTAGGATAAAAAGGCAAGTTACACCTCATTTGGACAGTAGTCTACTTTCCAGAATGGTATGACTTGTTTGTCTTTTTTTTTTCATATCTGTAATTGTTATGGAAAAGTTAACGCAGGCAGGCAATTAAAAAAAAAGTAGACAATGTTTAGTGCTTCTGGAACCCTTACATTATATTAACCCACACCAATGGGTACCATTTTTCTGTAGGTGGATAATACACTACAGAATTCCATGTTTTTCAAAGATTTTAGTATCTTTGAAGTAGGGGAAATGAAAAAATCCCTATTTTTCCTACATCTCCATGTTCTGGAAACAATTATGCACACTAACTTAGGGGTAGAAAGGCAAAATACCCCTCATTTAATTCTTGTTATTGTCCTCTTTCCAAAAGAATATGCCTTGACTTCTACCTTTTCTTTATGCTTTTGTTTGTTACAACCATTTTGTTCAGTGTTGTCATATCTGAAAAAGTAGAAAACCAACATATTGACCAAGATGTAGTTTTGTGTCCATGGCACCCCATATAATATATGTCAGTTCTTACTAATGTGGTACAAATAACTGACGGTGGATAATGACTATGTTAGGAAAATCCATGGTTTCCAAAGATATGTGAATATATTTGGCCTGCCATCTAATTAAAAAGAAAAAACAGCTGCACTCGGAGATCTGGAGAAACGGTTATGTTTTGTTACAATATCTTGGTGTCAGGGTCAAATGGCTCCACTCCAGGAAAGTCAGTCAACCAGTAGCTTGAGAGAGAAGAATAGGGTGTGATGCTTGAGAATGTAAGTGGACACAGGTGTAATCTTCCTGAGCTCTAGGTTGCAGTTAAAGGTGTTGGCCTGAAACCAGATGATAGGATAGATACACCATTGTACCACATAGTGGTAGTACTGATGTCCTGGCAAGATTTGTGTGCAAATATGGCTGGAAAATCTGCTACAGGTATTGTAAGGTAAATGCTGGTATATACTTTTAAGCGGGAACTTGGTATACTGTAGCTTTATGTCTCTCCACTGAAGCAGACTGTAGTACCAGAATTCTTCCAGCAATGGTAGACCCCCATCAAGGCTGGCAGATTCTGAGGATCAGCTGAGATGGGTAGACAGCGCTAAGGCAGATCAAGACCATGGCAGAATGTAGGTAGAGAGCGATGAAACTGAGCAATATACAAACAAAGAGATGAATGCCAAGGACAGGGAAGAAAGTTGGTGGTCTGGCTGTATACAAGGAGAACAGACAACTGTACTGAGGGAGAAAATGAATGCAGAGACAGACAAGCCAGGAGTTGTACTGGAAGATCATACAGCATTATGGAGGGAGTAGGCAAATGCAAAGGGAGACAAGCCAGGAGTTGTACCGGGGGAGGGGGTTAAATAGCAGTACTGAAGGAGGAAGCAAATGCAGATTCAGACAAGCCAGGAATCATACTGGGAGGTCAGTCAGTCAGTGGCGATATGGTAAATCAGTTGGCAATTTTGGTCAGATGGACCAGAGATCAAAATCGGGCAGATTGAACCAAAATCAGGAAGGAGTTATGGAAGGTCAGGAACATGCTAAGGGTCAATACTGAGGTATGTTGAGCATACAAGAACAACTCAGAGAATGGGTACTCATCTGAGAAAGAGGCAAATATAAAAAAGCAGGGGTACCCAATAGGATTCAGACAAAGGCAGAGCACTGAAGGACAGGAATACCTGAGTGAACATAGCCATGACATGCAACTTCTAGAAGCAGTAGAAGCACTCCTAAAGTTTCTTGGGGTCCAGGGGCACATAATATTAGTGGTGCAGATGTTTCATTGAGTTTGCCATTATTTTCTTCATTTGCAAAAACACCTATGGCTCCTGCTGCTGTTCTGCAAACACAAAACACAAAGGAGTATGACTGGTTGAAGGAGATGACAAGTCAGTGCCCACACCTGCCAACCCCAGCAACTTGACTACCACACGTCATGTTACCAAAGCCATAAAGTTGACATTTTTCAACTATATACTGCCAACCCACACTTATGGTTTGTCAAAAAAGCACAAAAGAATTCAGAAATATGCCTGTGGCCCGTGACAAAGTTGCCAAAATGTTGGTGGGTTAACATGCTTACCTATTCTTTTGTAGAAAAAAAACAGAGGATTTAAAATAACTAATGTCATGTGTTGCACCCCACTGGCGTATCCCAAGTAACATTTATTTTTTCAAGGATGGCTGTGCCAGAGTTGTACAAGCAGGTGGGTAGTTGTGCTGGGGCAGGAATTAGTGAGATACTTCCATTTATACATTTACTACAGAAAAAAATGAAGAGCATGACAGATGATTCTCACAATTAAAACACAGACATAAACCAGTTGGTAAATCACATGCTTAGATCCCTTTATAAAGTCCACTAAAGAAACAAGGAATACATTTTGCTATATTGCTGGACCGATGCTTTAAACATAACATTTCTGAATTTGTGTGAACAGCATCACTCTGAGGAATCAGATAATGTGAAAGAATATGAATAAATCCTTATAGATAGTGTAGAAGGTTGCATTGTGGAGGATGAGAGAGAGAGAAAATAGGACTATATAAACTAGTAGAAAGCAGGGTGAAAAGAAGTAAGCAAAGGGTTTATATCCATAGCAGCACCAACAACATCCCAACATATTTCGGAACACCTCATCATCATCATCATCACCACAGAACCAAATTCATGTGTGGCAATCTAACATTTGCAGTGGTGGCACATCTGTATGGAACTTGCTGCCAGAATATGGGTTGATACTGATACATGTGAGCACCATCTAGTTGCAAGGAGTGGTCCCATTGCATGTCAGATGGTTGCAGCATACTTGAACGATAACTATGTTCCAGGCTTGAAATAATGATGCAATTGACTACCGGCTTACAAAACAGTGTCTATGTCCAGCACTGACACATAACCCACAAAAACCTTAGTAACTTATCAGCAAGTGTGAAGTCCAAGCTGGTTTTCAGTGCTTCTAGTTATATTGTTAATGACAAAAGGATACATCTATCCAGTGGTAGTGTTGGTAGAATTACATTTTAAAGAACTAGCATCTAAAACAGTTGCTCCCAAGTTCCCAACCAATGTGCCATGGCAATTTGTTGTGCATTGGACACTAGCTTAGGAAGCCCCACTTTTTAATGAAATCTTTGAAAATAATGTTAAAGTTCAATTTCTAAGGTATATTTATGGACATTATTATCAAAAATCTGCTTTTAATATCATTCTAACTGTTAGACCTAAGACTAACTATATATTTATTATTATTCCCTGTATTAAATCCTTCAGGAAGGACCTATAAAATGCATGGGGTGCCCCAAAAACTCCAGATTGTATATTTGGGGTTCCATGAACAGAAAAAAATTGAGAACTACTGATCTAATACCATGTTAGTATCACATAGCAGAAGTGAAGAACAAAAAAAAAACATACAACACAGAGAAACCTACGGGCTTGTCCATTCTACAACATATAAATCAGTGGGTGGTGGTGATGATAACCTGATGTTCCTCCCATGGCTCACAATGTTCAACAAAAACAATTCACCCTCCATGTCATGAGCTTGGCATATTCTGCAGAAGGGAACGTTTTGTAGATGCTCCCTTGCTCCCTGCATTCTATTGGCCTCCACCACATTGCTATGTGGTCAGAGTGCCACACAAGGTGCAATGTGTGGAAACAGATTGCCAGATCCTCACATATACTGATTTAATGTCAGCTGGTGGTGGTACTAGGGCAATAGAGGTCATGTCAAGGAGGAGGACTCCAAATGTGCTGGGCAGACAACATGTCATTATTCTAGCCCTAGACCTTATCATAAAATGGGGATGATAACATAAGTGTTATTGTCATTATTTCTGCGTGTTGGGGAGTTTCACTTGCCTCACACACCTTTGTGGGATTTGTACCCACATTCTTTTCAGCAATGGGGAGGGAGAAGGGGACAGAAAAATCCTTTGGTTTTGTTTTCCTGGGGGAAGGTTTCACATGTTTACCATGCACATCATGGTGGTTATACTTCATGTGTTTAATTTGGGCAGATGTATGACTCCTCCTTCATCTTGTTGCACACTGTGTGTCGTTGCCAATAATTGCACAGTTCCTGATCCGAGGGAAGAGTATAATCCCACACCCATGATTTTAGGGTGGGAGAAGGTGGAGAATGATGTTTTCTTCACTAGATTCACTTATAATGGCTGGTGGAACTGCTGCTGTCACCACAGCAGCAGCAGCAGCACTAGTCCTAGGAGGCAGAGTAATAGTAGCAAGTGGTAACACATTTTCAACTACCTATACCATATCACCACTACTTCCAGTACTAATACCCATGGGCACGGTGGACAGTGACATACTGGCCTGATGATCATCATCCCGCTGCTGCTGTAAAATATGATGTAATGCTCTCATATGACTCAGCTCCATTGTCACATTGGTGACAAATGAGAAATAGGGGCTTCTGCTGTCACACTTGTCATCAAAGCTGTCACAGCAGCAGAAAGCACAGTCAGTGACACTGTGTTTCTGCTAATTCACACAGCTATATCATCCAGTATTCTCATTCTTAAAATATTTATTCCTATCTATGGGCATATTGTAGGGCTGAGGCTGGCATCTGCTGGACTACATGGACTCCCTCCACTAATGCTGCTAGATTTCTACATATCAGAATTATTATTTGCAACAACCCTCCTGCTCCACCTACTCATTGTCCAGCAAACAAAACAATGGAACATTCTTTTAATCTCTCTCACTTCCAAACTCTCTCTCACACACTGTCTTCCTGATGCACATCTTCCTAATCTACTCCACTCAGCATGACAGGAAGTTCTGGGTTTTATATTATAGCAGATGGAATTCTCCTCTGAGGAAGTGAGAAGAAGGACTCGCGAAATGCGTAGGGTCCTTGTATGCATACTTATATGTTTTTAAAAAATAAATATTTCTTTTTGTACTTATTGTATGCTGGAGCATTGATGTTTAATCGATAAAGCCTATGAGAATCCGGTTTACATGAATGGAACAAAGGTCTTGCCTGGTAGCTTAAACTAGCACTTGCGATTTCTTCCAGAGGCAGGATTTAGCCTCTAAATCCTGTAAGTAATATCAGTACAGCGGGATATTTTCATATTGCTCGAGAATACTACACCAGAGGTGTTTTGCACTTTCTTTTTTGTTTTGATTATTTGCTATTCAGGTTATGCCGGAGAGGGAAATACTGACCTCACCATCTGGAAGCTGCAACACCCTGGGATCGTCCTACTCCTACTATAGACCAATATTAAATATTAAACAGTCCAAGGTGATCCAGCAGAGCATGCCAGTAAGTGGTGTTTGTGTGGACAGCAACAGCATTGCCCAATTTATTTGGTGGGGCTTTGGCTTTAAAATGCTTCACATAAATGTCATGGTGTCTGTGTTTCATGTGTGTTATCAGGGTGGTTGTGCCAAGGTGCGTTCCATCCTTTCCCTCTTTCGCTGATTTATCACAAGTTGTGCACAGAGCAGTTGCTGATGACTGCTCTGTGACTTCTCCAAGAGAATAATAGTTCCACACCCTGGACTTCAGGGGGAGGGAAGAGGTGGAGAAGACTAGCCTCTTTCTTCTTTTCCTCCACATTCCCCTTCAATGGCTGGGGCAGAGGATGATGTTGCGGCTACTGCCTCAGAATCAGCACTGCAATTAGGACCAGGAGTATTGCTGCTGGCAAATGTAACCTGTCCTAGTCACACATGACTGTATTCACGGTGGTCTGTGGCAGATTAGCCTGCTCCTCAGCATCCTGCTGCCCTTGCAACTCAGCAGCAGCAGGAATTACAGCAGCAAAAAATTCTACAAATTCCAAAACCTCACTACTGGTGGTGCCCATCCCTATCCCTGTCTCCCATTCCTTCTCAGATTGGGCTAAAAAAGACCATTAATGTCTCTTCCACCCCAGCTTCTCCTTCATCATCATCATCACCACAACCAGTCCCTTCTAGCTGCTGCTGCTCTATTGCAGACTTCTCACCTGTTGAAGGAGGTGATGATAAATGTGACAGAGGGTCCCCTACTGTCACACATGCAATCTCTTGTTGAGCTGAAGAAGGCAGACTGTCAGTACTAGCAGCAGGCACAGGCAGCTGATCTGTGCTCACGGTGGTGGTGGTATTATTGCTAGTAGGCAACAATTCTGTCTTCTTCAGGATAAGGTTCCATCTAGACAGTGCTGTGGGGGAAGGGGACTCCTGGGTCAGAGGAATGTTGTAGGCTCCCTTGGCCATTAGTCTGGCCCCTTTACATTACTTCCCCTGTTTCCTCAGCATCAACATGAGGATCTACAGTGGTAATGCTAGTCCCACCAGCTGCTTCAGTATCACTATTACTACTAACACCTACCGCATCAATTTCAATCCTTACTAGTAGTATGATCACCCCCTCCCTCACTCCTAACACTCTGACTTTGTAGCTGCTGGACCTTCTTAGTAGTAATAGCAGTAATAGTAGTACTAGTAGTAGTAGTAGTAGTAGTAGTAGTAGGACTGTTTGGGTATGGCAAGTGTAATTTAGGGTCTTCTGTTGTCACAATTGGCATCATCTCCCCCTCCTGAAAAATCACAAGACACCCTGGCAGACCCAGCACTGGCAGCAGGCGCAATACTGGCAGCAGGCACATGCAGGTGACCTGTCCTGCACACACTACTACCCTCTTCTTCCTCTGCCCAGAAAGGCGGCTGTTCTTGAATCTGGTTGGCTGGGATGTGAAGAACATCCCAGCCAATGGCAGTGAGGGCAATAGAAGTGAGCCTGCCCATATATAAAGGCAGGCTCACTTCAAATGCCCTCAGTGTGTTACGGTCATTTTCCCGTACACAGCTAATGAGGATCGTCGTGGGACATTTTTGTCTCCACTGCAGCCGCTCCAAGTGGCAGAGACAACAAATATAAGTTAAGGCACATTGGGCATGGGTGAATTACATTGATTGCTGTATCTATGGATCTTTTTATTCATGGGCATGTATTTTATGGGGCATTACATGGAGGCATATGTGGCTATATCTATGGGACACTAAAATTACACCCTTTGAGTGACAGTGAGGTACGCAACGCATTGCTTTGCATTGCTTTACCCCTCTGCCACTCAAAGGTTTCTGGAATGTATTTGTTCATGCTTAATGTTAATATGTTTCTTTTTTTTTCACAAGGAGAAGGCGGAAGACTGAAGAAAGACAGAAGGATGAGAAGACAAAAGAGAAGACAGAAGGACAGTGGATGACAGGTAAGTGTAACATGTAACTGTTAACGATCGATGCTTGGCAGTATGTCAAGCACCGATAGTTAATTGCTTTTCACTGTTCAGTTCCCAATATCGCTGCTTTTAGCGGCGTTTTGGGAGCTAAACGCACCAAACGGACATTCAGCCCATTGTGGCTTAACGTCCTTTGGAGTTCTAGCTGGTAGGGCCTTTGAATACCGCGTTAAACATGTTAGTTTAACAGCCGGTATTCACTTTGGCCCTACCGGCTAAGTTAACGGCTGGCTTTAAATCTAGCCCCTAGCGTGTAATTATAAATAACACACACTTAAAGTAAAAAATATTTCCCCCATTAATTGAAGTCTAAAAATAGATTGAGATATAAATCTAATCACAGGAATATGACCTACTCTGTGATTTCATCAAGGGGGGAAAGAAAAGAGAAAATGTTCAATTATTTTCTAAAAGAGAATGAGAAATTTGAAAAAACTGAAACAAATGACAGTGTTAATCTTAAGGTGGGATGACAAAAATTGGAACAATTGTTAACAGCTGAAATGAAACATTGGTGGGAAACTTTTTCTCTAGAGAATTATCTGGAGAAAAAGGTCATCTCTAGGGGCCTCAAGAATGTTAAAAATTCAGACTTCATAGAAGGATGGCATAAGAATTTAGATGATTGTTCTTTTAATAAGATATTTGGTGCAATATAGGCAAGCATGCCTTAAGGATATAGAGATAGAAATCATGAGCATACAAAAAGAAATTCAACCATATGTGGAAGCAGTTCAGTTTAAGGAATTAGATAGAATCATTGGTAGATCATTGGCAAAAGTAGAAAAGAAATTGAAAGAAAGGAAAGAGCATAAAATGCAAAGAGACGAAAAGGATTATAGATCTAATAATGTTAGGTATTGCAATAGAAGAAATGCTCAGAATAAATTCTATATGGACAGAAGGAATAAGGGGGAAAGGAGGAAGAAAAGGGACTGAGTAGTAGGGTGGGGGTTAATCAGAGGCGTAACTAGAAGCCTCCGGCCCTGGTACAAGAAGTGCCACGGGCCCCCTTCCCACCATAGTGACCCTCTCCACAATGCCCCCATCTCCTACCTGGATCTCCTCCACGGTCCTCTTAGTAATGCAAAGCACTGGGAGATGATGTAATCTTCCAGAGCTCTGCATTTCTAGAGCGCCGGTGGGAGATTGAGGGCACCCCGCGGAGAGGTCACAGGGGGAGGCCGGGCCCCTGGCGTGCACGGGCCCGGTCACAGGTGCGACTCCTATAGTTACACCCTAGGGTTAATGGTAGTACCAGTTTATCAATAGAACTTTAGAAGTTGATAATGAGGAACATATGAGGAGATTGAGTTCATTACCAAAAACCATGGAGAAGGAGGAACAACAGAAGGAAACTAGTGTAGGTGAAACCTTGGTTAATTTGAGTATCCAACAAAATGGGGCATGCAACAATAATAATAACAATGAAATAAAAACAGCCGAGACAGAGGCATAACTAGAAGCCTCCGGGCCCTGGTACAAGAAGTGCCACGGGTCCCTCCCCCCACCACATTGGCCCCCCTGACCACATTGACCCCCTCCACAATGCCCCCATCTCATACCTGGAGCTCCCGCGCGGTCCTCTTAGTAATGCAAAGCGCTGGGAGATGATGTCATCTCCCAGCGCTCCGCATTACTAGAGCGCCAGCGGGAAATTGTGGGCGCCAGGCGGAGGGGTTGCAGGGGAAGGCCGGAGCCCCTGGAGTGAACGGACCCGGTGGCAGGTGTGACCCCTGCGACCCCTACAGTTACACCACTGAGCCCAGAGTGTGGAATGTGCTCCAAGGGGGATAAAATAACTTAAATCCAAAAGGATGAGTATACAAGGTAGTCCAAGACAGCTTAAATCTAAATTAACAGCAGGTGCAAGGGGAATGAATTTACCACTAAGGTTAATAATAGATTTGAGGTACTGGGAAACACTAAAGAAATAATAAAAAAGGTTGATGAAGTGGTTAATGATGTAGAGCGATTGGTCCGGATGATCTCAACACCACAAAAGGAAAGTAATCTTCAGTCAGGATCACGCAGTAATAATATGGAATTCCCAGGCTCCCCTGCTTTAAGCTCTCCTTTTTTAGATCAAATCAGTACGATTAAAAACAACAAAAGGAAAATATTACAAACTGGCACAGGAACAGAAGGGAATAGTAACAAGAAACATGAAAGAAATGGAACTAGAAGGGGGAAAAGGGGAGGACAAAAAAAAAAAAACATAGTGAAAGCATTACCTCCAGGAGCTAACAGGGAAGGGGTATACAATTTATCCTCAGTGAGAATGAAACCATCAGAATTTAGGGTACAAAAAAGAGGATTAAAGTATGTCCCAACCAATAAACCAAATGATTTTCGGTTCTTTATGAATTTGAATAGGTTTGTGAGGAAATTATCCCTAAAAAGATATTTTAAATCAAAGGAACAAATGAATAAGGAGAACCCAGGTGAATGTGAGGCTGAGATTGAGGCTAAGGAGGTGTCCTCAACTGATCAGGATGAAGAGTGTCTGTATATTCTATTAGAATTGCAGAATGAAGGTGAAAATGGTAATCAAGAAAAAATTGTTCCAACTAATTTTAAAAACCTCTAATTTCTTATAAGAGGTCTAATGTGGAAACTTTCACCAGAGTAGAAATGGTGGAATACAATCAGACTATTAAAAAAAGAAAGTGTAAGAAATTTAACATAAGCAAAGGAGAGCAACAGGCCATTAAAAGTCTGTCTAGGAATACACATTTGACGACAAGGGAGGCAGATAAGGGAGGAGCTCTGGTGGTGCAGGACACACAGGATTATATCCAGGAGGGTTTTCATATCCTGGGAGATAAGGAGTCCTATAAACCACTAGACAGAGACCCCTCTGCTATATTAAAAGCATTGATGGATGGGGCGTTACAGAGAGGAATTAACTCCAGGGATTAATATGGCTTTCTCCAGTTGCATTTTTCTACCATATTCCAAAGCTTCATAAATCCCTGGAGAACCCACCAGGGCTCCCTATTACATCAGGGATCGGTTCCTTTACATCAAATCTCTCAGCCTTCCTAGATCACTTTCTCCAAACATATGTTATAGCACTTCCAGGTTTTTTGAGGGATTCCCAGATGGTCCTGGATAAATTGAGGAGTATTAAATGGAAAGGTGGGAAATATGTTTGGGCTACTTTAGATGTAGTAAAGCTATATACGTTGATAGAACATGGTTTAGGACTGGAGGCAGTAGCCTTCTTTTTGGATAAAGATGAAACTATGCCAGTACAGCAGAAGGAGTTCCTGCTGAAAAGTATCCAATTTATATTAAGCCACATATTAAGGGACAGCATTACCTCCAAACCTGGCGCACTACCATGGGAACCAGATTTGCCCCCTCATATGCCAACCTCTTTATGGGCTATTTTGAGTCCATATACGGAATGAAGGAGGTAGGCTACAGGGGGAGACTGGTGTCCTATGGAAGATTTACACACAATGTGCTGCTGGTCTGAGAGGGAGATAGGGAAACCCAGGAAACGCAAATAAGAATGTGGAATGAAAATAATAGAGGAATAAGATTAATCTTTTTGATTAATGATCAAAGTATTAATTTTTTGGATTTGACCCTGATCAGCATGGAAGATAGAACCATCAACAGCACAATTTCTAGGAAAGAAGTTGCGTGCAATCCATATATTGGGGCTGACAGTGTCACCTTTCGCATTGGCTTAAGAATGTCCCTTATGGGCAATTCCATCGCCTTAGGTGAAATTGTAGTGAAATGGAGGAGTATATCAGACACAGTAGAGAATGATTTTGTGCAGAAAGGATAAGCGGAAAAGGAGATGGATCAGGCCTTTAATAGAGCAAAACAACTAAATAGGGATCATCTATTAGTCCCCAAAGGTAAAAAGGAGACACCAGATTAAGCGATATCCAGTTTATAACTGGATATAACGTGTTTTAAAAAAATATAAAAAATATAATTAAGAAATTTTGAGGCAGGATCCACTATTGGTAGAAGAACTGGAAAGGGAGGAACCTACGTAACCTGATAGTGCCAAGTAGACCTAAAGTTATGAAAAACCGAAAGGCTCTAACCAGAAATCAACAATTTCTGCCTGGACCACAGGTGGGGAACTATAGGTGCAATAACAGGAGATGTGGAACTTGTGAACACATGGAACATCAAACACAATTTTTGGGAGTAGGTAAGGGGGAACCACCCTTAGAAATTAAGCAGTTTATAAACTGTGGTACCTGTTTTGTGATCTATAGATTCACCTGTGGATGTGGCATTCATTACATCGGTAGGACTATCAGAAGCCTTCACGAAAGGGTGCGAGAACACCGTAGAAAAATCAGTAAGAGTGTATTGGGCCATAGTGTCCCAAGACACATTAGTTCTTGTATACAGGGCAGTATTAAAAATTTGAAGTTTTTAGGACTAGAGAGTATCGGTAGTTTGGCACCTAGGTACAGTACCTTATGCAAGAGGGAAGGCTATTGTATCTGTCGTTTGAATACCCTGACCCCCAATGGATTAAACAAGGAGATAGAACTGGCATCCTTTATGTAAAATCTATAGATGGTGCAAGATAGTTTATGATTTGAAGGACAGAGATAATTGTGTCCATTTAGAATATGGATATGATCACAAGTGTGCATGTATATGTAGATATATATAAATGTACATCCATATGCATATATTTATGTGTGTGTACAGTCGAGTTTTAGTGGGGTTTATAAAAGGTTGTTGAATTTAGTTTTTAGAAAGGAAATTGGTATGAGTGTTCATTAGATCAAGGGATGCCTTGTACACCAGCCTGGGAATCGGGTTGTGACTAGAGTTTGGTACAATTAATGTAAGCACTTGGATATGTGGACATATGTATATTATTAATATTAGAAACATTGTTTTGAAGTAGGATTACTGTTAAAATGTATTATAATTCCACCTCCTCTAACCTCACACCATAATGTTCGTTCCTGGGGTGATGGGGGAGGCACCGTTGATTTTATGAATGGGGGATGAGGTGGAGTGAAAAGGGGATAAGATTCCCATATAGCAAGTTTATGGGGAACTGAAAAATTAACTCAGAACGAGAAACCAATGGCAACAGCTATCCCTTTCTGAGATACAGGCTTGGGTTGACAGAACCACTCACTTTCTCAAACTATACTGGCTTCTGGCCACCCAGGATAAGGAAAGAGACAGGGAATGCTTTATCTCTCTGTGGGATCCCTTTATCAAAACACTGACCAAAGACTACCAATCACAATTCTACAACAGCTTCAAATACACCTCCTGGATGGCCGCCAAGGAAGTCGCAAATTAACCAGGAATAAAGCAGGATACTTAGGGGTACAGGTGAGAGAGTATGACTCACTGCTCACAAGTGTTACGTTGACTAGCACCCAAGATTTGAGCACTTCTATGTGCATAGGGGGATGGGGGGATGCTGGCAGTGCAAAGGAAAGGGGAAGAGTTTATTTGATTTTTATGTTTGAATATTTATATTACTTGTTTGTGTGGTAAATGCTCTGATCCCACATGCTTGGGTCTATGATCTCAAGCTTTTCCATTTTACAGCCTAAGTACTTATGCTGTTCTTGCCTACCAATGTTGATTTTGTAAAATTCAATAAGACTTTTTTTTAAAGCCCCAGTTAGATATACGGGGGTTTTAGTTATCCCCTATAGTGCAAATGGTTTTCCCCAGAACTCCTCCACTTTTCTTTTGAACATACGGCCCTTTGTGTCCTTGCCTGTCTGCTCATTTACATTGCAGGGCTGTAGTCATGAGAAAAGGTGAGTACTTTCTAGACAGGCATAATTGAGAAGTCACCCACGGAATGCTTTATTGATTGTGTCTGCTGTGAATTCTGAAGAAGTTGTGACTGCCTCTAGCATCTCAGTTCACATTGAGCTAACGCAGATATAACTGATTCTGAGTTCATTCTGCCTCTTACTGCTGACTGCTTAATAGGATACCTGGCACAGTGTGAAAACACAAGTAAAGGGGGTTTTGGGAAAAGCCATCGTTAAAATCAGAATGGACTGGTACTTATCTCTAACAGCAACATTAAGAGGCACGAATGTGTAATAGAGATAATACTTATAGATTTAACAAGCATTCTTTCTCTAGTAACATAGTAAATTAGGTTGAACAAAGACACAAGCCCAACAAGTTCAACCTTTGCCTCATACCCTAGTGACATGAGAATTATATGGCTTTCCTGCTACCAAATAAGTTGGTCTTTATCAGACCTTCCTGATTTGCCTACTAATATACTGTATAACCCCATATGTTCCCTTTTGAAAGAAATGTATCTAATCTTCTCTTAAATGTATCCATTGTATCTACCAAAGCCACCTGTACGTGAATGCGACCTGATTGCTGTACAATTAGGAACAATCATAAAAATCTCAAATTACGTTAACCCTTTGAGTGCCATTGGGGTACAAAACACATTGCTTCTAATGCTCTGTGTAACCCTCTGGCACTCAAATGGTTTATGTGCTCATGATTCGGAAAACTCTGAGGTTCTAGGACAAGATTCCCAGCTCCAGCCCTCTGGACATACCAAGAGGTCATGTTTCAGGATATTCCTAACAAAGCACAGCATCCCAATCACAATGACTGAGCCACTGATTACTGACCTGTGAGTTGGCAGGGGTAGCTTGAAAACCTGTGCCCTGAAGAACAGCATTGAGAAGCATTGGACTTAGAAGAATCTGACTAATTATGGAGTAAGTCACCTGCACCAAGGGGACAAATAAAAGATCCCATTTATTCAAAGGGGGGTTTTAATCCCTGGAATGCTGGTGTGGTCTCTAACACATTGCTTTGCAATGCACTGGAGACCTATCTAGCAGTGAAGGGGTGAAAAGCCCCATCTAAATTGGATCTCTCACCTTAATTCAAATTTGAAAACTGCTTTAAAAATTGCCTCTATGCCATGTTAGCCAAAAGTCCAGTAAATGTACAGTTAAAAGGATAGTAATCTTCATAGTATTTGAGACATAGATATTGTTATTTCAATACTGTCAGAGTTGTAGTCCACGAGTAATTGAATGATAAAGTATCCCCCTCCCACCCCTTTTACCTAGTGTAAGCCACCTCCCATCAGATGTGGAATCTGGTCCTGGGACCGGACAGCTCACAGCAAGGGACAATCTTCTTACTGTGATCATAAGGAAAACCATGCCCCCCTTGACAGGTTTTTCTCTTATGCTAATTGAAGATTGATCCTCTCTGTGATCCATCCAGACAGTCTTGCAGCTCTGAGGTGAGCAGTGTTACATCAGTAAAAGGGGCAGGAGGGGGATAATTTATCATTCAATTACTACAACTCTGACAGTACTGAAATAACACTATCCATGGCTCAAATACTAGGAAGATTAATTGGAGCTGCTTTTATTGTGAAACATTACTATACCTTAAAGAGGGTATTCACACTTGTTACAATATATTAATGCATGCGAATTGCGGTACCCGTGTGGCACCAGCAACATTTCATATGCTATTTATGCTTCTCAGTGATGTCTCATATGCTAATTAAAGTGTCCATGACATTCCATATGTTATGAAGCTCTGTGCAGTACCAGGATATTTTCACTTTCACTTTTCCCAGAAATAAAAGTATGAATATTTCCTAAATTATACATCTGCTGGAAGTTTGGTTAACACGACACATAGGCAGTTTTGAATTAAGTTTTTAAACATGAAAAAAAAATTCAAGGTGACAGGTCTTCCTATGGGGCATTTGGTTTATTCCAGAATTCTTTTAAATACAGCGGTCTTGTTGTTTTCAATATGTCTTCTAATTCCTATAAATGTAGAAATACTTATATTCCAAATCTAAAAATGAAAGACTTGCTTAGTACATCAGCCTCTCTGTGCATCAGCCAGACTGCTATTGTACTTGTAAGCCTTGTCACCTGTACATGGAAGCGGATCTACTCAGTAGAACTGGCATAATTCTGGAGAGCAATGCAGGCGTACCCCTCTGGCACTCAAAGGGTTAAACTCTTGAGTGCATGTGTATGTGTATGCAGAGCAATGCACCGGAGACCTTTCCTAGCATTCAAGATGTTAAAAGTCCCATTTAAATCCATGGGACTTTTTATTTGCCCCCCTATGTTGCAGCTGCTTTGCCCCAGCATTATGCCAGTTCTTCATAGCAGATCAGCCTCCATTTGAGGCCAAACCATGAACAATGGCCACCTACTTAGCCACACAGAGGTTGATGTACTAAACTGAGGCTGGAGCACCTAACTGCATAAAGAAAATAGATGAACATTTCCAAAATTCCCTTTAGTTTAAATGCATCTTGTAACAAAGCATTTGAGATCTCTCTAGCATTAAAAGGGTTAGAATCCCTATTTAAATCAGTGGGGAGATTTATTTCTCCCCCATGTGCAGTTAGTTTACCCCAGAATTGCTCCACTTGTCTTTTGCACACAACGTGCAAGTCAGGCTTCCATTGTACTCACTGTGTCTTTCTCATCAAGCTACAGAGGAGCAATTCTGGAGCAAACCAACTGCACCACGGGGATGAAATGAACATTCACATTGATGCTAATGGGGCTTTTCAATCCATTCAACATTATCAATATCTCCAACACATTTCTTTGCCATGTATTTGAGACTTATTTGGCATTCAAGTGGTTAATAACCCCATTTATATCAACTGAAATTTGCTGAATTTTCATTTCACCATACGGTGGAGTTGGTTTGTTCCAAAATGACATGTCTTTATGACCCTTTATGCCTGAATAGTAGCACATCATACAGATGTTCTGGTGACAGCTGTTTACTGCTCAGATACACAGACTGCACCTAATTAGGCATAGGGTGTTCTTACAGGACGGCTGGGTACAGGGATAAAGCAGCAGTCTCTGGACAGCAAGAGTAATCAATAGTTGGACTTCCAGCTTTTGTGGACTACAACCCCTATCACCCTCAACCAGCCAAATACATACACATATATGGACCCAGTGCCCAAATAAAAAGTGGATCAATTGTGAGAAACTTCACATAAACTCTGCCGCACACAACCACAATACTTTAAAGAGGGTGCTCAAGGCTTCAAATGTAGACAGCACAATCATAGAAAAATAAGCCGGGCACTCCATGGTTGTTATGACAACAAAATGGACAGAACCGGCACGAATTGGACAAAGGAAGCTGTATAAATGGTTGACTTAGCCAGTGTTCTGTAATGTAGTTGTCCCTGATGAAAGTCCGAGAGCGGACTGAAACATCGGACTGTAACTGGCATTTTAAAGTATGATGGAATAAAGCAAGTGGAATGTTTTAATACTGGAGTGCCCGGCTTATTTTTCTATGATTCAATTGTGAGAAAACCAACTCCATCATAGGGTGTAAAATTTGTCTCCTATATTCATGCCTAGGAACTTTCAAAATGAGCTGACCCTGAGATCTTATAAATATAAACCCCTAAAGTTCCCATAATACAGATTCATCTGTGATATGTCTCTGATCAAAGTAATGGAGAGGTGCTCCAATCAGTCCTCCAGGAACCATTAATATACAACAGCTAAAAGAGATTATTACATAAACACACATCGGACAAACAGGACTTCTCCGTCTGCCTTCCTGGTACAAGTGACAACAATTAAGAGAATAAATAAGCAATGAACTGGAATTATGTAATACAGTAGGTAGCACTGGACTCTTTCACCCTGATAGTTCATAATGCAATGCGCTGGATACCACTCTGGCCTTCAAGGGGTTAATGTACCATTGATAAACAACCCATATGATATTATGGGTGCCCTGAAAAATGCCACACTGTGTTTTAACCCTTTGAATGCCAGAGGGATACGCAATTAATTGCTTCACAATGTGGGGTGCATACCACATTGTATCTGGCAGGCGAAGGGTTAAAACACAGCGTGAATTCTTGAGCCCAAAAATATTGAGAACCACTCTCTAAGACACTAGAGATATATCTAGCGTCTAAAGAGTTACTTTAACCATTTGGATGCTAGAGAGGACCCAATCGCAGTGTTTAGAGATCACTCTAGCCCCCAAATCAAAATAGGTGCGTGAGCCTCCAACTTTTACCTATAAGTAAAATAACAGCTACAAATATATATATATATATATATATATATATATATATATTCTAAAACCACATCTATCCATACGCCAGAGAAGTAATGTGCTTTGCTGTTTAATATGCATTAATTAATGGGGAGGGGGTCATGTTAACCAGTCTTACCTAGGCAGTAAACACAGGTGCAAATGTGACTTTGTTCTTGTGAAACATATTCTTTAATCTTCTAGCCATATGATGAAACACACAATAAAAATAGTAGGAGCAGAAGGCAAAAACAAATATCATGTAAATGGGTCACACATGGGAGTCCTGTTAATATGTCTTAGGTATAGACACTAACAAGAAATAACAATTAACCCCTTCTTACTGCCAGTGGAATATGGGATGCATTGCAGAGCAAAGCGTTGAGGACTTCTCTGGCACTCAAAGGTTAATTTGGATAGAAAATCCTAATGACCATTGTGAATCACTTCTACATGGCTCAGTTCTCCAAAATAAATGTTTAAGTACTATTGGATATCAACATGTCCATGGATCAACACATGATTCTTAAAGGGGTAGTAATACTTCATTATTACTATCCCCCATGTTGTAGCCCTTAAAATTCTGAATTCAACAATACCAGCGGTATCTCTCAAACCTTTATGTTTTGAGAGATATCCGCTTTCAAAGTTCCCTCTTTTTGCCTTTCCCCTGACATCAGCGTTCTAGCTGAGAGCGGGGGAATCCTCTCAGTGAGCAAGCGGTGGCTCTACAGGAGTCCTGAGATCACGTTATAGAAACAGGAATCCTTCACTAAAATGGTCTTCTACGTGTGCCTGGTTTGCAAGCACACGTGGAAGATCATTTATTGAAGGATTTCTCCACTCTGCTGCAGACCCGCCGCCGGTCCCGGGACCAGATTCTCCTTCTCAACTAGAACGCTAATGTCAGGGGAAAGACAAAAAGAGGGAACTTTGAAAGCGGATATCTCTCAAAACATAAAGGTTTGAGAGATGCCGCTGGTATCGTTGAATTCAGAATTTTAAGGGCTACAACATGGGGGATAGTAATAATGAAGTATTACTATCCCTTTAAAGGAATGGAAACCCTTTATTTTGTCTTATACTGTAATAGCACAGTATATTAATTCATCATGCCTATTCTTTTTATTATTTTTTTCTTTATCTTCATCTTTCTGTAGACTTTTATGTGCCTGACAATGAGAGCTTTGTATCTGTTTCCAGAGAGGTTTCTGTCAGGGAACATGAAAGCAGGTCTAGAGCTACAGTGTAAAAAACGGAGACTTATATCATACTCACCGAAATTCTCCTTTCCTGAACATAAACATGGCAGTATTCGCTAGATGGGTTAGCTCCTCCCCTTTCAGCTGATAGGACAGAGAAAAAGTCAAGGAAAATCAAACAGTATAAGAGATCCCCTCCCCCTTCAACACATGTCTTAGTCTCAAAGCTAAAAACCAAACAAGGGATGGGAACTTAGTGAATGCTGCCATGTTTATGTCCAGGAAAGGAGAATTTCTGTAAGTATGATATAATTCTCCATTTTCCTGGACATCCATGGCAGCATTCACTAGATGGGTGAGTACTCAAGCAGTGAGAAAGGGAGGGCCCAAAACATTTATAAACAAAATTATTCCCAAAAGGATAGGAAAAGAGGACCCAGCAATTATGTACCAACCAAAGAAGGGCTTGGCCTAGAACGGAGAAAACCAATTACTCCTAGAAAGTGATCTCTAGAAGAGTGGATTTTATTCTGGTCATAAGAAGAGCTTCCCCCACCTTTACTCCTCTGTAGATGCATAGTATGGCCTCACTGCTCCAGATAAAAGACTGAACAAAATATGGCATAATTCTCAGGCAGAAGGAGAAACTATGATCAGATATCATCACATCCATGCAGTAAAGATAGTTTTCTTCTGGCTGGCAAAGTTAGTCACTCTAGGAATGTATCTTTCAACTGCTGACCAAATCTGGAGATTAAAAAGCCTTCATATATCTGGAGGACTGAAGTTCTGGAAGACATTAGGCAGATAATCCCAATAAGGGAGAAGGATATTATGGTTTGGCTCTAGATTGTGTCCGTACTCTGTAGGTAATCCTCTCATAGGGCTTCTTTATTTCGAGACTCATCTGAGAAGCATGGGTACTGACTAATGTCATCTTCTGTACCTCGTCACTCTTTTAAAATAAAAAAATCAACTTACCTGGAGTCTTGCCTACTGCTATCTGTTAGGCTCTTTGTTTGAAGAAGAGGGAGAAGACTCCATACAAAAATCCCTGACTCGCTTAAAAGGAATGCGGACATCAAAAACACTAGGCCAAGAAGGGTTGCCAAAGGAACATTCCCTACTAGGGAGCATAAACCTAAAAACTGGGTAAAAAGGAAACATCATTACCAACCTCTAAAAGAGACTAAATGTGTGGCAAAGCTGCCCACATGAGGACCACCTCTTCCATGATCATGGAAGCAACAGTACACTGCAGAGCCTAAAAAATGCATAGATCAGCACACTTATCATGCAGCAATAGCCTGGCGAAACCAGAAGCAGTACAGGAGCACCACTGAGCGGCAGACAGTACAGGATCAAGACCTAGTAACCAAAGACTAAAACAGGCACACATTACTTAGTGCAAAAAACTTAGACACAACTACCACCACACTAGACAAAAGCATCTGGGTGTCTGACAAAGCACCCCCTAGTATACCCAACGTGCATATATACCCACAAGCAAGTCATAAATACACAGAGGTCAACCTCTTAGCATTAGGAGTGTACCGCAAAATAAATGGACACAGCCTATCCAACAGTCCACCAAGGAGATGCACCAACTGGCAGATGCGAACACAGAAGAACATCTTGGCAATTCAGAGCATAAACATATGGGAATACCACAATGCCTCCAGACTATACATGTGGGAAATGAAGATAGCCACTGTACAGGTAACTTGCACAAGAGCATTAAAGTGCTGCCAAAATTCATGTACATAGGTGCATTGAAGCCCCCAGCATGGCACAGCCTATTGTGTGCAAGTTCTCCCTTCAAGCAGCAAATAGCAAGTATATGCTCTTCAGTTAACATGATAGCAAGAATACTCTACCAAGACATCTATAGAGTACACAATCATGGCCTTCCAGTCAGAGCACGATCATGCAAAATACTATATAGAAAAACTGAAAATAAGAATCATAGTGAAGAGTCTACACATGCATACCCGAACTGTAAACAAGCACACCAGCAAGCCTAGACCATAGTGTGAACCCCTATGCACCATAGTACAGCCAAAGCACACACAAAGATAGTTTATAGTGGGCCTGAATGCACCCCAGCACACCACATCATACATGCATAAGCACCACCGTGTAGCTAGAGAGAGTTCTCCTAAGAACCACAGTGCAGATACTGTTCACGTTCAGACGATCCAGAATACAGCCACAGTGGACCTCATACACATCACAATATAGCCAGAGAGTGGTTATAGCCAACACATATGCACCGAGTGTGGTCATACCCTGTGAAGGCACCAATAACAGAGGTCCAAGCTGGGTGTCATGCTAGTGTGAGAATGTCCATAGGACAGCAACTGCGTTTGCACCTGCAAACTCCAAGGGCTGACACAGAGCCTGAACACAAGAAACCTGCAGAGTGGGAACAGCGTTAGCAAATGTCAAATTATTCCTGCACTAGGCAGCTACAGGAAGAAATACTACCCAAACAGGCACGTACCAAAGTGGGGCACCAGGGAGTATACAAATGCCCCACAGTGGGTCAACCAAGCTTGCATATACATGAGCACACCACTGTGGCCACAGCACTTGCTCACAATGTGACAATAGCGCTGCCACAGAGTGCCTGCACACTAGCGCAACACAGTGCACCCACATTTCAACAGCAAGGCAACAGCATATGAACACAAGCACCTCCAAGCAATGACATACAATAACACCACAGCAGACCCTAAGAATACAAGAGAGCACCAGCAGCATGGTGCTGCTATGGCACAAGCATCATAATGCAGAATATAATTGTAAAATACACATGTACCCAAAGGCAGTCATATGCTAGCCCCTCATAGCAGGAACAGATGTAAGCAAATGCAGATAAAGCACAAACATAGGCGTGGCCACAGTTGGCACACCCCTGCACACAGGTTCGGTCATAGCTGGCACACACATGGCCAGAGTCAGCCTGCACACACGCAAAGCCATAGAAAGTACACATGCCCCAAAATTTAGCCATAGCATGAAGGCAGACATATAGGGTGACCACGGGTCCCGGAACGTCCGGGACTGTCCCTTATTTTAGGGCTATGTCCCGCGTCCCGGGTCCCCTTCAACCGGGACAATGAAGTGTCCCGGAATGAAGGCAAGCCGCCCTGGATGTCAGCCTGCAAGCGGTGTGTCACATCATGGACGCCGCTCGCGGCGTCCATGATATGACACACCGCTTGCAGGCTGACATCCAGGGCGGCAATGCAGCTTACCTGGAGGCAAGCGCTCTAGTAATACAGAGCGCTGGGAGATGACATCATCTCCCAGCGCTCTGCATTACTGAGCACAGCGCGCGGGAGCTTCAGGGACCAGGGACTTAAGGTATGATGGGGCAACTAGGGTGACCACGTCCCGGAATGGCAGAAGGGAAATGTGGTCACCCTACAGACATAGCATGTACACATGCATCCAAGGACTCGAGCAGACATAGCACATACACATGCATCCAAGGTCCCATATAGACATGGCATGTATAGAGCATACATAGCATGAACATATACAGACATGGCATGCGTAAAGCATACATGGCATGAACACATGCAGACATGGCACACGTAGTGCAACAATGCATGAAACACATGCCTGCTAGGCCCAGTGCATACATAGAATGAAACACACGCATCCTAGGCCCAGTGCATACATAGCATGAAACACACGCCTGCTAGGCCCAGTGCATACATAGCATGAAACACACGCCTGCTAGGCCCAGTGCATACATAGCATGAAACACACGCCTGCTAGGCCCAGTGCATACATAGAATGAAACACACGCCTGCTAGGCCCAGTGCATACATAGAATGAAACACACACCTGCTAGGCCCAGTGCATACATAGAATGAAACACACGCATCCTAGGCCCAGTGCAAACATAGCATGAAACACACGCCTGCTAGGCCCAGTGCATACATAGCATGAAACACACGCCTGCTAGGCCCAGTGCATACATAGCATGAAACACACGCCTGCTAGACCCAGTGCATACATAGAATGAAACACACGCATCCTAGGCCCAGTGCATACATAGCATGAAACACACGCCTGCTAGGCCCAGTGCATACATAGAATGAAACACACGCATGCTAGCCCCATTGCATACATAGCATTAAACACAAACACATGCTAGGCCCAGTGCCTACATAGCATGAAACACAAACACATACTAGGCCCAGTGCATACATAGCATGAAACACATACATCATAGAACCAGAGCTGACACAGTATGAACACATGCATCCTAAGACCACTGCAAACATAGCATGAATAAATGCAACCAAAAGCAGGAATAGCATGAATTGCAGACATAGCAAGAATGCATACACTAAAGGCCCAGTGCAGAGTCCTAGTATATGAAGATTAGAATAAAAATACACTCATCTAACTTCTCTGATGTATGGGAAACATTAATAAAAGCTGCAAGCACGGAATGCTGAAAGTACAAGGCCCAAAATCTAGTCATAAAGCACATAAGCCCCATTGAAACACTAAATTAGGATGAAATGGCTTCAGCAGGTCTCCCTCACAGGTGAGCATGATTAAGTAATTAAACACCTGGGACTACACCCAGCATCAGCATACAGAGGAAACAAGTAAAAGTGGAACAGAGGGCTAGAATGGAGGACTGCAAACATACCTGAGGGCAGGAAAAGTGCAAGAAGTCCAATTGTCCTGAGTACTGATAGTTATGGCAACCTTTGGGCAGGTGGCATAGACAACCCATCCCTGCATATAGCTCCAGGAACTCCAAATCAGAAAGGGCAGAATATTTTTCAGATAAGCCCACATCAACATGTACTCAATGCCAGGATCTGCAATGATGTTACTGGAAGAAACAGCATTCCCAGCACTCCCTCTTTTACAACTGCGACTGCAGGGAAACCCTGGCCTCTACAGGGTCTCTAACCTGCCAACCCTCGCAGGGTGGAATAAAAGTTGGAGCTTCAGGAGAGAGGGGGAAAACTCCAACTGGCAAGGGACAAAGATAAGTCCTGTCCCGGTAAGCATCAAAAGAAAAATAAAGCTCTCAAAAAGAGAGCCAGCCTCACAAGTCCTACCAGCTTCAGAGGACAGAGAAAAACATTGTATTACTTCCTGCTTTGTGGGTCTACTGACCAGAAAAAATGTTAATTCTGTGAGTTTACTGTCAGGGGCATAAAAGTGTAAAAAAAAAAAAAAAGTGAAAAATAATAAAATAAAATAAAACATATTCAATTTGAGGTGTTCTGCAACAAAACAATCCTGTCTACCTCATTTGACAGGATTGTCAGTACATTTTACTGTAGGTCAAGGCTGATGCCTGCTAATTAGCTATTAGTTTAACAAAGTCACCAAACTGGAATCCTCTTTACACCTATCTGTGCATATAACATTGTTATTCATGTGAATGATCTGTATAATGAACAAGAGTTCTATTTTTCCCAAGCAGTGTGCACTGCACGTAGAGAGGCACACTAGTTAAATACCAGTGTACGTCTTTGCTAAACTTAACCCTTTGAGTGCCAGAAGGGTATCCAATGCATTGCTTCTCTCAAAGGGTTAAATGTTGGGAGGTATGCTAAAATTGGGGCTGTCATCAAGTCAAATAAGAAATTATTCCTTAAAAGAAACTATTTTAGGCCACCTGTACTCAAATCTGGCGAAAGGCCTCTAAATCCTCTATCTGCACAGTGACTAAGGAAAATGCCTATAGAATTTTGCTCAGTTGGTACTACACTCCTGCTCAGTTACACTCTCTTAATCCTGCTTGTTCCGACCTTTGCTGGCGAGGCTGTGGTGCTAGAGGAGATCTTTTTCACATTTGGTGATCATGTCCATTAATTCAGATATTCTGGGGTCAGATCTTGCAATTCATCAAACCAGTGGGGTTGCTGCTGGGTGCTTCACCTCCTGATCTATCCCGATCTACCTCTAAGTTGGTATCCCCCTATACTAACTGCCTCTAAGTGTCTAATTGTACTGGCATGGAAGACTTCAACTCTTCCATCTCTACCTCAACTTTTAGCCTGAATGTCCCATATCCAATCTATGGAACATCTTACTGCTAAACTCAGGGGCACTTTGGAAAAATATTTGTTGATTTGTAGAGCTTGGCATCTGGCTTTAGAAGCTGCCACCCTATCTGATTTCTAAACGTTGGACTGCTCGAAGGAGGTGATGTGTAGACCTTCTTTCATTTTTGGTCCACTTTTTTACATTCTGCCCTGCGCTATAAACGTCTCCCCCTCCCTTTTTTTTTTTTTTGCTTGTTACCTGTTTTGTTTTGTCTATTTTGTATGCTCACCTATGTGCCTTTGTTTCAATGCAAGTGAATGTGCTTTATGAGAATACTAGTGTAAAAGCCCATGTACAAGGGCCAAAGTGGTGATAAAAGGCCAGATGTATGTTTGTCTGATGCAGTCATGCACAGTAGAGACTGCCCAAATGCACAGAAGCAGTCATGCACAGTAGAGACTGCCATTCAGGCAGTCGCCTTTCCTGGTGTCTCTCCTTTCTCCAGCTGTCTCTCATACTCTCCTTTTACTGGTGTTTCTCCTCTCTCTTACAATCTCCCCTTGCTGGTGTTTCTCTTCTCTCTTACACTCTCCCCTTGCCCGTGTTTCTCCTCTCTCTTTCACTCTCCCCTTGCTGGTGTTTCTCTTCTCTCTTTCACTCTCCCCTTGCTGGTGTTTCTCTTCTCTCTTTCACTCTCCCCTTGCTGGTGTCTATTCTCTCTCCAGTTCCCTCTCACACTCTGCCCTCACTGATATCTCTCCAGTAATCTTTCCCTTTACTGGTGTCTCTCCTCTCTCTAGTTCTCTCACATTCTCTCCATGATGGTGTCTCTCCAGTTGCCTCTTACATTGTCCCCATGGTAATTCCTCTCCAGCTGTTTCCTTTACTGGTGTCTCTCCTTTCTCCAGCTGTCTCTCACACTCTCCCTTTACTGGTGTTTCTCTTCTCTCTTACACTCTCCCCTTGCCCGTGTTTCTCCTCTCTCTTTCACTCTCCCCTTGCTGGTGTTTCTCTTCTCTCTTTCACTCTCCCCTTGCTGGTGTTTCTCTTCTCTCTTTCACTCTCCCCTTGCTGGTGTCTATTCTCTCTCCAGTTCCCTCTCACACTCTGCCCTCACTGATATCTCTCCAGTAATCTTTCCCTTTACTGGTGTCTCTCCTCTCTCTAGTTCTCTCACATTCTCTCCATGATGGTGTCTCTCCAGTTGCCTCTTACATTGTCCCCATGGTAATTCCTCTCCAGCTGTTTCCTTTACTGGTGTCTCTCCTTTCTCCAGCTGTCTCTCACACTCTCCCTTTACTGGTGTTTCTCCTCTCTCTTACACTCTCCCCTTGCTGGTGTTTCTCCTCTCTCTTACACTCTCCCCTTGCTGGTGTTTCTCTTCTCTCTTACACTCTCCCCTTGCTGGTGTTTCTCTTCTCTCTTACACTCTCCCCTTGCTGGTGTTTCTCTTCTCTCTCACACTCTCCCCTTGCTGGTGTTTCTCCTCTCTCTCACACTCTCCCCTTGCTGGTGTTTCTCCTCTCTCTTACACTCTCCCCTTGCTGGTGTTTCTCCTCTCTCTCACACTCTCCCCTTGCTGGTGTTTCTCCTCTCTCTTACACTCTCCCCTTGCTGGTGTTTCTCTTCTCTCTTACACTCTCCCCTTGCTGGTGTTTCTCCTCTCTCTTACACTCTCCTCTTGCTGGTGTTTCTCCTCTCTCTTACACTCTCCCCTTGCTGATGTTTCTCCTCTCTCTTACACTCTCCCCTTGCTGGTGTTTCTCTTCTCTCTTACACTCTCCCCTTGCTGGTGTTTCTCTTCTCTCTTACACTCTCCCCTTGCTGGTGTTTCTCTTCTCTCTTACACTCTCCCCTTGCTGGTGTTTCTCTTCTCTCTTACACTCTCCCCTTGCTGGTGTTTCTCTTCTCTCTTACAATCTCCCCTTGCTGGTGTTTCTCCTCTCTCTTACAATCTCCCCTTGCTGATGTCTATTCTCTCTCTTACAATCTCCCCTTGCTGATGTCTATTCTCTCTCCAGTTCCCTCTCACACTCTGCCCTCACTGATATCTCTCCAGTAATCTCTCCCTTTACTGGTGTCTCTCCTCTCTCCAGTTCTCTCACACTCTCTCCATGATGGTGTCTCTCCAGTTGTCTCTCACATTGTCCCCGTGGTAATTCCTCTCCAGCTGTTTCCTTTCTGGTGTCTCTCCTTTCTCCAGCTGTCTCTCACACTCTCCCCTTACTGGTGTTTCTCTTCTCTCTTACACTCTCCCCTTGCTGTTGTTTCTCTTCTCTCTTACACTCTCCCCTTGCTGTTGTTTCTCTTCTCTCTTACACTCTCCCCTTGCTGTTGTTTCTCTTCTCTCTTACACTCTCCCCTTGCTGTTGTTTCTCTTCTCTCTTACACTCTCCCCTTGCTGTTGTTTCTCTTCTCTCTTACACTCTCCCCTTGCTGTTGTTTCTCTTCTCTCTTACACTCTCCCCTTGCTGTTGTTTCTCTTCTCTCTTACACTCTCCCCTTGCTGTTGTTTCTCTTCTCTCTTACACTGTCCCCTTGCTGTTGTTTCTCTTCTCTCTTACACTGTCCCCTTGCTGTTTCTCTTCTCTCTTACACTCTCCCCTTGCTGATGTCTTTTCTCTCTCCATTTCCCTCTCACACTCTGCCCTTGCTGCCCTCACACACGTCTCTAGTTACCTCAGAGGGCTGGCGGCCGGGTGCCTGTCAGATGCATGGCGCGAGCGGGTCACATGGGGTTGTCTGAGTCCGTGTTGCTGTCTCTTCCCCTCACACTTTCTCCTCATGTGTGTCCCTAGTTACCTCAGAGGGCTTGAGTCCGAGAGCCTGTCAGATGCACAGCGCGAGCGGGTCAGATTGGGGCTGTCTGAGTCCGTGCGTTTGTGCTGCGCTCACAGGGAGCAAAGCATCCTAGCAAATTATAATAGTAGATGCTGGCCACCACTTTTCTCTATTGTATACCTAATAACTCTATATCTTACAGAGGCTAGACAATGTTTCGAACCTGATGTCACTTGCAAATTTGTAAACCTGTTTAAATTATGTTTTTTTGGGGGGGGTTTTACAAGAATTTAAAATTCAATAAATACTACTTTGAAAAACAAAAAACTATTTTAACAGCACTAAACAATTTTACTCAGTTATACAATATTTAAAGGGGACCTGTCAGCAAATGAAAAGCTTAGTTTATGTTACAGAGAATTAAAATCTGTCTATCTCTATACTGTACCAACCATTCTTTTATAAAATAAATTGTTTTTGAGAAATGAGCCTCTATATTTTGGTGTAGCACTTTATGTAAATTACATCCAGCATGCTGATTTCTTTGTTTCAAGTTAAATGTATCACTCGCTGTGGTGTTAGAAATGGGTTCGCTTTACAGTCTAACAAATAATGGCTAATATTTCAAAAACTGTTTATATAAATAGCAAGAAGACAGCTGTTTAAAATTAACTATTTTAAAGGGACAGATCCACTTTTTAAGGCAAAAACAGAAAACAAAATATCAATATACTTTTCCTTAAACAAATAAATGTTTTTAGGCTCTTTTCACACAGACAACATCAAAGCAGCAATCGTGCATTGGTTTTGTCACTCATTGAGAATTGTTCTTTGACAGACAATGGTGCGTTTAGGTGTGTTTTTATCGATTTTAGTACACTTGGTAGACACATAATTTTAAAAATGAAGTATCCAGTTTGAATACAAAGACCTCTTGCCTGATCACTGTGGGAACCCAGTACAGCGAGTTGGAAGCCTGGGGACCGACAAAGATTCATAGTATTGTGCTGTTATACTGAAAGGCTGGTTTAGCCTCTGAATCCATATTGGACTTCTGAGTAAGTCACAAGACCAGGTGACCGGGACCCTAGCAGCTCTGCGACAAAGAGTGAGAGTTATACCAAGGAACCTACCAATCACGGTGACATTTTCGTAGTGCTCTTTGGTGTGGTGAGGGGATATCTATATACAGAGAGAAACCACTCACCTGTCTGTATGTTTTTTAATGGTGTGTTTCACATTGGATACTATAACCTTGCATGAACATATGAAAGTCCAGGGAGATACAACTTACCTGCCTTCCTTCAGGAACATAGTAAAGTTGTAGTAAGGAAGGTCTGTATGGTGGCCTGTGGGGCCTCCTGCAGACCATTCACATGTGAGATGCAATGTTCATTGCGATCTCCATTGAGTGGCCATGCCACATGCACACCAGCCAATAATATTGGCTGACGATCATGAGGGCTACCACCTAGATTGGGAGTGAAACACGAGAGAAGGTGAGTGAAATTACAGGGGTGACAGAACTGTCAGATGGGGCTGCAACACTTCTGTCTCTGGTGTGGAAGATGCCTTAGATCAGTGGTGGGCAAAATGTGACCCTCCAGCTGCTGCTAGACTCCATCTCCTAACCAGCTGTTGGCTAGCAGGGAATGATGGAATTTGTCATCTGGCAGCAGGTGGATTCCCCACTAGGTAGAGTAGACAACTGTCTAGCACTCCAAATTTTGCCAACATTCTGAATTGTCGGTGTGGCTAGAGCAATCTCAGTGTTCTTGTACCAGTTTTATACATTTTTATAGGTAATTCTTTAACCCACTGGATGTTAGAGAGATCTGTAGCACATCGCAAAGTAATGTGTTGGAGATCTCTCTAGCAACCAAAGGGTTAAAGCTTTTTTCTTCTTGCTTGTTATAGGCCAAAAAAATAAACAGACCAGTGCACCTTAGGAAACAGAAAAAACAAGTCCACTTTTAACCCATTGAGTGTCAAAGAGGCATCCAGCACATTGATGCTTCTCTGTTACTCAAATGGCTAAGAGTTACCATTCATTTAAGGTAGGAAGGAAAAACGAACCTGAGCAACGTCATAATAATTGCTTGAAAGTGAACCAGTATATTGCATATGTTATTGATAATAATATTCAAACATTAACCCTTTGGATGCTAGAGATGATGCAATTGCATTGCATTACAACCGGGTTGTCCAATCTCTTTTTCCTTGAAGACAAGACTGAGAAAAGTACAGTGAACTGAGGACCGCATTCTTCTAAATAATATAATGGCAATAAAAACAAGCATGCATAAAATGAGTTTTTAACCCCTTAACGACCCATGAAGTGCCAGGACCGTCATGGGTGCTCTTCTCATACAGACCCTTGATGGTCATGGCACATAATGGGTTAAATGAAAGCTGCACGCCTCGGTGCACGCTGCTATCATGCTTTTCAGGTTGAAACTGAGCGCTCCAGCACCGAAGCACTCAGTTTCAGTCCTTGTCTGTTCTGCTGGATCACGTGATCGCTTCAGGAGTGAGCACATGTACCGGCATTTTGATTGAAAAAGGCCATATGCTTGACACACTGCCTTTATGTCTGACCTATGCCTCTCTCTTCCTTACTATTAAAGGGAGAGAGAAGCGGAGAGCAGACACATAGTGAAAAAAAGAATGCAGTGGTTGGGGGTATTAACCCCTTCAGTGTTGGTGCTGGGGCTGGCTGGATGTAGGTCCATTTCTGACCTGCTAAAAGAAACTTGTTTGGTTTTTTTTAATAAATTTAAAACAGAGCACATATTAAAATATCCTTTGGGAATACTGGGAGGGCAAGTGTTACATGGAGGAGACCCCAGCAGTTACCTATGTGGTGAAACTAAGGGACCAAATGGAGACTCTGATGGGCATAGCCTGGTAGAACCTCCAGTGCACAGAGACCTGACAGAAGGCCTGATATGACAGGCACGCACTATTCAGGGAGTTTACCGGGGGACAGAAAGTGCTAGCCCTATGGCCTGTATGGCAATAAACTACAGACAGCCTGGGAAGGGCCATATCAGGTGGTGGCTATCCAGGAGACAGAGGATAGGGAGATCCCCGGCCTCCTGGCCAATGGACAGCCTGATTCCCGGCCAGCCATGTCCCCTTAGGTTCACACCTCACCCCAGACCAGCAGGGCCAGCTTAGAGCCATTATGGAATGGTGGCCCACATTACTTCTGCCCTTACCTGGGCGCACTTCCTTGACGCACCACAAACTGCAGACTCTTGGTCAGCCCCCCCGACAACCCGCCTATTGGGTGCCAGAGTCAGTCAAGACCCATATTCAAAGGGAAATTAGGGAGATACAGGACTTGGGAGTAATTGAAAGCCCTTGGGCCTCGTCACTAGTCCTGGTCCCTAAAAAAGATGGGACCACCTGCTTTGCGTGGACTACCAGCAGCTCAATGAGAAGACAGTGAAAGATGCCTACCCCATGCCAAGGGTAGACAAACTCCTAGACAGACTGGCTGGAGCTCGCTTTGTCACCACCCTCTACTTCATTGGAGGCTACTGACAGATTTCCCTGGCCCCTGAGGCAGTGGCCAAGTCTGCTTCCATCACCCCATTCGGCCAGTACCATTTTAAGGTCATGCCATTTGGGATGAGGAACGCCCCGGCTGCCTTCCAGAGTTTGGTTGACCGCCTGATCACGGGGGTGCATCCCATTGCCTTTCAGAGCTGGAAGCTACTAGACTGGCAAGTTGGGTATGCCGCAGTGGAGAAATAGTGCCTAGCCTTGGTTTGGGCCATTAAATGATTTCAACCAAACCTTTAGGGATGGGAGTTCACTGTACTTATGGACCATAACCCGCTAGTATGGCTGAACAGGGTATCGGGGGACAACAGGAGCCTGTTGCACTGCAGCCTGGTACTCCAACCTCACACCTCCATGGTACAGTACCGGTCTGGAAAGAACAACCATAATGCAGATGGTCTGTCAAGGCAAGAGGATGCATAGACAATGCAGGAAAGAGACTGATTTTTCCCATGACCTCCTCCCGGATTGGAGGTGGACTTGGGAGCTTGGAAGGGGGGTGATGTAGTGGGCCCATTATTGAAGGAACAGTGAACAATTCAAGGCGTTTCTCGAAGCCTAAACCAGGAAAGCAGAAAGACTGAGTTCACAGGGACCAGCTGGCCACAGGAAGAGTTGCCTCTACTAGTTTGGAAGGTCGGCAGGCACTGGATTGGCCAGGGGAATACGTGCAACAGGTAGGCAGTAGTGATGATCGAGCACCCCAATGCTTGGGTGTTCGGGTGCTCTGGCCGAGCGCCCCTGGAGGCTCGAGTGCTCGGCCGAGCACCCGAGCCCCATTGAAGTCAATGGGAGGACTCGAGCATTACACCAGGCACCCCCTGCTCTGATGAGGGGAGGGTGCCTGGTTCATAGGAAAAGGTCAGAAAATGATGGAAACACCACAGAAATGGTTCAGGGACAGCATAGGGAGAATGTCTGGATGCATCTTGGACTCCAATGTTGCTGCTGGGAACGATGTTTCGCCCGTAGTACGCCATTTTTACAGACTGACCGTAAAACACACAAAAAGGAAGATAAAAACGACTTTAGGCGAAAAATTGTTACCAAACAGTATTTGCTGTATATTTACTTGTATATCATCTGCAAATTCTGCAAAAAATTTCATCGATTTTTCGGAACTGGGGCCATGATTAAGAGGGAAACGTGCGCAGCGTAAAGCAGGTGTTCAACGTGGTTATGGCCCGGGTAAGGTACAGCATTCAGGAACGGAGGCCGCAGCTACCACAGGTTTTACAACATGTCCGTTTGCCCTTGTTAAGTCCAAAATTTATAGTCGGAACAGTGGGGTCTGATCCATTGAGTAAAAGTGACGAAGTGAGTTAGTGGATGAAGCCAAGAACTACCTTCTGCTCTGTCGAACACCCCAGCCCTATTTAATTCAATGGGAGGACCTGAGGCACTCCGATACAACCTGTATATCACAAAATGGAGGGCCTCATTCACATTGTGGTACAATAGTTCAGGTAGTGGTCCAACACTCATAAAGCCTGTGCACTAAGTGAAAGGGCTGCCAAAAATTAGACTGAAATGTCACTCCAATACACCCTTTATTACACATAAAGGAGGGCATCATACACACCCTTGAAAAATTAGGATTAATGGCCTGCTGGTGACCCTCTAAAACATTAGGGGCGAGGGCATGCCGCTAAGCTGACCATCTAAAACATTAGGAATGAGGGTCTGCTGCTGAGCCGACCATCCTAAACATTATATGCGAAGGCCCGCTAGTGAGCTGACGCTATAAAACATTATATGAGAGGGCCCGCTAGAGAGCTGACCCAATAAAACATTATATGAGAAGGCCCGCTGGTGAGCTGACCTATACAAAAATTGTCAAACAGGGCCCGCTGGTGAGCTGGCCCTATATAAAAATTATATCACAGGGCCCGCTGGTGAGCTGGCCCTATATAAAAATTATATCACAGGGCCCGCTGGTGAGCTGGCCCTATATAAAAATTATATCACTGGGCCCGCTGGTGAGCTGGCCCTATATAAAAATTATATCACAGGGCCCGCTGGTGAGCTGGCCCTATATAAAAAATGATATCACTGGGCCCGCTGGTGAGCAGGCCCTATATAAAAATTATATCACTGGGCATATGGAAGAGGAGGAGGAGGATGAGAAGATTAAGAGTCAACCATATACCCGTTTTTTGGGTGGAAGGGGTGAATGGGAATACAGAGTATTCCCATCATTGTAAATAACATATCTAAAGTGACTTTATGTTCACCCGGGACTTTCCTCCAGTGGAGTGGAGAAGTCAGGGAAAATCCTGGCCTTGTTCATTTTTATAAGTGTCAACCTATCAGCATTTTCGGTGGAAAGGCGGATACGCTTATCTGTTATGATGCCACCAGCAGCACTAAATACCCGATCAGACAGAACGCTGGCGGCAGGGCAGGCCAGCACCTCCAAGGCGTAGAGTGCCAGTTCATACCACGTGTCCAGCTTGGACACCCAGTAGTTGTAAGGCACAGAGGGATCATTGAGGACGCTGACACGGTCTGCTACGTACTCCTTCACCATCTTCCAAAACTTTTCCCTCCTTGTGACACTAGGCTGCGCATCAGGGTGAGGGTGCTGGCGGGGTATCATGAAGGTGTCCCACGCCTTGGAGAGTGTTGCCCTGCCTTTGTCGGAACTGCTGTGTGCTCCCCTTTTCTCCCCTTCTCGGTTGGCCAAGGTAGCACGTACTCTGCCGCCAGCGTTGTCAGATGGAAAATTTTGGAGCAATTTTTCGACAAGAACCTTCTGGTATTGCACCATTTTGCTTGTCCTCTCCACCGGAGGAATGAGAGATGAGAAATTCTCTTTGTAGCGGGGGTCCAGAAGGGTGAACACCCAGTAATCCGTGTTGTCTAAAATGCGTATAACGCGTGGGTCACGGGAAAGGCAGCCTAACATAAAGTCAGCCATGTGTGCCAGAGTACCAACAGGCAAGATTTCGCTGTCCTCACCAGGAGGATGACTCTCAATCTCCTCATCCTCTTCCTCCTCTTCTGCCCACCCACGCTGAAGAGATGGAACTAAAGTTCCATGGCTACCCTCTGTAGCGGAGGCAACTGTGTCTTCCTCCGCCTCCTCCAATTGTCGCTGAGAAGACGAAGTGAGGGTGCTCTGGCTATCACCTTGTGTAAGCTCTTCCTCCCCCATTTCCACCTCTTCCACATGCAAAGCGTCGGTTTTAATTGTGAGCAGCGAGCGTTTCAGTAGACACAGAAGTGGGATGGTTACACTGATAATAGCGTTATCGCCGCTCACCATCTGTGTCGATTCCTCAAAATTGCGTAAAACCTCACAGAGGTCTGACATCCATTCCCACTCCTCACTTCTGATTAGAGGAAGTTGAACGGAGAGGCGACGACCGTGTAACAGCTGGTACTCCACTACTGCCCTCTGCTGCTCACAAAGCCGGGCCAACATGTGGAAGGTGGAGTTCCAGCGCGTGCTCACGTCACACAGCAGCCGGTGAGCTGGCAATTGTAAGCGCTGCTGCAGCTTCAATAGGCCGGCTGAAGCTGTAGATGACTTACGGAAATGTGCACACACGCGGCGCACCTTCGTCAAGAGATCATGCAAATTGGGGTAGGTTTTTAGAAATCGCTGAACCACTAAATTAAATACATGCGCTAGGCATGGTACGTGTGTGAGCTTGCCGAGCTCCAAAGCCGCCACCAAGTTACGCCCATTATCACACACAACCATGCCTGGTTGCAGGTTGAGTGGCGAGAGCCACTGCTCGGTCTGGTGACTAATCCCCTGCAACAGCTCTGAGGCAGTGTGCTGTTTGTCCCCAAGGCAGATCAGCTTCAGCACGGCCTGTTGACGCTTCCCCACTGCAGTGCTACACTGCTTCCAGCTACCGGCTGATGGGTGAGTGGCGCTGCGCGCAGAGAATTCGTAGGTGGAAACGGAGGAGGAGGAGGAGGAGCCAATAACGTAGGTGCTGGCGGAAACCCTGATGGAGGTAGGGCCCGCAATCCTCGGCGTGGGTAGCACCTGTGCTATCCCAGGGTCCGAGTCGCTCCCAGCCTCCACGACATTCACCCAGTGTGCCGTCAGGGAAATGTAGCGTCCCTGGCCACAAGCACTTGTCCATGTGTCAGTCGTTAAGTGGACCTTCCCAGTAACTGCGTTGGTCAGGGAACGGGTGATGTTAAGGGACACATGGTGGTGTAAGGCGGGGACGGCACACCGGGAAAAGTAGTGGCGGCTGGGGACTGCGTACCGAGGGACAGCTGCTGCCATCAGGCTGCGGAAGGACTCAGTGTCCACAAGCCTAAATGGCAGCATTTCGATGGCCAGTAATTTGGAAAGGTGTGAGGTTAGTGCTATGGCCTGTGGGTGGGTGGCTGGGTATTTTGGCTTGCGCTCAAATGCCTGGGGTAACGACATTTGGACGCTGCGCTGGGACAGGGAAGTGGATGTGGTCGCTGATGGTGCTTCAGATGGTACAGGTGCAGGGCGGGAGGTATGCGGGCCTGCGCCTTCGACAGGCGATTGGCCGGCACCGAAAACAGGGGAAGAGGAGGCAGTGGTGTGGCCTGCAGACACAGATTGGCGATCCGGGCGTTCCTCCCACTTATTACGGTGCTTGGATGCCATGTGTCGGATCATGCTGGTGGTGGTGAGGTTGCTAGTGTTCATGCCTCGGCTCATTCTGGTGTGGCACAGGTTGCAAACTACAATTCTTTTGTCGTCCGCACTTTCCTTAAAAAAACGCCATACCGCGGAACACCTAGCCCTTGGCAAGGGAGATTTACGCAAGGGGGTGCTCCGTGGAACATTTGCGGGCCGGTTTGGTGCGGTCCGCCTTCTTTCTTTAGCCACACCACTGCCTCTTCCAGCCTGTTGCGGTGCTGCAGATGGCTCACCCTCAGGACTGCTGTCATCGCTCGGCTCTCCACCTTCCCAGGTGGGGTCAGTGACCTCATCGTCCACCAAGTCCTCCTCCACTTCCTCACTCTGATCATCCTCCTCATTTCTTGATCCCACCACATACTCAGTCATTGACAACTGTGTATCATCCTCCTCATCAAGGTCTTGAGACAGTAATAGTGGTTGATTTGATGGCAACTGTGTCTCATCATCATCATCATCATCATCATCCACTTCCTTTGACCTTAAATGCCGTTCCCCTCTGTCATCTTCTTGTGATTGGGTACCCTCTAGAGGTTGTGAATCAGGGCACAAGATCTCATGTTCCTCTGCAAGCGTGCTTGGAGAGAGGTTCAAATGAAGGATTGGTGATGAGACGAGCTCCTCACTATATCCCAGTGTGGGATCACTTCTTTGGCCAGACCCTCTATGGTGGGAGGAAGGATGATCAGGGTGAGGATTATGTTGACCAGACTCTTGGCTACTGAGAGTGGACTTGGTGGAAGACAGGGTGGTGCTTAACCGACTGGAAGCAGTATCAGCTGAAATCCAACCGACCACCTGTTCGCAGTGGTCTGACCTCGAGAGTGATGTCCTGCGACGCCCTGTAAACTGAGACATGAAGCTAGGTATGGTGGATGTCTTTCTGTCTTGTGCTCTGGCACCAGGCACAGTTTCTACGCGTCCTGACCCGCGCCCTGAACTATCAGGATCACGTCCACTTCCCTGTCCCTTTTTACCCGCCTTCTTCATATTACACGGAATATATGCCGCTAATCTGCGGCTAGGCACACTAAACAGAATGTGACACTAATGTGCGGCTATTTTCAGTGAACGGAATATGTGACGGTAATTTTAAAATTTGCACACTAAACAGAATGTGAAAATAATCTGCGGCTAGGCACACTAAACAGAATGTGAAAATAATCTGCGGCTAGGCACACTAAACAGAATGTGCCGCTAATCTGCGGCTAGGCACAGTGAACGGAATATGTGACGTTAATTTTAATATTTGCACACTAAACAGAATGTGAAAATAATCTGCGGCTAGGCACACTGAACAGAATGTGACGCTAATCTGCGGCTAGGCACAGTGAACGGAATATGTGACGTTAATTTTAATATTTGCACACTAAACAGAATGTGAAAATAATCTGCGGCTAGGCACACTGAACAGAATGTGACGCTAATCTGCGGCTAGGCACAGTGAACGGAATATGTGACGTTAATTTTAATATTTGCACACTAAACAGAATGTGAAAATAATCTGCGGCTAGGCACACTAAACAGAATGTGACGCTAATCTGCGGCTAGGCACAGTGAACGGAATATGTGACGTTAATTTTAAAATTTGCACACTAAACAGAATGTGAAAATAATCTGCGGCTAGGCACACTAAACAGAATGTGACGCTAATCTGCGGCTATTTTCAGTGAACGGAATATGTGACGTTAATTTTAAAATTTGCACACTAAACAGAATGTGAAAATAATCTGCGGCTAGGCACACTATTAAAATGGCCCTTTTTGTCGCTGCGTTGTACACTATTTGTCCCTGTGCACCTAGTACAATGTCACCTAAATATCCCCCCCCCAAAAAAAAAAATGAAATTTTGCCCCCCCCAAACAAAATATAAATGCTGCCCCCACACACAACAGTCGTAAAAAGGACTTTTGGGTCTTGATATAGTGTTCCAACACTTTTATTCTCCCTACACTGACTTTCCCTTCCTATCCCCATCTCTCCCTGGCTAAGACTGAGCCGAACTCGCTGGTCGGGTGCTATACAGCACCCGATCACGGGTTCTGGCCAGCCAATCAGTGTAATGCCAGCAGCCAACATGGCTGCTGGCATTACACTGATGTCAGAGCCTCTCCGCACGTTTATTGGCTGCGCAGCAGCCGCGAAACGTGCGGGGAGGAGACCCGAACATGGCGGGCGAGCACATGCGGTACTCGTACGAGTACCGCCATGTGCCGAGCAGAGCGATGCTCGAGCCGAACCGAGCTTCGGCCGAGCATGCTCGCTCATCACTAGTAGGCAGCTTGATGATTGGCCACCTCATGTCCCCATCTCATTGCTCGTGTTCCTATTGGTCGAGGGCCCGGTGATGAGAGTGAAGTAGTGACCAGGCTGGGTAATTCGATTAGGATACAAATACAATAGCCCAGGCCCTGATTGGCCACTTGTTTCTTATAGCTCCAACTCCCATTGGTTGGAGTCTGCAGCAGCAAGATTACATTATGTTAACATGTTCTGTTGTTTATTGTATCACTGTGCCCGTGTCTCTTTCCCATTGTACGTCCCCTGCTATATGTATTCAACCATTCTCTCCATGCGCCCTGCTCCACTGTTCCATTGTATTGAGTTTTGTTTTTTTTAATAAACTAACCCTAAGTTCCCACAATAAAGCTCAGTACATTCTGGAACTAAGGGTTTCCTTTTGACCCCCATTCTCGGATGAAGTACTGCAAAGTCACTGGCATGGCTACCCCTTTGTAGCCGCACTCAGAAGGGAGAAACCCAGCACGACAGCCAAGGACATCCCGGATTCCTTGGTTCCCATTACAAAATGTTTTTATTATGTTAAACTTTGGGTGCCAGAGGTTGTGTACACCTCTGCCACTCAAGGGGTTAAATGATAGAATGAATGTAAAACAGAAAGTAAATCAAGCAGCACAGGCTACAGGAGGTTACACAGAAGTTACAATTGCATAGAAAGCTATATAACAAGCAAGACTGACACTTTGCTTTAACTTGCCAGAGCCTTGACCCTCCAGATTCCAGTGACCTCCTGACCACCATAGAGAAAGGAGAAAAAGACGAAAAAAGGAAATGGAAGGTTTGGAGGGGGAGGGGGTAGTTCACATCAATATAATTCTTCCATCCATTATATGTAGTTCAATCTGGCAATTATATCCTGCAATTTGAGTGCTATTTAGAGCCAGATATCAGCCATATACTGTTAACCTGCCATATTGCTGAAGAAAATCATCTGCATTTCTGGGTGTTGTCCAAGTACCTGCTAAGCAATGCTATCCATGAAATTAAGGAAAACTTCCTGTAACAAAGGAGTCCCATATCTTGTCTTTATGTATTACTTACTCAAAGGATCTGATCCCATTCATCGACCAATGTGTTTTCCCTTTAAGTTTATTCCCAGAGGTCCTGGCAGTCTAGTCATTCTGAAATGGTTGTTTCAAAACGCAGGATAAACACTGGATATCAACGATGGCTATCAAGCACTTTGTACCTCCTGGCCCACAAATAAGCAGCTAAATGTCTGTTAGGTGCTGCTTCAGATAGCTTCCATTTCTTTGATGACTACCCATTTCGGCCAATGGTGAAATCTGGAGAAGAAGATGACTGCAGCTCTATCCCATGTACTTTGCAATGGAGAATGGGAGGTGGCAAAGAAGTCTGCGGTATAGAATACTGTTATAACTGCATATGGTAATCTTAACCCTTTAAAGGGATAGTAATACTTCGTTTTAACTTTCTTTTATTTTGTAGACATTAAAAAAACATGAAGAATGATATAAGTCTTATCTCTCAAACCTTTATGGTTTATGAGATATTCACAAGCAAAGTTTCCCCCTCCCGCCCCTTTTACCTACTGTAAACAATCTCTTCTCAGATGTGGAATGCAGTCCATAGACTGGACAGATAACAGAAGGGGACACTCTTATTCCTTTGAAAACAATGAAATCCCTGCCGCCCTTGACAAGCTTTTCAGGTTTTTCTGTTATCTTAATTGAAGATTGTCCCTCTCTGCAGTCTACCTGGGCAGCTCCCTTCTGCTCTAGCTGAAAAGTGTTACATCAGTAAAAGGGGCGGGAGGGGGACACTTTGCTTGTGAATATCTCTTAAACCATAAAGGTTTGGGAGATAAGACTTCTATCATTATTCATGTTTTTTTAATGCCTACAAAATAAAATAAAGTTAAAACGAAGTATTACTATCCCTTTAAGGACCATAGGCATCAGTAATGCATTTCTTCACAATATGTTGCATATAACTCATGCACTGCCTCCGTTAGTTAACAATTGCTGGCAGGTGTTTTTCTTTTTTTTAATGTCTGCCTCCCTGGGGGTAACATTCAAGACTGAAGATGAAGCAATGCATAGCAGACCTCTTTGATCTTTAAAGGGTTAACATTACCATGTGCAGTGAGCAGAGTTTGAGGTCCTGTGTTCTGGCTAGCAACTGTCATGTCTGCCTCCGTGGACATATAATCTAGGATTGACTGATGTAATTTTCTTAACAAAGGTACAAGGGCAAAATTCATAAAGGACATTAGGATTTTTTGACCATTGTAACATAAGTTTAGGGTGGTTATTATTAGGTGTTGTTGTTCTTTAAATGGACCCCAGAGTTACTGATATATGTCATTTTCAGAAGTTTTTGTGGTATCCCTCCATTTCATGGGAAAGTAATGACTACAACTGAGACTCTCACTCTCAGTGGCAAAACTGATGTTGTATGTCATTGGCAGCTTCTTACTGGGTTACCCTGCAGGTTTTGGGTTTCAGCTCCACGCAACCACACAATGAAAGGTTATCTTAGGAGAGGGATCCTCTGAGTTGCAGACACCCATGGGAACAGACATGCATGTTTCCTTTTGTCTTGTGTCTTTAAAGGGATAGTAATACTTAAAATGTAAAAAAAAAATATGTTGTAGGGTTTATCCCCTGAGTAAAACACAGGTACTCCCACTGCTGAAAGGTGTTTTATTCAAAAGTTATTACAGCTCAGTTGAATTGTTTAGGTGTAATATCACAGTGGCCTGAAATTGTACAGTGGAGCTGTTGCTACACCATCCTATGGAGATTTATGGTCCTGGGACCAGAGCTGTCCATAGGATGGCGTAGCAACAGCGCCACTGTACAATTTCAGGCCACTGTGATATTGCACTTAAGAATTCAATAACTAAAACACCTTTCAGCAGTGGGAGTACCCTTGTTTTACTCAAGGGGATAAACTCTACAACATATTTTTTTACATTTTAAGTATTACTATCCCCTTAAACTCATATTTAACCCATTGAATGCTAGAGACAGCACCAAAGCATTGCCAAGCAATACGATGGGGATGTCTCTAGCATCCAAGTGGTTAAAAATGATGTTCTACTTCACCCCTAACCCACTGTCTTAATAATGACACAAAATGATTAAATTAACATTCTGGTCATACCATTTGTGCACTGAATTCATCACGTGAACCAAAGTGTTTACTTTCTATATGAATTTTAATACATTACTATATTAACCCCTTTTTGAAGGTGGACAGAATGACAATAAATGTCACCTTTTTGATAAATAATGTATGGTGTTCAGATCTCTTTACTCTACTATTTGTTTGTTTTTTTATTCTAGCAGAAAGCAGAGCATGGAGCCGTCTCAATGTCCTTCCTATCAGGTTACAGAGCTGCTATAATGTTATGTCTATACATTGGAAGCAGGAGAGTGCTGTCCTAGGTGCTGACTGAAACACATTTTACTGGTGCTGAAGCACTCACAGGTACAGTTACACATACATTTTTTCCATTTTAAATGTCTAAAGGTAAACTATAGCCAAAGAGTGAATTAGACTTAAAGGAGCAGTAAACTTTTCCTTTTAATATAAAAATAAAGATGTTTTAGGTCTATTCCTGTTGAATAATACAATGGTGCACCAAGTGTTGAGGATTTTTAATTCAAAATGTATTGCAACTAAAATAAAATTGTAATTTAACTGAAGTTTTCTATTCTGGCCACAAGGTGGTGCTGTTCCTATCACTTCCTGGGAGGAGTAGTCAGTAACTCAAGCTTTCCCATACAGGACATTATAAGAATGCATTTTGGACTCTTTGGAGAAATACTGTTGTTGAAAAACAAACAAATACATGTCTGAGCTAAAAACTTTTCAATGAATAGTCTCCCAACAGCTGGAGTACCCTTATTTTACTTAAAGAAATAGTAATGTCAAATAAAAAATCGATGTACGATTTTTTCATTTCATTTTTTATAATGCATAGTATCTTTATAAAATCATATACCCACATATTCTTCTTGCAAAGTAATTTAAAAGATTTCCCCTCCCGCCCCTTTCCATTACTTCATGAAGCGTTCCCCCAGATTAAAAAACTGGTTACTTTACTGGAAGGATCATGACAAGGAACAATAAGTGTGTGTCAGTATAAGTAAAACCCTGCCCCCTTGATGAAATGCAGCAGGGTTTTCCTTGTGTGTCAGTATAAGTAAAACCCTGAACAGACATAATCACAAGCTGGAAGGAAAACAGAAGACAGAGGTTCAAAGGGATCCTTCTGAAGCACTCCTAGGGCCAAGTTCAAATGCCGCAAAAGAGTAGGATCCCTAAAGACTGGAAGGCATGATCCACCCCTCTGCACAAAAATTTGCAAATCCAGAGAGATATGGACCTTATTAGAACTAAGACTAAGACCTTTCTGAAGGCCTCCCTGAAGAAAGGCTAAGATAACTGAAAGACGAAAAGGATGAAAACGCGACCCCTGTTCTTTTTCACAACTTATAGAACAAGAACCATGAACGAAGGTAAGCCTTAGATGACAGAGGATCCTAAGTTGAGGGGTCAGGAAGAAGCAGAAGCCAAAATATCTCTGCTACAAATAAATGGAAAAGATTTGAGAACCAGGCCTGGGGAGGCCAGAATGGGGTGATCAGAATTACATGAGCTCACTCCATCTTGACTTTTCTCAATTCCTGGTAATCAGAGAGAATGAAAGAAACACATAAGCCAGGGAAAACTGGCACAGAATAACCATCACGTCCACAGCAAGAGCTATAGGGTCTCTGGAACTGGAGCAAAACCGGGGAACCTTGCAATTCAAACAAATGGCCATTAGATGCATGGAAGGGAGGCTTCACAGACTGACTATGGCGTTGAATACCCTGTAACTGAGTTCCCAATTTCACGCATCTACCCACTGACGGCTGAGAAAATACACCATGATGTTGTCTAGCCCTGGAATGTAAGAGTCGGCACGTGAACTTCCACCCAAACTTCTGGCTGCACTCCAGGTCTCTCCTAGGCAGTTGATATAGACCACTGCCATCTCATTTTCTGACTAAATCCGCACTGGCAAACCCTGGAGAGAATGAAACCAATGCAGCAGTGTTACGGTTCTCAAGCAAGACAAGGAGTCAGACGGTATAGTTAAAATCACCTTTATTAGGATAATAAACATTGGCAATAAGTGAATATACTATAAGCAGAGGGTGACTGGAGAGGCTAGCAACTCTATCAGAAATAGGAGCCTGCCGACAGGTCAACCACGTCTGCTGGAGAATAGGCTGGAGCCAACTGGTAGTCTCAGAGTAGTAGGTGGAACGCACACTGAACCTACAGTCTCCCGTAATGTAGCAACAAGGGAGACTACTGACTCATGCCTGCAGTCAGTAAAGAAGAGCTCGTTTCCACTACGGATGCCAACAATGGAGACTACTGACTTATGCCTGCAGTCAGTAAGGAAGAGCTTGTCTCCAATAAGGATGGCAACAATGGAGACTACTGACTCACTCCTGTAGTCAGTAAGGTCGAAGTCTACCAGAGCCCCAGGTCTGCACCAAGATGGATGTCTGTGGGGAATGGAGCCACACGGTGGAGTGAACAGACAGAGACACAGGTCAGCACCAGCTAGGATAGTCAGACAAGCCAGGTTCATACACAGAGAGGTTAGTCATCCAGAGCCTCAGGTCTGCACCAGATGGGATGTCCAATAATAATAGGCAACACTGGGAGGATAGTTGGACAGAGCCCCAGGTCAGCACCAGGTTGGATAGTCAGACAAGTCAGGATCATACACAGAGCGGGTAGTCAGCCAGAGCCACAGGTCTGCAGCAGATTGGATGTCTAAAGCCAAAGGAGTGCACAGGTAGAATGGTCAGACAGAGCCACAGGTCAGCACCAGAATGGATAGTCAGACAAGCCGGGTCATACACAGGATACAGGAGCAACTGGAACTAGAACTGCACTGAACACCAATGTAAAGGTAACTGGATAGAGATCCAGTTCCCATTTAAAAGGCAATCCAGGAAATAGATGGGTGGAGCAAACAGCCCCAAACAGTACAAAGCAGAGGCCTGCAACATATTGCAACCTCACGTCTGAAAGTGATGCAAGTTCATGCAATGCGTCAAAACACCAATCCCACTCCGCATCATTCTACAGTGCAGACCCAGTTTGTACGAGGACATGGACAGCCGCTGAGAATGCCAAGTGCTCCTAGACCCAGTTCTCAGAACAACGCATGGGATGATGCCACGGCAACATTTCAGGCCATCAAATACCTGCGTCAACCCACCAGGATACGCTGGATCTAAGGTACCTCAGCCTGTTGGTATGGCATCCATTATGACTATCAGACAATATACAATTACCAATGGCTGTCCCAACGACAGATGGGACATCTAAAGCCACTAAAAAAATCCAACTTCGTCCAGTTGGATAGTCTTGACACAGGAGAGATAGCACTGGTGCTTGGACCAGTTCTTGAGACTCTCCAGCTGTAGATCCTGAGTGTAGAATTGAGCAAAGGGGACCACCTCCAAGGCAGAGACCATATACCTTAATGCCTAGATGTACTGCTGCTCCGTCAATGACTGGTAAGGTAAGGTCTGAGACACCTGCCAAGAGAGAGATTCAAATTTGTCCTCCGGCAGAACGACCCATCCCTAAAGCGTGTCAAATCTCATGCCAAGAAAGAGAAGAACATGGGGCAGATCCAGAGAGTATTTCTTGAAACTCGGTACACAATCATGAATGGACACACAGATCCTCGGTTGAAGGTACCTTTAACAAAAGGTTGTCCATATATGTAGTAATAGAAAACCCTAGAGAATGAATGTGAGCAGTCAAGGCTGCCAAGACCTTTGTAAAAACACCAAGGAGCAGATGCTAGCACAAAAGTAAAAAGAAGGGCTGTGATCTAAAAAAATGTAACGGAAGGAAGTGCTGATTATCTACATGGATGGGAATATGCAGATATGTGTCTTTTATGTCTAGGGAGGCTAAAAACTTCCCCTGGCACATAGGGTTGATGATAGAATGCAAAACTCCATCTTGAACTGGGGAGTAAGAACAAAACAATTGAGTTGCTTGAAGTCTGGAGTAGAATGGCATTCACCATCTATTTTGGGAACTTTGGAAAGGTTATAATAGAATCCTATGAATCTTTCCTGAAGAGGAACCGGTAACAAGATCTGCATGTCCACCAGGAAAGAATCACATCTGAAAATAGAAGGGCTCACACCAGATTGCAAGGAACTCTGGACATGAAGAAGCAACGTGGAGGAAGGAATTTGAAATCTTTATGATACTCTTCCAAGATCACCTACAAAACCTACTGTTCTGCCACAATGAAACAGACTCAGTCAATCTTTGATTGTCTGAGATGGACCATAGCCCTGAGAATCAGACTCATCAGCCAGTGCCTTTTAGGTAGGCTTATTGCCTGCTCAAACATGCTTGTGTTTTGGGGGAGGGCGTGACTAGACCAATGTAGGAGTAGACACCCAGGCACATATCAGTACTGGTAATGGTAACAAAAGGAACTCTTGAGGGGACCTGAGGTAATAGTGCACTTTTAGCCCCCATTAGCATGTCTAATAACCTTTCCCATTTATGGGTCAACCAACCGCCTGTTCCCAAATGGAAGAGAGAACAAGGACTTCTTGGAAGACTGCTATTCTTAACATATTTTTAACCGAAGTATACAACGGGCAGCAATAGAGTGCTCAGGCATTCCCAGTGAGCCTAGCAGAATCAATAGCTAATATATGCATTAGCCTCAAGGTTCTTCGAAACAGCCAGAAAAACACATCCTCTTTAGGAGCGTCCAATTGGACAGCCACTCTGAGTTGTTCTCCTCAGACAACAATGCCATAGACACCCACCAAGATGGGAAGTAAAGTAGCACCAGTAGCCAAGAAACTTGCCTTAAGCAGAGATTCTAGGCACTTATTTACCTAATTCTTAAGTGGTGCAGCATCAGCACATGGCAGTGATTTAAGCTTAGAAAAGGCAAGCATTTTGAGTGACCACTGTAGGGGAGGGAGGTAGCCCACTGCACTAGGACATTAGAAGAGAAGCAATATACTAGAGAATATTGTCTGGGAATAAATAATATCTTACAGAAAAAAAAACACTTCAAACCGCTCAATATACTGAAATATGTAGATTAACCCCTTAACGACATGTGCCGTACTATGACCTTCACGGGCCTTGAAATACTTAAGGACCGATGACAGTCATAGTACGTCACGTATTTTTTACTTACATCGCTCTACCGGGAGCGCTGTAGCTAAAAATAGGGCCTGAAATTGACCGCTCCAAGATCAGAGTGATCTCTTTCAGGCCTCATAGTGACGCGCCGATACACGCAACAGGTCACGTGTACCGGCGCGTCGGCGTTGATCAAAGTGGTCCTTATGGGGCGGAAACGTCCCAGGACTGCCGGTCGTTAAGGGGTTAATTGGAGCTGTTTTTATTGTGAGACATTACTATCCCTTTAAGAAGACAAAAAAGAAAGTAAACTAAGAGAATAGTTGTCCTGATGAACCTCCTTTGCGGTCACTTTTAAAACTGAGCATATCTGGTGATGGTAAAGTGGAGTAGGGAGGAAGTCTCCACCTCCAGAAAGCCTTTTAAGCCAAATGCCCTGCCCTCCTGGTTGGACAATACTTTACCCTATGGTTCCTGTGTTCTACATTGGATAAAAGAGAAAAGTAGATTAACACTTTGATGCTAGAGCGTGGCTTGGAAGAGCATACTTATCTTCACTTCCCCTGCACCAGATAACAAACTGGGAACCACAAGAGAGTTCAGAATGAGGCCCTGGATGCTACAATTGCCTAGCAACAATTTAAGGGGTTAAGTCTAACAACACTAGAGTGCAGGTGTGTGAAATTAAATGATTGGTACAGGACAATATACCTGCTAGCAGTGACATGCTGTTAGATGTACTGATGAAGAGAGCCAACCACCCTGTATACAGTTAGAAAGACACTAATGCGCATGTCTGATCCTCATGTAGATTTAAACAACTCCAATACGTAGAACAGACGCCAACAAAGTCCTTCTAAATATTCTCCTTAAGAATTTATTAAAATAGCTGAAAGAGGCATGTGTAAACTTGCCTGGCTCTATGACATCGCCAAGTGTTTAACAAAATTAGGACTAACAGTTTCTCATTATTTTTTTAAAACCAGGATTTCATTTCTTGGTTGTTTTCAAATGCACAATGTGTTGCCTAGCAACCTGGTATACAGGGGAATGTACAATGACTTCACTAAGCAGATGAGTTATTTACACACAGCTCAGGTAGCAATTATATTCATACCGACAATAAATGTCGTGGAGTCTGAAACAGGAAGGTACAGTGCAGTTTTTTGCCCATACTAAGGGCTCTATAGTAAAAAGAAACTGGATTAACATAGGAGACAAATAAACATTCCCATGGATTTAAATGTTTAAATGGGGCTTTTAACCCTTTAAATGCCAGAGAGGTATGCAACACATTGCTCTGCAATGCGTTGCATACCCCTTTGGCAATCAAACTTTTTTATGAAAATATATATATATATATATTATAGGGCATTTCCTGTTGAGTAAAATAAGTGTACTCCCACTGCTGATAGCTGCATATTTCCAAAGTTATTACTGTTTAAATCTGTAATTTTTTACATTAACAGTGCCCTCTAGTGGTCAAATTCCAATTAGTTATTCTGTTCCATTCTAATGGAGAAGAAAGTCAGTGACTTATAGTTCTCTATAGAATGTGATAGAAACTGCCGAGTCACTTCCTGTCAGTTAGAACAATCAGGAAGTAAACACAGTAAATTCACTTCCCAGTTATTTGAACTGTTATAAAGTTTGAATAAAACAACTCACAGCTGTGGGAGTGTCCTTGTTTTTTTTTACTCATAATGAAAAGCTCTATAACATATAGGCTGTCATAAAAAAAGTTTTCTTCTCCTTTAAGACCAGTTGATCCCAAACTTATCCTTAAAGTGGAACTGCCATCTGAAAGCAAATTTAGTTTATTTTACAGGAAATTAAAATCTAGCTATATGTATTACTCTCAAATTTTCTGTACAATAAATCATTCTTGAGAAAATAACCTCTATGTTTTCACGGCACAGTACACAGAGCAATGCGTTGCATACCCCTCTGGCACTAAAAGTGTTAATTAATTATGTTCCAGGGTAAAGTTATCGCTTACTGTGCTATGAGAAATTCCCTTAGTGCACTGCTTAGATTCATTCATAGCACAGTGGTAATATTGGTCCAGCACAGAAATGTATTCACAAAAATATTCCAATGCGCCTCTAAGAAAGAAAGGTACATTTCTCAAACTATTTACAGTACAAACAAATAGCTAGCATGACATAAATGCAGTATTTCTTCTGTGTATTATCCAGGCATTAGAAATGATGGGGAACACCTCCACCCTCCAGCTGGTAGGACCAATAGTAAGGTTTAAAAGCGCGCTCCAACTGTCTACCCCCAGTTTTTTTGGTCCTACCAGCTGGATGGACGCGTCTTCTCATCAGGGCCGCCTTGAGTTGCCGCCAAAAAAATTGTCCCCGTTACCTTCTCTTGTCTCCCGCATGGACGCCGAGTCAATCCGCACAGGTGACAGGCGCCTGCCTTTTCATTTTAACCGGCCGTCTCATCGGCAGCACTGGGAATGCTGCCCTTTTGAGCAGAGCAAGAGAAAGAGCAGTTCCTGCTTCCGGGGGAAGTCTCCTTGCGTTCCGGTGTGAAACGCAAGCGGGCATCGAATGCGCATGCACAAGACCATGAGAGGCTCCACACCAAATCCCAATGAGCCTAATCAGCAGGGAATTGGCTGGGTATTTAAAAATCGCACAGGTAAGACCTTTTTTCTTCCTTTAGATGGTTGAATGTGCTTTTGTGTTAATTACATTAGCTATTTCACGTTATTATGTCAGCCCCAGCCAAAGCCTCTTCTAAGGAAAAGCATAGTGAACCTACAGTTAATGAGGATAAAACAGTCCCTAAAACTAAATTATGTGCAGGCTGTGACACTACTCTCCCAGCCTCTACTAAGGTTAAATTATGCGAAGAATGTTTGAAAAAAGCCGCAAGTCCTGATATTCCAGGACAGTTTCAGGACTTCCTTACATGGATGAAGTCATCTATGCAAGAGACCTTTAAATCCATGCAGCAGGGTGAACCAGCCCCTAAGAAACAGCGTAGAGACTTAGGAGAAGGTACCTCCATGATAGCAGGAGAAGAATATGATCCAGAATCTCCCTGTGAAGATCAGCCATCAGACTTGGGGTCAGAAGAAGGGGAATTAGTTGAGGATTCCGGGGTCTTCAATTTGGACCGAATTAATTCCTTCATTATGCTGATGAGAAAGTCCCTAGGTCTGTCTGAAACCCAGGCAGACATGGATATCATGGATACTGCCTTCTTGGGAAAAAAGAAGTCTGCTCCAGTCCTTCCAGTGCATCAGTCAATAGCTGACATGATCAAGGCAGAATGGAAACTAGGGGATAAAAGATATGGTGTACCCAGAAAATTCAAGAGAATGTTTCCATTTTGGGGATAAAGATGTACAGAACTGGGTGAACCCTCCTAAAGTGGATGCGCCAATAGCTCATCTGGCAAAGCATACCATTCTACCAATGGAAGATGGAACATCACTAAAAGATCAATGGAACGTAAGCTGGAAAGTGCCCTAAAGAAACAGTTTTCTGTCATTGGGGAAAATATGAAGGCAGCCACTGCAATGGCTTGCGTTTCCAGAGTCATGCGAATCTGGCTAACAGAACTGGAAGACAAGATAGAATCTAATGTATCCAGATCCAAACTGCTAAAAGAAGTAGCCACGATCAAGGAAGCTACTAACTATTAATGTGACGCTTCCTTAGACATAATTCGTCTAATGGCCAGATCATCAGCCTTATCAGTCTCAGCTCGCAGATCTCTGTGGCTCAAGCCATGGAAGGCAGACTCTAATTCCAAGAACAAGCTTGTTTCTCTCCCTTTCACAGGTTCTACTCTCTTTGGCGAACATTTGGATGAAATAATTAAGAAAGCTTCGGGAGGCAAGAGTCCTTTCCTTCCCCAAGAAAGAAAACGGAGGCCCTCTTCACCCTTGACCACATCAAGATTTCGCAATCAGTCCTTTCGGGACAATAGAAGACGAGACACAGGTCGTCAGGATGATCAGAAGGGTAGATTCTCCAACAGAGGAGGCTTCAGGAGAAATTACTCCAGGAAGCCCCAGTTCAAGACTGAGTCACAATGAAGGTCAGCGGGTCCCCATGGGGATTCCAGTAGGGGGCAGACTGGGATCCTTCTCCCGGATATGGGAGACTCATGTGAGACCGGACGCTTGGGTCACCCAGATCCTGGAACAGGGGTACACGATGGAATTCATTTCTGTCCCTCCAACACAGAGGCTTCTCAGATCAAGAATCCCTTCCAATCCAAAGACCAGACAAGCCTTCCTGGAGACAATCAACAACCTCCTAGATCAGAAGGTATTGGAGAAAGTTCCTGCACAGGAGAAGGGTACTGGAGTTTACTCTCCTTTCTTCTTAGTTCCCAAACCATCGGGTCTTTTCAGATCCATCCTGGACCTCAAGGAAATCAACTTATCTCTCAGACACAGTCATTTCAAAATGGAGTCAGTGGAATCAATAATACAGACACTTTCACCAAGAATGTTTCTGACAGCCATCGATCTCAAAGATGCCTACTACCATATACCGATTCATCAGGCTCACAGGAGATTCCTACATTTGGCAGTGAAACAAGATCATTACCAATTCACAGCTCTTCCCTTCGGTCTGTCCTCAGCCCCCAGAGTCTTTACGAAGATCCTGGCTCCAGCTCTAGCATACCTGAGGCAAAGAGGTATCAACATTCTGGCTTACCTGGACGATCTCCTGATTATGGCCCCATCCTTGGAGATAGCCAACCTTCATACCCTGAAAGTTCAAAAATTCCTGCATATGATCGGATGGGTCATCAACCTGGAGAAAAGCCAGGTACATCCAACACAAAAGTTAAGCTTTCTAGGTCTACGTATAAATACCCAGACTGCCTTGGTTCAGCTTTCAAGAGACAGAATATCCAAATTACAGCTCACAACCAAGAGTTTCTTGAAGAAACCATGCCGTTATGCAAAGGATTTCCAGGAACTATTGGGTCTCATGTCTTCCACTGTCCAGATTCTTCCCTGGGCAAAATTTCATTACCGTATCCTTCAAAAGAACTTTCTGACTTTCTGGAAACCAGACCCTGGGAATCCTTTTCAGAAAATCCCTTTATGGACAGATGCCAAAAAGGAGCTCAATTGGTGGCTGAAGAAAGTAAACTTCACCAAGGGAAGATCTCTGATAGAGCCAGAATGGCAAATCATTTACACAGATGCCAGTCTCAGCGGATGGGGAGCAGTTTGGGGCCCAAGGAGAGCTCAAGGAAAATGGACCCCAAAAGAACAATCCCTTCATATAAATATTCTGGAAACCAGGGCAGTCAGACGGGCCCTGTTACAATTTCAAGCTCATCTACAACAAAGGAGCGTCCTCATCAGAACAGACAACGTGCCCACTGCAATATACATAAAGAACTTGGGGGGCACAAGGAGCCAAACCTTAAGCAAGGAAGTAAGACCTCTCCTTCTATGGGCAGAACGTCACCTTCGGCATCTTACAGCCTCTCACATCTCAGGAGTAAGAAATACAGAAGCAGATTTTCTGAGCAGGCACAGCCTGGATCAAGGGGAATGGGCTCTAAATCAAGAAGTGTTCAATCTCCTCACAATCAGATGGGGATATCCGGAGATAGACCTAATGGCGAATCACAAAAACACCAAAACAAAGTGCTTCTTCTCCAGATGGACAGATCCGCAGTCACAGGGACAAGATGCGTTAACAATTCCCTGGAATTTCAATCTAGTTTACATCTTTCCTCCAACACCTCTTCTCATGCGAGTCCTAAAGAAGATTCAGAGAGACCGGGTGGAAGCAATTCTGATTGCCCCCAATTGGGCCAGAAGAATCTGGTATTCTCATCTAGTACAGATGTCAACAGAGCCTCCATGGGAATTACCATTGAGGAAGGATCTTCTGCACCAAGGTCCGAATCTACACAACAACCTCAAGATGCTCCGTCTGACGGCCTGGAGGCTGAGCGGGAATCATTAAGAAGACAAGGTCTCTCAGATCCAGTAATTTCTACAATCTTACAGGGGCGTAAATCATCCACATCTAAGGTATACTACAGGGTCTGGGCAACTTTTGTCAAGTGGTGCAAACTAAAGAAGATCCCAGCAAGAGATGCCACTGTAGCAACTATTTTAGACTTCCTACAGGATGGTTTCATAAAGGGTCTTAAACCTGCATCATTAAAGGTTCAAATATCTGCCTTGTCAGCTATCCTCACAATTCCTTTGGCAGAACATGAACTAGTTAAGAAATTCACCAGGGCAATTGTCAAGGTCAAGCCAACTGTAAGGGAGATAGTAGCCCCATGGGATCTGAACCTTGTTCTTTCAGTCCTGTCTAAATCACACCTTTTTGAACCTATTAACAGCATCTCTCTCCATCTCCTCACTCTAAAGACGGTCTTTCTTACAGCTATCACCTCGGCCAGAAGAGTAAATGAACTCCAAGCCTTATCCAGTATCGCTCCATATCTAACAATACATTCGGACAAAGTAGTTCTAAGATTTAGACCTTCATTCAGACCTAAGGTGGTCACGGACTTTCATATCAACCAAGAAATTGTGCTTCCGTCCTTCTGCAGTAACCCGTCCAACTCCAAAGAGAGAACTCTACACAATTTGGATTTGGTCAGATGCATCTCCTCGTATCTTCAGAGAACCAAGGAGTTTAGATCTTCAGAATCCCTGTTCATATACTTCCAGGGTAGGTTAAAGGGTAAAGCAGCTTCCATAGGCTCCATTTCCAGATGGATAAAATCCTGCATTCAGAAATGTTATACAGAATCGGGTCAGACAGCCCCTGTTGACATTAAGGCACATTCAACGAGAGCAGTATCCACTTCATGGGCAAAGCAAGCTCAGGCCTCTCCCTTAGACATTTGCAAAGCAGCCACGTGGTCCTCTATAACCACGTTCATGAAACATTACCACTTAGATGTGCAAGCCTCGATCGACGCCAAGTTTGGCAGGAAAGTCTTGGAGGCAGTAGTACATCAATAATGTAAGTTGATTTTTATCTTTCTTCTCCCTCCCCAAATTTTTATATGGGTAACTGCTTTTAAGTCCCATCATTTCTAATGCCTGGATAATACACAGAAGAAATAATAGAAATTTACTTACCGTTATTTGACTTTCTTCTGTGTATTATCCAGGCATTCCCTCCCTACTAATTATATGTCCACTAGTATTTTGCAGCTCAGTCAAAAGGAAACTGGGGGTAGACAGTTGGAGCTCTCTTTTAAACCTTACTATTGGTCCTACCAGCTGGAGGGTGGAGGCGTTCCCCATCATTTCTAATGCCTGGATAATACACAGAAGAAAGTCAAATAACGGTAAGTAAATTTCTATTATATTTTACTGCAAATGTGGCAGATACTGGCAAACATTTGGACGCATCCCCATCCCAACTGCTACTTCCTACCAGGAAGTACTCATTTGTATAAACTGACAAACAAATAAAGCTAAATACCTCAAACTATTGTTTGAAATAAAAAAATGACTAACATACGGTTGCCACCTTTTCTTCAAAAAAATACCGGCCATGGCATTCCCTCCATAGACTTATCATTGGACAGAAGCCAATTTTTTACCGGCCTGCCGGAGAAATACCGCCTGGGTGGTAACCCTAGGCTAACATAAATATAGGTTCTTTTGAATGTTCTTATTTGTTAAAAACTCAATTTACTAAGCTAATTATGCCAGATTTCATCCTGTAAATGCCACTTTCACCAAAGGGAGGAAAAGGGGGCAATGTGGGTGTTTCAGACTGTCCTTTCCTCTGCTCCTTGTTTAGATCAATATACTATGCAAGGCATGGAGGAAATGATGCACACATGCAATAGGACAGACATGCGAGGTTTGTTGGCATTAAAGTCCTACACTGGTGGAGTGCTTCCGCCAGTATTCACTAATGTGTTCATTTACTGAATACATACCCTGAAGTTCAGCCATTGGTGATGGAGTCTATTGCCAGTGGGGCAGTAATAGCACATTTGTACATACACCCCAAAGTCACTGATTTAGCATGGTAAGGCTGATCTTCTAAGACAAACTTTAGCTACTATAGAGTAAACTAACTGCACCCAAGTGGAACCATAAGAATCCCACACTTTCTCATTCATAATTGGATTGTTTAAACTCAGTTATATGTAACCACCAATTGACACATGTATAGTAGTACCCTGTTGTTTGCCTTAGTTATGAATTTCTTACTCCTTCCAGGAGCTGTAGCTCTGTTTTGTCCTAATAATGGTAATTTAAATGATTCTTTTAAATACAAAACTTTGTAGAAAGTTGCCCTGCAATAATTAATCATATGGCGACTAGCTTCATAATACTTATATTATCTTTCAAAAGTGGCAGATTCTAAAGTAATCCTTAATCTTCAGAGACTGGCAGCCAAGTTAGTGCAGTCTATGCACCTGTGCCACCAGTCCCTTCTGGTTACCTTATGGCACAGTGCAATGCTTCTTAAAGGAGACTGGGACTGACAGCACAGGCACGCAGACAAGATGCTTGCGCTGATGCCTGGCTTCCGGTCTCCCCAAAATGTCCATTGACTTAAGTGGGGAATTTAACCCCCTAAAGGGATAGTAATGTTTCAGAAAAACAGTAGCTCCAATAATCTTCATAGTATTTGAGCCATAGATAGTGTTATTTCAGTACTGTCAGAGTTGTAGTTCAAGAGCAATTGAATGATAAAGTATCCCCCTCCTGCCCCTTTTACTGATGTAACACTGCTCACCTCAGAAGTGGAATCTGGTCTTAAAGGGATAGTAACACTAAAAATGTAAAAAAAAAAAAAAAAATGTTGTAGGGTTTATTCCTCTGAGTAAAACAAGGGTACTCCCACTGCTGAAAGGTGTTTTATTCAAAAGTTATTACAGCTCAAAGTTGATTTTTTTTTTTTTTTTTTTTGGTGCAATATCAACAGTGGCCTGAAATTGTACAGTGGCGCTTTTGCTACACCATCCTATGGACAGCTCTTGTCCCAGGAGCATAAATCTCCATAGGATGGTGTAGCAACAGCGCCACTGTACAATTTCAGGCCACTGTTGATATTGCACCTAAAAATTCAACTTTGAACTGTAATAACTTTTGAATAAAATACCTTTCAGCAGTGGGAGTACACTTGTTTTACTCAGAGGGATAAAGCCTACAACAAATTTTCTTTTACCTTTTAAGTATTACTATCCCTTTAAGACCAGACAGCTTACAGCAAGGGACAATCTTCTTACTGTGAGCATAAGGAAAACCCTGCCCCCTGGACAGGTTTTTCCCTTATGCTAATTGAAGATTGTCCCTCTCTGCGATCCACCTAGACACCACCTTGATGCTCTGAGGTAAGCAGTGTTACATCAGTAAAAGGAGTGGGAGGGGATACTTTATCGTTCAATTACTGTTGAACTACAACTCTGACAGTACTGAAATAACACTATCTATGGCTCAAATACTATGAAGATTATTGGAGCTACTGTTTTTCTGAAACATTACTATCCCTTTAGGGGGGTTAAATTCCCCACTTAAGGTAAGCAGCTCTGAGGTAAACAGTGTTACATCAGTAAAAGGAGTGGGAGGGGATACTTTATCGTTCAATTACTGTTGAACTACAACTCTGACAGTATTGAAATTACACTCTCCATGGCCAAAATACTATGAAGATTAATTGGAGCTGCTTTTATTGTGAAACATTACTATCCCTTTAAATGCTAGAAAGGCAATGCACTTGAGAATGCTTTAGCATTCTGGGCGTTAACAATCCAATCTGAGTGAATGAGAATTTTTATTTGTCGTAATTTCAGGCTATGCACTCCAGTTAACATACGTAAATGGCCTTTGTGCTATACAGAATGGAACACTGTACAAAGAATACAAAGGTAATCACACGCGGGTTCTTGATTTGCTAAGGAGTACTGAACAGCACACACTGGTCAATGTTTCAGCTCTACCTTAGATCACTGAAATCTGGTCACCAACAATGCTTTGCAGTTAGTACATTTCTGAAAATATTTTGTAGAATAAATATAGAAATTAAATATTTAATGCTAAAAACTGATAGCATTAATTATTTAGGAAAGAAGGAATGCTGTTTCAACAATTTCAGTATACAGTGGAGACTAGTATTTTCCTGCTTTAAAATCAATCGGAAAGAGTGTGGAACTGCTGCCCAGCAGTCTGCATTCCAGTAAATGTTAAGCAGGCCTTGCATTTTTTTGAAGATCTGGTCAGGTGTAGCAGAAAATAAATATGATTTAACCCTTTGAGTGCCAGAGTGGTACGGAATGCATTGCTTTGCTGAAACATCTGCTTCGTTCATTTAGAAATGTACACAGCTTGAGATTAATACTTTTTTTGTTACATTCTACATTCTTTAGAAAATGTGTTATTGCTCATTCTTCTGGCATTCAAATGGTTAAGTTTGGACAGAATGTATTATAACATTACCAATATTCATAGCCAGATTTATGTTAAAGATGTCAGAAAGACATGTTAGAATTTATTGAATTACACATTGATTTTGCTTGGTTATGTGGGAATAAAGTAGGTTTGCTGACTATTCCACATTCAATTAAGCCTAGGAAGGGATTTATATATATCCCGGACCCAATTCAGAGTCAAACAATGCTGGTTCTAATGAGGTGATAGTGTAAAGTGACCAGATTTTTAAAATTTAATCTGGGGACTTTTTTTATAGGCAGCTGGTAAAAATGATTGTATGATCGTACTTTCCAAAGATTATACATGTGTTGTATTTGAAATGAATGTATTTATATATATATATATGTGTTATTGCTTACATTCATAAAATACAGAAAAAACACCAGTTATGGATGCCTGAAGGAGAGCCATGGGTTGGCAACTTCAACAGAATCTTGGATAGTATGTAGAGTAAAGATTAAAAAAAATGATAACATTGTAATTTACCACACACTGGATGGAGCAATGGGTCCATGACAAGTCAGGAAGAAGACTATGCAGACAGCAGGGCTCAAAATTTCCACTCGCCACTAGCAAATGGCAAGTGAAAATTTAGCCCTGGAGAGTAGAAATTAAGCCCTTGTGAGTATGTTATGGCTTACAGTGGCTAGTAACTTTTCAGGTCTGGCTAGTAGCAAAGGATTTAACCCTCTGAGTGCCAGAGAGGTATCCAGAACATTACGGCTCAATGTGTTGGGTACCTGTCTGGCACTCAAAGGGTTAAAATTATAAGCCCTGCAGACAGCACCGGTGATAGTAGTGCAAGAGTGAACAGAGTTTGACTTTCTACTTGCCGTTTGGCTGTTGACACTCAGCTTAAAGCCTAGGACTGGATTTTATACTTTGCTTGCTCAACTACTGAGCATGCACCTAGCCCTAGGCTGAGTCAGACTGGCAAGTGAGTGGACCTGGTGAGTCTGGCACAATTGAACCAACACAGATATATGTATAGGAAGCAGATAATTATTGTATCGCAGGCCTTCAAAAGTAGATCAGCACCCAAAGAAAAAAAGAACACTTATTGGTAAAGATTACTAATTAGAGGAAAAGACCCGTTAATACTGTATGAGCACAGACACAAAACGATCTCATATAGTAACATTGAAAATCACAGGGTAATCTCTCATTAAAACTATAATTTTATTAGTCATCATTAAAATATATGAACTTAAAACTAAATCAACTATCGATATCTACTATCTGATGGTTGCATAAACCTCGGCATATACGAGGTGAGAGGACAATGTCAAGTAAATTGATGCTGTAATGATAAAAATATTTTTAACAGATAATTGCCAACTCAATTCAAATTAATTGTGCGGAAATCCCAAATTAACCCTTTAAGTGCCAGTGCAATGCATTCTGTACCCCTCTGGCGCTCAAAGGGTTAATTCATATTTGAGGAATAATATCTGAGACTATTTTTATAATAAATGGAGTGACAACCTCTGTTGGTTGTATGGTAGTCTTAAAGGTACACTGTATTTGTATTTTAAATGTCTCAAAATCCTTATTAACCAGAGCTGTAATGTTCCTCAATTTTATGATCCAGTATAGTATAACTTCACGAGTCACTAGATGACAATTATAGACAATGATTATTATAATCTGACACTAGACCCAAATTTTATATCTTATGTATACTCTGGTTGTTGGAAGGCAGCAGGGGGTGCATGTATATTTCTGCAGTTCAGAAGTCTGAACTGTGTGTTCATAATATATGCAGAGAGGTAATAGTATTTCCTGTGGGCACAAGACTACGCATTGCCTGTGTCTGAATAAGAGTACGGGTAATGTTTGATTAGCAAAGAAGTTGGGATCACAGGTAAAAGGAAGAGTGTTTCAACAGATGGTATTACATAAAAAAAAATGGAGTATCTGGGGATATTTCTAAAAGACACGTAGGCCTCGATCCAATTACCTCCGATGCCACAAAAAAACAGCCAAAGGCATTTCTTCAAGCACAGTAAGCAATGCAATTACCTTGCTATGAAGAAATACTGGCTAAAAAAAACCCCACCTCAGGCTCTAAGTTTGCGGCCATTTGTGCCCATTGACACACAACAAAAGGCAGAAATATGCCATTCAGATCCATGCATTAGCACTAAGATGCATTAAGGGACCCACTTTAACATCTGAAAATCTGCAGCCCCAAACAATAAACGCTTACTAGTAATCCTGATGTCCAGGGGAGTCTTCAGCACCCTGGTCAGCTACTGTCCATCTTCTTCTTCAGTCTTCTTTCTTCTCTGTAATCTTCTTATTTTCTTTTTCTTCTTAGTCATCTGTATGTAAAAAAAAACATTCAATGAAAGATGTTATTTTCAAAAATATGCCCCAAAGATATGCCTGACTTAACCCTTTGAATGCCTGTGCTTACACCCCTCCCAGTCAATCAGCTTCTAGTGGGGGGGGGGGGTGACAAAACCTGCTAGAAGTTGATTGTCTGGGAGGTGTGTAAGCACACATCCCAGCCACAAATCTGTTTCTGTGTCTAATGTCCATTGTGGTTAGACTTAAAAATGTTTTTTCTTATGGTTGGTAGCCAGATTTGCTTTACCACTTTTTAGCAGAAGTAATTGAATCAAGGCCATATTGTTTAGAGACAGAGACCTCAGTCTTGGGATTGTCCCTGGAACGCTGATTACCCTGTGTAAGTGGGATTAATGTACAACAATGATTCTGCTCAAAATCAGGAGCTAATAAGCTATGCATGACAAAATGCCTCACATTAAAGCCGCTTTAAAGTCATAACTATGGTGGGGACTGCCTTCTAGTATGCATTAATGACAAAACATTCCCAATTTGTCCTAGAAACCACCAAGGGATTTCATGAACAACAGTTTTTATTACCCGCTGCTTTACAAAGAAGAGACACACTGCTCCATTTTTGTTATTAATTCACTGTGTTTGTGTGTGTGTGTGTGTGTGTGTGTGTGTGTTTGTGTATGTCTGAGTGCAGATACAGATTGTATTATCAAGGAATCAGGGTCCCCCACTCAATTCTGTGCCAGTTGGGGGAGACCTGATGATCTCCACTAACCTGGCCCACAATGAGGGAGTGAGAGGTCTGTACAGTAGCTGTCACAGACTTCCAGGTCAGTGCTCCCTTGCAGTCCTCATACAGGCTGCTAATGCTGGGTGCAGGGATATGAAATCATATCCCAGTAACCTGCATTTTCAGCGCACAAGACCCCAAAAGGGAGCACTGATATGGAGGTCTGTGCTGGGGGCTGCGTAGGTTGGATGAGAAAGTGTGTGTGTGTGTGTGTGTGTGTGGGGGGGGGGGGGGGGTGATAGGATAAGGGCAAAATAGGGAGTGGGGAATGGGGTTGGGGTGAGAGAGAGTGGGTGAAAAGGGTTGGGAGTTGCTAAGGTTGTGTGTGTATACATATATATATATACACACACACGCAATCGAATACCAGATAGTGAGCCAATTTTAAAAAAATCCTCCAGGCTGCTATTCATGTGTGTATGAGTGTGTGAATCTGTGTGTGAATATATGCATGTGTAAGGACGTTGATCTATGTATTTGTGTATGAGTGGTTGTGTGTGTGTGTTTGCATATGGATGGGGTGGGGTTTTTTGTGTGTGTGTGTGTGTGTGTGTATAGATGGGTTTGTATTATGTGAGTGTGTTTATGTGTGGATGCGTGAGTTCGTGTGTAGATGGATGTGTGTTCGTGAGTTTGTGTGGGTATGGATGAATGTGTATTGATGGATAAGTGTGTGTCTTTGATGTGTTGATGTGTGTGTTGGTGTGCCAGATGTATAACTTATATGACCAGGCATAGGCAGAGGACCCAAGGTACCCCTAGCCATTCATGTCTACACCCACACTCCTCACATAGCCTGGCCACTGTTGCCTGGCACAGAAAATACCATCCTGGAGAGTATAAGCAGTTATTTTGACTTTACATATTCTTCAGGTACATAATATTTACATTCATATTGCCTATACATTTTATTATTTTTGTTTTCAAATCCTGTTATTTTTTAACATTTTTATTTTCCTTGACAGGTACCTAGATCTCATTTTCCAGAGTAATACAATGGTACAGTCTCCCTGCAGCACAGAATGTTCTGTTTTCTAATTTGTTTCTATTATATCTTTTTTTAATTCTCCAGAACTGTTTTTATGTTCCTGACAGAATGTTTTCTGCAAACAGATCCAGTTAGCTCATTGTCAGGGAAATAAAAGTATAAAAAAATAGATGAAGATGGAAAAAAATATTAAAAAGTATAGGCAACTTGACACTACATATAATATACTTGCAGAACATGTAAAATCAAAATAAAGGGTTACTATTCCTTTAAATAACCAGTAGAGTGATATATAAACTAAGTAAATAGCCTAAATTATTATATAAACTAAACATCACAGCAATAAATAAACTGGTATACATACTGACCACCATAATCCAGGAGCGAGTTTCTGGTGAAAGAGCGCTGGGATTGCTTGAACCACACCTACAATTCAGTAAGCCTATTTGTAACAAAATTGTTGGACTTAAAATCCCAATGGCCCTTATGAATTTTGCTCTTGTGCCTTTATTCAAGAGATTTCATGTTCGGTTTATCTTGGATGCCATGTCCATGGAGGCAGACATGACAGTTGCTGGCATTTTTTTCAAAATGAAGCCAGCATAGTGCATAAGTCTACTTTAATCCTTTGTCTCAATGTTTTACCTCTCTGGCACTCAGAGGGTTAATGGGTTACAATTACCATGTACAGTGAGCAGAATTTGAGGTCCTGTGGTCCTATTACTAAATGTCATGTCTGCCTCCATGGACATGGCATCAATGCCTGACTGATGATGATATCTATTGAACAAAGACACAAGGGCAATATTCATAGTGGCCATTGGGATTTTATGGACATAGTAATGTAAGTTGGAGGTTATTATTTGGAGATATCAGTTCTCCTTTATAGAGTTAGTGAAATAATATATTTAAGTGGTATTTTAGAAAGGTATTATTTGTCAGTCATGTTTCTTTGTGACTGTACTGAAACATTTACTCTACAAAAGGTGAGTATTCATTACCAGAAGTGGAACGTTAGTTAATTAGAGTGTCTTTTCTTTATGGGATTTGAAGAAGTCGTCACTTTTATTATTTTTATTCTCCGGTGTAATCATCTTAGCTGCAATAGGAAGGGAACACAATAGCTTCTGTAGGGTGAAAGGTGAGCTCCTTTCTCTTTGTGCTTCCCACACAGTCTATTAGTAATAAAGCTGATGTCAAACTCAAATAGAGAGGGTTTTTTTCTCAGCTAATGTTATTGTAGCATTCTATTATGCCTAAAGACAGAAAGCATGAAGGGAATTCAGAACCAGCTACAGGTGTGAAGGACTTAGTGGGAGGAATGCACCACTCTGCACAAAACCAAGCACACCAATCTATTTCTAGCCTTACACTTGCCTGATGCCAATTTATTAACTTTTCTTATGACAAAATGTCTCCTCTTAACATTGCTTGTACCAAAGTGAGGACAGTGGGATAGTCAATTAATGTTTCGATGTGTTCCTTCCCTCTGCCCCTAAGGCCAAGTATTAAAGTATTTGTGGCGATACGCGTCGGGATAGTTGGTATGGTTTGGAGGGGTGACTGATTTATGCCTTGCTGATTGGAGGTTTGGTTTATTTATTCATTTATTTAATTCCTTTTTGTATTGGCTCACACTAGTTCTCTTTCGTTTTGGAGAACTTTAATTACTTTAGATTTTTCACAATATGTGTATTGTCAATTATTGTTTCATACAAAGTGCACTGATTGGGATTTGAATATTTAATTATTTTTGTTTACATATGTTGTCTCATTTCCTCCAGATCATATATTTTAGGATATTATACAAGGCAAATTTGGGAATTATACACTTATTTTTTTTTTTTAGAGAATTGTCGGTATATATTTATTTCATTCCCATTTTCTGTGTAATACAGTATTGTACCCCTCCTGCCGATTTTTTTGTGTTTTTAAAGATGTTTTAAATGTGAGTCTTTGTTACATATATTTGTGTATAAGTAAATTTAATTAAAAAAATTGTATTTTTCTACACTCTGAGTGCCTCTTTGTAAAGGGCTTCTTTGGTGGGGTAATGTCTTTGATTCCTCCCTTATTAAGTATTGTTATTTTGTCTACTGAGTGCACCAGACTATTATAGTCTTATTTAATTCAGAGGAGAGAGTTTACTTGACTAGTGCTAGCCTGTTTTGTTTTAAGTATTTAATTAGACATAGAGAAAATGTTGTAACTTTATGACTTTTCCTGCTAATGTAATGGGACAGGTATTCAGTTGGTGTAGTACATAACCCTGAGCAGCAGCCCCTGGTATTGAAGGCTAACACCTCTGGAGATACACTGGCAAATTCATGTATCCCCACCCCAAGGCTGGTGTACTAAGAAGAACTGGAGAGATTCAGGGACAAACCATACAGGACAAATAAATATTTCCATTAAAGGGATAGTAATAGCTGAAAATAATATAACATATAACATGGGTCATTAAGCGCTGCATTTCAATATTTTCCATTTTGTAGTTCAACAGTAATTCAGTGTTAAAGGATCCTCCTCCCACTACTTTTACCTACTGTTGTCTCCTCTCCTCAGCTGTGGAATTCAGTACTGGGACCGGACAGCTTTCAGCAAGGGACAATCTTCATACACTGAGTATAAGGAAAACCTTGCATCCCTTGAGGAAGGAGGGCAGGATTTCCCTTATGTTCAGTGAAGATTGTCCCTTGCTGTGCTCCATCCAACCAGCTTAGAGAGACAGTGTGACGTAGGTGACAGGGGAGGGAGGGGGATACTTTAGCACTGAATTACTGTTGAACTACAAATGGAAAATATTGAAATACAGTGATACGTGGCTTACATTATAAGAAGATCAATTGGAGCTTCATTTTTTTTCAGCAATTACTATCCCTTTAATTTAAATTAATACTTCTAATCCCTAAGATCCCAGAGAGATTACCAGTGTTTTGGAAACCCCACTTGCAAACAAACTTTTAAATCAATGGGTATTTGGGGAATTTTTCTTGGTCCTCTATGGCGCAGTTGGTTTGCCCCAGCATTTAGCTAGTTTCACCACACTGAAAATTAAATTTTTGATAATCCCCAATGATTTTCCCGACATCATTTGCTTTCATTCTCCACTTTCTTTTTCCTGTTAGTGAACATGCCCAGATAAATTAAGCTGGAACCACACGGGACAAACCAAATGAACAGCAGCTGCCTTTGATGGTGATTTGCTATGTGAACAAACTTCTCAACCACTGGAAAATGCAGTGGAGAAAATGTGAGTGCTTTATGTCCTATAAGGCCTCAGTTAACAAAGACACAGGTGATTGAGATTCTTATCACGTCTAATCTTTGAAGAAAAACAGGACATTAGCTAATCAAATATGTTGCCTTCTCTTGCTCACCTGCCCTCTGAAAGGGATAGTAATGTTTCATAAAAAAAGCAGCTCTAATTAATCATCAAATTATTTGGACCTTGGAGAGTGTTATTTCAATTCTGTCAGAGTTGTAGTTCAAGAGTAATTCAATGACAAAGTATCCCCCTCCCACCCCTTTTACTGATGTAACACTGTTCAGCCAGAGCAGAAGGGAGGTGCCCAGGTAGATTGCAGAGAGGGACAATCTTCAATTACGCTAAAGGAAAAACCTGAAAAACTTATCAAGGGGGCAGGTCTTTCATTGTTCTCATAGGAAGAAGATTGTCCCCTGCTGTTATCTGTTTGGTCTTACAACCAGATTCCACATCTGAGAAGAGATGGCTTACACTAGGTAAAAGGGGCAGGAGGGTGAAACTTTGTCCTTAAATTACTCTTGAACCACAACTCTGACAGTATTGAAATAACACTCTCCATGGCCCAAATACTGTGAAGATTAATTGGAGCTGCTGTTTTTTGTGAAACATTACTATCCCTTGAAAGGAGAGACTGCAACTGCTCCTCTCAAATTTTGAGCTCCAGCAAGAGGCTGTAAATTGTCAGAATGGCAATTTTAGATGAAAATGTCACCAATGGTTCTAAGCCATTCTTCATAAATGTCTCCTTTAGTCCTTGCACCCCTTCATATACATTTTATTTTTGAGGAGAATAAGGAAGGCCTGTGTAGGCTTAGCCTCTGCAAATGAAACAACCACAGAAGTAGATCAGTGGTAGCAGCTATCCTACATAAAAGTGTTAATATTATTATCCTCCCTAAGCATTAAAGTTTTTAGTAATTAGGTGATTTCTCCTCATGACATAGGAGTGTAGAAATGGAAAATATCCTAATGTCTCTTTCTCTTTGGTTTAGTTAAACTTACCTTTTATGATAATAACATACTGTATCGTAATGTGTTACAAAGTTGAATACCAAGGTATTATGCAATGCAATGAACAAACCTCCATTGCTCAAATAGTTAAGACTGCTATGTAAAAAGTGACTGAGCAATGGAATGACATCAGATCAACTGGACACAAGCAGGACCGCTCAGAACAACTAATGTAGATAAACATCATAATGCAAATAAAGTCAAATAAGCAGCTTTTTTAAAAGATGGTATTAGATTCCCTTTAAATGGCAAAATCTGATCTGTACAGAATGATGAGACCGGACTGAAAGGAAGTGAAAGTCATGAGGTGCATTCAAAACTAATTATCCAAAAGTAATAAATAACACCAAAATGACTGCCATCAGCTATGTATAAGAGACGGCTGGTTCCATTTCCTAAAGGGCAAAATTAAGTCTTTGAATGTTAAAGAGGTCTAAGGTTCTTTAGTAACATAAAGGAAATAATTGGTCTCTTTACTAATAGCAATTTTTATAATATATCCTATATAATAATTCGCTAGGATGTTTGTCACGATGCAGTCATGTGCAGTAGAGACTGTCCGCGTTCGGGTAGTCTCTACTGCACATGATTGCATCGCGGGAGTGAGGCGACACAAGACTTCATCAAGTGGAGCAGTGAGGTAGTGGCCTCCATTACCCAGACCTTGACCCGTGTACACGGGATTTTACACTAGTTCTTATATATTTTATAAACCTATATCTATGAGGCATATGTATAGATGTAGCTTTTGAGAGAGAGCTGTCAAAGTGGTAAAAGGTTTATTTCCCTCTTAATTTGTTAACCCACTGAGTGCCAGAGGGAACCCAATGCATTGCGAAGCTATGCATTGGGTACCCTCTGGCACTCAAAGGGTTAATAGCACCAGCAAATTTAGTGTGTGGAGAGTTTGTAACTTGAAGTAAAAAATGGAGTCTGTGCAATCATACAGTCTGTGATGGTTTTTAACTGTTTTTATGTGATTCGTGTTATTTAATGGTCCTCAATAAAATTTGTATATTTTTGGTATTTTGTGTTGAGAGGAGTGCCTCATTTACTAGATTTTCTTTCTCAGGGATTCTTCTTTTCCCTATTTTTTGAGTAGATGTTGGATTTTAGTCTAGGAGTGCACCACTCTATATTTAGAGACTATCTCAACTTTCTATATTTTTCCAGTGCCTGCCCATTTTTGTGTATGGCATTCATGAGAATAGACTATTTCCTTGGCACTCCACAGAAAGCACACATCTTGGTAAACTGCAAAATCCCCTACATTGTCTTGTTCAACCACACACCTATCGCTATATTTTTGACACTCACTGAGATATCTCACACTTCCTTTAATTGGCGAATGCCTACATATCTTTCACTCTCCATTGACTTTAAGGACAGTTTAGACACGGCATAGCGGGAATTCTGCTGCACTAATGCAGCACATGAGTCTGACACTGCTCTGTTTTGGCAAACCTCAAAGGCCATTCTTGGGGGGGGTCATATGATTTTGTGTCTCCAAAAAAAAAAAAAAAAAAAGAGATTAACTAAATTAACCAAACTTCAAGGCTTTGACTAAAGCCTATACGCGTCTTATATTCTGACAAACGGCTACTAATAAATCTCTATACATCTCAGCCAAAGAGGCCTATGACACAGTTCTTCATGAAGAAGTACAGTTTAGGAAGCAGGCTCAGACGTGTAGGTGGCTTCATCAGGCTAAGAAACAGGGCAGACTTCTAGCCATGCTAGTTAAATCCTCCAAACACACTGGTGCTATCACTAGCATTTTGCATCAAGGAGTGGTGGTCACAAACACCCCGGAAATAAACGCTAGCTTCCTGTGATATTACCATTTACCAGACCCTTTACAACTCTGATGATAACACCCAGTACGCAACCCAAGACTTCATATCTGCCCTTAACCCCTTTAGCCCCTGACCAACAAGAACTTCTCAACGCCACAATCACGGAAACTGAAGTAAAGAATGTTATTTCTTCTCTTAAAAATAATAAACCCTCAGGTCCTGATGGCCTTCTGTCAGACTATTATAAAATATTGTCCAAAGGTAATGTTAAACCACTCACTATATTGTTCAACCACATCTTAACTAGCAACTGCCTTGTGAATTAATTCACCCTTTCTAGGATCATTTTACTTTCCAAGCTGGGCAAAGATCCGACATTAGTGTCCTCATACTGCCAGAATTCTTTGTTGAACTTGGATTTTAAATTGCTAAATAAAATCCTGACCAACCATCTGGAACCCATTCCCCCTCTACTCAGTTCTGAAGATCAGTAGACACTGCACGGCGAATGTCCGCAAAGCACTCAAGGCTATCATTAGGGCGAGGCAGGAACCTGCTGTATCTGTGGTCCTGCTGAGTCTTGATGCTGAAAAAGCATTTGATTCCATCTCTTGGAACCCCCTCTTCATCCCGTTACACCATCAGAACTTTTGGACCTATCTTTAATAACTATATCCATTTAATGTATGCAGCTCCACAGGTATTTGTTACTACTAATAATCTTAATTCTCCTGTCTTTACATTACATAGAGGCACATGGCAGGGTTGTCCATTATCCCACTTATTATATAACTTAGCCCTAGACCTTCTTCTTCACTACTTTAACCAATTACCTGCATTTCATGGTTTCAGAGTGGGAAAAAAAATAAATCAAGATCTCAGAATTCAACAATGATATGATGCTTTTTATCAGACACCCGACACAGCCGATTCTGACTATCTTAGCTGCACGCGACCGCTTCTGTACTACCTCTGACTTACGCATCAACCTGGATAAATCGGAAGCCTTATGGTTAGGTGGGCACCCTATGCCACCATAACTACACAACTTGCCTTTCCATTGGGCTGATAAATCCATAAAATATTTGGGTATTCAGCTGACCAGGGCCGTTGAGGATTTCTGTTCTACTAATATTAGACCACTTATTACACAGAAGATGACGGACTTCTCCCACTGGAAACTATTACCAATCTCCTTTGTATGGAGAATTACCTTATTAAAATGGTCACATATCCAAGGTTCTTATTTGTACTCCAAACCCTGCCTATCTTTTTAACTAAATGAGACATTGATACTATTAACAGAAACTTTCAGGGGTATATTTGGTCACATAATGGCCTAAAATCAGCCTTCATAAGCTTTAACAGCTGAAGGTGAATGGAGGCATCCAACTTCCAGATATTAAATTATATAATGTGGCCAGTTTAATGAAGGCTGCAAAGGACTGGTTAGCGTGCACAACCATGTAATCGGACTGGACTATAGACCAATACTTTGCACCACATCTGAACTTACGCTTCCTACATACATGCCCATCTCAGATCCCAGTTGATAATCTGGCCAATCCCTTCATATTCAATGTGAACAAAGCATGGCAATATGTTTGAAAAGTCCTGTATCGCAGTCGATAGATTTCAAGACAGTTGTGCTGACAGGCATTTTTTTGCAGTGGCAAACCAGAGGCGAGAAATAACCACAGTTGGACACATGATTGACGCAACGACCTCTGTAGTCTATCCCCTTCCCTGACCTATAAACCAAATACCACCTAGGGCCAGCCCACCTATTCCCCTATCTAGAAGCCAAAACATACGCTAATAGGGTACTCCGAGAGCTGAAAACAATTAGGGATACTAGCACCTTCGAAGCCTTTCTACAACACACAGACACTAGTCACATCAAGATATCCAGTATCTACAAGTATCCTTCCCCCTCTGTCCACTAAACCTCAAATACACCGGGCTTGGGGGCTTAATTAAGAGACATACTGCATACAGATACCCAATTGCTGCTAGTGGCCTTTCGCAGGCGGATGAAGTGTACTCCTGCCTCTTTCAAGAGATACAATACCGTCTCCTACATAGGGCATAAGTTCCCCTCTCCTTGCCCACAGAGTTGGCCTATCAACATCTCACGCTTTCCGGAAATGCCACAGCCCACAGGCCACCTTACTTCACATGCTCTGGCAATGTCCCATAATGAACTCCTTGTGGGAGGATTTCTTTGACTACATATTGCACATGGACTCCCCTTCATTCTTGTTAGGTATCTATCACACCTCTGACCTACTATATGGACCTGTTGAACAGATAATTGACATATTGACCTTAATCGTTATAAAAAACATGACGACCCCCACACCCCCCCCCCCACACACACACACACACACACTACATGACTGGCTAGACAAAACTACTCATTTTCTCAAGCTTTTGTGGCTTTTGGCCACATAAAACAGAGAACATGACGGGGAGAAGTTAATCACTCTGTGGGATCCATTTATTAAAACCCTTGCTTAGGAAGCCCAATCACACTTTTATGACAGCTTTAAATACACCTCCAGGATGGCAGCCGAGGAACCTAGGAGCGAAACAACAGAAGCATAAGAAGCATATGTGGGGCTGAGCGAGGGAGAGTGAGAACCCTTATTGTTGGGAATCCCAGTGACACATACTCCACCGGGGGCTACGTATATCTCCATATTCTTGTAGGGCCGGAGGGGATGCGGACTGCCCTGGGGACACTTGGGAGTAGGGGAGATGTGGGTGGATTCTGTTTTGGTATTGTATTTTGCATTCCTTTCTCACTTATGAGACACCAAAAAACAAGACGTTGCCCAGTTGAAGCTAGGGAGACCTGGATTGTGAGGGCTTTGTGCATCACTGCAACTCTATGAGTGGAATATCCTCACAAGCCCTGTTCTCTATTGCTGGGATTATACCATCTCACTGTTTTACATCTGTGCCTCTTTGATTGGTTTGTCTGTTGTAATGGAAAGTTTAATAGAAAAGTTTATATTAAAAAAAAAAAAAAAAAAAAAAAAGCCCTTTTTAAATATTTTTGGAAATTCTTTTTAACCCTGCATACTTGCCTAGATTTCAAAATAATTTTCTGGGATACTTTTCCCCTGGTCAGCCACATTACACAGCATCACTGGTGGCCTGTTGTACTGTGACATATGACTCCAACAGAAAACCTTATACAGCAGACTTAAACCCATTGAGTGCCAGAGAAGTATCCAACGCATTGTGACGCAATGCATTGGATACCTCTCTGGCACTCAAAAGGTTAAACTGCAATTCTAAAAGACAATAGACAATATTTACATCTAAGTACTGTACACAATCATATAAATAAGCAATATTACAGTATGGGGATGTTCACTTCCTAATAACCTAATATAAATGATAAATGCATACAATATGTTTTGAAATTAGATTTTAAAACTAAGCAAAACAACCAGTACAGCAGGATCCAGGGGCAGAAGGCCAAAAGCAGAGACTGTCCCTATAAATCTGGGACAGTTGTCAGGAAATATGCCTCTGGTGGTATAGTTGGTTTGCTCCAATACTTCTCTGTACATCCTACTCTGTGGGGAAGATTTTGATACATACGGTGATATTATTTTGCTCATACTTTTGACCCAATACGAAATCCCCATAGACTGGATAGGCATTGATGGGTATGATCTAAAATCTCCTAAGTACAAAACTTTGGTAAATTCAAGGCATGCAATACACTCTATGTCTATACATAACCCCCATAGACTGGTCAGGCATTGATGGATATGACCTAAAATCTCCTAAGTACAAACCTTTGGTAAATTCAAGGCACGCAATATACTCCATGTCTATACATAACTGCCATAGACTGGACAGGCATTGATGGATATGACTTAAATCTCCTAAGTACAAACCTTTGGTAAATTCAAGGCACGCAATGCACTCTATGTGCATATGCATAATATGTAATAAATATAGAATTCCATTGACTCAAAGGAGAATTTTAACATCTTGTGTGCTAGAGCTCCGATACACTGCAAAGCAATGATCTGGAGAGCTTGTTAGCATTCATGTGGTTAAATAATAATCCCTGTTGAACAACATGGGGCTTTTAACCCTTTTCATGCTAGAGAGGTTTCCAACACATTTTTAAGTTGATTAGCCCCAGAACTGCCCCGCTTTTGGCTTGATGCATATGGCCCTATGTATCAAGAAAGCACTGAACACATGGATTGCACCATATGGGATGTGTACAATAATCAAAAGAGCACGGTATCAGACATATAAATATTCCCCAAATTTCCACTGGGTTTACTCTTTTTGTGCCATAGAGTTATCCCTCGCTGGCATGCAAAGGGTTAAATGGGGCTTTTAAACAAAGCAATGGAGACCTCTCTGAAAGCCAAGGCGTTGAAGATATTCTATTGTCTGTCTTCCATCATAATATATTTACAAGTTTTAGATGCTTGTGTAATATTTTAAATATCACATAATTGTGTTTTGGCAGTGTGATTTGTACAAAGTCCAAGGTATTACATCTGACTTTTTGCACCAATGGTTCATTCATTATCAAATCTATATCTTGCTACAGTAATTACAAACCAATTAAGTCATAAATGAATAATGTTTATAGGAAAATGTGTCTCTTGTCTCACCATTGATTGTAATTACCAACCCTGCCAGTTCTGGTGGCACTTTAAGCTTTCCTGCCAGGTGATGGATGCCTTCAGGATGCTATTAAGCTGGTGGCCATATGTCTGGGTTAGCCAGCCCATGAGTGGCCTGGTTGTGATAGATCTGATGTTCAGGGCCCCGGCATCAAGGACTTTGCTCATATACTCCACAGAACACACTTCAGTACTAAGTGAGCTCTGCTCATTCTGGGTTGCTGAAAACTTGTTTCAAGTGTGTTAGAAAATGATCAAACAATTCATTGTACCTAGATAAAGGTAGATCCAGCAGGTAGATCAAATAACTGAAGAAACCCATTACTCTCTGCAATTGTGCATTTGTGAATTTTAAAGTGTTAAACTCATCTATCACTACATATATAATATGACACCTTTTCACATAAGTATTGAGCATATTATCCAGCTAGGAAAGCTTCATTTGATAGCAGCACATGTATTTTCACGGAATAATGGAAAGAATGGGGTATTTGTAAACTATTGTAAATCCCTTTAAAAACCTGTCAATATAAATAGGGATTTTGTGGTTGTGAAAAAGCGAAACACAGGGACAAGGCAATGTATCACTATATTATATATTGACTATTACGCAAGTGGCACATCATCTGCACTTACACTAGTACCTTTATACTGAGCAATTCCAGGAGAAATAAACATTACAAAATTCCCAATTATTTAAAGGGGATTCCCCATCACATCCTATATAATAATTCGCCAGGATGTTTGTCAGAAGCCGTCACGCGCAGTACAGATTTCCCAAACACAGAATGCTGGGAGTTCTGTGCTGGGAGCATTCTGTGCTTTCGGGCGGTCTCTACAGTGCATCACTGCTTCGGCGGCAGGAAGCAGAGCAGGACCAGCCCTTTAACCCTTTGAGGGCCAGAGGGGTATGCAACAGACCTTGGCCCGTGTACACTAGTTTCTTCATACTGAAGTCATTTGTGGTTACTGAGGCTGATGTATTGAACCAAATTTGAGGTCCGAATCTTCTTTTTTATATGTTTTTAAACACATTGCTCTATATTTCAGCACTTCTGGCAGCCTCCCATTAGATGGGGAATTCGATCATGGGACCGGACACATGCAGCGAGGGACAATCTTCACACAGTAAGTATAAGGAAAACCTTGCCCCACTTGATGAAGGAGTGCAGGATTTTCCTTTTGCTTACTGAAGATTGTCCCTCACCTCGCTCCATCTAGACCAGGCAGAGTAACGCAGGGGAAAGGGGCAGGAGGGGGATCTTGGACTACAAATTTGTAAGTGTTGAAATATAGGGCAATGTATTTAAAACTTGGACCTCAACTTTAGTTCAAGTATTACTATCCCTTTAAGAAGAAGTTAAATAATTCTGTGGCCAACCAAGTGCCTTATATGTGACAACTAACAACTGTCATTGATTGAAATGTTTTTTTTATCCTGTTTAATGTTATAGAGGTCTATGGTGCAGCTGGTTTTCTTCAGGAATTATTACAGTTCTTATTACATCAGTCTCAATATAACACAGTTTTAAGTGTATCTAATATGGCTGAGATTCCATTACAGCTAATCAGCTCTTCGAGATTTCCAAAAGCCAAAATGCCAAAAATATGGTCAAAACAGCTATTATGTTTCAGCTGATGTATGTGTGTTTAAAGCGGAACGATCACCGATAACAAACATCTTTCCATAGTGACGTCTGCGTGCCTGCTCTGTCTATCCCAGCCTGCTCTAGGAAGCGTTGCTAGGAGCTGTTCGGCTCCAAAAGGGACTAACAACGCAGTTGTGCAAACGTCGTTATGGAAAGATATCTGCTCTGTTTCCTGCCTGTCAGCCCGGGAGCAATGGATAATTCTCATTAACGTGGTAATAATTCTGGAGACTAGCGCTACTGAGCAGCTAGTCTTCAGATGGGGAATTATTAGGGGGCAAGTTTGTTAGTGGTAGTAGTTCCGCTTTAACTTTCTGGCTGAATTCAGGTGCCTGCTAGAAACGCCATAGACTCTAAAGAAAACACCTATGATTTCAAGGACAACACTATGTGGCCACCATCACATTACACCGGAAGAAAATGTTCTGATTGGATGTTGACCTCGAACATATCTACTTGTTGAACACCAATTAATCTCAATGGGAAGTAATGCAAGCTACACTCAACTACCAGCTTCACATTCTATCACTACTGGGAGTATAGGGACCCTCTTAGCCATGGTACTGGTTGGATTCGGGGGTGCGACGCTAGGGAATGATGCTTGGATGCGGTGACGGCTTGCCAGATACTCCGTGGCTGCAGCCAAAGCTGGGAAAAAGTGTTGATAGTGAAACTAAATTGTTCCACCCCATTTGAGCCAGGGGTGCAACCAGGGTGGGAATAACTGGGAACCGGACTGAACCAGGACCAGAAGGCAGGATGAGGAAAGGGGGAACAGGAAGCCAAAGACCAAGTGGAGAGTAGTCAGACAAGTTGGGGTCAGGTAGTCAGAAGTCAGATCATAATGGTCAGCCAAGCCGGGGTCAGGTAGCCAGAAGTCAGATCAGAATGGTCAGCCAAGCCAGGGTCAGAAAGCCAGATGTCCGATCAGAATGGTCAGCCAAGCTGGGGTCAGGTAGCCAGAAGCCAAATCAGAATGGTCAGCCAAGCCTGGGTCAGAAAGCCAGAAGTCAAATCAGAGTAAGCACAGGAAAACTCCTAACAGACTAGCTCGTGGAACAGGAAGTGAGCACTGGGCATGAGTGGTTTAAATATTTAGACTGACCAATAGGAAGCAAGGCTGATCAGAACCCTGCTGGGTGTGGAACCATGTCCAGTTGTAGAAAAGGTCAGGATCCTATCGAAACTTTTTTGTCTGAAACCTTACAGTCCAGTCATGTGAATTTTAGGAAAATAGTCCGGTGCCCAAGGGGAGAGCAAAGTCTTTCCTACTAATGTTTATTATGTATAACCAATAATACTTTATTTTAATGGGTATTCATTAATATCTGATTCTAGTTCAGAACTCTAGTTCAATCATGCACTACATCAGTGTCACAAAAGGGGAGGCTTACCGTGCACCTGTACACCCGCATGGTCACGGAGCAATTGATCAGGCACATGTGCACACATGCAGAAGCAGGAAATGCGCGTGCATGCACAGAAGACTGGGCTTGTTCATATCAATAGAAACTTACACTCCTTCAGTGCTAGATACCCCTCGTTGATCTACAATGTCTTGTATATCTCTCCAAAATACAAGGGGTTAAAGAACACATTAAAACAAAGGGGAAAAATATACTAGCATCAACATAAGCTTAACTTTTTACTTATTCATACTTTGGAATCAAAAATAATCAAATATGATTCCCCTCTCAAAATTAAAATAAATCACCATCTTGTATATGCACAATAAGTGGACCAATTAAGAGTGTTAATTTTTATTGATTTAAATGGGAAGCTGGAGTTTGGATGTAGCTTGTATTGATTCCCACAGAGATGTATTAGCCTTCAACAGGCTGGAGGTACCAAATGCAAAAAGTGGCAAATTGAGAGCAAAATCTGTTTAAAACATTGTATTCTGGTGTAATACGATGGTGGCTGAATAGCATTGTTCTCAGTCGCAGGTGGTTTCCTTCAGAATATATTGTATTATTATTAATCTGTGGAATTTGGGCAGAAATTAGTAAAATAGATGAGCAACTGCTACAATGTGATAACAAAATTGCTAAAAATACAGCCAAAGCAATTTTTCTAGAGTCCCTAAGAGCTAATCGACTGTACTGGAAGCTCGACCTATACCTAAACACATTAAAGGGATAGTAATACTTAAAATGTAAAAAAAAATATGTTGTAGGGTTTATCCCACTGAGTAAAACAAGAGTACTCCCACCGCTGAAAGGTGTTTCATTCAAAAGTTATTAATTTTCAAAGTTGAATTTTTCAGGTGCAATATCACAGCGGCCTGAAATTGGACAGTGGCGCTGTTGCTACACGATCCTATGGACAGCTCTGGTCCCGGGACCATAAATCTCCATAGGATGGTGTAGCAACAGCGCCACTGTACAATTTCAGGCCACTGTGATTTTGCACCTAAAAAATTCAACTTTGAAAATTAATAACTTTTGAATGAAACACCTTTCAGCGGTGGGAGTACTCTTGTTTTACTCAGGGGGATAAACCCTACAACATATTTTTTTTACATTTTAAGTATTACTATCCCTTTAAAATAAGAAATGTCAAATGAATCTGTAGTTGACATTTTCACAGTCATTTGAACCCAGCCCTATAGATTATGTTGAACCCTATTACACAATTAGTTGCAGATGTTAAATTTTACCCTAGAAATAAGTGACTCTTAATCTGTTTAACAGAAGGACTTACATGGATTGGTGTCACTGAATGAGCAGTTAAATATATCTATATACTTTCTCCATAGGCCTCTGAGTTCTTTGCAAGGTATTTAGGTATTTTGAAGCCTTTTGGTTGTGAGGAGGCAAACTTCAATAAAGAGGCAGACTTCAATAGCAAGCCAGTAAAACCAACCTCATGCTGATGAGTTTCATTAACAACGAAACGGCTGTCCATGAGTGGTTCACTGGCTTTGCATCTCTTCCTGAGTTGTGTCTTAAAGCTGTTGATCAGCATACACATACTCTACGGAATCCATATATATAGTGGAATCTGAGGCAAAAAGGTGATTCCTTGTTAAACTTATTTGCGTATGCCTACCCAGAATCCCTTGCAGTAGTAACAACACTGCAAATGTGAGATTTCTGTGGGAAAAGCAAATCTTATGGCTTGAGTGGTGTGTCAAATTTGTGTTTAACATTGTATCTACCACCCACTATAGCTAGCTAGATAGATAGATATATCTGTCTGCTGTATAAGGAACACCTATCTAGGTAAGCCCAGACGGCTCTGCAAAGCATTGTTTCTGCTAAAAAAAAATGAAGAGCACTTATTCCCAGGGTAAATTTCCCCTTTAATATGATAGACAAGGAATGGTCTCATTCAGCAGTAAAGTATATTTAGTTTCCTTGAGAAGAATGCCTAATCAGCTCTCACTCCTACCAAAAATGAACAGGAACCTATTTCTGCACATTGATTTTTGCAGAGCTCATTCAAATACACAGTGGGACTAATCTATTTTCCTCATTTAATGTGCATTAAATATTTTCCATTGGTATATAGGAAAAAAAAACACAAAAATCAATGAATGGCATTGTTAGTAAGTTTCACCCTTTCTCCTAACATTAGTTTTTGCTGTATAAATCAGAATTAATATATATTAATAATATAAATATATCAGGGCTTTGCTTGCTAGAAACACATGATTATTCAAACTGCTGGGAGTTGAGTCATTCAGAAGTTGTTACAAAGTGAATTTATGGGAGAAAGTGGGTACATTTTTTTTTTACATTTTTTTATATTATTATTGCAGCCTATGAAGGTGTTTATCTGTGCTCTAAATACTATATAAACTGCAATAGCAAGAGCTCTGCCGTAAAGTTGAAAAGACACATAAAACCTGCTTCTAACTTTTGAACAGAATTACCAGTATGTGTGAAATGTTGGACTCAAGACCACAATTCCAATCTCTACAAACTGCTAATTTTATTCCAATTTGATTAGTAGTTTTAAAAAAAGGGAATGTTCTCTATTTTATTAATGTTTTTGGGGGGAGGGGGGGTTGGCAAAAATGATCTTTATCTTCATTCCTACTGAAAAACAACTGAACAGACACACACACAAATCGTACCTCAGTAGAAAATGAGTACTCGTGGAACTCCTGTGTGAGAAGTCAGTCCAGACATTTATCAAGAAAAAAGTTAAAAACAGTGTCTGCTATAATAGGTCGACCCAGAGGGCATTCTGTAATTTTGTGGATCTTGGGTAACTGATAAAGGAAGGCTGGGTCCGGTTGATCAATTTTAATAAATTGATACTCTTTCTTCGTAATGATCCCCTCACTTATAGCCCCAAAGAGTAAATCCTGTGAAATGGCAAAATATGTCTTGGAGGGATTCTTGGTGAGTAGTTGGTATGAATTTGTGTCACTAAGTAATCTCCTTCCCTCTGACAGGTAATCTTCAGTATTTTGTACTACAATGGAACCATCTTTATCCGCCTCTCTTATTATTATATTTTCTTTGATTTTTGCTAGTTGTTTCAAGGTTTTTTGTTCCTTCAGAGATAGATTGTTAGAATGGATCCTCTGTCCTTTGATGGTTCTGTTGTAGTCTTCCATTACCATCTGTTATGGATTTCCAAACAGGAACTACATTAATGTTCTAACATCACAGCCTGGAGTGATATTGTGAATTCAATTGCATGAGTGTATAACTGGGAGGCAGGTACAACCTCCATTAAATGTGAGTAGACTACTGGGGAGGGCATTTATTCCCAATCATCATAACTACTACGCTTAGAAGACTGCTTGGGCGCTGTTTTTCCCTTTTTTCTTTTTGCTATTTCCATATAGTGACGTGGGTGGCATAGGTTATACACGCACATTTAACAGCAGCCATCAAGAACTTCAACAACTTCAGTATCAAGTATCTTGCACTCATCAAGAAGCGCCTGTTATATATTTTTTTTCCTTCTTCAGACATTTATCAAGACCGGACCAAAATGTTGACAGTATAACTAAAATAAATTTATTTTTTATAAGTCCTGGGTATATCTTTTAAAGGCAAAACAAACAGGTTAAAATCAAAACTCACAGTGCTAGAACACCAAAATTAATACATATTTTAGATACAAAAATAAGAATCTATGTGAATAATGTATGGAGCACAGCAAGAAATGAAGGGGATTCTCTGAGTTCCCCAAACTTAGGAAAAACCTAGAACAAGAGCAAAAAACAACACAAACCTGCACTGCGCCATACAAATAATCCAGATTGCGAACCCTGTGATAAGCATATATCATACCAATGTGCTACTATTACTAAAAGAAAATAGCAGGCGGTTTAGTTGCATGATTTTGTCAAAATATGTTTAAACTCGCTCAACTCTCCAAGGTACCCCATTAAAAGTAAGTCCTAACCTATACATGTTACCATTAAAAACATTTGCATCTAAAATATTCTTTTAATGAAATCGTGTTTGGTGAAGCACATTAGCACACCTAGTTAAAAACACTTAAATCTTAAAATGTCTAATATCCTTTAGGTTAGACTTACCTGCTTTCTAGTAGGAACCATCAGCAGTGAGTAATTGAGCCAAGACCCAAAAGGACCGATACACCATTGTCCATTTTATAGGCCTAACCCACATTCCCCACTGTGAGCTACGTAAAGTCTTTTAAGCAAACCATAATTAAAGGCAATACCAATCTTTTAAATGAACTGAGTGCAGTTACACGGCCAATTGTATGACATAAAGAAATACTAGCAATAAAAGCATGGTATTTCCCATGTTATTAATGTGTGGAAAATATGAATTATGTATTGGTTTTATGGTAGAGATGTGTGTGAAAGATGTAAGTATTGTGTGTGTAACTAGATGTAGTGTTATTGATGAGTGAAATGTGTGTAATATAAGTGGATTGCAAGGGATCTCTTAGTGAACTAAAATGGTCACTTTTAAAATGTTGTTTATGAAGTGACTAAGTTATGTGTAAGGATAAAGATATTATGTGTTTTACAAAGTAAACATGAAGGGGAGGTGGCAAGAAAGGTGGGCAGACCACCCTAATGGATGAAAGGAAGGATGGAAGAAATAATGAGGTGTGGAAAAAGAAAGGGAGGGTGAGGAGAGCAGGAGCTTTGAAAAGGAGAGTGGTTGAGGAGGGCAGAAGCAAAGAAAGGGAGAGTAGGAAAGAAGAGTACACCATCCTGAATGGCAAAAAGGAGAGTGGGAGTGAAAGAAGAAGAGTGGGGACATAGCAATGGTTTCACTCCAGAAGTTGGGATACCAGGTTTTTGTATGTGGAGGTCAGGATCCCAACAGCAGAACAGGTCAGTTAGACTGACAAGAAAGGTCTATCAATGGGCTAGAGACTGGAAACTCAAAATAAGGACTGAGACGGGCTGCCCTAGATGCTGGGGTTTGCTGAGTTGACTTAGAAGCTTGAGAGCTTGCTGGGGATGTAATTGAAATTAGAGGTGCTGGCCATAAAACCAGATACCCCACTCCTGGTTAAGCCAGGGGCCGGACCTGGAACACCCCTGAGTCCTGCAGGGGGAATCCCACCTGTGAGAGAATCAAATTAAAGGATTAGAGAAAGGGAGTTGTAAGTAATTGGATACCTCACAAGGCTGAAGCTCTAGATGGTTAATGCGGCTGACTACTGGATACTCTGCTAACCTGTATCTCTGAAGGTATGTAAAGCTTATTACCGGAGTGTCTGCTGACCTGTATCTCTGAAGAGACATTAAGCTTGTCACCAGAACATCTGTTGTGCTGTATCTCTGAAGAAGCATGAAGCTTATCACAGGAACCTCTGATGGTCGATAGCACTGAGGAAACAGGCTGGCGAAAGCACCACCATCAGGGAGCAGGAGGCTGGCTGGTGAATAAAAATCTGCCATCTGAGTGCAGGAAACAGGCCAGAGAATGGAATCTGCCTTTGGGAAGCAGAAGAAAGGCTGGTGTAAGAAATACGCTATCAGATAGCAGGACACACTGGTTGGCAAAAGGAATCCACAGTCAGACAGCAGAAGATAGGCTGGCAATTGTAATCCACCATCTGAGAACAGGGGGCAGGCCATCTGAAAGCTGGAAGCAGGCTGGATGCAGAGTAAGGCTAGCTGGATCAGCAATTAAGAATCTCAGGTGAAGTACAAAATTTCAAGACAGTAACCAAGTCAAAGGCTGGGCAGAGTCGGCAACATGAGAAGCGAAATGTGATACAAAATCTAGATGATAAAGAGAAATCAGGAAACCAATGCTGGGTCCCAATCAAGAATCAGTATGCGCTATCATAAACGGACTAAAGCTCCAGACTATTTAAATTCCAAAGGACCAATTATACTTTAGGGGTGTGATATCATGTTCCTGCAGTGATTTTGCCAGGATAGGACAGGGGGCCTCCTTGCCCAATCCTGGCCAATTCACAAACACAGTGTCATGTTTTTGCAGTGATATGGCCAGAACTGAGCGGGGCCATCATCCCCTGTCAAATCTTGTCCAAATCATTGTCCAGTGGGATGTTCCTGCAATGATTTGGCCAGGATTGGGCAGGGGAGCTTTTTTCCCATGCCTAATCCTGTTCAAATCACCACTCCAAGTAGGTGATTCAACCAGGATTGTTCCTGCAGTGCAGAGGGATTTGGTTCTTAAACTTTTTTTCAGTCAAGGAACCCTAACATGCAATCTGAAATTCCCAGGGCACCTCAAACATTTTATAGGTAATTTCCTAAATTTCCTAAAGTCTTAATGAAGAGCACAGTAGGTAAAGGTATAGTTATTATTAGGTTGTGCAGTCAGAATTACAACAAAGAACATATTATGTATAATAATTTTCATAACTATACAAGAGTAAGTTACTGTGACATTTTTGTCAAAGTCGTCATAGAAAAAATGGGGCACCCTAAACTCTCAGCACCCTGATTGAGAACCACTGAATTAAATGTTAGCTTTACCAAATGTGTTATGTCTTTGAATACATTTTTATTTTGGATTGATATGCATATCCTCCTTATAGTCTCTAGAATCCAAGTCAGTAATGTATTTAGGCTTTCTGCTACCCTAGGCTCGATTAGGTGCATGCAAACCCCCTGATATACTTTGTGTGTGAGAGATTGAAAATAGGTGTTGTTGAGTGTTGAATACACTCTCGACTATGGGCGTTGGTCTGCAATACGACGAGGCTTCCCCATAAGGTGTGAAAACAAGCAAGCGAAGCTATTTTATTGCTTGGGGAGTGTTTTGGTGTTTTCCTTGTTTACTGTGGAATCCAAAGAACTTTTGATTGTTTTGTAAAATATTTGTAATAATTGTCAGGATATGAGTGTGATTATTCGAATGAATACAACTAAATCTGTTATATTTCTTGCTTAATCGTTATAGTTGTTTGTGTGTTAAGCTTAACCATTAAACTGTGTGCTAGAACTTTGTTGTAATTACCCTTTTAGATGTATTGCTTTAATGCCAGATGTTATAGTAAAGTATATCACCAAATATAGCAACTGTGTCTGTGTATTCATTCCACATAATCAAATAATATACTGCAAATGCAATAAATATTATCCCTTATGAGTGCCAGAGGGGTATGCAACCCATTGCAGAGCATTGCGTTGTGTACTCCTCTGGCACTCAAAGGGTTAATGTTGTGATTAATAACCTAATTAGAATATTCATATTTGCGTATGAATATTCATAATTCAAGCCACGGCCACAACAGTTTGACATACCCTTACTTTATCTAGCCCCTTCCACTGCTCATGCTCCATCCTTAAAGACACAAATGCAATGCACATAACTAGTAACCAAGAGAATTAAAAAAAAAAAATGGACAATTTAGGTATTTTCACTTTGTGAAATATGTAAATTTAAAGAGACTATGAACCTTGCACCACAAATGTTTAAAATAGAGCATTTTATTAAAAAATGGATATTGGCAGAATGCTGCAAAACTGCCCAATCATCTTCTCATGGCAATCTTCTGTCCTATGCCTAGGCCTGTTTGGCTTAGGCCTAAGGCAGCAAATCACTGCCACTAGGATCTGGGCCTAACAAAATTATGCAATTAAGGACAAATCAGCTGCACCATAAGGACTGAGTAAACATTCCTCAAATTCCCATAGATCTAAATGGGGCTTTTAACCCCTTGAATGCTAGACAGGTCTCTAGCATACTGAGAAGCAATACGTTCAAAGCCTCCCTTGCATTCAAGGGGTTAAAAGTCCCTTTTACCTCTATGAGTATTTTTATTTGTCCAGTTGCTTTGCTCCAGAATTTCTCCTCATGTGTTTGTGCATATTGCCCTTCTTGTTATAAGACATTAATGTGACTGCTGCTCATCCACTATATCTGAGTAAGCTTATCATGTGTGTGAGAAGCATATTGATACAATGAAGCACTCAGCAGAACATTGCTAGTAACAAGCATACCGAGAGCAGTCGTCAGCCTTTCTGTCAACACATCATGAAAAATGCAGGTAGCACTCTTTTAAATGTTTCCTTGTAATAGAAACTGTGCACTGTTAAAACACATTCCTATGAAAATGTATATCAAGAACTTCATTTGGAACAATGCAACCCTGTAGTATGAATTTTGCATGCATCCACATGATTTAGTGAGGCTGTGTAAGAAGTAGGAACAACTCTAGGGCAATCCAACAAATGTCCATTGAATGAAATGGGGCTTTTAACCCCCTGAAGGCTGGAGATTTCTCAAAAAAGGTTAAAAGCTCCATATTAATCAACAGGCGTTTTAAAAAAAAATGCATTTGTCCCCTATGGTGCAATTGCTTTGCCTCAGAATTGCCAACATTCTTCTTAGTGCCTCATCTTCTTTATGGCAACAATTTACTACAGTTAAAAATGGCCATAATGTGAAGAACATGTGTTTACAGGAACACAGCACCTTCTAATATATGCTGATTTTTATAACAAATACATAACTCCCAAGTGTCCCTCTTTAGGAGGGACAGTCCCTCTTTTAGACCCAAATCCCCGTGTCCCTCTTTCCCACCCTGATGTCCCTCTTTTTAGGAGATCAGATTGTGTGGTGTGTATATAAATGTATCATATTGCTCTACAGCAATAAAACTCACTCAGTATATGTGTTTATAAATTAGTCTGTGTAAATAAAATACTTTGGTCCTGTTATAAGTCATTTATTAGGTTACACAAGGAGGTATCAATAGGTCATGAAATAGCCTAACAATTCTCAGTAATGCCCGCCCACCAGCCATGGGGCATGGGGCAGCAACACCCCCTAAAACACAAGTGTCCCTCTTTGGCAATTTGAAATGTTGGGAGGTATGCAAATACAACTTATCATTGATATAAATGGGAGTTTTTTACCCATTGAATACAAGAGAGGTCACCAATGCAATCCATTAATCCTTTTTGTTTTTGTACATAAGTCTCAGTCTCTATTAAACCTTCTTCAGGCACAAAGTCTCCTCCTCATTCCACAGAGAGCAAGAGATTTCTCTACCAAATCTGCATCTGAATCCTAGAAATTCTACGGATAAGTTACTGAATAATCTTGTCATGAAAAGATGCCTCAGCTCTTACCTGCAAGTCCTTTCTAGACAAACAAATCTTTGTTTAAGTTCTTTGGGGCCTCCAAAGGATCGAAAGCTCCTAAACCTATCATAGCCAGATAGTAACATGATCTATTTCGTAAGCATATCTTCTCAAGGAAAAAGTCAGTGGAATAACACACAGTTCTGGAGCCCCTTCAAACTTTGTTGAGGGCCCCCCATGTCCCTATCCTGTAATGATGCCCCTCCGCCTCCTTTACACTCCGCTCTCACAATGATAACAGCAACAATAATAAAAAAAATATGATTCCACAGCATCACACAGCCCCTATCATAAAAACATTCAATAACACATAACAGCATCCCACAACCCTATAATAAAATAGATCATACCTCAGCCCCCATTGTGCCTTGCATTACAACAACCACCTGTAGGAAAAGTTGGAGGGATGAAGCAGTTGTAAAGATTAAGGAATAAGCTGGGATGAGGGATGAAGAAGATGTAGAGGGAGAAAGATGTTGAAGAGATTAAGAAAGAAGCTGAGCAGAAGGAGGAAGAGGGAATAAGCAAGAGTGATGAAAGTTGAAGAAAAGAAGAAGAAGATAGAGAAAATTAGGAAGAAAGAAGAGAGATGAAATAAAATATGGAGAGAGGGAACAAGATGAAAGTCTGGAGAAGGAAGAACATGGACGGTGGAAGGGAGGGCAAAAAAAAATATGGATGATGGAAGTCACTGGGGAGGGCTGAATGAGAGAGGCACTTAAGGAAAGAGGGTCTGGGGAGAGTTGAAGGAAAGAGAGGCACTGTGAAAGGCTGAGGAGGGATGCACTGGGGAGGGATGAAGGGGAGGTACTGGTGATGGGTGAAAGAGAAAATTGGTGAGGGAAAAGGTGAGAAGAACTGTTGGGGGATAAGTGGCATGAAGGGGAAGATAGGAAGCATTGAGGGGGAGATAGGAGGCATGGTCACGTGAGGCATATAGGATCAGAAGATGGAGAAAGAAGATGGAATAAGAAATGTAGGGATGAAAAGATAGATGTTGGGAGAACATGGAGGGATGGAGCAAGAAACTGTTGGAGAGGGAAGAAATTAAAATGATGGGATGAAATAATAAAGGAAAGTAAATAATGGCGGTAACAGGGGCTATTGAGAGGCAATTATAATGTTCGCCCACTAGTAGACACAGATTCCCCACATACACTAACTGACCCCCCCAGCCTTGTTCCCCTGTCCACTGGTAGCCACCGATTCCCCACATACCCTGTGTGGACCCCCTCAGTCTTGTTCCTCTGGTAGTCACAGTAATAGACTCAACACATAAACTGTGTAACCCCAACAAGCCTTGTTCCAATGCCCACTGGTAGCCACAGATTACCCTCATACCCTATGTGACCCCTCCAGCCTTGTTCCTATGCCCACTAGTAGCTACAGTTTCCCATCATACACCGTGTGACCCCACTATCCTTGTTCCACTGCCCACTGGTAGTCACAGATCCCCACATACATTGTGTGACCCCCCACCAGCCTTGTTCTCCGGGCCACTGGTGTCCACAGACTTTCCACATGAGCTGTGTGACCCCCACCAGATTCCCCACATACATTGTGTGACTCTCATCAGTATTTTTTTGTTTTTTTGCCTTCCTCTGGATCAACAGGGGTGTTTTGGCATGGGCTGGACTTGATGGACCCATGTCTTTTTTCAGCCTCATCAACTATGTTCACCTGGCCACTGACAGCCAGAGACTCCCCACACACACTTTGTAGACATCACAAACCTTGTTCCCCTGCCCACTAGCACCCACAGATGCCCCACATGCAGTGTGACCCCCAGCCTTGTTCTCCTGCCCACTGATAGCCACAGCTTCTCCACATGCGCTGTGTGACCCAACCAGCCTTTTTTCCCCTGCCCACTGGTAGCCACAGATTCCACACATACGCTTTGCAACCCACCAGCCTTGTTCCCATGTCCTCTAATAGCCATAGCTTCCCTACATGAACTATCAGTAACGGATCCTACTCTGTTACTGGAGCCCTTGTCTGGGCATAAGGCGGATCAGCCCTGGCCCAAGAGACTGTGGACATTTCATCTTAAGAGACATGTTTATGGGAAGGGTCGTATGACCTCTCAGGCCCTTATTGTGAATGGGCAAGAACTATGAGGCAGGTTGTCTTATTGGGAGTGTCTGAGACGCTCAGAGTGGCTAAGGCCACAAAGACTGTTAGATGCAAGACTGGTGGGCATTGATAACTACACGTGTACACATTCGAATTGTCGAACACGGGGAGTCGGGGCAGTGAGACGCCGGCGGATTATTCAGATCCCTGAAGTAGGCATGCAAATATCTTCCTAACATGGAGAACCATAGGCAGCTCAATGATTGGTCAAGATTGGAGCAAGACATTCAAAGTAGTCAAACAAAGGCTCCATCCTTGGGCCATTGTCCCTAAGATATGTATTCTAGCCACTCCAGCCATTGTATGGTTGTGAACTGTAGAAAGACCCCTTGCTGTGTGTTAATGCAATTATGTCTGCTCTATTATGTTTCCCTGAACCAGTTGTTGTGGGTTCTTTGTCTTCTGTATTATGATTGGATTATCTCTGTAACTAGCCCATTGTGTCATGTCTGCCCATGTAATGTCATTGTGGTTAAAGCTGTATAAATATGCTGTGGTTGTTTCAATAAAGAGTCAGTTATCTTGAAGAGAACAAGGAGTCCTGGTGTCTTTATGCTCTTGTGGTTTAAAGTATCCCCTCTGATGCCCATCAGAGTATCCTGTATCGTCGACTGTCCGCTGCCAGCTATCTGTGGAACCGATTCCAAGTCAGGACTTCGGGCTTTCTAATGCTGTCAGGTGGCGACGTGGACTCCATTCGACATCCTTGTGTTTCCTGCGACATCCTCCAGATACATTTCAACCGGGAGTAGAGGACGCACTCTCTACAGCCCGAGGTACCAGTCTGTGACCCGACTCTGGCTGTGAGTCCCTTCGACACATTTCCTGTTTGCCTGGATTTCTTCTGACTCTAACAGAAAGTCAACAATGCTACCAAACTTCATCCAACTTCGACACAGAGTTTACGACACCGCGGATGTTCGATCTAGCTGGTTATTGCTCCACCGGTAGGAATCAAGCTGTTTAATCCACCTTTGAGAGGGAGAGACCCGGAACGATGGCTGAGGGTAACACGGTGCCTTCCAGCTTCCGTTACACTATGTAACCCCAGAAGCCTGTCTCCTCTGCCCATCGGCAGTCACAGATTTCCCCTACTACGGCAGTCACAGATTTCCCCTACTACCCTGTGTAACCCAACAAGCCTTGTTTTTCTGCTCACAGCTAGCCTCAGATTTACTTGTTACACTGTGTGATCCCACCAGTCTTGTTTCCATGGCCAATGGTAACCAAATATTCCCCTCATATCCTATATAATCCCACAATTCTTGTTTCTGTGGATACTAGTAGCCAGAGATTCCACCAAGACATACTCTGACACCCCCCTTCCAGAGTGTCTTCTCACATTTCTTTGAATACTGGTGTGCATAGAGCAATTCCTCAGGAACTGTATCCATATGTCTACACTTGCAGTGCACCCCATGATCTGGAACATTTAGACCCTGTCCCAGAAAAATAACTGGGGGATTATGGACTAAGGCGTGATAAAGAGGTGATAGAATGGAGATGATTTCTCCAGTGACATCATTTCTCCAGTTCCTACGTTTTTCTGTGGAGCCAATGCCGCTCCAGTGCTGGAGAAATCTTATTGCATAGGCTCTATAAAATAACATGAGAATTGGAGAAGTGATATCACTGGAGAAGTTATCATGCTTTAGCACAGTGTTTCTCAACTCCTGCCCCCAGGACCCACTAACAGGCCAGGACTTAGGGATTTCTCTGCTAGAGCACAGGAGTGGTGATCAGAGGCTCATTCACATTGATTAACTCACCTGTGCTCTAACAAGGAAATCATCAAATCCTGGCCTGTTAGCGGGTCCTGAGGGCAGGAGTTGAGAAACACTGCTTTAGCACCGCTTTATCATGCCTTAGTGTATCTTCTTCCTGATGTTCTTAGTGATCCCAAAATGCCTAAACCGAATTAACAAGATCATTCAGATGTATCTTTTTTTACAAGTCAAGAAGAGAAAAGGCAAACAGTTTGGACCCTGGAAATGATATAATCACACTATTCCAAGTTCTATACCTGAATATGGCAGAAATGAAGAATAATAAATGTTAAGGAAATGTTTAACATTATTAAACTGTATTCATTTTGATAAAACTTGACTTTTTCATATTTACATTTGGTGGTTCTTGAAATTCCCTGAAATAAAGTGCATATTATTCTATCAGCATGTACTGTAATGTTCAAGGGGAAAACAGCCACTTGATAATTAACAACATGCTGTGCACAATAATCAGCAGGAACATTTAGCTGTTCTTCACCTTAAAAGTTCCATCCAAATGAAAGTGACCTCACATGATTGTACCTGCTGTGCCATACTAATTTTGTAGCAGGATGACTTTTAATATACATTTTTTGTAGAATTTGTAAGTTTTTAAGATAGGTATCACTATCATGTTTTTGCTAAGTCTGCCCTAGGACAAATCAGCTGTGCCACAGGAGAGAGATAATAATTACCAAAATTCCAATTCATTTAAATGGATCTTTTAACCCCTGAAATACTATAGAGGTCTAGACCTCTCTAGCTTTTAAGGGATTAAATCCCCATTTAAATCAATGAGATTTAATGGTTCAGTAGTTTGCTCCAGAGTTCACCACTTTACCTTTTTGTGGAGAAGATCATAAGTAGAATGTAGGGGGGGGGGCTACACTGTGCTGCTCAACTTGGTTCTAATCAGTGGAAATTGGGGATCAGAAAACAGAACATTATTTCTGCCTGAGGACTGGGCTTGAAAAAGGAAGGAAAGTGGCATGGGCACAGTCAGATGGAGAAGGCAGAAACCCTTGCTTAGTTTAAACACATAGCTTTAATGTGACAATATTCCAAGTAACTCCAATAAACTCCAGTAAAAAAGTCAAAGTCAAATGTGTATTCCTCGTATTAGAAGATTATATTTCACATCCTGAGAAAGTAAAAAGAATTACATTAAACAGGAAAGTTGGCAAAAATAAACTCTCTACCATTAAGCTAAGAAAAAGGAAAAAAGGTTTGGTAATAAAAAATATGTTAAACATATACAATGTAAAACAAGTTAGTATAGATTACCCAAAGCATAAACATAAAGACAACACGGGAGGTTGAATGGATGTATCCACCAGCATAGGTTATTTTTCTACTCATGAACATTGGCTTACAAATTACACTGCTGCAAAGAGAGATTTGTCTGTATATATAGTTTTAGTAAGTAGGCTATAAGCAGTTAATTCTATTCCAGCACTTATTTTACTGCAGAATCATCCACCCTACAATCTTTCAGGACCAACATCTTATAGAAGAAGTGGGTGGACAGCTCAGTGTGCAAAGATTGTGTTATTTTGTGTCTGTGCACATACCTTCCGGATACTGAACTCCAAGACTACAGAGTTTTCCACTTCTGATTAACTTTTGCATCAGCCAAACAGACACTGGGGTCAGTTTTCTAAACCCTGACATGGATAATCAGGCTGATCAGTTAGGATGGGCAATACAGAACTAACTATATTGGTAGGTCTCATTCCACTGTAGAAGCCCTGCTGACGAAGACCTATGAGGTGATGGCTTACGTTTAATCACTTCAGCACCAGTATAAGTTGGGGATTTAGTCAAAGTACTAACCTACTTCTATTTAAAAGGGGCAGTAGAATGTAAAAGTGAAAGGTGATGTATACATTTAAATATCATGTTTTGTCTAGCCAGCATTTTTAGATGTAGGATGACTGGATGCTGCAATAAATATGAAGAGTGCCTATACTGGAAATAGGACCTTCATCTCCTGAAGACTGGATTTACTTCTCATGTGCAACAGGCAAACATCCTAGATATATTTAGCTCCACTCTTGATCACACACACCTCTCCCATGACCCCATATCATTTTGCTTGCCGTAGAAAAAATTCTAAAACAAAATACAGTAAGTAAAACATTCTTAATCCCTTGAGTGCAGAACAATGTGCTGGTGATCTCTTTGAGGCCAAGAGCGTAAATAACCTTGCCGTTTAAGGCTTTTGCAAAATAGATGTCAGTTGAAGAGACACTGGGATTGTATTGGTGTTGTTTAATGAATGAAGAAATTAATATGTTTATTTAGAAGCACCACAACTGTACACTTTACACTTTAAGGGTTTAAGCATACAAAATGTGAGAGGCTTCTGAGGACGAACAACAGAACAATGGCCTATTCTACCCTCGCGGCCCAACACGTACGTCAGGTGTTAGCTGGTGTTCCCGTTGCAGGAGGGACTTGCCCCGTCCTTTTCTGAACTGGACTGCTCATTTGGGTGGAATTACTCTAATGTGTATGTGGAAATTTCTCCTCTGTAATGGCACTAGAGAGCTAAAACGTGATGCTTCTGATCGGTGACTAGCCGTAGAACAGGCAATTTTGCTGTTGTTCATCCTCAAAAGCCTCTCACAACTTGTATGCATATTTTGAATACTCTTAGGGGGTATCCCTAAGAGTGAATGGTAACCCGGACATAGACCCCTTGCTCTCAGTGCCTAGGCAATCCAGCTGCACCCTCCCAATGAGGCACGAAAAGGCCAAAACGTAAGTTGGGGGTTAGCTGGTGTTCCCGTGTAGTGGGGACTTGCCTGTTGTTTTGGAACTGGACCGCCCATTTGGGTGGGATTAGTCTAATATGTACGTGGAAATTTCTCCTCTGTAATGGCACTTGAGAGCTAAAATGTGATGCTTCTGAGCGGTGACTAGCCATAGAACAGGCCATTGTGCTGTTGTTCGTCCTCAGAAGCTTCTCACATCTTGTATGCATAATTTACAGCTTTAGATCATTACAAGTGCTTTGTAAAGTGAAAAACTGGAAGTTAGGTCCCTGCCCAAAAGCTTACAATCTAAAGTGGTAATGAGAGACCCACAGTGTACATACAGGTGAAGTGCGGAACACAGTATTAGAGCTCTAGTCGAGAAAGGGGACCTCTACACCATGGGTATGTCCAGTACAATTTAAGCATAACTCACAATTATAAGCCCTAAACAGCTTCCTAGTCTGCCTAATGGGAAATCCAGCCCTGACCATCCTGACACATTTTATGACAACAGATGAAAAAGTTGCTTCTCAGCCTTCTAAAGTACAAATATATCTAACCTTTTACATTTGCATTTAATATAAAAATATATCTATATACATTATATGTCCCACTGATTTATATTGCAACGAATAATTAAATAACTATTGATTTTCCATTTGACAGACACTAGGATCATTGCTCAAAATAAAATATTGATCTGAAAATGTTTGTTCCATTTACATTACCCTATTTGTACAGATCCAAACTTCAGTATATTTTTAGCCAAACTTTTTCATTTAATCTGCTGATCTAGTGCCAGAAATGTTTGGTGCCGCATGCTTTTCTAAGTGCTCTGCCTTAATACCCATAGGATTATAAATGCTTTTTGCTACACCACACTTAACTCTTTGAGTGTCAGAGCGGGATAAATGGATTAGCAAACAGGATCCACCTTAGGCATTTCACGACTGGTGTCACTTAGTCATAGGCTATACATAGTGTGCAAATAGAATGATTCTATGCACCCATTTCAAACAAACAAAAGCCAATGAAAACAGTTTTTCAATTTTTATCTCATTGGGTCTTCTAATATAGACAACGGTGTGTTTCAAACATTTCCGCATAATGGCAGGCACTGCCTTATGTGTCATCACATCATTGCTATGAGAAGACTACTTGTGTACCGTGAGAGATAAGGAAAAAAAGAAACATTCTCTAGGAACAAATTCCTATAGAAAACACTATATTTACTAAATCCATATAGTTCACGTGCAAAAGAAAATTACCATATTAATTTGTATATGGTGAAACTTTCAATCCAAATGATTCTGATATATTTCTTTCCTATGTTCTCTTTTGAGTGCCAGAGGGGTATTCAGCGTATTGCAAATCCATGCATAAATACCCCTCTGGCACTCAAAGGGTTAATATTTTAATACTGTTGATCATTTAGTGTGATCTAATAAGTACAAAATCCAAAGTATAATATATATATATATATATATATATATATATATATATATATATATACATAAAAGAGAAAGCATCATGTGACCGAAAAATTTGTCCAAAGCCTAACACACCCAGGGGTGGCAGTAAGGAGGGCTATTCATGTCTAGAGGTATAACAAGCAGGAAGAGGGAGATTGTGATCCCTCTGTATAGAGCTCTAGTGAGACCACATCTGGAATACTGTGTACAGTTCTGGAGGCCTCATCTGCAAAAGGATATAACTAAAATTGAGCGGGTTCAAAGAAGAGCTACAAAAATGGTGGAAGGTCTAAAGCATAGAACTTATCAAGAACGACTCAGAGATCTAAATATGTATAGTCTGGAGGAAAGAAGAGAAAGGGGGGACATGATTGAAACCTTTAAGTATGTTAAAGGACTGAACAAGGTTCAGGAGGGAAGTGTGATTAATAAGAATCTGAATACAAGAACAAGGGGGCACAATCTGAGGCTAGTTGGAGGAAAAATCAAGAAAAACATTAGAAAATATTATTTCACTGAAAGAGTAGTAGAAACTTGGAACAAACTTCCAGCAGAGGTGGTTGATAAATCCACAGTAACACAGTTTAAACATGCCTGGGATAAACATGTATCTATCCTAAGATAACAATAAAGGAATACTAAAGGGCAGACTAGATGGACCAGGTGGTCTTTTTCTGCCGTCAATCTTCTATGTTTCTATGTCTCCTCCCTGCCGCAAGTCCTGGAGATACAAAGGGGCGTGAATCTGACAGGATTGGGCAGGGCTCTGCAAGGAGTTAGCCCTCCCTCAACTTCCTCCTCAAAAAACAAACAAACAAACAAAAAAAAACATGGCTGACAAACACATACACACATACATACATACATACATACATACATACATACATACATACATGTAGTCTCCTGGATATTTTCTGTTGTGGGTCTCCTAGTGAATTAGAAGCGCTTACTAGGCTATTTATAACAGTGTAGTTGTGCTCAGGATGTGAAAAGGAGGCTTGGATTTCCAGGACCTGAATGAGCATGCTCACAACATGAAAAAGAGGCTTGGAATACAAAGAACTGAATGACCAAGCTCAGAACATGAAAAAGACGCTTATAAAACAAGAAACTTACTGACCAGATGCGCAACAAACACAGACGTACACACACAGCCCTCACCTGAGCCTCTTCTATGCCCAAGTGTCCTCCTGCTCCACACACACACAGTGCCCTCATTGCACTTCTCCTGTTAACCCTTTCAGTGCCAGAGGAGTATGCAATGCATTCTTTGCAATGTGTTGCAAATCAAACTAGCACTCAAATGGTAAAACCTTTTATAGACTCTTAACTTGCAGGGAAGTAATGCAAGGGAGAGATATCAGAGGCCTATGCTACTCAAACGGTTAACACTTGGAGTGCCAGAGGGGTATGCAAAACATTGCAATGCATTGAGAAGCCCTATGTCACTCAAAGGGTCAAAGGGATAGTAATACTCCTATAAAAGTTTAGCTCCAAGTCATCTTTATTTTTATTTTTTTACATGTAGCGCTGTATTTAATTATTTATGGTGTTGTCGTTCAAGCGTTATTCAAGCCAAAAGGATCCCCCTCCTGCCCCTTTCCCTGTGTGCCTCTCAGTCGAGTCTGGATGGAGAGCAGTGAGGGACAATCTTCAGTAAGCAAAAGGAAAACCCTGCCCTCCGTTCTCAATCTACATTATGTATGTCATCGGGACTACTTTATACATTAACAGCACTCTATTTCACCATTTGAGTGCCAGGGAGTTAACTAATGCACTGCACCACAACAAATCGGATGCCTTTCCAGCACCCAAAGGGATAACTCTGACATGACACACCGCTGTATACTGAATGGCATTCTATGGCTTAACATGCTGGTATAAGTCTTCTCACATAATCTCCTTTTATTTTTTGCTTTCCACTCCTACACACCAAACCCACAGAGGCATAATATTGCAATTCTGCCGATAGTAAAGGAGATAACAAATACCACTGATTTAATGGTTTCAGGACCAGACGGGGGACAGCAACATGTTGTGAAGCAATGTCCTCTAGTCCTTAGAGGGCTAAATATGGATTCTAATGCTCTGAATACTGCATATATTCACTTCAATAAAAGACTGTCACCTACACAGCACTGTAAAGCTCCTACACTAATCCCAGGGTGGCCACAGCCCACAACTTCTACACTCAGAACCTACAGATCCAGGGTACCTTCACACGGGGGGGGGGGGGGAAGCTATCACTGTGCCAGTGTCCCGTCTGTGTCTGTGTCTGTGTCTGTGTTTGTGTATGTCTGTTGCATGTGTGTGTATATGTCTGTATGTCGGTTGCGTTTGTGTATGTCTTTTGTGTGTATGTCTGTTGCGTGTGTGTGTGCGTGCATGTCTGTTGCCAGCATGTGTGTCTGCGCATATATGTTGCGTGTGTATGTACATTTGTTACGTGTGTGTGTGTGTGTGTGTGTGTGTGTATGTCTTTTTTATGTGTCTACCTGTGTGTTGCATATGTCTGTGTTTATCAGTGTATCTACATTTCAGACACGTACTCCCAACAGTCATAAAACGACGGGCAACACCGTCCCACATAGCTAGTAATATATATTATAAGAAAAACTTTTTAGATTCAATTTAACATAGTAACATAGTTGCATCCATCGAGTCCAGCCCATGCCAAATCACCCCTGCTGATCCAGAGGAAGGGAAAAAAAATGAATTTCCAATTAAGCCCCAAGTGGCTAAACAAATTCCTTCCTGACGCCAAATGGATATTTCAGTAGATCAACATCATATCTGCTTCAAGCCAACCATCATAATTCTCAGTATTGTTCTGTGCTAGATAGGTATCCATTACTATTTTGAAGGCAGTTAAGCATCTGCAAGCACAGCATCCCAAGGCAAATAATTCCATAGGTTTTCTGTCCTTGCTGTAAAAAAAAAACCCTACCTTTTTTCGTCACAAGCACCTTTCCTCTAGTGTTAATGGATAACCTCTTGTTCTTAGCTCAGCTCTTTGAGTAAATAGCTGATTGGTGAGTTCTTTGTATTGACCTTGAATGTATCTTTAAATCTCTTAGATGTCTCTCCTCTAATGTAACACATGGTTAGTCTCTCTTTGTAACTCAGATCCTCCAATTCCTTTATCAGTATGGTTGCACATCTCTGCACTTTTCCAGTTCAATAATGTATTTTTTAAGAACTGGTGCCCAAAACTATATTCTATATCTATACTTTATTCTAGATGAGGCCTTACCAAGGATTTATATAGAGGTAGGATTATATTTGCATCCCATGCAAGTATACCCCTTTTTATGCAGGCTAATACTCTATTTGCTCTTGCAGCAGCTGAATGACTCTGCTGTGAAGTCTATCATCTATCAGGATTCCCCGAATTGTTTCCTATTTAGTGTATGTGGCATATACACTACTTTGAATAGATTAATCTTAATCCAGTAAACATCCTCAATATAGCTATGATTATCATACTGTGACACATAATTAGATTTTATTTATTCATATTTTACCAGGAAGAATACATTGAGATTTCTCTCATTTCATTTTCAAGTGTGTCCTGGAGAGCTTCTACAGTAAGAAGCTAAATATTTAGACAAGACAGAAAAACAATATATAAAAAAAACAAAATAAGCATCTATATATATATATATATATATATATAGAGAGAGAGAGAGAGAGAGAGTTACATGTTGTTATTAGATACAAAGAAGCAGTTATTTCTAGGGATTTTAGACTGGGAGAAGGTCTAATTTTTCCAGGTAGGTTATTCCAGACTTTCTGAGCTCTGAAGGAGAAGGCAAATCAACTGGCTTCTTTCTTGTGGTATACTCAGTGAGTTGTTAACTATGGAATGGAGGTTATAGTTAGTATAGAGAGCTGGAGTATGCATACTGCTCAGGTAGTCTTGTAGCTTTCAGAGAAGTCCTTATATATTAGGCAAGAAAGGTTAAGGGTATGTCCATTTTGCTCCTACCTTGAATTTCAAGGTGCATATTGAATCAATCGCTTAGTGAGCTGTTTGTGGTGAGCATATAGCGAAAGTATGCATTGTTTACTTTGATATTTTTAATCTGATTAAACTATAAAAACATGAATAAGAGACATCTTCCTATACTTTTAAGTAATGCTAGACTTAGTACATCTTTTAAAAAAGGACTGCAAATGTATTGCTAAAAGGGCACCAACATTAGGAAAGACTTTATCTCCTAGCCTCTTTAAACATATTCATATAGTGATACAACCAAATTCAGCTTTCAGGGCATAGAAAACATCAGAACGTGGAGGGAACATTGAACTTAGACTAGACGGATACAAAGTAAAACCGATTTTCTGTCGAAGTACTAGGATTCCCATTGGTCTAAATTTAAAGCATGATGTCACCATCTTTGTGCGTAAATATCAATATAGTTTAGATTATATCAGAAGAATTAAGTCAAATCTAATTATGTGTCACAGTACAATATTCATAGCAATACTGAGGAGGGTTTACTGAATTAACATTAATAATCTATCCAAAGTAAATCTAAAAACTTTTATATATTTATTTATTTATATATTTATTTTGGGATTTTGTCTCATTAGGTAACATTAAATGATCAACAATGTTAAGAAAATTGAGATATTAATAGAACATAGGTAAGAAATATATTAGAATAATTTAGATTCACAGTTTTATTATAAACAATTAGTTATGGTAATTTTTATTCATATGTTAATTTAGTAAACCAGGGGGGAGATTCACTAAGCGGTGACAAAGAGGTGATAAAGTGGCATAGGCGGAATATATTGAGAGATTTTGAACAGCATGGTGTATCACGTCATTTTTTAAATTTTCATAATAAAAATCCAGAGGAAATAGGGATTAATTATGATATTATAAATGGTAGATATAGATGGATATGGATTCAGTTGAGGTCCTTGGATGCCCATTGACTTGGGGGGATATAGGTGTTTTTTCTGGTATTTTTTTTATTATTTTTTATATTTTTTGGACATGGTTCCTAGTATTACCTTGTTGTCTGACACCTTTTGATGTTTGTGGCTGGCTGCTCTGAGGAGTATGTTATGTATGTGTGGATGTTAGGTAGATTTTTAGGTGATTGAGTCTGATTGCCAATTGTTTTTTTAAATATATGTATATATGCGATTTATATATGGATTAGCCTTTACTTCACTATGGACACATATGCTATTGTAGGTCATTCGGGGATTTGATTGGGGCCTTTATTTTGGATTGACAGCATCTTTTATTTTTATTTTGATGATGATTGTATCACGCATGCGTATTTTGGAGATGGGGTATTGCGTGATGGGCGGAAGTGTATTGACACAGCCTTCCCTCGTTGTAACGGAGCTTAGTGCATTACTGGAGCCCTTGTCTGGCCCTAAGACTGTTTAGCCAAGAAACACCAGAGACTGTGGACATTTTGCCCTGTTTGGACTCATCTTTGGGCCCTGTACTACGAACTGGCCAGCCACTACCCTGGATAAAAAGACTTGTGTCCTGCTTTATGTGAAAAGGCAGTAGAGTCGAACAGAACTTTGTGCACAGAACTGCCCTATGCTAGGCTAGTGAAACATTCACTGGCTAAAAAAACCTGTGGTCATAGAGTGTGTTTAATGTACTGTCGAATGGTCTATGTTTAATGTATTGTTGTGGCTGAGGACTTACACACTCACCGACTACCAGTCGGCGGGTACCGGAGCGGTGTGCGATCCTCGCCATTGGATCGAGCACTTGGTGGCAGGGGGCAATAGGGGGCAAGTTGGGTCACTTGAATCCCTGAAGGAGGTTTGCAAATATCTTCCATAGCCTAACATGGGGAATGGTAGGCAGATCAGTGATTGGTCAAGGTTGGAGCAGGACATTCAAAGTATTCAAACAAAGGCTCCCACCTTAGGCCTTTGTCACTAAGATGTGTATTGTAGCCACTCCAGCATTGACTATGTTGTACTGTATTGAGACCCCCTGTGGTGTGTTAATGTAATCATGTTTAGGTCATTGTATTTGTTAAGACCATCTGTAGCTGGCCTTTGATGTGTTGTGATTCAATTATGTTCCCCATTGTATCGGGTTTCCCTATGTATTTCAGTGTAGCTGACTTGTATAAATATGTGTGGTTTGTATCATGGTCCCTGTGGCTTTCTGTCAATCTGACCTGATTTGCCTGTGCATTGGTGGAGACTGATTGGCCCGCCCAGGATGTGCCGTTATATGCTGAAGCTTGGGCACTTGTCAGTTGCTCTTTCGTGGTGTTCCTGTTGCTGACGACCCTGCTCCGTGATTTGACCGGTTCTGGCTGACGACCCTGCTCCGTGATTAGTTCCGGTCCTGCCTGCTGTTCCAGTTGTCGTTCCGGTCCTGCCTGCTGTTCCGGTTGCCGTTCCAGTCTGCCTGCTGTTCCAGTTACAGTTCTGGTCCTGTCTGCTGTTCCAGTTACCGTTCCGGTCCTGCCTGCTGTTCCGGTTGCCGTTCCGGTCTGCCTGCTGTTCCAGTTACCGTTCCGGTCCTGCCTGCTGTTCCTGCATCATTCCGGTCGCTCCGGCGACATTCTTAACTGTTTAAGCGACTCACTGTTCCTCTCATTAGTCAATAGCTGTAGCCTGAGGTTGCTTTGCCTTCTGCTGGTTGCCGAGGTGCTCGCTCCAGTGCAGAACCACTTAACCCTTGCAGTGCCTGTAGTCTCCGGTCTAGTGCCTCCGATATATCTTGCCAAGCATACGTTTACTGACTTGAGCCTTTACTCTGAGTGCTTCTGTGTGTCTCTCATCCACCCTCAGAGCCTTGTCTGCTCCGTGCTCGTATTCTGGTAGCCTGTTCGCTCCCACTGTGATCATTTGGAATGGCACCAGAGGGGTGTTCGGGCCCCGGCCCACAAATGCTAGAAGTTACATTTCCCATTGCACTTCAGAGGGCGCCGGCTCTATTACTGCTTGTGCAGTAACCATCAGAAATAGCACCCAAGGGGTGTCAGGGCACAATCCAATTGGCACACGCAGGGTTAGTACTTTCCCAGTTAAGGGTGATTTTGGTTCTGATCACTACAGCGTTGGCAATAGCATTCCTCTGTAGCCCACGGTGGTGGTATCGGCTCAGCTCTGGACATTGGGGCACCTTCTATACCAACTTGAGAGTGTATTCAGTGCAGTCACTTATTTCTATCCAGCTATTGAGAGACTGTGTTCCAGAGACTGCTATTTATCCAGGGCGTTGGCCAATCTTGTTTATATCTCTCCTATTGCACTTGTTAACCCTTTGGGAGAATATTCCCTATCCATACATTGCACCTGTTAACCCTTTGGGGGAGTATTCCCTGTCCATACATAGCACCTGTCACTATCATTGTGTGCATTCACTTTGTCAGTATTGCCATTACTGCTATTCCTGTACTGGCCCTTAGGGGCATTGTTTTATTTTCAATAAAACTGTGTTTTTACTTCATACCCTGGTCTGAGTGTCAGAAAACCGTAACAGGTTTGTGTCAATAAAGAGAGAGTTACTTTTGGAGTGAACAAGAATCCTGGAGTCTTATGTTCTCATGGTATCTGAGCTGAGTATCCTGCATCGTTCAACCATGTGTTGCCAGCATCCTGCGACCCACCTTCAGATGCTGTCAGGCGGCAATGTGGACTCTTCCCTGCTTCTTCAAGTTCCTGCGATCCTTCGATTCGAGCTATGGAGTGCTCGAATCTGCTTGGCGACTGCTACCTTTGTTCCTGCTACACTTTCCCTGTTTGTCATAGCCCGGGAGTAGAGGTCTCACTCTCTATTGCCTGGTGTTCCAGTTCTGCGTCACTTGACTGCTTGTGAGCTCTGTCGACCGCTCCTCGATCCACATCCTTTGACACAGAGTCGATTATAGCGGGGTCAGACGCCACTTTGAGTCGACAACCGGTCCAGTTATTTGCTCGACTGGTGCATCTGACGGCGCCAGTCCGGCGTCGAGAAGAAGAGACTGGGAACGATGGCGGAAGGCGACACGGTCCCTTCTTAGCTTCCGTTACACTCGTGCGTGTTGCGGTTTGTTTTGACTCTCAGACACAGAGTAAGATAAAATCAAACTTTATTGAAAAGTTTAATAAGAACCCTCATGGGTCCTGAACATACATATATACGACATGCACAAAATAGGTTGAAACAGTAGCTTATACAAAGAGACAGTATGGTAGGCTCTACCGGCCCTGCCAATATACCAGGCAAGGCAGCCTATGGTATGGCACAACAAAATGAATAAGGCTCTACCAGCCTTGCCAATATACCGGGCAAGGCAGCCTGGAGAAAGGCACGACAATATGAATGAGGCTATACCGGCCTTGCCAATATACCGGGCAAGGCAGCCTAATGGATAACACAACTGTAGGAATAAGGCTCTACCGGCCTTGCCAATATACCAGGCAAGGCAGCCTGGAGGATGGCATGACAATATGAATGAGGCTTTACTGGCCTTGCCAATATACCGGGCAAGGCAGCCTAAATGTGACTGAAGGACAGCTCCACTAGTGCTGTAAGGTTGGTAGCATCAGCATAAGATGGTACAGTGGAGCAAACCAGTATCACGTACAGGACAACCAGGGAGGCCCTACCAGTGCTGTAACGGAAGCAGCAAGCAACCGGTGAATGAGAGAAACCAGTACCACGCACTGGACAACACGGACGCCCTATCGGTGCTGAAGGTGGCAACTAGCAACCGGTGATATGGAGTAAACCAGTACTAGTATCGGACAACACGGAAGCCCTACCGGTGCTTGAAATGGAGGCAGCTAGCAATCGGTGATGTGGAGTAAACCAGTACCGCGTACTGGACAACAGGAATGCCCTACCGGTACTGTAATGGAGGCAGCTAGCAACCGGTGATATGGCGTAAACCAGTACCGCGTACTGGACAACAGGAACGCCCTACCAGTGCAGTAATGGAGGCAGCAGCAACCGGTGATATGGAGTAAACCAGTACCGTGTACTGGACAACAGAAACGCCCTACCGGTGCAGTAATGGAGGCAGCTAGCACCCGGTAATATGGAGTAAACCAGTACCGCGTACTGGGCAACACGGAAGCCCTACCGGTGCTTGTAATGGAGGCAGCTAGCAACCAGTGATATGGAGTAAACCAGTACCACGTACTGGACAACATGGAAGCCCTACCGGTGCTGTAATGGAGGCAGCTAGCACCCGATGATAGGAAGTAAACCAGTACCGCGTACTGGACAACAGGAACGCCCTACCGGTGCAGTAATGGAGGCAGCAGCAATCGGTGATATGGAGTAAACCAGTACCGCGTACTGGACAATGGGAACGCCCTACTGGTGCAGTAATGGAGTCAGCAGCAACTGGTGATATGGAGTAAACCAGTACCGCGTACTGGACAACACGGAAGCTCTACCGGTGCTAGAAATGGAGGCAGCTAGCAACCGGTGATATGGAGCAAACCAGTAGTCACAATGTCGCCCAGTCGACCAGAGTCAAATGAAGGATGACAGTCAGGATCCAGGAGCAGGAATGACATTCAGGCCAGGACAGGATACTGGAACAGTAGTAACAGCCAACCCAGGTCACGAACGGGAGCAGGAACAACAGCTACACCGGATCAGGAACGGAAGCAGGAACGAAGCCAAACTGGATCAGGAACGGAGGCAGGAACCACGCAGAAGTGACACTGGCATCTGGACGAGGCACTGACACTGGTATACTGAAGCTAAACAGGCCCAGAGATACAGGTACAAAGGCAGGTGACTACTGACATAGAGACACCACGAAAGGGCAACCAAAGGGTGCCTCACCCCAGTCTATATAGGCAATACTGGGCGGGCAATAGACAGGCGGCCAATGGAGAGTTCTTACACCTGACTGACAGCAAAAGCCAGCAATCACGGGCACCGTGATAGTGCGGTCTCATTCTTGTAGATACGCAATGGGTATTTGAGGGATCATCATTTTGTTGATGGGTGAGATGGGTCATAGGATTCCGCTATGGCAATAGGTTGGATGGTGTGGTGTCATATAGATGTCCACGATTTGTATTGGATTTGATCTGGGAGTTTGATTCTCCTGCTTGGGTACATGCGTACTGAAGTATGTCGGGAGGAAGTCGGATGATATCATGTCCATTCGATGTGGATGTGTGTGACGGAGCTCAGTGACTCGGCTATATCCCGTCACGTATTTTGGATGCGCCAGTTTCTAATTGGCCAATTTAAAGACCCATCTAACCGTTATATAGTGGAGGATTGTTGGCATCCATTTATGGATATTTTTGAGAGGTATGACTTGAAAAAGCGTTGTATCACCACGAAATGCGTTGTCTTTGACATTATTGCATATATTATCATTTTTATATGGTTTATTTTAAACATCATTATTGTTAATTTTATTTTATTCAATAATAAATACCTTTTTTAGGAATTATAATATCCACATGGATAACTATTTGGAAAAATTACTTAAGAGTCCAGTTATCAAGCAGTTAAAACGTTAGATGTGGAGATCCTGATGTTCCATGCAATACTCAGCATCCCACACAAAAGCCTCCTAACACCCCACTGCATGCTTGGGTGACGTCACTATGGTCCCACCCTAGGGATTTTGGGATTTGCCAATCCTTTTTTCAGGGCCTTCTAGTGATGTGTTAGTAGCTTGGTATTAAGTAATACATTAAATTACCCTCTTCAGTACTGAAGTTAATTATAAAAACACTAAGCATATAATCCCTAAAATATACCTATCGTCTTTATACTAAAATGAATCCATAAATTATCCTTAGAATTAACCTATTATGTTTCATAATCAAGCTTATGAAAGACTTAATAATATAGAATCACCTTATAATTATGTTGATCAACACGTCCATAATATCAACTTTTAACGTATTAAACATAAATCTATATATATAACAAACTCATTCTATGTTCCTACTGACAAAAATATAAATAATATAAAGAACTTCAAATTTACATGAATGCAGATAGTTCTGTAGAGTAATTTAACCCCCGAGGCACCAGTGTGTTCACTTAAAAAAATCCATCTGATCTTTTCTTGAAATTTTTTTTAAATACAATAAAATATACAAAATACAATAACATTTATTGCACATATACAGGCAAGGTATGCAGCCACATAACTTGCCTATTAACCCTTTGAGTACCAGAGGGATAGGAACCACATTGCAATGAGTTGCTACTTGTCTGGTACTCATAGGGTTAATTATGCAATACATATACAATGAGGGCATGTCGAATTAAATTGGAGAATAAACAATGTTGAATGGGAGCAATATTTGTCAAATTAAAATGGAGAAAGAAGGCCATGGGAGCACTATATGTCAATTATCAAAGGGGAGTTAATATCTCAAAGAGGGGCACTCTTTGTCGGATTTCGATAATGTGGGGAACACATCTAACACTAAACTTGGTCTTTTTGTCACCAATGTATGCCTATTTCCTTGGACTTTGACATTTAGCGAGTTTTTTTAGGTGGCAGTTGAATAGACTCAGACAGTGCCAGTTTTGTTAGTACGTCGAAATGTGCTGTCTGTGGTAGTTTTGCTTTACTGTGGTTCTGCAACAGAATACCGGTAAAACTCATGTTTTAAAAATACACGTTGCTTGTTTTTAATGTAATGTCGGTTTTGGCGCTGGTAATACTATCAAGCCCTTGATCTCATATGACACCTTGGTTTAACGTGAACTTTTTAACTGATCTAATTCTGAACATGTTGTTATAAAAGTAACAGTTCCCACAACCAAAAAAAAACAACAAACTTAATTCAATTCTGATTTAGGTTTAGGATTGTATTTTATAGTGGGTGCTATTACTACCGTAAAATCTCAGGTATAATACGCACCTGTGTATAATACACAGATGTACTTTATACCCAAGATTTAGGGGAAAACAAGAGTGCCTATGTATAATACGCACCCTTGTTTTCCCCTTTACTAATCTTTTGCTGTCTGGCGCAATCCGCTCTCTAACTCACACTTACTATGTTCAAAAAGTCCCCACTGAAGTCTCCATTGAAGATAAGGCAAACTACGAAGTCAAACTCCCGGTATGTGAATCTTCCCTGTGGGCGGCATGCTTCCATTCGCCGCCCGCTTCACTCCATGTGCTGTCAGGACCTTCCGCCTCCAGCCAATGGTAATGCCCGACCTCCCAGGGCATATCTCAATTATTTGTACAATGTGATAAGGTCTCTTCTTAGTCGTCTTTTCTCTAGAGTAAATAAACCAAGTTATTCTAGTGGTTCCTCATATGTCAAGTCCTCCATTCCCTTAATTAATTTTGTTGCTCTTCTCTGTACCCTCTCTAGTTCTAGTACATTCTTTTTCAGAACTGGTGCCCAAAACTGCACTGCATACTCAAGGTGAGGTCTTACCAGAAATTTGTACAATGGCAAAATGATGTTATCCACTCTTGCTTCAATACCTCTTTTTATGCAACACAGGATTTTGTGTTTGCTACTGCTATTTGACACTGGTCACTGTTTCCAAGTTTGTAGTTGACAAGGACCCAGGTCTTTCTCTATCAACAAGTCACCTAAAATGATTCCATTAAGTTCATAAGTAGCCTTGGGATTATTTCCTCCCAAATGCATGACTTTACACTTCCCCACATTAAACTTCATATTCCATTTGTTTGCCCAATCTGCCATTTTATATAAATTCCTCTGTAGAGAGAAAATATCCTGTTCTGAATTAATTACCATGCATAATTTAGTGTCATCTGCAAATATTGATATTTTGCTTTCTATATCTATTTCTAGGTCATTTATAAACATGTTAAACAGCAGCGGACCTTATACTGAACCCTGAGTTACTCAACTCTCCACTTTAACTGTATTGGAGAATTGTCCATTTACAACCACACACTCTTCCCTATCCTTCGACCAGTTTTGTATCCAATTGCAAAGGTCATCTCCTAGCCCCAATGTCCTTATTTTATACCCCAGCCTTCTGTCTGGCACTGTATCAAATGTCTTTGCAAAGTCTAGATATACTACATCAACTGCCTTGCCATTATCAAGGTTGCTGCTTACTTCCTCATAGAAGCTGAAAAGTTTAGCTTGGCATGATCTATTCTTCATAAATCCATGTTGAGTCCTGCTAATTATGTTATTTTTTGTATTGTAATCCCTTCTAGCAGTTTTCCCACTACAGAGGTCAAACTCACGGGTCTATAATTTCCAGGTTCTGTTTTAGTTCCCTTCTTAAATAGCGGCACTACATTGGCTCTTCGCCAGTCTTGTGGCACTGAGCCTGTGGTGAGAGAATCTTTAAAGAGTAAATACAGGGGTTTTGCTAGCACTGCACTTGGATGTATACCATCAGGAGCCAGTGCTTTGTCAGACTTAATTTTGTTCAGTCTACCCATGACATCTTCTTGAGTTAACCCAATATCTGATAATTGTATTGCTTTATTAGTTACTTATTGAGGCTCTTCTACCATTCCTTGCTCCCTTGTATATACTGATGCAAAGAAAGTGTTTCAAACATCGGCCTTTTCCTTATCTTCACTAATCAACTCACCCATCTCATTTTTAAAGGTCCAATACACTCTCTCTTAAGTTTTTTTGCTATTTATATATTTGAAAAACTTTTTGGGATTAGTCTTGCTTTCCTTTGCAATTCGAGTTTCATTTTCTATTATTGCTACCCTAATTGCCTTTTTGCAATCTTTGTTGCACTCTCTGTATTTTAAGAAAGAGTGTTCAGTTCCTTTAGACTTAAAGGGATAGTAATACTTTGTTTTAACTTTATTTTATTTTGTAGGCATTAAAAAAACATGAAGAATGATATAAGTCTTATCTCTCAATCCTTTATGGTTTATGAGATATTCACAAGCAAAGTTCCCCTCCCCGCCCCTTATACCTAGTGTAAGTCATCTCTTCTCAGATGTGAGTCTGGTTGTATGACAGGACAGATAATAGAAGGGGACAATTTTCTTTGTATGAAAACAATGAAAGCCCTTCCCCCCTTGACAATTTTTTCAGCTTTTTCCCTTATCTTAATTGAAGATTGTCCCTCTCTGCAGTCTACCTGGGCACCTCCCTTCTGATCTGGTTGAACGGGGGGGGATACTTTGTTTGTGAATGTCTCTTAAACCATAAAGGTTTCAGAGATAAGACTTATATCATTATTCATGTTTTTTTAATGCCTACAAAATAAAATAAAGTTAAAACGAAGTATTACTATCCCTTTAAATAGTTTGAATGCTTTTTTTCCTTGCCATTTCCTTCTTTACATGTGTAGTTAACCACATTGGCTGTGACTTACTTCTTTTGCATTTGTTCCCCATTGGTAAATACTATTCGGTACATTTCCGTAACCTAAATTTGAATTCTGACCATTTATCCTCAGTAATTTTGTCTTGAAATAATGTATCCCAGTCTATGTGTTGCATTGAGGCCCTTAACAATTTGAAGTTCGCTTTTTTTAAATTAAGAGTTTTGGTTGAACCTATACAGTTTTGCTTTGCCAGACTGATCTCAAATGTAACCATGTTGTGATCACTGTTTCCCAAATGTTCACTTACCTTAATACTGGATACCATTTCTGTGTTATTAGTGATCACTAGGTCCAATACATTGTTATTTCTTGTTGGCACTTCCACCATTTGTGACATGTAGCTTTCACAAAGTATGCTCACAAACCTGCTACCTTTAGCACTCTGACAGGGATCATTTTTCCAGCTGATATCTGGATAATTAAACTCTCTCCCATAATTAAAGTATGCCCAAGCTGGAATCTGTAAGGCTGATGTACAAAGGAATCGTGATGTAATTTTGGAGCAAACCAACTGCACAATAGGGGACAAATTAAAATTCTCAGAAATACCATACATTTAAATGGGGTTTTAACCATTTAAATGGTAAAGGGGACCCAATGCATTGCTTAGCAATGTATCGCTCCCACCTCTGGCGCTCAAAGGGTTAATAACTTGAATGCCAGAGCATTGCGAATTACTGACTCCAGAACTGCACCACTCATTTTTTGTACATCAGCCTCACTATGTCATAAGGTTTGTACTGTTTCTCCCCTTTTTTACAGAGCTGTGGAATATCCTGATTATCTATAAGAAATCTCTGTAGCATGCAAAGGGTTCACCTGGCCTAGCTATTTTCCCACTGCTAATAGGATAGTGTTAGGAAATTAGCTCTCTCCAAGCCAGTAATATTCTAGACCATACTAACAAAAACAAACATATTCTACAGAACAAGTTCCATAAATAAACATTTAATAGGGAACTACCACCCCACACAGTCTTTACCTTCACTAAGTCCCCATCTGGTGACTAGCTGCTTAGTGGCGCTAGTCGCCAGAATAATTACCTTATTTAATAGATTTCTGCTGTCTTCCATGGGTGACAGGCAGGACGGAGCACGGACATCTTGCCACTGTGACGTCCGCGCGCCTGTGCTTTTTTCCCACCCTAATGTCATTCTTTTTAGGAGATCAGACAGTGTGTATATAAGTGTATCACATTGCTCCACAGCAATAAAACTTATATAAAGTTTGATTAAACGTTGGTTAGCATATGTGTTTATACCAGGGTTTCTCAATTTTTTGCTCATGGAAGTCTTAACACGTGATCTATATTTTCCCAGGCACCCTTAACATTTGAATTATAATTAGTCCAGGGATTTATGCATTCTACAAGTAATATACACCCAGAGGGGTAATATATACTCAGAGGGTTATCCAATGTATATCCCCGGGCACTCAAAGAGTTAAATCCATGGGGATTGTCCACAGTTGGTTTCCTCCAGAATGACTCTAATTATTATTAGTGTTAAAGGGATAGTAATACTTCGTTTTAACTTTATTTTATTTTGTAGGCATTAAAAAAACATGAAGAATGATATAAGTCTTATCTCTCAAACCTTTATGGTTTAAGAGATATTCACAAAGTTTCCCCTCCCGTCCCTTTTACCTAGTGTAAGCCATCTCTTCTCAGATGTGGATCAGGTTGTATGACAGGACAGATAACAGAAGGGGACAATTTTCTTTGTATGAAAACAATGAAAGCCCTTCCCCCCTTGACAAGTTTTTCAGCTTTTTCCATTATCTTAATTGAAGATTGTCCCTCTCTGCAGTCTACCTGGGCATCTCCCTTCTGATCTGGTTGAACAGGGGGGGATACTTTGTTTGTGAATATCTCTTAAACCATAAAGGTTTCAGAGATAAGACTTATATCATTCTTCATGTTTTTTTAATGCCTACAAAATAAAATAAAGTTAAAATGAAGTATTACTATCCCTTTAAGAGCAGGAATCAAATTTTAAAATGGGCCATCTGTATAAAAGCCAAGTGGTGCAGTGGGACAAACCAACTTCACCACGGGGTGGTGGTGGGGGAGAATACAAATTCCAGTTGGTTTAATGGGGATTTTAACCCCTTGAATGCTAGAGATGTCCCCCTACCCATTGTGAATCAATGGGTTTGGGGACTTCTCTTGCATTCATGGGGTCAAAAAGCCCCCATTGGGAAAACATACCTCCCAAGTGTCCCTCTTTACGTCCCTCTTTGAGACCCAAATCCAACTGCCCCTCTTTCTCACCTGGGAGTCCCTCTGTTTAAGAGATCAGACTGTGTGGTGTGTACGCGTATCACATTGCTCCACAGCAATAAAACTCACAGTATATGTGTTTATACATTAGTCTTTTTAAATAAAATACTTTGTTCTTGCAATAAATCATTTATTCAGTTACACAAGGAGGTGCCAATAGGTCATGAAAAAACTAAAACTTCTCGGTAATGCCCCACATCCCAACTACACCCCCTAAAACAAAAGTGTCCCTCTTTGGCCATTTGAAATGTTGAACAGTATGGGGAAATAGTATTTGTTCCCTATGGTGCAATTAACAGTGGCCTATAGGAGAGACCAATATTAACGAAAAACAGTATCCTATATAATAATTAGCTAGTGATGCGCAACGTTTGGGCAGTCTCTACTGCGCATGATAACATCGTGTGAGTGAGGCGACGCAGGATTGTATTGCGTGAAGCAGTGAGGTAGCGGCCTCTTAACATTACCCGGACCTTGGCCCATGTACGTGGACTTTTTTAATAGTATAGCTATAAATGACTGCTGTTTAGTGACACCTACCTAGCAGAGTTGTAAAGCCCTAAAAATATTTTTTACTGACAGTGCTGAATAAAAGTACTGACATCCAATTTTTTGCTGACATTTCTGTTAATATGCCATATTACTCTACCTGTGTTTGCTCAGATGTGATGCAGGTGTTTCCACTATTAATAAGTGAATTTCAGTGAATCAACTGAAATACTCAAACAGCATTGCACTCCACCAATGTATAGTAAATAAAGCAATATCATAGTAAATAATTCTAAACCTAATAATGTCTCTGCTTTATCGGTATTATTACTGACAACTTATTTGTTTTATCAACATCTCCAATTTTATCAATTTTTCAGATTGTGAATAAATTTATTACAGGTGGCGATCCTGCTACTTAGGTAAGTGCTTCTGTTAAACAAACTTAGGGCTTTATTTGTCAAGTTAAAAATGTTTAATTGTGATCTAAATCAACTGTACCATAGGGATAATAACAGGTTCACAAATTCTCAGTTATTTCAATAGAGAATTTAACCCCTTGAATACTAGAAAAGTCTCCATTGCAATGCTTAGCAATGCATCCGATGCCTCTCTAGCATTCAAAGGGTTAAAATCCCAGTTTCAGCCAATACCTATTTTACCCCTTTGAGTACCATAGGCATACGGATTGCATTGCTTTGCCATGCATTCCATACCCCTCTGGCACTCAAAGGGTTAGTTGCTCCAGAGTTGTACTTCTTAACCATTTGAGTGCCAGAGGGGTATGCTACCCCTCTGGCACTCAAACGGTTAAGCTTGCTAGATAAGATCATATGAGCCAATTATTCCTATGTCAAATTTCCCCTTTAAGGCACTTTATTTACCAAGCAAGGGAACACCACGCCTCCCTGCACTGCTCACATAGGTCTGTGTACACTAGGTGGAAGGAGACTGTTAAGTGATAAGCGTCCCTGCATCATTGCACATCATCGGTACTCTGGATTTTAGTGTGAGTTCTTGGCGATAGGTGAATCTTGGACACTGAAGTTTGGAGTCAGGGAAAAAGGGTTTAGATTAAAGTTTATGTTTGGGGTTAGTGAAAGTGGGGTCAAGATTAGAGATGTAGATTTTGTATCAATAAATGGGCTCTAGATTAGAGTTTGTTTTGGGTTAGTGATGTCTAAATTATAAATCTGGGTTGAGTCAGTGATGGGTACTCGGGGGTTTGTATTTAGACTTTGCGTTTGGGGTCACTGAAGCGGACTATCGCGATTACAAATTCATTTTTGGGTTACTAAAGGAAGGGTGGGAACTAATTTGAAGTTGGGGTTAGGGAATTCGGATACTATTAAAGTTAGGGGAATAGGCTCAGTTTAAGGACACTTGCTTAAAGATGGATATTTTGAATGATTGAAAGGGTATACTGAATTTGAAAATAATCAGTAAAGGGGGGTGGATCAATAAAGGCAATTCTGGGTTAGAAATGGGCGATTCGATAAATTAAGGGGGCTCTTGGAGTGGACAGTCTGAATTCGTGAAGGGTTTCTTGGTTGGAGCAGGAGCCTGTTGATGTGTGAAAGGGGCTCTGGGTTGGAGGGGTGGTGTATAGATCAGAGTAGCGGGCTTTGGGTTAGAGCAGAGCTTGGAAAAGTGAATCTGACTCCGGCTGCAGTGAGAGAGGAATCAGAGAAGCTGTGGGTCGGAGAGGAGTTCCGGATCAGTCGGGGTCTCCTGGGCCAGATCACAGTCATTCAGCAGCACCAGGTGTCTCCTGTACCCTGGGCAATATGAGGGACCATGCACAGCTCACATAAGAGATCGCTAGACGCTAAGCGCAGCCCTATGCGTGACTTAGGCGGAGGGGCTCTGGAGCTCAGGCGCTACAAGTCCATCGATGCTAATAAGAAGGCTTCGGCTGATTGTGAGGATGTTACACCGAGCTCCCCGCGCCCTGAGGCGGCTGTATCTATGCCAGCCAGCCCGGCTCGGACCTTCAGCAGAGTCAGGGGGTCTTCCCTTCCTGGATACGGTAAGTGCAGCTTTTGTTCCCCCATCGCTCAATAGAACAGAGCCGTGTGTTTTTAAAAGAAAAGTGGATACATTCTGGAGTGAAACATCTGTACTATAGGTGAATACATACATTTCCCGTTGAGTTAAACTGGTCGTTTAAACCTTCCAATGCTAAATGGGTTTCCATCGCATTGCGGAGCAATGCTTTGGAAACCTTTCTAGCATCCGAAGGGTTGACATTCCCATTTTAATGAATGGGAAGTTTGTGGATTTTTATTTTTCCCCTCTGGTGCCATTGGTTTTCCCCATAATTCCTTCACTTCCCTACTGAATATGGAACCAGGGGATGGCTGGCCTGGGGGGGCAATTGCCCCCTGGGCTGGTGGGCTAGTGCCTCACTCAATCTCCCACTTGCTGCTGTAAATGGAGCTACACTGGTGATACCACAGAATTTATGAAATTAATTTATATGCAAGTGATACCACAGAGCTACAATCCAAACATAGCTGCACTAGTAGCATAATCCATTTCCCTTGCAAGCTCTATGGCATCACTATTCTATCTTTACCTAACCGTTTGAGTGTCAGAGGGGTACACAACACATTGAAAAAGCAATGTGTTGCGTACCCCTCTGGCACTCACAGGGTTAAATTGTAAGCACTGTAGTATCACTAATGTAGCCCCATTTGAACAGTAGCTCTGTGGTATCACTTGCTTTAATTCACAGCATTAAAGGGATAGTAATACTTCATTTTAACTTTATTTTATTTTGTAGGCATTAAAAAAACATGAAGAATGATATAAGTCTTATCTCCCAAACCTTTATGGTTTAAGAAATATTCACAAGCAAAGTGTCCCCCTCCCGCCCCTTTTACTGATGTAACACTTTTCAGCCAGGGCAGAAGGGAGCTGCCCAGGTAGACTGCAGAGAGGGACAATCTTCAATTAAGATAAAGGAAAAACCTGAAAAGCTTGTCAAGGGGGGCAGGGATTTCATTGTTTTCAAAGGAGTAAGAGTGTCCCTTTCTGTTATCTGTCTAGTCTATGGACTGCATTCCACATCTGAGAAGAGATTGTTTACAGTAGGTAAAAGGGGTGGGAGGGGGAAACTTTGCTTGTGAATATCTCATAAACCATAAAGGTTTGAGAGATAAGACATATCATTCTTCATGTTTTTTTAATGCCTACAAAATAAAATAAAGTTAAAACGAAGTATTACTATCCCTTTAAGGACAATTTTAAAATTAAGGAAACAGGGGTGGGCTGGGACAATGGGCTTGGACGATAGTAGATATGGGCCACTTAATTGTATTTGCTCCCTGGGCCGTATGTTGCCAGCCCTCCCCTGTATGGAACAGACTTATCTGAGATCACACTGTAATGGAGAGCTGTGCTCTGGAACATTTTATAGGTCAACTGTGGAGCTAGTCTTTTTTTACCATTATAAGTGGAAATAATTTACTAACCCTTTGATAAAACAATGATAATAATAGTATCAGCAGTAATAATAGTAATGATAATAATAACCATCTTCATTGTTTAACTTAAATGTGTTTCTAGAGTGGACAGTTACTACATGTGAACTCACTTGAACTACCCTTTGATTGCCATAGGGACAAGCAACGCATCACAAAGTAGCTTGAAGCATTCCCGTCTGTGGAATATAGGTCATATGCATAGATTAACAATGGAGCAATTCTGAAGCAAACCAACTGCATCATAGGCAACAAATAAACATTAATCAAATCCCCTTTCATTTTCATTCCTCCCATATAGTGCCTTTGGTTTGATACAAATTTGGGACTCAAAATATCATTAAATACATGGGTGCTTTTGTTATATTATTGGAGAAAACAGAGTCCCACGTTGAAAAATAAATGGACTTGAATGGTTGACAACCTGTGGTTCTTCAGCTTTATGGTACTACAACTTGCTGTACTGGATGACCGATTATGGGAATTATAGTTTAACTGTAGTGTTAAACTGGGGTAGTATATTAAACTGGTGTAGTGACTATATTAATATGGTGTAGTGACTGTATATTATGTTACCATTGTTACTAAAACGTCCTGTCATAAAATATTGCCTGGGACACAATGTAGGTGAAATAATGTAGCATATAATTTTGTTATTGATATTTATGTTAAAATATGTGATTATAATTAATTAACCCTTTGAGTGCCAGAGAAGTATCCAACGCATTGCGCTACCTCTCAGGCACTCAAAGGTTTAAAGGAACACTGACAGCTGAAATGAACTTGGGTTAAATACACTTAAATACCAAGTACTTCATGGCTGCATTTGTAAAAAAAAATCTCTGTTCTTGGAGGTCTAGTTTTACATATGATCTGAGGGAACAGACACTCCTACATTTTCCAGGCCTCCACTGCTCCCTCTGACTATCCAGGATCATCTCTGAATGGTCTGAAATAAGATAACAGCCATTCTGAATAAAAGAGCAGTGGTCATTAATCCTAATCAATTAGCTCTTATCCCTTTTTATAAACAACACAAGCAACATTAAATAATTGCTCTCTGAAGAGCACAATTTACATATGCATTAAAAAGCATGTCTAGGATTATGTTTTAGGATTCTAATTTATGAATAATATATTACATACATTAGATTTAAGTATGTGGTATTTAAATTTATATCAACCTATTTAATTTTTTTGGTGTTAGTGTTCCTTTAAATACCTTTTCTCCATGTTAGTTTCTGTAACTATTCATTGATTGTGTTCTGAGGTATAAATTTTCTCTCTGGGAGCTCCCACTTCTGTGTTTTCCAGGGTTCCCATTACAATTTCAGTCTTGATGAGGTGTATCAGAAGTGATAGCATTGTATTGTCAGTTAATGGGTCTGAGATATTGGTATTTTGGTACATTAACAGCATTAGATGTACACAAACCAGCTGTACTATAGGGAAGAAATAAACATTTCTTTTGAGTTAAATGGGGAGGCCACCACATGTATTGTTTAGCAATGTGTTTGAAACCTTTCTAGCATTCAAGGGATTAAAAGTCAAATTTAAATCAATTGGAATTTTCAGAATTGTTCTTTGTCCACTTTGGTTCGGTTGGTTTGCACCAGTTCTTGTTAGTATATCAGCCTCAGTTTTGGGAAGCCTCTACCTGACTCTCAATTTGGTCCATTGACCTGGATTCCATTGGTAGCTGATAATTATACCATTGGTTTTAGCTTCCAATCCCTTCATAGACTTCAATAGGAATATGTGAGAAAGAACCAGTTATAGCATTTATCACTTGCACAAGATGTAGGTCATAGTAAGTTCTTTATATGTTCACCATTATCTGAATTTGTCCTCTCCAGTAAATTCACTTGGTCTCTTCCAACTCCTGCCTCTGTTATCTTCTAGATTGGAGACATAAAAATAATTTAAGCGTTAGGCATTAATGCTAGGCAAGAGATTCAGGTGAGGCCCCATCCCATGGATAGCATGATACAGGGATTTTATGGTGCACAAACCACTCTACCTATCCAAATGTGATGAATGGGAGGCCTGGGACAAATAGTTACATAAGCATTCTCCAAATCCACTCGTGTGTGGTACAGGAACTTCTAGGGCTGAAAATGTTGATAAAGAGATCAACCAGATATTTTTGATGAATTTCAAGCTCTCACAATTTGCAGTTATACTAGTGAGTCCATAACTGCAAATTCCTCTGCATAGGAGAAGGTTGAGGTTCCATAATCTGACCCCTTTGGACAAGAAAAGAGATGAATAACCTGAGGTTCTCCAGAGTGGAGAGCTAACATTTCTGTCATCCCCAGCCAGCTCATGATCTTTGGCCAAACTCAGCACTTGTAATCTCAGCACTTGACATCCTCATACCATGTTTTCTGTCTCCTATTACCCATTTAGACTGTAAGCTCCTTGGGGCAGGGACCTCACTCCTATTGTTTCTATGAAGGTGACACTTAATTTATCCCCTCCTATTTATTGTAACATACATCTATTATAAGGCACTGTGTACACTGTGTGGCGCCATATAAATAAAGATATACATACATACATGGTGGGAGTTGTTCTGCTCGGCTGGAGGATCTCAGGCTGCCCAGTCATGGACTTGAAGATTCTTTGTACAAGCAAAGATTCTATGCCAAATGCTGTTTTCCCATCACCCACATAGGCAAAATGGATCTTTGATCAGTACAAAGTTTTAGGAAGTGCATTTCCAAAGGTAAAACTGGGAAGCACAAGCCTTCTTCTAATATGCAGGACCACAGGGCAGGAGGTCATCTTTTTCACATAGCTATCATTAAAACTTTTCTCACAGACAGTTGGGACATGGACAATATCTGAGACATAGAATAAGCAGTAGAACTTTCAGATGGTCAGTGTAAGAGGAACACAACACATATACATGCTGCTGCAGATGTACTAAGAACTGGATCACCTCTATGGCAACCCAGCTGCACCGTAGGGGACAGAGTCAGAATTTCATACCTGACAGTTCCTTTTCCTTCACAGTCTCCATAGGCAGCACACACCAGAGAAAGAGGGCCTGCCTACCAGACAAGGATAGGTCATTTTTAAAAGACCTAAATCCCAGCTATCCCTGACTTGTGGATTAATCAGACAAAGTAATGATTCTTATACAAATATACTTAATACAGACATCAATTAGAATCCATTGTGGGGGGGGGAGAAAAAAAAGACCTTGAAGAAAAAGGAATTAGCAGGACTCCCATTAACACAAACCAGAGTGATAAAAGAACTCAATTAAAACATGGCAACCTCAGCAATAGTTCTGGCAATGGTGGCCTCTCCTGATGACAAGACATTGCTCACATAATGCCATGTGAAGGTTTGGATACTAATTCAGGTGGTGGCTTTATATGTCTATTCTGCCTTTACTATCTAGGAGGCACAAAATCTCTGGTCAAATACATTTTGATGTGAGCCAGAGGTTGCCTTATTTGAGAAGTATAGACTTCTGTGATCCAGGGAGTTCATTGCCAGGAGCATAAAAGTGTAAACAAATAGGCTAAGAAGGTACAGATGCAAAAATAAATAATACAAAGTATAGGCAATTTGATTTAACATAGTATGCACTTGAAGAATATGTAAAGCCAGAATAAGTGAGTCCCACTTTTTTTAAGAATGGCACCAGTCTGTTACATTTCTACTGCACCCACATTTTTTCGGATGGTGGCTATTTCAGTGGTGGGCAACCTGAGTTTCACAAGCTGTTCAAGACTGAGATACCCACAACTGAAACTATAGGGGGATAGTAAAGAGGAGATATTCAAATCTCCTCCATACTGTCATTCTTGGAGATACAGGGGGGCCTGATTTTGATAGGAGTTGCATCCTGTCATAATCTCCTCAAGGAGTTTGCCCTCCCTCAACATGTCTGATCCCCACAACCAAACCTCTCCTACACCCATTTCTGCTCCTTCTACACACACACACACACACACACACACACACACACACACACACACACACTCCATCTGGAGCAAAGAAAACACATGGACGGTTTACCACACTACATGTAAAAACACGCATGCACCACTCAGTTTCTCCAGTCCATTCCTTGCCACTGGACTCCACTTGCATGCAGGGCTACAGAAAGCCACCACTCTGAGTGAAAACCCAACCACCTGTTGCTAGTAGGAGGCCTACCACTCATGCTATTGTGTCTGTCTCGCTTATTGGCCAAGATCTCAAGCACAGCGGCAGAATAAGCTGGTACACTGTCTGACACTCATAGTGTAGCCGAGGCGCCCTCCCCTCCACAATGACTGTTGTACACAGCGCCTGCTTCCTCCGTTGCTGACTTACCATTCAGTGCCCACACTTGCACTCTCTAGACAACATGCAGCTAAACTCTTTGGGTGCCAGATGGGTTGCAACCTTCTTATTGAAAATCTGTGAAAGTAGGACTAAGTGGATGCTACAAATACAGGCCACATTGGGAGAAAATCTGCAGCTGTACACAGTAAAAAAGTGGTCATCTAGAAAAGGGCTCTCCCAGTCCCAAAAATTAATTAAAAAAACAAACAGCTTATGCTTGTGCTGTGCAGGAAGAAATGGTATTACTCTTTGTGTAGCAAGAGGAACTGATGGTTGCTAAGGATTACACAACATTATCAATACAGCATTATTAGTAAAAGCTATGGATCATGCTGGATTGAACTTTCCATAACTGGACACATTCTATCCACAAAGGCTGCTCAGAGAATTGTGGCAGGTCTGAATAAAGTATATAATGCCAACCTAGTATATTCAAACCAACCTAGTAACATTGATCTGGCAAATAAAATATTTATACTGAAGCATAACTATAGCCAAATCTCCATTAGCTAGTTAAAAATCCTATATAAAATGAGCAATTAAAGGTGCCCCAAATGATCCAATTACCAGCTTATCTGTAATGGTATCCACATAACTCTTTCTTCCTGAGACAATTATAGAAAAACCTTCCACAAAACTGTCCTCTCATAAGCCCGTTTAGACATCAGGATTTAATGGAAATGAATAAAAATGATCAGTATATAAGAACATAGAAAAAACAATGTGCAATGTTTCACAGCTTAATTGTCATTAAAAACAGTTTAGTGCATAGAGAGCTAGAGTTGATATTGTTCCTGCTGAGTGTAATCCATCCACCTTAAACTAGTCAATAGAATACCGGTAGTTTCAATCCTTTCACTGGCTGCAAGCTTAGGACATAATACAACGTTCTCACTTTGAGTTCTTTGTTAAATTAAAGGAACATTAGTACCTTAAAATGAAATTTGGCCTATAAATTTAAATATCAAATATTTCCTGTGAGCACCTCTAAAAATTAGTTATTTTAGGTTAGATCCCTTAAATATAACCATAAATGTGCAATTTTTTGCATGCTTTGACTGCTTTATTTGCTTTTCTACTTTTGTAATCAGTCAAGAAATAATGCAGTTAAAGCGCAACTTTCACTAGAATAACATAACACCACAAATGATAGCTATATGCACGCACTTAGTTTGTTTTCAAGTATAAGTGCTGCATTAATGAAAAATATAACCTTTTAAGCAGACAGGCAGCAGGGAACAGAGCAGACATCTTGCAGAGCCGGCATACCTGCGTCTGTGCTGTCGGTCTCTTTCAACTCCACGATTGGTGAGTTGAATGCCTTTGTGCTGAAAGACACTGAAGTGTCTGACAGCGTAGGAGCAGTGAGTGCCTACAGCAAGATCCCAGCCGGTGACTGCCTGCTTAAAAGGTTCTATTTTTCGTTAAAGCAGCAATTATACTTGAAAATAAAACTAAGTGTGTGCATATCGCTAATGTAATTATTATTTGCAGTGCTACGTTATTCTAGTGAAAGTACCGCTTTAACTTATTGAGATTAGCATTCATAACTCTTCTATTCAGAAATGGTGGACATTTACATGCAATCCTGCACAATTAATTAAGAGAAAATTAAGATTGCTAGGCTAGTGGGAGTCCTGTAAAACACAGGAGTGTCCTACAGGGCAGATATGAACTACAAACTAAGGGAAAGAAGACCCCTAAAAAAGACAGGCAAATGAGGCACTCATCTCACATAAACAATAATATCCAAAAATACAAATTTTATTGAGGACAAAAAGTAAATGCAGATGACATCGTTAAAACAATTAAAAACCAATATCAGAGGGTAAAGGATGGTGTAAATCTAATACATGCATGTGTACACATTTTGTCTCTAAATAGATTGAGAGCATATATATACAAGACAAAAAAGTCTGTTAAAGGTATAGTAATCCTTATTTCATTTTGTAGGCATTAAAAAACATGAAGAACGATATAAGTCTTATCTCTCAGACCTTTATGGATTGAGTGATATTCACAAGCAAAGTTTCCCCCTCCCGCCCCTTTTACCTTGTGTAAGCCATCTCTTCTCAGATGTGGAATGCAGTCCATAGACCAGACATATAACAGAAGGGGACAATCTTCTTCCTATGAGAACAATGAAAGCCCTCCCCCTTGACAAATTTTTCCGGTTTTTCCCTTATCTTAATTGAAGATTGTCCCTCTCTGCAATCTACTTGGGCACCTCCCTTCTGCTGTGGCTGAGCAGTGTTACATCAGTAAAAGGAGCGGGAGGGGAATACTTTGTCATTGAATTACTCTTGAACTACAACTCTGACAGAATTGAAATAACTCTCTCCAAGTCCAAATACTATGATGATTAATTAGAGCTGCTTTTATTATGAAACATTACTATCCCTTTAAATCAACCGAAATAATGAAAAGGGACTATACAGTGATAAAATTCCCTAAAAGTGCAATGAACCTCAAATACATAGTAGCCGTATCCGCTAAAGGCACCACTCTGTTCTGTATACTATAATGCATGTGTGTAAATAAACATAATAAAAAAAGATACAAATACTAATCAGAATGAATACTTAGTGGCCATCAGTTGAAAGAGAAACAACCATCCAAATAGAACCCTCTCAAAGCCGACCTCCCAGGGCAGATGTAACAATAGATTTGGAGCCTCAGGAAAGAAATATAATTTTTTTATGGCTGTTAGCATGGAGAACAGGGCAATTCAGTGTGTATACAAAAAAAAGATGTTTGAAGCGCCTATACTTAAAATAAGACATAGTCAACTTTGGGCTATATCCAAATTTATACTTTATTAAAAGGAAAAACTAGAACCATATATCAGTATATAAAAACTTGGATTCCAATAGCTAATAATCTTCCAACTGCTTATATCAGGATCTCAGACCTTCTGATAGGTGCCAATAATCTCATAAATCGGCCCACCAGTGATCATATCTACAGCATATATTGATATCAATACTATATCTCTAAATGGTACACCTAATAACTGCTAAATAATACACTATTCACGTACACAAAACAAATGCTATCATTGACAGCATCACTCCATACGTATCCTGGTGTATGAAAACCGGGTTAATGACTCTGAGTGCTGTCTCCACATACATCCGCCCGCTTGCATATAATGAAGAGTGTACTAAATATAATATTCAGTTCATTTTTAGATGTTCCTTAGCAGGTCTAAAAATTAGGTAAATACAACCTCAGATGAAAACCACGACATGACATATTACACAGTGTCATGATTTATTTAACAAAAATAAAGCCGAAATGGAGAAGCCATTTGTGAAAAACTAAGTACACCTTTACTGCTTCCATAGGAATTAAGATGCTAAGTAGCAGACAGTTGCTGCTAATCAAATGCCTTTGATCAATTGATCATCAGCAAGTGTAACCGGCTCTATAAAAGCCGAAGTTTTAGCAGTTTGCTGGTCTGGAGAATTCAGCTGTGTGTTATCACAATACCAAGGAGGAAAGACATCAGCAATGATCTTAGAGAAGCAATTGTTGCTGCCTATCAGTCTGGGAAGGGTTACAAGGCAATTTCCAAACAATTTATGGTCCATCATTTTACAGTGAGAAAGATTATTCAGAAGTGGAAAACATTCAAGACAGTTGCCAATCTTCCCAGGAGTGGACGTCCTAGTAAATTCACACCAAGGTCAGACTGTGCAATGCTCAGAGAAATTGCAAAAAAAAAAAAACAAAAGTTACATCTCAGACTCTACAGACCTCAGTTAACATGTTAAATGTTAAAGTTCATGACAGTACAATTAGAAAAAGACTGAACAAGTATGGTTTTTTTGGAAGGGTTGCCAGGAGAAAGCCTCATCTCTCTAAAAAAGAACATGGCAGCACGGCTTAGGTTTGCAAAGTTGCATATGAACAAACCACAAGACTTCTGGAACAATGTCCTTTGGAAAGACAAGACCAAAGTGGAGATGTTTGGCCATAATGCACAGAGCCACATTTGTCAAAAGCCAAACACATCATATCAGCACAAATACCTCATACCAACTGTCAAGCATGGTGGTGGAGGGGTGATGATTTGGGCTTGTTTTGCAGCCACAGGACCTGGAAACCTTGCAGTCATTTAGCCGACCATGAACTCCTCTGTATACCAAAGTATTCTAGGGTCAAATGTGAGGCCATCTGTCTGACACCGAAAGCTTGGCTGATATTGGGTCATGCAACAGGACAATGATCCCAAGCACACCAGCAAATCTACAACAGAATGGCTGAAAAAGAAAATAATCAAGATGTTGCAATGGCCCAGTCAAAGTCCAGACCTCAAACCGATTGAAATGCTGTGGTGGGACCTTAAGAGAGCTGTGCATAAACAAATGCCTGCAAACCTCAATGAAATGAAGCAACATTGTAAAGAAGAGTGAGCCAAAATTCCTCCACAATGATGTGAGAGACTGATAAAGTCATACAGAAAATGATTACTTCAAGTTATAGCTGCTAAAGGTGGTTCTACAAGCTATTGAATCATAAGGTGTACTTAGTTTTTCACACATGGTTTCTCCATTTTGATTTTATTTTTGTTAAATAAATCATGACATGGTGTAAAATGTCATGTGGTGTTGTTCATCCGAGGTTGTATTTACCTAATTTTTAGACATGCTAAGGAACAGATGATTCTTATTATGTCCTGATACGTAAAACTATAGAATTCAAGAGGGTGTACTTTCTTTTTCACATGACTGTATGTTCCATGCTGTGCAGATGATTTGCTCGAGATGTACTAAAACAGAACCTGGGAATTATAGACCTGTGAGTTTGACCCTTGTAATGGGAAAATTGCTAGAAAAGATAATAAGGGATTATATTCAGGATTACGCAGCAAGAAAATAAGATTATTAGCAGGAATAAACATGGCTTTATGTGGAATAGATAATGCCAACATTTTTTTTCAGCTGTTATTGAGGCGTAAGTAGCAACCTAGATAATGGTAAGGCAGTTGAGGCAGTATATCTAGATTTTGCAAAGGTATTTGATACAATTCCACACAGAAGGATGGAGTATAAAATAAGGAAATTGGGGCTAGGTGATAACCTTTGTAATTGGATAGAAAACTAGTTGAAGGATACGGAACAGTGTATGGTTGTAAATGGACAATTCTTCAATACAGTTGAAGTTGAGAGTGCAGTAAGTGCAGTACCTCAGGGTCCGGTACTTGGTCCACTGCTTTTTAACATGTTTATAAATAACCTGGAAAGATATATAAAGCAAAATATCAATATTTGCAAATGACACTAAATTATGCAGGGTAATATATTCAGATCAGGATATTTGTTCTCTACAGATGAATTTACTTAAAATAGCAGGCTGGGCAACCGAATGTAATATGAAGTTTAATGTGGGAAAGTGTAAAGTCATGCATTTGGGAATAAAACAATCCCAATATTACTTATAAACTTAATGGAATCATTTTGGGGGACCCATTGCTAGAGAGAGACCTGGGTATCCTTGTAAACTTCAAACTTGGAAACAGGGACCTGTGTCAAATAGCAGTAACAAAAGCAAACAAATTCCTCTCTTGCATTAAAGGTATATTAATGCAAGAGTTTATAACATCATTTTGCCATTGTACAAATTGTTGGTATGACCTCACCTTGAATATGCAGTGCAATTTTGGCCACTTGTTCTGAAAAAGGACATTCCAGAACTGGAGAGAGTACAGCAAAGAGCAACAAAATTAATTATGGAGGGCTTGATGTATGAGGAACAACTAGACAAACTTGGTTTATTTACTACAGAGTAAAGACGACTATGAGGAGATCTTATCACAATGTATAAATACGGTATGTGAGAGGTCAATACAAGGATCTCTCTGGTGAGCGATTCTTTCCAAGGCCTGATCAAATAACCAGGGGACACCCCTTGAGATTAGAGGAAACAAGGTTTCAACTTCAGCAGAGGAAAGGGTTTTTTTATAGTAAGGTCTGTTAAATCATGCAATTCCTTGCCCAAGGATGTGGTTATGGCAGAAATATTGGATACTTTTAAGAGAAGTTTAGCTACATTTCTTTCAAAATGGAACATGCAGGGTTAGAATGTGTCTTAGTAGGCAAAACAGGAAGGTCGATAAAGACTAAATTATTTGGCAGCAGGAAAGCTATACAATTCTCATGCCATGTTATGAAGCAAAGGCTGAACTTAAAGGGATAGTAATGTAAAAGCAGCTCCAATAAATCTTAATCGTATTTGGGCCATGGAGAGTGTTATTTCAATACTGTCTGAGTTGTAGTTCAGGAGTAATTGAAAGATAAAGTATCCCCCTCCCGCCCCATTTTATTGATGTAACACTGCTCACTTCAGAGCAGCAAGACTGTCCAGTGGATAACAGCAAGGGAGAATCTTCAGTGAGCATAAGAAAAACCTAAAATACCTGTCAAGGGAGGCAGGGTTTTCCTTATGCTCCCAGTAAGAAGACTGTCCATTGCTGTGATCTGTCCAGTCAAGAGACCAGATTCCACATCTGAGGGGAGGTGGCTTACACAAGATAAAAGTGGTGGGAGATGAATACTTTATCGTTCAATTACTCTTGAACTACAACTCTGATTGTATTGAAATAACACTCTCCATGGCCCAAATGGTATGAAGATTAATTGGAGCTGCTTTTTTTGTGAAACATTACTATCCCTTTAATGGACTTGTGTCTTTTATCGACCTAATATACTATGTTACTGTCTGTTCTTCTTTTTCCTTGTGTGTATTAGGCCCTAAATATTATTCATATACATAGTCATACAGTACCAGGGGTGGGCAAACAGTGATTACAAGCCAATGGCTGACCAAGGATGATGTAAATTGTAGTTTGAGAGCAGCTGGAGGGCACAGGTTGCTCACCCCTGACTAGGGTTGCACAATACCGGTATTTGCACGAGTACTCATACTCGCGCAAATACGGCCGATGCCAGCACCAGCCTCTCTCCCTCCTGCAGCGTCAGAGTGTTGCAGCGGGTTACCATGGCAACGCTCTGACACTGACCTCTGCCGGGGCTCGCGAGAGAACAGTGAGCACCTGGCAGAGGAGGGTAAGGTAGGCAAATGGGGATCAATAGAGGCAAGATGGGGTGAAGAAAGAGGCCGAAAGGCGGGTCAAGAGGGAGAAAAAAAGGCAAAAGGGACTAAGGAAGAAAAAGGAGGAAGGATCAGGAGACAAAAGGAGGGGGGCCAAAAAGAGGCAAAAGGAGGGGGGATCAGGATGGAGAGAGAGAGGCAAAAGCGTGGGATCAAGAGTCAAGGAGGGGGAGAAAGGGGGATGAAAAGGGAGAGAAAAAGCCAAGGCAAAAAGTGGGGGCTCAAGAGAGGGAGAATGAAGCAAAAGGTGGGAATCAAGAGTAGGAGAAAGAGGCAAAAGGGAAGAGTCAAGAGGTGGTGTGTGTGTGTGTATGTTTTATACACTTTAGGTATTTGAAAAAATGGCAAATAACCGCAAACAAAGTATTGGTAATTGGTATCGACGAGTACTTTAAAAAAGTATCAGTACTTGGTCTTAAAAAATTGGTATCGGTGCATCTCTACCCCTGACATAACCTAAAAATGCCAATTTATGTTGAACATCTCTTATATACCTTTGTTTATTTGCAGACTGCCTACTAAAGTCCTACAACTGGTTGTTTAGGTAAACTAGGCAGCCCGTATGGCGGCAGGACTAGGGAGGGTAGCAGCAGGGACTTTTCATAAGTCAAGTAAAACAAATGTAATAAAGTTTTTAGAGTTTTTATTCATATTAATGCACAAAGGGCCTTGTGTATAAAATTGAGTAATTCTGGAGCAAATCAACTGTAGCATAGGGGACAAATAAAAATTCTCCAAATCCCATTGATTTAAATGGTGTTTTTAACCAGGGGTGGGTAATTATTTTGGTCTGAAGGCCACATCTCTGTTCAAAATGCATTCAGAGAGCCACACAGTTATTGCATGAGTGTTTACATACATATACAACCACCGACTGTCGTCCCATGACTAATTCCCCTTCCTGATTTGAGATGTTAGATTTAAGTCTGGCTCTTCCATATGCTTCTGATTATACATTAACAGCTAATCAGCAGCACGGACAGCATAGTATTTCTGTCTCTCTCTGCACTGCTGATATATTTCAACAAAGCACATTTTCGTACAATGTATCATTCTTTCTGCAGAGACAGCCAGAACTGATATTTTCTCAGTATGGCAATTCTGCTGTAGGTGCATAGCCAGTCAGAATGAAGGACCAGATAAAATAGCCCATGGGTCTCATTTTGTCCATATCTATTTTCAGTTCTAACGTTAGAGAAGTATTTAGAGCATTATGAAGCAATTCACTGGTGACCTGTCTGCTGTTTAAGGTATTAAGATCCCAATTTAAACCAGTGGGGATTTGTATTAGTCCCCAATGTGCTGTTAGTTTGCTCCAGAATAGCCACACTGTTTAGTTTTATACATAAAGCTGTAAGTATTTCTGTGTATTCCTCTGGCACGTTTTTACTGATTACTGAGGAACAAGAATTTGCAAATTAGCTATTAATAAATAAGCAAATATTTAATACACACAGAAATAAACATGTTTACTTAGCAGACACACCTTAATAAATAACTCCCTAAATGTGACTTGAGCTTTACGCTCCTTTCACACTGGTGACATTGGTGAAAGAGAAGCTGTTGGGCTATGGAGCCTTTCACATAGGTGACTATCATCACACTTATCTACCGCAAACTGCAACCTCGATGTGTATATACAACAATGTAATAAAAATGCACCAGGGAAAGTCTGCATGGAGACTTATGGGACTGCCAGCAGACCCTTCATACAAGCAATGTTGGGAATAAATAGCTGACCAGCCAATAATATTCTGTTGGCACTCAAGTGGGTGGGAAACCATTACCATCACCCTACTGTCACGGTTCCCAAGAATAAACCAAGAGTCAGACGGTATAGTTAAAATCACCTTTATTATAATAATATGTACAGGAAGGAGCAGAGGGTAACTGGAGAGGCTAGTAACTGTATCAGGAACAGGAGGCTGCCTCAAAGTCAACCAACTGGAAGAGACTAGGCCAAAGCCAAAGGTAGTCTCGGAAGAGCCAGGAAGTCTCAGACTAGTACACTAAGGGCTAGAGCCACTTGTTCGTCATCCATAAAGGATATGTCACGGAGTGATTTGAGAAATAAAGACACTGACAAGTACAGATAAAATAAAATAGATTTTAATGAAAATATAATAGTAGTAGCAATGTACCTCTCCACTTTCATGAGACCAGATAAGGACAGTGCACGACATTTACTTCACTCTTCACTAGGCGGGTGTGAGATGGTACCACGTGTGTACCCTAACGCTAGGGTAAACCCAAAGGTAACAGAAGCGATAAACTCCTGAACGCTGGAGCACCAAGTAGAGACTATACCTCCACCACTTTCACAAGACCAGGTATGAGGACAGTGCACTGCACTTCCTCAACCCTTCACTAGGCAGGTTAACAATAGCGCAACTATACCCTACGGCTAGGGTATGCCAAGAGGCAATGGTAAACTGAACCTAGAACGCTAGGCGAGGCAACAAGCCACCCGGACCATAAGCCACAGAAGGTCAGTGACACGGACTGACCGAACAAGCATTGCTGTAGGGGTAGCAAGCAGGGCGGTAACAGTAGGCCCAGGAAGCTGAGGGTGAATGATAGCCGGGGCTGGGAGAGCAACAGAGGAGGAGGTAGTCAGAAGAAGCCAGGAGTCAGAGCCGGATCGGGTAGTCAGAGGAAGCCAGGGTTCAGAGCTGAATTGGCTAGTCAGATGAAGCCAGGAGTCAGAGCAGGATCGGGTAGTCAGACGAAGCCAGGAGTCAGAGCTGGATTGGGTAGTCAGACGAAGCCAGCAGTAATACACAGGAATCAGTAAATGGACAAACACAGCACAAGGCTCAAGTACACCACGAAAGGGCACTGGGTTTTGGAAATGCTGAGGCCTTTAAGGCCTAGTAGGTGGGCGGAGACATGACAGCAATTACCAGTGACCTAAAAGAACAACAACTTGCACTGAGAGACAGCCAGGAAGTAGCAAGGTTGCTGTTACAGTAAAGTAACACTGGAGGCAATCATGGGCACTGTGACAGTACCCCCTCTCAATGATCTCCTCTCCCCCCCCCCCCCCACGAAGGAGACCACACCTTATTGGGAAATTTCGCATTGAATCTGAGCAGCAATACAGGAGCGTGAATATCAAACTGATTCACCCAGGAACTCTCATCTGAACCATAACCTTTCTAATGGACAAAATATTGGATGCGCCCCAGGACTTTGCGGGAGTCCAGAATGCTTTGAATCTCATACTCCTCCTGGTTCTGAATGCACACTGGATCTGGCACTGCAGGAGCGGATAAGTAGCAGATACAAACCAAAGGCTTCAGGAGTGAGACATGAAAAACGTGAATGCGCATGTTCCTAGGAAGGTCTAAGGCATAAGACACAGGGTTTATTCTGCAAAGCACCTAGAAAGGTCCTATGAAATGTAGAGCCATCTTATTACAGGGTACTTGCATGTGCAAGTTTCTGGAGGCCAGCCAGACTCTATCCCCAACTTGAAAGACAGGAGCAGGACGTGTCCTGTGCTCTGCATGTTTCTGATAGTGCTCTGAGGACCTTCGTAAGGCATTCTGAACCTGTGCCCATGTGGAGCTGAGCTGCTGAATATGCTCATCCAGAGCAGGAATATCTTGTGCTTGAAATGAGTCCAGGAGCAAAGATGGTTGGAACCCATAGTTAATCAGAAAAGGAGAGCTCCCGGACAAGGAGTTTATGACACAATTCCTGGCAAACTCAGCCCATGGTAACAGGTCAGCCCAATTATCATGATGGTCAGAAGTGAAGCAGCGCAAGAATTGTTCCAACCCCTGGTTGACTCTTTCCACAACACCATTAGTCTGGGGAGTGTAGGCAGAGGAAAACGACAGTTTGATGCCCATCTGCTCACTGAAGGCCCTCCAGAACCGTGATACAAACTGACTTAAACGATCAGACACCAAAACCCTGAATACCTCTCTAGCAAACACCATAGCCAACTCTTTAGTGGAAGGCAGTCCCTGGAGCAGGATGAAATGCGCCATTTTAGAAAATCGGCCCACTATCATTAGTATGACCATACAGCCCTTGGATCTTGGCAGTTCCACCATAAAATCTATGGAAACGTGTGACCATGGGCGCTCACCATTCGGAACTGTCTGGAGCAACCCTAGAGGAAGGTGCCTAGGAGTTTTGGCACGAGCACAAACAGAGCAAGCCTCCACAAAGGCTGCACAATCCGCTCTAAAACTAGGCCACCAAAAGAGCTGTGAGACTGACCCAATCAGTTGGTCCCGACCAATGTGTCCAACTGCCTTGGACGAACGGTAAGTTTCAAGTAGCTTAGTATGATTGTCCGCTACAAAACATTTGCCACTAGGTTTCTCTACTGTAGCATTACCCTGAGAAGCCAGAATCTCCTCGCCCAGTGGAGACGTAATGCTAGTGCGTATAGTGGCCAAAATATGATCTGTGGAAATGATCGGAACGGGTTCACTTTCCATGTCACGTTCTGGGTCAAACTGTCTAGACAGGGGGTCTGCACGAATATTCTTGGACCCAGAGAGGTACGAGACTACAAAATTGAATCTAGACAGAAACAATGCCCATCTTGCCTGTCTAGGTGACAGTCTCCTGGCCTCAGACAGGTACGTCAGTTTTTTATGATCTGTTAAGATCAGGAAAGGAGCCTTAGTCCCCTCCAGAAGGTGACACCATTCATGAAGAGCGAGGATAATGGCTAGCAGTTCACAGTCACCTATGTCATATAGGCTCTGAGCCCTAGTCATCTTTTTGGAAAAGAATCCGCAGGGCATCAGAGTCTTGCTAGGCTCGGATCTTTGAGACAGCACTGCCCCTACACCCGTCTCAGATGCATCCACCTCCAGGGTAAAAGGCAATGCGGTTTTGGCATGTAACAATACTGGAGCCACCGCAAAGGCAGATTTTAAGGCTTCAAAAGCACTGTTGGCCTCAGGGGACCAAACCGATGGGTTGGCACCCTTATGTATTAAGTCAGTCAAGGGTTTGACTACTGTAGAGAAATTTCAAATTAATTTTCTATAATGATTTGCGAATCCTAAGAATCTTTGTATAGCCTTCAGACCCACAGGACGTGGCCATTGCAGGACTGCCGAGAGTTTCTCTGTATCCATGGCAATACCTTCTACAAAGATAACATAGTCCAGGAAGGACACTCGGTCTTTAAGGAATTCGCATTTTTCAAGTTTGCAATATAGTTTATTTTCTTTCAGTTTTTGCAATACTGTAGCGACATCTCTCCTATGAGTCTCGATATTGGGAGAGTATAACATGATGTCATCCAGGTAAACTGCTACACAGGACTGTAGTAGACTTCTCAAAACATTGTTTATAAACTCCTGAAAGACCGCTGGGGCATTACATAGCCCAAATGGCATGACCAAATACTCATAATGGCCACTACGAGTGTTAAAAGTGGACTTCCACTCATCTCCCTCCTTGATTCTAATCAAATTATAGGCCGCCATTAAATCAAATTTCGTAAACACAGAGGATCCCTTTAAGCGGTCGACCAACTCCGTAATTAACGGGATGGGGTACGCATTATTCACCATCAGCTTATTTAGACCTCTATAGTCGATGCAGGGTCTAAGCTCCCCATCTTTTTTTGTGACCAAAAAAAATCCAGCCCCCACGGGCGAGGAAGATTTCCTGATTATGCCTCTGGACAATGCATCAGTAATGAATTCCTCCATGGCCCGGTTCTCCTTTACCCACAGGGGGTAGGTGCGGCCTTTAGGAGGTATCGAGCCTGGCGTCAAATTAATAGCACAGTCATACTCTCTGTTCCGGCAAAGTGCTAGCCTCCCCCTTACTGAAAACCTCACTGAACGACTGGTACTCTGAGTTTATAGAGGGGGAGGGACACAAAATCTATATAGGTTGCTGTAGACAAGCCCCTTTAAAATAATCAGACCAGGATAATATGTCTCCCAGTCCACTTTGGGATTATGCTTCTGGAGCCAAGGTAATCGTATGACTGCATGGAGTAGAGACTGAATAACCTGGAATTGTAGGGTCTTGACATGGAGAGCTCCTACCTCAGGGATAGTGGACAAGTCTCATTTATGACATGGGATGGTTCTAGTGGTCGACCATCAATAGCCTCTACAGCCAACGGAGAAACACGAGGCACCAAGTTAATATTATGTACTTTAGCAAAATAGCCTGCAGCACCAGAATCGATCAGCCGAAGATATAGCCACCTGTAAGATAGGCTTGATTTGTTCCTGATCTGGGGACTGACTGACTCCACCTAGGATCTGTCCCTTCAGGGATCCTAGGTGCGTGCGTTTTCCGGACGTACCGGACAAGGCCGCAACATATGTCCAGCCTTACCACAGTATAGGCATAGACCTTCTCTTCAACAGAAGAACCGCTCCTCCCTGGACAAACGTGTAAAGCCAACTTGCATAGGCTCAACCCTAGTGACCTCCGCACTAGATGGCAAGGGAGGTGAGGGAGGCATGGGTGGGAACTCCCAGTTTGGTGCCAATCGAGACTCATGCCTTCACATGTGGTTTTTATATGTGGATCTTTCTCTTATACGGGTGTCGATCAGTATGGTGAAGGAAATAAACTGATCTAGATCCACTGGCAGCTCACGGGCTGCTGTCTCATCTTTAATAACATCATTAAGCCCTTGCGAGAAAGCTGCCACCAGAGCTTCGTTGTTCCAGCCTACCTCTGCCGCTAGTGTACGAAACTCAATAGCATATTCTGCTACTGTACGGGCGCCCTGTTGAATCGTCATCAATTTTTTTGCGGCAGAGATTGACCAACCTGGAACGGTAAAAACCCTACTGAAGGCCTCAACAAACTGAGTGAAATTCGAAGTTATGGGTTTAGCCGTCTCCCACAACGGATTGGCCCATGCCATTGCTTTGCCGGTCAACAAGGAAATTATAAATCTTACTTTGCTTCTTTCGCTTTTAAATGCATTTAACATAGGTTATATGCGCTTTTTGTGCATAAATATTAGTTTCAGGTGATTGATTCATTGATGAAAGTGCATCGCTGTGCTTTCTAAGAATGACCCGGTGACAGGGCTCATTCATTAAAACGATTGTACTGCAGCGGCTTATACAGCCGCTTCAGTACAAAGGAAGGCAGAAAATGATTTCAGGGTCGCCCCATGGATCATCTGTCCTTTTGGATAGATGATCCATGATAGGGGGGTTTCAGGAGGGGTCCTGGTGCTCCCCTTGAGGTCTGAAACTAATATTTATGCACAAAAAAAAGGTGCATATACCCTATGTTAAACATAGGTTATATATGCACTTTATTTAAAAAGTTGCCCCATGGATCATTTATCCTTCTGGATAGATGATCCATGTTAGGGGGGTGTCAGGAGGGGTCCTGGTGTCCCCCTCGAGGTCTGAATTATATTTTTAACATAAATACAATAATATATATTATTAGAAGCCCATATAACATATGGTACACATATGTTATATGGGCTTTAGTGACAGTGCCGGAATTTGTTGCCTGCATTGATCACCTATCCTTCTGGGTAGGTGATCAATGCTACGGGGTGTCAGGAGGGGTCCTGATGCACCCTTTGAGGTTCACATTTTTTTTAAAACATATAATTAAAAAAAATAAAAATAAAATTATATTTCATACACATATAGAGGCAAGGTATTCAGCCGCATACCTTGCCTATTAACGCTATGAGTACCAGAGAGGTAGCAAACACGTTGCTATACGTTACTGCCTCTCTGGTACTCATAGGGTTAATTATACAATACAAATACAACAAGGGCATGTCGTAAAAAATAGGAGAAGAACAATGTTGAATTTAACTGGAGAAAGAAAGTCATTGGAGCACTGTAAATCAAATTTTAAAGTTGGGTGTTAAAATGTTGAATGTGAACAATATTTGTCAAATTAAAATGATGAAAGTAAGCACTAAAATTCAAATTTCAAAGGTGGGGTTAATAAGTCCAAGGGGGCACTCTATGTAGGATTTTGGTAATGTTGGGAACACATCTAATGCTAAACTTGATCTTTCTGTTGTCAGACGTACGCCTATTTCCTTGAACCTTTACATTTTGCACCTGTTTTTTAGGTGGTAGTTGAATAAAAGCAGTCAATGCCAATGTGCTGTCTATGCCAGTTTTGTTTTACAGTGGTTCTGCAGTAGAATACAGGCGTAACACATTTGCAAAATACACGTTGCTTGTTTTTAATGTAACACCGGTTTTAGCTTGGGTAATAGAATCGCGCCCCATGTCTAATTTAGTTGTATTTTATGAAAGGGTAAGTAGTAATTTGGACAAGGGAATTGCTTTTGATGTAGTATACATAGATTTTGCAAAAGTCTTTGATACAATGCCTCACAACAGGTTACTGCATAAATTAAAAGGCTTCGGTTTGGGAGATGATATCTGTACGTGGATTGAGAACTGGTTACATGATAGAGAGTTGTTGTAAATGGAACCTTTTCAGGTGGGTTTAAAGTTGTGAGTGGGGTGCCACAGGGTTCAGTCTTGGGCCCAATGCTTTTTCATTTGTTTATTAAAGCGGAACTACCACCTGTTTGAAACTTAGCCCCAAATAATTACCCACCTGGAGACTAGCTGCTAAATAGTGCTAGTTGCCAGAATTATTACCACGTTACTGAGAATGCACACTGCTCCCGGGACTGACAGCCAGCAACCAGTGCAGACATATTTCCATAGTGACATCTGCACGCCTGTGATGTCAGTGCCTGTTGGAGCCGAACGGCTCCTAGCAACGCCTCCTAGAGAGTCCCGGGAGCAGTGTGCATTCTCAGTTACTCGATAAATAATTCTGGCGACTAGCACTATTTAGTAGCTAGTCGCCAGTTGGATAATTATTTGGGACAAAGTTTCAAATGGGTGGTAGTTCCACTTTAATGATCTACAAGTTGTAATTGAAAGTATTGTCTCAATCTTTGCTAATGACACTAAGATGTGTAAGGAAATACATACAGGGATCTGAGTTGTAAAGAGACTAGCCAAACTGGGTTTGTTTACATAAGAGAAGAGACGTCTAAGGGGTGATATGATTAGATTTACAAATATATTCAGGGTCAATACAAAGAACTCTCCAATGAATTATTTACTCAAAGAGCTGAGCTAAGAACTAGAGATCATCCATTAAGACTAAAGGGAAGACACTTTCAACTAAAACAAAGGCAGGAATTTTTTCACAGTAAGGGTGGTAAAACTATGGAATTCTTTGCCTCTGGATGCAGTGCTTGCACATAATGTTTTTTTTTTCTCTGGATCAACAGGAGTGATTTGGCATGGGCCGAACTTGATGGACGCATGTCTTTTTTCATCCTCACCAACTATGTTACTATGTAACTCTCCCACTTTCTATGGGTTAAAATCCCCATTTAAAGGAGCGGTACATTTTTTAAAAACAGCTCAAATAACCAAGAAGTGAATTTATTGTGCATTTACTAGTTCTAATTAATAACATGACTCAGTGTTTCTATTACATTCTGTGGAGAACTGTTTGTCAGTGACTTTCCTCTTAAATGGAATTTAACAGAATAGCTAATTGGAGTCTAACCACTAGAGGTCACTGTTAATGTAAAAAAAACACACTAGTTTAAACTGTAATAATTCTGAAAATATGCATTTCTCAGTAGTGTGAATACTGTTATTTTTACCCAACAGCAAAAGGCCTACAAAATATATATTTCCATAACAAAACTGTACTGCTCCTTTAATAGTTAATTTATTTTGTCCCCTGTGTTTCAGTCGGTGTTCCCCAGAATTCCTCCTCTTTTCTGTTGTGCATGAGATTTCCAGCTGAATTTAGTGGGCTACAAGGGTGCAGTTCTGGAACTAACCGATCTATGTCATACCTATACAGGTCTCCAGCACATTATGAAGCAATACACTGGAGATGTCTCTAACATTCAGGGAGTTAATCAATGGGCTTTGGACAATGTTCATTTCTCCGCTATGCTACAGTTGGCTTCCTACTCTTTATCCTCCTGAATATGGCCTCTAGAGTCTTATATCCTTATTAAACCATCTGAGTGCCATAGATGTATCCAACACAATAGTCTGGATACCTCTCTGACACTCACAGGGTTAAATATGCTAATGAGTTTCAATTCTGAAGCAAATTAACTGCACTGTAGTGGAAGCATTCATATTCCCCAAATTTCCTTTGATTAAAATGAGGCTGTTAACCCTTTGAGTGCCAGAAGGGTGCGAAACGCATTGCAGAGCAATGCATTGTGTAGCACTCTGTCACTCAGAGGTTTAACTCCTTGAATGCTAGAAGGGGGTGAAATGCACTGAGACATCTCTAGCAAAAGTCCCATTTGTATCAGTGGGGTTGTCTATCTGTCCTTTGTAGAGCAGTCAGTTTGCTGGAGAATGGCACCTCTTTAGATCACAGAATATGCAGGGCTGGATTTACAATAAGGCAGAGTAGGTATCTGCCTACAGGCGCACCCCACAGAGGGGCGCCTGTCATTGGGATCACTTTTTTAATTTTGTTTTTTTTTTAAATTAGCCACCTCGCTGGCTGCGCAGTGGCAGAACAATAATCCCCCCACCCAGTGCCCGCTCCATGTTACCCTCACATTGCTCATTGTGAGGGCAACATGGAGATGGTGGGGGCAATATGCAGCTGATGGGGGGCAATTTGGAGATGGTGGGGGCAATGTGGAGCTGATGGGGGGCAATGTGAGGGTAACATGGAGCTAATGGGGGCAATGTGAGGGCAATATGGAGATGGTGGAGGCAATGTGGAGCTGATGGGGGGCAAGTTGGAGCTGATGGGGGCAATGTGAGGGTAACATGGAGCTGATGAGGGGCAATGTGAGGACAATATGGAGATGGTGGGGGAAATGTGGAGCTGATGGGGGCAAGTTGGAGATGGTGAAGGCAATGTGAGGGCAATATGGAGATGATGGGGCAATGTGGAACTGATGGGGCAACGTGAGGGCAATATGGAGATTATGGGGGCAATGTTGAGCTGATGGGGGGCAAGTTGGAGCTGATGGGGGCAATGTGAGGGCAATATGGAGATGATGGGGGCAATGTGGAGATTATGAGCATTGTGGAGGAGATGGCCGGGGGGGCTTCAGATTTCTGTGCCTACAGGCTCCTGAGATGTAAATCCGGCCCTGAGAATATGGTCCATTTTCTGGCCAGTAAAGAGGAGCAATTCTAGAGCAAGCCCCCCTGCAACATAGGACAGCTGAAAACTCCCCAAATTCCTAATGATTTAAATAGATCTATCACTATTTACAGTGTACTAGTTGAAGAGCCCGTTACACGGGACACAGTGCCATTGCCAGCCGGTCGTGGGGCAGTCATACACAGTAGACACTGCCCTCGCCACAGCTGATACAGTGCTGGATGCTCCTTCGGAGCGGACAGTCTCTGCTGCGCTACACACGTTTTAGCGAATTATTATATAGGATATTTGACGACAAAATGGTTAGTACCAAAATGTTACGGAATTGCGCATGTTTTTCTCTCAATTAAAGCAAGTTTGCTCATTTTTTTAGCAAATGGGTTCCAAAAAGTGGGTGTGGCTAAAATGTCTGCTGTTTTGTGAGAGGATTAGAAATTGAGCCTAATTCAACAAAGCAATCAGCAGGCATTTTCATATGTTTGGCTAACATTAATATAGCAGAATGTGCTAACCATGCCAGTAATTTAGAAGCATGTGCTATTTATTATCAAGGCATTAATAGGTTTCTTGAATCCAAACGTGAGCAATCGCAAATAGCAAATACATTTATGGCTTTTATAAAATAGGGAATGCTCCACTTTCTCGCAAGCATGCAAGAAAGTGGAGCATTTGTTATTTTTTAAAAGACATAATTTATGTGCTATTTGTGATTGCTCACAATTTGATGCAAAAAACATACTAACACCTTGATACTGAATAGCAGATGCGCCTAAATTAACAGCAAACTTAGCACATGCACCTAAATTAATGACAAAGTTAGCCAGTTATATGAAAATGTGTGCTAATCCTCTACCAAATTGGATGCCATTTTAGCCACACCCACTTTTTGAAAAATGTTTGCATGAATGTTCCCTAATTCTGAAAAAAAAATGCATGATTCAGTATCATTTTGATGGTAATCATTTTGCCATCAAAAGCAATAGTAGGGTTGCACCGATACCGATACTGGTATCGGTGTCGATACCGGCATTTGCGCGAGTACTTGTTCTCGCGCAAATGCGGCCGATGCCAGCACCGATAACCTGTGTTAGGGTCGGTGCTGCAGAGAGGGAGCCCGGGGAGCTGCTCACAATGCTACCCGGTTGCCTCTCTCCCTCCTGTAGCGTTGGAGCGTTGCAGCGGGTTACCATGGCAACGCTCCGACGCTGAACTCTGCCGGGGCTCGTGAGAGAACAGTGAGCACCCGGCAGAGGAGGGTAAGGCAGGCAAGATGGGGCATCAAGAGCGGGTGGTGAAAGAGGCAGAGAGAGGGGTCAAGAGGGAGAAAAAGGGCAAAAGGGACTAATAAAAAGAAAAAAAAAAAAAAGAGGAAAGATCAGGAGAAAAAAGGAGGGGGACCAAGAAGAGGCAAAAAGGAGGGGAGGTCAGGAGAAAGGGAGAGAGGCAAAAATGTGGGATCAAGAGTCAAGGAGGGGGAGAAAGGGGGATCAAAAGGGAGAGAAAAAGCCAAGGCAAATGAAGGGGGCTCAAGAGGGGGATAATGAATCAAAAAGGTGGGAATCAAGAGGGGGAGAAAGAGTCAATAGGTGGTGTGTGTGTGTGTGTGTGTGTGTGTGTGTATATATTTCAAGTAATCACCGATACTTTTTTTTGAGGTCATTTGCCAGTTTTCCAAGTACCTAAAGTGTATGTATGTATGTATGTGTATATATATATGTATGTATGTGTGTGTGTATATATATATGTATGTATGTGTGTGTGTGTATATATATATGTATGTATGTGTGTGTGTGTGTATATATATATATATATATATATATATATATATATATATATATATATACTATGCGCTTTAGGTACTTTGAAAACTGGCAAATGACTGCAAAAAAAAAGTATCGGTAATTGGTATCGGTGAGTACTTGAAAAAAGTATCGGTACTCGTACTCGGTCATAAAAAAATTGGTATCGGTGCATCTCTAAGCAATAGTACACTTTTCTTGCATTCTGCCCAATGCGTCTGCACCACAATAATGTACATTTGTTGCTGTTATGAGTATGCCTGGAGAGGGCAACCTGCAGCCTTCCAGCTGTGGTTGGAAAACAACTCCCAGTCCCATCATGTTGAGCCACCAGTCACCCATCGGTCAGCTGAGGATGATGTGAAGAGTAGCCCAACAACAGCTGAAGGTTAACTGGTTGACCATCCCTGATCTATGCTCTGGAAGCATTAATAGATTTTGGGTGATGAATTATGCAGTAAAATTCTACACATTGTTATCCCTTTAAGGGCCAGATGGATGTACAATAAACTGCTACTGGTCCTCAAAAGGTTAATTTATACTTGTTTGCCTTTTATGGAAGCCTCTCTCTGGATACCCAGTACAGTACAACTATAACTGATGAAATTACTTGATGCCCTAAACTCAATTGGGAGTTGCAGCAGCTGAAGAGACGTTGGATTTTAGATATAAAGAAAAACATGGGCAATTCTGGGGCAAACCAACTGCAATGTATATATCAAATAAAGACAAAAACATTGATTTGAATGGTGCTTTTAACACCTCAAATGCTAGGAATGTTTCCATTTCACTGATTTGCAATGCATTAGTGACCTCTAGTTTTTGATGGGTTTAAATCAATAGGAAGTTGGCGGAACCTTTATTTTTTTCTCCTATGGCCCTCTGATTTTGCAGGCTTCATCTCTTGGTCCAAAAGTGGAGCAATTCTGGGAGGAGGGGGCAAAAGATACTCACAATTGATATAATATACCCCTTGAATGATAGAGGATTCCCAAATGCATTGTGCAGAAGTTTAACGCAGTCCTCTCTAGCACCCAAGGGGTTAACATGTCCATTTAAACTGTTTGGAAATGTAATTTCTCTGTCGTCCAGTACAGGTTACTGATAACTCTGGGTAGGCGATCTGCCCCTTTAAGTAGGCAGGAACAATTCTAGAATTGTATGCAGGGGGGGTGGAGCCTACCTTCCCTCCTTGGCTGCAGCCAGCCGACCAGCTCCAGAAAGATTTGTTACTTGGTGAAGATAACACAGGCAAGAGAACAGTTCTGCTATAGCTTTAGAAGTATTTTATTTTTCTGTTAGAAATAGAATATCACCATTAGGCGGATTACCATAACTGACAATGCCCTTAGATGTGGATAGCTCAGCGACCAGGTGCTTTTTGTGGACCTTAAGCCCTGGGGGGAAAATCTTGGCTACATGTTCTTTAGTCAGGAGTCGCCCACCGAGGCTTCTTCTTTAAACATGGTAATCTGAAGACAGAAGATCTGCAGGAAAGGTGAGCAACCCTTTGAGTGCTGCAGGTCCACATGTCCCACAGTGCCCCTCCACACAGAGGTTTTTCATTTGGAGTTCCTATTGCACACTCCAGCACTCACTTGGAGACAAAGAATTGTGAGGCGCACCCATCAAGCACAAACAAGATAAAGTGTCTTGTTCTAGACATGGTAGCCTCTCAATGGTGCTACAACTCACATTTTTCACTCCCATGTGCCATTGCAGAGAAAAAAATCTCCATATCCATATCAGACTGGTCCAGCCCACAGACAGTCCAGCTCCAAAATGTCAGGCAAATCCTCTCCGCGCGAGAGAACCAGCATAACCACAGACGTACATTTCTGCCTATGTGGGTCTCGTCGGTGTGGTGCAGCTGAATCCAAGGGCCCATGCCTGGGATGCCCTTATACTTAGGGAGACAAAGAATTGTGAGGCGCACCCATCAAGCACGAACAAGATAAAGTGTCTTGTTCTAGGCATGGTAACCTCTCAATGGTGCAACTCATGTTTTTCTGACTCCCTTTCCTCCTTCCTTTTATCCATCCTTCTCCATTTCCCCTCCATTCCATCACTCTGTACCCCTAACTGACTATCTTTCCTTTTTATCCATACTTCTCCATTTCCCCTCCATTCCATCACTCTATATCCCTAAATGACTCCATTTCCTCCTTCCTTTTACCCATCCTTCTCCATTCCCCCTCCATTCCATCACTCTATAGCCCTAAATGACTCCCTTTCCGCCTTCCTTTTAGCTATCCTTCTCCATTTCCCCTCCATTCCATCACTCTATAACCCTAAATGACTCCCTTTCCTCCTTCCTTTTAGCTATCCTTCTCCATTCCCCCTCCATTCCATCATTCTATATCCCTAAATGACTCCCTTTCCTCCTTCCTTTTAGCCATCCTTCTCCATTCCCCCTCCATTCCATCACTCTATAACCCTAAATGATCCCCTTTCCTCCTTCCTTTTAATCATCCTTCTCCATCTTCCCTCCATTCCATCACTCTGTATCCCTAACTGACTCTCTTTCCTCCTTCTTTTTATTCATCCTTTTCCTTTTCCCCTCCATTCCAGCACTCTATATCCCTAAATTACTCCCTTTCCTCCTTGTTTCTACTCATCCTCCTCCATTTCCCCTCCATTCCATCACTCTAAAATCCTAAATGACCCCCTTTCCTCCTTCCTTTTATCCATCCTTATCCACCCCCCTCCTTTCTTTTCTCATATATCGCCTTCCCTTACTCACTCCCCTTCTCTTTTTCCTTCTGCTTTTCCACTTTAGGGGTAGCAAGGTGAGAGACTCGGGGGCTAGTTATATTCCAGGAATGCAGTAAATAAGAAATCTTACTGCAGACCTTGGCAGTAAAATAAGACAAGAAATATCATATAGGTAGAAAGGTTTGCCGTTACCAGTTATTAAAATTGTATTACAATAATGATGTTTATTGCTTTCTGAGTAACAAAATTGCAGTGTTTTGGTGCTTTATTAATATTTTATTTACTTAGACAAACCATATATCTTTTACAAACCTTAAACAAGAATTCATAGCTTCTTATTATCAATTATTAACACACTACAATTCTTATGTTATTCCATAGGCCTTTCTTTGCAAATTGTCTGAAAACAATTCAGTAAGCTAAAGAGGAGCAATTCTGGAGAAGAATACTGCACATTAATAGGCAAACAAAATCTCTTATCGATTTAACCTTTTAAAGGGATAGTAATGGTTAGGTATGAATGGAAAATCGACTCCTCTGCATACTTTTGTATAACGATGTGTACCTTTGTAATGGTCTATAACATTGCCATTTCCTTTTATTCTATAACTAGTTGAACAGCCCGTTATACAGGCCACAGTGCCACTGCCACCTGGTGGCGGGGCAGTCATGCGCAGTGGAGACTGCCCGCGCCGCGGCTGATATAGAGCTACGGCGCAGGCAGTCTCTACTGCGCATGTCGCTGCGTTACACACGAATTAGCGAATTATTATATAGGATAAAGTTTCCCCCTCCTGGCCCTTTTCCATACGTCACGAATCATACCCAGAAGCTTAATACAAAATGCAGGGTCCCCCCTGCAAACTCTAATAAGGGCCCCCGCGTCCCACCTCAATTAAGCCACAACCCAATTAAGCCCCGGCCAATCAAATTTCCCCACCCATAACAATAAATAAAGAGATTGGTGTATCAGACAAAGCAGTTGATGGCATTTGCAGATAAAAAACTAAAACCAAACCGCATCAGAGCATGAACATGGGGTCAGATATACTTAATCCCTTGAGTGCCAGAGGGGCAAGCAATGCATTGGACAGCAGTGCGTTGCTCAGCTCTCTGGCACACAAAGGCTTTCATATTACTGAGCTCCATGCCAAACTCAGGAACATTGGTTCAGTTTTCTGAGGCCTCAAATCCATTCGTACACACATACACTGAGGGAGCAGCAGCCATAGCCCCTCCCACCCAGACCTATTCTATTGCTATAAATGTGTGAACCCCATGGCAGCCTAAGGGATTATCCAGATGCAAAAATACATGTTACAATTTTCTGTATTAACACTTGGGTGAAGGAGAGGGCAGGCAACTTTTGGCCTGAGGGGGGCAAGTACAATCAAGTGGCTCATAATGGCAGTTCACCATCCCAGTCCTCCCACTTTTGTTAAATTTTATAATTGACATTAATATTATGACGTAAGGCAAGTATCATTTGGTAATTTAATGTTTAACATAATTTATACAGCTGTACCTTTTGGGTAGTTCAGCTATGCAATGGACTTTTTCTCATGTAGCACCTACTTGAGTGGTAATATTTCAGTCTTATTATTATTAACTCTGAATTACCTTTAATATTCAGCCTAATTATTTTTCATAGCTTACAACTGACACTGAGCTACATTAGTGATACCACAATGTTTACACATAAAATATACCTACACTAGTGATGCCATAGATTTTACAGTTGAAATTGAGCTACACTAGTGATACCACAAAGCTTACAATTGAAATTGAGCTACACTAGTCAAACCACGGAGCTTAAACTTGAAATTGAGCTACACTAGTGATATCACAAAGCTTACACTTAAAATTGAGCTACACCAATGTTACAAAATACCTTATAATTGAAGTTGAGCTAAACTAGTCATACCACGGAGCTTATATTTGAAATTGAGTTACACTAGTTTACAATTCATAGACTTGTAAGGTCTGTGGAAGCACAATTTACAGCAGGGATTGAGGGGGGCAGAAGGACATGCTACACACAACAGGGCAGTATTCATAAATTGGATAATGCATTTAATTAAATGGAAGAGAGGAGAGCCTGTTTGAGGAGGAAGGTGCATGGTCCCCAGACAATTGTGGAGATGCACCAAGGTGTAATAAAGCGGTGCTAAAGTGGACATGCTCACTACAGTGATATCACTTCCCCAAGTCCTAAGTTATTTTATGGAGCCTATGCACTAAGATCTTTCAGGCTTTAGTGATCTTTAGTGCATAGGCTCTATAGAATAACTTTGGAACTGAAGAAGTGGTTGCACTGGAGAAGTTATCTCCGCTTCATCTCCCCATAGAGCATCACCCCCAATGTGTTCTACCAGATATTCAATGCACAGCATATCATTGTAGCATATTCAATATAGCAACATAGTTGATGAGGCCGAAAAAAAGACATGCATCCATCAAGTTCAGCCCATACCATATCACCTGTGTTGATCTAGTGGAAAGCAAAAAAAAAAAAAAAAAAAATTGAACCATTCCAATTAAGCCCTAAGCGGGTACAAAAAAAAAATCTTCCTGGCAGTCGGATATTTCCCTGGATCAACATCCTACTTGCTCAAAGAAAAGAGACGGCAGTTAAGCAGTTTTGGAGCCACGAAGGATGAATTTGCTTTGCCGCCTAATCTTCCCATTGAATGCCTCACAATACAAAGATAATGGCCTATGTGAAAGAGGGGCAGTGTGTAATAGCCCAAGGGACATTATATAGTGGGCCTCCAAACAAAAATAATACATTCATGCTAAGACCCTTTTTGGTTGCATTGCTACATGCTCTGTCCCTATTTCAGGGGAGTATGTAGCAAATAGTGAAATCCACAACAATTTTAGGCTGTACACTTGTGTGCCCAGCAGAACTGCAATCAGAAATCATGGGGCCAGCACAAGGGTAAGAGGCAAGGGCCCCCACCCCAGACATTTTAATGCCTAAAGACACACACACACACACACACACACACACACACACACACACACACACACACACACACACACACACACACACACACACACACACACACACACACACACACACACACACACACACACACACACACACACACACACACACACACACACACACACACTGGAGAAATGGTCTGTGTGAGTCTGAATACTTCTCTGTCTGTGTGTCTGCCTGAGTATGTGTGTGCAGCATGTGTGTTTGAGTGTGTCTGAGGCATGTGTTTGTGCCTGAGACGTGTTTGTGTCTGAGGCGTGAGTGTGTGTCTGAGCCATTTTTGCATGTGTGTGGCAGAGGCATGTGTACGAGTGTGAGTCTGAGGCATGTGTACGAGTGTGTATCTGAGGCATGTGTGTGCATGTTTCTGAGGCATATGCATTTGTTTATGTTAGTATGTTTGTCTAAGGCATCTTTGTCTAAGGCATGCACGTGCGTGTGTGTTTGAGGCATGTATGTGCTTCTCTTTACAAAGCTGATGTACTAAAGGAGCAAACCAAATTCACCAGGGGGAGCAAGTAAATATGCCCAAACTTCCAATAAATTTATATTTTATCTCCTTGAATGCTAGAAAAGGCTCCAACACACTAGGAATTTCTATTTGTCTCCATGGTGTGACTGGTTTGCTCCATTTAATCTTAGTATATGGCTGAGGGGGATAGCACAACTAAGGATGGGGGAAGATAGAGAAGGAACAGTTCTCCCAGACTTACCTGTGTTTTAAACATATCTATCTACTGAGGCATAGATAAATACAGGCAGTGAGTGTACACTTCTTAGTGTAGATAGTAGATATGGTTAATAAGAGAGAGTATTTGCCAAGGGTGGGCAATCATAAAACCCCCACTTCTGTATTAGCATATGAACAGCTATATACTGTATATTGGTGCATTATAAGTTAGTACAGAAATGGAGTTCTGATGGCTGTCCAACCCCAGCAAAATTATTTTTGAAAACATAATTAACACACAGTGCACAAACACACCGTATATATTTTGGTTGAATATATTAATACAGAAATCTGTTTTTTATGATTGCACACCCCTGCTGCACAATACTTTTTTTTTTTTTATTACAAATCTAATAATATTAGTAGATATGTGTTAAAAAATGTATTGGCCAGAAGTGGTGGGCAATCATAAAAACACAGTTCTGTATTATATACTCAGTAATACACTGTGTATTTGTTTACAATATGTTAACAATTACGTTTACAAAAAAGATTTCTCTGTCGTCTAATATAGGTTACTGGTAACTTTCGGGAAGGCGACCGCCCCTTTAAGTAGACAGGAAACAATTCTTGGAAAGAAATGCAGGGTGGAACCTTCCTTCCCTCCTTAGCTACAAGGTGTCTGCTGTTCTGGCGTCCGATCCAGTTCCGGCCTAGAAGTTAATCTCTCTAGTGGGGAAGTTCGTATCCTCCGTAGTAGCGGTAACATTTGCCATGGCTCACTCCAGGGAATGTCAGAGGTTTGTGATTCAGGTGTTCAAGGGCAAGCCGGACCTTCTGAAGATGTCAGTGTCTCTTCCTCTTCATGTGGAGCTGTGTCTGTCATGGTGGCTCAGCCTCTCCAGTCTGATGAAGGGCAGGCCCTTCAGGGTTTTCCTTGCTGGAGCTTTGGGCGATATTTCATGCTCTCTGGTACTGGACATTCCAGCTGGAGGGATGCCCAGTCAGAGTCCAGTCTGACTACACCATGGCTGTGGCTTACATAAGCTAGCAAGGTGTATAAGGATGTCTCGCAGCTTGGTTGGAGGTCAGACCTATTTGATCTTGGGCAGAACATAGTCCTGCTATATCCACAGTTCATATTCCTGGCATAGACAACGTTTTATGGGACTTCCTAAGTCGACACTCAGTGGAGAGTGGGAACTGCATCGAGAAGTGTTCAACCTCATTGTACAGAAGTGGGGCCTTCCTTGCATCGACCCGATGGTGACCAGACACAATCGGAAGGTCCCGTTGTTCTGCTCCTGCTGGAGGGACCCTCTAGCTCTGGCAGGGGATGCCATGGCAATCCATGGCATTTCCCTCTAGTGTACATCTTTCCTCCCATTTTGAGTTAGCCGCCGTATATCGTCTCTGGTTCATAAGACCTCCCCCTAAACTTAATTCCATACAAAAGTTAACTCTTCCATTCAATATACAATCTAGCTGATCTCAATAGATACAATGTTAGATAGAAACTTACCCACAATTTTATGAATGGACCATAAGGCTACAGTATCCAAAGACCACATAGTAGCATAAATTATTAATTACAAAATTATTAATTACAAAACATCAATTTGATGTTTGCAAAGAAATATATACCGTTGATGAAAAACCTTTTAGACCAGATAGAGACGTCTGCGCGCCTGCGCCGTCAGTCCCTGTCTCCTCTAGGTGGAGTTACATGGTACCTTAAGGTCCCAGAAGGGATGAAGGCTCAGGTGCAGATTCCTCTAAAGCGATGTTGCCTGGCCGTCAGTCTCAGCAGAATTATGATTTTTCTGTAACACGGTAATTATTCTGGAGAATACTACTATTGTTCAGCTAATCGCTAGATGGGTAATTGTTGGGGGGAAACTTTATTTGGGTTGATAGTTCCCCTTTAATAAAGAGATAAAAAATTGATCTGTCTCACTGTTAAAGGGGAACTACCACCCCGCAAAATCTTTATCTTAATGAAGTCTCCATCTGGCAACTAGCTGCTTAGTAGCGCTAGTCTCCAGAATTATTTCCTGGTTTAAATGATTTATGACTTTTTCCAAGGCTGACAGTCCCCAAAAGGGACTGACAGTGCAGGCGCACGGACGTCACTATGGCAAGATGTCCGTGCTTCCTGCTACTGTCAGCCTCAGAAAAAGTCATAAATCATTTAAACCAGGTAATAATTCTGGCGACTAGCGCTACTAAGCAGCTAGTCGCCAGATGGAGACTTCATTAAGATAAAGATTTTGCGGAGTGATAGTTCCCCTTTAAATAATGTATTCCCAAATTATAAGCTTCAACTGATTACAATATTTTACTACTTTTTTAATAAATGATCAAATAAAACCTGTTGGTGATGTGGACTCAAACTTTTGGACTGTATTGTATACAAAAACGGTGAAGGGATAAAAAATATATAAATAATACGTGGGAAAAAGTGTCATAGCTCAGGACAATATAAATGTGCTGAAAAATCTTGTACCTTGAACTAACGTCCAACTTTCCATCAAGCACCAATGAGGTTTTTCATACCTTCAAACAGAAGCTGTCTTCCGTTATTCTGATCCAACAATAATTACGCAGCCCTCCATGGTGCATCATTTTTATATCCTCATGATAAAGGAATTCTACTCAGGATTCTGTTGGTGCTGTCAGACTGCAAGAGATATTTCAAACAAACAGAAGAGAAGGTCTCAGCACTCATGTACGATAAAAACACCCTGTTATTGTTGCTTCACAAGTAAAATCAGACCAACTCTCATCACTTAACTTGTTGCCTCACAAAAAGAACCCCAGTATCACCATAAACAAGCTTACAAATAGCGTTGATAGAGACCTTAGGACTATGTATCACAATAAAGAAGCTTACATATAGCATTGTACAGACCTTAGGACTATAGCAGCCGACAGCTGTTTCGTACCCTCTAGCAGCACTTCATCAAGGCCAAATGTCCTTTAAGTCTCAATGTCCTAGAGACAATTCACAGTCCAGTTGTAATTTGTCACCCTTGTACCAACAAAATCCAAACCTGTCTAAAGTGGCTTTTGTATCACTCACATCACAGACATCCATCTATAGGAAATATTGATGACTATTGATTCTTGAGTTGGCTTCTGATCTGACACCCTATTGGTTTGTTCTCTCCTTCTTCCCTTTCTCAACAGACATTTCATTCTCCTGCACCAATGTAGTGAACTTCTCCTTGGGCAAAAACTCCTCTAATTTAACCCCCTTAATCAAAGCAATTTTGTCTATTGTGAGAGCTATCAGCTCTAGATTGCATTTATTCAAAATGTTGTACCATTTATAACAACAAATCTTGTAATCTCTACAAAATATAGGCCAGAAATTCACCATAAAGCCCCTTGGTAAAATTTCAACCTTAGGTACTCTATTAGTGTGAGAAAAGGTAACGAATAATTTTTTTTGTTTTTCACTCAATACTCGTAACACCTTTTTCATCTAATGCTGTTGTAAATTACTGTTTTTTTACAAGAGCTCTCTTTGTGTTCTGTTGCTTTAAGGACTTGTTGTATTTAGTCCTCTTCTGTATATGATACTATGTACAGTATAAAAAGTCTTTGTGCGGCTTATAGGAAATATTTAATGCGTTGTGAATGTTATAGTGCATTATTTGGGGACTGCCCTGCAAGACAAATTACACTCTTGCCATTTATGCATTTTTTGAGTGTCTTATTTCGTTTTAACCTGCCATATAGGTATCTGTATTGGATACCTCTCTGGCACTCAAAGGGTAATTTTCGTTGTTTAAAAAAGAAAAAATCATGGCCTGTTAACTAACCCTGATTTTACTGTGGTAGAAAGAGTTCTTTCTTTGAAGAGAGCCCATTAACATCACTGATAGTAAAAGTAAAATGTAAAACGTAAAAACAAATAAAAAAATATATAGGCAATTTGACTGTTTATTCTGCACTTGTAGAATATGTACAATCAAAATGCAGCACTAGTATCGCTAATTATCACGGTGCCTGTGTTCCTGCTCTGACGGCGACATTGTTACTGTGCCTAATTTCCATGCTGCATTCTCATTGGTCTGTCATCTTTGCTCCACTCAGGGCTTGCCTTTTTATATCCTGTCATATCTATTCTAAGGCGCCCTTTTGCGGTGTATCTGAGCCTGACGTTTTGCTACTGTGTTTCTGTTCGTGTATGACCCGGCTTGCCTGACGACGTTCCTGTGTTTCCCGTGTATTGCTCTGTTACCGACTGATCCGGCTGAGAACCCGCTCCTTTGCTGAACTGATCTGTCTGAGAACACGCTCCGTTGCTGAACTGATCTGGCTGAGAACCTGCTCCGTTACCGACTGATCTGGCTGAGAACCCGCTCCGTTGCTGAACTGATCTGGCTGAGAACCTACTCCGTTACTGACTGATCTGGCTGAGAACCCGCTCCATTGCTGTACTGATCTGGCTGAGAACCTGCTCCGTTACCGACTGATCTGGCTGAGAACCAGCTCCGTTGCTGTACTGATCAGGCTGTGAACCCCCGTTGCCGTAGTCTGCCTGGCTATTGAGCCTTGCCTGTGCACCTGACCAGTCTGTGCTTCCCGTTGGTTTGTAACCTGTTCCACCGAGCCATTGTTCCGTTGCCATCCGTGTATGGTTGTGCCTCCTCCGTTGTCTAACGGGCCAGCATTACATTCAACGGTTTCCAGTTGCCTAGTTGGGGTGCGCCGCGTGGCGCTAATCTTATTCTGTTGACCACAGGCATGGCATTCGTGCTATCACCACTTACTCCTACTGCCTGTGGCAGTGTGTACATGCGAAGTACCGGTACAGTGCTAGCCAGTGCTGACTGAGTTACTCTGATCTCTCTGTGTCTCCATCTGCGCTAATTGCTGGGCTCACTCCCTGTAGGAGTTCCTATGTATCTCTGGGCATCTCCTGTTAACTGTTCAGTGCCTAACACTATCTAAGCTACCCGTGTGCTTCTTCGTGTTGCAGTGCCTGGGTGAGGGCCAGCACTTGCATTGGCACGCACTACTGGGTGTGTGGAGACCCTGAGCTCATATTCCTGTCTAGTGGCCTGAGGGCCTAGAGCCAGCATTTGCGCTTGTTCCACTGTCCTATGAGGGGACACCTGTGGCCTTCAAGTGTTCACTTCGATCCACCCTTAGCGCTCTAGGGTTTACACTTTGTAAGTGGTGGCCTCGGTCACTCTGGGACCCCTGTCCCGTGGTCAGTGTTGCCTCCTTGGGTTCTGTGCCACCCAGGCGTCTGGGTCTCGTGCCTATTACCATCTCCAGGACTTACTGCCATCCTCTGTCCTGCTGTCAGCCAGGGTCCAGTAGCCTGATCGCTCCAGGTTCTCTAGTGGAGGGTTGCCTGCCTAAGATACCTCTATTACCTGTGTTCCGTCTCAGTCATTCTGTTTGCAGTCATTGCTTACTGCCTACATATCTTCCATATAGTGTGGTTTCGTATTGTGGGCCTGTGGCCTCATTCCTTGTATGCACTTTACTCAATAAAGTCATTTTAACCTTATTGTTCTGTCTGAGTGTTCATCAAAAACCGTGACACTAATATCCACACTGCTTCTGTCACTTGTGCTGCATTGAAATCCCATCAGGCAATCATATTCTTGAAAGGAAAGCACCCTTGAGAAGAGTATATTTAAAAACACAACATTTTTCAGAAAGTACAGCTAAACAATAGTTTAACATGCTATAGTAAATGCCTTTCCCAAAAGCAATGAGTGAAGTACTGATGTCACCCAAACACTGCAGATTCCAGAGATCTGCAGGGGAAGGGAAAGAGTATGGCAGGGCTTTAAGCTATGAGAACTAAATCCCATTGTTGTCAGGTAAGTTTTATAAAGCCCCTTGGCATGACCCTTTACTGTGCCCCCTTAATATTGAATTTCAAATATGTGAGCCTTTTTATACAGTGAAGAAATATAAATGATTTAGAACCTCTCTGTTATGTATGGATGTATATATACACTATAGATATATGGAATCACATATTTTTCATGCCATTGTAAAATGAAAAGTAAAAGATACATGATAGGGATGCGTAAAACAGTGGTGCTCACATTGCTTGTAGATGCTTGATTCAGAAGATATTACAGCTCCAATTTATTTTTTTTATTATTTGCACTAATTTTGTCCATAGTTGTTAAGGTCATCTGGTGTGTGTTCCGTAAACAAGTATTTCTATTCAATGGCTGGACTGCACTGTACTGTAGTTTATAACTTTGTCAAGGATTTTATCTGCAAATTTTGTATAGTATTTAATGGGAACCTATTAGCTAAAACTACTGATAATACTTAAAACTACAATGGAATCTAGAGCTAAATTTGCTAAGCTGTAGCCCAATAAACCATATCGGTGTTAGAATACACAAAGGCTGGTGTTCTAAGAATTATAGTGAATTGTCTGCCTACATATATTGCACCATAGAAATCAAAAATTCCTGTCAATTTAAATGGGGCTTTTAATCCCTTGAATGCTAGAGAGACCTCCAATTCCTCGCAAAGTAAAGGCATTGGAGATCTTTCTAGCATTCAAGGTGTTAACAGCTTCATATAAATGAGCATTAACGCTACAACTTTTACAATGGAGTTTAACCCCTTAATGACCTGTGTTGTGCCAGGACCATCATGGGTAAAATTCCCATAAGGACCCATGATGGTACTGGCAGGTCATGGGTTAAATGATAGCAGCGCACCTCTGTGCACACTCCTATCATTCAATGCAGGCTGAGACTGAGCGTTCAGTGCTTGTCACTTCTGCCGGTTCATGTGATTGCTTCAGGAGTGATCACATGTACCGGCATTTTGATTGAATCAGGCAGTGTGCCAAGCACACTGCCTTTGTGTCTGCTCTGTGCCTCTTGCTTCCCTACTATTGAAGTAAGGGAGAGAGAAGCAGAGAGAAGACACATACCAAATAAAAATCTTGCAGGAGTTGGGAGTATTAACCCCTTCAATGCTGGTGCTGGAGGCTGGTTGTGTGCAGGTCCATTTCTGACCTTCTAAGATACACTTTTTTTTTTTTTTTTTTACAGAACACACTTTTTTGTAAAAAAAACCCAAACAGCTTTTATTTAAAAAAAATATATCAATAATCAATATTGGGAGTTTGATTGATGTGGAGCCATGTAGTACACTTATACACACCGCCAATTCTCATCAATAAAAAAGTGGCACAATACTGAGATAAAGAGTGACATGGGGAGTTTCACTCGGGGGGGACAGTGCCCACTTAAAACTGCCCATTTTGTAGGTATGACTGACCGGTCACACCTTTCATGCAGCCTCCATAAAAATGTAACTCATTGATGCCAAATGATCTCAAGAGAAAAAAATGTATTTTGTTGTTTTTTTTTTTTTTACATTTTTTTTACCTATTCCTTTAATTAAAAAAATGAAAATAAACGATGGGCTATCTATGTAAGTATGGTATCAAAAGAAAGCCCTAATTATGTGTGAAAAAATGGTATATAATTTTCATGGGTAAAATAAAGTACTTAGAGGAAAAACTCTGTTGAACAAAGACATAGTCAAAAAGGTCAGAATTGCTCCGGTTCTTAAGTGCAATCCACCCCAGATTTTACAGGTGCTTAACCGGTTAAGAAGTTTGAAAGCCTGACCTTCTCAGCTCCCATAGTAGCCAGTGTCCAATCAGACAACAGGTGAAGCAGGCATTCACCCAACCATGTAATAAATAGGGCAGGATCAGGTGAGCAACTAGGGGACTATTAATCCCTGAGCTACCTGAGCACTTTAGTGGCAGTGAGGGACACAGGGCCAATATTTTAAGACAGAATAATTGTACAACGTTCTACTCCTTTAAATAAATACATATTTGGGGAACTTTTATGTTGGTACAGTTGCTCTAGAATTGTACCATTTTTTCATAGTACATGAGCCTCCGTCTGTACATCTGTTTATTCTAACACAGTGTTTCACTGTCGTCCAATACAGGTCACTGGTACTCTGGGAGGCGTAAGTCCCCTTTAATAGGCAGGAACAACTATGCAAATGATTTGCAAGGGGCGGAGCCTCCCCTCTCACTTAAGCCACCTTCTGGCCAGAGCCACTTAGATTGATTTGTTCCTGGGTGCTATGCACACCAGGTAGAGAACATCTATGCTTTCAACTTAGTCATTTGTTATTTTTTTTATTCAATATGGAATACCACCATTAGGAGGGTGACCATGGCTGTGAATGCCCTCACCCGAAGTGGCTAGTGCAGCTCCCAGGGATTTCTGTGGACCTTATGCCCTGAAGAGGGGACAGCTTGAGTTAAGCAGCTTCCCTGCTGGGGAATTTGCCTCTGGGTTATTCCTCCTCTATCATGGTCACCTGAAGACAGAAGTCCTGCAAGAGAGGTGAGTCACCCATTGAGTGCTGAAGGTCCACTTGTCCCCACAGTGTCCCTTTGCTGGGCTTGTATTTGGGAGTTTGCAATGCACTCCAGCACTCATAGGGTGTTTTTATTTGCATTTCAATGTTTAATGCAATTTCTGTGGTATTCTCTGGGTTTTGGAGCTTTGGATATTAGTTTACTTATGTTTCTTATGTGTTTTATACTTGTTTGGGCTATTTTTAATGTTTTATTAAATTTCCCGCTCAAACGCTATGGCTCCTTTACTCTCTATGGGAATTCACAGTGTGGGACATATCTCTGGAACCGCTTGTCTCAGCAACTTCAGAGATGGCTCATTTTAATGCTAGGCTCCTGCTCTATCATCCGGAATGTGTTTTATTTATGTGGGGTGTTCAGGGGGGCTTCGGGCACTGTTTGGGGTACTTGTAAAGGGAAAACTACATTTCCCATGAGCGCCTGGTTCGCGCTCGTTTCTGATTGGCTGTCATATCGGCCGCCATTTTGTGGAACTTTTCCTAAGCGAGTACACTACGCAGGGACCGAGCCTTCTCTCTCCTCAACAGATTAACCCTTCGCTGGCCAGATCAGTCCGAATTTAGACATTTCTGGGGTGAAACTTTAATCCTTTGCACTTTTTCTGGGTGATAGTGTCATTAGTGGGGTATATTGATGCTGTGAGCATGTCTACTTCACTGGAGCTAGGGGCTAGACCCAAGTCTAAGGAGGATGGGGGGTCTGCTACCCCCATGGCGTTTTGCTCCTCTTGCCACATTGGGCTGTCTAGCAATAATGTGGGGGATCTATGCCCTAATTGTACTGGTCAAGATAGCAACCCTGGGCCTCCCAGCTACGCTATTGAGCCATCTTGGGTGAGGGAGTTTAAAGCTGCCACTAGGGATCTCAGATCCGCTCTTCAACTCTTTCCCTCTCAGGTGCAGGGGGCTCTCCAGGTCTGGCAGACCCCCTCTACCATCAGGACCTCCCTGCCTAAGCCACAGGGGGCTCCTGATGTGACTGATTCTTCTGAGGAAGAACTCTTGCAGGATTCTGATGCTGAGGAACGGACTGTTATTGAATTAACCAGGTCCATTGGGGACCCCTATGAATGTGACCCTGAAGTCTTGGCTGAGGGTCTGATTAGAGCTGTTCTGAATACGCTCAACCTTCCTCTGACTCAGGAATCCACTTATGATCCTACTGATGTTTTTCAGAAGAAGCCATCTAAGCCTGTTGTTTGTTTTCCAACTAATCCTACTCTTGCCCGTCTAGTCTCTGAGGCATGGAAGAATCCTGATAGATCATCCTCTGTCTCTAAAAAGTTTGCTAAGCTGTACCCTTTTCCTGAGACTGAGCTGGCTAAATGGGTGCATCCTCCCAAGGTGGATGCCCCTGTTTCCAGGCTATCCAAGTCTACCGCTTTGGCTCTATCTGATGCCTCTGCCCTGCAGGATTGGACGGATAAGAAACTGGAACTTTCTCTTAAGTCCATTTTTGCCTCTATTGGCACTGCCATGCGTCCAACCTTTGCAGTGGCGTGGGTTAACAGGGCTATCGCGGCCTGGACTGAACGACTGACTGAAGCAGTTCGCCAGGATGCACCAGTGTCTGAACAGTTGCAGCTTTTTGCTAATATTACTGAAGCTCAGAATTATGTTGCTGACACTGCTTTTGATGCTGTGCGCATGATGGCGAGGGCCTCCACTTCTTCTGTGGTGGCCAGACGCGCCCTTTGGCTGAAACTTTGGTCTGCTGATACAGCCTCTAAGAAAGCCTTGCTTTCCCTGCCCTTCCAGGGGAGTTTGCTTTTTGGGTCTGAACTCAAAGAAATGATCAGTGAGGCTACTGGGGGTAAAAGTACTCTTCTACCATCAGTCTTTAAGAAAACATTTCCAGCCAAACGCAATCGGTCCTTTCGTTCCTTTCAGACTGAGACACGCTCCTCGACCCCGGCGGGTCCTCCCGCTACACGCTCCTCCTCCAAGCCCAAACAGTCCTGGAAGCCCAAAGTTGCCCCCAAGGCCAAGACCTCCAAGACTGCTTCGGCATGACTCGCCGAACCCGGGTCCGCATCCGGCTGTAGGTGGTCGTCTCTGCCTCTTTCGCCGGACTTGGGAGGAGTCAGTGGCGGACCCATGGGTTCTTCAGGTGGTGTCAGAGGGATACAGGATCCCTTTCTCCTCCCTTCCTCCTTTTCGGTTCCATTTTACTCGTCCTTCTCAGGAACCCACAAAAGGGCGTCTGTTCGACGGCGCTATTCAGGATCTCTTGGACAAAGAGGTCCTGGAGGCGGTTCCTCAGGGGGACACAGGTTCAGGATTCTTTTCCAACCTGTTTGTGGTAGCCAAAAAGGACGGAGGGGCTCGTCCCATTTTGGATCTCAAAGATCTCAATGCCTATGTGGTGACTTCCCACTTCCGCCAGCAGTCCCTGCGCTCTGTGATTGCAGCAATGTCTCCAGGGGAGTTCCTTGCCTCCCTGGACCTTCAGGATGTTTATCTTCATGTCCCTATTCATCCAGGGAGCAGGCTGTATCTCAGGATTGCCTGCCACAGGGGACACTTTCAGTTTACAGCGCTCCCCTTTGGGCTGACCTCAGCCCCTCAGGTCTTCCAGAGGGTGTTAGGCTCCTTGATAGCGGTGCTTCATCAGGATGGGATCAGAGTGACCCCCTACATGGACGATCTCCTACTGAAAGCCTCCTCAGCGGAGCTTCTCCATCAGCAATTACAGAAGTGTATGCACTCTCTGAACCATCATGGCTGGATCCTGAATCTGGACAAGTCGGACTTGGTTCCATCTCAGAGGCTTCTGTTCCTGGGTCTCCTGTTCGACACTCGCCAATGCATGGTGTTTCTTCCAGAGGATGTGGCTCACCAGATAGCCGTCCGAGTAGCTGGGATTCTGGACATGGACGAAATTCTGGTACCGAAGTTGTCGTCCTTAGTGGGGAAGTTCATTTCCACGATCGAAGCAGTACCATTTGCCATGGCCCACTCCAGGGAACTTCAGAGATTTGTGATCCGGACGTGCAGGAATCATCCAGATCATCTACATCTGGCCGTCTCTCTACCTCCTCATGTCGAGTCGAGTCTGCCCTGGTGGTTGGATCTTTCTCATCTCCTGAAAGGGAGATCATTTCTAGTTCCTCGTTGGACCACAGTCACAACGGATGCCAGCCTTCGGGGCTGGGGTGCAGTCTGGGGTCGCTTCAGTGCTCAGGGGAAATGGGGTCTGGAGGAATCCCTTCTCTCCATCAATGTTCTGGAACTTCGAGCTGTCCGGCTTGCCCTGAGGCACTGGGAGTCTCAACTGACCGGTCTTCCGATCAGAGTGGAGTCCGACAACGCCACGGCAGTGGCTTACATCAACAGGCAAGGCGGCACAAGAAGCGGTTCCGCCTGGTGGGAAATCAAGGATATTTTGTCTTGGGCAGAAGATCACGTGCCTGTCATATCTGCAGTTCATATTCCAGGCGTAGACAACGTCTTGGCAGACTTCTTCAGTCGTCACACCGTCGACAGCGGAGAATGGGCTCTTCATCCAGAGGTGTTTCACATGCTCGCCCAGCGGTGGGGGATGCCTGTGGTGGACCTGATGGCTACCAGACACAACAGGGAGGTTCCAGTGTTTTGCTCCCGGTGGAGGGACTCCCTTGCTCTAGCAGTGGATGCCTTGTCGATCCCTTGGGATTTCTCCCTGGCTTACATCTTCCCTCCTCTTCCTCTATTGATCAGAGTTATTCAGAAGTTGAAGCAGGAGCGTTGTCCTGTCATCTTGATCGCTCCAAACTGGCCCCGCCAGTCCTGGTTTCCGGAGTTGATGGCCTTGTCAGTATCGGATCCGATTTCGCTCCCTGCCCGTCCGGATCTTCTTCTCCAGGGTTATCTGTGGAAGGAGGATGTTCACTCTCTCCATTTGATGGCATGGCGGTTGAATCCTCGATTTTAGCTAAGAAAGGCTTTTCTCCTTCTGTGGTGTCGACTATGCTTAGTGCTCGTAAGCCTGTGTCCTCCAAGATCTATCATCGCATATGGTCAATCTTTGTTGCATGGTGCACTGATAAGCAATTGTCACTTGAATTTCATCTTCCCACTGTCCTGGCCTTCTTGCAGGACGGTGTTGATAAGGGGCTCAGTCTGAGTTCCCTCAAAGTTCAGACCTCTGCCTTGTCTGTGTTTTTCCAGGACCGGATTGCTATCCTTCCTGATGTGAAAGTTTTCTTCCAAGGTGTGACTCATGTTCGACCTGCCTTTAAGAGTCCTGCTCCCCAGTGGGATCTCAATTTGGTGCTGGGAGTTCTCCAGCGACCCCCGTTTGAATCCTTGGCTTCCATTCCATTACGTCTCTTGACTTGGAAGATGGCCTTCCTTTTGGCTATTGTCTCAGTTCGCCGGGTAGCAGAGTTACAAGCTCTGTCTTGTAAACCTCCTTACCTGGTGTTCCACAAGGATAAGGCTGTGCTTCGCACTTCCAAGGAATTCTTACCCAAGGTTGTGTCCGAGTTTCACATCAATCAGGAGATTGTGGTTCCCTCTTTCTGCCCTAATCCTTCATCTGACAAGGAACGGGATCTCCATTTGTTGGATGTGGTGCGTTGCCTCAAGTTTTATGTTCATCGCACCAAGTCTATCAGGAAGTCTGACGCTCTATTCGTCATTCCTGAGGGACCTAGGGCAGGGAGACCGGCTGCCAAGGTTACTATTGCATCTTGGATTAAAGCTACCATCCGTGAAGCTTATAAGTTGCGGAATAAGCATGTTCCCTTCAGGGTGACTGCCCATTCCACCAGCTCTATTGGGGCCTCTTGGGCATACAAGAATCAGGCATCTGCTGATCAACTGTGCAGAGCGGCCACTTGGTCCTATGTGCACACATTTTCTAGGCACTATCGAGTTGATGTACTGGCTTCGGCTGATGCCAGTTTTGGAAGGAAGGTCCTGGAGGCAGTTTTGCCGGTCTAGGTCTTCCGCTCTGTGATCCTTAGTGCTTCCTTGCTGTTGAGCCCGGTTGGCTCTGGTTCCGTGTGCTGTGTTAGTTCAGGGATTGTTTCCCTTGGTTGGTGTCCGTTGACACTTACAGTTTGGGCTATGTAATTAACTGATTTATTGCAGTTCTAGCGACTTGGGCCTTGCGCCTGGTCCTTGCCTTACTTCCCGCCTCTGGATCAGCTCAATGTTTGTACATCCCAGAGTACCAGTGACCTGTATTGGACGACAGTGAAAATAGGATTTTAGTCTTACCTGTTAAATCCTTTTCACTTAGTCCATACAGGTCACTGGTCTCCCACCCTGTCAAGGGACCAGTCTTGGCTCTCCTGTGGCATTCAGTGGAAGACCGTCAGGGCATGCTCACAGGAGTCTTTCTTTTTGCTTACCTGTGGTCAGTTTTTAGGGTCTCAAATCAATCTAAGTGGCTCTGGCCAGAAGGTGGCTTAAGTGAGAGGGGAGGCTCCGCCCCTTGCAAATCATTTGCATAGTTGTTCCTGCCTATTAAAGGGGACTTACGCCTCCCAGAGTACCAGTGACCTGTATGGACTAAGTGAAAAGGATTTAACAGGTAAGACTAAAATCCTATTTTCTCAACTCCTTCCCTCAGGACCCACTAACAGGCCAGGACTTAGGGATTTCTCTGCTAGAGGACAGATGTGGTGATCAGAGGCTCATTCACATTGATTAACTCACCTGTGCTCTAACAAGGAAATCATCAAATCCTGGCCTGTTAATGGGTCCTGAGGACAGGAGTTGAGAAACACTGTTCTAACATATTGTTGATGAGATTATTAGCTACAGGATTTTTTATTTCAAAGAATTAAAATATGAAAAAACAGGTTTTCACTGTCGTCCAATACAGGTCACTGGTACTTCTGGGAGGCGATTCGCCCCTTTAATAGGCAGGAACAATTATGCAAATGATTGCAGGGGGTGGAGCCTCCCCTCCTACTTAAGCCACCTTCAGGCCAGAGCCACCAGATTGATTTGTACCTGGGTGCTGTGCACACCAGGTAGAGAACATCTATGCATTCAACTTAGTATTTTGTTATTTTTTTATTCAAATATGGAATACCACCATTAGGAGGGTGACCATGGCTGTGAATTGCCCTCTTTAAAGTGGCTGGTGCAGCTTCCAGGGATTTTCTGTGGACCTTATGCCCTGAAGAGGGAACAGCTTGTGTTAAGCAGCTTCCCTACTGGGGAATTTACCTCTGGTCTATTCCCACTTCATCATGGTCACCTGAAGACAGAAGTCCTGCAGGAAAGGTGAGCCACCCATTGAGTGGTGAAGGTCCACTTGTCCCCACAGTGTCCCTTTGCTGGGCTTGTATTTGGGAGTTTGCTTTGCACTCCAGCACTCATAGGGTGTTTTTATTTGCATTCAATGTTTTAATGCAGTTTCTGTGGTATTCTCTGGGTTTGGAGCCTTGAATAGTGTTTATTTATGTGTTTAATGTATGTTTGGGGCACTTTTTAATGTTTTGTTAAACTTTATTAAAAATGGTGTTCCGCGCCTTTAAGCGCGGCTTTTCCCGCTTAGACGCTATGGCTCCTTTACTCTCTATGAGATTTCACAGTCTGGGACGTATCTCTGGAACCGCTTGTCACAGCAACTCCAGAGAGGGCTCATTTTAATGCTAAGCTCCTGCTCTATCATCCGGTGTGTGTTTTATTAGTGTGGGGTGTTCAGGGGGGCTTTGGGCACTGTTTGGGTTACTTGTATGGGGAAAACTACATTTCCCATGAGCGCCCGGTTCGCGCTCGTTTCTGATTGGCTATCCTGACGGCCGCCATTTTGTGGAGCTCTTCCTCAGCGAGTACACTACGCAGGGACCGAGCCTTCTCTCCCCTCAACAGATTAACCCTTCGCTGGCCAGATAAGTCCAAAATTAGGCATTTCTGGGGTGAAACTTTAATCTTCCACACTTTTACTGGGTGATAGAGTTTAAAGTGGGGTATATTGACGCTGTGAGCATGTCTACTTCACTGGAGCTAGGGGCTAGACCCAAGTCAAAGGAGGATGGGGGGTCTGCCCCCCCCATGGCGTTTTGCTCCTCTTGTCACACTGGGCTATCTAGTGATAATGTGGGGGATCTATGCCCTAAATGCACTGGTCAAGATAGCAACCCTGGGCTTTCCAGCCATGCTATTGAGCCATCTTGGGTGAGGGAGTTTAAAGCTGCCACTAGGGATCTCAGATCCACTCTTCAACTCTTTCCCTCTCAGGTACAGGGGGCTCTCCAGGTCTGGCAGACCCCCGCTACAATCAGGACCTCCCTGCCTAAGCCACAGGGTGCTCCTGATGTCTCTGATTCTTCTGAGGAAGAACTCTTGCAGGATTCTGATGCTGAGGAACGTACTGTTATTGAGTCTAACAGGTCCATTGGGGACCCTTATGAATGTGACCCTGAAGTCTTGGCTGAGGGTCTGATTAGAGCTGTACTGAATACGCTCAACCTTCCTCTGACTCAGGAATCCACTTATGATCCTACTGACGTTTTTCAAAAGAAACCATCTAAGCCTGTTGTTTGTTTTCCAACTAACCCTACTCTTGCCCGTCTAGTCTCTGAGGCATGGAAGAATCCTGATAGATCCTCCTCTGTCTCCAAAAAGTTTGCTAAACTGTACCCTTTTCCTGAGACTGAGCTGGCAAAATGGGTTCATCCCCCCAAGGTGGATGCTCCGGTTTCCAGGCTATCCAAGTCTACCGCTTTGGCTGTCTCTGATGCCTCTGCCCTGCAGGATTGGACGGATAAAAAGCTAGAGCTTTCTCTTAAGTCTATTTTTGCCTCTATTGGCACTGCCATGCGTCCAACCTTTGCAGTAGCGTGGGTTAATAGAGCAATTGCGGCCTGGACTGAACGACTGACTGACGCAGTTCGCCAGGATGCACCAGTATCTGAACAGTTGCAGCTTCTTGCTAATATCACTGAAGCTCAGAATTATGTTGCTGACGCTGCCTTTGATGCTGTGCGCATGATGGCGAGGGCCTCCACTGCTTCTGTGGTGGCTAGACGTGCCCTTTGGCTGAAAATTTGGTCTGCTGATACAGCCTCTAAGAAAGCCTTGCTTTCCTTGCCCTTTCAGGGGAATTTGCTATTTGGGTCTGAACTCAAAGAAATGATCAGTGAGGCTACTGGTGGTAAAAGTACTCCTCTACCCTCAGTCTTTAAGAAAAAGTTTCCAGCCAAACGCAATCGGTCCTTTCGTTTCTTTCAGACTGAGACACGCGCCTCGGCCCAAACGGGTCCTCCCGCTACGCGCTTCTCCTCCAAGCCCAAACAGTCCTGGAAGCCCAAAGTGGCCCCTAAAGCCAAGACCTCCAAGACTGCTTCGGCATGACTCGCCGAACCCGGGTCCGCATCCGGCTGTAGGTGGACGTCTCCGCATCTTTCGCCGGACTTGGGAGGAGTCGGTGGCGGACCCATGGGTTCTTCAGGTGGTGTCAGAGGGATACAGGATCCCTTTCTCCTCCCTTCCTCCTTTTCGGTTCCATTTTACTCGTCCTTCTCAGGAACCCACAAAAAGGCGTCTGTTCGACGACGCTATTCAGGATCTCTTGGACAAAGAGGTCCTGGAAGTGGTTCCTCTGGAGGACACAGGTTCAGGATTTTATTCCAGCCTGTTTGTGGTAGCCAAAAAGGACGGAGGGGCTCGTCCTATTTTGGATCTCAAAGATCTCAATGCCTATGTGGTGACTTCCCACTTCCGCCAGGAGTCCCTGCGCTCTGTGATTGCAGCTATGTCTCCAGGGGAGTTCCTTGCCTCCCTGGACCTTCAGGATGCTTATCTTCACATCCCTATTCATCCAGAGAGCAGGCGGTATCTCAGGATTGCCTGCCACAGGGGACACTTTCAGTTTCAGCTCTTCCCTTTGGGCTGACTTCAGCTCCTCAGGTCTTCCAGAGAGTGTTGGGTTCCTTGATAGCTGTGCTTCATCAGGACGGGGTCAGGGTGACCCCCTACATGGACGATCTCCTCCTCAAAGCTTCCTCGGCGGAGCTTCTTCACCAGCAATTGCAGAGGTGTATCCACACACTGACCCGCCATGGCTGGATCCTGAATCTGGACAAGTCGGACTTGGTTCCATCTCAGAGGCTTCTGTTCCTGGGTCTCCTGTTCGACACTCGCCAATGCATGGTGTTTCTGCCGGAGGATGTGGCTCATCAGATAGCCATCCGAGTGGCGGGGATTCTGGAACTGGACTTAGTGCCGGTAACGAAGTTGACGTCCTTGGTGGGGAAGTTCATTTCCACGATCGAAGCGGTGCCCTTTGCCATGGCCCACTCCAGGGAACTTCAGAGATTTGTGATCCAGACGTGCAAGAATCATCCAGATCATCAGCATCTGTCAGTCTCTCTACCTCCTCATGTGGAATCGAGTCTGCACTGGTGGTTGGATCTCTCCCATCTCCTGAAAGGGAGATCCTTTCAAGTTCCTTGTTGGACCACGATCACGACGGATGCCAGCCTTCGGGGCTGGGGTGCTGTGTTGGGTCGCTTCAGTGCTCAGGGAAAATGGGGTCTGGAGGAATCTCTTCTCTCCATCAATGTTCTGGAACTACGTGCCATCCGGCTTGCCCTGATACACTGGGAATCTCAACTGACCGGTCGTCCGATCAGAGTGGAATCCGACAACGCCACTGCAGTGGCTTACATCAACAGGCAAGGCGGCACAAGAAGCGGCACCGCCTGGTTGGAGGTCAAGGATATTTTGTCTTGGGCAGAAGATCACGTGCCTGTCATCTCTGCAGTTCATATTCCAGGCGTGGACAACGTCATGGCGGACTTCCTCAGTCGTCATACCGTCGACAGCGGAGAATGGGCTCTTCATCCAGAGGTGTTTCTCTTGCTCATCCAGAGGTGGGGGATGCCGGAGGTGGACCTGATGGCCTCCAGACACAACAGGAAGGTTCCGGTGTTTTGCTCCCGGCGGAGGGACTCCCTTGCTCTAGCAGTGGATGCCTTGTCGATCCCTTGGGATTTTTCTCTGGCTTACATCTTTCCTCCTCTTCCTCTATTGATCAGAGTAATCCAGAAACTGAAGCGGGAGCGTTGTCCTGTTATCCTGATCGCTCCAAACTGGCCTCGCCAGTCCTGGTATCCGGACTTGATGGCCATGTCAGTGGCGGATCCGTTCCCACTTCCTGCCTGTCCGGACCTACTTCTTCAGGGATATCTGTGGAAGGAGGATGTTCACTCTCTCCATTTGATGGCATGGCGGTTGAATCCTCGATTCTAGCAAAGAAAGGATTTTCTCCTTCTGTGGTGTCGACTATGCTCAGTGCTCGTAAGCCTGTGTCTTCCAAGATCTATCATCGCATATGGTCAACTTTCGTGGCATGGTGCTCTGATAAGAAATTATCCCTTGATTTTCATCTTCCCACTGTCCTGGCCGCCTTGCAGGACGGTGTTGATAAGGGGCTCAGTCTGAGTTCCCTCAAAGTTCAGACTTCTGCCTTGTCTGTGTTTTTCCAGGAAAGGATTGCTATCCTTCCTGATGTGAAAGTTTTCTTCCAAGGTGTGACTCATGTTCGACCTGCCTTCAAGAGTCCTGCTCCCCAGTGGGACCTCAATTTGGTGCTGGGAGTTCTCCAGCGACCCCCGTTTGAATCCTTGGCTTCCATTTCATTACGTCTCTTGACTTGGAAGATGGCCTTCCTTTTGGCTATTGCTTCAGTTCGCCGGGTAGCAGAGTTACAGGCTCTGTCTTGTAAACCTCCTTACCTGGTGTTCCACAAGGATAAGGCTGTGCTTCGCACTACCAAGGAATTCTTACCCAAGGTTGTGTCCGAGTTTCACATCAATCAGGAGATTGTGGTTCCCTCTTTCTGCCCTAATCCTTCATCTGACAAGGAAAGAGATCTCCATTTGTTGGATGTGGTGCGTTGCCTCAAGTTTTATGTTCATCGCACCGAGTCTATCAGGAAGTCTGACGCTCTATTCGTTATTCCTGAGGGGCCTAGGGCAGTGTTTTATGTTCGTGGCTTTGGGTGAATTAATTTGGCGCAAAAGGTTGCACAATAGCAGCTGTGTTAAAATCAATGTAGTTGTGAAGAAACTGCAAACTCACACCATGTGCTTTTTACAAAATGGCGTCCTCAACCATGTGGAGACAGGCTGGGGCCTAGCAAGATGGAGTCAGACCATGTGTTTGCTCTGAGATAAAATCTATGAGCAAGGCCAGGGCCTACAACTTGCTCACACCACACAAACCCCAACACAGCTATTAGAAGCAATATGAATTTGCCCACACCCAAAAAGCCAACCCTTTAATTAAAGGATATATCCAGAGAAATTTGTCCTAATGACCAATACCACAATTAACACAATAACACCCCAGTACTAGCAGTAAGCAATAATATTTAATAACAAACAATAATATTAACAATACACTGTATATTATCAAATATATTCTAGCTAAAACATTTAATAATATTAACTAGACAATTACTTACTGCAGTGCAAATAAAACACATAAAACAACAATTATAGTAGAAAACACTATACGTTGGTTACTAAGGTATTTTTCCTAGAAATATTATAGATAGTATGAAAATAATAGAGAGATACTTAGTTTCTATACTCATCTATCTGGAACAATGAGGATGGTGCTGCAGGGGAAAAACAGGCCAGGATCCTGGAACAGTTCTTGGGGCCTAGGCAAGGCATGGCCCCCTTGCTGCTGGTCACATCTCCCTTTCCATAGCTCTCCTGCCCCAAGACCCTTCTTTTCCCAAGACTCCTTCAAGACTGCCCCCTTTGACTCTCTGCACACCTCTCTTATTGTTGGCAAGCCCCGCCTATCTCCAGTCCACTTTACCTGATTGACACACCCCTCCTCCCCTTCTCCTAGAAGGAAGAGAAACAAAAGAGGATCTGGTCTTTGTCATTTTCCCGCCCAAACAGAACAAAGGAAAATGGTGGAGAGCCAAAAGTGGGATGAATGACATGAGAACATAACCATGCAATGGATACAGTGTTGCTGCAATTTGCTGCAATTTATTTGTGTCCATAACATTCCACCTCTTGGTCCCATGTCATAAACCACACTAAAGTCGCTCACTGGATAGGTAGGTCACTGACTTCCCAAATCACCCAAATAGTCCAACGTCTGATGTTTCCTGGAGTTTGTCAATTATAGCTGTCAGTTTCGATGGATCATAATTAAATTCGCCTTCATAGTTCACAATATAACTGCAGCATTATTTTCCTACCAGCCAGCAAACTCCTACTTTGGCAGTAAGAACAGTCCAGGGCTAGGCGATTTTGGAGAGCTACCGCCCTGATTTGTAGCTGCTCATAAGACAGTTTGGTAGTAGAGTCCAGTGTTGTGTCCAGAGAGTTGTCTCATTTCTCGCTGGGCCCACGGGACTCCAAGGAACGGGTACCCTCCTTCCTCACTGACGGGGATGGTGCTGCAACAGTCAGAAGAGGTGTCCACTCTTGCATAGCTGGCCAAGGGGTTCATGAATGTGTTGGACGATCAAGGGTTCAGAGGAGCTAGCCGGCCACCAACCTATTTGAGGGAAAGAAGATAGGTACAGAATCACCATTTCATAATACAACTTTAGTATTACCAGGACCATCTGAAATAACCTCTCCTTTCTGCCTGTGCTGATCAGTGGATCGCGGTAACACCCACACTTTGGACCCCATGAGCACTTGTTTATCCTCATCCCAGGATAACAAGATTTTATGGGGTACCCAGGCTGCCACCTCTCCTAGGATTGTACCAGCAATTAACCTACTTGGGTCATTCCTAGACAGCTATGCATTCATCCATCCACACTCACACTCCCTGTTGTGCTCCAACCCTCTTTGGTCAGTTTTTTAGTGAGCACTAAGGTTACCTCTTGTTCCTGGAGGCATATTGCCTCCTATGGGAAAGACTAACTTCTGTTAACCTCTCCCACTACCAAGAGAAAAAAATTAAATAAAATGTTAGTTTAAATTGAAATATGGGGTGGCTACCAGTACATGTCAACCCGCAAACTAACAAATGGATTGTCATTACATGTAAGCCGGGCATATAGAGATAAGTTCTGTTGGTCAGTCATGTAAAATCCTAAAGGCCTGTGTAAAGTTCTCTCCCACCCCTTCTATGACATACTTGGGGATAGTGTATGAATCTGTCCTTTCAAAAGCCCATTGCACCTTTTAATCAACCCCGAGGCTTGGGGTGATATGGGATAGCCTGCGCCCATTGGACTGACCAGCAAAGCGAGTACCGGTGTCCGTTTTGAAAACTGGATCTATGGGACCTCTTCATTTTGGTCTTCAGGTTCCTTATTTGAGTCAATTCTTCCGTAGTTTTATTGAGGTTCATTTCCCCCACAACTCTTGGCATTAGTCTTGTTCAGGCGGCTGCCCAAATCTTCTCCCAAAGTTCTGTACCTCCCCACACTAATGTTCCATGTAATAAGCCAAAGGTAGTCTCTTTATATCGGCATACTTCTGGTAATTTGAATCACCTATATCTTGCTCTTGTATCACCACCTCTCCATACGGATTGCATGTTACAACAGTCCAGCGTCTTTTGTTCTTTGCAGGGTATAATTCCTCATATGGCAAAGTTGACTTGATTGGAGAAAGCTGTAATGCAAGTATCTTCCAAGTATTTGGATGTGGCAAGAATTCATATGTCGCGAGACCATTGAAGCTTTGTTAATCCACCTTGCTCTTGTGCGTACCATTTTCCACTTCATGAGAGCTGGACTCCTGGCCCACCTCTGCACAGATAGGTAGGCCTCTTCACCCCAAGTGGTTGGGGCCTTTAATGTCACAGTCTCTAAAAGGTATTGGAAGTTGGCTTGATTCTCTGGCAACCGGATCATGGCATGTGGCGGGGGAGTGTTGATAGTGTTGGGGCATCAAAGGTATATTAGCTTCCTTCCCAAGTGAATGCAAATGGAATTTTGTGACTCAGGTGCAATGAGAATTGGAAAAGAAAGTATCCACTATATCAATCGCTGCATGCCACCCCTGTGTCTGTTTGGCTGTCATAAATGACAGGGACGATACTGGGGACTGCAGCGCTCAATGGCGGTGCCACTCTATTGAGTCCCCAATAATCTATCGTTCCACACCAAGAAACCGTCTGGCTTCTTAACAGGAATCACAGGAGCGTTTAAAGAGCAAAATTGCAGGATGAACTAAAACTGACTAATCTGATTTCTTTCAACCCTCCTGGTAGCCCTTGTTGGACTACAGGGAGGGAGAATGACAACAGGTGTCCAGTTTGTATTTCCTCTCACCACCTCCCATGCCGCATGAACATAAAAGGGTTTGTGAGGAAAGCCAAAATCTGAACATCTCTCAACTGCATCTCTATTATGAGTCCTAACAATATATCTACCCCCAAGATATTGTCAGGAAATTGGAAACTCAAAATATTATCCATAAACCCAGGGGCCCTTTGTTTATGGAATATGTGACTGTGGTTTGTATAGCCTTAGTTACTCTTTCCCCTAGGCCCTCTCTGTGAAATGATGGGGCCTACAAGTTTGGAAGGGTTACCTGTAATACTGTTACCTCGGCCCCAGTGTATACTAAGGCTAAAACCTAGGTGTGGTTGGTTTCCTTTCCCCACCCTACAGTCAAAGGAACATGGGGCTGTCGATTCCCAGCCTTGATGGGTAACTTTGTGCTGGGGATTGGCCGTCCCATGGGTCCATTCCGTCATTGTCCGCTATGGCACATAATGGGTACAGGGATTTTGTTTTCCTAGGATGGGGAACAGGAGGACAGGAATTAGCAACAGGAATATTAAATTCAGATGGTGTGTATATCAGATTTGCTTCATTAGTGAGAGTTTTAGAAATAGGTACATTAATATGTACCTTTCTCTTAAAAGCTTTCCACCTTTTGAACAAGACATGATTTGACCTTTTTTTTAGCTCATCTACATTGACACCAGCTTTAACAAGATCAAACATCATTTCTTTCCTTGACACCTTTGTGTATCTGGAAGCTTCCTGTTTATTATTCCTCTTAGGTTTATCAATAGGTGGTATCCCTTCATCCTTTCTTTCTGGCTTGCTAGCCATGGAGACACCCCTTTTCTGATTAACCTTTTCCTCTGTTTTGTATTTCCCCAATTCTGCTAACCCTTTTGTACTCACAAAAATCTGACCATTTTCTGCTGTACCATTTATCATTGACAAAGGGGACCCTCTTTTAGCATTTACAGACTCGTGTCTATCACAGTCCCTGTGTACCCTTCGTTTTCTCTGCTGGGTGATGAGTGGGCGAGCTTTGAAGCTGTCCACCTTTTCGTCATCATCAGAGGAGGAAACATATGAGTATTTTGAGTACTCCTTTTCTTCAGAGGAGGATGAGAAGAGTGACTCTGGGTCCCTGCAGGGCCCTGTAGTCAGTGTTCTCACCTTTCTGGTGGTGTATGGCACTTTACCCCTGTGAGAGCGACTACGGTCAAGTTTATTGATTAGCCGAGTATTAGTCTCCTGTAATTCAGTCTTACGGGCATTGTTATTTTCCAAACATTCATTTGATATTAACAATTTTTGTCTTACATCAGCTAAATCTCTTTCTAGGGCTTGTCTCTTTACTACCTCATTTTTTAAGGCATGTAAAATAATCCACCCCACTTCTGCCGCAGCTCTGCTCTCATGTTTAGAATAGACCCCTAAATCAAGCTTAAGTGCCATACCTCCTATCTCTTCCCCAACCTCTGGGTACACTGGAGCACTGTGACGTACTAGCTCATCTGCTATGGCATTCCATCTACCCATAGCTGTAGCCCAATGTGGTACAGCCCCAAATTTGGGTCTTTTGCCCCCAATCAATGCACTCAACTTCTTCTTAAATAAACCCATTCTCTCAGTCAGAATCTCAAGCGCAATCAGACGGTAGGACAATCACGTGTTTGTAGTGAGCCTAACTAGTATGTGTTTTACCACTAACAAATACACACTCAGGCCGCACTTATGTGTTTTTATTTTCACTCATGGAAAAACACTCAAACTAACAGTGAAAGTCACAGAACACACAAACTGTTGAATGTTTTTTTCCTGCCCTTCTAGAAAACAAACAAACTCATACATAACACATACATCAGTCTTGGGAATTTTAGTACAAGTATTTGAAGTCACCTGTCTAGGTACAAGTGCTAGTGACTAGTCAATTGTCCACTGCAATGGTACAATGCTAGTTAGTCACCTGCCTAGGGAACAAGCGCTCAAAGTCACCTGATACAGTACGATGTTATGTAGGTAATAATCCAGTTTATCCAGACATATTACTTTGGGCAGTGTAGAATTAATCCCCCATCAAAGCACTCAGTAATTCATGCTCTCAGGAAATTCATGCTCTCCGTTAAATATACTTTAAAGTTAGTATTGTAAACAATACACAAGTGTTTCTAATTAAAGCAATTTAACAGCAGAGCAGATATGCGTGTTTAACCAAGTACCTGAACACAGGTTAGCAGGCACACGTATGTTTTTACTTTCACACAGGGAGAAAACACGCAAACCACTATGAAAGTTACAGAACACACAAACTGTTGAATGTTTTTATGCCTTTGAAGAAAACAAACAAACTCATATACACACACCTGCACGTCAGGTGACTTCCTATTAGGCTTCAAAGTTAGTTCTCCCAAACAATGGGCACACAAGTTTTATAATTGAAGCACTACTTCAAAGTTAGTGACATCTCCACAAAGGCAAATGGTACAAATGCTAGTTAGTCACCTGCCTCAGGTGCTCAAGTCACCTGTCTAGGTACAAGTGCTAGTGACTAGTCAATTGTCCAATGTAGTTACCCTTTATGGAAAGCACACAAGTCTATAATTGAAGCGTGACTTTAAAGTTAGCAACTTCTCTGCAGAGGCACACAAGGATTTAACTGAAGTAGGACTTCAGAGTTAGTTACACTCTACAGAGAGCACACAAGAGTTAATTAAAGTCCCTTTAATAGGAAATCTTGACAGTACAGAGATATGCATATGCGCAATAAATCTAGCCACACTAGAAATATCACGTCCGGCAATTGCAGAACCTTGACCTGAACGGTTACAATTAAAATGCCTCAAAGTTAGCACTCCTCTAATGAGAGCACACAAGGGTTAATTGAAGCAGTGTAACTGTAAACGTTCCCTCTTGCCTCTGTATATATCTATACCCATACCCAGGCATGTATACACACACGTATGCATATATGTAATACAGACAATACAGGTAACTGTAATATGAGCACTTATCTATACACTTCGAAGTTTGAAACTCCTCTATGAGGGCCCCACAAGTCTATAATCAAAGCATGAAAAGTACACTTATTACAATTCAAGAGTATTCCATCACACAAATCCTATTTTAGTGAATAAGCCCCTTGCAATGTGACAATACTAAAACCCACCACTCTTGTCGCAGTGTGGTACTGGCACACAAAAATAACTTGGGACGCTTACTTACTAAATTGCCCAGGAAAAAATATTAATTAAAAAATTATTAAAAAATGTATTTTTTAACAAAATATTAATTTCTAGGAAATATGTAAATAATGGTTATTAATCATTAATATTAATAATTTCTGCGAATATCCTGCCAACTACGCCATTTGTTTTATGTTCGTGGCTTTGGGTGAATTAATTTGGCGCAAAAGGTTGCACAATAGCAGCTGTGTTAAAATCAATGTAGTTGTGAAGAAACTGCAAACTCACACCATGTGCTTTTTACAAAATGGCGTCCTCAACCATGTGGAGACAGGCTGGGGCCTAGCAAGATGGAGTCAGACCATGTGTTTGCTCTGAGATAAAATCTATGAGCAAGGCCAGGGCCTACAACTTGCTCACACCACACAAACCCCAACACAGCTATTAGAAGCCATATGAATTTGCCCACACCCAAAAAGCCAACCCTTTAATTAAAGGATATATCCAGAGAAATTTGTCCTAATGACCAATACCACAATTAACACAATAACACCCCAGTACTAGCAGTAAGCAATAATATTTAATAACAAACAATAATATTAACAATACACTGTATATTATCAAATATATTCTAGCTAAAACATTTAATAATATTAACTAGACAATTACTTACTGCAGTGCAAATAAAACACATAAAACAACAATTATAGTAGAAAACACTATACGTTGGTTACTAAGGTATTTTTCCTAGAAATATTATAGATAGTATGAAAATAATAGAGAGATACTTAGTTTCTATACTCATCTATCTGGAACAATGAGGATGGTGCTGCAGGGGAAAAACAGGCCAGGATCCTGGAACAGTTCTTGGGGCCTAGGCAAGGCATGGCCCCCTTGCTGCTGGTCACATCTCCCTTTCCATAGCTCTCCTGCCCCAAGACCCTTCTTTTCCCAAGACTCCTTCAAGACTGCCCCCTTTGACTCTCTGCACACCTCTCTTATTGTTGGCAAGCCCCGCCTATCTCCAGTCCACTTTACCTGATTGACACACCCCTCCTCCCCTTCTCCTAGAAGGAAGAGAAACAAAAGAGGATCTGGTCTTTGTCATTTTCCCGCCCAAACAGAACAAAGGAAAATGGTGGAGAGCCAAAAGTGGGATGAATGACATGAGAACATAACCATGCAATGGATACAGTGTTGCTGCAATTTGCTGCAATTTATTTGTGTCCATAACAGGCAGGGAGACCGGCCTCCAAAGTTACCATTGCCTCTTGGATTAAAGCTACTATCCGTGAAGCCTACAAGTTGCGGAATAAGCATGTTCCCTTCCGGGTGACTGCCCATTCCACCAGATCTATTGGGGCCTCTTGGGCCTACAAGAATCAGGCTTCCGCTGATCAACTGTGCAGAGCGGCTACTTGGTCCTCTGTGCACACTTTTTCAAAGCACTACCGTGTTGATGTGCTGGCCTCGGCTGATGCCAGTTTTGGAAGGAAAGTCCTGGAGGCAGTTTTGCCTGTGTAGGTCTTCCACTCTGTGATCCTTAGTGCTTCCTTACTGTTGAGCCCAGTTGGCTCTAGTTCCGTGTGCTGTGTTAGTTCAGGGATTGTTCCTTGGATTGGTGTCCGTTGACACTTACAGTTTGGGCTATGTAATTAACTGGTTCATAGCAGTTTTAATGACTTGGGCCTTGTTCTGGTCCTTGCCTTCTTCCCACCTCTGGATCAGCTCAATGTTGGTACATCCCAGAAGTACCAGTGACCTGTATTGGACGACAGTGAAAATAGGATTTTAGTCTTACCTGTTAAATCCTTTTCACTTAGTCCATACAGGTCACTGGTCTCCCACCCTGTCAAGGGACCAGACCTGGCTCTCCTGTGGCATTCAGTGGGAGACCTTTGGGGCATGCTCACAGGAGTCTTTCTTCTTGCTTACCTGGGGTCAGTTTTAGGGTCTCAAATCAATCTAGTGGCTCTGGCCTGAAGGTGGCTTAAGTAGGAGGGGAGGCTCCGCCCCCTGCAATCATTTGCATAATTGTTCCTGCCTATTAAAGGGGCGAATCGCCTCCCAGAAGTACCAGTGACCTGTATGGACTAAGTGAAAAGGATTTAACAGGTAAGACTAAAATCCTATTTTAAAGAGTTACAGCAGGTATAAATTCACATGTTGTAAATCTTTACTCTCCCTATAAAATATTTTGTATTAAATATTATTTTTAACACTTTTCATAAAATACCCCATGTTAGGATATAATTATGCCAAGGATTATTATGAAATTTGTTATGGTGGGCATTCTTGGTGGGAGCCGATGCTACAAGTTTGTAATGGATCTATGAAGGACTCGGTGAATGGTTCCTCTACCTCCCTCTTGATCAGCGACAGGTAATATGGAGTCTGAGCAGGGACAAATGTCTTCCCTGCTCAAACACAATATTGCTATAGTGAGTGTGAAAACAGATTTTGCCTTTGCATACTCACAGTAGTAATATTGTGTCTGAGCATGGAGGAAGATTGTGCTTGCTCATACCCTATTTTCAGTCGCAGATCAGGCCTGAAGAAGAGGTAGGCTTTATCCAGCTTTTCAGGGATCAGTGCAGGATTGCGTGAGCAACTTTGTAAATAGCATGTTTTTGGAACTTTTTCTAATGAAGATTGCAGCTCTAGTTTCAGAGCATTCTCTGTCTGTATATGATGGATGTGTAACTGTCACAAAACTCATAGTTGAAATTTACCTCTGTGCATCTGAACCATAAAATCAGGCAGTGATTAATGGTATGTGTGAAGCAAACATTTGAATCTGGTTTTTAAAATTGTACTTTTGACACTGTTTTTCTCTTGGCAAGATTTATGAGCATTCAGAATACAAAAGGAAAAATGTCAAGGGAAAGACAAATATAAGATAGCATTTTTTTAAGGATGTTCTTTCATTTTATCCTTTAACATAAGGCTACCTCTGTAATATTTTACAGACACAGACCCTAACAGTGGAAGTTATAATAATCTCTCCAGTGGGACAAGTTACTATAGCTGTGTCAGCCAGATCACCATAGGTAAGAATGAATATCTCTATAGATTTACTGTGCTATATTACAAATAATGTTGTAAATTATGTCCTCATGCTTATGACATAAATATGCCACAATAGACTAAAACAATAATTGTGCAAATCAGTGCAGTGATTTGTAGACAGCTGCTTAATAGTGCCATCTATAGGCAGGTGGACTGTACAGCATGACATTCAAAACTTAAAGGGATAGTAATACTTAATATGTAAAACAAAATTTGTTATAGGGTTTATCCCCCTGAGTAGAACAAGGTGGTTTATTCAATAGTTATTACAACTGTCACTGTCACCCGAGAATAAACCAGGAGTCAGCCACAGGTCTGCACCATACAGGGTATCCAATATAACGAGGCAACACTGAATGGATATTAGGACAGAGCCCCAGGTCAGTACCAGAATGGATGGTCAGACAAATCCTAGGTCATACACGGAGCGGGTAGTTAGCCAGAGCCACAGGTCTGCACCAGACAGAGTATCCAATATAACGAGGCAACACGGAATGGATATTAGGACAGAGCCCCAGCTCAGCACCAGAATGGATGGTCAGACAAATCCTAGGTCATACATGGAGCGGGTAGTCAGCCAGAGCCACAGTTCTGCACCAAATAGAGTATCCAATATAACGAGGCAACACGGAATGGATATTAGGACAGAGCCCCAGCTCAGCACCAGAATGGATGGTCAGACAAATCCTAGGTCATACACGGAGCGGGTAGTCAGCCACACCCACAGGTCTGCACCAGATAGGGTATCCAATATGACGAGGCAACACTGAATGGATATTAAGACAGAGCCCCAGGTCAGCACCAGAATGGATGGTCAGACAAATCCTAGGTCATACACGGCGCGGGTAGTCAGCCAGTAACGCTAGTCATGCACAAGAACGTCAAGAAGATAAACTGCATGAGAAACAACATAAGGGCTACTGAACCAAAGTCCAGAGCCCTTAAATAGCCTACCAGGAAGTAGGAGGGTGAAGTCTTCAGCCTCGTCAGGTGTGTCACTTATCCCGATTCACACGTGGTGAACTGGTGATGCGTCCAAGCCTTCAACCAGCCGTACGTCAACTGGTCCTGCTTGGGGAGGGGAGAGCACATGGTCGGCCGGTAGGGGCAGCAGGAGAGACTCGGCCGCAAGAGCGGAGAGATGCGGGCACTGACGCCGAAGTGCCATACCCAAACCCAGACCTCCAGCTTCGCCCCGCTAAGCAACGCTGGAACTAACAGGAACCCACGCTGTGACAACAGCTCAAACAATTTTTTATGTTCAGTACCACAGTGGCCTGAAATTTACAGTGGTGCTGTTGTTACACCATCTTATGGACAACTCTGGTCAGTTGACCATAAATCTCCATAGCATGGTGTATTACTGTCACTTTAAGTCCTTCCTTGATTTAGGCTCCTGAGTTAGGAATCACTGCATGGGCTAAAAAGATTCTTCTTTAAACATTTCACCAATTGGAGTTGCTGGGTCCTGAAGAGCAGAGGAAGGAGATCATTCACATTCTTATTATGCCTGAAGAAGAGACCTAGCTGTATTGAAAGCTTGCATCCAAAGCCACTTAGCCAATAAAGGTATCTTTTTTTATTCTACCTCTCTCCCTCACTTATACTGTCTGCTGTTTCAATGTCATCTGGAACAATAAACTATAGAATGAGGTTGAGGCACTAACAACTTCTGGATCGGTTGTGAAACAAATCAATGGCACCATAGCAGATAAAATAGATTCCCTTTTGTTTAAATGGAGCCTTTAACCCCTTGAATATTAGAGGTGTCCAGTGCAATTATTTGGGATGTTTCTAGCATTCAAAGGTTTAAAGGTTCCATTTAAATCAGCTGGGATTTGGGTGTTTTGTTTTTTAAATCACGAATTTTAGATTTTCAAGGAATAGAATATAGCATACAGATGAATATAGGTCTTACAGAAGTCAGGATAACATCCAGAACAGTATATAGAGAGCCCTTTATTAAAAGTGATCCCATGAACAAGAATACAGGAATCGCACATGTTATTCAGTCCATGGATTAATGAATCGTATGTTTAATTAACCTAAGATAAGAGAGAGAAGGGAATTGAAAACGAGAACCATATACAGTGAGAAGAGAGGAGAATGAAGGCAGCAGATGGAAAGAACACAAAACATAAGAGAAACAGTTACATAAAGTGTAGCACCAGCTCATTAATTTGTAGTCTCAGTGCCCATATGTTTTAGCAATATTAATAACAGTCAGGGAAACACCACTAATTGAAGATAAAAGTTTATAGTTTGTAATAATCCAGCCAGGTTGACCAAACATGCTCAAACTTAACTAGTCTATATAAAGAACTATATGAAATCTGTTCATTTGGGTATCACTGGACCAGTCTCCAGAGAGGAGGATTCATAGATTTCCAACAGCGAGCAATAGCCAACCTCATGTCAAGAAAGATGTATGTCACCAGGAGGCAGCTGTGAAAGGGCAGATCTTGAAGCTGCAATAGTAAAAGAGCTAATTCCAGGCTCATTGAAAGCTTCAGGGGAAATCAAGTCTAAATGCATTAAAGTACTAGTCCACAAACTGTATAATTTAGAACAGAACCATGAGATATGTATGCAGGCCCCAAGACCAGTGTCACATCTCCAAACATTGTGCTGGCACAGATGGATACATCCTGTGCAGGACACGTGTGTATTACTACCTGAAAAATAATTTGGTCATCTCCTCTTGAGTGTGAGTGTGAGTGTGAGTGTGTGTGTGTGTTTTCACTGGGGGAGAGATGTGGATAGCAACACTTTCCAAACTAGTAAGGGCCCTAAGGAGTTTCTTGTCAACACTTACTTTTCTATGATAATATGTGAATTGAATATGTTTAAGAAAATCAGAATGAGAAAGGTCATACTGTATTCTCAGATATGTAAAAGGAATAAGATAATCTTAAACTATAGTGAGTGGAGAGAGAGTTTACTTCCTTAATAATCCAAGTGGTCAGATTAAGTTTAGGTATCATTCTATGAAAAAAAAAATCAAGAGTATTATGGGACCAGGGGACAAAGTAAGATTGTATTTATTTTTTATAGTATGCCGCAGGAATGTTAAACTTAGCTATAGTTGAGGGTCACATGCTCAACAATTGCCTCTAAGGAGGACATATACTCAACAATTTCCTCTATCAATGGCTGCAGATGGTGAGGTCTGATAAACCGTATAAAATGTAAATAGTTTACTGCTATGATGTGGCTGTACTGATAATGAGTCTCCAGCTTACTTCCAGATTAGGCATATGCAACCATTGGCCCTCAAGCTGCTGGTGACAGCAACCTCCCATCATCCTAAACCAGCTACCAGCTGTTGAGTCAAAGGATTCCAACAAAGCCATATTGTAGTCAAAATGACAAAACCTGTTAATGGCCACAGTTTATCAGCTGGGTAGCTGCTTGTGGCCCTAGGCCCACGTAATTGACATGCCTGGTATACCGAATGGACAGCTACATAGTAACATAGTAGATAAGGCTGAAAAAAGACATGCGTCCATCAAGTCCAGCCCATGCCAAAAACACCCCTGTTGATCCAGAAGAAGGCAAAAAAAAGTCCTCTGGAGCCATTTCCAATCTAGTCCCAAGTGTGGGGACGAATTATTCCTTCCTGACTCCAATTGGTAGTCAAATAGTTCCCCGGATCAATATCCTACTTGCTTTGAAGCCATCTGTCATAATTGTCAATATTGTTCTGGGCTAGATAGGCATCCATTTTGTTTTTGAATGCAGTTGCATTATCTGCAAACACAACATCCTGAGACAAAGAATTCCATAGCCTTACCGCCCTTACTGTAAAGAATTCCTGCCTTTATTTTAGTCGAAAGCGCCTTTCCTCAAGTCTTAATGGATGACCTCTTGTTCTTAGCTCAGCTCTTTGCATAAATAATTAATTGGATAGTTCTTTGTATTGACCTTGAATGTATTTGTAAATGGTAATCATATCACCCCTTAGACGTCTCTTCTCTAATGTAAACAAACCCAGTTTGGCTAGTCTCTCTTTGTAACTCAGATCCTCCAATCCCTTTATCAGTTTTGTTGCATGTCTCTGCACCTTTTTCAGTTCAGTAATGTCTTTTTTTAGGACAGTTGCCCAAAATTGTACTCCATATTCTAGATGAGGCCTAACCAAGGATTTATATAGAGGTAGGATAATATTAGCATCCCTTGCTTCTACACCTCTTTTTATGCAGGGTAGTACGCTATTTGCTCTTGCAGCAGCTGAGTGACTCTGCAAACTGCTGTGAAGTCTATTGTCTATCAGAACTCCTAAATATTTCTCTAATGAGGATTTCCCAAGTTGTTTCCCATTTAGAGTATATGTAGCAAGTTTATTTCTACAGCCCAAATGCATAACCTTACATTTATCTACATTAAATGACATCTGCTGCTTTTCTGCCCATTCAATTAGTTTATCTAAATCCTTCTGTAGGGAAAAAACATCGAGCTCTGTATGTATTTCCTTACATAGCTTAGTATCATCAGCAAAGATTGAGATGCTACTTTCAATTCCCACTTCTAGATCATTAATAAACAAATTAAAAAGCATTGGGCCCAGGACTGAACCCTGCGGCACCCCACTTATAACCCTAGACCAATTTGAAAAAGTTCCATTTACAACAACTCTCTGCCATCTATCATTTAACCAGTTCTCAATCCATGTACAAATAACACCACCCAAACCGAAGCCTTTTAATTTATGCAGTAACCTGTTGTGAGGCACTGTGTCAAAGGCTTTTGCAAAATCCAAGTATACTACATCAACAGCAATTCCCCTGTCCAAATTACTACTCACTCTTTCATAAAATGCAAGTAAATTAGTCTGACATGATCTGTTCTTCATGAAACCATGCTGATTCCTACTAATGATATTGTTTGTCTTCACATAGTTCTGAATACTGTCAGTTAATAACCCTTCTAGTATCTTACCCACTATGGAAGTCAAGCTCACAGGTCTATAATTTCCTGGTTTGGCTCTTGCTCCCTTTTTAAACAATGGAACTACATCAGCTTTCCTCCAATCACAGGGCACTATGCCTGATGAAAGCGAATCAATAAATATTAAGTATAATGGTTTTGCTATTACTGAACTAAGTTCCTTAAGTACCCTTGGGTGTATACCGTCCGGTCCAGGCGCTTTATTCACTATAACCCTTTCCAGTCTCTTTTGGACCTTGTCCTCAGTAAGCCATGTAGATGTTGGAGGAAATTCCATGGTTTTGTCTGTTTGCCCACAGCTTGTCATTTCTGCTTCCTTTGTATATACTGAAGCAAAGAACGTATTTAGGGTGTCAGCCATAGCTTTATCCTCACTAATCAATTCACCTGTTTCAGTCTTAAGAGGACCAATATCAACCTTAACTTTTTTGTTGTTAATATACTTGTAGAATTGTTTAGGGTTTTTCTTGCTCTCATTTGCAATGTTTCGCTCATTTTCTATTTTAGCTAGCTTAATTGCTTGTTTGCAGATTTTATTACATTCTTTATATTTTTTAAATGATGCATCTGACCCATTTGACTTAAACACCTTAAAAGCCTGCTTTTTATTTCTCATTTCCCTGCTAACCACATTATTAATCCACATTGGTTTTGCTTTACTTCTCTTGTGCTTATTCCCCAATGGTATATATTGACGTGTATATTTGCCCAAGAGCATTTTAAATACATTCCATGATTCTTGTGCATTTTTATCTTTGAAGATTACATCCCACTGGATATGCTTTAAAGCTTCTTTTAACTTTTGTAAAATTAGCCTTTTTGAAATTGAATGTTTTGGTTAAACCCTTGCTATTGGGTTTCTCATAACAAACTTCAAAGGATACAATATTGTGATCACTGCTGCCCAGATGTTCCCTTACCTGCACATTGTTTATCATGTCAGAATCGTTTGAGAGCATTAGGTCAAGCAAGGCCTCTTTTCTAGTTTGCTCCTCTACTAGTTGGGACATAAAATTATCATTTATCACATATTTCCCTTTGTTGTGCCTGAAGTCATATTGCTTCAGTCAATTTCAGGAGAGTTGAAATCTCCCATTATAATTACCTTTGCTGACCTAGCAGCCTTTTCCATTTGCAGTAAAAGTTGGGCTTCCTCCAACTCCCCAACATTAGGTGGCTTGTAGCAAATCCCCACCAATATCTTTTTATTGTGTGTGCCCCCAGTGTGTATTTCAACCCACAAGGCCTCTACCTTTTCATTGGACCCTTCATTTATATCTTCCCTTAAACTAGGTTGTAAGGCCCGCTTTACATATAGGCATACCTCTCCTCCCCTTTTATTAACCCTGTCCCTCCTAAAAGGTGAATAACTCTCTAGATTGACTGCCAAGTCATACGTATCATCTAACCAGGTTTCAGACACTCCAATCAGATCATACTGCTCATGTACTGCAATAATTTCTAGTTCCCCCAATCTTACCAGCCAGACTGCGAGCATTTGCATGCATACATTTTATCTTTTTGCCATTCCTAAAGATTTCATTCTTTGTCAAATGTATTTGTCTTTTATCAGGCTGTAACAATGGCAACTCCCCATTAGATGAACTAGCCCATTCCCCCTCTCCACCCCCATGCCCCTTCTCTAATCCCATTTCCTCAATTATACTACCTTCCCCAGCCTGTGTTGCAGCTCCCCCCCCCCTTTCTAGTTTAAAGTCTCCTCCAGCCCTCTAACCATCCTATTGCCCAGCTAGAAGTTTAAGGAAGTTGGAAAGAGTAACTGAGACGTCTCTCAGAGGAAGCCATATTAGTGTGTTAAGAGGAGAATTGTTGAGAAGGTCTGATTCAGTACGAATCCACTGATTGTTGTGTGGCCTTCCATCAGAATTGGATAGAGTATGGAGGCCTTATAAAATAGATCCATATTTGGAATAACTAGACCACCATATTCTCAAACTCTTTGAAGAACATTCATGTAGCCCATAGGGTCCCTGTTGCAAGGAGAAGAGCCTCTCAGTTGGATTGATTTACTCTACAGTATAAGAAATGTTTGCTACAGCTTGGGTCACTAGAGCCATGGCAATCTGGGGTGAACAACTGGCAGATGCCATTAGGTGGGTTGTTCCTAAAGATGAAAACTAGTTATTCTAGTCAATGCATAACTCACTGAAGCAGCCTTTGATGCCACTAGACTTTCTGGAAAGGCGTCAGCTCTGTCAGTAGATGCACTTCGCATTTTGTGGTTCAAGATTTGGTCTGCTGACCAATCCTCCAAAAATTCCTTGGTGTGTCTCATTTTTGTGGGTTGACAACTTTGTGGACCTTACTTGGTTAAGGTCATTAGTGATGGTACTAGAAGCAAAAGCATTCTATTGCCTCAGATTACACCTAAACTTGCCCTCTAAGAAGACACATGGTTTTTGTCATCCTCGCCAGTTCGGGGTGTCTAGGGTTCAAACCCTCAGGACTTTCAGGAATGCCCCACGCCAAAGCCCAAATGGGATTAGAATAACAAGACGTCTGCTCAGAAGCCTAAGGCCGACCTCTGCATGATTCATGGAGTCCTGGTCTGTCTTTACTGGACCGGTTCCATCATTTTCAAGACCCATGCGAGTCTTCTGTGATAGAGCAATGGGTTATTTTGGAAGGGCACAACATAAATCTCAAATCCCTTCCCCCTCACCGTTTCTTTTTGTCCAGAGTTCCTCGAGATCTGGTTTGGGTGCATGTATTTATAGACGCAGTATCATCTATGTTGGAAAAACATGTGCTGGTTTCCATTACAGCACAGGAATGCTTCACTGAGTTATACGCTAATCTTTTTGTGGTTCCCAAAAAGGATGGTGGTCGCCATTTGATTCTGGACTTGAAGTGTCTCAGCCAGCATGTGCTAGCTCTGTGCTTCAAAATGGAATCCCTGTAATTGGTTATTGCTGTCATGTGTCCGTAAGAATTTATTGCCTCCTTTGATCTCCATGATGCCTATCTTCACGATTAATCTAGACCAACAGTGCTTTATATGTTTTGCCTTCGATGGCAGTCATTACCAGTTTACCACTCTCCCCTTCAGACTAGCATCTGCTCCAAGGATCTTTACGAAGGTCATGGCTACTTTGGCAGCCCACATCCGTGCTGTAGTGATATCCTTGACTCCTTATTTAGAAGATTTTCTACTCAAATGTCCTTCGGAAGCTGTGTTTGCCTCACAGATGCAAGACTTCATCCTTATCCTGGAGCAACATGTTTGGTTGCTCAGTCTTAAGAAATCCTCTCTGGTACATTCTCAGGTTCTGTACTTCTTGGGCATGAGACTATTTCTTTTGAATGAAAAGTCTCTCAGCATTGGCAATTCAGAGCACTATTATTCTTATTAATTCATTTTATTGCTCCTTGCTAGATTAATAATAATGATACATTTGCACTTTAGGATATATGTTACTTTTTGGCTGTGTCAATACTGAAACCTTTGAGTACCAGAGGGGTGCACAGCACATTACTTTGCAATGCTTTGTTTACCCCTCTGGCACTCAAAGGGTTAAGCCACTTCAGCCAAATGTAGTAAGAGCTAGCAAACTGTGTCCCTGGCAGTGCTAATTCAGGCTCATAATAATAATGACACACCTCAATAATTAAAAATAAATACAGGGGAGCCTTACTCCCTCTGGATGTGGAGGCACATGATCCATAATTAACAGATTAATATTTCTATAGGGGAGAGCAGGGATGGGAATGCAGGACTCACACACTGATGTGTAGGGCGTGATTAGGTACCATGGCAACCTAAAACACACCATAGGCTCCTGCAGCTACTGAGCACTGACATACAAAGGGGAATGGAGGAAGAAAGGTGCATGGGCTGAACAGAACGAGGTCACTGGGGCAGATGGAGAAGATATAGCCTGGAGAGACTGGCACAAAAAGAAAGATGGTCCAGATCCTAGAAGGGAAAGTGGGGGGTTTCTTTGCCTGATCAGAGAAGTTGGGGTGTATGATTCTTAGTGGAGGTGTACAACTCAAAGGGAAGACAGGGTGTGTGGAATGGTGAGGAAGTAATACAAATCTGTGGGGAGAATATGGAGTTATATCTGAAGGTGGAAGGAGTACAAATGTTGGGGGAGTCAGAGGTGTCACTAGGGTTGGTGTCACCTGGTGTGGTAACTCATGAATGAATATGTTTATTTATATAGCGCCACAAGTGGACACAGTGCTTTTCAATTTCAGGGTTTAAACAATACAGGGTTACAGGTACTTTGTAGAGTGAAACATTGGGTGCGAGGTCCCTGCCCGAAAGCTTATGGTGTCACCCCCCTGGATCTCCTCCCATACCATGCCATACAGAATCCTTAGTAATGTTTTTTTTACTAACGTTACTTGTAAACCATAGATCCTGTATATAAATTAACATAATGGCAATAGAGTGACATAAACAACTAGCGAAATTACAATTACACCATCTCACACTGTCCACACACTATCCACTTCCACACATTGTCAACTCTGTCCACCTCCACAGTGCCCCCCATTGTCCACCACCTTCAGACAGTCTGTCCACCAGCATAATGTCCAACCCCACATTGTCAACCATATCCACATTGAACCCCATTGTCCACCACCTCCATGTAGTCTGTCCACCTCCACAATTTCCAGCCCCACTCTGGCCCCATTGTCCAACTTCACATTGGCTCCCGCTGTCCATCTCAACTTTGGCCCCCATTGTACATGTTCACATTTTAGCCATTGTCCACCACCTCCACACTGTCCATCATCACCACACAGTCAGTCTGTCTCCACATGTCACCACGAGAAATAATTAATCTAGAGGCGCACACACATAATATCCCTAAATATGGCATAACCTTACCATAAATATAGGGTGCCTGATCATTAAATCAATATATAACTCAAAAAGAAAAAAGCCAGTATCTTAACTAAGGCAATCAGCCAAGAGTAAATCAGTAGACCAATATAGTATAAAAGTAAAAAAGGTTTATTAATATCTGTGCAAAAGTATAAATGACCCCCCCATGACTGGACAAAGAAAAGGACCCCCCCCCCAAGTACCACCTCAGTGTATACCTATATCTAGTCCACTCCAGCACTAATGAACAGTAAATACACAGTAATATAACTCTAAACAAAAATACACCACAAATGATAAAAAAAAAAATACTGTAGAAATATGTTATGCTGTATATCATTTGAGGTGTATTTTTGTTTAGGGTTATAGTAATGCGTATTCACTATTAGTGTTGGCCTAGATATAGGTATACTGAGGTGGTACTTGGGGAATGGGGGTCCTTTTCTTTGTCCAGTCATGGGGGGGGGGGTCATATGTACTTGTGTAGATATTAACCCCTTAACGACCCTTGACGGTCATAGCACGTCATGGGTTGTTTTGCGTTAACAACCCACGACGTGCCAGGACCATCATAGAATTCTGGGCTCCCCGCACGGCTGCAGGACGAAGGCACAAGCCGGCACCAGGCTGAAGCACAGGCATCTGTTATTAAAAAAAAAAAAAAAAAAAAAAAAAAAAAGTCTGCGCCCTCTTAGGCACATGTTTTACTTAAAATACACAGGGCAGTTGGAGGTGGACATGACTGGGTCACTGCTGGGTGCCCCAGAAAATTGGGCACCCTAGGCCAGTGCCTAGTTGGCCTATTGATAAATCTGGCCCTGACTTCTATATAAATCATTGGTTAGGCCTCATCTAGAATTTGTGCAGGAATGTGCAACAAAACTAATAAAGGGATTGGAGGATCTGAGTTATAAAGAGAGACTAGCCAAACTGGGTTTGTTTACATTAGAGAAGAGATGTTTAACCCCTTAAGGACCATTGACATGGCAGGACCGTCACGCTGGTCCTGCACTTAAGGACCATTGACAGTCCTGGCACGTCAAGGGTTAACTCTCCCATCGCTGCCGCTGTGCGCAATGGGAGAGACGCGGGCTGCCTGTTACTAGGTGCTCTGATATCGGAGCATCTAGTTTCAGCCAATGCCCGCATTGTTGATACATGCAATTCGCTAAAATAGAGAATCACATGTATTTCCCCGCATATGACAGAAGCAGTGTTTTCAAAACACTGCTTCTGTCATATATCTCTGTCTCTCTCCTCCTCAGACACAAATCTGAGGAGAAGAGAGATAGAGAGATCGTTGCAAAAGAGATACAGTGTTCCAGTCCGTGTTGCAGGCTGGCAACAAAGTTAAAAAAAAAAGAAATTAAGCTTTTTTTTTCCCAATTGATCACTATAATACATCAGTTGTTCCCCCCACCTTGATCACTCAGTTTAGTGATCAAGTGCTGCAGATCAGCTTCTGCTGATCTGTGGTTTTTTTGAAAAAAAAAATCTCTTTTTTTTTTTTTTTTTTTTTTTTTTTTTTTTTAAATAAAAATTGATTTACTTTTTAATTTTTAGGTAGTTTAATAGGTTAGTTAGGTCACTTTACGATTTAGGGTTAGAGTTAGGCACAGAAGAAAAACAAAATAAAAATATAGTTTTATTGTAGGAATAGTGACTGTTAGGGTTAAGTTAGGTAGGATTAGGGTTGACGTGGGTTAGTGTAAGGTTTAGGGAAAGGTTTAGGGTTAGAGTTAGGCACTGAAACCCCTCTAAAAAACAAACAAACAAAAAAAAATATATATTTACGTAGGAATAGGGACTTGGGTGGGTGGGTAGCTATTTAGAAAAAATTAGGGTAGGTAGTTTAAGATGCAGCGTTTATACTCTGCTGAAGAGACATACGCCTTTTTGGCTTCTGATTCAGAATCCACGGACACTGCCTGTGATTTTGATCTCTCACAGTTTACAGAGAGCTACAGTGATACCTCAAGTGATCTTACTGGGCCATCTTCTAAGAAGAGGCGTACTGCCCCAAGAGTTGCCCTAGACGCAGCCCCAAGACGATATGCACCAGAAGCAGCCAAAAAAAATGCCCCAGTAGCAGCCCCAAGGCGACATGCCCCAGTAGCAGCCCCAAGGCGACATGCCCCAGCAGCAGCCCCAAGACATGCTCAAAGACCTGCCACAAGGCCTGCCCATCATCCAGAGTCAACGGAATGGGTACCACCAGTGGGATTTAGTCCAGCAATACCCGATTTCACAGGCAGCCCAGGAATAAATATAGATGTGGCTGGTTTAAACCAGGAGCAGTTTTTTAATTTAATTTTGGGGGAGATTGTAGCACAAACAAATATTTATGCAGCCCAATACATTGCAGCCAATCCCACACGCTATGTTTCCAAGCAGCAATCCTGGTACCCCACAGATGTTGCTGAATTCAAGATATTCTGGGCCCTAACTATGGCTATGGGGATAATTAAAAAGCCAAGCATCAAGTCATTCTGGATTAAAAATCCTGTATGCGTTACCCCCATTTTCGGCCAAAAAATGAGCAGGAGACTCTATGAAATGCTTTTGCGTTTCATGCATTTCAATGATAACACCCTGTGCCTCCCCAAAGATCACCGCCAGTATGACAGGCTGTATAAAATTCGCCCCCTTAGAACTCATTTGCAAAAAAAAATTTCTGAAAACTATACCCCCCAAAAACAAATATCTGTTGATGAGTCCTTAATGAAATATAAGGGAAGGTTGGGCTTTAAACAATATATCCCCTCCAAGCGCTCCAAGTTTGGCTTCAAATTTTATAAGTTGTGCGAAAGCGCCACAGGATACACTTATGCTTTTCGCATTTACGAGGATAAGGACAGTCAGCTTGATCCTCCTGGATGCTCTGAATATCTGGGAACCAACAGCAAAATTGTTTGGGATCACATTTCCCCCTATTAAATAAAGGATACCAATTATTTGTAGATAACTATTACACAAGTCCCCTTTTATTCAAATCACTTTTTTATTTTGACACTGTGGCCTGTGGCACTGTTAGGAGAAATTATAAGGAGATGCCCTTATGATCATCTGCAAGCTATAAAAGGGAACGTCCTTAGCTTTGTGCCAAGAGGAGCTGCTGGCAGTGAAGTTTAGAGACAAAAAGGACGTGTACATGCTGACAACTATGCATGACGAGGAAACTGTGCCAGTCTCTGTCCGTGGCGCTGTCCTCAGGAAACCAGTCTGCATCAGAGACTACAATAAACACATGGGGGGTGTTGATCTTTGTGATCAACTCATGCAGCCTTACCAAACCATGAGGGTCTGGTATAAGAAGGTTGCTATTTTCCTGATGCAGACTGCAGTTTATAATTCCTATATAATTTTTAAACTGGCAAACCCCACTCAAAAAATCACTTTTTTACAATTCCAAATGCATGTAATTTCCAGTTTTTCGTTTGAAGGGGCAACAGCAGTTTTACATCAGAGACCCTGTTTAGGACACTTTTCATTTAAAATCCCCCCAACCCTCCGAAAGAGTAACCCACAGAAATGCTGCAGGGTGTGCTACGCCAATGGCAAACAGACAGAAACCACCTTCTACTGTCCTGATTGCCCTACAAAACCTGGGCTCTGCATTGCTGACTGTTTCAAACAGTATCACTTACATGCAATGCAGTAATTCTGTAATTTAATTATTTGGCCACACATTCCCCCTGAAATATCCTATTTTTTTTTTTTCTCCAAAACACATCCCTCCTTAGATCTAGCACTATGAAAATATAATGGGAACAACCCTGTTTTTTCCATGTCTGAAAATGGAAACGTGCATGTTCTCAACTGAACCCAGTAAATCCCCCAAACCCTGACAAACCTATGCATATGGGGCATTGCTGTACTCAGAAGATGTAGTTGAATTGTGGACAATGCATTTTTGCAAATCTCCGAATATCCTGTGCATGAAATCCACAGCAACACTCAAATACAGGTGTGAAAATACAGAGTTTTCTTTTTCTTTTCTGCAGGTTTTGGGAGGGATTGGTGGTAAAATGACTGAGAAAAACTTATCAAAATGCACCGAGACTAAAACCCAGGGTTGTATTCCTTACTAAAAAATCTATTTTGGGGGTAAAATATTAATTGCAACATTGCTTAACACCCCAAATAATACAAAAGGCACCAGTTAAGCGAGCTGTAAAAATGCCGCGTCTGACACTGGAACACGCTTGTTACCAATTGGGCCCAGTAGATTCCTCATCCCCTGACAAACCTATGCATATGGGGTATTGCTATACTCAGAAAAAGCAACTGAACATTAATCAATGCAGGTTTTTAAATGTTGACCTATCCTATGCTTGAAATCCACATCAACATTGAACCCAAGTGTGAAAAACGCTGAATGTTTAATTTAAGTAAAGTTTTACAAGGGATTGGTGGTAAAATGGCTGCGTAAACATATTTGAAAACATGCCTAAAATGAAAGCCTGGGTTGTGTACTTTCCAAAAAATATACACTTTTGGGGGGAAATCTTAGTGGAGCACTGTTACACAGCCCCAAATGAGACATGGCACCAGTGATGCAAGCTGTGAAAATTCAAAGTGTGAAACTGGAAATGTACATGTTCCAATTTGGGCCCGATATATTATTTTATTGAGGTTTGAGAAAGCAGTTGAATGCCGCGCAACGCGTAGCCATTTTAGAATTTGTACAACATCGATGTTGTGTAAAAGGCTATTGGTTAGCCTGAAGTTGTGGGCGGACCGGGGTATACTTCTTATACCTCGGTTGGCTGCTCTCAGTTACATCGCGAGATTTTGGAAAGGTCTCGCGGTGTTGTGACGTATCAGGCAAGTTTCAGTTTCAGTATCAGCAGCAGTTCAAGTTTCCGGGTCGGCGTCTGCTACTACCTTATAATTCCCTACTGAAGCACGGTAATCCCTCTTTGACCACTTAACTTGGGATAAACTGTTTACCACAGATTCACGGTGCGGGTATCGGTTACCGTTTTCCGGCCCGCTCGTGGGCTGCAGTTTGGGTCTCTCTTATGCTGGGCTTCTATATGTTACCTCTAGATATGTTGCTGAATGCGTTTCATGAACCACCCCTTCCTTCTCAGCGTGTTGCGATATATTTGAGGCATACTAGTAACACATCAAGTGCAAATAGTTCTGCCATATTGTAGGCTCTATTGGGGTTTTCTATTCTCTGCTTATTCATTTCACAGGGGACAATGTATACAGGGCAGGGTCCTTTTCATCTGACAAATAGAAGGGACAGTCTCCCACTATGAGTAGGAGGTTAGGGAATATTTGCAGCAACATAACTAATTGGGAGAGCAGTAAGGTGTTACAGGCAATACAGTTAGGGAATATCTACATACCCTTTGGTTTAACAATTAAGGGTACTGGTATCACTGAGGAATTACAGTTTAACTTTGTATATGCATTTGATTGTTGTGTCAGAGGGAATCAGAGAAATACCCATTTGATCTCTACACAGGGTAGGAGGTCCATTTATAAGTGGGATGGGAACTTTTCTCCTAGCAACTATGGGTCCCCTTTTTTTTTTTTTTTTTTTTTTTTTTTCTCCAGGGTACAGTCCTTTATAGTTATGTATCTGCAAATGTGTCTTTGTATTTCAGAGGCCAATGTCTGCACTATGGCCCATCCAGCGTTATTAGGAGGTGTTAATTCCCCTTTGTCACTCTGGACAGGCCTCCAACGCGTTGCAATTTCTTGTATGGGGAATTTAGTGCCATAGGTTAAATAGTTCTAAGAATTTATGGTTGTTATGCAGGGGGATGACACCTACAAGACAAGACAGCGGTTATGTCATGTGTTAGTTATAGAAGCTATCTACTATTATAGGTGTATCAGAAGAATCTTTTATCTTTGAATAAAGTATACATTGCGTTACAGCTGTAATCATTATTGTATAGATGAGTGTAGAGCAATACAGAGTGATTCAAGGTCTTACTGGAAGTATAGGGAGGAAGGTTATTAGGGAGGCCGGTTCTGTTAACGTTCAGTCATCACTCAGGTTCATTCTTTACAGTCTAGAATCGTGGGGTTTTGGCTTCCGACTTGGAGGTGAAATCACCTCACACTTCAGACTGCAAGTACTGGGTTTTTCATATCGGAATCTTCACACAAGGTTGGAAGAACTTTTTTTTTTTCTCTACTAAGATTAGGTAGGATAGGTTTTTTATTTTTCTGAAGTCTGTCGGTCCCTGTCTTTTAGGGTAGGTATGGAGGAGTAGTCTAGTACCCCGGGAAATCTCGTACATTTCCCCTCAGCCCAACGCATAGTTAGCATACCTCCTCCTGCTCTCGTTTAGGTAGGGCGTAACGGACATCCAGGTTTTCTTTGGAGTTAGATAACACCGCCAGTTACATTTCCCGCCTACCGCGTAGGCAATCGCCCCTCGGTCCAAATCATAGGTAGTTCTGGATGGTGTTTATATTTGAGGGCCTCACCTTCCCCATATATATAGCTCAGTTAGGTGCTTCTTCATCTATCCTTTTCTCTAGTCAGTCAGGCATTCAGGTCACCGACAGCAAATGAGTAATGCCCATTCGCTTATTTGCACATTATCTTTGCAGGTTATAGGATCAAGCATGTCGGTCACTTCGGATCGTTCAGCTATGTCAGAAATGCAGGACACACCTGGGCCAGCGTCTAACCTTTCATCCCCTAATTTATATAGCTCCTGGACTGTGGCCAGGAATTACAGTGTAGGGGCATTCCTTACCCTGCTACGGCTAGGAAAGCTGAATTGTTCAAGCTCCTATTTTCCCCTACTTTGACACCAAGACCTAGCACTAGTCATAGTCCAGCTCCTTCAATATCTCAATCCACTTCTGATTTGGCTGATTTACAGGCTTCAGTAGCCACTCTGGCAGAATCGGTAGCCTCTATACATGCCCGGCTGGATGAATTGGGTAATCCACCTTCAGGTCAGCAGGTGGCTCAGATGGTTTGTCCAGGTATTCCTCCCAGTCCAGCTAGCGCAGTGATAGGTAACTCTGTTCCTGCCATTTCACCAGCCCATTTTATTCCTAACCATTTGAGGAAGGATATTATTGAGGGCAAGGATGTAAATCTGGTATCCCTTTTGATATCCTCCCATGACAGCATTGAAAACAAGGCCTTTTCTTGTGATCAGGTTTCTGTGGTTCTAAAAACTAAAGATCCTAGATTGGGGAAGAAATTGTCTGTTACAGAGTTTGTTTTAGCCTTTAGTCTATACCGGGATGTCATTTGTTCTGTTCGCTCCGAGTGCAGGGAGGAGTTGGACCATTATTTGTACAGGGTGGTAGAGCTCGGGCATAAGTACGGTGGTTACAATTTTTATGACTACCACAAGTCCTTCTCAGCCAAAGCAGCGGCCGCACTTGCACAATTTAATATTACATTGGACTGGAGCCAGCTGGACATGGAACTTTTTTGCTGTCACTTTGCCGGTCTTCGTGCTCCAGTATGCTCCAGGTGCCAATCAACTGAACATTCCACTAACTTGCGCCTGGGACTATCTAATTCACCAGCTCTTCAATCCTTGCCGGACAATCAGGGTGAGGGTCAGTCCGCTTCTCCCTCCGCCCCTAGGTTTGATCGGTTGGGGAGACCTATAGTATTCTTTGGCAAGTCTCAAATCTGCAACAATTATAATTATACGGGTTGTGGTTTTAGTGCTTGCAGATTGGTTCATTTATGTTCTCTGTGCAAAAGGGCTCACCCTCGTTCTATTTGTCCCCGGAGATTATTCCCAAAACAATGACTAGACGGGGTGAATATTGCAAACCTCAAGACTTATCTAAAATCTCACCCCTCGTCAGGCTTGATGAATTTTTTGATTCAGGGGTTCATGGAGGGTTTTCACTCCGGTCTTGTCACTTTACCTAGTGGCACTCTGGAATGTGAGAATTTACTGTCATCCCTGCAAGAACCTGAGGTGGTTGATGATTTGATCAGGATTGAAGTTTCCAAGGGGTATATTATCGGGCCTTTTGATCCCCCTCCCCTTTCTCCCATTGGCGTATTAATCCGATAGGAGTGGCGCACAGTAAATCCTCAAATAAACCCCGTTTGATTTATGATTTGTCAGCACCTCATTCAATAGCCATTCCTAGCCTTAATTCACTTATTCCCTCGGAAGAATTTTCTCTACATTATTCCACAGTAGATGATGCTATCCAGCTGATCATTCAGACAGGGAAAGGTTCCTGGTTAAGCAAAGCCGATATTGCTGACGCATTTAAACTTTTACCGTTACATCCATCACTGTGGAATCTGCATGGGATCAAGTGGCGCGGATTGTACTATTTCTCGACACGTCTGACTTTTGGGGCCAAGAGCAGCCCTAAGTTGTTTGATATCTTTGCAGATACATTAGGTTGGATTCTACTAAACCATCATCATTGTCACCATGTTATCCATTACCTGGATGACTTTCTTATCATAGAACCCTCCCACACGAGACCGATTGGCCCAGGGGAAATCTCAGCTCTGTTTTCTAATCTGAATATTCCATTATCTCAGGGTAAATCCAGTGGGCCTACCACCAAGCTCTGTTTCTTGGGTATTCAGTTAGATACCGTGAGCATGGAGGCCAGTTTACCAGAGGGGAAACTTTGGCTAATTCAAAATATGATTGCAGAATTTGCTGCCAAGGATTCCTGTCAGAGAGTAGAGTTACAGTCACTTTTGGGTACATTGAATTTTGCCATGAGGATTATTCCTCAAGGTCATTCTTTTATATCTCATTTATTGTCTCTGCTCTCTGGGGACCCTCAGGAAGGGAATTCAGTACTACTTGATGAAGTCACTAAGTTGGATTTGGAGATGTGGGCTCGATTCCTTAGGTGTTGGAATGGTCGCTCCATGTTCATACCCAGAGTAACGGCTAGGTCTCCTACAGTTGTCACTCATGCGACCATTTCTGGTGGGTTTGCAGCTATTTATGGCAATCATTGGTTAGCAAAGGCCTGGCCTCCAAAAATAAGTAGGTCCCCCGATTTCAAAAACTCACCAGGTCTTTTTGAACTTATACCGATCGTGGCTGCCGCTACGGTGTGGGGTAAGTTCTGGATTGGGAAAACAGTCAGATTTAAGATTGATAACGAGATCACGGTAGCATTAATTTATAAAGGCCGGTCCACCTCTCCCCTGATAATGTCCTTTATGAGGAAATTGGTTTGGTTATCTTTGTATTTCAAATTCAACATTATTGGGGAACACTCGTCAGGGAATTCAAATACTTTAGCTAAAGTATTATCTTGTTTGAAATTTCAGGAATTCCACCAGCTACACCCCTCTGCAGATCCCTTTCCAGAATCGTGCCTGGAGTTAGAATCCATGAAGATGGATTAAATATCTATTTACAAGGGGCGAAGGCTCTTATGCATCAGGTTCTGGCGGCTAGTACAAGAAGAAGCTATGCCAGAGCTTGGTCTTTGTTTCTAAAATTCGTCTATAACCTTAGGCCCTATAATTCTGTCGACATTAACACAATTTTGGCTTTCTTATCTTATTGCCATTTTTCATTACATTTGACATTTAACGCCATTAAACTATATATAGTGGGTATTCAGCACTTTTTAGTTATGTTGGATAGTCAGTATCAGTCGCTTTTCGTGAGGCACCCTATTAAATTAGCCTTGAGGGGTATCAGGAAATCCCAGCAACATAAAGCGTCACCCAGATTACCTATTGATGGGACTCTCTTTCGGGTCATGTGCCAGTTCCTGCATGCTAAACCTTTTTCTACAGAGATTAACAATACGTTGTTGGCTGCCATTTTTCTGGCTTTTTATGGTTTCATGAGGCCAGGAGAAATCACTGTGGCTAGGAATTCAGATAAACTATTGCCGACTTGGTTCGTTTTTCCTGACCATTACGTTTTATTTTTGGCATCTTCAAAAACCAATCAAGTTGGCCCCCCTACCAAAATCTATTTCTACCCCTCCTTCAACGCTTGGTGCCCGGTAGCTTACTTAGACGCTTACTTAATTACTCTTCAAGACCAAGCTAGGGACAGCCCCTTGTTACCCATACTAGGGTTACCATTAACTACGGCCACCTTTATTAAATACGTTAGATTACGCAGCAGGGAGCACACCTCAGCCGCATTTTACATAAGGTAGGTCCGCCCACAAGTAGAAGGCTATTGGTTAGCCTGAAGTTGTGGGCGGACCGGGGTATACTTCTTATACCTCGGTCGGCTGCTCTCAGTTACATCGCGAGATTTTGGAATTCCTCCCTTAGGCAGTCCCCCCCCCCCCCTCCTTTTTTTTTTTTTTTTTTTTTCTCCTCTTCCCATGGGCCCTCTCTTAGGCCTATATTTACGCGGCAGGGAGCACACCTCAGCCGCATTTTACATAAGGTAGGTCCGCCCACAATTATTTTGTACGTTTGGAATTAATATTTTTTGAAAGACTAGACGGTGTGGAGGTCCTGTTGCGTGTGGAGTGTGACACCGAACGAGGACGGTGAGACTTCTTTATAAGCTCGATGGTCAGCTCAGAATATCCCCTGTAGCTGACACTGGATAAATGTGAGTACATCTACAGTTATTTACTTTCACAAAGAGAGTCTTGCTGTATTACACTATTGGGCGCCATCTCTGTGTTTTTGTTTTTGGAGATTTCTGTACCACTTGGAAGGAGTGTGAGGAGTATTGGCAGACTGAGAATCATCAAAAGTGTACCTGTGACTGGGACAGGTTTAAACTAGGGCTGCAACTAACGATTATTTTGATAATCGATTAGTTGGCCGATTATTTTTTCGATTAATCGGATAAAAAAACAAATATGCTAATTTTTCATTATTTAAACTGATTTAATGTTAAAAACAAACAGCAGAATAAAAAAACTTTACACATTAATATGTGTCATTATTATTTTACTATGGGGTCTATGAGGTTTCTCTGCCCCCCTTGTGCCTCTTTCTCCCCCATGTACTTCTCTCTCTCTGCCCCCCTTGTGCCTCTTTCTCCCCCATGTGCTTCTCTCTGTCCCCCATGTGCCTCTTTTCTCCCCCATGTGCTTCTCTCTGTCCTCATTGTGCCTCTTTTGTCCCCCATGTGCTTCTCTCTGTCCTCATTGTGCCTCTTTTCTCCCCCATGTGCTTCTCTCTGTCCTCCTTGTGCCTCTTTTTCCCCCATGTGCTTCTCTCTGTCCCCCATGTGCCTCTTTCTCCCCCATGTGCTTCTCTCTGTCCCCCATGTGCCTCTTTCTCCCCCATGTGCTTCTCTCTGTCCCCCATGTGCCTCTTTCTCCCCCATGTGCTTCTCTCTGTCCCCCATGTGCCTCTTTCTCCCCCATGTGCTTCTCTCTGTCCTCCTTGTGCCTCTTTCTCCCCCATGTGCTTCTCTCTGTCCTCCTTGTGCCTCTTTCTCCCCCATGTGCTTCTCTCTGTCCTCATTGTGCCTCTTTTCTCCCCCATGTGCTTCTCTCTGTCCCCCATGTGCCTCTTTCTCCCCCATGTGCTTCTCTCTGTCCCCCATGTGCCTCTTTCTCCCCCATGTGCTTCTCTCTGTCCTCCTTGTGCCTCTTTCTCCCCCATGTGCTTCTCTCTGTCCTCATTGTGCCTCTTTTCTCCCCCATGTGCTTCTCTCTGTCCTCATTGTGCCTCTTTTCTCCCCCATGTGCTTCTCTCTGTCCTCCTTGTGCCTCTTTTTCCCCCATGTGCTTCTCTCTGTCCCCCATGTGCCTCTTTCTCCCCCATGTGCTTCTCTCTGTCCCCCATGTGCCTCTTTCTCCCCCATGTGCTTCTCTCTGTCCTCCTTGTGCCTCTTTCTCCTCCTTGTGCCTCTTTCTCCCCCATGTGCTTCTCTCTGTCCTCATTGTGCCTCTTTTCTCCCCCATGTGCTTCTCTCTGTCCTCATTGTGCCTCTTTTCTCCCCCATGTGCTTCTCTCTGTCCTCCTTGTGCCTCTTTCTCCCCCATGTGCTTCTCTCTGTCCTCCTTGTGCCTCTTTTTCCCCCATGTGCTTCTCTCTGTCCTCCTTGTGCCTCTTTTCTCCCCCATGTGCTTCTCTCTGTCCTCATTGTGCCTCTTTTCTCCCCCATGTGCTTCTCTCTGTCCTCCTTGTGCCTCTTTCTCCCCCATGTGCTTCTCTCTGTCCTCCTTGTGCCTCTTTTTCTCTCCCCTCCCTTGTGCCTCACTTTCTTCCCCCATGTATGTCTCTCTCTCCCGTACCTCTTTTTCACTCTTTCCCGCACTGATGACATCCGGAGCGCAACCACGCCAAACGCGTAGACGCCGCATGGAGCGTGCAGGGGTTTTCCTCCTCTGTCTGGGCGCCAGTTTTAAACTGGCCTCAGAACAGAGGAAGAAAATACCGGCACGTTCCACGCGGCGTCTCCGCGTTTGGCGTGGTTGCGCTCCGGTTGTCAACAGTGCGGGCAGTAAGAAGACAGCAGCATCCGGCAGAGATTAAGGCGTTCAGCCTTTCAGAACATATGGCGGCTGGGGGGCTGCTGGGCGGCACAACTAATCGCTGCACAACTAATCGATAATGAGAATCGTTGGCAACGATTCTCATTATCGATTTTTATCGATTTTATCGATTAGTTGTTGCAGCCCTAGTTTAAACCCAGCCTTCTAAATTGCTGTTTACCATATATTTGTTTAGCAGCCATTATATTTGTGAGTACCCACGTGTGGGGTGTTCTCGGTGGTGGTAATATATACCTTGGTTCATTGCACTAGGGTGCTCCCTATTGCTTCTCTTTTCTTCATTTTCAGATACCTATCTAGCACAGAACAATACTGAGAATTATGATAGATGGCTTCAATGCAGATAGGTTGTTGATCCAGGGAACTATCTGACTGCCATCTGGACTCAGGAAGGAATTATTTACCCATTTGGGGCTAAATTGGAAATGGCTTCAGTGTTTTTTTTGCCCTTCTCTGGATCAATAGGGGTGTTTTGGCATGGACTGGACTTGATTGATGTATGTCTTTTTTTCAGCCTCATCAACTATGTTACTATGTTACAATGCTTTGGTTGCCCCACAGGCTCTAAAAGGGTTAAAGGGTCAGTAAACCTTTTTTAATGACAAAAACATAGTTGGATGCCTTTTCCTTACAAGTCACAAAAGTGTATTCCCAGTGCTGGGAAATGCATGTTTACAGAATTATTACATTTTTAACCTTTTTTTATCATTAACAATGCCCACTAGTGCCTACAATTCAATTATTTATTCTCTTGCATTCTGTGGGAGATGTGAGTCACTGACAAACAGTTCTCCAGAGCATGTGATGGACATTGTTGAGGATTTCCTGTCAGTTAGAATTTTCAGGAAGTATTCACTCTGTCAATTCCTGACAGTTATCACTTTTGAATACAAAAACTGTCAGCAGTGGGAGTACGCTTGTTACCCCTTAGCAGGTAAAGCCCTATAACATATCGATTTTCATAAAAATGGTTTATTGCTCCTTTAAACGGTTAAAGACAATTTAAGGTGTGGTCTATCACTGAACATCCTATAATATAAAAGGCCAGATGCATGTTTGTCCGATGTAGTCATGTGCAGTAGAGACTGCCCGAACTCAGGCAGTCATGCGCAGTAGACACTGCCCAAACCCACAGAATGCTGGGAAGTGTAGTGCTGCTTTTGTGCAGTCTCTACTGCGCTGGCCTTATATATTATAGGATACGCCTGTGTACACTGGCTTTTACACTAATATTCAATAATGTAATGAACTGTACCCAGCAAATTCTTTACTTTGAAAGAAACATTTTGTCATTGCCTGATCAGTTCTCTCAGCAAGTTCTTTGTTTTTTTTGTTTTTTTTGGCAAAACACACTGATCATTATTTTCATCCACTTCCTAGTATCTTTTGAAAAAATACAATTGATTAAATAGATCAAAAAGAAAATTAAAGGGAATTTTTCACAAAGTAATACATTGACCAGTTTGAACTCAACCTTTAGTATTATAATATACCTTTTGGTATCCCAGTTATAAAGTTGCTTTCTTATTCAACATTATTAACCCTTTGAGTGCCAAAGGCAAGTACAGCATATTGCACAACAATGCAGTTAAAATCCTCCTGGTGTTCAGAGGGTTAAATGCACCTGTGCTGTTTATGATGATGAGTCATTGCCTGCCAGTTCCATTTAAAGAACAATATTTTAATCCTTTCAGTGCCAGAGGGGGTGTGAAATGCATTGCGAAGAAAGGCATTTCACACACCCTCTGGCACTCAAAGGGTTAAAAGTCAGAGATGCAGGAATGCATTGGGGGAGATGCATGCACTAAGAGGAGATAAAATCTCCTATGTTATTCTGTGGAGTCTATGCACTAATATCGAGAATACACAAGGCAGGTGTGAAAAAATTCTGTAAAGTACCCTTTCAAAAATAGACATGTTACTAGTTCATATTCATCAAAGGGGATGTGAAATGCATTGTGCCTCTAGCACTCAAAGGGTTAAAATGAAATCCAAACGAATTGGAAAGATTATCACATTGGAGACATTACCTCCTCTTTATCACACTTTTAGCACACCTTTGTGCATCTCCCGTCAAGTCTTTCATTAAATCCTGTGTTTAGATTGAGGTAGTACATAGCTGGTAGACAGGCTCAGTACATAAATATGTGTTAATTTACAGTGGAATTATATTACTACATCCCCCTACTGCAGCTCCAGTTAATCTTCATAGTATTTGGGCCATGGAGAGTGTTATTTCAATACTGTCCGAGTTGTAGTTCAAGAGTAATTGAATGATTAAGTATCCCCCTCCTGCCCCTTTTACAGATATAACACTGCTTACCTCAGAGCAGCAAGACTGTCGCAGAGAGTGACAATCTTCAGTGAGCATATGGAAAAACCTGTCAAGGGGGCAGGGTTTTCGTTATATTCACAGTAAGAAGATTGTCCCTTGCTGTGAGCTGTCTGGTCCCAGGACCAGATTCCATACCTGAGGGGATGTGGCTTACACTAGGTAAAAGGGGTGGGAGGGGGATACTTTATCATTCAATTACTCTTGAACTACAACTCTGACAGAAGTGAAATAACACTCTCCGTGGCCCAAATACTATGAAGATTAATTGGAGCTGCTGTTTTTGTGAAACATTACTATAACTTTAAGACCAGAAAATCTTAATGGTGCATATGGTTTTGCTCTTTGTGCCTTGGTTCAAGTGACAATATTTTCAGTTAGTCCTGGATGTCTTTTCCATGGATGTGCACATGCGAGTTGTTAGGAGTATTTTTTTATTTAAGGAGACAGAGTGCATGAACCTTCTTATCCCTTTAAGGACCAGAGTAGGGTGCAACACATTACCATGTTCCATGGGTGGAGTTTATATCCTGTGATCTTTCTAAAAACTGTCATGTCTTCCTCCATGGACATGACATTGAGGAATGATTGAAAATGTCATCTCTTGAACAAGTGCCCAAGGGGCTATTAGAATTATCTGGCCACAGTAAGTTAAGTGGGTGTAATTATTAATAGGAGGTATTTGCTAGTATATATTTTGTCCACAAACATTATTTCAACTTATTTTCATTTTTCTCTTACAGGTTTCGAGATTAATGGTCCAGTTGCAATAGGAATATCACGCTGGAAGCCTCCATATGTTCATAATGAGACATACCTTCCCTTTGACCACAAACAGCACAATTCTGAGATTCCAGAAAAACCAGTACCTTGCTCGTTCTTATCGCAAATGGATTTATCAGCATCTTTATCTTGTCCAACCTCTCTGTCAATTATCCCAACACTATCCCGGAGCAGCAGTCAGGACACATTAAGCCCAGACTCTGAGGTCAACCAGGGTGAGAATTTTTACTGTTTTCATTTTTTATTCAAGAAATTGCCGAAGGTGAAGTCAATAGAAACATATATTGGTGTGTCATTTGAACTGATTTTACATGGGTGAGCAACCTGTTGCATTCCAGCTGTTGTTGGCCTACAATTTACCTCATCCTCAGCTGGTGAGCTGATGTTGTACTCTAGGTCGTAGGTTGCTCACCCCCCGGGTTAACGTCTTGGGTACTACAGGTGTCTCCATGTATTATATGGTTGATTCCTCTCTATCACACAAAGGGTTAACTTTAGTAGATGTTGAAATTAGAAAGCTCCAGGCATTTCAACACAAGCGTTTATTTAATTATATTGTAAACATTGATTATGGAGAAAAAATATATATATCTATATATATTTCATGGATATTCCTGCTCGTTAGAACAGGGCAATGCATAGTTCCACAGTTATTACAGTGTAACCCTCTGAATGCCAGAGGAGTATGCATAGTGAAGCAATGCATTGCACACACCTCTTGTACTCAAATGGTTATTTTTTATATTAATCGTGCCATCTGGTGTACACTTGCTAACATCCTATATAATAATTCACTAGGATGTTTGTCAGAAGCCATCATGCACAGTAGAGACTGTGTGCGCTGCATGCGCAGTACAGAGTGCACAAATGCTCCACGGCTGATACGGAGCAGGGAGCTCTGAATTCGGACCGGAGTCCTCTCTATGCACCTTCGTGGGATCGCTTGGCCTTTTAAACTTGTTTTAAAATAATTTGATTTCCTCCCCAGGCAGTCACATTGTGGAGCATCACAAGCCGTTCGTATTACTGTGTCTCAAGCCTTCCAACAGAAAACCTCCAACATCATACTTAACTCTTTGGGTGCCAGAGAGAGGTAACCAATGCATTGCAACACAGTGCATTGGATACCTTTGTAGCACATATAGGGTTAAAACTAGATTTCTGCAACAAAATAGATATTATCCACATCTTTTGAACAACATGAGGTCATATAAATAAGCTATGTTATCTTGTCGGTAGGCTCATAACCAATAAACCTTTTAATAACAAGCAAATAAAATAAGGGGTGGGGATTAAATTTAAAAATGGGGAAAAATATCACTAATAAGATTACTCAGTTGGTTAATGCACCAGTTGTTGAACCTGTGCAGATGTCGGTGTTGTAGATTCTAGGCCTGTCATTAAAGGGGGAAAAAACAAAAAAACAATGATTGCAGAATCTAGGGACAGGCACCAAATCCAGGGATTGTTTCTAGAAATGCAAACAGATGTGCATGTGTCTTACACTTGCAGCTCATCTGAATCCAAAGGGAAATGTGAGTCACTGACTACATTTCTCCATGGAATGTGACAGTTTGAACAGCAATATCTTTTGAATAGAGACAATGCAAGAATTGGGGATGTCCTTGTTTCACTCAGCAGGAAATTCCTGCAATACATGTTTTTTTCATAGTAAAAATTTGTTGATCACTTTATTATAAAGTCTATAATGCTGTGCAGTTGAGAGTTAATCATTGCTGCTGCGCCATTGTAGTTAAATGAACCTTAGACAGTCACTTGAAATTCAACACCTTGCTCCATGGGTTGGTAATGTATTCTTATTATTGAAGATATCGAGTTTACTTTCTACTCAGCTGGTGCTTGCGATACTCTATCTAGTTAAAGGGAATCTATTACAGAAAATAAATTGCACCATTAATTCATGTGTAGTGTTAAGCAGGGTAATGTGTTTTGAAAACCGTTCCAGGCCTCTGTTTTTCATATCATATTTTTCTGTTCACTCCTTGGATGCTATATATATATATATATATATATATATATAGAAACATAGAAACATAGAATTTGACGGCAGATAAGAACCATTCGGCCCATCTAGTCTGCCCAATTTCCTACTGTGTAAAAAAAAAAAAAAACTCAAACCTTTTTTGGTCCTTGGTCTTTTCTTATGTTAAGGACCGCCTTTATGTCTCTATTGCAATGTAAAGTATTGTTATGAATATGTCTTTAGCAACCATGAGGTTAAATGAAGGTTGTTACGATAGTGTGATATGTGTCTGTCTAAGCAGCTGATTCTCAGCTCCAGTCCTCAGGCCACACCGATATTCTTAATTAAAGGGGAACTTTCACCCTCAAGACACTTAACTTCATTGGATGTACCTTTTAAAGGGATAGTAATGTTTCAAAATAAAAAAAAGCAGCTCCAATTAATCTTCATAGTATTTGGGCCATGGAGAGTGTTATTTCAATACTGTCAGAGTTGTAGTTCAAGAGTAATTGAATGATAAAGTATCCCCCTCCGGCTCCTTTTACTGATGTAACACTACTCACCTCAGAATAGGAGGGTGGTGTCCAGATGGCTTGCAGAGAGGGACAGTCTTCAATTAGCATAACTGAAAAACCTGAAAAGCCTGTCAAGGGGGCAGGGTTTTCCTTATTTCACAGTAAGAAGATCGTTCCTTCTGTGAGCTGTCTGGTTCCAGGGGAGGTGGCTTATACTAGGTAAAAGGGGTGGGAGGGGGATACTTTATCATTCAATTACTCTTGAACTACAACTCTGACAGTATTGAAATAACACTCTCCATGGCCCAAATACTATGAAGATTAATTGGAGTTGCTTTTATTTTGAAACATTACTGTCCCTTAAAATTGTTTATAAATTGTGTATTTTTTCTTTCCAAATCTTAACACTTTATTAAATGTAGCTTTTTAAACATTAAATAGTGACATCACCAGTTCCCGTTCCTGTGGTGCAAGCTGTACTGCACAGCTCTGCTGGACTTCCCCCTCCACTGAAATCTCCTCCCACCTCCCTCCCATCCCAGTTCTCCATAGGAGCAATCACAATTCCATCATTACACTTATGCAAGGGTCTAGAGAATGTTTCTATGATTTCTCCCTTTGTGTTAGGGTCACCACATTTCCAATCTGCCATTCAGGGACATGTGATCACCCTACTAGTGCATAAGTTGCAGATAGTGAGTAAGTTGCCCAAAGTGTATGCTATGCTTATTAATGTAGTAAGGCTATGTGTGTGTGTACAGTAATGTTTTTCTTGATTGAATACTGACAGTCTCAGACTCAGTCTGATTGGCTTTACTGTAATGGTTATTAACTTACACTTAGTCTCAGTGCCAGGACTGAGGACTAAGCCAGAGAGCCAGGAGGAAGTCACTGTCAGTGCTGCCAGCCGTCGGGAGCCACTCAGTCACGGAAGTCAGGACTCGGTCTCTCAGATACTGCAGCATTCACTGTTCATCACTCTTCCAATCCAGCTCTCTCCTCTTTTGTAACAACTTCAGTTTTGTCTTCCTTCCACATCTGCAGCCGCCTCACTGCTCCCAGAGACACTGTCACTCTCACTGTTCACTCGTACTCACTCACATGGCATGCGTGCATCACCGTGCGTACCACTTCACACACACAGACCAGCCAGCCAATGCAAGAGGAAAATTGTGCAAATCATCTCCCTTCATTGGCTGGAGTAGTGATGGTGGTGCGTGCAGCATGAATATGTCGTAGGCTGTGACTGAACTGGCCTGGCAGCACCGTGCAGAACAGGGTTCACACAACAGGGCTGATAGTGGACTCTGTTGATTCTGGGAATCTTTATTGTCCCAGGGAGGTATGATTCTGGACGTGGGACACAGGGCAAAATTTAAGGACAGTCCTGGTCATTCCGGGATGCGTGGTCATCCTACTTTGTGTGCCACAGCAGTATGTAATGCATTGCTTCACAATGTATTGCATACCCCTGTGTCACTCAAAGGGTTAAACCTTATGCATACATTATTTTCCTTTAACCCTTTGAGTGCCAGAAGGGCATCTGCATTGGACACCTATCTGGCACTCCAAGGGTTAACGGGCGACATTTTGGTGTGAGGAAGAAGCAGAGCAATGAGCGGCCCTGTTACATATTGGCTGGCTTAGGGAGGATTATAGGCTGCTCTTGAGATTGAGCGCGCTGACGGCCATTCTAGACGTCATCATCATGGCAGCACTTTCCCTCTTGAAACGCAGCACAAACAGGTAGATTTTATTCTTATAGGGAACAACATTTACATTACTTGGGGTTTTTTAGTATTCTTTGAGGGGGTTTTAATCCAGTTGGGGGGAGTTACATAATTGATTACATAGTTGTGAGGCTGAAAAAAGACATGCGTCCATCAAGTCCAGCCCATTCCAAAAAACACCCCTGCTGAACATGACAGTTCCGCTTTAAGCAAAGGTAAATCAAGTCAAAATGGCAGAGCCACCGATCACCCACCTGTGATCTACCTATGTTATTCTATGCAGCCTATACACCAAGATGTATCCAAACTGAAGGATCTAAAATCATTTACAGATTAGGGAATTTATTTCACTGGAGACATTATCAAAGAAGTAGTAAACCTTTTTTTTTTATGAAAACCTATGAGGGGCAGCATCTGTAAAAACTATATATTTTTATGTTAGCTCCATAAAATATAATCATAAACTTGCTTTTTTAATCCATGTGTTCAAGAGCCATTTGGTTAATTTTGTTTGTGCTGTTTTTAATTTGATTTATTGAGATTAGTACTCACAATGCTTGTATTCAAAAAGTACTGTATCCTAGGCAACAAAGCACTATTACTACTCAACAACTAGAGATTGCAGTGGCATATGTAGTCAGGGACACCTACGATGGACGATGATAGAAGCTCACATGAAGCATATATAAGAGTAGAAAGACATTGTTTATAGATGCTAGCATAAAGTAGAAGGTTTCTAAAGTGGAACTGTTAGTTTGTAACATATAGATGATTTTTCAATCAGCTTTCAAAATGATATATATATATATATATATATATATATATATATATATATATATATATAAGCAATTTTTTTATTTCAGCTTTATTTCTTAGTTTTTCATCATCATCTAGTACAAGCAAGCAGGGAGATCAGTGTGGAATGTTAGTATCTAACTCTATGCAAGCCAGTACTATCTAAAAGGTAAACATTATGTTGCTCCATATCCTATATAATAATTTGCTAGGATGTTTGTCATGATGCAGTCATGCACAGTAGAGACTGCCCGAGTTCGGGTAGTTTCTACTGTGCATGATGGCATTGAGTGAGTGAGGGGATGCAAGACTGAGTCATGTGGAGCAGTGAGGTAGTGGCCTCTTAACCCTTTGAGAGCCAGAGGGGTATGCAACGCATTGCAAAGCAATGCATTGCGTACCCCTCTGGCACTCAAAGGGTTAACATTACCCGGACCTTGGCCCGTGTACACAGGCTTTTACACTAGTTTGTTATAAAGCACACTTGCACTTTAAGTGTATATAACCCAGTTAATTTCTAAGTATTTGTGTTCCTTTCAAAACCTTGCCTGTTGAATGCTCTTACCTTTGTAGTGCCCCATGCCCTCTAGTCGGACAATGTCACTGCATGACAGTCAGCTAGGCAATTAGCAATGACATTTTATTTGTGGTTCACATTGGTTAGATGTCCAAAATCACTGACATACAGTAAATATTATTACTTCCACCAAGAATAAATGGATTATGAAATATATCCGTCAAAGCTAATATTATTGATTTGTGCTTGCCTGTGCATTCTGTACCATCATAGTGCTCTGTACAGTGATCTCTCATACCTTATATCTCCTGGGAAAGTAACAAGCGCACACAACGAAAATGACTTATTAGGAAGAATGTACTACACTGCTTCCACACTAAATCAGGCTGTGGAATCCACGTTTGTTCCCTGTACATGCCTAATGTCAATTTACTAAGCTGTGTACGTGTAAAATCTTCCCTATAATGTGGCTTTCTTCAAGGAAAGGACAAGTGGACAGTGTGGGTGTTTTGGGGTGGTCCTTTCCTTTACACATTGATTAGGTGAATGTACTAAGCAAGGTATAGAGGAAGTGGAATAAGAGTGCCATTTCCCTGCACATGCTATGGAACTGGAGTGCAGGGCTTGCTGCCATTGAAGTCCTGCTGTGGAGGAGGGTGTCCTCTGGTATGCATTACAGCAGTGGTTCTCAACCAGGAAGCCACTGTACTTTGGTGTGACCTTGCCACTAGTTTAAGGTGTCACACTTTTTCTATGAAGACTTTACCAAAAATGTAAATGTTGAGCTTGAAATGTATATTTATGGAAACTGTTAATCACAATATTCTCACTTTTGTCATTCTGATTGCGAGGCCTACTAATATATGTTTACATATTTGTATCCTCTTTTTTGCCCTGAGCAAAAAAAAAAATGTACCAACCATTGCAATACAGTAATCATACTCTGTAGTGCATACCCTTAAGTACATCTACTGGAGTTGGAGGCTAATGCAAGTGGGTCTGCCTGGCTAGTTTGTACATTCTCCTTACTGTCTCTTCATTGTCCATGTCACTGCTTACGCTACTGCTTATGAAGAACATTCTGCCATACAATGCATTTTAATTGCAATGCGTTGAATACGTCTGGCACTCAAAAGGTTAAGAGATTCCAGTAATTGAAGTGGAACTAACACTTTATAAAGACTTGGATAAATATGAAAGGGCTTTCAGAATCACCTATATCTATGGTTATCATTGTTTATTTAAAACCATAGGTTAGTAAACATTTAGATGTATTTATTTATTAGTTTATGCAAAATAGTCAGTATTTTCTGGGCAGGTAATGACAGCTGGAAGGGAGAGTGAAATGTCTTTATCTGATATACCAGTATGTGCCAGTCAGTTCTTCCTAATATGAGTCAACTGACAAATAATTAAAGCTAAATATGTAATAAACTGTAGTTTTAAATAGAGAATAGCTAACATAAATAGAGGTGATTTTCAAAGTTCTTTAACCCCTTAAGGACCACAGAGCATTTTTTTTAACCCATCGGATTCCGGACTCCCCGATCCTGGAATTCCATGACGTACGTGTACGTCCTTGGTCCTTAAAGGGATAGTAATACTTCATTATTACTAGCTGAGAGAAGGGGAATCCGGTCCCAGGACCGGCAGCGGCTCTGCAGCAGTGCCGAAATCTTGTTATAGAAACAGAAATCCTTCACTAAAATGGTCTTCCGCGTGTCCTTGCAAACCAAGCACATGTAGAAGACCATTTTAATGAAGGATTTCTGTTTCTATAACGCAATCTCAGGACTCCTGCAGAGCCGCCACTTACTCGCTGAGAAGATTCCCTGGCTCTCAACTAGAACGCTGATGTCAGGGGAAAGGCAAAAAAGAGTGAACATTGAAAGCGGATATCTCTCAAACCTTAAAGGTTTGAGAGATACCACTGGTATCGTTGAATACAGAATTTTAAGGGCTACAACATGGGGGATAGTAATAATGAAGTATTACTATCCCTTTAAAGGGTTAAGGACCCATGACTGTCATTGGTAAAGTTCCCTTAAGGACCAGTGACGGTCCTGGCACGTCAAGGTTTAAATGATAGCAGCGCGCCTCAGTGCACGCTGCTATCATGCTGGGGAGGATGAAACTCAAAGCTTCAGGACCGGAGCACTCAGTTTCATTCATTCGCTATTTGGCTGGTACACAAGTACAGGCTTTTTCATTGACAAAAGCAATGTGTTTTGCACATTGCCTTTGTCACTTATCTGCCTCTCTCTTCCTTAGTATAGAATAGAACCTATATAGGCACTCAACTTTCGTATCTCAATAATTACCACCATATATAGATATATAAAATATATTTATTAGTACCATATCATAATGAAAATATAGAAAAAATGAAGCTGAACATAAAAAAAACCCTCGATCCAAATGGAGTACTAAGCATCCCCCCATATAAAAACAACAATAATAATAAGACACTGGCGCCAGTGAACAAAGCTTGGCCCAAAAAATAGTAATAGAAAGGCATGAAAAAAGTAATAGTAAATGGTGATAGAACAGATGAAGGAGAATTGATGATGACAAATGGAATGATATGATGATGGTAAGTCCATCAGTTCATATCCAAAGTATATATTCACCAAAACATTGCTTCCATATTATTAATAGGCTTGTAGTGATATAACCATATCAGGCCCAAGTCCACACTCTATCTAGTGTATAACTCCGCCAATGGTATGATGAGTATAAGAGAAGTAATAGTGAAGGCTTAGCTTGATGACACAGCATATGCAGATATAACAGTATGGCAGTATATAGGAAACTGAGTCTTGCAAGCAGAATACAAGGTATGAATATATATTGGACTGAAAGATCCTATACCCTTAAAGGGATAGTAATACTTAAAATGTAAAAAAATATATGTTGTAGGGTTTATCTCCCTGAGTGAAAAAAGGGTACTCCCACTGCTGAAAGGTGTTTTATTCAAAAGTTATTAAAGATCAAATTTGCATTTTTAGGTGCAGTATCACAGTGGCCTGAAATTGTACAGTGGCGCTGTTCCTACACCATCCTATGTACAGCTCTGGTCTCAGGACCAGAGCTGTCCATAGGATGGTGTAGCAACAGCGCCACTGTACAATGTCAGGCCACTGTGATATTGCACCTAACAATTTCAACAAAAATTAAACTTTGAGCTGTAATAACTATTGAATAAAACACCTTTCAGCAGTGGGAGTACTCTTGTTTTACTCAGGGGGATAAACCCTACAACATATATTTTCTTACATATGAAGTATTACTATCCCTTTAAGGCATTGTCACAGTCCCAAATACCTGCCCGCTCTCTCCATAGAGCCTGACGCCACTCACAAGTCGCTAGTCGCTCCTTACTGTGCAAAGCTGTAGTTCTTTCTCTCTCCGCCTTCAGTCAGAGTCATCCTTTATTTTAAAGGCATAAATAGATGTCGCCAGAGCTTTCATTCATTTATCCGCCACATAGATCCATTAGCAGAGTTTTTGCATACTTTTTTCTCCTCCTTTTGCTGGCCGGGCATGTTCTTAGACACTTCGGCGTCAGTAATCCTGAGAGACTGCCAACGCATTAAAATAAAATAAAAATGAAATACAGGAACCAAAATGTAAGGGATGTAATGTAAGTTGATGTATTTTTGTGTATGATCAATAAAAGTTAGGTTTTAGGACTCTCCTCCTTTTCAGTATACTGGGTTTTTGGAGTTATCCTGTATCTGAGTGCTATTTTATCAAAGTTGTCTTTTCTCTTACGTTTTTGGGGCATGGTTATATATGCAAAAGGGCATAAAAAAGTCCCATGTTCATAAAAAAAGAAATACTGCTTATATTGTGTCTTTTTTGTAATTTTTCCCAGCAGTATCTTAACAATGAAATGATTATTATGTACTCACATATATACTGATATACTAGGTTACTTTTGTACAATTCAGGAGCACATCAAATGCCCCATAGGGAAAGAGAAAACTAGGCTAAAATGGGTCTTGTAACTGTATGAATGCTAGATGGCTCTCCAGAAACATCTCTAGCATTCAAAGGGTTAAAAGTCCAATTTAAATGAATGGGAAATTAGTGCATTTTTGTTTTTTCCCTATGGTGTAGTTTGTTTTCTCCAGAATTGTGCTGCTGTTGTTAGTTTATCAACCTCACTCTTTATCCCTCTCCTCTCCCCTTTAACATAATATTAAGGTACTAGTTGATGTGGGCTCTGATGGTGAGCTGGAGCAATAACTGGGGGGGCGGCAGGACATGTATGTGAGTGGGGCATAACTGGGGGTCAGTCAAAGACCTCCATTTTCCTGGGGGGCCTGGGTGCTCTCAGTCCGCCCCTGTTCCAAATATATTTTTTTTATAAAGGACTACTGTTTTTATTACCATTTGTACAAGGATGAGAAGGCACAAGAACTTCAGGGAAAAATTGCCTTTCATGGTGTGAATTGGTATGAACCTTTTTATCTATAAATTAAAATTTAGCACTTGAAGCTATTTGAATAAACCACTAGAGGGCTATACATCCTAAATGAAGATGTGCATACAATTGTGGAAACAGTCAAACACTCGTATTTCAATTTTGTTTTTCATTTAACTGTTTAAGGACCCCTCTGGTCATGCACACCCCTCTGGTCCTTAAATGGGATGTATGACCTAAAAAAGTATTTTCCCATAGGTTTTGTTAGTTAAGTATTATTAGGGGAGCTGTTTTTTTTTAAATGTAAATCCTTTTGCAGTTATTTAATTTTCTGTGCTGTGGATTTCCGCATAATGTGCACAGCACAGCTCTTCTGCACATCCTATTTCTCCTCCCACCTCCCTTGCATGCTTCCCTTCAGTGTGCTGTGAACAACTTCTAGCATTACAGCAAGCTCCGGTTAGCATTATACTGAGGTTGCAACCTCAGTATAATGCTTTCATGAGCTTGCTATAATAGCAGAAATTAACAGCACATCAAATGGAAGTGTAAACGCGTTCCCTGGGGCAGCTGGGAGGGAGGTAGGAGGAGAAATAGTCAGTCAGATAGAGCTGTGCCGGTCAGCATAATGCAGTACACTGATTCTTAGGCACAGCTCTAACTGACTTAAAGATTAAATATCTGCAAAAGGATTTACATTAAAAAAAACAGCTTCCCTAATAATACTTTACTAACAAAACCTATGTGATACATCCCCTTTAAAGGGTTAGTCTCAGACATTATGATGCTGATAACTGGAATTATTCAGGGGGGAACCAAGTGCACCATAGGGAACAAATGACCAATCTTAAATGGACCTTTTAACCCCTTGAATGCTAGAGAGGTCTCCAACATATTTTTTCATACCTTTCAACCATTCGGGTGGATAAAAGCATAATCTAAGACAGTAGGAATTTGAGGATTTTATGTTTGTTTTGTATGATGCAGCTGGTTTGCAGCAGAACTGTACTTTGTGTGCACAGGGCTGGATTTACAGGCTCCCCTATGCAAGACACTGTACGCAGCCTTAGCTCGGCCCATGACCACAGCCCCACTACTGACATGACCCCGCTCCCAGTCCCATCCTCTGTTTCATGGCACAGAAAATAGCCTTGGCAAGGGAAAACAATCTTTAACACCTTGCTTGGAGTGAGAACTCCAACACACTGCAAAGCAATGCTTTGGATATCTTGCTAGCATCCAAGGGGGTTAACTAATATCCTATAAAGCATTATAAAAATTATACAGGTACATTGAGAATTCTCTGGCCACACCCTCAATTCAAAATGTAGGTGTGGACAGCTCAGCTGAGGCGCTCCTGAAAATTTGGAGCTCTAGGCAATTGCCTGTTAATCCTATTGGGAAATCCGGCTCTGTGTGTGTGCGTGTAGTCCTGAGAAAACAAACCACTTAACCCCTTAACGACAGGCCAATCAGCGCGGTCAGTTAAGGACCATGGAGCTTTTTTTTTTTTTTTTTTTTTGCTCCCCGAACGGCGTGCAGCTGCGAGGGGAGCCTGGAATTCCATGATGGTCATAGTACGTCATGGGTCGTTCAGTCTGATCGACCCTTGACGTACTATGACCGTCAACGGTCGTTAAGGGGTTAATTGTACCAACCTTCATTCTACAATAATTGAAACTCAGTGCACCTTCATTTTGAGAATGGCTTCCTGCTATGCTCCTTGATGTGAAGCAGTCTGTTGAAAACACTGATAGCATTGAAGGGGTTAAAAGCCTCATTTAATCCAGTGTACATAGGTATTTGTTCCCTGTAGTTCAAGTTAGTTTGTCTTTAGTTAGTACATCAGCCTTAGTTAGTGAATTGAATAAGCCTACCCATACTTATCTCTCATTATTAGAATACTGATTCACACCATAATAATATCTTACCAGTCACCAGAACCAGAAGTGATTGTATCCTCTGTTCCATATTTGCTTTGAAATCAACAAGCTATATTCATTCTAGCGGCAACTGATTTTTCCTAAACAGATAAAAGTAAAATACTCAGTAACGCAGATTGGGATGATACTTCGCACTATCCTATATAATAATTCCCTAGGATGTTTGTCAGAAGCCGTCATGCACAGTAGAGACTGCTCGAACGCATGGAATGCTGGGAGCACAGAATGCTGGGAGTTTTGTGCTGGGAGCATTCTGTGCTGCGTCCTGCCACCACAGAGCAGGACTGGCCTCTTAACCCTTTGAGTGCCAGGGGGTACGCAAAGGGTTAACATCACCCGGCCCTTGGCCCCTGTACATGGGCTTTTACACTAGTTACTAAAGGAATAACAATAAGCCAAATTTTTGAAAAACATTGTGTGAGAGATATAGCTAACATTCAAGGGGTTAAACTTTAATATCACTAATGCTTGTGATAGAAACCCTTTGCCCTTCTTATTTAATATATAGAAAACTAGTGGCTTGCCATAGAACAGTCTATTTTAAGATGCTTTATTGATTTTTGACTGCCAAGTAAATGCATCCGCAACTGTAAATAAAATTACAAGGTTACAAAGTTCTACAAGTATTTCTGAAAAAAAATTTTCATGGTCAGTGCTGGAAACCAATACAGAATGGCTTGTATATTGTTCCTAAATTTGAACAACCATTTGTTTATGTAATCATCTCTTTTTGGCCCCTTTCACATGGGCAACATCAACAAGCACCCCAATGGTGCACTGGTTACGTCTCTTTTACTGACAGGTAAGCTGTTGGGCTATGGTGCTTTACATAAAGGCAACTATCACCTTGCATAAACACATGCAAGCTGCAGCCTTACTGTACTCATACAGGAACACAGTAAAGATGTATCAAGGCAGATCTGCATATTGGCCTATGGGGCTGCCAACAGATCTTTCACTCAAGCTACATAAGGTAATATTTGGCTGACTTAGAACAGAGCTATGGTAATGTAGCAGGAGGCTGCTTCATTTCTGTTGCTGTGTGAAAAAAGACCTTCACAACATCCTTGTCAGTACTCTCTGCATGAATCACCTATATACATTATCTGTGAATTTGGATAAAATGATTTATTCAAAGAAGGTGACCTTCCAGGACTGCGAGGATGGGAGGGCTTGATTGCTGGGGTGCATCTCTGTGGATGGGAAATTATTAGGGCCTCTTGGGGGGTGTTTTCAGGGCTTATTTTATAAATATTCCCTGGGTGCTTACTGTGCGTGGCTAACAGCATCACAAGGAAGTTAAGGATTTCACTCCCTCCACCCTTTTTTCTCTTTAATTTTATCACAGCAGAGTCAAGTTCTGTCTGCCATTTTGGTCCTCACCAGTAGACGATTGACTGTTCCTTTCCCCTCAAGGCTTTGGGGAGTTAGCCTCTCCATGCTGACTAACAGCTTGGGGAGGGCAGAGACTCTGGTTGATTGTGTGTTCCTATTATGCCCCCAGCCTTGCCGGGTAGCTGACATAACATTTTGTTGTTACTGTTATCTATATACAGTATATATAAAAGGCTAGCCCTGTTTTGGGTACCTCAAAAAAAAAAAAAGGTGTATCGGCGGTAGCTACATCCTGGGGTTGGCTTATTGCTAGTGGCCAGCCAATGGAATGTGTGGGGAAGGGTTTGAGTTGGCTGAGCAGGAGGCAAACAGACAATGTCAGGGAGGGAAAACCTCCTTAATTGATGTGAGAGGGTTTGCCGATTCCAACCACTCCTACCCGGTACTCTGGGTACAATTGAAGCATGATAGCTCTCTTGCTCCCCTGTGTCACCTCTATTGATCTCATAGCTTAATCAGCTGGGAGATCAGCAACTGGTCTGAGGTCTAAATAAAAAAAAAAAAACAACAACAAAGCTTAACTGCATGGGCAAAGCCGGCTAGGTACAGCCAGTTGTTAAAAAATGCTGTGGCCTCATCTTACACAAACAGTTGGTCTTGTAATTTCTTGGTAGAAGGGGCAGTTGGTCAAAGGGGTATGCACCCCTTGGCAGTCATGCATCTTGCTCTGTCTGCTTTGCCCTTCACATAGACAACTAAAAGGACAGTCTTTACCTGTACTTCCCCCTTCCCCTGTGTTAGAAAGGTGAGGATATACTTTGCTTCTCAGAATACTGATTTTTTTTCAATGCAAAACAAGCTTTTGTTAAAACCAGAATTATGGTCTCACGCCACAGCAAATAAATTGAAAAGTGCAGGTTACATTCTTGCAATTCAAGTTCACGGCCTCATGTGCTTTGCTGGTGACATCAGACATGACATCTCAAATGATGTAATCCATGTCATCACTGTGAGAATGCAAATATTGGTAATATCATAAATGATCTCATCAGTAACTAATGTCACATGCAATGTCATCAGCAAATGACATGGGGGATGGAGTTTGATTGGAAGAATGTAACCTGTATTTCCCTGATTTTTCTGCTTTGGGTTGAGAACTCTGTATGCTAAAGCTATTTTGAGCTCTCCAGGAACCAGGGCCAGATTTGTAATTAGGCAGAGTAGGCATCTGTCTACAGGCGCACCCCACAGAGAGGCGCCTGTGATTTGTATCCCCTAATTGGCGCCCGCGGCCCACAACAACATGGTGAGGTCTCAGTCTATGCCTTTTTCATCTCCCAGCGCTCTGTATTACTGACGAGAAGACCGCGCAGGTGCTCCAGCAACTACAGGTCTGTGCAGAAGCAAGAAGACAGATCTCTCCTCTCCAGGGTAGGAAACGGACACGGGGGGCAATATGGAGATGATGGGGGCACTGTGAGGGGCAATATGGAGATGATCATGGGGGCAGTGTGAAGGGCAATATGGAGTTGTGCTGCTTTAAATGGGGGTTTTAGTCCATTGAATGCTAGAGAGATCTCAAAGTGTGACAGTGTATTTTGAGGTCAGTGACTACCAGTGAACAGTGAAATGAGGCGAGCAAGGTAGCAGTGTGTGTATGTTGGGTCTAAGTGAAGCAAATTTAATGGGTAAAGGATGAGACTTATAACATGTCAGAGGCCAATTCCATCAGTTATCACTAGATGGCAGCCTACCATTGCCTAAATAACCATACCTATAGCAACATGCTCTCTACTGAGCATGTACATCAATGAACCTTAATTCTCTATTTGTAAACTTCTTTCTGGTTCTACTGATCATATATATATATATATATATATAATTTTTTTTTTAAGGTTTTTTTTTTTTTTTTTTTTTTTAAGGGTTTTTTTTTTCTTTAACACACTTTACTCATCAGAGCCCTACTCTCTGCCAATGTTGGTGAGAATCCATATGATAGTTTGGTCTGTAGGCCTGAACTTGGTTTAAAGGAACTGCCAATCTGACTTGGAATCCAATATTTCAGCCTATTTTGTTGCGGCAATCAAAAGTTATGATCAAACTAAAAATGTCTTAACTACATACTTCACAAGTGTCCATTTTTAGGAGGGACAGGAGCCTCTTTGAGACCCAAAACCTTCTGTCCCTCTTTCCCACCCTGATGCTCTGCCATCCCAAGGTACTATGCAGCAAAACCCAAAAATGTGTAAGGACCATTGACTTTGCAGGACCGTCACACACATCCTTTTACTCACCGCTGGTCCTTAAGGGGTTAAATAATATATTAATATATATCATACTTACTATATATTGGACAAATACATTGAAGTCTTCTCTAGCATTCATGGGGTTAAAAGCACCATTTAAACTAAGGAGGATTTTTATTTCTCCCGCTATGGTTTCCTCCAGAATTATCTTACTGAATTGCACCTAAAATACAATTTTTTTTTTATTCTATATTTAAAGCTGCCTATATCTTATATTAGGTAAAATGCCAGCTTCATTTGTAATGTTATTTATTTTGCTTCACCATATCCTTGTGGAAATGTTATTTTCCTTCTATGCCTGGCACTAAATCTAATTAAGGTACTTTGCATATGTTGCCAGGGAAGAAGGGACGTGACATCACCAAAAGGGAGGAGAGTAAATATTAAACATCAGTATTTTTAAAAGTAATCCATTTGTAAAATATTGTTGTTTTAAAATATGCACAGTTTTAATGTAGATTAAAATGATGCATTCTGTAGAATACATAGGATTATGTTACCACGTGTATGGACTATAATTATTTGGAATGTCTTCAGTAGGGGTAAGCAAAAGGTCCCATTGTGTTCTTACAAAAAAGTCAGTGAAAACCACGATTGCCCGCATTTTTGCTTGAAAATCCTCCTTAAACAATCCCTTTAAACTTTTTTTTTTTTTTTTTTTGCCTACTACCAAAATGTTTTTTTTTTCCATGACTACAAATTTCCCACCCATTTACTTATGTGTACTTTGTGTTTTCGCTCCAAAAAAGTGAAGTTTCCAGGAAGTAAAAAACAACACCAAGCAGCTACAGAGAGATAAAGAAGGTGCTAGGAGATTTTGTAGTGATTTAGTGAGCTAAATAGGCACAGCAGTGGCTCAGACTGTTGTCTATTAATATGAGCCGCCATCTAAAAAAACAGAGGAGCTGGAGGGACTGCGATACATCCACTGAGTTGGAGGAGGAAGTGACCACCACCAACATGGGTTGGGGAACCTGGCATTATTGTCCAACTTCTTTTCTCCACATATATCTGAAGTGGTGGGGGCTAATTATGGTACTGCTAGTGCTCAGGCTCATCACTGCAGCTAGTGGCAAGCAGAACCATGATTATCACCCATATCATTACTGTTGATCCCATTCCCTTGGAGCTGCCTTATCATTCTGCTGCTTAAACAACTCAGCAGCAATATCAAGAACAGCAGTTGCAAATGCCGCAATGACACAGTGGCATTTGCCAGAGGCCACCATAACATGACCTGCTGGCACTAGGCCAGTAGGGCATGTTTTTTTCCCCTCAGGGCTTTGGCCTACAAATCAATGTTTCCTCAGGGCTTGGGTCTAGCTAGACTAAATTCTACAAACCAATGTTTCCTGAGGGCTTGGGCCTCTAACACCAAGTATAAGCCAAAAAAATCATCCTCTACAAAATACTCTATCCTATCAAATACAAGTCTGCTCCACTTTATTTTGTTCGTCCTAAGTAAGTGCATGTCACAGTCTTTCTTTGTTTGCCTCCCTAAGTTGGAAGGGTATCCCTGGCATGAGCCCTTGCTCTCAGTGTGCCTAGAGGGAATCGGCTGCACCACACAGATGAGGCCCACATAGGCCAAAATGATGTATGTGTTGTCTCTCAAACATTTATAGTTTGAGAGATATAAGCTTTTAAAGTTTCCCCTCCTGCCCTTTTCACAAGCATCAGTGCTCTGACAGCATGAGATTCTGGTCATGGGACTAGAGAGCAGCTCTTCAGCAGAGCCAAAATAGTGCTATCTAGAAAGAAATACTTCACTGGAACGGTCTACAAAGTGTTCCTGCAAACCAGGCATACTTTGTAGACCATTCCAAAGAAGTATTTCTTTTTAGATAGCGCTATTTCGCTGAAGAGCCACCGGCTGGTCTCAGGACCAGGATGTCATGCTGTCAGCTAGAGTGCTGAGGTCTATGAAAGGGGCAGGAGGGGGAACTTTAAAAACTTATATCCCTCAAACTATACATGTTTGAGAGACAACAAACTTACATCATTGAATTTCTATTTTTAATATCTACAATATTAACGTTTGTTAACAGCAGGCATTACTATCCATAATACATAATACATTCTTATAAAGTAGGGTTGCACCGATACCGATACTGGTATCGGTATTGGTGCCGATACCGGCATTTGCGTGAGTACTTGTGCAAATCCGGCTGATGCCAGCACCGATACCCTGTGTTCAGGTCGGTTCTGCAGAGAGGTAGCCCGGGGAGCTGCTCACAATGCTCCCCGGTCGCCTCTCTCCCTCCTGCAGCGTTGGAGTGTTGCCGCGGGTTACCATGGCAACACTCTGACTCTGACCTCTGCCGGGGCTCGCGAGAGAACAGTGAGCACCTGGCAGAGGAGGGTAAGGGAGGCAAGATGGGGCATCAAGAGCTGGTGGTGAAAGAGGCAGAGAAGGGGGTCAAGAGGGAGAAAAAGAGGCAAAAGGAGGAAGGATCAGGAGACAAAAGGAGGGGGGCCAAGAAGAGGCAAAAGGTGGAGGGATCAGGAGAGAGAGAGGCAAAAGGGTGGGATCAAGAGTCAAGGAGAAGGAAGGGGAGAAAGGGGGACCTAAAGGGAGAGAAAAAACCATGGCAAAAGAAGGGGGCTCAAGAGGGGGACAATGAAGCAAAAGGTGTGAATCAAGAGGGGGAGAAAGAGTCAAAAGGGGAGACTCAAGAGGTGGTGTGTGTATGTATGTGTGTGTATATATTTCAAGTACTCACCGATACCAATTACAGTACTTGGAAAACTGACAAATGACCGCAAAAAAAAGTATTGGTAATTGGTATCGGTGAGTACTTGAAAAAAGTATTGGTACTAGTACTCAGTCTTAAAAAAACGGTATAGGTGCATCTCTATTATAAAGTATATACACACCCTATATAATGCATTTTGTTGTATAGGGGGTGAACATACCCATTTTTTTTTCATTTAATCTGTTAGAGAATGAAAGTGTCCTTCCTTTAATCATAAAAATTGTTTTGGGTTCCCTTTATTTTTTTAACACTCTTCATCCTGATCTGCTTGAGATGTAGACATGTGGGATAACATTATCAACCCATATATTTTTTAATCCCTTAATGACCAATGACGTGCCAGGACCGTCATAACGGTCCAGGCTTTAAGGACCATTGACTGTCCTGTCACATCATGTCATTTCATGATGGTACCATGTCTACATGGAGCGCTGTGATCAGTGAACTAGCTGGGCAAAAAAAAAAGAAAGTTTGCCATCCTGTGCACCCCTGGACTGCACAGTCCTTACAGTAGCAGTAAACTTTTTTTTATGAAAAAATATATATTGTAGGGATTTTCCTATTGAGTAAAATAAGAGTACTCCCACTGCGGAGAGATTTATATTTCCAGAGTTATTACAATTTAAACCCATGTTTTTTTTTTTTTACATTAGCAGTGCCCTCTAGTGGTCAAATTCTAATTAGATTTCCTGTTAGATTCTAATGGAGAGGAAAGTCAGAGACATACAGTTCTCCATAGAATGTGATAGAAACTGCCTGTCACTTCCTGTCAGTTAGAACTATCAGGAAGGGGGGATGGTGGAGCATACTGACTAAGGAGATGGATGTGTTTTACTTTAGCTCTGGGCCGAGACACTGAATAACTTACTTAACGCTGCTTAATATTTTGAATTTATCGTTCAAAGCCTTCATCTCTCCTTGCTGACTGGCTAGATGGTGCATAAGGCTGCATTTTTTTCCATGGCAACGGAGTCGCAAATTACTTTATTTCCACCAGCGTTCCAGTACGATTGTTTGTTGGGCTGATCAAAATGGTGACGGACATTTATGAACAGGAAGAAAAGGCTGCACAACTGGTGTCCAGGGCAGATCTCAATGCCTTTGTTCTGGCTATCAGGGCTGTACTTCGAGAGGAGGTGGCAAATATACGACACGGTTCTGGTCCGATGTACCAGAGCCCTGTTTCCCTGGAGAGGGAGGTTTCAGTAGTGGCCTGGGACACTACTCATTTAGAGGCCACTTTGTGTTCAACGGAGATGATCATGGTGAATTCCTCTGACTGCGAGTCGGTTATGGATTGTCAGAGTCGAAGCGATTTTTGCATCTTACCTGCTGCTGAACCACGGAAGATTTTGGTTCCTACTTCTGATGCTGCCTTCTATGGGTTATTGCGGGTTCTGAAGAGTAACTTCTGGCAGTTTATGTTTGGGTTACCTACGTTGGTACAGCGACACCTTCTACCTGTCATGCTGATATTGATGGAGCTGAAGCAGATAACTTACCTTTGGGATCCTGGGATTTGTGACATTTCGCCTGATCGCTTTGTTCTGGAGTTTTAACAGTACATTCCCTCCTCCCTGAGATGAAGTTGGACGCTCTCCTACATGGACTGAGTTCTGGCCACCAGGGTGGGTCTCCCTTGGGCCCTGGGAGTTGACCCTGAGTGTCTATTGCAAAGAATGGTCCCTGAAGGTTTCTGTATCATGGGAGGGAGGTTTATTTGCTTATATATTTTATAGCTTGTTATGTAAATTTGCATGTTTCAGACTGCATATTTTTTGTTTATTTCTATGCTGTAGGTAAAACTGATGTCTCATACACTGTACATCTATTATGCAAAGGTGGTTCAACTGCTTATGTCCACTCTGCTATTATTTCGAAGAGCAGTTTTAATATCTATAGGCTACTTAGTGGCTTGGCTGATTAGGATCTCAGTTTTATTCTGTCTGTTTTCCAGTTATTTGTCCATTATACCAAACCCGGTTCTGATGTGTTTTATACACTTTGCTGTGGATGTCTTCACCCCATTTTTGTATAGGCCAGACTATTGTCTTGGCTCCATGACATTTCCACTACTTAAGATGGCGTCCTTCATCTTTTATACTTTATGCTGATATATCTACCATCCCCCAGGACCTTCTGGACTTTCCGGAGGTCACTGCGTGATTGTCTGGCAGGGTGTCTGGCTTATGCCTCGACTCTCTGTCCACGCTATACTCTATTACTAGTATCTTTCTGTACCCTATCTTTCTTGCTTTCTGGACTCTCTCTTGCATCTGTATTTAGCAACTAGTTTTGGGACTGCTGCATCACTAGTGTAGGCTATACATCAGATATGGCTTACAGTCCCTTTCCTATAGTAACCTTTCTCAGCATTTATCTCATTTGCTGTGTTTAAAATTGCATATTCATTAGGTTCACATCTTGGCTAGCACTGGGACAGATTTTCTATTTTGATTAACAGTGCTGTATGGAATATTGTCTCTTTTCATCTGTATTTATCTCTGATAGTGTAATACTGTTCTATATTATTGCATCAATGCTTCGTTTCTATTTGTGCACATATAGAGAATACTTTTCAAACGCTTTTAAGTAAGGCATCCAATGATGCTTCCTATTTTGCTCAATATTTTGTAGAGTATACTTTATATTAAGTCTGTTATGTTTTGTCTTTGATTAATAATGCTCTTTCACTCAACAACTAGGACCTTGGTGAGGTTCATACTTTAAGTTTGTACTATGTCTACCTTAAATGCTGTGATGTATCTGTACCCATGCTCTTGTAATTTACACATACCCTACTTCTATATTAAAAAAAACCCAAAAAAAAAACAAAAGAAAAACTATCAGGAAGTAAACACAGTAAATTCACTTCCTGATTATTTAAACTGCTATAAATTTTTACTAAAACATCTGACATCGATGGGAGTGCCCTTGTTTTATTCAGCAGGAAATGCTCTGTAAAATATATGTTTTCATAAAAAAGTTTACTGCTCCTTTAAGGAAATTTGGTTCTTATATTCAACAAATTATTTATGTCTAACAAGTTTAATCCCCATTTTTCTGGGCCAGCTGGAACCCTTTTATTGCAGTGTTTTCCCAGCCAATCTGGTAGTTGTGGGGTAAATGGTGGGCCCAGTAAGGCTAATGGGGTAAGTTCGAAATTTTTAAACTTTATTAGTCAACGTTTCGGCCATAAAGTCTTGAGGAAGGCCGGTTTAGGGCTGAAACGTCGACTAAGAAAGTTTAAAAATTTCTTTGCAAATCCTGCCGAGTGCTCTTCCTCTGGTTATTAATTTTAATAACTTACACTGTATGAATTTATTTAAGCAGCACCCAGGTACTTTATTTTTGAATTTGATTAAGGAGTGCCTTGCACCATTCATTTGTTTACAATTTAATAGCAGAATGGCTGTTTGTAGTGCCTCTTTAACCCCTTAAGGACTACGTGACGTACTATGACCGTCACGGTCCTTATACCCTTAAGGACCGGTGACGGTCATAGCACGTGATGTACTTTTTACTTACAGAGCTCCACCGGGAGCTCTGTAAGTAAAAATGGGGCCTAAAATTGACCGCTCCAAGACCGAAGCGATCTCTCTTAGGCCTCAAAGCGGCGCACCGGTACACGTAACAGGTCACGTGTCCCGGCGCGTCGGCAAGGATCAAAGCGGTCCTTAAGGAAAGGTAACTTCCCTGGACCGCTGGTCCTTAAGGGGTTAAGCTGTTTTGGTGTGTTTACCAAACTGCAAAGCTATGTATATCATATTGTCTGGAATGGAATGGCAGACGTTGGGGGAAAAAGCTCTTTTACCAGCCAAATTTCCATTCCAATGGAATATCGGCCAAAGTAGGGCAATTTCATCTATTATGTGTTAAAATTGCAGAACTATGATTTACAGTTTTTTTTTTTTAATTATAGCCACTGAGTCTACAGAAGCTTCATTAATACCTGGATTTTGTCTGGAACACTGCAATCAATACAGCATAGTTATGTAGTAAACAGGATTTTTCATATGCCGTGACATATCCCAGATAATGATTCTGTTTGTATCCTGTTTTAATCACATTGCAGACTCCTACAGTGGAAAAAGTGTCCCTTATCCGGGTATTGCTTGGTCTCTTTTTTTGTAGAAGGGTGAATGGGAAAACAGACAACACAGGTTAACCCTTTGAGTGCCAGAGGGCTGCTCAGTGCATTGCTTTGCTGTGGATTGCATACCTCTCTGGCACTCAAAAGGTTAAATGTGATAAAGATTTGTTTCTGATACACAAGCTGTTTTATGCAATGCATCCTTTCTGCTAAAAATATCCATAGAGGATAGTGTATGAGATTATTGCACTAGGAGGTGCCTCTCTTTTTTTCTGTGTCTGTATTCTATACCATAGAGGATCATGTACCTCACTATGTTATATATATGGGAGTACCGCTTATCAAATATGTCAGTGAAGCTTCACTGGCCTTAGCCTTTCATGTCAGTGACTAGGCTTTAGGATATGCATTACAGGCTTACCTGGGAACTCACAGGCTCTTCCCCGGAGATTCTGGTTTTCAGATTGAATTATCAGCTCTCCGGGAATGGAGGCTGATTCTCTATCTTAGTAAGCTCTATAATAACCCACTCACTTTCCCACCTTTCTGCCAACTTTCCCACCCATTCTTCCCACCGCCACCTGTTCCTGACATGTCCCCGGCCATTTACATGCAAACACCTCCTCTCAAGCCTCCAATTTTTTGTCATCACGAGTAAGCCCCACCCACGTTATGATGCAAATAACATAATTTGGATATTTCTATCCCCGGACCTGTGTGTTTCTCCAGGTTCCATGGATAAGAAGGTTCCCAGGTATGACTACAGGGTATGTTTGCATAGGAAACTGGCATAAAATAACATAAGGCATGGAAGAAAGGCACTCCCACAAATGCCTATAGACTGCTCCATTGCCCTTCTCTTGGATCAAGTGTTATTAATTGGAGAATGTTTGGTGTAAATATCTTAGTATATTGTTGTTAGTAGGGATAAGCCTATTGATTTCAGAGCCTGAGAGTTTGGAATCGTTTTAGTAAATTCACCCCAGAGAGGTTGATATAGTAGCAAGAGCAACTCTGGCACAGATACACATAGGTTAAAGGGATAGTAATGTATATGTTAAAGTTTACCTCTGAGTCTTCTATGTTGTTTTTATAACATGCAGCACTATCTTTAAAGCGGAACTAACACCCCTGCAAGATGTAGCCTCAATTAGAGGGTTACAATCCGTGATAACTCGCTGTGTAATTTTTTTTTTTTAAAAAAACGTGTTATTAAAGAGTAATCCATTAATTCCAAAAAGTACCTGGTGACGTCTTCCCCCCCGGAAAAGCGCATTGAGCATGTCAGCACAGAGCTGATCAGCTCTCTTGTAACTCCTCCCGGCTACATGAAAACACCTACGTCATCAGCTTTAGATTCTCGGACCAGCCCTCTGAAGACATTAAAAATAATTCCTTCCTGACTCCAAAGGGCAGTCAGATAGTTCCCTGGATCAACAACCTATTTGCATTGAAGCCATCTGTCATAATGTTCAATATTGTTCTGTGACAGATAAGGCATCCATTGCTTTTCTGAAAGCAGTTGCATTATCTGGAAGTACAACATCACAAGGCAAATAATTCCCTAGCTTTACTGCCATTACTGTAAAAAAAATTCCCTGCCTTTGTTTTAGTCGAAAGCGCCTTTCCTCTAGTCTTAATAGATGATCTCTTGTTCTTAACTCAGCTCTTTGTGCAAATAATTAATTGGATAGTTCTTTGTATTGACCTTGAATGTATATGTAAATACTGTGAGGAAGTGAGCAACCTAGATAATGGTAAGGCAGTTGATGTAGTATATCTAGATTTTGCAAAGACATTTGATACGGTGCCACACAGAAGGTTGGGGTATAAAATAAGGAAATTGGGGCTAGGGGATAACCTTTGCAAATGGATAGAAAACTGGTTGAAGGATAGGGAACACTGTGTGTGTGTAAATGAACAATTTTAATGCAGTTTTCAAATATGCAAACTTCAAATCAGAAAAGGTTCTACTTTAAGCCCCTTTACTTAGCAGCCATCAAGTAACCATTTCCCAGACATCCCCACATTGTATTATTTATTAGCACAAGTGACATTTAAAAAAATATCTTTTTCATGATCTAAATATGTTTCTTCAGACAGACCAGATCTTTCAAATATTTTTGTATATCAAAACTTAGAATTGAGACTTACTATGTGTAGTCTCTTGAGTTAGGACAGGGGTAGTCAACTGTTGGACCTCCAGCTGTTAGAGACAATAACTCCCATAATCCCAAATCAGTTAGTGGCTGGGTGGGGATCATGGGCAGTGTATTCCCTGGCAGATCAGCAGATGGTGGTCTAACAACTGGCCACCTTTGATTTAGGACATCATCAACCCATAGAGTCAGACATCTATTTCATAAGAATTTTTTTGTTGACATCCAGTTCTTACAATTAAAGGGATAGTAGTGTTTCACAAAAACAGCAGCTCCAATTAATCTTCATAGTATTTGGGCCATAGAGAGTGCTATTTCAATACTCTCAGAGTTGTAGTTCAAGAGTAATTGAATGATAAAGTTTCCCCCTCCCACCCCTTTTACCTAGTGTAAGCCACCTCCCCTCAGATGTGGAATCTGGTCCACAGACCAGAGAGCACACAGCAAGGGACAATCTTCTTACTGTGAGAACAATGAAAACCCTGCCCCCCTTTTTCAGGTTTTTCCCTTATGTTAATTGTAGATTGTCCCTCTCTTCAATCCACTTGGACACCACCCTGCTGCTCTGAGCTGAGCAGTGTTACATCATTAAAAGGGGCAGGAGGGTGATACTTTATCGTTCATTTACTCCTGAACTACAACTCTGACAGTACTGAAATAACACTCTCTATAGCCCAAATACTATGAAGATTAATTGGAGCTGCTTTTATTATGAAACATTACTATCCCTTTGAGAAAAATTATAGTGTCAGATATCAGAGTCCGACACAAGTTTCAAATAACATGTCTTACTGACGTCCAAAAACATTTTTACTTTATTTTTAATAAGAAAATACTTAGAAAACACTAAGAAAACTTGCAACCATTTTCATAGTGAGAGGTGCAAATAGCTGTGAAAATGTAAACACAGCTATTTATGCTGCTTAGTGTGGACTGGAGCTACTAATAGAACAGTAACTGACTAAGGTAGTTGACCTATTCAGACTTCAGACCCAGTTTTCAGAATAATTTTTAAAATGTGTTGAGGAACTGATGCCTGCCTGATGCTTGATTCTGACTTCTGACTCATAATCATCCTATATAATTCGGTAGGATGTTTGACAGCAGCCGTCATGCACAGTAGAGACTTCGCGCGTATCGGCAGTCTCTACTGCGCATGATTCCATCGCGTGAGTGAGGCAACGCAAGACTGAATTGCGTGGAGCAGTGAGGTAGCGACCGCTTAACCCGTTAGTGACGGCCTCTTTCGTACGCGGCTGTCACCTTAACGCCTGTGGAACTTTTTTTTTTTTTTTTTTTTTTTTTTAAAGAGTCTGGAGTCTCCGAATGGTGTGCAGCTGCACGGAGACCCGGACTTCCGGGATTTACCAGGTACGTCCTCTGTCACTTAGTGACAGTTTTTGCGGGACATACCTGGTAAGTCAAATGTCGCTATAGGGTTAACCCTTTGAATGCCAGAGCTTTGCAATGCGTTGCATACCCCTCTGGCACTCAAAGGGTTCTGGACCTTGGCCCGTTTACACAGGTTTTTACACTAGTAAATTATAATCAGATGTCAACAAAGCATTTGGTGTGAAACTGCCTTACTGAGACTCAGTGGTGTCCTAAAAGGAACACTTCACAAGTGAAAATACATTTTTTATGAAAACACATATTTTATAGATCTTTTCCTGCTGAATAAAACAAGGTCACTCCCACTGCTGTCGGATGTTTTATTCAAAATTTATAACAGTTCAAATAATCAGTAAGAGAATTTATTGTGTTTACTTCCTGATAGTTCTAACTGACAGGAAGTGACAGGCAGTTTCTATAACATTCTATGGAGAACTGTACGTCACTGACTTTCCTCTGCATTAGAATGTAACAGGAAAAACCAATTAGAATTTGACCACTAGAGGGCACTGCTAATGTTAAAAACATGGGTTTAAACTGTAATAACTCTGGAAATACGAATCTCTTGGCAGTGGGATTACCCTTATTTTACTCAGTAGGAAAATCCGTACAATATATATTTTTTTATAAAAAAAAGTTTACTGCTTTAAGTATAAAGTTTATATTGTTTTCATCTTCTTTCTGTATTGTGTTTTCCTCAAGCTAGGACCCACACTAGTCAGAAGAATTAATTCCACATGAAAGAAAAATCGCTCATATAAGCCCAATACCTGTAACTTATTTTGGGTTATGATACAAAATAAATCAGATGATTGTGATTCAACCGGTGAAAAAGAATTGGACAAAAGAGATTGCTACATGAATACATTGTGGCAAACTGCATCTCTTTACTTAGCAGTCTTGTTACGTTTCAAACTATTTGCTTGAGTTTCTGCACAGTCTCTTCCAGCTAATGCAGCGGTTCTCAACCTTTCTAGTGCCGCGACCCTTTGATGAAATTTCCCAAGTTGTGGCGACCCCTAACAGTAAAATTATTTTTGTTGCTCCTTCATTGCTGTAATTTTAATACTGTTATGAATCGAAATATAAATATCTGATGGTTTTAGGCGACCCCTGGCAAATCGTCATTCGACCTCCAAAGGGGTCCCGACCCACAGGTTGGGAACTACTGAGCTAATGCTAATGACTATTAAAGCGCACACTGTTATGTTTTCCCCTACAGTGTTAAATACCCTGCATCCATAATGAAAGCTATATCATTTGCAAAGTTTTTGCTGGCAAATAGCTTAAAGGGATAGTAATACTTTATTTTATTTTGGAGGCATTAAAAAAACATGAAGAATGATATAAGTCTTATCTCTGAAACCTTTATGGTTTAAGAGATATTCACAAACAAAGTATCCCCCCCTGTTCAACCAGATCAGGAGGGAGGTGCCCAGGTAGACTGCAGAGAGGGACAATCTTCAATTAAGATAAGGGAAAAAGCTAAAAAACTTGTCAAGGGGGTAAGGGCTTTCATTGTTTTCATACAAAGAAGATTGTCCCCTTCTGTTATCTGTCTGGTCATACAACCTGATCCACATCTGAGAAGAGATGGCTTACACTAGGTAAAAGGGGTGGGAGGGGAAACTTTGCTTGTGAATATCTCATAAACCATAAAGGTTTGAGAGATAAGACTTATATCATTCTTCATGTTTTTTTAATGCCTACAAAATAAAATAAAGTTAAAACGAAGTATTACTATCCCTTTAATGTGTAAGAGAACGCTGGTTAAATTTGGCAGTTGTGTGTTTATATTTGTATGTATGTCTATTATAATTTTATTTTACCCCCCCAGGATGCCAGAAATGTCTCCAACTCATTTCTTCCTAATACATTACATACCTCTAAAAATAACCACAAAACTGTTGCAAATTGCTATATATATATGGTTACTATATTTGCTATATTATATATACTGCAGCACAGACCTCCCACTCCGGGGAGATCAGAAGAAAAAGTTCACAGGTGTGTAGACCTTCAGTGCATTCTGTGTTCAACTCAGGGATGTTGCAGCAAGCTGGGTCGTGCAGGTAGATAGTGGCAAGTGTGGGTAGCACCTCAGTGTCAATTTGTTCTGTTTTATTTTTGCAATATAAACAGCCGAGTAAAAATGAACTGAAAATGCACATCCCTGTGTAGTGCGATTCCACTGGTATCCCATTAAACATATATTATACATTTAGACTGTGGAAAATTAGGGTGCAAACCAAGTGCATGATGGTGAATAAATAATTCAAAAAATGACCACTGGAATGTTTAACAACTTGAATTCTGGCAGGGTCTCTAAGGCATTGCTTCACAATATGTTGGAGAAATCTAGGATTCAAGGTTTTAGGACATGATCTAACCCTTTGAGTTCCAGTGGGGTATTGAACGCATTACTTTGCAATGCATTTGATACCCCTCTGGCACTCAAAGGGTTAATTCAATGGTATTTTTTTATTTGGAGTGATTGGTTTGCCCTAGAATTGCACCATCAGCTGCACTTTATGTGCCGAAGTTGCAGCAAGCTGTGTTTTATATGTAACAGTTCATACCTCCCAACATTTCAAATGGCTAAAGAGGGACACTTGTGTTTTATGGGGTGTTGCTGGAGGCATGGCTGGTGGGCAGGGAATTACCAAGACTATTTAGGTAATTTCATAACCTATTGACACCTCTGTGTGTGTGAATGAATAAATGATTTAGAGCAAGATCAAAATATTTTATTTACATAGATTCATTTATAAACACATTTATTGAAGTTTACACAAACATTAATGTGAGTGTTTTTGCTGTAGAGCAATGTGATACACTTATATCCACACCACACAGTCTGATCTCTTAAAAAGAGGGACACCAGGATGGGAAAAAAGGACAGAGGGATTTGGGTCTCAAAGAGGGACACTTGGGAGTTATGATGTAACATACACTTAGTAGATTTTCCATGTAAACCGTACCGTACTGCCCAGTTTTGCCAGAATCATGTCTTTTTCATGCACAGGAAATGCTGATAAATCTGCCTGGGTAAGCTTATCTGTAGAAAAGCTGAATTAATGTCACCCATGTGAATTACCCCTTATAGAAATGAGTAGTACACATAGTTTTCATATTGTACATCACCGTTGTAACTAAAATTGAGCGAAACAATTTTGCAATTTAATTGCATTGATGTGATGTTAAAATTTAAAAAAAAATCACTTTCACATACCTTGAGGTGTAGATTACAGTATGTCAGGGATATGCCTCTGAACAAGGTAGGGGGATTCTTTGGACAAGTTTCCACATCTCACTGACTTTATTCCCAACCACTCTAGTTTTCCCCCGTTCTCTCCCCATCCGTCCCTCCTCAGTTAGCTGTAAGGACCCCTGGCCCTGACTGCTATTCTCCAGCCCCCCTGTTCCAAACTCTTCCCCCTGTTCCAAACTCTTCCCCCTGTTCCAAACTCTTCCCCCTGTTCCAAACTCTTCCCCTGTTCCATAGTTTTCCTCCTGTTCCATACCCTTCCCCCTGTTCCATACCCTTCCCTGTTCCATACTCTTCCCCCTGTTCCATACTCTTCCCCCTGTTCCATATTCTTCCCCTTTTCCATACTTTTCCCCCTGTTCTATACTCTTCCTCCTGTTTCATATTCTTCTTCCTGTTCCATACTCTTCCCCGTTCCATATTCTTCCCTCTGTTCCATACTTTTCCCCCTGTTCCATATTCTTCCTCCTGTTCCATACTCGCACTCCTATTCCATACTCTTCCTCCTGTTCCAAATTCTTTCCCCTGTAACATACGTTCCCCCCGTTCCATACTCTTCCCCCCGTTCCATACTCTTCCCCCGTTCCATACTCTTCCCCCTGTTCATACTCTTCCCCCTGTTCATACTCTTCCCCTGTTCCATACTCTTCCCCTGTTCCATACTCTTCCCCTGTTCCATACTCTTCCCCCGTTCCATACTCTTCCCCCTGTACCAAACTCTTCCCCCTGTTCTATACTCTTCCCCATGTTTCATACTCTCCCCCCGTTCCATACTTTTCCCCATTCCATATTCTTCCTTCTGTTCCATACTCTTCCCCTTCTTCCATACTCTCACTCCTATTCCACTCTACGCTCCCTCTTTTCCTGCCCTGACTTGCTCTCCCATGCTCATTTGCACCTGCTTTTTCTTCTTACCCTATCCCTTCCTCAACCTATTCCACCTCCTCCCTTCCCGATCCCCATCAGTCAGTGATCTGTTAAAATCTATTCAGACAGAACTTGGGGGAGATGCACTGAGATTTGATAAAGGTCCAGACTGGTGACATTGTGGCTTATTTCCATCTATTCCATCTAGCTATATGTACTGAGATGTCTTTGTCATCATATCAATGTGAATATGCTCAAATACACTAACATTGCACTGCTTTCTTCATGCCTTGGCCAGTTTTATCATTTTGTATGTCTATTTAGACAGTGGCTCATTTCCATATTGAAATGTAGCTTAATGAGTCCTGTCCTATGCCTGTGGGTGTGTTTATATGTTAATGTGGCTGTTTGCACACAAACTAAGCTCCTATAGCTGCCCGTGCTGTCACAGTCCTAAAATCACCAGACTTTGGGATCTTCCCATAGCTTTCTGTGCAGTTCGCTGCTTCCACTGGAAAGCAGAGACAGCAGCTGTCCTCTCTTAACCTTAGTGTTACCCACCTCTGTGGCACCGAAAGGGTTATAACATAAAGAATCCCTTGCCCTGCTTCACACATTATCTACAGAGAGAGAACCAGCAAAGCAGCTACTTATTTTTTTCTGCTGGTTCTGTGTGTATTTGAATCAGCTGTTAAGTGGAACACAGGACTGTGTATGTTGTAACCCTTTGAGCGCCACAGTATAACATTTATTATTATACTTTATATAACACCAGCTTATTGCTCAGTGCTGTGCACTGCACATCCCTATGGCACTCAACGGTTAAAGGAAGGCTGGTGGTGTTGAAGTCTGAGTACGTCCTCTACACCCCTCTCCACTTGTCCTACCTAACACATCACCAGCACTTTGTCAACTTCATATGCTAATGAATAATGCAAACTGCACTGTGTTCTCCATGCAAAGGGATGTCCACACCTCTCCAGACACACTTCCCTCTGTATCAAACCTTAGTGCATCTCCCCCTGAAATTTCTGCCATGTTCTGCCGATCAATCCTCAAAACAAATCCCAGACATTTTGCTCATCCCTAACTGTAACCCAAATCATTTCATGTTGCCACCTTCGTAAAAGGAAAGAAAGCTTAAAGGGATAGTAATGCTTTATTATTACTATCCCTCATATTGTAGATATTAGCAGAAAAGTTAATAGCCCCCAGGTTCATCTCTCAAACCTTTATGGTTTGAGAGATAACCGAAGTCAAAGTGTCCCCCCCCCCTTCCCTGAAGTCAGCGTTGTACTGACTGCAGGGATATCCGGTCTGACTTTCATCAGGCGGCTCTGCAGCAGAGCCACGTTCGTGTTAGTGACAAAGAATTATTTCACTGAAACGGTCTTCTACATGTGTTTGCATACCAAGCACATGTAGAAGACCGTTTCAGTGAAATAATTCTTCTTCACTAACGGGATCTCGGCTCAGCTGCAGAGCCACAATCCTGTCGTATGACAGACTTCCCCTGCAGTCGGCATAACGCTGACTTCAGGGAAGGGGGAGGGAGGGGGAACTTTGTCTTCGGTTATCTCTCAAACCATAAAGGTCTGAGAGATGAACCTGGGGGCTATTAACTTATTTTGCAAATACCTACAATATGAGGGATAGTAATAATAAAGTATTACTATCCCTTTAAAAAAGGCACCTCTGCGATAATTAGAAATATACTAAGCCATTTAGGTATGTGCTTGGATAGAAAAACACACCTGATTATCTTCTTTTCTTTCCACATAAAGCATATTGAGGTGAATGTATAAATCTAGTAAAACAGCTCTGGGCAGCAGAAGTCATCCATGCCAGAGGCTGTACCAGAGTATGCAGTAAAGTGTATGATCACTTTAGTGCACACTGGGGCACACAATCCACCATTGCTAGAACCTTAATGCTAGCAAGCCCCTTATGCCTGCCCCATTGCATGTCCAGGAAAATGTTGTAAAGTCCCTCATTTACACTGTGCCTTGCTTAATACATTATTTTAAACATGACACAATGCATTGGAGACCTCTCTGGCCTTCAAAGGGTTAAAAGCCATATTTAAATCAATGGGAATTTTTTTTTGTCTCCTGTGGTGCAGTTGGTATGTCCCAGAATTGCTCCAGTTCTTCTAAATACACAAGCCTTACTGTGATGCTGCAGTAAATAGATCATACACTGTTTGTACAGCACAGGAGTTGCACATTGACCTGTCTCTCGTTCTGTGAGCATGTGTAGTGGCTCCGTACAGTGCTTATTGATGACTGCTACAACTCAATGTATGTGACATTGATGCAGCACCAGAGAATTGTGATAGGAGCAAAGCAGCAAGTGAAGCAATCCAATTCCACTTGTATAAGCAGTACAAGGCTAGGCTTGCTTTGATGCTCTGCAGTCACTGTTTTTTTTTTGTCTAGCGTCATGCTGACATTGCTCACTTTGTCTTGATTGGATGCTTCCAGGGACTGGCTAGGAATACTGATGGTATCTTATAGAGTAGCAGTGCCACATGGAAGAGGATTGTTCAGTATTCCTCAATCCCTGTAATTCAACCCTTCAAAAAAATGAAACATTAGACTTTGCTTGATGTGCAGAGAGACCAGTGTTGTGGCTGTAGCCTGCATGTTGGATTCTAGAAGAGTAACTGTTGTAGGTAGCTGTTTCTGTGAAGATTTGCTGTCTGTGAACATCGGGTCACCCTGAATCCTGCTGACCTGTGTGGGGGAGATATAGAATTTGCAGTGAAAAACTAGAAGAGGAATCACCTGTGTTATGGTGCGTGGATTTCCTGCTCCTATGGTGAGTGTTGAAGTGAATGAAATGAGAACAGCGCTTTGCTGCAGTACATTATTTCACTCTTCCATGTCTCTTTGACCTTCGTTCATTAGCTCTCTAGAGTGTACAATAATATACTGCTTGCTTAGAAAGCAGAAAACAAAGATATTATTGGACGGTGGAAAGAACATTACTAAACACCTGAGTTCTCAACCAGGAATTTAACTCCTTCGATACTAGAGGGGCCTCCAACACACTGTGGAACAATGCATGTGTGGCCTCTGTAGCATCAAGCAGGTTAATACTTTAGGTCGGCTTTCAATGGGAAAAAAGTTGTGTCTATAGCAGAATTATCAGAACAACAATATGCAGTGTGTAATTCCGTGTCACTGATGTACTGAGCTGCTGCTATTGCCAGTCTGAATTGTATAGATGTGTCATGTCCACATAAATATTGTTAACCTATTAAGAACCAGAGAGAAGTGTATTGATTGCTTCCCATTGTGATGTACACCCCACTGGTCCTTTAAAGGTTAATTTTATTCTATGTATCCAACTGCAGCTGGTATTTGTTTAGATTTTTTGGCTATCTGTCTGTCTATCTATCTATCTATCTATCTATCTATCTATCTATCTATCTATCTATCTATATATCTATCTATCTATCTATCTATCTATCTATCTATCTATCTATCTATCTATCTATCTAGTGTATCTGTCTATTTATCTATCTATCTAGTCTATATATCTGTCTGTCTGTCTGTCTATCTATCTACCTATCATCTATCTCTACCTATTTATCATGTTATTGATTGGTTAAACCTTAGTCCCATACAGCAATCATATTACATATTGCTTCGCAATGCGATCTTCCCTGCTCTGGTCATTAACCCTTTGAATTCCAGAGGGGCACGATAGATGCTGCCAAAAAAATCTCAACATACCCCATCTGCATATGGATACATAAAATAAGATGAACAGTTTAACATTTTGAGCACCAGAGGGGTATGCAATGCATCTATCTATCTATCTATATATCTGTCTGTCTGTCTATCTATCTATCTGTCTGTCTGTCTGTCTGTCTGTCTGTCTGTCTATCTCTTTTGATAGGCTGAACTTCAGTCCTGTACAGTTAATTTATTACATATTGCAGGGGGATCTGTTAGTTCTCCCTGATCACATTAAAATTAGAATTACCACATTTAAACACACCCACTTCCCTATATCTAAAAAGTAACAGTGCCGTACAACACTTTTGTTTACCAAGACTATATCAGAAATAAATGGTTAATGGCAATTCTTAATCAGTTTTTGGTGTTTCCAATAGTATAAGATAGTTCAGTTATTTGTGTAGATAAGCTTTCATTTAACCCCTAAGGTACAACACAGTCCATTAGAGACCTCTGCCACCCCCCCCCCCATTAAAATGGTATACTGTAACATGTTTCGTAAATATTGTAACCCCTTGTTGACTAGAAAACATCTGTTAGAGCTATCTGGTGCCCCGTTAAACTTTTGAGGGCCAGAGGCGAGCAGTAATGCATTGTATATCCCTCTGGTCCTCAGTGGGTTAATTTAACCCCTTAATGACCAGAGGAATGCATTAAACACATTGCCTAACCCTTTGGGTGCCAGAGGGTTGTCTATTGCATTGCATTTAAATGTGTTGCATACCCCTCTGGCACTCAAAGGATTAATAATGCATTGCCCAGTCCTTTGGTCCTCAAGGGGTTTAAGTATGAAATCCTAGATAGCTTTGAGGGGCATATGGTCCCGTTTCCTGTTCCCAGTTCTTCAGTAGACAGAAATGATAGATCTGAGTGGTAGGCACAAATACAAGGCTGTATTTAGGGACAAGCAGTGCATTAACAGGATAAGTGTTTGCTGCGTGTGTGGTGAACTGCGCACATGGAACTGTTGTCATCTGACGCACCTCTTACATTACATCACTGCAGTTTATTGGAGAGGGGAGGGAGAATCAGGGTCCTGATGACCCATGATGACTGCTGTGGTGCTGTGTAAAAGACTGTTCACTCTCTGTATTAGAGCAGGACTGAGCAATCTATGGCTTTCCAGTTGTTGCTGGACCTCAACTCCTATGGCTGGCTGAGGATAAAGGGAGTTGTATTCAGAGGTGATTTTCTTAAAAACAGCAGCGGGTGTAATGGGGGGGAAGGGGTAATGTACAAAACTGTTAGCACAGCTCCGCTGATTTTAGTCTCCAACTCATGCACCTGAACCACAGGGTATACACTAGAGCCTATGAATACTTTACTGCATCCGGGGGCATACACTTTGCCTTAGCGCGACTAGCTCAGTTCCACTGATTTTATTGCCCATCTGTGCACCTGCACTTCAGGGTATGCACCAAACTGTGTGGCTGCTTTAGGGCTGGATTCTTTTACAGGTGCTATTTTTATCACTGCTTTTATCTCCGGTTTTCCCCATAGACTTCAATATGAAAATGATTGATAAAAACGGGTGTTAACATTTAGCACCTGCAATAGAATCTAGCCCTTAGTCCTTTAGTGTATGTCCATTTTGGGGTGCTCTCTCTCCTCTACACATTGTTTTACATTACAGAGGTGATGGTGTCTCTTTACTTAATTTTCCTTCAAATTCTGGAGGGGAGACCTTTAGGCCTTGTAGCCATTAACCCTTTGTGTGCCAGTGGATGTGCAACATGCTGCTCTGCAATGCATTGCACACCGCTCTGGCACTCAAATGACTTAAGTCTTTACAACAGTGGAATCTGTGCATCTCTGTCAGAGAAGCTGCATTTATTGATTTGTACATTGACCTCTAGCATACACAGAAGAATGGAGTAATGTTACAAACATATGTTAACCCTTTGGGTGCCAGAGTGGTACGCAACGCATTGCAAAAGCAATGGGTTGTGTACCACTCTGGCACTCAAAGGGTTAACAAACATAGTTGATGTGGCTGAAAAAAAGACATCTTCCATCAAGTCCAGCTCATGTCAAATCACCCCTGTTGATCCATAGTAAAAAACAAAACAAAACAGTGAAGACATTTCCAGTTAAGCCCCAAGTGGGTAAATCAATTCCTTCATGACTCCAAATGCCAGAAAAAAGGAACTTCTCAAAAAGGCTAGTATGCTTCCACTCTGCCCTTGCTTTGGCACAAGCAACATACTCAAGACATATTTCAGTGTAAGTAGCTTAGTAAGGGGGTGTTACATACCTGGGAGATCTTCAGATCTGCCCCAGAGACTTTGGTTTTTGCAGTTAATTACTGTGTCTCCTGGGACAGAGGCTGATTGCCAGTGGTTGGAGGTTTCTTGTGAAACCATGCCTACTTCTGCTCCTTTCCACCCTGTTCTTTCCATTTCCTGCCCACTTCTCCTCCTTCCCATCCCATTCCTCCTACTTCCTGACCACTTTCCTCCTCATTCCTACCCTGTTTAAACCCACTTCCTGCCCACTTCTCCTCCTTCCCATCCTGTTCCTCCTACTTCCTGTCCACTTTTCTCCTCATTCCTACCCTGTTTAAACCCACTTCCTGCCCACTTCTTCTCCTTCCCATCCTGTTCCTCCTACTTCCTGCCACTTTTCTCCTCATTCCCACCCTGTTTAAACCCACTTCCTGCCCACTTCTCCTCCTTCCCATCCTGTTCCTCCTACTTCCTGCCCACTTTCCTCCTCATTCCTACCCTGTTTAAACCCACTTCTTGCCCACTTCTCCTCCTTCCCATCCTGTTCCTCTTACTTCCTGTCAACTTTTCTCCTCATTCCCACCCTGTTCCTCCCACTTCCCACCCACTTCGCCTCCTTCCCATCCTGTTCCTCCTACTTCCTGCCCACTTTTCTCCTCATTCCCACCCTGTTTAAACCCACTTCCTGCCAACTATATTACAAAGGTCATTAAGCCCCACACCTTTGTGACTCAAATTGCATCATTTATATCCCCCATTCACACCAAATGAGTCCTCTCTGGGGGCTCAAGAAGACAAAGTTCCCTGGCATGGGTGTTAGGTAGGAATATTGTTAAGATATTAGTTCCAGCCGTGCAACATGTAATTAGGTTGAATGTACTATGTCAAATTCTGTTCTAACCCAGGCACTAGAATTGATTTTTAGTCCCTGAATCTGCCTAATCCCAGTGTACTAATCTACATGCACCAGAATTTCTCCCTTTAACTTCACTTACACTAAGGTTTGGACAGCTGAGCAGTCTACGGGGATTCTTAGGTGCACCTTTCCTCTACACATCATTTAACACAATTTATTAAACAAGGCATAGAGGAAATTGATTTAACAACATTTCTACACATGCTATGGGACAGAGTTTACTGGCATTAATTTTCTAATGCTGCACAAGATTGTCCACCAGTATGAACTACAGAGATCATATGTTCTAGTGAATACTCTAAAGTAAAGTGTGAGTGCATTGGGGAACTCCTACATTCACTCCATGGTGTATTGCCTTGCAGAAAGCATGTAATGGTGTATTTCTCTGCTGGTCTTATATTATCAGGGGGGAGATTCACTAAGCCATGATAAAGAGGTGATACAGTGGAGATGACTTCTCTGGTTTATCACTTCTCCAATTCCTGTTATTTTATGGAGCCTATGTACTAAGATTTCTTCAGCTTTGAAGATCTTATTGAATAGGTTCCATAAAATAGCACAGGAACTGGAGAAGTCATCTCCACTTTATCACCTCTTTATCACCACTTAGTAAATCTCCCCCAGGAATAATTGTACCGGGCCATCGACCTGATATGACCTACATGAAGATCAACCCATCTGTTGTCCAGCACAGTTGGAGAGACCCAAGTTCTAAAATATTATTATATAAGAATATACTATGAGCCAACCATAAACCTTGATGCTGGTAGATTGTCACGTAAAATACTATAAAGTGTGTGTATAAGGCTATGTTTTGAACACCGATTGGTTACTAATACAATTCTGTAAGGCATTGATTGAAATAATGGCCCATTTTCACAAAATAAAGTGGTGAATTCTGGGCAAATCAGACAAATAAAAATAAATTGTAAAGTGCTTATTGATCTGAATAGAGCTTTTTAACCCCATGGAGTTAAACCTTTCAGTACCAAAGGGGTGTCCAAAGCATTGCGATACCCCTCTAACACTCAAAGGGTTAAAATCCCTGAATAAATCAGTGGGAATTGTTATATGTCCCCTATGTGGCTCTTCAGTATTTAATTGCAATGGGATATTTATAAAATACAGTCCTACTGGATTGTGATCTTAACTACATATATGTTTTCATTGGGTGCTTTTTTTTGTTTTTCTAAGGAGGTTACAATGCTGATTTGTATTTAAAGGGATAGTAATACTTAAAATGTAAAAAAAATATGTTGTAGGGTTTATCCCCGAGTAAAAGAGGGCGACTTCCATTTCTGAAAGGTGTTTCATTCAAAAGTTTTTGCAGCTCAAAGTTGAATTTTTTAGGTGCAATATCACAGTGGCCTGAAATTGTACAGTGGCGCTGTTGCTACACCATACTATAGAGAGTTATGATCCCGGGACCAGAGCTGTCCATAGGATGGTGTAGCAACAGCGCCACTGTACAATTTCAGGCCACTGTGATACTGCACCTAAAAAAATCAACTTTGAGCTTTAATAACTTTTGAATAAAACACCTTTCAGCAGTGGGAGTACCCTTAATTTATTCAGGGGGATAAACCTTACAACATATTTTTTTTTTAAATTTTAAGTATTACTATCCCTTTTAACCCCTTAGTGACGGTCACTTAACGCCCGTCTAACAATTTTTTTTTTTTTTGTAAAAGAATCCGGAGTCCCCGAACGGCGTGCAGCCGCGCGGGGAGCCGGATTTCCGGGACGTACATGTACGTCCTCTGTCACTAAGTGACAGCCACACAGGACGTACATGTACGTCCTGTGTCGCGAAGGGGTTAAAGTATATTTGATGCCATTATCAATTATGAGGTGCAGGGGTGTAACTACAGGGGGTGCAGAGGGGGCAGTTTTGACAGGGCCCAGCATCCAAGGGGGTCCATCAAACCCAGGGCCCAATAGGTATCAGTTACTCCACCAGAAGAATATTTTTGTTAGCGGGCACAAAAAAATGTTTGCACTGGGGCCCTCTAATGACTAGTCACTTTTCTGATAAGGTGACAATGGCTGTATGGAATTTCCTGATTTACAAAGGGCTAAAGAGTACATAAGACAGGACTGTTCCCTTCCCTCATCACAGGAGGGCAAATGTATCAATTCGGCAATGTAGCCCCACTGACATTAGCCTCCATTACCAGTGGCTGCACTTCAGGGTGTGCACTATAGGGTATGATCTTTGTGGTGTATGCCATCGATAGGACTTTAATGTCAGCCCCATAGCATGGGCAGGGAAACTGCGTACACTCACTCCATTTCCTCTACATCTTGTTAATACAATCTAAAGCTTAGCTCATGCACCAAGAAAAACTGGAGCAGTTCTGGGACATACCAACTACACCACAGGGGACAAATAATAATCCTCTTGATTTAAATGGGATGTTTAACCCCCTGAATGCAATGCAGTAGAGGCCTTGGTATCATTCAAGGGACTAAAAGCTCCAGTTAAGTCCGTGGGAGTCTGGGGAATCTTTATTTGTCTCCTTTCAGTTGATACATTCTAGATTTACTTATTCGTCTTGATGCATCGGCCACATTGTGAGAATACTTACCATGTGCCTGCTATTTCCCCCCATATAACCACACATTTCCCATTTTAATATTGGTAAAAAAAATCTTACATATATAATGGGCCAAAAAACAAATACTTTAAAAAATAATGCAACCCTTAACCCCTTAGATGCAGGAAATATTGCCAACTTCACTTTGTGATGCGTTGGATATGTCTCCAGCATCCAGTGGTTTAAATAAAGATTAGAAAAAGCAGTCTGTTGTCTAGGAAGTGACATTATACCTCAGAAACAATACATAGATTTTACAAACTAAGCTAAAATGAAGAGGTACAGTGAGGCTCGTGTAATAGGTAGAACTGGAGCTTGTCTGGGACAAACCAACTGCACTTTGGAGGGGCTTTAACCCCATTGTGTTGCAATGCTTTTTTAGACCTCTCTAGCATTCAAGAAGTTAAAGGTCCCGTTTAACCCTTTGCGTGCCAGAGGGGTACGCAACGCATTGCAAGCAATGCGTTGTGTACCGCTCTGGCACTCAAAGGGTTAAATCAGTAGGGATTTTAGAAACTCTATTTTGTCTCCTGTGGTTCATTTGCTTTACTCCAGAAGCCACCACTCCTTAGTACATCAGCCTTAGTAAGTGCTGATAATCAGACAGAGGATGAGGTTACATTTGGATAATGTGCCTGTCATGCACTCATACAAGATTAGTTTTGGTTGGTAAAGGATTGCAGTTAGTTTTTTTGTGATGCTGATTTGATCTGTCAGCAGGCGAGACAGCTACACTCTTCATTGCCTGTATCCAGCCCAACCATGATGAGTGTGTTGGAGCTGTATCTAGGTATGTTTACTGGCTATGTATTCCCAGTTTTTGTTGTGCTTTAAAAGGAAAGTATCATATTGACACAATCCTATATAATGATTCACTAGAATGTTTGTCAGAAGCCGTCATGCGCAGTAAGACTGCCCGAACTCACAGAATGCTGGGAATTCTGTGCTGGGAGCATTCTGTGCTTTCGGGCAGTCTCTACAGTGCATGACTGCGTCGGCGGCAGGACGCAGAGCAGGACCTCTCTCTTAACCCTTTGAGTGCCAGAGGGGTACGCGTACCCCTCTGGCACTCAAAGGGTTAACATCACCCGGACCTTGGCCTGTGTACACGGGCTTTTTACACTAGTTAAAAAAAAAATAAAACACATAACACTTGTTATCTTTGAAACATCACAGAGTTCTGAACACTAGAGGGAGAACTGCCCATTGGCTGCTGTGATACAAAGTGATGCCTGTTCTGCGCTGTAAACAAAATGAGGGGAACGTTTGGATGCCAATAAGGAGTTGCAGCACAATATGTTTGTAGTGTAAGACATGCTAATTTATGGGGTGTGGCTGCCATTTTCTTGTAGCACAGCACAGACTTCCCATTGGACAGGAATCAAAAGGCATTTCCCCATCTAGAACTTACAACTCTGTGTTTTTCATTTTAGGACTATGTTTTTGCATTGGAATGGGGCTGTGTAGAACATGGGGCACAAAAATACAGTTGTTAGGTGAGTAAGATAAGGGATACTCACTATTCGGATGCAGGAACCCAGAAGCAGGATAGTCGCTCTTACTGGAACAGCACACTGGGAGAGGGTCTGGAGAGAGACCACAGACTCCTCCCTAGTGTGAACTGCAAGCACGGGCAACGGAGTCCAGGAATCTAGCCAAGGGTCTAGGAGCCAGAGGTCAGGGGAGTCCAGGAATCAAGCCAAGGGTCTAGGAGCCAGAGGTCAGCGGAGTCCAGGAATCAAGCCAAGGGTCAAGGAGCCAGAGGTCAAAGGAGTCCAGGAGTCAAGCCAAGGGTCAAGGAGCCAGAGGTCAACGGAGTCCAGGAGTCAAGCCAAGGGTCAAGGAGCCAGAGATCAACAGAGTCCAGGAGTCAAGCCAAGGGTCAAGGAGCCAGAGATCAACAGAGTCCAGAAGTCAAGCCAAGGGTCAAGGAGCCAGGGATCAGCAGAGTCCAGGAGTCAAGCCAAGGGTCAAGGAGCCAGAGATCAACAGAGTCCAGGAGTCAAGCCAAGGGTCAAGGAGCCAGAGATCAACAGAGTCCAGGAGTCAAGCCAAGGGTCAAGGAGCCAGGAAGCAAGGAACAGGCTGAGGTAAGTAAGTACTGGGAGCTTCAGTAACACTGAGCACCATGTACAGGGAGCTCAGGGTTTAAATAGGCTGTGGGTGTGTTGCAGCTGGAGAGGGGCGGAGCCGGGCGCCGCGTTGCCATGGCGACGCCCGGAAAATCCCAGAACCTTGTCCGAGACGCACACACAAAGAAGGTCGGGTGTGTGCGCATCTGTCAGGGCTGCCTGCTGGGTCTGAGCGGACGCCGGTCCTCAGGGAGCCAGAGGGGACCCGGCGTGGCGGCCGCCGCGGCTTCCCAGCAGGGGACAGGAGCCGAGTGCCGATGCGAGCCCGGGCACTGCGGGAGGTAAGACCGGGTCGCCGACGGGCGGCCTGACAGTACCCCCCTGAGGTGCGACCTCCGGGCGGGGAATGGTGCGGGCCGATGAGGGTACCGTCTATGGAAGAATCGGATGCATACAGGGGCATGGACCTGTGAAGCCGGTTCCCAAGAGCGTTCTTCGGGGCCATATCCCTTCCAGTGGATGAGGTACTCTAGTCTGCCCTTGCGACGTCTGGAATCAAGCACTCAGTGAACCACAAACTCCTCCTCGCCATTCACCATGACTGGGGCTGGTGCAACAGGAAGGCGTCCTGGAAAGGTGTTGGCTATGTAGGGCTTTAACAAGGACACATGGAAGACAGGATGGATGTGATAGGCGTCTGGCAACTGAAGTTTAACCGCCATCGGGTTGATGACTTTCTGGATGGAAAAAGGTCCAACATACTTAGGACCCAACTTTTTTGGTTGGACAGGAAAGCCGGATGTTCCTTGTGGACAGCCACACCTTGTCGCCCACCTGATAGACCGGAGCGGCAGAGCGATAGCGGTTGGCTTAGTCTCTGTAACTCTCCTGGGCTTTCAAGAGGGTTTTTTGGAGGGTTCGGAACTGTTTTATGAGACGGGAGAGGCGGTCAGAAGCTTCTGGTACGGATAAGTCGGAAGGGAGCCCAGGAAAAGAGGAGGGGTGGAATCCATAATTGGCAAAGAAGGGAGACATGCGTATGGATCGTTGGGTTTGGTTATTGTATGCAAACTCAGCGGTGGGTAGGTATTGGAGCCAATCGTCTTGTAGGTAGGTAGTGTAGCAACGGAGATAATGCTCAAGTACTTGGTTAACTCTCTCTGTTTGTCCATTGGTCTGCGGATGGAAAGCGGTGGACAATGAGGGCTGAATCTGCAAATTTCCACAGAAGGATTTCCAGAACCGTGCCGTGAACTGGACTCCTCTGTCGGTGGTAATGCTCTTGGGCAGGCCATGGAGCTGGAACACGGAGGACAGAAATAAGGAAGCGGTGGTACTAGCAGAAGGAATCCCAATAACAGGTATAAAGTGGGCCATCTTGGTAAATCTGTCGACGACCACCATGATGGTATCATGTTTGCAGGAAGGAGGGAGATCAACTATAAAATCCATTTAGATGTCGGACCAAGGCATGGAGGGTACTGGTAGAGGCCACAACAGACCGGTCGGTGATGTGCGAGGTACTTTAGTTTGGGCACAGATCGTACATGATCGCACAAACTGAGTAGCATCCTGTTGGAGAGCTGGCCACCAGAAATGTCTTTGGAGGAGATCCAGGGTCTTTTTGATTCCCCCATGACCAGCTAAGCGGGAATCATGACATCTCTGCAATACGGATAGTCGAACAGGCTCGGGCACAAAGATCTTTCCTTTGTACAACAGGAAGTGATTGGACCGTTGGATTGGAGGCGTAGTCTCTGGGTATAGGGAACTGATAGAGCAGGAGCGGATGTGTTCCATAACGTCAGCTGTAGTGGTTATGAACACGGTTGAAGGTAGAATAGTGTCTACAACCTTGGGTTCGTTGTCACGGGTAACTGGGAGTCGGGAGAGGGCATCGGCTTTGGTGTTTCGGGTGCCTGGTCTGTATGTGATGTGCAGATTGAAACGGGTGAAGAATAGTGCCCACCTGGCTTGTAGGGGGCACAGACGACGAGCTGCACGGAGGTATTCAAGATTATGGTGGTCTGTGTAGACTGTAACCAGATGAGAAGAGCCCTCGAGGAGGTGCCACCATTCTTCCAGGGCTTGTTTAATCGCCAGGAGTTCTTTGTCACCGATACCGTAGTTCTCCTCGGCTGGGGACAATCTGCGGGAGTAGAAGGCTACAGGATGTAACTGCCCTGTCTCTGGGTGGCGTTGGGAGAGGATGGCTCCTAGAGCAAAGTCAGATGCATCTACCTCGACAAAGAAAGGGAGTGAGGTGTTAGGTTGAACAAGGATTGGGGCAGAAGTGAATTTCATCTTGAGTAGGTCAAACGCTGCTTGGGCTTCAGGTGTCCATAGAAACTGTGGTGCTTGTCGAGTCAACGCAGTGATTGGCGAGATGATGCGGGAGAAGTTGCGGATGAATTTCCGATAATAGTTGGCAAAGCCTTTGAATCGCTGGACTGCCTTCTTGTCTGTGGGTGTAGGCCATTCGAGTACGGCAGAGACCTTTTTAGGGTCCATAATGACTCTTCCAGGTGTTAGGATGAAGCCAAGGAAAGTCACGGTAGTGGTCTCAAACAAACATTTCTCCAACTTGGCATATAACTGATGATCACGAAGACGCTGCAGAACCTTCTTTACATGCTCACGGTGTTCAGTGATGGATGATGAAAATATTAAAATATCGTCCAAGTATACCACTAAAAAGGAATCCAGGAAATCACGAAAAACATCATTCAAAAAATGCTGAAAGGTGGCTGGGGCATTACAGAGTCCAAATGGCATCACAAGGTACTCAAAATGGCCGTACCTACTCCGGAAGGTGGTCTTCCATTCGTCCCCCTCCCTGATGCGAACGAGGTTGTAGGCCCCACGGAGGTCTAACTTGGTGAAGACAGTTGCATCCTTAATACGGTCTAAAAGTTCGGGTATCAAAGGGAGCGGATAACGGTTCTTTATTGTGATTCGATTTAGGTCTCTATAGTCTACACATGGTCGAAGACCCCCGTCCTTTTTACCCACAAAGAAGATACCAGCCCCTGCTGGCGATGTCGACGGGCGGATGAATCCGTTTTCCAGGTTTTCCTTGATGTAGGCCTTTAGATGGTGCAGTTCCGGCTCGGATAGAGGGAAGATCCTCCCGAAGGGTATAGGAGCTCCGGGTAGGAGATCGATGGGACAATCGTACTCTCTCCTGGGAGGCAATTGGTCTGCTTTCTTTTTATCGAAGACATCTAAAAAATTCTGTATTAGGTACTGTAGTAGGTTCTGAAGTCTGGTCTTGCGAGAGGAGTAGGGTTGAAGGAGTGTTTAAGCAATGATGCTGGCAGTAACTGGATGAGAACGACAGGGTGCCTCTGCCCCAGTTGATGTCAGGATTATGTAGCCGTAGCCAAGGCAGTCCAAGGATCACGGGGAATAGTGGAGATGCCACTAAGTTGAAACTTATCTTTTCTGAGTGACGACTGCCCAAGGTCATCCGGAGAGGCAGGGTCTCATGCGTAATGGGTCCAGAAGGCAAAGAAGATCCATCAACTACCTGTATGTAGACTGGAGAGGGCTTGGTTTGTGTGGGCACCTGGAGTTGTCTAGCGAGCTCCTGGTCCATAAAACAGCAGCTGGCACCGGAGTCAATGATGGCGAGGACAGAGATGTCGTCTCTGGTCCACTGCAATGACAGAGAAACAGAAAGGTGAGGAGAGCCACCGACGGGAGCAGAACTAAGACACACATCCGAATCAGAAGTCTTACCCATGGGGTTACGTGGTCTGCGGGGGCAGGAACGAATCATGTGGCCGGGTTGGCCACAGTAGAGACATAAATTGTTCGCACGTCTGTGTGCTCTCTCAGCCTCAGAAAGTGGTCCTCGAGCAAGTCCAATCTGCATCGGTTCCTCAGGAGAAGAGGTGGAGTTAGGAGTACTGGAAGGTGGTGTAGGTAGAGCTTGGCGTCTTGGAGGAGGAACAAGTTGAGTTGACCGCTCCAGTCTTCTCTCCCGTAATCTGCGATCAATCCTGATGACTAGATGACAGAGTTCCTCAAGAGAAGGAGGGATACCCACTCGGGCCAGTTCGTCTTTAAGGGCATTGGACAAGCCGAGACGAAATTGATCCATCAGGGCAGGTTCGTTCCATTCGCTCTCGATGGCCAAAGAGCGGAATTCCGTAACATACTCCTCCACTGGCCTCTGTCCCTGCCGTAAGGCCCTCATGGCGATATGAGCAGAGGAGGCCCGGAGGGGGATCATCAAACAGAAGGTCCATGGCATGGAGTAACGTATGCCAGGAGGTCAATGCGGGATCATTGGTGTGTAGCAACTGATGAGCCCAGGTCTGGGGTTCTCCGGAAAGCAATGAGATCACCGTTCATATTTTAATGAAGTCAGAGGCATAAGTTCTTGGTTGAAGAGAAAACATGACCTGACAAGCTGTGATGAAGGTCTTATACTTCGTACGGTCCCCAGAGTAGCGTTCTGGAAGAGGAATTCTGGGTTCGGGAGAGTACGTCCTGTCTGAGGGGGGTACCCCTACAGGTGGCATTACCGGAGCGGAAGCGCCTGAAGGAGCGGAGCTGGTCTGCAGGTCGTATAATTGATGCTGTAGATGAGTCTGCCCGGCCTGTAGGTCCTGCATGGTTTGCGTGAGGGCGGCAATCTGTTGAGAGAGGGCGGTGATAGCGTCCGCGACTCCTGCGGGTTCCATAAGGGCTCAGTGTTTCTGTTAGGTGAGTAAGATAAGGGATACTCACTATTCGGATGCAGGAACCCAGAAGCAGGATAGTCGCTCTTACTGGAACAGCACACTGGGAGAGGGTCTGGAGAGAGACCACAGACTCCTCCCTAGTGTGAACTGCGAGCACGGGCAACGGAGTCCAGGAATCTAGCCAAGGGTCTAGGAGCCAGAGGTCAGGGGAGTCCAGGAATCAAGCCAAGGGTCTAGGAGCCAGAGGTCAGCGGAGTCCAGGAATCAAGGCAAGGGTCAAGGAGCCAGAGGTCAACGGAGTCCAGGAGTCAAGCCAAGGGTCAAGGAGCCAGAGGTCAACGGAGTCCAGGAGTCAAGCCAAGGGTCAAGGAGCCAGAGATCAACAGAGTCCAGGAGTCAAGCCAAGGGTCAAGGAGCCAGGGATCAGCAGAGTCCAGGAGTCAAGCCAAGGGTCAAGGAGCCAGAGATCAACAGAGTCCAGGAGTCAAGCCAAGGGTCAAGGAGCCAGGAAGCAAGGAACAGGCTGAGGTAAGTAAGTACTGGGAGCTTCAGTAACACTGAGCACCATGTACAGGGATCTCAGGGTTTAAATAGGCTGTGGGTGTGTTGCAGCTGGAGAGGGGCGGAGCTGTGCGCCGCGTTGCCATGGCGACGCCCGGGAAATCCCAGAACCTTGTCCGAGACGCGCACACAAAGAAGGTCGGGTGTGTGCGCATCTGTCAGGGCTGCCTGCTGGGTCTGAGCGGACGCCGGTCCTCAGGGAGCCAGAGGGGACCCGGCGTGGCGGCCGCCGCGGCTTCCCAGCAGGGGACAGGAGCCGAGTGCCGATGCGAGCCCGGGCACTGCGGGAGGTAAGACCGGGTCGCCGACCGGCGGCCTGACAACAGTATTATTCTGGGCACTGTGGAACACATGGTAACCCAAATGCTTAACCCCTTGAATGCTTAAAGGGATAGTAATGTTTCATAATAAAAGCAGCTCTAATTAATCATCTTAGTATTTGGACTTTGGAGAGTGTTATTTCAATTTTGTCAGAGTTGTAGTTCAAGGGTAATTCAGTGACAAAGTATCCCCCTCCCTCCCCTTTTACTGATGTAACACTGCTCAGCCAGATCAGAAGGGAGGTGCCCAGGTAGACTGCAGAGAGGGACAATCTTCAATTAAGATAAGGGAAAAACCTGAACAACTTGTCAAGGGGGGCAGGGCTTTCTTTGTTCTCTTAGGAAGAAGATTGTCCCCTGCTGTTATCTGTCTGGTCTATGGACTGCATTCCACATCTGAGAAGAGATGGCTTACACTAGGTAAAAGGGGCGGGAGGGGGAAACTTTGCTTGTGAACATCTCTCAAACCATAAAGGTTTGAGAGATAAGACTTATATTGTTCTTCATGTTCTTTTAATGCCTACAAAATAAAATAAAGATAAAACAAAGTACTACTATCCCTTTAAGAGGTCTCCAATGCATTGCTTAGGGTTAAAACGCAAAGGAAATAAATGGAAATTGTGTTTGTTCCCGATGGTGCTGTTGATTTTTCCCAGAATTGCTCTTGTGCTTTGTGCATATGGCCCAAAAGTGGAGCACGATTTTACCACATAGTGTGCACGCTTTTACCGCATAGACGCTATTGCTCCATTCACTTCTATGGGACTGCACAGTTTGGGACATTTCTCTGCAACCACTCAACTTAGCGACTTCAGAGACGTCTCATTTTAATTGTCTGCCCTTACTCTACTATCCGGTCAACGTGTAGTGTGTGTTGGGGGGGCTCAGGGGGCTTCGGGCACTGTTGGGGTACTTTTTCTGGGAAAACTACATTTCCCATGAGTGCTTGCATCACACGCTCGTTCCTGATTGGCTCCTGTTGTGGAAGCCATTTTGTGCCTTCCCAGAACGTGTATCCTATGCAGGGCTTGGACCCTCCTTCTCTCCTCAGCAGATTAACCCTTTGCCTGCCAGATAAGTGTATTTTAGCGATTTCTGGGATAAAATTTTAATCATACACACTGTATTTGGGTATTTCCTTATACTTTGAACGTTTTGACACTGTGGGAATGTCTATTCCTTTGGAGCTTGGGGCTAGGACTAAGACTAACAACGCTGGGGTCTCTGTGTCCCCCTTTGCGCATTGATCCTCAGGTCATTTATGTCCATCATGTTCTGTTATCCCTGATTTTCCCCCGGGACCTCCAGCCATGCATTAGAGCCAGTTTGGGTGCAAGAGTTTAGGCTGCTATTAGATACCTCCAGTATACACTCTTCCATCCCAGTTACAGGGGATCTGCCACTCCTGGCAGACCTCTACTTCTTTCAGATCTTCCCTACTGAAACCGCAGGGAGTACCTGACAGATCAGATTCCTCTGATGAGGAACTGTTGGTGGATTCTGATGCTGAGGAATGTTCTGCAGTGGTTTCATCTCAGTTCTTTGGAGACCCCCTCCTATGAGGCTGACCCTGATCCCTCTGCTGAGGGCCTGATTAGAGCAGTATTAAACACCCTAAACATTCCCATGGTTCAAGAAGTTTCTCCGGACCCCTCTGATATACTTCTGGAGCCCTAACAGCCCCATACTTGTTTTCCACCTAACCCCACTCTTGACCGGTTAGTGTCTGATGAGTGGTAGTCTCCTGACAGAAAGCCTTCTGTCTCCAAGGAGTTTGCTAACCCTTACCCCCTTTTCTGATGCGGCACTAGCTCAGTGTGTTCATCCCCCCAAGGTGGATGCCCCTCTTTTCTAGGCTTTCATAGTCAACTGTTTTGCCAGTTGCTGATGCCTCTGTTCTTATATACTGGTCTGACAAGAAACTTGGGGCCTCCCTCAAGTCCATTTTTGCCACTGCTGGTACTTCTGTACATCCAGCATTTGCTGCGGCCTGGGTAAATAGGGCCATTGCGGTTTGGACTGAATAGCTCACCCATTCAGTTCGTCAAGGAGCTCCTACGTCTGCCATGTTGAGACTTTTTGCCAACATTCTGAAGCCCAGCATTAGGTCTCTGCTGCCTTGTTGATGACATCTGTTGGTGGCAAGGGTTTCCACCATGTCTGTGGTTGCCAGATGAGCGCTTTGGCTCAAGATCTGGTCTGCTGAAAGAAAACATTGCTCTCCTTGCCCTTTCAGGGCACTTCTCTGTTTGGGCCAGATCTTAAGGATCTGATTAGTGAGGCCACAAGAGGTAAGAGTACCCTCCTGCCTATGGTTTCCATGAAGCAGAAGATTATCAAACATAATTGTTTTTTTCATGCTTCCGGACTGAGACACGCCAGGCGAACCAGGAGGTTCCCCCAGCTCCGCGCTCCTCCTCCAAGCCCAAACCACAATGGAAGCCTAAGGTCTCCACCAAGCCCAAGGCTTCCACACTTTATTCGGCATGACTAGCCAAACCCAGGTCCCCACTCTGCTGTGGGTAGTCGTCTGTGCCACTACCGCAGCTTCTGGGAGGACTCCGTGGTGGACCCTTGGGTTATAAAGGTAGTGGCGGAGTGGTACAGGATCCCTTTCACCTCTCTTCCTTCCTTCAGGTTTTTCCCTTCTCACACTCCTCAGTGAGAATCTTCAGGATGCATATCTGCACATCGCCATTCATCCAGAGAGCCGTCAGTGCCTCAGATTTGCCTGCGACCATGGGCATTTTCAGTTTTCTGCTCTTCCCTTTGGTCTGACTGCAGTTCCTCAAGTCTTCAATCATGTCCTGGCAGCCTTAGTGTCCGTCCTCCATCGGAACGCCATCAGAGTCACTCCATACATGGGTGACCTGCTTCTGAAAGCCCCTTCTCGAAACACCTTCAGCTGCAGGTTCAGGACTGCATTCATGCACTCACCCATTCTGGGTGGATTCTCAACATGAATGAGTCGGATCTTGTCCCATCCCAGCGAATAGTCTTCCTCGGCCTTCTCTTTGACACTCAGCAGAGCATGGTGTTTCTCACGGATGAGGTGGCTGACCAGATCGCCCACAAGGTTTCCGCTGTTCTGGCTCACAATCCAGTTCCAGCCAAGAAGTTGTCCTCTCTAGTGGGGAAGTTCTTTTCCACCATAGCAGCAGTCCTGTTTGCCATGGCTCACACCAGGCAACTCCAGAGGTTTGTGACCCAGGCGTGCAGGGGTCAGCTGGACCTCCTGAAGATGTCAGTGTCCATTCCTCTTCATGTGGAACTGAGTCTGTCATGGTGGCTCAGCCTCTCCAATCTGCTGAAGGGCAAGCCTTTCCTGATGTCCTTCTGGACCACTGTGACGACGGATGCTAGCCTATCCAAATGGGGAGTGGTCTTGGGTCACCTGAATGATCAAGGATGGTGGTCTCTGGAGGAATATCTCCTTCCCATCAAGATCTTGGAGCTTCGGGTGATATTACATGCCCTTCACCACTGGACGCCCCAGCTGGAGGACAACCCGGTCCGGGTTCAGTCCAATAACGCCACGACAGTGGCTTACATCAACAAGCAAGACAGAACAAGAAGTCTTACAGCTTGGTTAGAGCTTGGTTAGAGGTCAAGACTATTTTGACCTGGGCAGAGGAATATGTTCCTGCCATATCCCTAGTTCACATTCCTGGCGTAGAAAACGTCCTGGCAGACTTCCTTAGTTGACACACAGTGGACAACGGAGAGTGGAAACTGCATCCTGAAGTGTTCTACCTCATTGTTCAGAGGCGGGGTCTTCCATGCATCGACCTGATGGCGACAAGACACAACAGGAAGACTTCGATGTTCTGTTCTAGCTGGAGGGATCCTCTGGCTTCCATCTTTCCTCCCATTCACATGTTGCACAGGGTGATAAGTGAACTGAGACTGGAGTGCTGTCCAGTCTTTCTGATTGCTCCTTTCTGGCCTCTCCAGGCTTAGATTCCAGAGCTTCTGGATCTATCAGTGGCGGAGACTTTCCGGCTCCCTTGCCATCCTGATCTTCTTCTACAGGGTTACCTGTGGAAGGAGGATGTCCATCGTCTAGCTTTGATGGTTTGGACATTGAATCTTCACCACTGTGGTAGAAAGGGTTTTCTTCTGGTGTAGTGGTGGTGTAGTGGTGACTATGCTTTGCGCACGCAAGCCTGTTTCCTCTAAGGCTTACCACTGAGTCTGGTCTTCCTTTCTCGGTTTGTTGATAAGGACCTATCTTCGTATTTTGATTTTCCTACGTTACTGGCTTCCTACAGGAAGATGTGGACAAGGGCCTCAGTACGCACTCCCTTGGGCAGCTGGGGGGGAGGTGGGAGAAGAATTAGGCAGTCATATAGAGCTGTGCTGGTCAGCATAATGCAGTATGCTGATTCTTCAGCACAGCTCTATCTGACTTAAAAGTAGAATATCTGCAGAAGGATTTACATTAAAAAACAGCTTTACTAATACTACTTTACTGACCAGACCTATGGGCAAACATTTTTTTTAAAGTGATACATCCCCTTTAAGAAGGTAATAGGCCTAAGAAAGGTTTCTATGAAAAGATTGTATTCTTATGTAGAATTCACAGTTCTTCAAATGCACAGTTCCTAGCATGTTTCGGATATTAGTACTTGACATGGTTTGTGGTTCCCTTTAAAAACTTACTTATCATGCATCTATCCACCCACTCTTTTTTGTTATTATACAAAGATATGAGTACTTTGGTATGTGGTGATACTTCTTTATGTGGGCTAAAAGTTTATATTTGAAGACAAGCTTTCGAAAGCTTACAGTGGATGTGTCACATGTGTATAACATAGCATCAATATTTAGGTTACATAGCGAATACTACTAAAACGTGATTAATTTTTTCTTTTTAAAGTTTTATTTTGTGTAAGTTTAGCTTGGAAAGTCTAGGCTGTAGCTACTTCCACATAGACTGTGGTTAACTGCTCTATAACCACAGTCCGTCGCTCTGCCTCTGCTGTCCTCCGTCCTCCGATGACAGAGGCTTCTGTCTGTTAGCTGGAGCAGTCTCATTGGCAGAGATCGATATCTAGCCAATGAGACCTCTCCTGCTTACAGACAGAAGCCTCTGTCATCGGAGGAGAGCAGAGGCAGAGCAGTCTACGTGGAAGTAGCTGGGGGACAGACTTTCTAAGTTACATTTACAGGAAATAAAACTTACAAAAAAAAAAATGAAGACCGTTTTAGTAGTATTCGCTATGTAGCCTAAATATTAATGCTATGTTATACATATGTGACACATCCACTTTAACTCTCTTAGCTTAAACAATACTGAATCATAAAGTCTTTTCAATTACTCAGTCTGTTCCAATATAAAAGGTACTACCAAATACCAAAGTACTCATATCTTTTATATTATTAAAACTGGACTAATATGGCTGCTACATATTAACCCCTTAAGGACCCATGACGTGCCTGGACCGACAAGCCGTTCTTGGCACTTAAGGATGGATGACGGTCCTGGCCTGTCATGGAATTTTGGGATGGCAGCACAGCTGCATATCATCACTCTGCCATCCTAGATAAATATGAGCAAAAAAAAAAAAAATCTGCGGTCCTTAATGGCCATCGGTGCGCCGGATCGAGCAATCCTTAAGGGGTTATTTGTTATTTATGGGAGCCACTCTTACATACTTTAGTGTAGGGGCATCAACGTTGTATCAATCATGGGCCACATGATCAGAAAATCATAAGTGTGAGGGCCGCATAATTTTTTTTTATGGACAATGATAGTAAATTGTAATCTGTCAGCTATTCTAAAATATTTATTTATTGATCAAGTAAGTGACAATACTGATATTTAGCAGACAACTATTCTTGAACTGTAGGGTACTGGCAGGGAATTAGGTCTAACTGGCCCACTAATTCATGTGTGCTAGTTAATTAGGTATAAAATTGTTTTTAAAATTTCAGGAAGGCCTTTCTAATTGCAACAGGCACATAAGGTTGATAAAGCAGTGGATAGCTGTGAATCGCGTCACAGTCTAAACCTGCTTTTAAAAATAAATAGAGGAATGGCTATCTTTATGATTTTTATATATTTTTTATTTTTTAAGTGTTGAGATATAAACTTTGTAATGGTGGGTTCTTTGCCCTTTTCCTGGAGTAAAATTAACCCCTGGAGGGACTGGAAGGAGAGGAGATCACTGCATTCAAGGAAGAACGAGGAGGAGTGAGTCCATCATACTCAAGCAGGGACAGATAAAGTACCCTGCAAGCTATATTAGTTGGTGACAGGTATATGCCTAATCGTCAACATTTGACAAATGTGAGTCCATATGGAGACCGAGTAATTTAATATACATCTTATCATTGGATAACACACTATTAGCGCTTCCTTGTTCCTTCGTTAACCCTCTAAGGACCAGATGGCTATGCATCACTGCTTCTCAATGCATTGCTCAACCCCTTGGACCTTAATCCCTTCCCGACAATGGACGTACATGTACATCCCGCAAAAACTGTCACTAAGTGACAGAGGATGTACATTTAGTCCCGAAAAACATTGGAGGGCTTTTTCTACTGAGCAAATTTTTTTTTTTTTTTTTTTTTTTTTTTATTATTATTATTACATCAACAGTGCCCTCTAGTGGCCAGATTTCAGGCAGTTATTCTGTGGCATTCTCTGGGAGAAGCAATTCACTGACAACAGTCTTCCATAGAATGTTATAGTAACAGCTTTACCACTTCATGTTATTTTGACCTTTTTGGAAGTAATGAAGATGTTACTCATTTCCTGACAAGTTAAACTGTTATAACATTTGAATACAACCACTGTCAGCAGTTGGTGTACTTTATTTTAGTCAGCAGGTGAAACCCTATAACCTATATTTTCACAGAAAATTGTACTGCTGCTTTAAAACGTAATCGTTTGGGTGCCAGAGGGGTACACAAAGCACTGTTTTGCAATACATTGCATGCCCTACTGGCATTCAAACAGTTAAAGTGGAGCTGACACTTTGTAACAAATAGATGATTTTGAAAGCACTTTGAAAATCAGGCATATTTAGATTAAACATTTTTTATTTCAAACAATAGTTTTTCAGATATTTACCTGTATTTATTGTCAGTTTATGCAAATGAGTCTGTGCTGTCAGGGAGGAAGTAGTTGGTGGGAGGGAGACCATTGTGGAATGTATCTGGCTGGTATGGCAGCCAGTATTGTCTAATGTACATAAACTGACTAATAAATAAAGCAAAATCTCATAAACGATTATTTTAAATAAAAAATTGCTCACATAAATATAGGGGAGTTTGAAAGCTCTTTCCAAATCACCTACAAGTGACAGTTCCACTTTAATAGCAACATCCTATATAATAATTTGCTAAAATGTGCGTAACGCCGCAGTCAAGCACAGTAGAGACTGCTGCGCATTCTGTAGTCATGCACAGTAGAGATTGCCAGTGACGAGGCTGATACAGAGCGGGGCGCTCCGAAGGAACGTCGTGCTCTATATCAGCCGTGGTGCGGGCAGTCTCTACTGACCATGACTGCACCGCATCTGGCTGGCAGTGGCACTGTGGCCCGTGTAACGGGCTCTTCAACTAGTAAAATAATATGCGCTTAGCAGTAATCGTGCAGTAAAGAATCCAGTTTTCCAGACCTCAGCAGTTTCTTGCTCCCCACCTTGGATCTAGAGACGTTTCTAATAGACTGCAAAGCAATGAGCTGAAGACATCACTAACATCTTAGGGGTTAAGGGCTGTATGCAAATTCAAAAGAGGAGCAGTTCTGGAGCAAAGTGACTACATCATGGTGACAATAAAAAGTCCCCAAATTCCTATGGGCGGAAAAGTGGCAGATGAAGTTTAAAGGGGAACTACCACCCCGCAATAAGTTCACATTAATCAATTCTTTATCTGGCGACTAGCTGTTTAGTAGCGCTAGTCGCCAGAAATATTACCTGGTTTCAAAGATATTCCAGTTTCTCGGAGGCTCACAGTAGCAGGAAGCACGGACATCTCGTCATAGTGACGTCCATGTGCCTGCGCTGTCAGTCCCTTTTGGAGCCGGCCGGCTACTAAGCAGCTAGTCGCCAGATGAAGAATTGATTAATGTGAACTTATTGCGGGGTGGTAGTTCTCCTTTAATGTAGATAAATGTAAAGTTATGTAGTTGAGCTGTAGAAACAAACTTGCTACATATACACTAAATGGGAAACAACTTGGGGAATCCTCATTAGAGAAAGATTTAGGTGTACCGATAGACAATAGACTTCACAGCAGTGTGCAGAGTCACTCAGCTGCTGCAAGAGCAAATAGGGTAATAGTCTGCATAAAAAGAGGTATAGATGTACAGGATGCAAATATAGTTCTACCTCTGTATAAATCCTTGGTAAGACCTCATCTAGAATATGGAGTACAGTTTTAGGCACCTGTTCATAAAAAGACATTATTGAAAGCTGAACTACCACCACATAACAAGTTTATCTTAAATAACTCCCCATCTGGCGACTAGCTGCTTAGTAGCGCTAGTCGCCAAAATTATTACCTTATTAAATAGATTCTCCTTTCTTCCCCGGCTGATAGGCAGGACGGATCATGGACGTCTTGCCATAGTGACGTCCGCGTGCCTGCTCTTTCAGTCCCAGCCGGCTCTAGGAGGCGTTGCTAGGAGCCGTCTGGCTCCAGAAGGGATTGACAGCGCAGGAGCGCGGACGTCACTATGGCAAGATGTCCGCGATCCATCCTGCCTGTCAGCCGTGGAAGAAAGGAGAAATCTATTTAATAAGGTAATAATTCTGGCGACTAGCGCTACTAAGCAGCTAGTCACCAGATGGGGAGTTATTTAAGATAAACTTTTTATGCGGTGGTAGTTCCGCTTGAACTGAAATAAGTTCAGAGACATGCAACAAAACTGATATAGGGACTGGAGGATCTGAATTATAAAGAGAGACTAGCCAAACTGGGTTTGTTTAAATTACAGAAGAGACTTCTAAGGGGTGATATGAGTACCTTTACAAATATATTCAAGGTTAATACAAAAAAATTATCTATGGTACTATTTTTTCAAACAGCTGAGCAAAAAAAAAAAAAAAAACAAGCAAAAAACACTGCTTTCAACTAAAACAAAGTCAGGGATTTTTTTTTACTGCAAGGGAAGTAAAGTTGTGGAATACTTTATCTCAGGATGCTGTGTTTGCAGATACTGTAAATGCTGTAAAAAAGATTAATAATGGATGCCTTTATAGCTTAGAGAAATATTGAGAATTATAATGTTTGAGTTTAACCCCTTGAGTGCCAGAGGGGGTACGCAGCACAATCCAGAGCAATGCGTTACATACCTTTCTGGCAATAGGAGGGTTAAAAGTATAGTAACATTTCATATGACAAGTAGCACAGAACTTTGAGCATACGTAATAGTACTGCTCCGTGATGTTCAGAGACATGCAACAAAACTGATTACCATTTACAAATATATTCATGGTTAATGCAAAGAAAATTCACTATGGTACTATTTTATCAAACAGCTGAGCAAAAAAAAAAAAAAAACAAGCAAAAACAATGATGCTTTCAACTAAAACAAAGGCAAGTATTTTTTTTACAGCAACTGCAGTAAAGTTGTGCAATTATTTGTCAGGATTTATTTATTTATTTTTACCCTTTCGGGGTTTAAATGGATATGACTTCAATAGTTATTTTTTGTTTTGCTTTGTCTGCATCGGTGTGTGTGTGTGTGTGTGTGTGTGTGTGTGTGTGTGTGGGGGGGGGGGGTGATGTGTCATGAGCTGAACTTAATGGATGCATGTCTTTTTTCGGCCTCATCAACTGTTACAGTGTTACTATTGAGTTAACTGGTGCTCAGCAATGAGCTTTAGCATTCAGTGGGATAATAGTGCCATTAAAGTCAATGGAAATCAATGGGAATTTTCATTTGACCCAAACGATGCAGTTGTTTGCATCAGAATTCCTCCATTTACTCTTGAACATATGGCACACTGGCTTATGTAGAAAAAAGGAGCAAACTGACTGTACCATAGGGGACAAATCAAATAAAACTTACTATTGATTTACAAGGTATTAGAAACCTCTCATGCATTCAAGGGTTTAAAATCCACATTTAAATCAAGGCTAGTTTTTGGAATTATTTGTCCCTGTGATTCATTTGGGCTGCACCAGTTTTGCTGCTATTTTATGGTATGAATTAGGCCTGTGTGTGTTTGCAGACGTGTTCTTATAATTTAAAAGGATAGTAATGTGTAATTTTAAGTTGCTTTAATGTTGTAGGCATTAAAAAAAAGATTAACATCAATATAAGTCTCATCTCTCAAACCTTTATGGTTTGAGAGATATAACTTGCTAAAGTTACCCCTTCCTGGCTGTTTCAGAGAAGTCAGAGCTCTAGCTGACCAGCTGCAGATTCCGGTCATTTGACCGGTCGGCGGCTCTTCAGCAGAGCCGAAATCTTGCTCTTTAGAAATAGATACTAAATTAGAACGGTCTACAAAGTATGTCTGGTTTTCAAGCACACTTTGTAGACCATTCCATTGAAGTATTTATTTCTAAATCGAGAGATTTCGGCTCTGCTGAAGAGCCGCCGATCGTTCAAATGACCGGAATCTGCAGCTGTCAGCTAGAGTGCTGACTTCTCTGAAACAGCCAGGAAGGGGTAACTTTAGCAAGTTATATCTCTCAAACCATAAAGGTTTGAGAGATAAGACTTACATTGATGATAATCTTTTTGAATGCCTACAATATTAAAGCAACTTAAAATTAAATATTGCTATCCCTTTAATTTAAAAACCTCCAGTTTCTTATGATTCCTAATAGATTTCCTTAACTAATTTACTAAACAATATGCTAATCAGGGAATACACTAATCTATTCATAGATTGCCGAAAAGGTATTTCTAAATTATTGTGGCATATATAACAGTAGGGAGAAGTATATCAGATACAGTTCTCTACCCATTCATTGATAAAACCCAAAATAAAACCCTAATAAAGTCTAGCTTGTGAAGCTATTTATATCTGTTCATGTTTTACTGCATAATGTGTCATTTATCACATCACTAGTGGAGTCACAGGTTCCTGGGCTGAATCTTACTTGGCATGTAAATGGCACCATTATCACTTGAATGAACACTTAACGTTTCAGTATCTGTCATTAGAAAAAGTCACTTAGCCACATTTTTTCTGCTAAGCATTGTAAGTGTTTTGTCTTTCCAAACCTGTCACGTTGATTTATTTAGAAATTATCATAACTATGAAAGTGCTTCTCAGCTTATTTTATTTTTGTCCTATTGCTGTGTTTATAACCCCAAAGTGGACAACTATCACCTAATGATATTTACCAATTCACAAGCAGACTGATGGCATGTCATTGTTATTTATGAATATTACCAGGGCATCATCACAAATCCAGGTATCCAGGAGAAGCATGGATACAGGACAGTTATACCCCCTGAGAAAGCTTACTTTAAAGGGATAGTGATGGATGATTTTAAGTTGATTTAATATTGTAGACATTAAAAAAAGGTTAACATCGATGTAAGTCTTATGGTTTGAGAGATATAACTTGCTAAAGTTACCTTCTTTGGCTGTTTTACTCAAGGCTGCCATCTAGCTGACAGCTGCAGATTCCAGTCATTTGACCAGACAAAGATTCTTCAGCAGAGCTGAAATCACACTATTTAAAAATAAATACTTCATTGGAATGGTCTACAAAGTGTGCTTGCAAACCAGGCACACTTTGTAGACTGTTCTAAATGAAGTATTTGTCTTAACATATTGTTATATCAGTGCTGCTGAAGAGTCGCATCTGGTCGCGCAACCAGAATCTGCTTCTGATAGCTTTACAGCTTGTCAGGCAGAAAGGGGAGGGACCAGAGAACTTTATTTTCCTATATCTCTCAAACCATAACGGTCTGAGAGATACGAATATGTGCAAGTACTCTTTTTATTGTATCATCCATATAGTTAATACTTTTTTTCTGACATTACTATCCCTTTAAAGGGATAGTATTACTTCAAAATTACTATCCCTCATATTGTAGCCCTTAATAAACTGAGTTAAATGACACCAGCGGCATCTCTCAAACCTTTATGGTTTAAGAGATAGCCGCTTTCAAAGTTTCCTCTCCCCTTCTGTCAGCGTTCTGCTGCCAGCAGGAGAATCCGGTCTCTGAATCAAGAGGAGGCTCTTCAGCAGAGCCGATATCTTGTTATGGAAGGAAAAATGATTCATTGAAACAGTCTTCTACGTGTGCTTGGTTACCAAGCACATGTAGAAGACTGTTTCAATGAATCATTTTTCCTTCCATAACGAGATATCGGCTCTGTTTAAGAGCCTCCGCCTGTCCCGGGACCGGATTCCCCTGCTGGCAGCAAAACGCTAACAGCAGGGGAGAGGAAACTTTGAAAGTGGCTATCTCTTAAACCATAAAAGTTTGAGAGATGCCGCTGGTGTCATTTAACTCAGTTTATTAAGGGTTACAATATGAGGGATTGTAATTTTGAAGTAATACTATCCCTTTAAGAGAATGGACCTTGCTTTAATCGGTTCCTTACAAGAATGTAACTCGTGGATTAATGTTAAAAAAAATCATCATAATGAAAACACTGTTGAATCATGAGTTGGTGTTAAAAGAAGGATGGTATTTTCGTATTTAAAGGTATAGTAATAGTTGGAACAAAATACAGCTCATATTCGTCTTCATACTATTTGTCCCGTGTAGAGCTGTATTTCAATACTATCAGTCTTGTAGTTCATCAGCAATTGATTGAGAAAGGATCCCCCCCACCTCTTTTAGCTGCCTCCCATCAGTTGTGGAATCTGGTCCTGGGACAGGACGGATCGCAGCGAGGGACAATCTTCATGCAGTAAGTAATTATCAGGAAAACCCTGCCTCTTTGACGAAGGAGGGCAGGATTTTCCTTATGCTTACTGAAGATTGTCCCTTGCTGTGCTCCATCTGGACCAGCTTGGAGAGGCAGAGTGAGGCAGGGAAAAGGGCAGGAGGTTGATCCTTTCTCATTGAATTGCTGCTGAACTACAAAATTTATACTACTGAAATATAGGACTACATGGCACAAATACTATGAAGAAGAATCATAGCAGCATTTTGTTACAAGTATTACTATCCCTTTAAATCTGCCATGTTTGAAAATATGTCATAAATAATTAAAAATGGCCATAAGTTGAGTTTGATGAATATTGTTAAATATGTCTTTTAATTTGTCTTTGAAACAACAATTTTGAATAAAATAGTTTCTTTACCAGTTTAATTCATACTACTGCTTCTCAATATTTTCTCTTTTAACTTCTCCAAGTTTAGAAATTTTTATTTTGTTGGGGAAAATGACAGAAATCAGACAAAGTGATGGCTAATGAGTTTTTTCTGGAAATACCTTGCAATATTACGGTAGATTAAATCATGCTCACCTTGAAGGAGATGGCAGCATTGGATGCAAAAAAAGGCAGTAGTATGTCCAGGGGTTGTCCGTAGAAACGTTTCTCCTTTGTTTATAAGGAGGGGGTAATTGTGTGTGTGTGTGTGGGGGGGGGAGTGCCCCATTCCAGACGCCCATGAATATGTCTGATAATTTACTGGCCATGGAGTATGATATTTTTAGACCATTGACAGACACTTTCAGTTACCTAAACTTTTTGAACAACTTGCAAGTTTAGTAATGTATAGGGATCATAAAAAACCCTTTTTTTCTGCTGACTTTTTCTCACTTTGGCAGGGTAAAAGAGTGTGTGTGTGTATGCATGTGCATATTGGTATGTGTGATAACTTGTCGTGCATATAGGGTTGCCACCTTTTCTTCAAAGAAATACCGGCCAAGGCATTCCCTCCATAGACTTAACTTTGGAAAAAAGCCAATTTTTTACCGGCCTGTCAGTAAAATACCGGCTGGGTGGCAACCCAACGTGCATGTGTTGTGATGTTACATCGGAAGCAGCACTGGAACTTCAAATTTTGGAGCTGAAACGTAGAACGCAGGAGCAACTTTACTGAGCTAATTTTTGCTGATGTTTCCTCCCTATGGAACAGATAAATAGAGACCCATTTCCATGGGGTCATATCCCTAGTAATATATGGTTGTGCTGTGACCAGTTCCTCGCTCTCTCTCTCTCTCTGCACAGCTCTTTAAAGTTGCACTGTGTAAAGCACAAGAGCAGACTAGTAGAACTGTGTTGCAGAGATCTTAACTTCTTGGTCCCGCTATACCAGTATGGCTATCTTTTTTTCTTGCTTCAAGCACCTCTAACATTTCTGAACTTTTCTGGGCACGCCTGAAATCTTATGTCATTTGTCAAAATAATTTTCATAAATGTACATGTGAAAATAAAAATTTATATTCGCTTCAAAGTATACACTGAAACGGTGTGGCAACCTAAGCAGGTGCCGAAGGGACACCACAGTGCCACAGCATCTCGGTTAGGAACCACAGTTTTACACTAATAGATCAGTACCATTCTGGCCAGGACAAGATGGCAGGTCTTATCCCAGGATTAAGGAACAGTTCATCCCCTCTCCAAGGCAGAGCCTGCTCCCGTTACCACACCCTGCTGCACTGCTGTTCCCTGGCTTTCACAAAGTGTTATCCTAAAATCAATAAGATGCAGTGCCTTATGAAGATTGATGAGCTCGGCATGCAGTGAGATGCAGCATTACCCTCTAAATGCTGATGTATGTGTCAGATTGCAGGGAATGATGGGAGTTATAGTTTCATGTAGATTATTTAACTCTATTTAGCAGTGTCTTGCACACCCCTCTGGTCCTTAAAGGGTTATATGCTCACAGAAATATTACTATTATAGTATGAACGTAAAATGTACTGTTTAGATTTATATATTGTATTGTGTATTGTTCACTATACATGCTTGTAAACAATACTCCCTAATATAATGGTAAGCTAATATTTAACTTTCGAGGCATTATGTATTAAGTTATTACACAATAAGCAAAAACATTGTCATGACTCATTTTTCTGTCTTGCTTCTTTCCACTTACTGAAATTGTTTTTCTCATCCTTGATTTGTCCTCTTTATCCTTGCTGTGAGCTGCATGTAGACAGAGTGCAGACATTGGAATATAGGTGGTTGGGCTGGAGATCACCAGCTGAGGAGAAGGAGAGATTAGGAGGAAGAGTACAAACCACAGCACACTGCCTTCTCCTCTGACTGACGTACAATGTACAAAAACATTCTGGCATACATACAACATATATCTGGTTTTATATATTAGCTTATATTATACTTTGTCTACAACTCTGATACCCATCTCCAGTCCACAGGACACACCGACAGTTCAGAATGTAAGAATATCCTTAAAGGGACACTAATGACCAATAAAATATTTTTCTTGTTTTGTAGAGTTTAAATATATAAATTACTAGTTGAACAGCCCCGTTACACGGGCCACAGTGCCTCTGGCAGCCGGTCGCGGGGCAGTCACACGCAGTGGAGACTGGCCGCGCCTCGGCTGATACAGAGCTGGACGCTCCTTCGGAGCGCCCAGCTCTGTATCAGCCGCGGCGCGGCCAGTCTCCACTGCGTGTGACTGCCGCACGAACAGCAGTGTCTACTGCGCATGTCGGGCGTTACACACAACTTAGCGAATTATTATATAGGATGTGGCAGAAAACCTATCTCTCAGACCTTTACGGTTTGAGAGATATTCTCATCTAAAGTTCCCCACTCCCTCCCCTTCTCCTGACGTCAGCGTCTAGCTGACAGCAGGAGATCCCGGTCCTGGGACCAGCCGGCGGCTCTGCAGCTGAGCTGAAATTGTGTTATTGGGAAATAATTACTTAATTGTAATGGTCTACAAAGTGTTCCTTGTTCACAAGCACACTTTGTAGACTGTTCCAGTGAAGTACTTCTTTTTAAATAACGCGATTACGGCTCTGCTGAAGAGCCTCCTCAAGTTCCAAGGCTCGAATCTCCCTATGTCAGCTTTACAGCTGTCATCAGGAGAGGGGAAACTTTAGATGCGAATATCTCTCAAACCATAAAGGTTTGAAAGATAGGATTTGTTCCACCTAATTTATCTTTTTTACTTCTACAAAACAAGAAAAACATTTTATGGGACATTACTGTTACTTTAATTAAGCATAGATAAGAGGAGCAATTCTGGAACAAACCAATGGACCATTGGGGACAAATAAAAATTCCCATTGGTTTTAATTGGGTTTTGTATGTATGTATGTATGTATCTTTATTTATATAGCGCCATACATGTACACAGCGCTTTACAGAAGTTGAAATAATACAATACAAAAACTGGGTAAAGAGCATTAAGGTTAAGTACAATAATTACATTATTTGTGAGGAAAAGTGCAGCAAGGGAATCATACACTAGGAAAGGGACCCTGCCCCAAGGAGCTTACAATCTAGGCTGAATTCATAATGACAAACAGAGACAGTAGGAGGAGTATTATAAGTGCAGGTACAAGGTTTTTAGCCACTTCAATACCAGAGAGATCTCTAAAACATTGTGAACTAATGCATTAGAGATATCCCTGATCTTATAGAGGTTAAAGGCCACATTTAAAATGCAAGTTATTTTTTTCATCTTAACATATTTTTTAAATGATTATGTCCCTGACAGTTTGAGAAAAGAGAAGTGAATTGAGGGTAGATGTTACTAAATAATGTAATCACATTAACCCGTTAAGGACCAGGGGGTTTGTACACGCTAGGACCGCACAGAGTACATTTGCTGAACTGGCGATCATCGTAGCTGCTCCTACACAGCTAAAATTATTGTAAAAATAATAAAAACAATAAACATCCCATAAGGCGTGAGGCCTACACTAATGTGAGGCTGATACGTCGCATCCTGGGCCGGCAATATCCACAAGCAGGTGTGAGCCAAAGTAGCACACGACAGGATGAAGAGCAATGACAGCATGATGATGTTGCTGCATGCACAAGGAGCAGGAGAAGCAGTGGAGACAGAGTGTAGAAGATAACTTACTCACCTCTTCTGCCCAGCCATTCAATATTCATCATTTTTTGGGGGCTTTTTTGTTTATCTTTGGGTGAGCTGTTTCCCAGGTATAGCGATCATGTTACTGGCTCACGGAGAGTAAGGCTGAAACTGACTGCTCCAATTTTAGAAACAAGCCAAAAGATGTGAGAGGCTCTGAGAGCGAACAAAAGCAAAGTTGCCTGTTCTCTGGCTAGTCACCGCTCAAGAGCATCACATTTTAGCTCTCTAGTGCCATTACAGAGGAGAAATTTTCACATACATATTAGACTAATCCCGCCCAGTGAAATGCAGCTGACTTCCCTAGGCACTGAGAGCAAGGGGTCCACATCTGGATTACCCTTTACACTTAGGGAGAGACCCTAAGTGTTTCTCAGAAGCAAACAGAAAGATGTGAGAGGCTCTGAGCACAAACAAAAGCAAGTTGCCTGTTCTCCTGTTAGTCACCTCTCAAGAGCATCACATTTTAGCTCTCTAGTGCCACTACAGAGGAGAAATTTTCACATCCATATTAGGCTAATCCCACCCATAAGGGCAGTATAGTTCCAAAATGATGGGCAAGTCCCCTCTGCACGGAAAAACCAGCTAACCCCAGACATACATGTCAGCCTTATTTGGGCCTCATCATTAAGGTGCAGCTGGCTTCCCTAGGCACTGAGAGCAAGGGGTCCACGTCTGGATTACCCATTACACTTACGGAGAGATCCTAAGTGTTTCTTAGAAACAAGCCAAAAGATGTGAGAAGCTCTGAGCACAAAAAAAAGCGAAGTTGCCTGTTCTCCGGCTACTCACCGCTCAAGAGCATCACATTTTAACTCTCTAGTGCAATTGCAGAGGAGAAATGTCCACATATATATTAGACTAATCCCACCCATAAGGGCGGTCCAGTTCCAAAATGATGGGTAAGTCCTCTCTGCATGGAAAAAACAGCTGACCCAGAAGTATGTTTTGGCCTTATTTGGGCCTCGTCAGTGAGGTGCAGCTGGCTTCTCTAGGCACTGAGAACAAGGGGTTCACATCTGAATTTCCCTTTACATGTAAGGAGAGGCCCTAAGTGTTTCTCAGAAACAAGCCAAAAGATGTGAGAGACTGGGAGCACAAATGAAAGCAACGTTCCTTGTTCTCTGGCTAGTCACCACTCCAGAGCATAACATTTTAGCTCTGTAGTGCCATTACAGAGGAGAAATTTCCACATGCATATTAGACTAATCCCACCCATAAGGGCACACCAGTTCCAAAGCGATGTGCAAGTCCCCTCTGCACTTAAAAACCAGCTAATCCCAGAAGTACATTTGGGCTTTATTTGGGCCTCATCAGTGAGGTGCAGCTGGCTTCCCTAGGCACTGAGAGCAAGGGGTCCAAGTCTGGATTACCCTTTACACTTAGGGAGAGACCCTAAGTGTCTTTCAGAAACAAGCCAAAAGATGTGACGAGGCCCAACAAGGCTGAAACTTATGTCAGGGGTTAGCTGGTGTTCCCATGTAGGAGGGACTTGCCCATCATTTTGGAACTGGACTGCCCTTTTGGGTGGGATTAGTCTAATATGTATGTGGAAATTTCTCTTCTGTAATGGCACTAGAGAGCTAAAATGTGATGCTTCTGAGTAGTGACTAGTCGTCGAACAAGCCGCTGTGCTGTTGTTCATTCCCAGAAGGTCTCACATTCTGTATGTTTATTTTCAATATACTCTTAGGGGGTCTCCCTAAGAGTGACGGGTAATCCAGATGTGGACCCCTTGCTCTCAGTGCCTAGGGAATCCAGGTGCACCCTATTGATGATGCTCAATAAGGTCGGAAAGTATGTCAGGGGTTAGCTGGTGTTGCTGTGCGTGGGGATTTGTCCTTCATTTTGGAACTGCAGCACCCCTTTAGGCATGATTATTCTAATACGTGTGTGGAAATGCCTCCTCTGTAATGGCACTAGAGAGCTAAAATGTGATGCTTCTGAGCGGTGACTGGCCCTAGAACAGGCCATTGTGCCGTTGTTCATCCTCAGCAGCCTCACGTTTTGTATACATGCTTCGATTTTTAGAGCAGTCAGTTTCAGCCGCCCGAGGTGATCACAGCACGTCTTCAGATGAGCTATGATCATTTAACTCATGATGTGCCAGGATTGTCAGTGGTCCTTAAAGGACAGAAACTTGTGACGGTGCTGGCACATCATTGTTCCTTAACGGTTTAAAGACAAGTATGGGCAAAATTAGCGTTTATGCCAAATATTATATGCAGTCCATAGCTAAGTTAACGCTCTGTCTTACATTTTGATTTAACAACTTGGCATTCTCAGCATTATTGAATTAACCAGGTAAGGATTATTTGTTGCAATGCATTGGCTACTACTTTGCCACTCAAGGAGTTATTAAAAAACTGCAGGGAGGGCCAGATTGTCCGTGCTTGAAGGCTGCAGATGGCCCCAAGGCCTTCGTTTGAATATGTCTGATACAGGCAGTTTTTCATTCTCTTTAAGATTATCCAAACTTATCTTAGCCCTTTAAGGTCCAGAGGGGTGCAGAAAGCATTGCAAATCATTATTTTGCAGAACTCTTGATCCTTAAAGAGTAGGGTGACAGGTCCTCTTTAAATATATGAGAATTCGTATTTTTCCTATAAGGTGCAGTATGCACAAAATACAGCCTCAGATTTATATATGGATATAATTTTAATTGATTGGATGTATTGCCAGTTCTGCTCTTATTAACTTACTTTCAGCCATGCACTATCCAAATTCCAGTGACTGTGCATTCTCCTTTCCACAGTTTTTGGAATGTTCTACGTGTTTTGCTCTCTGATACAAGTTCATTTAAATGTGGGGCTCCTCTTCAAAGGTGCAGACAGTCACAACATTTAACAGCACTTATATGATAAAGAAAAACAGCATCTAGCTGGAGGAGTCAATTGTACATGTATTGTAACCCCTCCAGCTAGCCAATCATTGTGTGTGTGTGTGTGTGTGTGTGTGTGTGTGTTTGAAAGATAGAGAAACCAAGAGGTTGATGCACTAAGACATGATGAAGAGGGGGAAAATCAGATATGACTTCTCTAGTGATATCACTTCTCCAGTTCCTATGTTATTCTATAGACCCTATGATCTCTCCAGCTTTGGAAATCTTATTGCATAGACCCTATAGAGGAACATAGGAACTGGAGAAGTGATATCACTGGAGAAGACATCTCCACATTATCACAGCTTTATCACAACTTAGTGCATAACCCGTGTGTGTATGTGAGAGAGTGAAAATAGAGAGAGAGAGAAAGTGTAGTGTGTCTGTAAGAGTGTGTGTGTCTATGTGAGACAGAGAGAATGTGTACATATGATTGATTGTATGTTAGTGAGAGAGACGGAGTGTGTATGAATGTTTGCTTGTGTACAAACAAGTATAATAATGTGTGTGTGTGTGTGTGTGCAAGAGAGTTTTGGTATGTGTGTGTATGATAATGTGTGTGGGCGTGTATGTATGTATGAGTGTGTGCATGCATATGTGCGTGAGAGTATGTACAAGTAATCTAATGTGTGTGTTTGTGTATGTATGAGAGTGTTTGTATATGAGCATGCTATCTGGCATTTTTAAAGGGATAGTAATACTTCAAAATTACTATTCCTTATATTGAAGCCCTTGAAAAACTGAATTAAAGGGACAGTAATATTTTGTTTTATCTTTATTTTGTAGGCATTAAAAAAACATGAAGAACGATATCTTATCTCTCAAACCTTTATGGTTTGAGAGATATTCAAAAGCAAAGTTTCCCCCTCACGTCCCTTTTACCTAGTGTAAGCCATCTCTTCTCAGATGTGGAATCTGGTTGTAAGACTAGACAGATAACAGAAGGGGACAATCTTCTTGCTATGAGAACAATGAAGGCCCTGCCCCCCTTGACAAGTTTTTCAGTCTACCTGGGCACCTCCCTTCTGATCTGGCTGAACAGTGTTACATCAGTAAAAGGGGAGGGAGGGGGATACTTTGTCATTGAATTACTCTTGAACTACAACTCTGACAGAACTGAAATAACACTCTCCAAAGTCCAAATACTATGATGATTAATTAGAGCTGCTTTTATTATGAAACATTACTATCCCTTTAAATGCCACCAGCGGCATCTCTCAGACCTTTATGGCTTGCGAGATAGCAGCTTTTAAACTTCACTCCCCCCTGCCTCTCTGCTGACGTCAGAGTTTTTGCTGCAGCAGGGAAATCCCTTCTTTGAATCAAGCGGAGGCTCTTCAGCAGAGCCAGATCTCGTTATAGAAGAAATTATCCTTCACTAAAACGGTCTTCAAAGTGTGCTTGGTTAGCAAGCATCTCTCAAAACTTAAAGGTTTGAGAGATGCCGCTGGTGGAATTTAATTCAGTTTTTCAAGGGCTTCAATAAAAGGGATAGTAATTTTGAAGTATTACTATCCCTTTAAATAAGAGTGTTTACTTGTTTTATTTTCTTTCTGCATGTGGAAAGTGGCTAATGGCCTTTGTGCCTATATACAAGATAGCCACGATGACCCCCCACCAAAATCCTAACCCTTACTGTGACTCTCGATCAGAAAGACTTGCCCAGTTCTGTTTTGCCACCCGTATTAGAGTGTGAGTGCACTCACGTGAGTGTGTGTATGACAGTATGTGTGTATGATGTTTGCATGTACAAGATGATCACTGTGACACCCACAATCCTGTGGACCTCAACCAGAATGACAGCCCCTGTCTTAGTATGTCAGCTTAATTGACATAGCAGTAAATTGTTTAACTTAAACACATTGTATATGCAAAACCATTACATTATTAGTGCAGCATTATACATAAGCATTCAAACATATGGTTCAGACAAATTAGAAGCCTCTAACAGGAGATTTTAAAAGAGAAACATTTCTCCTCCGAAGGACAAGACAGATAACCTTCTGTGACTTAGAGGTTTTCCTTCATTTGTGAAGCATGAAGTTGACCTTCAGGTTTTATAAATAAAGGAGGCTGGGATTGATACTAACTCATTAATAGAATTGCAGGTCCATTAGTCCCCTTCGTCTTTCAGAAAGGAAATATTTCAAGTAAAAACTATTTCTTTCAAAATGTCCAATTGCAAAAAGGAACTCAACTACATAAAATTAAATTGAGGATAAACATACAATTAAATACCATACCCGATAAGCTAGTATCTGTAAAATGTTCTATTTGTTGAAGGCTAATATATCTCCTAAGGGGCTCGTTCACCTGGGTGACTGTAGCATGACTTTTTCCATACCTCAGATGAAAACGTTAGCACATTTTTATTGCTACAGTATAGCAAGGTTTTCCTAGCATCCCAATCTCTCAACAGAAACAGAGTGAAAAAATTTTTAGGAAAAACACAGAAAACTGCAACTCTTTTATGACTTCAGTACAATTCCATTGAAATCAATACTACAAATTTGAGGAAAGCTGCAGAATGCTGAATCTGTCTGCAACAATCACAAATCATGTTGCCTGTGTGAAATGCCAAAAGTACTGGTCAGAGATGCTCAACCTGTAGAATTTAGCAGGCTGTATAGGAATGGTAAACGAGAAAGAAAGCTCACAGCGCCAACTCACCATGACATATCCATATAATAAATACATTTTTAATGTGTATATAAAGTAAATATATAGACAGCAGCAAGGAATGAGAGGGGTCTCCAGTCCCCCAAACATCAGGCCTAAACCCAAAGTGCAAACAGACAGACAAACCTGCGATCCTCTATATAAAAATTAAATGTATGCCCTGTAATGGGCATATATAATATTTCTTAGTAAATAAGTGATATTTTAGTTTCCACAAATTGGTTAAGTTGTGGGTGAGCTTGCCACCGCACCATGGTTTCTCACTTGAGGCAAGTCCTACATCTAAAAAACCCTATCTAAATTTAAAATTCCCTGAGGAGGTGTTATAGGAAACACATTGGAGGGGGGCCTTTTGAATACAATCTTCGCAATTCTTGTGGGTCCCAGTGTGGTGCGATTAAAAACAGAAGACTTACAATATAAAAAACATGTAAATGGATGACTTACCTATTGCAAAAAACCCTGATGGGTCTGCATAGTGAGAGTATGAGAGGACTGTATATCCAACGGTCCTCTTCATAAATTAACCTTTTTATGACCCCCCACAGGTCATGTGAGGAATAGACGATTACAAACAGACCTGGTGCATGCAAACTAGGACATGCTTGAGGCCTAGTCCTTAAAGGCCAAGAGTGAAAAAGAAATTTGTAAATATTGCTATAATCTTAGTGCTATACATAAGTGCTTAAGTAGGATAAGTGAAAGGCTGCTAGAATGAGCGAGGGAGAAGTACAAAAAGAAAGCAAGAAAGAAAGCTCACAGCACCAACTCACCATGACATATCCATATAATAAATACATTTTAATATGAATATAAAATAAATATATAGACAGCAACAAGGACTGTACTCTGTATAGAAGGGTGTCCTATGCAGAGTACAGTCTCTTATAGCTTAGTAGTGGTTTACACAGAGAGACAATATACTAACGCACATCAGAACCATCCTGCCAAAATTGCAGTCCAGCCACAAAGTGCCAGGCAATTCCCCTCTGAACAAGAGAATCAGCCAACCCCAGACATATGTTTCAGCCTTGTTGTGCCCCATCAGTGAGGTGTAGCCACTTTTTCTCTAGGCACTGTGAGCAAGGGCTCCACTTTTGCATTCCCTTATTACCATCAGTGTGACCAAACCTAAGGATAATTTGCATACACAAATATACTGGTCAAAGATGCTCAACTAGGAATGTGGGTTCCATAGGAACAGTATCGTACCCTGGGTGCAGTCTCTTTTAGGTTACTAGTGCCTTACACAGAGAGGAAATATCCTAAAGCACATCAGGTTGATCCTGCCAAAATAGCAGTCTAGCCATGCCGTGCCAGGCAATTCCCCTCTGAATAAAAGTAGCAGCCAGCTCCAGATGGGCCTTGCTGGGCCTCTTCAGCTATGTGGCCTGTGTGAAATACTCCATAAGGCACAATGATTCACAACTCATTCACAACTTTCCATCACTGCAACAATGTTGCCTGTGTGGAAGGGGGATAAATGTTCCCTTTGCAAGTATCCATGCTTTGTACAAGACTCCCTGACCCTTATTTGCATAAGCAAGGTTGATATGTGTAGTACATTAAGACAATAGACTTTCTGAATAGAAGAGCAGTGGATACTCTCAACACAACTGAATTATTATTAATATATTACTATCTTTTATTTACAAAGAGCTAACATGTTCCTTGGCACATTGCCTCTACACCCATTACATGCTGTGCACATGTATTTATATAATGCATTTTTTTACAGTTGCTAACTAGAAGTATAGGGCAGTTCCATGTACACTATTCTAGTTTAGTTGTTAGTGTTCCTTTAAACAGCCGAGTGAAAGAGCATTCCCTTATAAATTGTTTAAGCTTGTCACACAACAGTTTGGTATACAAAACTAAGCAGCTCCTTCTTCCACGGGAAACCCTTTTTATTCTAGGGGTAATATTATCTTGGGTCATTGTTCCCAGGCAGAATGCGGTGGCAACAGATAATGTTTATTGTCTGATTAAATAAAAGCTACTCTATTTTCTCCGTAATGCTGGTTACTGATACCTGCAAGTTTTGTACTTACAAAACAATGGTGCTTAACCCCTTAAGGACCAGCGATCCTGGGATGTTTCCGTCCCATAAGGACCGATTTGATCCTTGCCGATGCGCCGATACACGTGACCTGTTGCATGTATCGGTGTGCCGCTTTGGGTCCTGAAAGAGATCGCTCCAGTCTTGGAACGGTCAGTTTTAGGCCTCATTTTTACTTACAGCGCTCCCTGTGGAGCTCTGTAAGTAAAAAGTACGTGATGTACTATGACCGTGATTGGTCCTTAAAGGGATAGTAATACTTTATTATTAATATCCCCCATATTGTAGATATTTGTAAAAAAATTTAATAGCCTTTATGGTTTGAGAGATAACCGAAGGCAAAGTTCCCCCCTCCCTCCCCCTTCCCTGAAGTCAGCTTTGTACTGACTGCAGGGGAAGTCTGTCGTACGACATGCTTGTGGCTCTGCAACTGAGCCGAGATCCCGTTAGTGACAAAGAATTATTTCACTGAAACGGTCTTCTACATGTGCTTGGTTTGCAAGCACACGTAGAAGACCATTTAAGTGAAATGATTATTTTTTACTAACGCGATCGAGGCTCTGCTGCAGAGCTGCCTGATGAAAGTCACACCGGATATCCCTGCAGTCAGCACAACGTTGACTTCAGGGAAGGGGGGAGGGGATAACTTTGCCTTCGGTTATCTCTCAAACTATAAAGGTCTGAGAGATGAACCTGGGGGCTATTACATTATTTTGCAAATATGTACAATATGGGGGATATAATAAAGTATTACTATCCCTTTAAGTATTTAAGAACCATGACGGTCATAGTACGTCATGTAGTCCTTAAGGGGTTTATTAACACATGAAGTTGCTATCTTTCCACATGCAAAGAAAAGTGACCTTTCTTAATAAATACAGTTGAAGAATTTTATAATTTATTATTCCTCTATAAACAGGACAATTATCACTACAAATTTATAATGGGAGATTTAAATGTGAGAATAGGTAAGATTCAAAATGGTGAAAAATAGAGGATAGAGGAAACCAACTGATCACATTTGTAAAAGAACACAAATTGTACATGATGAACTCATTTTATAGGAAAAAGGCCCAAAGAAAATGGACATTGAAAAGCCCTAATGGTAATACAAGTGATATTGACTTCATACTTGCAAATAATAAAATTATATTCATTGACTGCTCGGTCTTCAACATTGGAAGTGACCATGTCTAGTGAGCAAAATTCTAACTCGACTATAATAAAGAAAGAACCTGAAGATCAACATTAACCAGCTATTGGAAAATCATAAGAATGTTGACTTAGCACTGTCTAACCTCTTCAGTGTGCTACAAGACCTTCCAGACAGATATTTCAACCCACAATGAAAAAGTTATCACTACTATTTTAGACACTGCCCATGCATGTGCACCTACTGTAAAACAAGAAAAAAAAGCAGTTGTGATGAAAACACAAGAAGAAATGAAGCAAAAAAGGTATTTACTCTCACTAAAACCACAGACCCCCATTACTCTCACTAAAACCACATACCCCTTGTATTTACTCTCACTAAAACCACATACCCCCTGTATTTACTCACTAAAACCACAGACCCCTTGTATTTACTCTCACTAAAACCACATACCCCCTGTATTTACTCTCACTAAAACCACATACCCCCTGTATTTACTCACTAAAACCACATACCCCTTGTATTTACTCTCACTAAAACCACAGACCCCTTGTATTTACTCTCACTAAAACCACAGACCCCTTGTATTTACTCTCACTAAAACCACATACCCCCTATATTTACTCTCACTAAAACTACAGACCCCTTGTATTTACTCTCACTAAAACTACAGACCCCTTGTATTTACTCTCACTAAAACTACAGACCCCTTGTATTTACTCTCACTAAAACCACATACCCCCTGCATTACTCTCACTAAAACCACAGACCCCTTGTATTTACTCTCACTAAAACCACAGACCCCTTGTATTTACTCTCACTAAAACCACATACCCCCTATATTTACTCTCACTAAAACTACAGACCCCTTGTATTTACTCTCACTAAAACTACAGACCCCTTGTATTTACTCTCACTAAAACCACATACCCTCTGCATTACTCTCACTAAAACTACAGACCCCTGTATTTACTCTGACTAAAACCACATACCCCCTGCATTACTCTCACTAAAACTACAGACCCCCTGTATTTACTCTCACTAAAACCACATACCCCCTGCATTACTCTCACTAAAACCACATACCCCCTGCATTACTCTCACTAAAACCACAAACCCCTTGTATTTACTCTCACTAAAACCACATACCCCCTATATTTACTCTCACTAAAACCACATACCCCCTGCATTACTCTCACTAAAACCACAGACCCCCTGTATTTACTCTGACTAAAACCACATACCCCCTGCATTTGCTCTGACTAAAACCATAGACCCCTTTTATTTACTCTCACTAAAACCACAGACCCCCTGTATTTACTCTCACTAAAACCACATACCCTCTGCATTACTCTCACTAAAACCACAGACCCCTTGTATTTACTCTGAATAAAACCACATACCCCCTGTATTTACTCTCACTAAAACCACAGACCCCCTGTATTTACTCTCAATAAAACCACAGACCCCTTTTATTTACTCTCACTAAAACCACAGACCCCCTGTATTTACTCTCACTAAAACCACAGACCCCCTGTATTTACTCACTAAAACCATAGACCCCTTGTATTTACTCTCACTAAAACCACAGACCCCTGTATTTACTCTGACTAAAACCACAGACCCCTTGTATTACTCTCACTGAAACCACAAACCCCTTGTATTTACTCTCATTAAACCACATACCCCTTGTATTTACTCTCACTAAAACCACATACCCCCTGCATTACTCTCACTAAAACCACAGACCCCTGCATTACTCTCACTAAAACCACATATCCCTTGTATTTACTCTCACTAAAACCACAGACCCCCTGCATTACTCTCACTAAAACCACAGACCCCTGTATTTACTCTCACTAAAACCACAGACCCCTTGTATTACTCTCACTAAAACCATAGACCCCCTGTATTTACTCTCACTAAAACTACAGACCCCTTGTATTACTCTCACTATTACTCTCTTTTCAAATCACTGTGCTTCTCTGAGTTTTGTTCTAGGAGTCTATGGCCCTTTAACCCCTTAAGGACCCATGGTGTGACGGTCCTTGCACGCCATGGAATTCCGGGCTGGCAGCATGGCTGCACGCTGCTCTGCCATCCCAGAATACTGCGCTCAAAAAAAAAAAAAAAAAAACTACAGACCCCTTGTATTTACTCTCACTAAAACCACATACCCCCTGCATTACTCTCACTAAAACCACAGACCCCTTGTATTTACTCTCACTAAAACCACAGACCCCTTGTATTTACTCTCACTAAAACCACATACCCCCTATATTTACTCTCACTAAAACTACAGACCCCTTGTATTTACTCTCACTAAAACTACAGACCCCTTGTATTTACTCTCACTAAAACTACAGACCCCTTGTATTTACTCTCACTAAAACCACATACCCTCTGCATTACTCTCACTAAAACTACAGACCCCTGTATTTACTCTGACTAAAACCACATACCCCCTGCATTACTCTCACTAAAACTACAGACCCCCTGTATTTACTCTCACTAAAACCACATACCCCCTGCATTACTCTCACTAAAACCACAGACCCCCTGCATTACTCTCACTAAAACCACATATCCCTTGTATTTACTCTCACTAAAACCACAGACCCCCTGCATTACTCTCACTAAAACCACAGACCCCTGTATTTACTCTCACTAAAACCACAGACCCCCTGTATTTACTCTGACTAAAACCACATACCCCCTGCATTTGCTCTGACTAAAACCATAGACCCCTTTTATTTACTCTCACTAAAACCACAGACCCCCTGTATTTACTCTCACTAAAACCACATACCCTCTGCATTACTCTCACTAAAACCACAGACCCCTTGTATTTACTCTGAATAAAACCACATACCCCCTGTATTTACTCTCACTAAAACCACAGACCCCCTGTATTTACTCTCAATAAAACCACAGACCCCTTTTATTTACTCTCACTAAAACCACAGACCCCCTGTATTTACTCTCACTAAAACCACAGACCCCCTGTATTTACTCACTAAAACCATAGACCCCTTGTATTTACTCTCACTAAAACCACAGACCCCTGTATTTACTCTGACTAAAACCACAGACCCCTTGTATTACTCTCACTGAAACCACAAACCCCTTGTATTTACTCTCATTAAACCACATACCCCTTGTATTTACTCTCACTAAAACCACATACCCCCTGCATTACTCTCACTAAAACCACAGACCCCTTGCATTACTCTCACTAAAACCACAGACCCCTTGTATTACTGTCACTAAAACCACAGACCCCCTGCATTACTCTCACTAAAACCACATATCCCTTGTATTTACTCTCACTAAAACCACAGACCCCCTGCATTACTCTCACTAAAACCACAGACCCCTGTATTTACTCTCACTAAAACCACAGACCCCTTGTATTACTCTCACTAAAACCATAGACCCCCTGTATTTACTCTCACTAAAACTACAGACCCCTTGTATTACTCTCACTATTACTCTCTTTTCAAATCACTGTGCTTCTCTGAGTTTTGTTCTAGGAGTCTATGGCCCTTTAACCCCTTAAGGACCCATGGTGTGACGGTCCTTGCACGCCATGGAATTCCGGGCTGGCAGCATGGCTGCACGCTGCTCTGCCATCCCAGAATACTGCGCTCAAAAAAAAAAAAAAATCCATGGTCCTTAACGGCCTCCTGCTTAACATCCACCTGCATGCCGGATCGGGTGGTCATTGAGGGGTTAAAGGAATGTGAATTTTGGTTTGTCCTTTGTGGTGCGGAATCTTTGCCCTAGTGGTGCTTCAGTTCTTCTTAGTACATTAGCCTCTCTGATTCATTAGCTCTACACGATTTATAAGTTCAGGAAATGGAAGCGGCATTCTATTTTTCCTGAAATCAATATGATTGAGAGTATATTGAACAATTACAAGCTCAGCATTTGACAAAGCTCTCAGCAGGAGCTATTTTTTCCCCTTCAAACCATTAATGTCTTCTCTCCTCGTCTCCTCTTGTACCCACTCCTGAAGCTATGGAGGTATTTTAGTAATGAAATAAAAAGCTGCATTGTATTTTATTTTATTCACATTAGATGAATTCAATAAAATAAATGGTAGATGTCTTATTATGTTCCTGACAAACAAAGATCCACAGATACGCATTGTGGTCGCCAGAATTAGAGGCCATATTCGGTAATGCAGAGAGGTGCAATTCTAGAGTAAACCAACTATACCATAGGGGGAGAATGATTGATTTAAGTAGGACTTTTAAAGGGATAGTATCTTTATTTTATTTTGTAGACATTAAAAATACACGAAGAACGATATAAGTCTTATCTCTCAAAACTTTATGGTTTGAGAGCTATTCACAAGCAAAGTTTCCCCTCCTGCCCCTTTTACCTAGTGTAAGCAATCTCTTCTCAGATGTGGAATGCAGTCCATAGACCAGACAGATAACAGCAGGGGACAATCTTCTTCCTATGAAAACAATGAAAGCCCTGCCCCCCTTGACAAGTTTTTCAGGTTTTTCCCCTATCTTAATTGAAGATTGTCCCTCTCTGCAGTCTAACTGGGCACCTCCCTACTGATCTGGCTGAGCAGTGTTACATCAGTAAAAGGGGCGGGAGGGGGATACTTTGTCATTGAATTACTCTTGTTATGAAACATTACTATCCCTTTAAGTCTTTGAGTGTTAGAGTGGCCTAGAAAGTGTTGCTTATTACCAAATCCAAATAAATGGGAATTGTGGTAATTTTTGTTTGTGCCCTGTGGTGAAGTTGATTTGCTTCGCTATTGTTCCTTTTAAGAGTATTAAACAAAGCCCTAGGGTTCCTAAATAAAATTGGACATATCATTAGCCATATAACACAATAATATAATCAGTAACTAATTATACTGAAGATCTTATTTTAGGAGAGCTGCTCTCAGCTATGGAAAGCAGGTCTCATTTTTAGAGAATCATGGTCAGTGTTGGTGGGACTAGCCTAGACCTGGAAGACTGACAACTTTAACCCAGTGAGTACCAGAGGGGTATGAAATGCATGGCTTTTTTGGTGTGCCACAAAGTGTACCCCATTTTAACTATGAAGACATTAACCCCTTAAAGGAGCAGTAAACGTTTATTTATGAAAACACAAATTTTATAGAGCTTTTCCTGCTGAGTAAAACAAGGTCACTCCCATCGCTGTCAGATGGTTTATTCAAAATTTATAGCAGTTCAAATAATCAGGAAGTGAATTTACTGTATTTACTTCCTGATAGTTCTAACTGACAGGAAGTGACAGGAAGTTTCTATCACATTCTGTGGAGAACTGCATGTCTCTGACTTTCCTCTACATTAGAACCTAACAGGAAAACTAATTAGAATTTGACCACTAGAGGGCACTGCTAATGTAAAAAAACATGGGTTTAAACCGTAATAACTCGGGAAATATAAATCTCTCAGCAGTGGGAGTACCCTTATTTTACTCAACAGGAAAATCCCTACAATATATATTTTTTCATAAAAAAAGTTTACTGCTCCTTTAAGGACCGGCGCGCACGCACTTGGTCGGCACTTAAGGACCACAGAGCATTTTTTTTTCCATCTGATTCAGGGCTCCCCGAACGATGTGCAACCGTGGGGAAGCCCTGAAATCAATGACGTACATCTACGTCATGGGTCCTTTAGGGACATCCATCCATGACGTCCTGCGTCGTTAAGGTGTTTAGAAAAATGTGACTGTTGAGATATAATGTATACTTACGGAAATTTGATATGCATGTTATGTTTATTTTAGTTAAGCTAAGAATAAATATATATTTATGTATTTATAACCTGCATTACCCCCTTGACAAATCACATAATATGTTAGGTGTGGCTTGAAAATTCCAGACTACGTGTTAGGGGTGTCTTGACTAAAAAAAGACTGAGAACCACTGAGTTACAGTGTGCCCTTACTTTCTGCATCACAAGCTTAGCACAAAATACCAAAAGGTACCGACATGGGTGTACCCTTAGTTCACTTCTGAAGAATATGAGCATGAATCGGGGTATGGCTTTCATCCAGCTCACAGTGTGGTGGTGGCAGTGCGTAGAAGCCATCCCTTCAGTGTTTCCCTTAGGTGTGTGTTCCTTTCTCCGCTTCTCCTGGGCTAATGGCATCTCACTCCAAAAGCAGCTTTCTCGGTTACTTTCAATGGATCCCCACCTTCATCCGGAAAGCCTATAGCTTGTATATTCAAAAGAAAAGTGGAATATAGGGGAGAACTAAAAATGTCAAACATTCCCATGGATTTAAATGGGGATTATAACCCACTCTATGCTTAAGAGGTCTCTAACGCATTCAAGAGATTAAAATCCCCATTTAAATCAATAGGAATTTTTAGTTCTCCCCTACAGTGCAAATGGCTTGACCCAGATGACCTTCACTTTTATTTTGAAATGTGGATGACTTGCCTAGTTTTTTATTTGATCCTTGACCAATCAAGTTAGAGGTGCCGACAATATGTAAATCCATAGTATCCTCTTTACTACTCTAATCAGTGTTATCTCCACCTCCGTTTATAAATTTACCAAGTCATGAATAATAAATAAATATATAATCAATGTATACTGATAAAAAATCAGTATATATATATATAAGAAAACCAAAATGAGTTGAATACCTATCTGGCTCTAAAGGGTTAGTAATGCTTTAGATTCAGTTTACATAATTTGTAAGTGCATCATATGTAAGGTCAATTTGCCTATATTTCTGGTGTGTTTTTTTCACCTTAACCTGATTCACATGTTTATATCTCTGACACTGAGCTTCCTGTATCTGTTTCCAGAGAGATTTGTACCAGAGACTGTGAAAGAAGTTTTTTGATAGGATATAAACAATGAGCACTCAGTACTGAAGGGATATGATTACATTGTAACACTGTCGTGCTTTAAATGTCAACTGACTAGAAAACTCTCTGCAAACAGAAAAATAATAAAAAAAATAGGTGATGATGAAAAAAAAAATTATGTATAGTCAATCTGACTACATATGCTCTTGCAGAATATTTAAAGTTAACCCTTTCAGTGCAAGAGGTTTATGCAATGCATTGCAAAGCAATGTGTAGTGTACCCCTCTGATACTATCCATTTAATAAACATGCAGATACATATACTTGTAAACTTTCATATTGATGCATAGTCTCACAGAACAGCAGATGGAAGGAGTGAAGAGGAGCGGATGGGAAGAGAATTAGTAGTTGTAGTCGTAGTAATGGGGAAGAGATATGGGAGCAATGGATGCACTGAAAATGAGGATGTTGAGAAGGGAGGGAAGAAATACAGGCAGTCTACTTACATCATTTCAAGTTTTTGAAATGCATCTACAGTACATCATTTAAAGTAAACCTATGACCTTAAATCCCAGTATTCATTTTTGAAAAATTAATTTCAGACTGCCTATGTATCTTGTTAGCTAACAGGCCAGCATATGCATAGCTTTGAAGATATTGATATTTTAGTTTCTGAAAACTGATCTGAGTGCGGCAAGGTATGCTAATTAACCCCTTAATGACTGGTGACGTGTGAGGACTGTCACTGTTTTTTCCCAGAAGGACCGGTGATGGTCCTGGCTTGTCACATATTTTGTGTTTACGGCTCTCCTGCTGGACAGCTATAAGCACTAACAGGGCCTGAAATTGACCATTCCAAGACTGGAGCAGTCTCTCTCAGACCCCAGTGGTACACCATTACTCTTAATCAGTCACATGTACCAACACGTCAAAATGATCAAAGTGGTCCTTACGGGAAGGTAACTTCCCCGGACCACTGGTCGTTAAGAGGTTAAGGTGTGCGCTGTACAGAGAGACTTATTAGCATACTGTTCTCCACTCAGACAGAAGACTATCCTGAAAATAAAAATATCTATATAAAACTAAACTTGTGCTGATCTTTTGGCTAGCATGATACCTAGACTGTCTGAAATAAGTTTTCAGTGATGGAAGCAGGAATTTGAGGTGACAGGTCCACTTTAAGTATTCACACCACTACTCAGAATTACTCTGATGGACTCACATTTACAGTTCAGCTTTACTTCCCTCCCTTCAGTACGTCTCTTTCATTCCCCTGGAGCTTCATTCCCCTCCTGCAAGAGTTTCTCTTCCTTAGAATTGCGTTGGGCACACCTCTGGCACACAAAGGATTAAGCTTTCATTTGTTTTACTGAATGACATCACTGAGAAGCTGTGGAAAGTATTGGTGGGAATCTGAGGAAAACTCTGTTCTCAGCACTGTGAGGATTAAATAAATATGGAGGGAACAGTATTAGGAAACTCTGCTCTCAGCACTGTGAGGCTGATATAATTATGGAGGGAACAGTCTGAGAAACCCTGCTGTCAGCACTGTGAGGATGAAATAAGCATTGCAGGAAACAATCTGAGGAAACCCTGCTCTCAGCACTGTGAGGATGATAGAAGTATGGAGGGAACAGTATGAGGAAACCCTGCTCTCAGCACTGTGAGGATGATAGAAGTATGGAGGGAACAGTATGAGGAAACCCTGCTCTCAGCACTGTAAGGATGATATAAATATGGAAGGAACAGTATGATGAAATGCTGTCAGCACTGTGAGGATGAAATAAGCATTGCAGGAAACAATCTGAGGAAACCCTGCTCTCAGCACTGTGAGGATGATAGAAGTATGGAGGGAACAGTATGAGGAAACCCTGCTCTCAGCACTGTGAGGCTGATATAAGTATTGCAGGGAATAATCTGAGGAAACCCTGCTCTCAGCACTGTGAAGATGATATAAGTATGGAGGAAACAGTATGAGGAAACCCTGCTCTCAGCACTGTAAGGATGATATAAATATGGAGGGAACAGTATGAGGAAACCCTGCTCTCAGCACTGTGAGGCTGATATAATTATGGAGGGAACAGTCTGAGGAAACCCTGTTGTCAGCACTGTGAGGATGATATAAGTATTACAGGGAACAATTTGAGGAAACCCTGCTCTCAGCACTGTGAGGATGAAATAAGTATGGCGGAAACAGTATGATATAAATATGGAGGGAACAGTATGAGAAAACCCTGCTTGCAACACTGTCAGACTGATATAATTATGGAAGGAACAGTCTGAGGAAACCCTGCACTCAGCACTGTGAGGCTGATATAATTATGGAGAGAACAGTCTGAGGAAAACCTGCTCTCAGCACTGTGAGGCTGGTATAGGGAACAGTATGTGTTGGAACATTAAGGTATTTTCAGAAATAAATTCTTTTAGCTGTCACTTTTTTGTCTGAGTTATGTAATTTTCCCCCCGACAAAATAAAAATGGTCTAAACTTGGAGAAGACAAATTAAAGTATTATTAGCAGGTAGGACTGGGAAGCTGTAGTATGGTATTAAATGGTAAAAAACATTTATTTCTTTGAAAATATACATTGTGAACTCAAAATTAAAGGTAGTTTTACATCAGATCTTACAGGGGCAATATTCGTAAAGCTCATCTAACCTCCATATTTAATTTTTTACAACACATTTTCAAACATGACGGATTTTCTTCTGAAACACTGTCCTTTTACTACCAACTCACAATCCAACAGTTTTGTCATGTCGACTTTTTTGAACATCGCACCCATAGAGTTCCATGGAGGACTGTAACCATGGAGATCTTTCCACCACTCAGAGGAACATCTGACTTTTCTTGGCTTCCATGGTACTCAAAACACTGCTCTGCAATGCATTGCGTACTGCTCTGGCACTCAAAGGGTTAAATCAATGGAAATGTCTGTTTGTCCTCCAGAGTGCAGATGTATCCAACTCATTGCAACACAATGCATTGGATAACTTCAGAAACTACCCAGTGGCAATTAACCCTTTGAGTGCCAGAGGGGTATGCAACGCATCACAGAGCATCTTGCCCTAGTGACGTCCATGCGCCTACGCTGTCAGTCCCAGCTGGAGCCAAATGGCTCCTAGCAACGCCTCCTAGACCCGGCTGAGACTGACAGCGCAGGCGCGTGGACGTCACTAGGGCAAGATGTCCGCGCTCCGTCTTGCTGTCAGTCCATGAAGAATAGATATTTCACTTTAATCCGGTAAGAATTCTGGTGACTAGCGCTACTGAGCAGCTAGTCGCCAGATGGGCAATGATGTGATGCTATCTTATTATTGGGTGGTAGTTCCGCTTTAAAGATAACTACTTACAATAGAACAGTGAGAAAAGGTTCTGTTTTCTGTGCCATGCAATGGAGATCTCTCCAGTGTCTAAGTGGATAACATTCAGTGATGCAGAAAGAACCCAAGGTGCTTGGTGAAATGTAATATCTCTTACAAGAAAAAAACATTCCATATAATTTCAGAAAAACATACTTCAGGACAAAAATAGATGATTTTTGAGGATTCTTCAGAAAAGCAATCACCCTTCTCATTGCAGTGTCAGAATTAAGTGTACTGTGAGCTCTGATATAGGAGAATCAGTTTCCTCATTTTATTTTCCATGGGGACTGTCCTTTCCTAGAGTTGAAGTGTTTGGAACACTGTAGCTTTTTTCTTCATTTAAAGTGGAAATATCACCCAAATTAAAGTTATCCTCAAATAATTATGCATATGCATATATCCATACTAGTATTATACTCCTATAACATAAAGTGATAGAATGCGCCGCTCCCTGTGAGCGTAACCGCACATGCGCAGTAGAGACTGCTGTTCCAGCAGTCTCTACTGTGCATGTGTGACTTCGCACACCGAGAACTTTGCTGTGAGATGTCTGGAGCTCCCTGCTAAGGATCAGCGCGTTTCGTCGAGAGACTCGCTCAACGCGCTGATCCTGAGCGGGGAGCTCCGGACGGCTCACCGCCTGTCTCTGCTCTGGGGCCGCTGGGTGCACTTTAGCCCGTGTATACGGGCTTTGATACTAGTCCAGAATAAGTCCCCCATTCTAGATAAATCCGACTCGTTCTGAAATGGTCAGGCAGGCATCATTGCAAACATCTTGACAAAGAGACATCTGTACGTCTGCTCTGTCCGGAGGTGTTGCATTGTACCTTAAGGTACAGGAACGGACTGACGGTGTAGGCAAGCAGATGCCTCTACAGCAAGCTGCTTGCCTGACCATCTCAGAACATGTTGGACTTCTCTATAACAGTGGAGTTACTCCAGATAATACTAGTATGGTTGTGCTTATCGTTATGTGCATAATTTTTTGGAGGTAACTTTAATTAAGATGATAGTTCCGCTTTAAAGGAAATGATAGGAATTACTGTTTGTATTGGATTTACTTATGAACATTATAAGGCTCATGCAATAATGATAAGTGCAGTGCTCTGATATTTTTATTTTGTTGACTAGGGACAAGTGAAATGATTCTGTAATTTCATTATTAGTACAAATCATGCCTTCTTTTTCCAGATGTTTCCTGCACCCCCCTCCATCTCTCTCCTCACTCCCACTTGCACTGTTTCAGATCTCGTTGCCTCTTTCTACCCCTTTTCCTTTGTCCCCCTCCCTCTTCCTCTGTGATCCATTACAAATAGGTTTGTATGGACACATAATTTCTTCTTTGTTCCTCTGAGTTGATTTGTAAAATTAATGACAGAGATTTCACTCATCTCTATTATTGATAACTCAAGTAACTTTCAGTGGCTTTCCATGACTTACATTCATATAAAAAAGTCAGAAGCCTTTTTTAAAATTCAATAAATGATTTCGGACACAACCACTCCACAGTCTATGTAGCCAGTTATCAATAAATACTTTATTTTTAAGGCACTAACTATTTATCAAAACAACTGTAGAATGGAAAATTGGTGTGCTAGACTCGTAACCAGGTTGACTTCTGTGCATACTAAATTAGCTACAAGCCTGCTGCAGGGAAATTTTTTTGGTTACATTGTCTAAAAAACAATAACCGAAGTTCTCCCCACCATAGAGAAACTTGACTTCATTTATTTACAGAGAGAATGGCAGAATGGAAATCTGAATTGTATATATTTTCCTTTCCTCCCATATTCCAATAGCTGTGAGGTGACTGTACATTTGCATGACACTTTGGTCTTATTAGATTTAGCTGAGAAGTGACAGATTTTGTCACCATGCCTCAAAATACCATTACGATTTTAGGCTTTCTAAAAGGATTGCATAGCAACTATAGGTCTGCTGCTTTCCCATATAAGTCCCACACTCCCAGCCCAAATAAAAATGTCCCCTACCTCTCTGACCTCCCCCCACAGCATATTGGGGGGAATGAGAATAATACATTTGATGGACTCTATCATACCACTAATTTTCCCCCAAAAAGGTGTGGGGGGTATCCCCCTTTGTTCTCTGTGTGATCTAACAAGTTGAACATATATTTGAAAAATCCATTTGGCTACTCCCGTAGAAGAGTGGTATGGCAAAAGCTGAACTTGATGGACACGTCTTTTTCTCAGCCCTTCAAATATATTATTAAAATATTAAATAATTGAGACTTATTACCTCCTATACCCCCTCCCCTTGCCATAAGGGAGGTTTAGATCCTAGATCAAAAAGTAGAATTGCCAAAGGGGAAATATGACTATAATTATGTATACATTACATAGTAACATAGTAAATTAGGTTAAATAAAGACACAAGTCCATCAAGTTCAACCCTCTTCTCATACCCCAGTAATTTTATAGCTTTTCTGCTACCAAATAAGTTAGTCTTTAGCAGACCTTCCTGATCTGCCTACTAATAAACAGTATAACTCTGTATGTTCCATTTGGAAAGAAATGTATCTAATCTTGTCTTGAATGTATCCATTGTATCTGCCATAACCACTTCCTTGAGCAAAGAATTCCACAATTTAACAGACCTCACTGTTAAAAAAAAACCTTCCTCTGCTGAAGTCTAAACCTCCTTTCCTCTAATCTCAAGGGGTGTCCCCTGGTCATCTGATCAGGCCTTGGAATAAATAGCTCAACACAGAGATCCTTGTATAGACCTCTCATATATTTGTACAATGTGATAAGGTCTCCTCTTAGTCGTCTTTTCTCTAGAGTAAATAAACCAAGTTTGTCTAGTCATTCCTCATACGTCAAGTCCTCCATTCCCTTAATTAATTTTGTTGCTCTTCGCTGTACCCTCTCTAGTTCTAGTATATCCTTTAAATCTGGTATTTCAGGTGTTTTCTTCCTTCTGCTGTCAGAGATGAGTGCCCCCTACTTGCAGTGCAACTTAAATGAATCTTTATAAGCATACATGATGTGAGAGGCGTCTGAGGACGAACAAAAACACAATGGTCACCACTCAGAAGCATAACCTTTTAGCTCTCAAGTGCCATTACAGTGGATAAATTTCCACACTAATCCCACCCAAACAGGCGGTCCAGTTCCAAAATGACAGGCAAGTCCCATCTGCACGGAAACACCAGCTATCCCCTGTCATATATTTTGGCCTTGTTGGGCCTCGTCAGGAGGGTGCAGCTGGATTTTCTAGGCACTGACAGCAAGCGGTCCATGTCTGGATTACTCTTCACTCTTAGGGAGACCCCCTAAGAGTATTCAAAATATGCATACAAGATGTGAGATTGTATGCTGATTTTAAATTAATCTTTGGAAGAGTCTCAACTGAGGTGGGGTCTGCCAAATACTGCAGCGTGTTTCATGGAACTGTTTTCTACCTAGGTTTAATCTCAAATAGTTTAAAAAAAGTTCTCAAATGAGACATGTCACTAGAACATTTTGGCAGTGCGTGTGTGTGCATTTCTGTCTGTTCTCCATTCAGGTGAAAATCCAATGTACATGAATAGAGAATCAGATACACTGAGGCTGATGTACTACGAGGAACTGGAACAATTCTGGGGCAAACCAACTGCACCACAGAGGAAAAGTAAAAGTTCCCATGCTATATACCTCTAGCAGTCAAGAAGTTCAACAATTGGAATCTTGGGGAGTTTCGGTTGCCTCTTACAGTGCAGTTTGTTTGTTTTACTATTTATCCAATTATTCTTAGTATATCAGCCTCATAAAGTTCTTGGGGCCCTTTTCAGGAACAGTTGTGCCACAGACTGCTTTACTATCCTGTGGGCAGAGAGCAAACATCACTCTGAAAGTCAAAGACACTGAAGCAGTGGATTCAAGGTATGGAAACAAATCCAACAGATAAAATGCAGAAATGCATTCTACTAAAATGTTAAACATTAACCCTTTAATGAAAAGGGGGATACATAGCTCTTTGTCATACCAGGGAACGCTCCGTATCTGCCCAGGAGAGTTTGGTTTAGAGTTAATTACCGGGTCTCTGGGGACAGATGCTGATTCTCTGGCTGTGGAGAGTTTCCTACTCCTCCATCCCACCCTGTTTCTCTGACATCCCATTCAGTTCTCTTTCCCACCCTGTTCAGCCCACTTCTTGGTATGATGGCAGCAAGCCCAGCCCACCCAGTTAAGGCCCACCCCTTTTCCAACACAGATCGCATCCTTGACACATTCCTGATTCACAGCACATGAACCCTCTTCGTGGTTCAAGAGGATGAATTTCCTAGGTATACTCATTGCCAAGCAATGTGTTGTGTACCCATCTGGTCCTTAAATGGTTAAAATAAAGCATTTTTATTCTTCCATATAGGCCAGGATTCATCAAACTGCGGGAAGAGCAGCGTATTAAATATGCTGTTCTTCATTGCGATCATTGATAGATACCTTTGGGAATTCATCATTGATTTTGTGTGGATCCCTGCTTTGTGTCTGTGAAGCAGAGAGACTTGCTTAACCCCTTAAGGACCGGCGGTCATGGGACATTTCCGTCCCATAATGACCGCATAGGCGCACTTGGACGCGCCGGTACATGTGACCTGTCACGTGTATCGGCGCGTCATTATGGGGCTTGAAAGAGATTGCTCCGGTCTTGGAGCGGTCTATTTCAGGCCCTATTTTTACTTACAGCGCTCCCGGTAGAGCGCTGTAAGTAAAAAGTACGTGACGTACCATGACCGTCATCGGTCCTTCAGTAGTTCAAGGACCGTGACGGTCCTGGTACGTCAAGGGTCCTTAAGGGGTTAAATCGGTCAGTCATAGGAAAAACACACGTATACGCATAAGCAAAAATGTGTATGTGTGTGTTCGCCCCATGCATTCAAATGGGATTTGCCACCTTGAAGCTAGAGGATCACATTTGCGGATCTATTATTGAAGAATAAGCGATGGCCAGATACAATCCGAAAGTTGCAGAATGGGCGAATGGTTAATACTCAGAGAAATTCTCTGATTAATTAATTCGCACCTTGATGAATCCAAGCCTTAGTACTTCTTCCACTTAGAGGGGTATCCAATGAATTGCAGATCAATGTGTTGGACACCTTTCTGGCACGCAAGTGGTTCAATCATAAGATGTAAAAATAAAATCTCCTTATATTTTGTGTATTGACTCTTTGAGTGCCAGATGGGGAGTCAATTGCATTGCCAAGCAATGTGTTTGAGATTTTTTTATATCCTATATAATAAAATGCTGGGATGTTTGTCTGATGCAGTCATGCACAGTAGAGACTGCCCAAACGCGACGGCCAATTAGTTCAGTCAGAGTGTGCAATGAGAAAGAAGATGGTGGCGTGATGCAGTCATGAGCAGTAGAGATTGCCCAAACGCGCCAGGCCAAGTAGTCCAGTCAGAGTGTGTGAGAAGAAAGAAGATGGCGGCACTGCTGATCCAGAGCGAGGGAAGATTGGTATAGCCAGGTCCGGCCTAAGGATGAGAGGCTGCCCAAGACTCGGGTGCTGCCAGACGTCTTCTCCCCAGGGCTCACTGCCTGTCTCTGCTTCTGGCTCGGGGCAGCAGCTGAGGCCCCTGGGTGACACTTTCGCCTGTGTACACAGGCTTTTACACTAGTTTATATATAAAAGATAAATACGTAGGACAACACCACAAAACAAAGCAGGCATTCTAGGTGGCATATACAAACAGTATCTTGCCCATTGATTTATATCCAGTGGGTCACAGCCTTTACCCATGCGTGGCAGGAAAATGTATTACAGGAGAAAAATACAACATAATAACAAAAAAAATTAGAAATCAGCTTAGCAAGCGTTGACATTTGCTGTACTGAAGCCATTCATCAAAATTACTTACAGTAACTTCTCATTTTGAACTAAGGCACAAATTCAGGATATTCTATTATATAATTTGCCAATATGTTGTAGTCTGTGATAATAAATGTGTTTCTTACCAAAAATGTCCTCTTCTTCATTACTTATGGAAGATACACAATCTGCATTCATTATTTTCTAGGAGCTACCTTAAAGGAGCAGTAAACTTTTTTTTATGAAAAAAAAATATTGTAGGGATTTTCCTATTGAGTAAAATAAGGGTACTCCCACTGCCGAGAGATTTGTATTTCCAGAGTTATTACAGTTTAAACCCAACCCATGTTTTTTACATTAGCAGTGCCCTCTATTGGTCAAATTCCAATTAGATTTCCTGTTAGATTCTAATGGAAAGGAAAGTCAGAAAAGTCAGTGATGTACAGTTCTCCATAGAATGTGATAGAAACTGCCTGTCACTTCCTGTCAGTTAGAACTATCAGGAAGTAAAACACAGTAAATTCATTTCCTGATTATTTAAACTGTTATAATTTTTGAATAAAACATCTGACAGCAGTGTGAATTACCTTGTTTTATTCAGCAGGAAAAACTCTGTAAAATATGTGTTTTCATAAAAAAGTTTACTGCTCCTTTAAATGAGGCATGAATTATCATAAATGAGTAAGAAATCAATCCTCTATTCTGAATATCAAACAAGTCTGTAGTGAAAGTAACAATGGGCAGTAACATTTTCAGCCTTTGCACAGATGAAGCATTTGTTGATTTTAGCAAGGTACCCCTACTAATAGCATTACAAAACCAAAATGGATTTTTCCAGCATTGCAGATCTATACAAACAAGGCTATTTCTGGAGACAAAATTGTCTGTTTTTAATAATATTTACATATAAATTAGCTTTTTATTATCTGGTGGTATGTTTTCTTTGCAATGAATCGCAAATACATTTTACACAATAAATTATCAAACAAAACTAAAATAAAAGTGTTTAACATGATTATGGATGGTAGTAGTGCTGCCATAGCTAAAGATTGAAATACACTTCTTTGTTAAAGGAGCAGTAAACCCTTTTATGAAAAAAATATTTCTCTTCCTTCCAATGTGGAACACAGGAACCACGTGTTAAAGTTTCCCCACTGCAGAGGGAAGCCATTTATAAAAAAAAAGAAGGGCCTCTGATGTGGAGACTCACTGTTTCTTTCCAGCTTTACCCCACCTACTCAATTTCAAGTGTACTGGCCTTAGGAATGGGTTTTGGGAATGCTGCTGTCTTAGTTAGACTTATTTTTAATTTGTTTTTCTAGTTATATGGGGCAGAATAATGCCCTGTTAATTGTGGTGCCCATTTAATGGCTTCCGTGGATATAAATTGCCCAGTTCACAAGTTTGTCTGGACATTTCCTGTGGAGGTTGACTTTTTATATAAATCTGTGCCTCTTTGTGGAACTTCTCTAAGTTTTTCGTTTTATGCAATGGAAGTCTGAAGACTGAAGCCTTGTAAGTTAACCTGTTGAGTGCTATAGTCCTTTTTTCTATGTCCCTGCTTGTCTGACACCCACTTCTATGTGGTTTCTTTGCCTACAATGCACACTTTTATTTTCCTTTTGGATTGTGTTCTGCAAAGGTGGCTGCAGTTACTTTACACCTTGCTTTAACCTTTCTGTACCTGGACTGTTTCCACATATATATTTTCAGACTTTCTTCTCTTTTTCAAGATGATTTATTCATTCCTTTCAGTCTGTCTACTGATTTGATTGCCTACTATACAGTTTCCAACTTTATTTCTTCTCTTTTTCATGTACTTTGTAAATATTGACATGGCCCCTTTAAGAACCAGATGCCATATTAGTTTATTTCAAATCTGCACAGGGACCTGTCTCTACCCTGTTTGCTTCCCAGGGATCAGAGAGGGCTTAAATTGATTTGGGTGACCTCCTTTATCACATGGTCTTCCCGGTGACATTGTTCAGTGCGCTGGAGAGTGCAGTTTCCGAATGACTGAAGAGCCACTGTATGTTGATCTGGTGCATTCGAAAACGAAATTTCACAGAATCCCCTGTTTTCCAGACTTTCTGGATTGGACAATTGGAAGCTATTGCAGTTTCCACACAGAGGCTGGTCTTTCCATTCTTCTTGCAGGCTTAACCCCTTACAGTCAGATAAGTGCCTTCTTTTTTGTTATGTCTTTATACTTTCTCACACTGCAATTGGACTACTTTTGTCCTACTTTGGGGGGCTTTTCTACACATTTCAGATACCAAGGGACATGCTGGAAATCCTGAACCAAGGATTCTGGGGTCATCTTAACCCCTTTAGTATATTATTCCTTATGTCAACCTATGATGTCATGGGACTATTCAGCCACCGTATGTCCCTCTTGCTCTGTGACCTCTACTTAACTTGCGGGGCTCTCCATTGCAAAACAAGAGCCAGTATGGGTTAAGACTGATTTCTTCAGTTGACTCTATCCCTTCCACTATTCAAAGGGTCCTCCATCCCCGGTGCTCCATACCCGCTGAAACACATGTTAGTTCTATGTTTGGGAATCATTCACTATTGGTTGGAGATTAATCTGTGGAGGAAGGAGAGACTGATGATCTAGATTGCTCTTTGTGTTTTTAGGATGCCTATCAGGTGGACTTTTACACCTTAGCTGAGGGATATATCAGGATGGTCCTAGAGACACTTATGGTCTCTGTGGCGTCAGACCTGGGGTTTTATTCTCCGGTCATCTTCCAGGAGGTACCCATTTTTCCTCTCCGTCATACTTTTGAACAGGTTCTCTTGGAAGAGTGGAAGATGCCTGATAGACAGCTATTCCTTAAGAAGCACATCTCCAATCTCTAAACTTTTTTGACTAAGGCCTTGCCACAGTGGGCTTCTCCACCTGCGGTTGAGCCCCCAATATCTTGCCAATCCATGGGTAGACAATGTTGTGGCAGACTTTCTCAGTCATTTATGTCTGGACCCTGGGATTTGAGGGCTCAATCAGATGGTGTTAGTCTCTATAGTCCCGCTGTGCAGTCATCCAACATTGGATATAATGTCCTCTAAGCTAAACTGCAAGGTTCCTCTGTTTTGCCCCAGAACCCTGGACTCTCACTCTTGTGCAAGGGATAGGTCATGCCTACCCAGTCTTTAGGGACCCCTAATCCCCTGTGGGACTTGGACATGGTACTGGTGGTGCTTCAGAAGGCTCCCCTTGAGCCCCTGTCTTCTGTTTCTCTTCAGTTCTTGGCTTCTAAGACAGCTTTCTTGCTGGCTATTGTGTTCGGCATATCACATTAACCAGGACATTGTTCTTTTTTCACTTTGACTGGCTCTGTCTAACAGAAAGGAGCTTCATGTTTTGGATAAAGTTAGGTACTTGTAGACGAATGTCCATAGCAAACAGCCTTTCTGGTATTCAGACTCTTATTTGTAACATTCCTGAGAGCTGTCGTGTGGGCCAAGCTGCATTTAAGGTGAAAGCAGTGTCTTGGGTTAAGGCAACCGTTCACCAGGTTTTGCTCTCAGGAAGAAGCATGTGCCCTTTAGGGTCATAGCTCATTCCACCAATTCAATGGGTGCCTCCTGGGCCTACAAGGACCAGGTCTTTGCGGAGCGGCTGTGTAAGGTGGTGATGTGGTTCCTACTATGTCAGTGTTCTAGCTTCAGCTAAAGCCAGTTTGGGATGTAAAGTCCTACAGGCCATTGTGCCTGTCTAGGTGTTCTTCTTGCCTTTAATTCCATTAACCTGTTTTTTGCTGTTTATTGGTTTGGTGTATAGGTGTCTGTTGACACCTGAGATTCATATTTGGTCCTCTTTGTCTGATTAGAAATGGTTTCTTGTTTTAGGGGTTTTCTCCTTTCCTGGATTCTTGGTGGAGAGCTTTGGCATATCTCCATGATCCCTGTGTTTCACATAAGACAAAAGAGAAAAGGGTTTTTTGTGTACCTACTGATAAATAATTTTCTCTTAGTTCATGTGAAACACAGGACTTTCCTTCTTGAGAAAACAAGCTCATTGAGTTATGGGTAGGGGGTCCTTTGGGTTCTCTGTTTCAGGTGACCCCCTTTTCTGCTTTGCTTCTGTTTTCAGTCTTTGCTGTTTGTTAAAACTGGTGGAGAATAGGGTGGGAGTCTGTGCCTCGAAGGAGCCTTTTAAAGGAAGTGCCCTGAGGTTACTTTATGGTGTTACACATGGACTAAGAGAAAAGGATGTATTAATAAGGACACAAAAATCCTCTTTAGGAGACATCAAGGTGGGAGGGGTGGAGCCCCATGTTTGATTTGTACATGAATACAATATTTTTAGCTTGTAATGTTGCAGTCATGGCCCTCTTATCCTTCTTTTTCAGTGTTGGTTGCTACATGCCAATTTTTGGTCTGCCCTATTTTAGATTTTTCAGGTCTTTTCACCCTGTTGTACAACACTGATTTATATCTTATTTAGGAGTCTGTCAGGTTAGCTGTGCAATTTCATCTAGGTCATTCCTGACATGCCACTGGAAGGACACTAGTAATCATTACTAGTGTTACTCCCATTAATGTTTTTATTACATTGATTAGCACTGCAGAGTATGTTGGCACTCAGCCACTTATTTACCTATAAAAAATGTCACAGTCTACCACTGGTAAATGTTGTCACAATAATTGTATTTCATAATAAACCCACAGATGTCCCCCAGTGGCTGTACATATACATATATATATATATATAGGTATATACACACACACACACAGTACTGTGCAAATGTCTTAGGCAGGTGAGAAAAATTGCTATAAAGTAAGAATGCTTTCAAAAATAGTTTATTTTTATTAATTGACAAAATCAATATTTGGTGTGACCACCCTTTGCTTTCAAAACAGCATCAGTTCTTCTAGGTACACTTGCACCCAGTTTTGCACCTAATTTTGGCTTTAATAGAAACATTGTATTTAATTCTATTTTTTCTGTAGAAATTCTGTACAGAGGATGTTTGAGCACTGTATTTTACTGGTCTTTGTATGTGCAGAAAACTCTTCTCATGCTCCCGATTGACTTTCAAAATGGACTTAAATCATACTGCAGTATGATGCAGTAAAATACTCACTGGTAGGATGTCCAGAATAGCTGAGCAAAATTGAAATCTGTTTGTGAATCTTATACCAGGCTCAGATTATCTATTACAATGTTGGTTGGGTAAGACTCCTAGACAATTGCAGCCTGTCTAACTATGTCATTTACCAAATGATCTGAAACCATTTCTTCCCAGAAATGTAACCAGACACAAGACTGAACCGTAGGTCCTTGCCAGTTTGCCATCTGGATTTAAAGCACATCATTGCCCAAAGTAGAAACTCTCACATAATTAACAAAATGACAAATTTGGTCTCATTATGCTGGAAATAAGCTACAGCCCAAAATGTCATAAGTTCCATTATAAGCAACTGATCTCATTGTGCTTTTTTAATGCAGTGTTTGCAGTGCTTAAAGGGATAGTAATACTTAAAATATAAAAATATATATGTTGTAGGGTTTATCCCCCTGAGTAAAACAAGGGTACTCCCACTGCTGAGAGATATTTTATTAAAAAATGATGACAACTTAAACGTGAATTTTTTTAGGTGCAATATGACAGTGGCTTGAAAATAGACAGTGGCTCTGTCGCTACACCATCCTATGGACTGCTCTGGTCTGTAGACCATAAATTTCCATAGGATGGTGTAGCAACAGCGCCACTGTAAATTTTCAGGCCACTGTGATACTGTACCTTAAAAAATTAAAGTTTGAGCTGTAATCATTTTTTTAATAAAATATCTGTCAGCAGTGGGAGTACCTCTGTTTTATTTGGGGACATAAACCCTACAAGATATATATAAGTATTGCTATCCCTTTAATGCATATGGCTTCCCAAACTTCATGACCTGTTATACTAAAAGATGTCAACCACATGCCCTTCACTCGTTGATTGGTCTGGGATGATGGGAATTGTTGTCTTAAGCAGCTGAAGGTCCTCAGGATTCCCACCCTTTATTAATCTATGGTCAGAAGCACAAGAAACAGCTAGATTTAAAGGAAAAGTAACACCTACTATTAATAACACCCCGCACCACACACACACACACAGACACACACACTTACCTTTTGCCAGAAAACTACTAATGTTCCAGTGAATTTTTTCTTTGTGCATTTCTTCTTCAGGTATGAATGTCATGTAATGGAGGCAGACTTTGCAGTCTGAAGCCATTAGAGTTCACGAGCCAATGTAACTCTTTAAGGACCAGAGGGGTGAGCAATGTGCCTTGTTCATTAAAAGGTTAAGGTTACCATATGTAGTGGGCAGAGTTTGTGTTCTGTGGTCCAGCTAGACTTGACATCAAAGACTGATGTGATCTCTTAAACTGAGGCACAAGGGCAAAATTATTGGAGGTCATTAGGATTTTCTGATGCTAGTAAGGTAAGTGTGTTTGGGGGGGGTTACTATTAGTAGGTGTTACTTGTCCTTTAATCCTTTAACTCTTTGTCATTTTCACATACACAATATTTGTTGCTCTTTTTAGAGATGATGTACTGCTATTTCCCATTGGAGACACTTTAAATAGCCATGTGACCCAGTAGGCCAAAATAATTGACCAACCACGATATAAAGGCTCCACAAAGAAGCATGAGAGAGTCTAGTTTCTGAGTTATTTAGATTTATAAATTATATTAATTATAGAAGCAGTAAGATTTTGTTATGCAAAATATATATAGTTGTGTTCAAAAGTTTGCATACACTGCAAAAATTGTGAAATTTTGTCATTGATTTTGAAAATATGACTGATCATGCAAAAAAACTGTCTTTTATTTAAGGACAGTGATCACAGGGCTCAAAATTTCCACTCACCAGTAGCCAATGGCAAGTGAAAATTTAGCCCTGGCGAGTAGAAATTCAGCCCTGGTGGGTATGTTATGGCTTGCAGTGGCGAGTAACTTTTCAGGTCTGGCTAGTAGCAAAGGTTAACAGGTGTCTCAAGCACTGCTCAGTCAGTCTGTGAGATGCGGTAGTATATAAAGATGCTGGACACAATTCCATACCTGAGAGCTGCAACTGGAGATTCTGGACCATGGACAGTGGAACATATGACCATACTTCCTTTCCTTCCCTGGTGGTTGATGTAGACCACCATTGTTGCATTACTGGGGGTGGATAAACACAGGGGATCACTGGGGGGGACTGAGATCAATGCCGCAGAACTAGGCAAAACAGAACATTGATGGATCAAAGACTCTCCATTCTGTTCAAAGGATCCATCTGAAGACTCAAGGTGGCACCCCAGCCTGTCGGACTGGAATTGGTCCAGATATCAATGTTATCTCTACCATGTCATGTACCTGTATGACCGGATGAAGGTAGACATTCATTGGGGGCTGCAGAGGTCCCATCGGTCTCTGGGATGTTCATTGGCACATTGCAAATTGGGTGATAGTCATGATGGATGCCAGCTTGAAAGGCTGAGTTGCCACCTTGGGTCCTCAGATGACTCAGGATCTTTTAAATGGACTGGAGAGTCTTTCTGAGTGTGGGTAGGTACTCAAAGTATTATGTTCCTCGCATGCAGCCTTTTTAAAAATCTGATTCACTTTTGTATTTTCTGACAGCTGTTGTGCAGTTCAGGCTGCATCTAAAGTGACAGTGGCTTCTTGGATCAAGGCTACCATTTTCCAGGCTCATGTTCTCAAGCCTGGTTGGTGTGTCCTCTTGGGCCTACAAGAATCAGGCTTCTGTGAACCAGCTGTGTAAGGAGGTGATGTAGTCATCTCAGCACGTTTGTCAAATACTACCGTGATAATGTGCTGGCTTTTTCTGAAGTCAGTTTTTGTCAGAAGGTCCAACAGGCTGTTGTGCCTGTGTAGCTGTCCTTTTTTTCTTTCTCAGTAACCTGTTAGTTCACATTGTTCCAGTTTATTTCTGCTAGAACTGGTCTGTGTTTTGAGAGGTTTTCTCTTTCCATCTCTGAAATCTTGATGGATGATTCTGTATATCCCCATGGTTCTTGTGTTCCACACAGGACATGAGAGAAAAGGGGATTTATGTGTACTTGCAGATACATTCTTTCCTCTGTGCAACACAGGGCTTCTATCCCTGAGAAAATACATTATAAATGGATTAAACAAATATTTCCAGTTTAGTAGGGTTTAGAGCATATTGATTATTATTTTAAACTCTATCTCTAAAACAGCTATGGTTTGAGAGAAATAGGGATTCAAAGTTCCCCCCTCCCTCCCCTCCGGAGACCAGCAGGCGGCTCTGCAGAAGAGCTGGGTTATTGCAAAAGAATTCATTCATTGGAAAGGTCTACAAAGTGTGCTCGCAAACCAGGCACACTTTGTAGACCTTTCCAATTAATTAATTCTTTTGCAATAACGTGATTTTGGCTCTGCTGCTTAGCCTCCTCGAGTTGTATAACTCAAATCTCCTGCTGTCAGCTTTACAGCTAATATCAGGAGAAGGGGAGGAAGGGGGAACTTTGAATCCCTATATCTCTCAAACCATAGCGGTTTCAGAGATAGGGTTTGGAGCATATTGATTATTATTTTAAACTCTACAAAACTGGAAATATTTTTTTGGGACGTTACTGTCCCTTTAAAACTGGAATAGAAGGGTGGGAGTAAAGTTAAGTAGGATGGGAGTGTCTGCCTCTGAGAACCTTTTAAGGAAAGTGCCCTTCTCCCCTACAGAAGGATATTGTACCCCATGGTTCCTGTGTTCCACATAGACGAAGAAAAAAGGATTTATCCATATGTACACAAAAATTTATGATTTTTCATTATAAAAATGCAGCAATCAAACATGCTAATCTTACCTTTAAAGTATTAGTAATGTCAAAAAAAAAATTTAATAGATTTGTAGAGGGTAAAAAAAGAATCACATTGTCTCAAACCCCATCTCTCAAACCGCTATGGTTTGAGAGATATTGTCAATCAAAGTTCCCCCTTCCCTCCCCTTCATTTGATGACAACTGTAAAGCTGACAGAAAGAGACCCATGTCGGCCGACATGATGAGGCTCTTCAGCAGAGCCGAAATCCTGTTATTAGAAAAGAACTACTTCATGGGAACGGTCTACAAAGTGTGCTTGCAAACCAGGCACACATTGTAGACCTTTCCTATGAAGTAATTATTTTCTAATAATGGGATTTCAGCTCTGCTGCAGAGCCACCGGCTAATCCCCGGACTGGGATATCCTGCTGTCAGCTAGACGCTGACATCAGGAGAAGGGGAGGGAAGGGGGAACATTGATTGTGAATATCTCTCAAACCTAGCGGTTTGAGAGATGGGGTTTGTGGCAATGCAATTTTTTTTCAGCCTCTACAAATCTATTAAAAACATTTTGGGGACATTAACAGGGGAGGGCTGGCAACTTGTGGCCCGGGGGGCAAATACAATCAAGCGGCCCATTTCTACTATTGTTTGAGCCCACTGTCAAAGTCCACCTCCTTTTGTTAATTTTAAATGTGGCATTAATATGGTAAAGTAAAGCGATACCACGTAGCTCACATTAAAGTGGGCTAAACTACTGATATTACAGAGCTTACAATTTAAGTAAAGCTACGCTAGTGATACTATAGAGCTTACAGTGGAAATGGGTTATGTAACTAGTGTAGCATCATTTGGATTGTAGCTTTACGGTATAATTTGTACAGCACCATTTCAGTTGTAAGCTCTGTGGTATCACTAGTGATGCTCCATTTATAGCAACAAGATGGAGATTAAACGAGACAGTGGCCCACTGGCCCAGACATATGACCGGCCCAGGGGTCAATTGCCACCCTGCCCCCCAGGCCAGCCCTCCCCTGGACATTACTAACATTTTAACTCCTTGAATGTTAAACACACCTTTAATGCATTGTTTCAAAATGTGCTCGAGACAACTTTAGCATCCAAGGAGACTTTGATGCTGAATAATTTTAGAGCAATCTAACTGCACCACAGGGAAAAATATTTCAAACATTCTCATAGATTTAAATGGTGCTTTTAACCCTTTAACATATAAGGGATTACAAGCCCCTTTTATATCAATTGGAATTTTGATTTGCCTCTTATTGTGTAGCTGATTAGCACAGAATTAATCCAGTACTTAGCACATCAGTGTTAATACTTCATATTTGTAATTTTACTTTTTCTTAAGTCTTTAAATAATAGAATAGCAGTGCTCCACAGAATTTGTTTATTTATAAAGTGCTTTCTGTGTGAACTGCATATATTCTTTCTTAATAATGAGCTGTTTCATACATCCCATTTTTAACAGTCTGCTCTGTACAGTGCTAATATTTTTTGGTAAAGTCATTTACCAAGCATTCATGCTTCAGGGCTCAATTTACAAAAGCATCAGAACATGCAGACTGGTTGAAAATTGAAAATGCAGCACACTATTGTCTCTCTCTGAGCTGGTATCCATCAGTGAAAGGAGAATTCATTATGAAAACCATTTCAAGGTAGTTTTAGTGCTAGCCAAGGGGTGGAAATTTGGAGAATGTCAAATTAAGGACGCTGATTCCCTGGTTGGTGATGATTGCAGATAAATAATACATGTTTAACCCTTTGAGTGCCAGAGGGGGGGTCCAGCTCACATACCTCTGTTACTCAAATAATTAAATCTCTAGGTTTATGTGATCACAAGATATAAAAGAGGTTATGCTTAGAGCAGAGGTTCTCAACCCGTGCCCTCAGTGGCTATTAACAGGCCAGGATTTGAGAATTTCCTTGTTAGAGCACAGGTGAGTTAATCAATATGAATGAGCCTCTGATCAACACACCTGTGTTTTAGCAGAGAAATTCCTAAATCCTGGCCTGTTAGTGGCCACTGAGGGCACAAGTTGAGAACCTCTGGTTTAGAGCATAAATTTAATTGTATTATAATAATGGAATATATTGCATTTTGGGATATTTATTGATTCCTAATATGCAATGAAATATAGCTGAAGTTTTTTCTATGATACATACTATGCATACAGTAATGTTATCTGACTTTGGTGAACATGTTATTTTCAGAAGGGAGTGATAGGATTTCTGACGGTACACCTGTAATTGAGTGGCAGAGAGATGCATACCACTCTGGCACTTAAATGGTTACTTCCCCTTCAATAACATTTGTGTGTGATCTTTTGTAGTTGTATCATTGTCAGTTGCAGACCTTTTGTTACAATTTAATTGCAAATAACGGCTAAGCTACCTGAGTGACATTAAATAGCAATGACAGCAATGGTACAAGCTACTGAAAGGACTGGCGACCGCAACAGCTGTTTGATGCATGCCATTGAAACAGTCTTGCACTGCAGCTTATTGTGCTATAGTGTTGGTTGCTGTGTCCAGTGCTGCTCTATAGGTAAGCTAGTAAAATCTGAGAACCGCTTCACGCCCCTTTCCTTATCAAGAGTAGATGCAATAGAATCACACATCCTACACAAGCTGTGATTGTTTTGATTAGAATATTGGTATTTATTTTCCTACTGAGAAAGTAGTAGATAAGCTGAGTAGCATACCAGCAGAAGTGGTAGAGGTTGATACAGTGGTGGAATTTAGGCATGCATGGGAAAGGCATAAGGCTGTCCTGAACACAAGACAAGGCAATGACCAAATAAGGTTTCAGATTTCTACAATAGGAAAATGGGCAGACTAAATGGACCAAATGGTTCTTATCTGCTGTCCAATTCTGTGCTTCTATGTAGCTTTGAAATAAGGTCTTGGATGCTGTCACAGGCAAAGAACAGTCATAAAAGGGGTTATTAGAAGCTGGATGTATTTTTGTTTATATTGTATGAATAAATAGGCTACCTAAGTATGTAGCCAAAAACTATCTCACCTCTCTCTCTCTCTCTCACAAACACACACACACACCACCTTTATCCCCCCCCTCTCTTAAGGGGTTAACGTGACAATGTTTATAACTTAATGTATTAATTATAGGATTCTAATCTCTGTAAAAAGCTGTTGGTGACATTCATCTCTCATTGTGACCGTTACAAGGACTGTATAATTAATCACTGCCACAGAATAACGAGATACATTCTGAGTGCCGTTCAGCTCCAATCATTGGGTTCTCTCCTTTGATGCTAGCAATTTTTTTTGCAAGATATTAAAGATCTCTCTAGTATTCAATGGGTTAAAAGAGCAACATACATTTTAATGAAAAAATACATGTTCTAGTAGCGGTTAACAAAAATTTGTAGGAGCAAGCTCAGCATTTTAGGAACCAAAGAAGTTGTGTCAGCATACAGTGTATATAAACAAGCTCTGCAATGTTTTGATCACCCATCTGGCACCCACAGGGTTAAAAGCCCTGGTTTCCAGGCTCCTTTGATTTGTCCACAGTGTGTTACAGTGTTTGTAGATTAAAGTAAGGGAATTTTCCACTGCTTGGAAAAAAATTTTAATTTAAAAATTAACCCCTTAACGACTGGCCGCGCACGCGGCGGTCACTTAGCGCCCACGGAACTTTTTTTTTTTGCCCATTCGATTCTGGACTCCCCGAACGGCGTGCAGCCACGTGGGGACCCAGAATTCCATGACGTACATGTACGTCCTTGGTCCTTTAAAGGGATAGTAATACTTAAAATGTAAAAAAAAATATGTTGTAGGGTTTATCTCCCTGAGTAAAACAAGAGTACTCCCACTGCTGAAAGGGGTTTCATTCAAAAGTTATTAATTTTCAAAGTTGAATTTTTTAAGTGCAATATCACAGTGGCCTGAAATTTTACAGTGGCGCTGTTGCTACACGATCCTATGGACAGCTCTGGTCCCGGGACCATAAATCTCCATAGGATCGTGTAGCAACAGCGCCACTGTACAAATTCAGGCCACTGTGATATTGCACCTAAAAAATTCAACTTTGAAAATTAATAACTTTTGAATGAAACACCTTTCAGCAGTGGGAGTACTCTTGTTTTACTCAGGGAGATAAAACCTACAACATATTTTTTTTTTACATTTTAAGTATTACTATCCCTTTAAGGACATCCACCTCGTGACATGCATGTACGTCATGGGTCGTTAAGGGGTTAATATAGTTTTTTTTTTTTTTTTATTGCTAGGGACTCCTCCACCATATTGCTTTACAGTGCATTGTAGACATCTCTAGCTTCTAAGGAGTTCAATGTCAATGTTCTGTTGTGGTCACCAGATGGTGCTATTCCTATCAATTATTAGTCAGTGACTCAGGCTCTACCACAGAGGTCTTTATAAGAAATGCGTTTTGTAAATCTGTTGGCACTCTTGCAAACAGTGCTTCTCTAAGAAGGTCTTGTAAAATAATTGTACCAAATATATAAAAAAAAAATGTGGTTATAATGTATTTGCCTTCTTCTATTCATCAGGAATAAGCATTTCAATTCATGGGTCTAAAAACCAACTACAAATTCAAAGGAAAACAGTGGCGAACCAGTCCCTCGTTAACAATCATATTGTGGTAAGGCATTCTTCACTGCCTCCACTCAGAAGGGCAATAAGGATGGAAGCGTCTTCCTCTGGCAAATGCTCTCTCACAAATGGAAACACGGATATTTATCCAGGTAAATGTAATAACCCAGCAGGTGGAATGTTTGGTGGGATTGTCCACAATTACAACTAAGAAAATGAATATATCCATCTGAGCCCTTACGAGCCAGAGATGTATGTAGTACATTGATGTAGTACAGTGATTCTCACCGTTAGTACCCGGGGCACACCGGCTGGTCAGGTTTTTGGATATCCATGATTGATCACAGGTTTTTAATCAGTAGCTCAGTCACTTGATTGTGATGCCTGTGTTTAATTAGTGATATCCATAAAAATTCACCCATTGGTATGTCCAGAGGACTGGAGCAGAGGATCACTACATTAGTAGGTTAACAAGCTCTTGAAGCTATCTCAAGCTAAATATAAATTCCTAACATTTTAGATTACATTTTATTGAAAGAGTTAATGGGGAGATTAATGAAGCCTTTATAAAGAGGTGATAATGACGTGATAAAGTGGAGATGACTTCTCCAGTTTATCACTGCTCCAGTTCCTATGTTATTCTATGGAGCCTATTCACTAAGATCTCTAAAGGTGAAGGAACCTTAGTGAATGGGTTCCATAGAATAACATAATACTTGGAGAATTGATAACTGGAGAAGTAATCTCCAATTAATCACCTCTTTATCACCACTTAGTCAATCTTCCTCAATGTCTTCTTATTTTTAGAGAGTTTATTTTAAAGGAACAGTAATGTTTCATAATTAAAGCAGCTCTAATTAATCATCATAGTATTTGGACCTGGGAGAGTGTTATTTCACTTCTGTCAGAGTTGTAGTTCAAGAGTAATTGAATAATAAAGTATCCCCCTCCCGCCCCTTTTACTGATGTAACACTGCTCAGCCAGAGCAGAAGGGAGGTGCCCAGGTAGATTGCAGAGAGGGACAATCTTCACTTAAGATAAGGGAAAAACCTGAAAAACTTGTGAAGGGGGAATGGTTTTCATTGTTCTCATAGGAAGAAGATTGTCCCCTGCTGTTATCTGTCTGGTCTAACAACCAGATTCCACATCTGAGGGGAGGTGGCTTATATTAGGTAAAAGGGGAGGGAGGGGAAACTTTATCATTCAATTACTCCTGAACCACAACTCTGACAGTATTAAAATAACACTCTCTATGGCTCAAATACTATGAAGATTAATTGGAGCTGCTGTTTTTGTGAAACATTACTATTCCTTTAAATACCAGCATTCTAATTGACTTGAGTAAAATGATCAATTAATTCAACAAAGCCTATAGATGTTCAGTTTGTATGAAAAAAAGCTGAACTTTTTTTTATTGTGTTTGCATTACTGCTAAAAAAATCCATATTTTTATAGTTAACAGGATTGTTATCATTAAGAATGAAGGTAGCACTCAAGCATATGGATTTCTGTTAATGTGGCCCAAAGCAGACGTTCTGGGCAATAATTTTCATTTTAAAGTACACCCATCACACTAACATTGTTTTTTATACTAACTTTTATATGTAGATGGCACTTTATGCTAATTCGTTTTAGTTCTGGGCCAATGAGACCACATATGGTGATAAATTAACCTAGGCAGAGCCCATTCACTCGGGGCATTGCTAATAGCACAGCAAGCATAATGTTTGGTCTTGAAAAGAAGTAATTCATATAGGGAATTTGCATAAAGTGCAACCTAAATATGAAGGTTAATTTCTCAAAAACTATTTATCTTACAGAAAACTGGCTACTAAAATATATAGGTAGGTTTTAATTTGCTGTAAAACACACTGAACTCATAATGATTTTTTTTTTTTCCCGTGGAGTTATGTAAAGGTGACCCACATTTTTCACATTTGATTTTCAGCTAGAGATTGTCAGTAGCTGACACTTATCATACTGTGTGTGTGTGTGTGTGTGGGGGGGGGGGGTACCTGGTAAGTACAACCCAATTTGAATATTTGAGACTAAAACATGCATGAAAATTCTTGCATATATCTATTTGTGTCATTCTTTCATCTTTTGATAAATTTCAGCTATTATGATAATAACAATTGTTACTAAAGGGTTACAAAAATGTGTCTTTCTTTTAGGAGTTAAAGATATAAATATATTCTTTGATGAGTTAGAGGCTGCAAACAGTCCTTCCAAAGATGACGACTCTTTGCTGCATGCTGGTAATTTGACAAGCATGTCAGATGAAGTCAGCAGATTAGACGCAGAAGGAGAGGTAAGATGCTTCATTTAATGTAAGACTTATAATCAGGCCACTGTTTCACATTTCCCAGTTTCGCTAAGATGAGGCCACAGTGGTTTTCCTACATCTGTAAAAGATCTGGGACTTCTCCAGTCAAATGCATAATTGCTGCGCAATACAGCTGAATTGTACACTTCCGCATTCATTTCGGGGAAAAAAATGCAGAATGTTATGAAAATTGTGTGTTTCGTGACATTCTGATTAAAAGACATATGAATGTCATGGTACACAAAATTTCAGAAGCACAAGTTAATTCATTCAAATCTATTTTTTAATTTGTTCACTCAAACTGTTACACTGCAAATTTAACATGAATCACCTTGATGACGGAGGTCCACCGGTGTTTACGATGCCCTGGTCCCCTAGCATCTTCAGAACAACTAAAAGCAGAGTTAAGAATCCACCACAACTCTCCTCTCCCCACCTCTAATGAATAAATATCCCCCAGTGGTGTAACTATAGGGGTCGCAATCGGGCCCGTCACTCCAGGGGCCCGGCTGCCCCCCTGCGACCCTCTACTCCTGGCACCGCAATTTCCCTCCGCGCTCTAGTAATGCAGAGCTCTGGGAGATGACATCATCTCCCAGTGCTCTGCATTACAGAAGAAGACAGCGCAGTCTATCCTGCCACTCCACTGGACCACCAGGGATTGGAAGGTAGGAAATGGAGGCATTGTTGAGGGCCCGGGGGCCAATGTGTTCAGGGGTTGGGGGGGCCCATGGCACTTCTTGCACAAGGGCCCGGACCGTTCTAGTTACACCTCTGATATCCCCCCTTTGCCCTACTCAGGCATTTTGCCCAAGGCAGTATGATCAAATGATGAACAGAGACTGGCTTTCATATAGCCAGATTCTGTTCATATTAGCCCTTAATGTTCTAGGATGTGGGGTTACACAGGGTGTGGAATGAGCAGAACAGGGGTGGGGTATTTTTTTATTAGAGGTGGCAGGGGGGATGGTGATGGCTTACTGAAGATCCTAGATGACCAAGGTCACCGCTAAGTGTGATAGTTGTTAAATATGTTGGGATGGGTCATAGTTACAGTTCGGACTAGGAGAGACCTTAACCCTTTGAGTGCAAGAGGAGTACACAGTACGTTGCTTTACAATGTGATGCACACCTTGCGGACTTTCAGAGGGTTATTTTGTTTGATCCTAAGTACTCAGAATAGTGGCAATTAAACAGTTCAATGAAATTCTGACTGACCGAATTTTATCGTAAATTAGTTTCTTCCATAAGGATGATTCAGAGGAAACAAATTGTTTTGCCGTGCACTAATCTATTGAATTGCGCCATAACCATTAGTTCAGCAAAGTATTACACAATTATGTTTCTTGGGATGGTAAAAAGATTCCAGTTTTTAAACATGAGAATTGTGTATTGATCCACAGCAACCCATGGCTAACAGTGCCTCTGGCCCAAATATTTTTCTAATAAATGGTTTAAAACCCTTACATGTTCTAAGTATTGCTACTGTCTTCTTTGCTTTCCTTATATTATCCATACACCGAGAGGACTATTTTGAAATGCCTTTTATGACTATTGGGGCTGCAGTGGAGTTACAGTCTCTTTCTTGTGGGTATTGTTCTAGGGCCTCAAGATATCAGTGTCTAGAAAACTCATGTGGATTTACACTAGACTAAAAATCATTTTCTCTGTCGTCCAGTACAGGTTACTGGTAACTTTGGGTAGGCGATCCGCCCCTTTAACTAGACAGGAACAATTCTAGAAGTGAATGCAGGGGGTGGAGCCTACCTTCCCTCCTTGGCTGCAGCTAGCCAATCAGCCCCAGTAAGATTTGTTCCTTGGTGAAGACACAGGCAAGAGAACAGTTCTGCTATAGTTTTAGTTAATTTTTTATTTTTCTGGTAGATATGGAATACCACCATTAGGCGGATTACCATAACTGACAATGCCCTTAGATGTGGCTAGCTCAGTATCCAGGTGATTTTTTTTGGACCTTAAGCCTGGGGGGAAAATCTTGTGTTCAGGTTCTTTCCTTAGGAGTTGCCCACTGAGGCTTCTTAATACAAGGTAATTTGAAGACAGAAGATCTGCAGGACAGGTGAGCAACCCTTTGAGTGCTGCAGGTCCACATGTCCCACAGTGCCCCTCCGCACACTCCTGCACTCATTGGGTTTATTTGTTTGTCTGTTGGGTGTTTTGGAACAAGTTTCTGTGGTAACTTAACCTTTTAGCTGCTGGTTTTGCATATTTTGGGGGTTTATTGGCACTTTCCCTACTGGGTTCAGTGTTTCTTTGGGTCTGCTAACATGTTCCAGTGATGTTTCATGTAATTTTAATTCATAGTTTCAACTCTGCAAAATTTGTGAAAGGCGTGATTTACCGCATAGACGCCATTACTCCATTCACTTCTATGGGACTGTACAGTTTGGGACATATTTCTGCAACCACTGCAACCACTCAACGTAGCGACTTCAAAGATATCTCATTTTAATTGCTTGCCCTTGCTCTGTCATCCGTTTAAAGTTTTATGTGTGTTGGGGGCTCAGGGGGCTTCTGGCACTGTTGGGGTACTTTTTCTGGGAAAACTGTATTTCCCATGAGTGCTTGCTTCGCGCGCTCATTTCTGATTGGCTCCCGCCGCGGCAGCCATTTTGTGCCTTTTCCTGAACCAGTATCCTACGCAGGGCTTGGACTCTCCTTCTCTCCTCTGCAGATGAACCCTTCGCCTGCCAGATAAGTGCATTTTAGCAATTTCTGGAGTGAAATTTTAATCTTACACACTGTATTTGGGTGATTCCTTATACGTTAAACATTTTGACACTGTGAGAATGTCTAATTTGTTAGAACTTGGGGCCAGGCCTAAGACTCAGGACGCTGGGGTCTCTGTGTCCCCTTTTGCGCATTGCTTCTCATGTCATTCAGGGTTACATAGAGAATTCTCAGGTCATTTATGCCCAGCATGTTCTGATGTCCCTGAGTCTCTCCCAGGGACCTCCAGCCATGCATTAGAGCTAGCCTGGGTTCAAGAGTTCAAGGCTGCTACTAGAGACCTCCGCTCTACATTGCAACTCTTTCCATCCCAGTTACAGGTGGTCTTCCACTCCTGGCAGACCCCTTCTTCCTTCAGATCTTCCCTGCCGAAATCGCAGGGAGTACCTGACATATCAGATTCCTCTGAGGAGGAGCTGTTGGTGGATTCGGATGTTGAGGAATGTTCTGCTGTGGGCTCCTCTCAGTTTTTTTGGGATCCCTTTGAGGCTGATCCTGATCCCCCGGCTGAGGGCTTGATCAGAGCTGTCTTAACTACCCTAAACATTCCCTTAGTTCAGGAGGTTTCTTTGGATCCCTCTGATGTATTTCAGGAGCCTAAGAGGCACTATACTTGTTTTCCACCTAACCCCACTCTTGAAGAAGCTAGATGTGAAACGCGCATCAGGCGTGATAAAGGGGAACCATGTTCTCCCAATATTAAATGTCCTTTGTCCAGATTGAATGTTTCTTTTTAGATTTCATACTGAATGGATGACTGAATCAAGATAGGTAGTTTCGTCCAACGTATTGGATTAGTTAGCTGGCAAGCCGGATAATGCCCCAGTATCTTAGGAATAGAAAACAGATAGCTATCTGGGTGTAACATTGTAGATTAGTTTATTTGGCAAGCCAGAGTATACCCCGGTACGTTTAAAAGATATAATTAGGAATGAATTGATCTGCAACATTTCAGATTAGTTAGTTGGCAAGCCGGATGATGCCCCGGTATGATTAGGAGACAAAATTAAGGAGGAATCGAGATATTATAGTTTAGATTGGTCAGTCGGCAAGCCGGATAATGTCCTGGTATAACAGGAACATTGTAAACCTTATAGTGTAGTGAGTCCTTTTTTCCCTCTTTTCCTTTGTCCACTCAGTTTCAGCTATTAGGCTAATAATTGTTACCATAGCTAGATATTTGGAAAGTAGGTAAAAGCTCTGGAAAGTAACAGATAGATAAATACAAGGACATAGTGATAGTCGGAATAGTATGGAATTTGGAATGTATCCTGTTAAGTTAGGAGATAAGTCGGCTGATGATCTGCTATAGCATTGTTCAGTTATTCTTAGCATACGAACTTATTAAATAATTGATAAGTCGTTGGATTGATTTTTAGTGTATTAACCTATTCTCATAGGAGGTGATTCCGCCTCGATACGTGGAGGATTGATTTTTCCTATATTTCTTTTCAACACATTTAGTTGGAAGCTCCTAACAAATATCATCAATCGAGAGAGTGAGAGAGTCATTGTGTTCACTCTTTGCGACACTGGCAAGCTGGAATATGCCCCGGCAGTACATCAGTCATTAATTGTTCACATTCAGGTATAGATTTATGAATATTTTTTGTGTTTAGTTTTAATAAGTGAAATAAAGGTTAATTTTTATTCGAGAGAAGTATATAAGATAATCTTGTTGTATCCCCCTTTCTATGATCCATGAGACTGAATTCAGCCCAGGTAATTTTTGATTAGTGAGTAGAGTGCTAGTACTGCAGGGTTATCTGTATTAGTAATTCCCACTCTTGACCGCCTTGTGTCTGATGTGTGGAAGTCTCCTGACAGGAAACCTTCTGTTTCCAAGCAATTTGCCAAGCTTTACCCCTTCTCTGAGTCGGCACTTGCTCAGTGGGTTCATCCCCCCAAAGTGGATACTCCTGTGTCCAGGCTATCTAAGTCCACTGCCTTGCCAGTTGCTGATGCGTCCGCTCTGAAAGACTGGACTGACAAAAAACTTGAGGTCTCCATCAAGTCTATTTTTGCCACTGCTGGTACTGCCATGCCTCCAGCGTTCGCTGCGGCATGGGTGAACTGGACCATTGCGGTCTGGACTGAACAGCTCACCCTGGCTGTCAGTCAGGGTGCTCCTACTTCGGATATGTTGCGGCTTCTTGCCAACATTTCTGAGGCCCAGCACTATGTTTCTGCTGCCTTATTTGATGCCCTCCGTTTGGTGGCAAGGGTTTCCGCCATATCTGTGGTTGCCAGACAAGCTCTTTTGCGCAAGATCTGGTCTGCTGACACTGCTTACAAGAAAGCTTTGCTCTCATTGCCTTTTCAAGGCACCTCTTTGTTTGGGCATAATCTTAAGGATCTGATTAGTGAAGCCACAGGGGGAAAGAGTACCCTTCTGCCTATGGTCCCCAGGAAGAAGACGCCTCTCAAGCGCAATCGTTTTTTTTTTTGTTCCTTCCAGGCTAATACACGTCCGGCGAACCAGGCAGTTCCCTCAGCTGTGCGTTCCTCTTCCAAGCCCAAACAGCAATGGAAGCCCAAGGTCTCCTCCAAGCCTAAGGCTTCCATGCCTTCTTCAGCATGACTTTCCGAACCCAGGTCCCCACTCAGCTGTGGGTGGCCGTCTGCGTCACTACCACAGCGTCTGGGAGGATTCAGTGGCGAACCAGTGGTGATGGAAGGGTACAGGATTCCTTTCGCTTCTCTTCCTACCTTTCGGTTTTTCCCCTCTCATATGCCCCAGGGCATAGAGAAACGTCGTCTGTTCAATGGCGCTATCCAGGCCCTTCTGGATAAGGATGTTCTGGAACCTGTTCCAGTTTGGGACAGAGGTATGGGTTTTTGCTCAAACCTCTTTGTGGTCTCCAAGAAGGACGGCAGGTGTCGTCCCATTTTGGATTTGAAGGATCTCAATTCTGTTGAGATCAAGACTCATTATCACCAGGAGTCCCTAAGGATGGTGATTGCTGCTATGTCCCCGGGGGAATTCCTTGCCTCTCTGGATCTTCAGGATCCATATTTACACATCACCATTCATCAAGAGAGTCGGCAGTATCTCAGATTTCCCTGCGACCGAGGGCACTTTCAGTTTTCAGCTCTTCCCTTTGGTCTGACTACAGCTCCTCAAGTGTTCACCCGTGTCCTGGGAGCTTTAGTATCCATCCTCCATCGGGACGGCATCAGAGTTACTCCATACATGGACGACCTGCTTCTGAAAGCCCCTTCTGCTGAACTTCTTCATCAGCAGGTTCAGGACTGCATTCATGCTCTCACCCATCACGGGTGGATCATCAACATGAACAAGTCAGACCTTGTCCCATCCCAGCGTCTGGTCTTTCTGGGTCTTCTCTTTGACACTCAGCAGAGCACGGTGTTTCTCACAGACAAGGGGACTCACCAGATCGCCCACAGGGTTTCTGCTGCTCTGGCTCACGATCCAGTTCCAGACAAGAAGCTGTCCTCTCTAGTGGGGAAATTCATCTCCACCATATAAGCAGTCCCATTTGCCATGGCTCACACCAGGGAACTCCGGAGGTTTGCGATCTAGGTGTGCAGGGGTCAGCTGGACCTTCTGAAGATGTCAGTATCCCTCCCTCTTCATGTGGAACTGAGTTTGTCGTGGTGGCTCGATCTCTCCAATCTGCTGAAGGGCAAGTCCTTCCTGGTATCCTTCTGGACTACGGTGACAACGGATGCCAGCCTCTCTGGCTGGGGAGCGGTTCTGGGTCGCCTGAGTGCTCAGGGTTGTTGGTCTCAGGAGGAATCTCTCCTTCCCATCAACATGTTGGAGCTTTGGGCGATATTTCATGCCCTTCACCATTGGACACCCCAACTGGAAGAATGCCCAGTCCGGTTCCAGTCCGACAACGCCACGGCCGTGGCTTACATCAACAAGCAGGGCAGAACAAGAAGTCTTGCCGCTTGGTTAGAGGTAAAGGCTCTTTTGTCCTGGGCAGAAGAACATGTTCCTGCCATATCCACAGTGCACATTCCTGGAGTAGACAGCGTCATGGCAGACTTCCTCAGTCGACACACGGTGGACCGTGGAGAGTGGGAACTGCACCCAGAGGTGTTCACCCTCATTGTTCAGAAGTGGGGTCTTCCTTGCATAGACCTGATTTTCAAGACCCAACCGAAAGGTTCTGAGGTTCTGCTCTCGCTGGAGGGATGCCATGTCCATTCCTTGGTTATTTCCTCTGGCTTACATCTTTCCTCCCCTCCCCATGTTGCACATGGTGTTACGGAAATTGAGACTGGAGTGCTGTCCAGTCATTCTGATTACTCCGTACTGGCCTCGACAGGCTTGGTTCCCAGAGTGGCGGAGCCATTCCGGCTCCCTTGCTGTCAAGATCTTCTTCTGCAGGGTTACCTGTGGAAGGAGGATGTTTATCATCTATCTTTGACGGCTTGGAAGTTGAATCCTCAATACTGAAGAAGAAAGGTTTTCTTCTGGTGTGGTGGCAACTATCATTAGTGCCTGCAAACCTGTTTCTTCTGAGGCCTACCATCGTGTCTGGTCGACCTTTCTATCTTGGTGTGCTGATAGGGACCTTTCTCAGGATTTTGATCTGCCTACAGTCCTGCCTTTCTTGAGGAAGGTGTGTATAAGGGCCTCAGTTTGAGCTCCCGTATGGTTCAGACTTCTGCACTCTCTGTTTTCTTTCAGAGGCGCATTGCTATTCTTCCTAATGTCAAGGTTTTCTTCCAGGGTGTTGCTCATACTCATCCTGTTTTCAAGACTCCCACTCCTCAGTGGGAACTTAATTTGGTTTTGGGCGTCCTTCAGCTCCCTCCCTTTGAGTCCTTGGATACTATTCTTCTACACCTGCTGACATGGAAAATGTCCTTTCTCCTGGCGATCGTGTCTGTTCACCGTGTAGCAGAGTTACATGCTCTGTCTTGTAGACCTTTCACGGTGCCCGTGATTCTGCCTGAGCGACATTCCTACTTCCGGGTTTGCTTTGGCTGCTTCTTATCGGTTCTGGTTTGTTAGCCCCTCCCAGGGCTTGCCTTTATATACGCACGCCTGTCACTATGCCAGTGCCCTTTCGTGGTGTTCCTGACCTGACGCTTGTTGCTGTGTTCCTGCTCCGTGTATGATTCGGTTTCGTCTGACCTTGCTCCTGTCTCCGCTGCCCATATTATTGGACCCGGCTTGCCTGACTATGACCCGTTACTGATTTGGCTGACTACCGCTCACTATATCAGTGACGCCCTGGCTCGGGGCATTATTCGTAAATCTTCCTCGCCCACAGGGGGCTGGATTCTTTTTTGTTAAAAAGGACGGGGAGCTCCGACCTTGTATTGATTATAGGGGTCCCAACAAAATAATGATAAAGAACGCTTATCCCATTCCACTCATCACAGAATTGTTTGATTAAAGGGCGGATCCATCTTTACCAAACTAGACCTGAGGGCGGAATATAATTTAATTCGGATTAAGGAAGGTGATGAGTGTAAAACGGCCTTCAATACTCGCACGGGGCACTACGGTGCCATTTGGTCTGTGCAATGCCCCGGCGGTATTTCAAGAATTTATAAATGATGTGTTAAAGGACTTATTACAATCCTGTGTAGTCGTGTACCTAGACGACATTTTGATATATTCTCCTGACCTGGAGACTCACCGCAGGTTGAGAGAGAACAAGCTATATTGCAAACTCGAGAAGTACGATTTCCACAGGTCTAGTGTGGCTTTTCTAGGTTATGTGATCTCTAAGGAGGGCTTCGCTATGGACAAGGACAAGCTTGCAGTGGTGCTGCAATGGCCACGCCCCACGGGCCTCAAACCCTTGCAGCGATTTTTAGGGTTTGCAAATTACTATAGGAAATTTATTTGTGATTATTCCAGAATTGTTAAGCCACTCACGGACATGACCCACAAGGGAGTCAACGCCTCAGAATGGTCCCCAGAGGCAATTAGGGCATTCAAAACTCTGAAGTCCGCATTTTCCACTGCCCCAGTTCTGTTGCATCCTATTCCTGGGTTGCCATTTACTTTGGAGGTGGATGTTTCTGAGACCGGAGAAGGGGCAGTATTGGGCCAAAGACCATGTCCTGATAAGACATTGAGACCATGTGGATTTAAAAAAAAAAAAAATTACCAAAGCTCAGAGTCTGTATGACATTGGGGACCGGGAACTCTTGGCTATTATCCTGGCTTTACGTGAATGGCGACATCTGTTGGAGGGCACTAGGGCGCCCATACTGATTCTGACCGATCATAAAAACCTCATGTACCTCTCTGAGGCAAAAAGGCTATCCCCAAGACAAGCAAGATGAGCACTGTTTTTGTCTCGTTTCAATTTCATTGTCTCCTACTTACCTGATACTAAGAATGTACGGGCCGATGCCTTGTCCAGACAATTTGGGTCGGATCCTGAAGCTGACTCTGTACCAGTGCCCATTATCCCTCCGGACCGTATACTCGCCACATTGCGGACCAGCATCACTTCACCATTAGGGGAGGAGATTTTGGCTTCCCAAGCCAATGCTCCCCCAGAAAAGCCTGAGGCAGTGCTTTGTGGCAGAGCCCTTTTGGGCTAAATTAATGGAGACGCACCACTCCTCCCGGACGGCCTGTCATGTGGGAAAGAATCAATGAATTTGGTCTTTGTCCCGAATGTTTTGGTGGCCGGGCATGAGGGATGACTGTGCGGCATTTACCGCAGCCTGTGCCACGTGTGCCCGTTCCAAGACTCCCAGACACCTTCCAGTGGGATTGTTGCAAACTGTCCCTAATGGGGACCGGCCTTGGTCACATGTCTCTATTGACTTCCTGGGAGAGCTGCCGGCCTCTAAAGGATTTATGGTGATTCTCATGATAGTTGACAGATTCTCCAAAATGGCTTATTTTGTGCCACTCCCTGGCTTGTCGTCTGCCAAAGATCTGGCTACTGTGTTTGCCAGGGAGGTATTCCGAACCCACGGGGTGCCCAAAGTGCTGGTCTCGGACCGTGGGAGTCAATTCGTTTCGAGATTTTGGAGGGCCTTTTGTAACCAGATGGGGATTCAGTTGTCCTTTTCCTCTGCCTATCATCCCCAGACCAATGGGGCCGCTGAGTGTGCTAACCAGGGCTTGGAACAGTTTTTATGTTGTTTCATTTCCAGCCATCAAGACAATTGGGCTGACTTGTTGCCGTGGGCAGAGTTTGCCAGAAACTGTGCAGTGTGCAGCACATCCGGGAGCTCACCCTTCCTGATCAATTATGGGTTTCAACCATGCTTGCTCCCGGACACTTTTCAAGCACAGCAGATTCCAGCTCTGGATGAGCATATTAGGCAACTCCACTCCACATGGGCACAGGTCCAGAATACCCTACGTGATTCTTTCCTACGAGTCCAGCGGCATGCCAACAACAGATGTTTGCCGGCTCCTGTATTTCAGGTGGGGGACCGTGTCTGTTTATCCTCCAAAAATCTTAGGTTGCAAGTTCCTTGTTACAAGTTTGCTCCTCGGTTTATGAGTCCGTTCCGGGTACTCCGTCGAGTCAACCCTGTCTCCTATGCATTGGAATTACCTGCCTCCATGAAGATACATAATGTATTCCACGTGTCACTTCTTAAACCACTGGTGTGTAATTGCTATACCACCACTCCTGCAGTCCCAGGTCCAGTGCGCATCCAGGACCATGATGAATATGAAGTGCAGAGTATTTTGGATTCACGTATGTTCCATGGCCAGATTCAATACTTTGTGCACTGGAAGGGTTATGGGCCAGAGGAGCGCTCATGGGTTAACCACTCTGACATTCATGCTCCACTTTTGTTGAGCAGATTCCATGCTAAGTTTCCTGCTAAGCCTAGACCTCCTCTGGGCAGGAAGGGGGGGTCTTTGAGAGGGGGGTACTATCACGGTGCCCATGATTCTGCCTGAGCGACATTCCTATTTCCGGGTTTGCTTTGGCTGCTTCTTATTGGTTCTGGGTTGTTAGCCCCTCCCAGGGCTTGCCTTTATATACACCCTCCTGTCACTATGCCGGTGCCATTTCATGGTGTTCCTGACCTGACGCTGTTGCTGTGTTCCTGTTCCGTGTATGATCCGGTTTCGTCTGACCTTGCTTCTGTCTCCGCTGCCCGTATTATTGGACCCGGCTTGCCTGACTACGAACTGTTATCGATTTGGCTGACTACCGCTCTCTTTGTACCGATCCAGGCTTTGGCTTACTACCGCTCTCTGTGTACCGCTACAGGCTTTGGCTGACTTCCGCTCTCTGTGTACCAATCCAGGCTTTGGCTGACTACCGCTCTCTGCCCTCCGGTCACTAGCGGTGCTACCACTTGTCAGTCTGCTCTTACCTGCTGCCTCCGGTTGCGCTACCTCTCAGCCTGTGCCTCCTTGTAGTCTCCGTTTGCATACTATACAGCCTGTGCGCTACGGTCACTAGCGGTTCTACCACCTGTCAGTCCGCACTTAGCCTCTACCTCCGGTTACGCTATTTAGTGCAGTCTGCCTATATCAACACCTGCTGCGCCCCGTGCAGACGGTGCCCACTCTGTGTGCCTCCGGGCACTTCCTCAATATATTCGTTTGTGCTATTTCTTGGGCTGCCTTACCCGGTTATAGGTAAGGCCGATAGAGCCTCCTCTATATACTCGTTGGCATCATTTCTTGGGCTGCCTTACCCGGTTATAGGTAAGGCCGGTAGAGCCTATTCACTTCCCTATATTGGAGTGTCTGCCCTGCAGTATAGTTCCCTCTTAAGGCCTCTCCAGACCTGTACTGCTGAGGTTTTGTTCCAGTCTCTGTTCCAGTCATTATTGCCTATTTTGTTAACTGTTCGTGCCCTGACCTGTGTCAGATTCAATATTACTATCCACTGTTTGAAGTCTGGACCCGTGAAGGGCATCTCTTATCTTTTTTGAGTTGTTTAATAAAGCTTCATTGTTTTATCTTACAAGTTTGTCTGAGTGTTCAATAAAACCGTGACAATACCACCTTTTTGGTGTTTCACAAAGACAAGGCGGTGCTTCGCACTTCTCAGGAGCTTCTCCCGAAGGTGTTATCTGAGTTCCACATTAATCAGGAAATTGTGGTACCTTCTTTCTGCCCTGACCCTACCTCTAACAAGGAGAGGGATCTCCACTTGTTAGATGTGGTGCGTTGTCTCAAGTTTTATATATATATTGCACTGAGTCCATTAGACAGTCTAACACACTGTTTGTCATTCCTGAGGACCCAGGGCAGGGAGACCTGCATCCAAAGGGACTATTGCGTCTTAGATCAAGTCCACTATTCGTAAGGCTTACGAGTGACGGAAGAAGCCTGTTCCCTTTTGGGTCACGGCTCATTCTACTAGATCTATTGGGGCTTCTTGGGCTTACAAGAATCAGGCCTCTGCTTACCAGTTGTGCAAGGCTGCCACTTGGTCGCCTGTGCACACCTTTTCGAAGCACTACTGTGTTTATGTGCTGGCATCAGATAACGCCAGCTTTGGGAGGAAGATCCTGGAGGCAGTCTTGCCTGTCTAGAATCTTCTTCGGTGCTTCCTTCACTTTTGAGCTGTGTTGGCTCTAGTTCAGTGTGCTGTGTAACAGTTCCTGGGGTGTTGTTACCCCTGTTCAGTGTCCATTGAAACGTCATTTGTTTTGTTGGGCTATCTCTGATCTGATGGTTCATATCTGCTCTGGAGACTTTGAGGGCCTTGCGCCTGGCCCTTGCCTTTCTTCCCACCTCTGGGAAACTCAATGGTTGGACATCCCAACGTTACCAGTAACCTGTATTGGACGACAGAGAAAAAAGGATTTTAGTCTTACCTGTTAAATCCTTTTCTCTTAGTCCGTACAGATTACTGGTCTCCGACCCTGTCAATTGACCATGCTTGGCTCTCCTGTGGCAGACCTTGGGAATCCTTTGGGGTCATGCTCACAGGTGTCTTCTTTCCCTTCTACTGTCTAGTCAATAGTTAGTGTCTCGTATCTTACTGGAGCTGATTGGCTAGCTGCAGCCAAGGAGGAAAGGTAGGCTCCACCCCCTGCATTCACTTCTAGAATTGTTCCTGCCTAGTTAAAGGGGCGGAGTACCTACCCAAAGTTACCAGTAACCTCTATGGACTAAGAAAAAAGGATTTAACAGGTAAGACCAAAATCCTCTTTTCACAGGCAAGATAAAATTACACTGATAGACTACTCCTAACTTTTATCAGTCAGTGTACAAACAGTATTCAGAGATTTTTCTCTAATTCCAGTGTTATTTTTTGGAGACTTTTTATTAAGTGGACCCTCATAACCTAACTATTTTGAATTAGAGAAACATAAATTTTGATGGCAGAATATAACCATCTAGCCCATTCAGTATGAACCTTTCCCTATTTAATTTTAAATACACAGGTTACATACTTTTCAGAATAGACATGCCTATTTCAAGTATTTTTTTATTCCCTAATAGTATTTGTCCCTACCACCTCTGCTGGGAGACTGTTCCATGAGTCTATCACCTTTTCTGTGAATTAGTGTTTACACACATTACTTCTGAATTTTCCACCCTCTAACTTTAGCTCATGGCTAATTCAGTTAAAGGTTTCTATTCTGCCACCCCTCTTCCTCCTTGCTTCCAAGATGTACAAAGTAATTTCTTGTCGTCTATTCTGGACATGACATGAAGATCCTGCAATCATTTTGGTGCCTCTTCTTTGAACTGCTGCCAATTTACTAATGTCCTTCTGGAAATTCTTGAAAACAAGAGAAATCTCAATGTATTCTTCCTGGTAAAACATTTTCTAAATAAAATAATTGTGATCTTCATAGCTGTACACAGTATTCCAGTTGAGGTCTTACCAGTGATCTGTAGAGTGGCATCAGTATCTCTTTCTTCCTAATGATAATTCCTTTTACTGATAATGCATCTTACTGGTGATCTGTAGAGTGGTATTAGTATTAGTATTAGATTTTCCCACTTCTTTACTGCATTGTTTGCCTACTGTCAAGTCATCTGAAGAAATAAATGCCAAGTTCCTTTCCTCTGATATTTTGTTAGCACAGTACCAGTAAGCCGCTATGGATTTCTGTGCCCCAAATGCATTATCTTGCACTTTTCAGAATTAAAGGGATAGTAATACTTTGTTTTATCTTTATTTTATTTTGTAGGCATTAAAAAAACTTGAAGAACGATATAAGTGTTATCTCTCAAACCTTTATGGTTTGAGAGCTATTCACAAGCAAAATATCCACTCACTGACCAAAACAGTCAAGTCTGCCATCTAGCTGTCAGATTTGGAATTCAGTCCTCAGATCAACCAGTGGCTCTTCAGCAGAGCCGAGATCGCAAGATATAAAATTAAATATTTAATTGGAAGGGTCTAAAAAGTTTGCTTGCAAACCAGGCACACTTTGTAGACAATTCAAATTAAGTAGTTCTTATATCTCGCGATCTCGGCTCTGCTGTAAAGCCATGGCCGGTCTGCAGACCGGATTCCAAATCTGACCACTAGATGGCAGACTTGACCATTTTGGTCAGTGAGTGGAAACTTTGCTTGTGAATATTTCTCAAACCATAAAGGTTTGAGAGATAAGACTTATATCGTTCTTCAAGTGTTTTTAATGCCTACAAAATAAAATAAAGATAAAATGAAGTATTACTATCCCTTTAATTTTTAGATCTCATGCTCTTGTCCATAACTCTAGTTTTCCTAAGTCCTTATACTGTTGGTTTACATATTTTTGTATCATCTGCAAAATGCACACCTTACCTTGAGCAGCACTAGAAATATTATTAATGAAGGAAACAGGTCCTAGCACTGACCCCTGTGGCACTCCACTAGTAACACATCCTTCATCTGAATGAATACCATTGGTAATTGGCTGTTTCCTGTCCTTCAGCCAATTATTTATCCAATTAACTACCTTTCTGTCCAGTCTCATACTAACTACCTTACGAATCAGCTTCTTGTGTGGTATAGTGTCAAAAGCTTTACTAAAATCAGAACAGGCTAAATCTACTTCTCCACCCTTGTCATCAACTTGGGTCACATAATCAAATAATGCAACTAGATTTGTTTGGCAAAATTTTCTTATTGCAAAACCATGTTGCCGTGGATCTGGCATGTCATTAGACTTCAGATATGCCACAATTCTAACTTTCAATAGCATTTCCATTCGTTTTCCAGCTACTGACTCACTGGCCTGTAATTGCCAGAGTCCTCCCTACTTCTCTTTTTCTCTAGTAACAATACATTGGCAATTTGCCAGTCATCAGGAACCACTCCTGTCATCAGTTAAAAAAGCTCAGCAAGAGGTTGTGCAAAAACAGACCTAAGCTCGTTTAATACTCTTGTATGAACCTAATCTGGACCAACTGATCTATCCTCTTCCTGTTTTGATAACATCACTAACAACTGATCCTCAGTAAACAGACTAGTGTTCACTGGTGTAAACGTAACAGCTCTTCTCTTTAACCCCTTAAGGACCAGCGGTCCCGGGGTGTGCCGTCCCTTAAGGACCACATAGGAAACTTTGACGTGCTGTCCCACGTGACTGATCACGTGGGGCGGCACGTCAAACGGGGCACTGGAAGAGATCGCTCCGGTCTTGGAGCGATCAACTTCAGTGCCCGGTATTACTGTAGGAGCGCGGTGAGTAAAAGTACGTGACGTGCCAGGACCGTCACTGGTCCTTAAGTGCCGGACCAATGTGACGGTCCTGCCACGTCAATGGTACTTAAGGGGTTAAAGAGATAGTAATATTTCATTTTAGCTTTATTTTATTTTGTAGGCATTAAAAAAACATGAAGAACGATATGTCTTATCTCTCAAACCTTTATGGTTTATGAGATATTCACAAGTTTCCCCCTCCCACCCCTTTTACCTAGTGTAAGCAATCTCTTCTCAGATGTGGAATCTGGTTGTAAGACCAGACAAATAACAGTAGGGGACAATCTTCTTCCTATGAGAACAATGAAAGCCCTTCCCCCCTTGACAAGTTTTTCAGGATTTTCCCTTATCTTAAGTGAAGATTGTCCCTCTCTGCAGTCTACCTGGGCACCTCCCTTCTGATCTGGCTGAACAGTGTTACATCAGTAAAAGGGGCGGGAGGGGGACACTTTGTCATTGAATTACTCTTGATCTACAACTCTGACAGAATTGAAATAACACTCTCCAAAGTCCAAATACTATGATGATTAATTAGAGCAACTTTTATTATGAAACATTGCTATCCCTTTAACGACAGTGTCACCTTCTTCACAGCCTTTTATAAAGACTGAGCAGAAATAATTACTTAGACAGTCAGCTATTTCCTTATCTCCCTCTGCATGGCTTCTGTTTTCTGTTTTATTGTACCTCCTTTACTTTTTCTCTTTTCACTAATATACCTAAGGAACGTTCAGCCACTCATTTTTACAGACTTAGCTATCCTCTCTTCTGATTTATCACATCTGATAATGTGTATAGCTTTCCACTATTTAGCCTTGTAAACTTTTCTCTTCCTCTGACTGAGTCTGGCTGTATTTCCTGTATCCTTTACAATTCCCTCTCTCTCTTTAGAGGAACCGATTAGTTATCTTTTTTTACCTTTATTTACACACCTGATGCAGAATTCAGTTGCAGATGAAACTGAATGTTATATTGGTTCCCATTGTTCTTACACACCATGAGACATCCTGTTGTTACCGACATTTACAGGAAACCTCACTCAGACAATAACTTGTTGCAAGCCTCATCTTGCCACTCAAGACATATAGAGTTCGATTCAATAACCTAAATGCAACAGCATTTTTTCAAGCATGGTAAGGGATTCAATTACCTGTGCTCTGAAAAAATGGCGTAAAACCCCCCCAGAAACCTGCGGCCCCTAAAGTTAGAGGTGATTTAGGCCATTCAGATTTTAAAAAATGCTACAAGAAGCAATTGAATTGACTGCATTAGCCATTAAGATCCAATAAGGGACTCACTTTATCACAGGACATCTAAGACACATTTTTTTCTGACTAGGGTGCTTTATCAGATCTTAAAACAGCTGACGCTGCAATTGAAAGTAAAAAAAAAGTGTAAAAAACCCCAGTAGATGTATTGATATGGGGCCCTAAGCCCTATATTAATAGATACAAAGCACTACAAAAATGTGTTCAAAGTCAGTAGAATTAACGTTATGAGCGACATATGGGTATGCTTGCCCCATCTGCACTCATAGGGTTAACCCAACTAAGTTACAAAGCAACAGCCCCTGCAAAAGCAACACTTACCAATAATCCTGATGTCCAGTGGACTCTTCAGCTCCCTGGTCATCTGTTGTCAATCTTCTTCTAATAATACGACACAAGTAGATGAGAGCGCTTCAGTAACCAAATTAAAGCGGAAACGCAAATAGTTAATGGTCCTAATAGAGATACTTAGTCTTACAGCCTTAGTTCCTTCAGGAATCTGATATCCCCGTCACAAATGCAAACTCAACAGCTTCCACACAACAGAGTTGGCGCTGACTCTTAACTCTCTCCTGGGAAGCCCTTCACCATGAAAAAGTTTGAGAGTATGATATGCTAATATCAACCTGCTACACTCTACAATTAATTAAAAATGTACTGAAAATGACACATATATATGCATAAAAAAGTGAGTATATTAAATACAAACACACGATCCAACAAACTTGTTCATATCTTAAAGGCAAGTATAAAAAATGTATACCTATACACTCAGTATACTATACACATATATAAAACATATTTATGTAAAATAACATGGATTTACATAAGATAATGATAACTCCCAGTGCACAACGTAACTCCCAGCTGGAGAAAATTGCAAACACTGCAACGCGTTTCACATTCCAATCATGCTTTATCAAGCAGGAAAAAAGTTGCATTGAAGATACCTTGGATAAATAAGGAGGAGAGAGTCTCTACGGGCATTTTGAAAACTGAGTTCTGGTGAGTCCATACAAGCGGGGGTATGGTGATTTAAAGTTATACAGATCCACTCTGAGATGGCTTTACGCCCTGTTCTTATCTTTCTGTTTCTAATATAGTTGCTTCGGGGATCCGTGGCAGTAAGCGCAACCACTGGTTCAAAAAAGGAAGGCACTGCGTTTGGGCAAGCAAGAGTGAAGTACTGTAACAATTGACTAAACATACCTCCCGGAAAAACTTAAAGAACAAAAAAATGTTTCTTTGAAAAGAACTAAACTTTCATTACTCCCAGATACTTTTTGAAACTCTCCATACTCCCTGCGTCGCGGCTGATAGAGAGCTGGACACTCCTTCGGAGCGCCCCACTCTGTATCAGCCGCGGCAGTGGCAGTCTTTACTGTGCATGACTGCAGCACGCGCAGCAGTCTCTACTGCGCATGATTGTGGCGTTACACACGTTTTAGCGAATTATTATATAGGGTGGTGTATTGTAAAGTGTCGTACATTAAATATAATGTTCATTTCAAACATCTAAAGACCTCTCTAGATAGATAGATAGATAGATACATTAGACAGATACATTAGGTAGATTAGATAGTAGATAGATAGATAGATAGATAGATAGCACTGTGGAATTAGTTGGCGCTATATAAATAAAGAATAATAGTTATAGATAAATAGATAGATGATAGAGGATAGATAGATAGATGGATGAGAGATAGATAGCACTGCAGAATTAGTTGGCGCTGTATAAATAAAGAATAATAATAGATAGATAGATAGATAACACTACGGAATTAGTTGGCGCTATATAAATAAAGAATAACAATAATAATAGATAGATAGATGCCACCTTTTACTTCTACTACCATAGAAGCTTTTTCTGTTTATCTTTATTTGAACACTAGCACTGGTATGGTAAATAGTAGCTTAGCATCGAAAACTAGATTTCTTTCACAGATCATATATTTCCCTGAGGCCAAAACAAATGCAGTTTGTCAAAAATAAGACATTTAAATTGAAGCCTAAAATGCAGGTTACAGCTAAAGTTTCCTTTCACAGTCTTTTAGCATATGTGCGAGTGTCATAAAAGACATATTGTATCGTTGGCAGATCTGTCAAATATAACATTACAAAAGCACACCGCAGAAAAATTAAGTTATGTGATGGCTTTTGAAACATTCTATAAATGTGTCTTTTTCCCTGTGACCTGAAAAGGAACATACAGTACGAACCTAGAAACACGAGAATGCTGTAACCTCAATGTACAAACATACCTCATTATTTTCACATCTCTTTAAGCTTCTGAAAATCTCTAGGAAATGTACAGGGCCACGGTTATTGTAGGTAGAATTCCAAATCAAACACTTCGGACACATTTTTACTGAACAGCTTAATGGAGGGTAGATCTGTCACAGGTTCTACAGATTGAAAGGAATGTTCTTAAACAGGTGCACATCAAAGTAAATTGTATAGATCTAATGCAGAATGTAAAAATGTGTTGGGATAATATTACTAAAGAACGATGGATCAATTATGGGGTAAAGCAACTGTGTTATAAGGGACAAATAAAAGTTCCCTTTTATTTAAATAGGGCTTTTAACTGCTTGGATGATTGATAGATTTATTGTGTAGTTGGTTTGTTCCAGAGTTGCTCCAGGTCACCTTAATACATCATCCTCTTTGAGAATGTTATTGCTTTACAATAACTATATTAACCCAACTTCAGAGAAACAGCAGAAATAACAGTACACTCTGTGCCAGGGCTATTACTAGAATCCTCTGGAACCTGGGGGGGGGGGGAGCTGATGCTTCCCTCACCATGATCTGGATCCAGTTAGAATCACATATTGGCTTAGTCGCAAGGTACAGTTCAATCCCAGAGGCACTCATAAGCTCTTTGAGTGATGGGGAAAGATGTTGAGGAAAACCAACTTTATTACTGTTCCAGGAAGCTACTACATCATCATTTTTCATGATCCACACGCTAACAGCTTACCCTTTAACTGCTATTTCTGTGTCCAGTGCATTGCATTGCTTTGCACTGGGCATCTCTCTGTCGCTTGCTCAAAGGATCAATAAAGAAAATAGAAGGGTTTCACCAACACTATTCTTATCTTACTGGTTGTCAGCAGCTGTGTGTGATGATGGGCTAGGGCCTATTCTCTTAAAAAGATTCATTAATGGCATTAGTAGTGTTATTCAAGGTAAGGTATGTCTTTTTTACAGATAATACAAAAATCTGAAACAGGGTTAACTTTCCAGGATAAGCAAACCAAATGCATGATTATTTAGGAAAACTGAAGGAATGGACAAGACTATGGGATCTAATGTATAATGCTGAAGAGTACAAGATAATGCATTTAATACAGAGATACACAGAGTTGGAATGTAGGCTTAATGATACTGTGCTGACAAAAACATCAGAGGAAAAGGACTTGGGAGTTATTAATTCAGATGATTTGATGGTAAGCAAGCCATGCAGTAAAGCAGTGGGAAAAGCATACCAGGTTCTTGGTTGTATATAAAGAGGCATTAGCAGTGCTCTATTCCACAATGTAGATCATTGGTAAGGCCTCACTTGGAGTACTGTGTACAGACCATATCGTCATAAGGACATTGATAAACTTGAAGCAGTTAAAAGAAGAACAACTAAACTGGAGAAGGAACTACATGGCACAGGGTACCAGAATAGGCTCAAATAACTTAATATGTACAGCTTGGAAAAAATATTGAGATATTTAATATAACTCAGGAGTAATGCATTTTTCCGAAAAAAAGGAATACTAGAACAAAAGGTAATGATCTGAAGTTAGAGTGTATTAAACTCAGAAGTAATTTGCATACATAATACTTTACGGAGAGGATGATAGACTCATGGAACAGTCTTCCAGAGGAGATGGTAGGGACAAATACTGTAAGGGAATTCAAAAAATGCCTGGAGAAGACATAAGTCTATTCTGAGAAGTGTGTGTAAGATTGGGATATTTGAATGAGATAAGGAAATGGGCATACTGGATGGACTAGCTGGTTCTTATCAGCAATCAATGTTTATATTTCTATGTCAGTGGCCACCAGCCAAGATATTAAACTTGTGTTGCAGGATAATGCAGAGCTAATAACCCCCATGGATGCTGGGCCCTGTTACTTCCCTGATTTGCACTACTCTATGTGTATCCTCTTCATTTTGTCATTTATTTTCCTTTCTCAGGTGAGTGTACCAGAGAAAACCAGAAAGAATGGGTTATTTTTTAATGATGGAAAGTGTCGTATCGACTATATTCTGGTGTACAGAAAATCCAGCCTTCAGTCAGAGAAAAGAGAGATTTTTGAACGAAATATTCGAGCAGAAGGATTGCACATAGAGAAAGAGGTATATTTTACTTATTAAATTCTTTTGATGGAGCAATGCATGATAGGATATTAATCCTTAAAGGACCACAGGTATGTGTGTCCTAAAATGGCAAACCAGCTGCACCACAGGGAACAAGTAAACGTTCCAATTGATTTAAATGGATGTTTAAAGGGGAACCCTCACCTCTGTTAAAGTATTTATCATCCTATCCCTTTGAGTGCCAGAGTGGTATGGAATGCATTGCATCTGACATTCAAAGGGTTAAAGTGCTATCCCTGTAAATCTTTAATCTGTTTATTTTTAATGTTATGCAGTATAGCCTGAGCTTTTACCTTTTAAAAATAAACCAGTTACTTAAAGGGATAGTTGTCTGAGTCTTCTGTATATAAAAGGAACATATTGCGCTATGTCTAAGCGCTTATTTCTTTTTAGTTCTAAAGTTATGAAGCACTGAAGATCCATCGCCTGCTCCTTTCTGGCCGCCTGCCACAGAATCTGAGATTGGGTCGTGCGACTTGAAGGCTGTAGCGAGGGACTAACTTCAGTAAGTAAGTATAAGGGAAATTCTGCCCCCATTGATGAAGGAGGGAAGGATTTCCCTTTGCTTACTGAATTTGTCCCTCGCTTCAGCCGTCCCAACCAGCCAGCATCTTCTCAGTGACGTGAGGAGAAGGAGCGGGTGGATCTTCAGTGCATCATAACTTTTGAATTAGAAAGAAGTAAGCACATAGACATCACACAATATGTTCCTTTTAATATACAGAAGACTCAGGTAACTAATTTTAAATAGACAATACTATCATTTTCAGTTGAGGACAGGATGCGGTACAGCTCTGTACCGCAGTCTGTCAATCGTCACCTCTTTCCCTCCCCAGTAGTAAGGCTGACCATATTTCCTTGAGACAAAAACAGGACAGGGTGTGGGACAGACGGACAGTAGGACTCCTTCACTCCGAGTCCGATATCAGTAAGCTGCAAGCAGCGAAAACGCTTTGCCCCATCTCTTACTAGCGGTGTTCTCTCTCTCTGGCCAGAAAGCCTGCCCCTGAAGTAAATCGGACCTTCCTCTCTTCGTCACTCACACTAGTGGTTTTACTGTGTTTACTGTAGGCATTGATTACCATAGAGTCTTATGACTCGTCGTCACATCACTGTCTAAGAGACTCTATGGTAATTTACTATAGACTCAAGAGTATTAGAGAGTTATGAGTCACTCGAGTCATAAGACTCTATGGTAATCAGTGCGTACAGTAAAACCACTAGTCTTACGAAATTTACTTTATGTTATGAGAAATAAACAAGCCGAGTTCAGTTTTTTACAAAAAATTAAAAACTATATATATGTTATATTAAAAACGGGACAAAATTGACATTTTTATTAAAAAGAAGGGACAGTCTGGAAATGGGATAAAAAATGGGACTGTCCCTTTCAAAACAGTACATATGGTCAGCCAAGGTAGTGCCTCGTTCCCACCTCCTCCAATGGCAGAGGATTCCTCCATGTAAGCTGGAAGCTTATTCCCTCAAGACACATGGAGAGCAAGGGCCCATGTCTGGGATGTCCTTCCAAATGAGGGAGACCTACAACAAAGACTGTTACGTTCTCCCACTGAGAATGAACAAAATAAAGTGTTTTGTCCTAAGGCACCAGGCTGATATGGATATGTAAATTTCCTCTATGCAATGGCACATGGGAGTGAAAAATGTGAATTGAATACCACTGAAGGGCCACTATACCTTAGAACAAAGCACTTTATTTTGCTCATTCTCAGTAGGTGCTCATCACTTTCTTTGTTAATGAGAAATGTCTAATGTTAAATAAGATTATTTTTTTGTATTCACTTCAATTTTTACAGCAGCAGGATTTGTTAACTAGAATTTAAATTGAATTTTTGTTGATGCGTGCAGCAGAATGAGTAGGAGGAATGACATTCTGGAGACAAATCACAAGCCAAGTGTAAGCCAATGTGTGTTTTTTAATGTGAAAAAGAAAATATTTTCATAATAGTGTGTAAAATTAGCAGACACAAGACATGTACTTGAGTTATATTTTGTGGTTAATTAGGCAGCCAGCATCATCTTGCCACACAGGGATACTATAGATGAAATTAATAATGAAAATAATAATGTATAATTATGTAAGATAATTAATGTATAATTATATAAGATGAACATCCAGTTCTACATATTTATAGTTCCTTTTTAACCCTTTAATCTCGACAGCTTTTTCCATGTTTATGTCCCTGACAGAAAGTTCCAGACATCTTTTGGTTGAGGGCTGTGAAAGCATTGATAATGCCACAATTTACCACTATCCCTGCAGCTTTTAGTCCACTGTATGCTGTAGAGGTGGCTTTTCTATGTTGTTTTACTGCATTTTTTTCATAGCTGCACTATCCCTTCTCTCACAGTCCCTGACAGAAAGCCTTCCTGGAAACAGATTCAGAAAGCTTCTGAAAGTATACGGTACAGGCAATTTAACATTACATATTACACACATGCAGAATATGTAAAGTGAAAAAGGAGGTTGACTAGCAGTTTTTGTCTTCGTTCAATGTGTAACACAGGAACAATGGGGTAAAGACTCTCTACAGAGGGCAGGGCACTTCACCAAAAAGGTCTCTTAGGCTGAGACTTATTCATTTCCACCACTTTACCTCCACCAGATAATATTCAGTTTTCTCTGTTGTACAGTACAGGTTTCTGGTAACTTTGGGTAGGCGATCTGCCCCTTTAAGTAGGCAGGAACAATTCTAGAATTGATTACAGGGGGTGGAGCCTACCTTCCCTCCTTGGCTGCAGCTAGCCAACCAGCTCCAGAAAGATTTGTTCCTTGGTGAAGACACAGGCAAGAGAACAGTTCTGCTATAGTTTTACAATTTTTTTTTATTTTTCTGTTAGAAATGGAATACCACCATTAGGTGGATTACCATAACTGACAATGCCTTAATGTGGCTAGCTCAGTATCCAGGTACTTTTTGTGGACCCTAAGCCCTGGGGGGGAAAATCTTGGCTACAAGTTCTTTCCTCAGGAGTTGCCCACCGAGGCTTATTCTTGATACGTGGTAATCTGAAGACAGAAGATCTGCAGGAAGGGTGAGCAACCCTTTGAATGCTGCAGGTCCACATGTCACACAGTGCCCCTCCGCACAGGGTTGTTTTCCTTGGGAGTTCTAATTGCACACTCCTGCACTCATTGGGTCTATCTGTATGTCTGTTGAGTGTTTTGGAGCAGGTTTATGTGGTAACTTAACCCTTTAGCTGCTGGTTTGCATCTTTTGGGGGGTTATTGTCACTTTCCCTACTGGGTTCAGTGTTTTTTGGGTCTTCTAACTTGTTCTAGTGATGTCTCATGTAATTTTATTTCACATTTTTAACTTTGACAAAATTTGGGTTCTGGCATGCTTTACCGCATAGATGCCATTGCTCCATTCACTCCTATGGGATCGTACAGTTTGGGACATATTTCTGCAACCACTCAACGTAGCGACTTCAGAGAGGGCTCATTTTAATTGTCTGATCTTTCTCTATGAACTGGTTACCATTGCAAGTGTGTTGGGGGGCTCAGGGGGCTTTGGGCACTGTTGGGGTACTTATTCTGGGAAAACTAAATTTCCCATGAGCGCTTGCTTCGCGTGCTCGTTTTTGACTGGCTCCCGTCACGGCAGCCATTTTGTGCCTTTTCTAGAATGAGTATCCTACACAGGGCTTGAAATCTCCTTCTCTCCTCTGCAGATTAACCCTCGCCTGCCAGATAAGTGTATGTTAGAGATTTCTGGGGTGAAATTGTAATCTTTCTCTCTGTAATTGGGTGCTTCATTATAGTAAATGTTTTTGACACTGTTGGAGCTTGGTGCCAGGCCTAATACTAAGACGCTGGGGTCTCTGTGTCCCCTGCTGCGCACTGTTCCTCATGTCATTCAGGGTTACCTAGAGCATTCTCAGGTCATTTATGCCCAACATGTTCTGATGTCCCTGAGTGTCTTCCAGGGACCTCCAACAATGCAGTACAGCCAGTTTGGGTGCAAGAGTTCAAGGCTGCTACCAGAGACCTTCGGTCTACATTACAGCTCTTTCCATCCCAGTTACAGGGGGTCTTCCACTCATGGCAGACCCCTTCTTCAGTCAGATCTTCCCTGCCAAAACTACAGGGAGTACCTCATGTGTCAGATTCCTCTGAGGAGGAACTGTTGGTGGATTCAGATGTTGAGGAATGTTCTGCTGTGGTCTCCTCTCAGTTTTTTGGGGACCCTTTGAGGCTGATCCTGAGCCTTCTGCTGAGGGCCTCATCAGGGCTGTCTTGACCACCCTAAACATTCCCCTAGTTCAGGAGGTTCCTTCAGATCCCTCTGATGTTTTCCAGGAGCCTAAAAAGCCCCTTACTTGTTTTCCACCTAACCCGACTCTTGACCGCCTTGTGTCTGAGTGGAAATCTCCGGACAGAAGGCCTTCTGTTTCCAAGAAGTTTGCTAAGCTTTACCCCTCTTCTGAGGCAGCGCTTGCTCAGTGGATTCATCCCCCTTAAGTGGATGCTCTTATATCCATTTTATCTAAGTCTACTGCATTGCCAGTTTCTGATGCGTCCGCTCTGAAAGACTGGACTGACAAGAAGCTTGAGGTTTCCCTCAAGTCCATTTTTGCCACTGCTGGCACTGCCATGCGTCCAGTGTTTGCTATGGCATGGGTTAACCGGGCCATTACGGTCTGGACTGAACAGCTTACCCTGGCTGTACGTCAGGGTGCTCCTTCTTTGGATATGTTGCGGCTTCTTGCCAACATCTCTGAGGCCCAGCAATATGTTTCTGCTGCTTTATTTGATGCCATCCGGTTGGTGACACGAGTTTCTACCATGTCCATGGTTGCCAGACGAGCTCTTTGGCTCAAGATCTGGTCTTCTGACACTGCTTCCAAGAAAGCCTTGCTTTCCTTACCTTTCAGGGCACATCCTTATTTGGGCCAGATCTTAAAAATCTGATTAGTGAGGACACAAGGGGTAAGAGTACTCTTCAGCCCTTGGTCCCCAGGAAGAAAACTCCTCTCAAGCGTAACAGGTGTTTTTTTTGTCCCTTCCAGACTGAGACACATCCAGCAAACCAGGCGGTTCCATCAGCTCCACGTGCCTCCTCCAAGCCCAAACAGCAATGGAAGCCCAAGGTCTCCTCCAAGCCTAAGGCTTCAAAGACTTCTTCGGCATGACTCGCCAGATGCTGGTCCCCACTTGGTTGTGGGAGGGCGTCACTACTACAGCGTCTGGGAGGGTTCAGTGGCAGACCCGTGGGTTTTACAGGTGGTGACAGAAGGTTACAGGATCCCTCTCGTCTCTCTTCCTCCCTTTTGCTTTTTTCCCTTTCATACGCCCCAGGGCGCAGAGAAACGCCGTCTGTTCAGTGGCGCTATCCAGGCCCTTCTGGACAAGGATGTTCTGGAGCCTGTTCCAGTTCAGGACAGAGGTATGGGTTTTTACTCAAACCTCTATATGGTCTCCAAGAAGGATGGTGGTTGTCGTCCTATCCTGGATTAGAATTATCTCAATTCCTTTGTGATCAGGACTCATTATCACCAGGAGTCCCTAAGGACAGTAATTGCTGCTATGTCCCTGAGGGAATTCCTTGCTTCTCTGGATCTTCAGGACATGTATCTACACATCGCCATTCATCCAGAGAGCCGGTAGTATCTCAGATTTGCCTGCGACTGAGGGCACTTTCAGTTTTCAGCTCTTCCCTTTGGTCTGACTATAGCTCCTCAAGTCTTCAGCCGTTTCCTGGGCACTTTAGTATCCATCCTCCACAGGGACGGCATCAGAGTTACTGCATACATGGACAACCTGCTTCTGAAAGCCCCCTCTGCGGAACTTCATCAGCAGGTTCAGGACTGCATTCATGCTCTCACACATCACGAGTTGATCATGAACATGGGACAAGTCGGATCTTGTCCTATCCCAGATTCTGGTCTTCCTGGGCCTTCTCTTCGACGCTCAGCAGAGCATGGTGTTTCTCACAGAGGAAGTGGCTCACTGGATTACATAGTTACATATAGTAATTTAGGTTGAAAAAAGACTTGCGTCCATCCAGTTCAACCCTTTTCCTATTCCTGTTTACCATCGCTGACCCAAAGAAGGCATCTGACTCCAAATGGCAATCCGATTTCTCCCTGGATCAACAAGCCCTAACTAAATATTAATCCCAATACTAACGTGCATAGCCCTCTATATTATGCTCTTTTAAATAAGTATCCAGGCCCCTTTTAAAGGCATCTAATGCATTTGATAGCACCACCTCCTCCGGAAGTGCATTCCATACCTTTATTGTCCTTACTGTAAAGAAACCCTTCCGCTGTTGTAGACTAAATCTCCTTTCCTCAAGTCTAAGCGGGTGGCCCCTTGTCCTGTGTACTGTTCTGTTAATGAACAGGTCTTTTGAAAGCCCTTTATATGGGCCTTGAACATATTTATATAGTGTTATCATATCCCCTCTAAGACACCGTTTCTCTAGTGTGTACAAGTTTAACTTTTCTAGCCTCTCTTCATAACTAAAACTTTCCATTCCCCTTACTAGTTTTGTAGCCCTCCTCTGCACTCTCTCTAGTTCCAGAATGTCCTTCTTCAGAAAGGGCGCCCAGAATTGAACAGCATATTCTAGGTGGGGTCTTACCATGGACCTGTAAAGAGGCATAATTATATCTTCCTCCCTTGAGTCAATACCCCTTTTAATACATGCCAATATCTTATTGGCCTTTGCAGCTGCCAGCTGGCACTGCATGCTACTGCAAAGTCTATTGTCTACCATTACTCCTAAATCCTTTTCATTAGTAGATTTCCCCAGAGAAACACCATTTAAACTATATGTTGCATTTTTATTATTATACCCAAAATGCATAACTTTACACTTGTCTATATTGAATCTCATTTGCCATTTGCCTGCCCAGTTACTCAATTTGTCCAAGTCCTCTTGTAATGAAGACACATCCAGTTCAGACTTTATTACCTTACTTAATTTTGTGTCATCGGCAAACACTGATACATGGCTTCCTATGCCCTCTGGGAGGTCATTAATAAACAAATTAAAAAGAAGAGGACCCAGGACAGATCCCTGAGGCACTCCACTTATCACGTTTATCCAACTGGAGAACTTGCCATTTACTACCACTCTTTGCATTCTATCTTTCAGCCAATTTCCAATCCACACACAAACATTTTCCCCTAGTCCTATTTCATTCAATTTGTACAGTAACCTCTTGTGTGGAACTGTATCAAATGCCTTGGCAAAGTCTAAATAGATCACGTCAACCGCCGCTCCCTCATCTATATTATTACTTACTGTAACGGATCCTACCCGTTACTGAGCCCTTGTCTGGACCTCAAACTATTTATTCAAAGACTATGGACATTTATTACTGTTTGGACTCTGTGCTGTGCCTTGGCGTACAAACTGGCCAGCTATTCCCTAAGAGAAAGACTTAAATTCATAGACTTTGGATCACATAGTATGTTTAATGTATGGCAAACGTTTTAGTTATTGTATGTAGTATGTTGAGGGTTTACTCCAAGGGAATAGGCAGTGAGGGGTTAATTATTTCATTATGTATTGCAGACTTCCAAGTCTTTTGCTTAATTATTCAACCCCTGGCCATTGTTAAGGAAATGAATATTCTGGCCACTCAAGTCCTTGGAGTGAGAACTGTCCTGAGACCCCCCTGCTGTGTGTGTTAATCCATTCACACCCCTCAGTCTGTGAGTCACCTATTGTATAGCCTGAAACTCTGTGTCAGCCCTTGCCTTTTGTCTGATGTGTTTGATTTAATCAAGTTCCCTATTGTATCAGGTTCCCCATGTGATCCAATGTACTGTACTGTATATAAATATCTGTGGTTTGTGACAATAAAAAGAGTTCTGTTTTGGAGTGAACAAGGAGTCCTGGAGTCTTGTATTGCTTATGGTCTAAAGTATCCACTCTGATACCCATCTGCGCCAAGTATCCTGAATCGCCGACCGCCTGCTGCCAGTTTCCTGCGACCTAACTTCGTGGACTGTCAGGCGGCGACGTGGACTCTTCCATGCTTCCCAGCTTCCAGCGATCCTGCGGCTGTTTCCAGTGACTGTCCATACTTCAACTGGTGCATCTGACGGCGCTTATCTGCGTCGAGAAGGAGAGACCCAGGAACGACGGCGGAAGGCGACGCGGTCCCTTCTCAGCATCCGTTACATTGGTGGCATAGCGGTGGGATTTCTCCTTCATATTGGGTGCAGCAATTGAGGCATGGCAGATGAAGCAGTGCTGGCAGACACTCTGGGAGCATACGAGGATCGCTACAGCGCCATCCGAATACAGTGGTGGACCCGGCTGGGCGATGTTATCTACGACTTCGTTCCAGAGTTGGATGCGTGCATTACAGAGGAGCTCAGAGTACAGGAGGAGTACTGGGACTTTGTTAAATACCTGGACCAGGAATATGGATCCGAGGGCCTTTTTGACTGGTGCCCATCCCGCTTGCGATGGGACATCCAAGGGCTGGTATGGAACGCCTACCACATGGACTCTACTTTTGGGTGCCCTGACTCCAGCAGATACTGGGAGATCCGGGACAAAAGAGAGGACCGTTTTGGTGGATACATTCCTGCGGACTGCCAGGGAAATTTGGATATTCTGGCAGGATGTGAATGGGACCTGGAGCAACTATATGCTGGGTTCATTCAAGAGGTCCGGGAATTCCAAAAAGAGGAAGAAGAATGGGGGGGGTAATGCATCTGAGGAGGACTTCAGCAACTTTGAGGGCCAGGATTGTGTTACCCCTGTTCACTCCACACTGGTGAGTGGGAATTCGTTCCTCACCAGTGCCCCTGTTGTTGCCCCTGCATCAGGAAGTGGGAAAATCGTCCTTCCTGATACCCCTTTGCCCCTGAACTGTGTGTTGCCTGAGCTGAGGAGTGGGAATTCGTTCCTCCTCAGCCAAGAAGATGCCTCTGCATCAGGGGATGGGACAGATGTCTCCCCTGATAGGCATGTTGCCCCTTCCCCTGTCTTTCCAGCTGCGGTGGATGAGATGCAGGTCCCCACCAGCAGCGATTGTATGTCCCAACTGATGGGTAGGAGAGAGCCCATCAGTCCCTGTGAACCCCCTGCTGTGGTGAGTGTGGAAGAGCTCACCAGCTGCCCCAAAGTGATGCCCCCTGTTATTGTGGAAAATGCCCTGGAAGCGGAGCAGTATGTGCTCTCCAGGGCCACAGAGGATGCCGCCTTGAGGGATGGGACTGCGGTCTCCCTCAAGGCAGAGAAGAGCCTTGAACGTGACGGCCTACAAGAGGAGGTCCCCAGCGGGCTGGAAGAGAGCAGCGCTGCTGGCCCTCCTGTGAATTTGTTGTGTGAACTGATGGGTGGAGAAGAGTGCCCCATCAGCCCCCCTGTAAACCCTGACCTGGTGAGTGGGAGCGAGCTCACCAGGGTCTGGGAAACCCCTGCTGTGGTGAAGGAGATGCAGGTCCCCACCAGCAGCCCCAGTCCGTCCCCTGTTGCTACTGCCCTGGAGAAGGGGAAGAGTGTCTTCTCCAGGTATGTGACTAAGATTGCGAGGAGGATTGAGACTGCCCTCCTCCAGAAGACAAGAGATGGCCCTGATGTGAGGGGCCAAGAAGAAGAGGGGTACAGAAGGCTGCCACTCTGCAGTGCTGCTACTGCCCCTGGAAACCCTGGATGTTGCCCCAAGTTCCTCATGCTGGAGAGTAGGAGCGAGCTCTCCAGTCCCCCTGTAACCCCTGGCTTGGTGCGTGGGAGCGAGCGCACCAGATCATGTGAAACCTTGGCTGGGATTAGTGGATCAACAGTCCTCATCCCCAGCCCAACGATTGTGTTCCCTTTCCCTGAGACCCCTGGCTTGGTGGATGGGAGCAAATTCACCGGGTCCTGTGAACCCCCTGCTATGGTGTGTAGGAGTGAGCACACCACCCCTTGTTTTGCCCTGACACTGGTGAGTGGGAGCAAGCTCACCAGAAGCCCCAAGAAGGCGCTCCCCAACAGTTCCCCTTTGGGCCCTGATCTGGTGAGTGGGACCACCGTCCTCATCAGGGATGTTGCTGGGGCCCCTGAATTTCCTGAGCTCTGCCTGGAGGGTGGGAATGTGTCCCAGAACGTTGCCCCAGCCCAGGAGAGTGGGACAAACATCCTCTCCTGTTCCTCTGGGGCAGTGGCCCAACTAAATGGGGGAGATATGCCTCTCTCTCCACACTCTGATGCACAGAAGCCAGAGACACAATTGCCCCAGGAAGATCCCCCTTATAGACTGGCTCTTGACCCTGAGCCCCTGGCCCCAGACCCAGGAACATTGAACCCCAGCTCTGCATGGAGCATGGCCCAGGAGAGGCCACCCAATTTGATGATTGCCAGGACAACCAGGCACCAATTTCCCTGGCCCAGGATTAAGAACCGAGACTGTACCCCTGGTCCAGGACAAGAGACCTGCTTTCTATTTCCAGGCGTGGACAATGGGCTTGCATTTTCTCCTGGCACAGGACACCAGGCTGAGTCATTGTTTCCCCGGCCCAGGACAAGGGGCTCCTCCTTTAAGACTGGCCTAGGACCAAGGCCTCCAGACTAATGAACTGTCCAGACAAGTGGCTCACAACCTCAATGCTCTCCTACAGCTCCAAGTCAGCGTTTACTACTGTCCCCGCTGGCTTGGTACAAAAAGGGGGAGAAATGTAACGGATCCTACCCGTTACTGAGCCCTTGTCTGGACCTCAAACTATTTATTCAAAGACTATGGACATTTATTACTGTTTGGACTCTGTGCTGTGCCTTGGCGTACAAACTGGCCAGCTATTCCCTAAGAGAAAGACTTAAATTCATAGACTTTGGATCACATAGTATGTTTAATGTATGGCAAACGTTTTAGTTATTGTATGTAGTATGTTGAGGGTTTACTCCAAGGGAATAGGCAGTGAGGGGTTAATTATTTCATTATGTATTGCAGACTTCCAAGTCTTTTGCTTAATTATTCAACCCCTGGCCATTGTTAAGGAAATGAATATTCTGGCCACTCAAGTCCTTGGAGTGAGAACTGTCCTGAGACCCCCCTGCTGTGTGTGTTAATCCATTCACACCCCTCAGTCTGTGAGTCACCTATTGTATAGCCTGAAACTCTGTGTCAGCCCTTGCCTTTTGTCTGATGTGTTTGATTTAATCAAGTTCCCTATTGTATCAGGTTCCCCATGTGATCCAATGTACTGTACTGTATATAAATATCTGTGGTTTGTGACAATAAAAAGAGTTCTGTTTTGGAGTGAACAAGGAGTCCTGGAGTCTTGTATTGCTTATGGTCTAAAGTATCCACTCTGATACCCATCTGCGCCAAGTATCCTGAATCGCCGACCGCCTGCTGCCAGTTTCCTGCGACCTAACTTCGTGGACTGTCAGGCGGCGACGTGGACTCTTCCATGCTTCCCAGCTTCCAGCGATCCTGCGGCTGTTTCCAGTGACTGTCCATACTTCAACTGGTGCATCTGACGGCGCTTATCTGCGTCGAGAAGGAGAGACCCAGGAACGACGGCGGAAGGCGACGCGGTCCCTTCTCAGCATCCGTTACACTTACTTTTTCATAAAATGCGATCAAGTTCGTTTGACAAGACCTATCTTTCACAAAGCCATGTTGGCTATTGCTAATGATATTCCTGTTCCAGCAGAATTCTTGAATATATTCCCTTAGCAACCTTTCAAACAGCTTCCCTACCACAGATGTCAAGCTTACGGGTCTGTAATTTCCTGGCTGGGACTTTGATCCCTTTTTAAATATGGGCACCACATCTGCTTTACGCCAATCCATGGGCACCATACCAGAAATAAAAGAATCCCTGAAAATCAGATATATCGGTCTGGCCAGGGTCTGGCTTAGCTCTTTAAGTACCCGTGGGTGTATACCATCTGGCCCCGGAGCTTTGTCTACCTTGACACCATTCAATTGTTTTAACACTTTTTCTTGTGTTAGCCAGTCCCATGCTTGCTGTGACTGTTCTGTAAAAGTAGTTTGCAGATTCTTGTCCAATGGGTCTTCCTTGGTAAAAACAGAAGAAAAGAAATTATTTAAAATATCTGCCTTCTCTCTGTCACCTTTGACCATCTCACCCGTTTCAGCTAACAAGGAGCCAACATTATCAGACTTTAATTTTTTGCCATTAATGTATTTAAAGAATTTTTTTGGGTTGCTTTTGCTCTCCTTAGCAATATTTGTTTCATTCTCCAGTCTAGCTAATTTAATAGCCATTTTATAGGTTTTGTTGACATTTTTGTATTCTGCAAATGCCTCTGCTGATCCCTCAGCTTTGTAATGTTTAAATGCCGCTTTCTTGTTATTTATTTCATGAATTACTTTACTGGTTAGCCACATTGGTTTCAATTTGCTTCTTTTGTATTTGTTTCCAACAGGGATAAATTTATATGTGTATTTTTGCAATGTTATTTTGAAGGCATTCCACTTACCTTCTGTGTTTTTTCCTGAAAATATTTTATCCCAGTCAGCGAGACCAAGGGATGAATTAAACCTGCTAAAGTTGGCCTTTTTAAAATTCAGTGTTTTGGTGGAACTCATATCAACTTGTTTTTTTGAATTAATCTCAAACGATACCATGTTATGGTCACTATTCCCCAAGTGCTCCCTTATTTGGATGTTAGAGATAAGTTCTTCATGGTCCGTTATTACCAAATCCAGACATGCATTCCCTCTGGTTGAGGTCTGCACTAGTTGTGACAAAAAATTGTCATTCAACAAGTTCAGAAACTTGCTGCTTTTAGCAGAGTTAGCTGTTCCATTTTTCCAGTCTATTTCTGGATAATTAAAATCCCCCATAATTATAGTTCTCCCTATTTGGGAAGCCTTTTCTATTTGCATTAATAGCTGTGTTTCTTCAAGGTCACCAATGTTTGGTGGTTTATAACAAATACCCACTAATATTTTCTGGGCAGTTTTATCCCCAGTGACTATTTCAACCCACAGGGATTCCACATGTTCACTACTGTCATCACATATATCTTCCCGCAATTGAGGCAATAATGCTGGTTTGATATACAGACAGACCCCACCAACTCTTTTGCTTGACCTATCTTTTCTAAATAACATGTAGCCCTCTAAATTGATTGACCAATCATGTGTGTCATCCCACCATGTTTCTGTTATGCCTATCAAGTCATAGTTTTCAATTTCAGCTACCAGCTCCAGTTCCCCTATTTTACCAGTTAAACTTCTGGCATTTGCAAGCATACAATTTATGCCACTGCTGTGTTCCATTTGTGATTTAATTTTGATGTGGCTTATAGGCTTCTCCCTATCATCTGTACTAACCCCGCCCCCAGATCCTCCCACCTGGTTATTAACTACATCACCTTCCCTTTCTATACTATCTATCCCAGTATTTATTGGCTCCTCCCCCCCCTTCCTAGTTTAAAATCTCCTCCAACCGTCTAGTAATCCTCTCCCCAAGCACTTGAGACCCTCTTGCATTCAGGTGCAATCCATCCCTGCTATAGAGATTGTACCCCAAAGCAAAATCAGCCCAGTGCTCTAAAAACCCAAAGCCCTCCTTCTTACACCAAGACTTCAGCCATGCATTGAGCTCCCTAATCTCCCGCTGTCTCTCTGGCGTAGCGCATGGCACGGGTAGTATCTCTGAGAATACTACCTTGGAGGTCCTGTTCCTAATCTTACTGCCTAAATCCCTAAAATTACCTTTTAGGACTCTCCACCTTCCTCTAACTTTGTCATTGGTACCAATATGCACCAAGACAGCTGGATCCTCTCCAGCCCCTCCCAATAATCTGTCCACCCTGTCTGCAACATGCCGAACCCGGGCACCCGGGAGACAGCAAACCATTCGGTTGCTGCGATCAGAGCCACAGATTACCCTATCTGTTCTCCTAATAATGGAGTCCCCTACCACCACAACCTGCCTAGGCTTCACTTTCCTCTGGATCCCCTCTGTGCTAGAGGAGCTGTTCTCCCGGCTGTTAGGGAGAACAGTCTTCTCCAGCAATTTCACTTCTGGGTTTGCCTCCCCAACATCTTCACTTAAATGAGCAAATTTGTTTGGATGGAAAAACTCAGGACTGGCTGCCCTCTTCCTCTTCCCTCCCCCACTGCAACCACTTCTAACTGTCACCCAGCTATGTGCCTGGTTCCCTTCTAGCTGATCTCCTCCCTCTTTGCTAGGTGACCCAGCTAGACTCTGCTCCGTTAGCAAGAGACTCCTCTCAAGGTTGTCACTGTCTCTCAATGTTGCAATATGACTCTCTAGAGCTCCAATCTGAGCTTCTAGAAGGGCCACTTGCTCACATTTGCTACAGCGGTATGGACCCTGGAACTGCTGTTCCAAGCATGCATACATATGGCATGATGTGCACTGAGTGAGATCTCCAAACTTGCTCATCTTGTATGGTGCAAGTGTGAGTTCCTAAAATGTAAGCAATTAATATACCTTTGTTTCTCTAACTCCTGTGTTGCACTAACTGCTGTGTTTCACAAACTGTACACTTATTTCAGAGCACTTAGTGAAGAGCACACTTGAGTTTGTGAGCAAGCTCTGTGAGTCCTGTACCTAGATTTATACAGGCCTACACAGGGGATTGATCACAAACCCCTCCCTTAATTAATTAATTACACACACTCCCAGAGAAAAGCACAACCTTTTAAACTTTAACCCTTTAACCTTCTTACTGCAGGTTAGAATGTAAACACAAAAACACTTTTTCCAATGCTGGGATGTCCAACTGTTCAATTCAAATTACTCCAGAGCACACTTGAGTTTGTGAGCCCAAAGATTGCCCAAAGAGCATCTGCTGTTCTGGCTCTCGATCCAGTCCCAGCCAAGAAGCTGTCCTCTTTAGTGGGGAAATTCATCTCCACCATAGAAGCGGTCCATTTTTGCCATGACTCACACCAGGGAACTCCAGAGGTTCATGATCCAGGTGTGCAGCGGTCAGCCGGACCTTCTGAAGACATCAGTGTCTGCTGAAGGGCAAGTCCTTCCTAGCATCGTTTTGGACCACGGTGATGACGGATGCCAGCCTCTCCGCATGGGGAGCGGTCCTGGGTCGCCTGAGTGCACAAGGTCGGTGGTCTCAGGAGGAATCTCTCCTTCCCATCAACGTGTTGGCGCTTCGGGTGATATTCCATGCCCTTCGTCATTGGACTCCCCAGCTGAAAGAATGCCCAGTCTGGGTACAGTCCGACAATGCCACAGCCATGGCCTACATCAACAAGCAGGGCAGAACAAGAAGTCACGCCGCTTGGTTAGCGGGCAGAAGAACACATTCCTGCCATATCTGCAGTACACATTCCTGGAGTAGACAACGTCATGGCAGACTTCCTCAGTCGACATACGGTGGACAGCGGAGAGTGGGAACTGCACCCAGAGGTGTTCTGTAACGGTTTTCAGACACTCAGACAGCAGGTTTGAATAAAACACAGTTTTATTAAAACAAACAAAAAAAATAACGAACAAGGTCGCCCTCAATAGGCCACACAGTAGATAGCAAGAGATAGACACATAGGCCTTCACAGGACCAGTATACAGGAGTACAAATAATGCATATACTGTCACAGGACAGACTCAGAATAGCGACTGGCAATCAATAGTTAAATACATAGTAATAGTCAGTCTCTGTTGTGGTGTTTGGCACGCCCAAGGTGAATAAGAGGCAGCAATAGGTGCTAGATTGCACAACACCTTAAGTCCACTGATGTCGTTAGCTTCTTGGGTAATGCAGAGACCGAGACAGAACGCTGCGGAGCAGTTTGCGGATAGCCCCCACGGGCGTGTAATGGAGACAACTTGCAATGCAGAAGCATGAGCCACTAGCCCCCACGGGCGTATAATGGAGACTGCTGATGCTGCAAACGCGTGAATCGCTAGCCCCCACGGGCATGTAATAGAGACCAGCCGTACAGTGATAGCTTGAGCCAAATAGCCCCCACGGGCGTATGACAGAGACACTTTGCACTGCAAGAGCGTGACTCGCTAGCCCCCACGGGCGTATAAGGAGACCAACCGTACAGAGATAGCTTGAGCCAATAGCCCCACCTGGCGTATAATGGGAACCACCGGTGCAGAGAGTGCTAGAGCCAAAAGCGCCTGACAGGCACATAACCGGATACCGACTACTCTGCTTAGGATGACAATATGAGCCGCCGTCTACCAAGGCCTCAACGCGGCCGGCTCAGCAGGAGCAGTGGGAGTGTAACGGCTCTGCAAGAGTTAACAACAGCACCAGGTTGGATATATAGCACAGCAAGTATAATCGGAGGCTCAGCGTATAACGGTATCGCCCTGCAAGTGCCAAGGAAGACTCAGCTTAGGGTAGTACAGCTCTGCAAGCGTAACCGGAGACTCAGCTTTAGTAGTACAGCTCTGCAAGCGTAACTGGCAACTCAGCTCAAGAGACACGGCTCAGCAGGAATTAATAGATACAGTCTCGATCCAATCAGATGCGAACACAGCTGGAATCAGAATGTCGCCCAAGCGACAACAGCAGCAGGAACGTCAGCCAGGCCGGGTCAGATCACGTAGGAGATTCTTAGACAAGCCAGATCAGCAACGAGCAGGAACGTCAGCCAGGCCGGGTCAGATCACGGAGCAGGAACACAGGAGAATCGTCAGAACAGGCCAAATTGGTACACCGGAAATCAGGAACACAGGAACTCAGCAACAGCAACACTAGCTCTGGAACACCACGAAAGGGCACCTGACAGGTGCCACTAGTCTGGTATAAAAAGGGTCACCAGGGGAGGGCCAAACAGGCTCAACCAATAAGGGAGCAGCACAAGAGAGAGTGACAAAGGGAGATCACGGGAACCGTGATATGTTCACCCTCATTGTTCAGAAGTGGGGTCTTCCTTGCATTGACCTCATGGTGACAAGACACAACCTTAAGGTGCCAAGGTTCTGCTCTCGCTGGAGGGATCCTCTAGCTCTAGCAGTGGACGCCATGTCCATTCCTTGGTTATTTCCACTGGCTTACATCTTTCCTCCCCTTCCCACGTTGCACAGAGTGTTACAGAGCTTGAGACTGGAGCACTGTCCAGTCATTCTGATTGCTCTGTACTGGCCTCGGCAGACTTGGTTTCCGGAGCTTCTGGATCTGTCAGTGGCGGAGCCATTCCGGGTCCCTTGCCGTCCGGATCTTCTTCTACAGGGTTACCTGTGGAAGGAGGATGTTCATCGCCTAGCTTTGATGGCTTGGAAATTGAATCCTCAATACTGAAGAAGAAGGGTTTTTCTTCTGGTGTGGTGGCTATTATGCTTAGTGCCCGCAAGGTGGTTTCTTCTAAAGCCTACCATAGTGTTTGGTAGACCTTCCTATCTTGGTGTGCTGATAGGGATCTCTCTCAGGATTTTGATCTGCCTATGGTCCTGGCAGGATGGTGTGGATAAGGGCCTCAGCTTGAGTTCCCTTAAGGTTCAGACTTCTGCTTTCTCTGTTTTCTTTCAGAGGAGCATTGCTATTCTTCCTGATGTCGAGGTTTTCTTCCAGGGCGTTGCTCATACTCATCCTGTCTTTAAGAATCCCACTCCTCAGTGGGATCTTAATTTGGTCTTGGGCGTCCTTCAGCACTCTCCCTTTGAGTCCTTGGCTACTATTCCTCTATGCCTGCTGACGTGGAAAATGGCCTGTCTCCTGGATATCGTGTGTGTTCGCTTTGTGTCTGAGTTATATGCTCTGTCTTGTAAACCACCTCTTTTGGTGTTTCTCAAAGACAAGGTGGTGCTTTCCCGAAGGTGGTCTCTGAGTTCCACATTAATCAGGAGATTGTGGTGCTTTCTTTCTGCCCTGACCCTATCTCTGACAAGGAGAGGGATCTCCACTTGTTAGATGTGGTACGTTGTCTTAAGTTTTATGTATAACGCACCGAGTCCATTAGACAGTCTGACACACTGTTCGTCATTCCTGAGGGCCCCAGGGCAGGAAGACCTGCATCCAAAGTGACTATTGCGTCTTGGATCAAGTCCACTATTCGTAAGGCTTACAAGCTAAGGAAGAAGCCTGTTCCCTTTTGGGTCACGGCGCATTCTTCTAGATCTATTGGGGCTTCTTGGGCTTACAAGAATCAGGCCTCCGCTGATCAGTTGTGCAAGGCTGCCACTTGGTCATTTGTGCACACCTTTTCGAAGCACTACCATGTTGATGCGCTGGCATTGGCTGAGGAGGAAGATCCTGGAGGCAGTCTTGCCTGTCTAGGATCTTCTTTGGTTCTTGGTGCTTCCTTCACTGTTGAGCCCTGTTGTGCTGTGTAACAGTTTTTGGGGTGTTTTTATCCCTGTTCAGTGTCCGTTGACACTTCAGTTATTTTGTTTGGCTATCTCTGATCTGATGGTTCTTATCTGCTCTGGGGACTTTGGGGGCCTTGCTCCTGGTCCTTGCCTTACTTCCCGCCTCTGGGAAACTCAATCTTTGGACATCCCAAAGTTACAAGTAACCTGTATTGGATGACAGAGAAAAGAGGATTTTAGTCTTACATGTTAAATCCTTTTCTCTTAGTCCATACAGGTTACTGGTCTCCCACCCTGTCAAGGGATCATGCTTGGCTCTCCTGTGGCAGTTTGTGGGGGTCCTTCGGGGTCATGCTCACAGGAGTCTTCTTTCCCTTCCACTATCTAGTCAATAGTTAGTGTCACAAATCTTTCTGGAGCTGGTTGGCTAGCTGCAGCCAAGGAGGGAAGGTAGGCTCCACTCCCTGCATACAATTCTAGAATTGTTCCTGCCTACAATTAAAGGGGCAGATCGCCTACCAAAATTGCCAGTAACCTGTATGGATTAAGAGGAAAGAATTTAATATGTAAGACTAAAATCCTCTTTTAAGGGACCTCATCAATGGGAGGGTATTTGTGCACTGTTTTCTTCGTTATTATTTTTTATTTTTATTTCCTAGTATATGGGGCTACATATTCCCCCATTATTTGGGACTTGAATCTCCTGCTGTCAGTTTTACAGCTCACATCAGGAGAAGGGGAGGGAGGGGGGAACTTTCAATGCCTATATCTTTCAAGGTTTGAGAGATAGGATTTGTAGCACATAGTTTATTATTTTAACCGCTACAAAACTAGAAAAAAAATGTTTGGGACAGTACTGTCCCTTTAAAGAACTTTTATTCTGATTGAGTTATTTTTTCTTTATAACAGAATGTTGAACGGCCCACTTATTCTCATTCTTTCATCTCTTTTATTTATATTATGTATTGGTGATTGACCATTTTGGACTGTTACATTAAGCTACTTTGGGGTAAATCACACTTCTGGTTGCACTTAGATAGCCGCTGCTTTATGGTCAGGGACCAAGTTTTCTTTCTAGAAAGAGCGGATCAGCCAGTATAATCAGAGTCGGGATATTATGATAATACTGTACTTCTGTGTTGGTATTGGAGACTATTGCATATGATTTGCAAGGGTCTTAGCAATGTCGTCCCCTTTAAGCTTTCAGTAACCATCAGCTGCCTCCTGAATGGCTTTCACTGTTTAACCCTTTGAGTGCCAGTCAGAGGGGTATCCAACATGCATTGAAGACTTCTCAGACATTCAAGGGATTAAAGGTATAGTAACGCTATTGATTAAGGTCCAACTGGGACCAAGGCTTCGACCAGACCAATTGCCACATTATTCTTATAAATTCATTGGAAAAGACCCACTTGTGCTACCCAATTCTTTGTCTAATATATATATATATATATATATATATATAGTTATATATAGATATATACAAATGTACTCAGCCTGTGGGCTCCCCTGGTTGAGACAGCACACATCTGGATGATGAAAGTTCACAGGTTTATTCTTATTATCTTAACACCAAACGTTTTTGGTTCTCTCACGGACCTTAATCAGGGCAAATAATGGGAAACAAACATACATACAAGCTATTTAAATGGATAGTAATGTTTCACAAAAACAGCAGCTCCAATTAATCTTCATAGTATTTGAGCCATAGAGTGTGTTATTTCAATACTGTCAGAGTTGTAGTTTAAAAGAGTAATTGAATGATAAAGTATCCACCTCCCGCCCCCTTTTACCTAGTATAACACTGCTCACCTCAGGTATGGTTCTGGTTGCTTGACCAGACAGATATCAACATACCTGGGAACTTCCAGTTGAGGGCTACCCGGAGGGTAGTCCTCTGTTCGCCAGGGGGGTGACAAAAATGACGCTAATCGCGTCAAAATGGGGCGGGGCTTGCAGCGAGTGGGGGGGACACTTAACCCTTTGAGTGCCAGAGTGGTACGGAATGCATTGCAAAGCAATGCATTCCTTACCACTCTGGCACTCAGAGGGTGTCACACAGAAGGCTGGGGACTGAGTATCAGCGGGAGAAAAAGCAGATGTGGCAGAGTTTCAATAGAAACTCTCCACATCCGGAGGAATCAGCCTCTGCCCCGGAGACCCGGTAAAGTTCTGTCAGAACCGGAGTCTCCGGGGCAAATCCGGAGAGTTCCCAGGTATGGATATCAACAAGGGACAATCTTCTTACTGTGAGAACAATGAAAACCCTGCCCCCCTTGACAGGTGTTTTTCAGCTGTTTCCCTTATCTTAATTGAAGATTGTTCCTTTCTGCAATCTACCTGGGCACCTCCCTGCTGCTCTGAGCTGAGCAGTGTTATATCAGTAAAAGGGGCGGGAGGGGGATACTTTATCATTCAGTTACTCTTGAACTACAACTCTGACAGAATTGAAATAACACTCTCCATGGCCCAAATACTATGATGATTAATTAGATCTGCTTTTATTATGAAACATTACTATCCCTTTAAATTCTAGAAACAGCGGGACTCATCAATCACAACATTGTGCATGAAGGGCCGTAGAGAATTTGGCGTTCCAGGGTGCACAACGGGTTAGTGATGTCAGCCTCTGCACAAGGCTCTGTTGCTACACAACGGGTACCTCTCAATTGGCACATCCAGGCGCTGCCGGCTGAAGGCATACACCGAAACAATTCTTAGAAAAATGACATGTAAAACATAGAACTAATAGAGTTGGCTACATAAGAACCAGAGCAGATAATACAAGGGCAACGTGCACAACATAAACAATATGTAATAATCAGAGACTAAATGTTACACATAATAATTTCATTAAAGAGAATTCCTTTAACATAAATGCATCACATTTTGCAAATAGATATTGCGACCGGATCCTAAACAAAAATGTGTGATCTAGTGTCCCTCGTAAACTTCCCCAGTAGGGGTTATCTGAGAATCCATGATAGTTTGTCCACATTACGATAAAACGGGATAGAGGATTACATACAAGTGTCTGTGCTAATAATGTATATCATATGTTAATGAGCCTTCATAAGGGTATATCTGTCCCAACATCAGAGGTGCAGATAAGATAGTCTCTTGGCATTGTCTAATACTGTGTGCATAGTAATCCAAAGCTTAAGGACTATAGTCAATGTTATCCAACCAAGTTCATTGATGCTGGATGTTTGCCAACCAGCTTATTATATATATACTCTCACTGCTGAGGAATGTATTATCCAAAAGTCATTGTAGCTCAAGCTTGTATTTCTTTAGGTGCAGTACTACTATGGCCTGAAATTGTATACTGGCACTGTTGCTAAGCCTTCCCTTGGAGTTTTATGATCAACTGACCAGAGCTGTCCAAGTCTGCTGTAGCAATAGCACCACCATGGAGGCCATGGAGGTACCACACTTAAAAGTAGTGGTTTCACTTAGCAGGATAAACCCTGAAATGTATATGTACCTCTTTATATACATATGCATGTTAGGATATAATATACCTTTAAGAAACAGCTTCTTTGGTAAACGGTAATGAAAACAAACTAACATATCTATCTATATATATATATTTATTTATTTATTTTTAACTAGTGTAAAAGCCCGTGTACACGGGCCAAGGTCCGGGTGATGTTAACCCTTTGAGTGCTAGAGGGGTACGCAACACATTGCTTTGCAAAGCGTTGCATACCCCTCTGGCACTCAAAGGGTTAAGAGGCCAGCCCTGCTCTGCGTCCTGCCGCCGACACACTCATGCACTGTAGAGACTGGCCGAAAGCACAGAATGCTCCCAGCACAGAACTCCCAGCATTCCTTTACCTCCCATCATTCTGTGCATTTGGACAGTCTCTACTGCGCATGATAGCTTCTGACAAAAATCGTAGCAAATTATTATACAGTATTTGTTCCATATGGTGCTCCAGAATTCTCCACTTAAGGCATGCTTTTCTATATGGATCATTTGATAGAATAAATATGTAATAGGTTTGTGGACCCACGAATAGGTGTATGTAGATATATGCACATAAAATAACCCAAAATTTAGGAGATGTTAAATTTCAGGAGCCAGGATTTTTCCACCCCTGATATAAAGCAAATATATTTTCTTGTAGACTGAATGAGGCTGATATGCAAGGAAGATCTAGAGTAATTATGGAGTAAACCAACTGCACCAGTGGGGACTAATAAGTGTCCCAGATCTCTACTGATTTAAATGGGTCTTTTGAATGCTAGCATGTTCTTGTGTTGGAGACCTCTCTAGAATTCAAGGGGCTAAAAACCCCATTTAAATTCAACGTTAATTGTTATTTGTCCCTTAAGCATCATTTACTTTGATCCGGCCATCAGTCTCAGAGAGTGTTGCAGTAATCAGTGCTAATTCTTTTTAGTAGGCAGTCACTTATAGTAGACAATTTGGTTTGAGGGAATATGTAACTAATTTCTCAGTTAATATTTTCTCTGTAACCATTCTGCACATGAATATGTTTTGTCATCACAATCTTTCGGGTTATTAGTAGTCTGTCATAACAGATGTGTCAGTTGTCTCATTGGAATCATTCACTGAGCGTTAAAGGGATAGTAATGTTTCATAACAAAAGCAGCTCCAATTAATCTTCATAGTATTTGGGCCATGGAGAGTGTTATTTCAATAATGGCAGAGTTGTACTTCAAGAGTAACTGAATGATAAAGTATCCCCCTCCTGCCCCTTTTACCTAGTGTAACACTGCTCACCTCAGAGCAGCAAGAGGTGAGCAGTGTTACATCAGTAAAAGGGGCAGGAGGGGGATACTTTATCATTCAATTACTCTTGAAGTACAACTCTGCCATTATTGAAATAACACTCTCCATGGCCCAAATACTATGAAAGTTAATTGGAGCTGCTTTTATTGTGAAACGTTACTATACTTTTCATTGTATCTTGTTTCACTGAAATACTGTAGGTAACATCTCTAGCGCCCAAGGACCCAATAAACCTACCCACACAGATTATATTATCTCCTCCATGCAATGCTTGCTTCTGGGTGGAAAAGGGATTAATTACTGCCCCAAAATAATTCCCCTCTAACCCACTATGCCCACTTCATTGAATTGACTACCCGCACAAAGATGTCTAGTCGGCTATCTTGATCTGCTGACTTTAAGCCTTAAAACTGATAACTTGTACATAACCATTATCCCATGGTACAATGTATGTGCCCCACTTTTCTCAGTGTTGTGCATCATAGGAATTTGCTAACATACTCTGACAAAAACAATCATAGAGCCTTGAAAAAAAAAAAAGACCCTATTCAGTAACTTAAAGTGGTGCAATTCTGGAGAAAATAAACTGTACAACATGGGTAAAAAATCACAAATTTCCTTTTGATTTTGTTCCCTTGAATGCCAGACCGGTCTTTGCAATGTGTTGTCGACCTCTCTAGCATTCATCAGGTTAAAAATCGCATTTAAATCAATGGGCATTTCATTTCCCAACAATGGTTTGTTGGTTTGTTCCAGAATTGTAACTCTTTAGCTTACTGAATATGTCCAAAAAAAAGTATTATAATTTAGCATTTGTAACTGAAGCAAGGTAATTCCATATAAGCATAGGCTGTGGTTTTGAGGATGAGCATGTTTGGGAATTCACCAATCCTAATCATGACATTGCAAGCCATTGTAGATCATGAGTGGGAATTATAGAACACTAGTAGAAAAGCCTGTGTACACGGCCACAGTGCCGGGCGGTCGCGGTGCAGTCAAGCCCAGTAGAGACTGCCCGCTCCGTGGCTGATGCAGAGCTGGACTCTCCGAAGTCAAACCGGAGCCCCGCTCCGCTCTGTACCAGCCTTGTCACAGGCAGTCTGTTCTGCGCATGACTGTGTCGTTACAAACGTTTTAGCGAATTATTATATAGGATGCGTGGTCCATGATGCTTTAGTCATTGCAGATCATGAGTAGACCATGGTACTACAGCAGTGAAATGAGTCTTTGTGGCTTGTGTGGAATTTTTGTTATATATCTTAAGTTCCCGTACCTTTCAAATGACACACCAAAACCTGAAATAGCAAAGTGCACTGTAGTACTTTCTAGCACAGCTCAGACATATTAAGATGCAGACAATGGGTAAGCTTTGTGAACAGACAAACTGTATTTCATAGCACTGCTTTACACACATTTTAAGGCAAGGGTAGGCAATGTTTGTCTTCCCAGCTGTAGGGGGCTACAACTCCCACCATCCCAGGCCAGCCAATTTGAGTTATAATCTCCAACAGCTGGAGAACCAGTGGTTGGTTACTCTTGTGCTAAGGGGCTATACTTGCACTCAGTAAGAAGATAGACTAAGCTAGATAATTCATCACTGTAAAAAAATTAATCCAATCAAAGTGAATGCTGCATGTCTGTGCTAATTTGAGATTCCCTTCAACATTTGTAAATTAACCTTTTGGATGCTCCAGATGTGTCAAAAGCAATAAAATGTAACTGCTCCTTTAACCCATTAAGGACCTGAGGGTTGTGCAAAACTTTTCTAACCACCACCACCAGGGTGTGTTATGGCAGGTGAAAAGAGACATAAGGGCAATCCATTATATTTTATGTATATGTGTAATGCAATATAGAGACATCTCTATATTGCTTTACACAATTCACATTCAAGTCTATAACTCGTAGTGGTAGTCAGATCCTACTCACATTTGATGATAGCTGTTAAATGAAATTAGATGGAAATGTTATACTGTGGAGGATATTGGAGCTGCCTCCAGGCAGATAAAGATCAATCACCAGCTGCTATCCTCCGATCTCAAAAAGATCCTCCAGAAAAAAAAGAGAAAACACAACAGTACAATTTGCATTCGGGTGTGTTTTCTTTATAAAGTGTATTGATAAATCTCAAAAGAAGTATGTATATCAATGTGTACTCACATATAAAAGCAACTGGTAAGCATTGTCATCGTAAAGGGATAGTAATACTTAAGATATAAAAAATATATGCTGTAGGGTTTATCTTCCTGAGTAAAACAAGGGTGCTCCCACTGCTGAGAGGTATTTCATTAAAAAATTATAACAGCTCAAACTTGAATTTTTTAGGTGCAATATCACAGTGTCCTGAAAATTTACAGTGGCGCTGTTGCTACACCATCCTATGGAGATTTATGGTCTACAGACCAGAGCAGTCCACTGTGATATTGCACCTAAAAAATTCAAGTTTGAGCTGTTATAATTTTTTAATAAAATAACTCTCAGCAGTGGGAGTACCCTTGTTTTACTGAGGGGGATAAACCCTACAACATATATTGTTTTACATTTTAAGTATTACTATCCCTTTAACAGTGAATTGACATTAGAGGAGTGTTCCCTGGAATGGAAGATTTTACCTAAAACACCACAAAATATATCATACATAAAGGTCATACAGAGATACTCACAGAAGTAGTATGTACAGGAAGTCAACAATAGGCAACAGCTCTGGATATCAAAATCGATCAAGCAGGTACTGACAGGATTGTAGGTATGTGCAGATGCACGTGGGAGAGAGGCCAGTCGAGAATGACAATAATAAACATAGATTTATAACACTGAGAACTAAAAAATGAATTATTTATAATCAATAAGATCTGGGGTAACAATAAATATATTACATATTATGAGATATATAATTAATCATTACACATTTATGTGGTTATTTTGTGCTACTGATTGTACTAGGCTTATTATTTGACATTTGTAATATTTAAATAACGTTTAGTATGATAAAAATTAGCACATGTATGTGCTAATAAGATATTGAAATAATGCGACAGTATGTGTATAGACAAATACTGATATTAAATGAATGAATAACTAATGAATGTGTAGGTATAAACACCCATAACATACATTCGGAATTTGCACTGCAAACTAGAAAAATTAATAAATCTTTTTCAATATTTTTAACATTATCTGAATGTCTCTGGGCCTTCTAAAGGATTAGTAAACCTTCATTTTGGGAAAACATGACTTTTCCTGCTGAGTGGGTGCTCCCACTGCTGGACGATGCATTGTTACAAAGTGATTACTGTTTAAACCAGGGATGGACAATTATTTTAGACTGAGGGCCACATCTCTACTCAAAATTAATCTGAAAGGCTGCATGCACATGCATGTGTCCGTATATATGTGGGTTAACCCTTTGAGTGCCAGAGGGGTACGGAAAGCATTGCTTAGCAATGTTTTCCGTACCCCTCTGGCATTCAAAGGGTTCAGTTTGGCTTTTTCCTTCTGCTTATGATCTCACAGTGGTACAGACAATGGGCCTTGTGTATAAAGAAACTATTTTAAGGCAAACCAACAGCTCCATAGGGGAGAAATAAACATTCCCAAAATTCTCATTGATTTAGATGGGGCTTTTAGCCCCTTAAATGCTATAGGTCACTGACATATTACAATGCATTAGATACCTATCTAGCATTAAAATTATTTAAAATCACCATTTAGATCAGTGGGAATGTTTCTTTATAACCTATGATGCAAACGGTTTGCCCCAGATTTGCTCCTGTTTGCTTTTATTCATAAAGGGACATTCACACATCCCCAGACCACAGTTGCATAGTTTTAAAGTATATAAAATGTGCTTTAGTACTATGTATATCCTAACTCTGTAAAGCTCTTACTTACTTTAACTTGTCATTTGTTGGTAAGTTGGACTGTGTCACCAACTGCACTGTGAGACGGCTTAGGAGGTGAAGAAAAGGCACCAAAGGGCTCCATGTGTCCCCCGCCTCCCCAGAAGACATCACACACCATACTCATTTTCAATGAAGGTACAGCAGAAATCAGCAATTCTAATTCATTCTGACAGTACTGCAAACTGTGCATAACATTATTTTTTGGGGGAAGGGCATCCTTATCTCCAGTGGTGTCAAAAGCTCATGTTTGAGGTGGGTAAATTAAGCTTCCCTATCTCTGGGACGTAGTAGGTTAAAGATCTGCATGTTTTTTTGCCTCTGTTAAGCCCTGATAAGAGCTACTTGTATCAATTCCCATCCTTGTCAGGCTTCTACATAGTCTTCTACATCTTTCCTCCAAGAGGGCCACCAGAAAGATTTGGACAGTAGGGCGAGAGTACAAGCTACTCCGAGGTGATTGGCGACTTTAGAGATATAAGTCATGCCAAGATCTCTGCTCTCTCCTTTGGAGTTACATATAATTTACCACTCTGAAGAGCTGGATGGGCAGTGACTTGTGCTAGTCTTATGCTGTCAATGACAGGGGAGGGCATTGATGTCCTAATGGTATTGATGATTCTTTCTGGAAGAACAATGGCTCGTCTTCTTCAGATACTGTAAACATGTGGGATATAGCATCCACCTTGGTGTTATTTGAACCTAGGCATGGGAAATCACATAATTGAACCATGTTAGGAAAATAGCCCATCTGGCTTGTCTGGTGTTCAGTCTTTTAACTCCTGTAAAACATTTTAGTTTTTATGATCTATGAGTATGGTCACAGACATCTTTACCCCTTCTAATGATATATCCACTCCTCCAGAGTCATAATGATAACTCAAAGTTGTCAAATGGCCACATTGTAGTTCCTCTCCACCTGGGAAAACAATTTCGAAAACAATCCACAGGGATGGTGTCATGGTCACTCAGAGTACTCAGGAGTCAGAAGGTATAAAATAAAACAACCTTTATTCAAGGCACAGAACAAGGTATAAACAGCAGACAATAGGAAGAGGCGGTAGGTCAACAGGTAATCTAGCACCACTATCAGCTATAGGAGACCGCCTAGGATAGATCTCACCGCTGAGACTAGGCTGAAGCCACTGGTAGTCTCTGCTGGAACTTGGACTGGAACAGGAACAGAATCAGCTACTGATGATCTTCTGCTGGAAAACTAACTGGACCAGGAATAAACGAGCAGATACTGACTCACGCCTGCAGTCAGTCTAGTGGGAAAGGATAGCTGACTCACGCCTTCAGTCAGTACAGATGGTAGTCTACCAGAGCCCCAGGTCTGCGCCAGATGGATGTCCATGGGAGAGAGGCAACACAGAGGGCAAGCCGGACAGAGCCACAGGACAGCACCAGATAGGATTGTTAGACAAGCCAGGTCATACACGGAGCGATTAGTCAGCCAGAGCCGCAGGTGTGCACTAGATTGGTTGTCGGACAAGCTTAGGGTCATACACGGAGCAGATAGTCAGACAGAGCCACAGGTCAGCACCAGATTAGGTAGTCAGACAAGCCAGGTCATACATGGAGCGGTTAGTCAGCTGGAGCCGCAGGTCTGCACCAGAATGGTTGTTGGACAAGCCAAGGGTCATACACAGAGCGGACAGTCAGACAGAGATACGGGTCAGCACCAGATCTGGTAGTCAGACAAGCCATTTCATACACAGATGGGTTAGTCAGCCAGAGCCGCAGGTCTGCATCAGAATGGTTGTCGGTAGACTTGTGTGATTCGCTTCATCCACATTCGGATTTCGGACGAATATGGCTAATTGTGAGCCATTCGGACATGTCGAAAATCTTAGAGCCATTCGTTTTAAGAACCCGAATCCAAAACATTCTGGGCAGAATTCGGTAGAAGATTTGGATATTCGGATGACGGTCTCCCCGCGCACTTGCTACTTTCCCTCCCTCTCTAGTCCAATTAGCTTCTTTGTACTTTCTGTCCCTCTCTAGTCCAGTTAGCTTCTTCATTTCATGATGGAGATTGGACTAATGACATGACATAACACAGACACCTAGACAGCTCCTGTATTTTCTGTTAGTGAGCATTGCGTTGTTGGAGCTTGGAGAGAGAAGAAGCAGATAGAGTGACTGTCCAGTTGTTGTATAGGCAGGCAGATAGGCATAGGCAGGCAGCCAGCATTAGTGCCCGTTATAGCCACTGCAAAGGAGAATCACCTTTGTTCCTGTGTAAAAGCTGAAAATTCAACTTAGGAGTTTGTTTGAATAATTTGCAGTTACACAATCTCACACTTGTGTAGGGGCTGGGAGGCCTAGCAGCTCACTGCCAACTCAAGGGGAGATCATCATTGTTTAAAAAAATTCAAAATCCAACTTAGGAGTGTATTTGAAATATTTGCAGAGTGATACCATCTCAGAGCTGTGTAGGGACTTGAGGGCCTGCTGTCTAACTGCCACCGCAACAGAGACTCATCAGTGTTCATTTGTTTAAAAAATTAAAAACCCAACTGAGGAGTGTATTTGAATAATTTGCAGAGTGACCATCTCAGAGCTGTGTAGGGACTGAGGGGCCTGCTGTCTAACTGCCACCGCAAGGGAGACTCATTAGTAGGCTGACCATACCTCACCTTTAAAAAGGGAGACACATGAAATAGGCATATTTCAGGAGTGCACCAAAATCAAAGCAACCCTGTAGTGTGCATTTTTCATGTGTGTCCCTTTTTAAATGTGAGGTATGGTCAGCCTACTCATTAGTGTTTAAAAAATTCAAAATCCAGTTTAGGAGTGTATTTGAATACTTTGCAGAGTGATACCATCTCAGAGCTGTGTAGGGACTTGGGGTCTGCTGTCTAACTGCCACTGCAGGGAGACTCATTAGTGTTTAAAAAATTCAAAATCCAATTTAGGAGTATATCTGAATAATTTGCAGAGTGATACCATCTCAGAGCTGTGTAGGGACTTGGGGGCTGCTGTCTAAATGCCACCACAAGGGAGACTCATTAGTGTTTAAAAAATTAAGAATTCAACTTAGGAGTGTATTTGAATAATATGCAGAGTGATACCATCTCAGAGCTGTGTAGGGACTGGGGGGCCTGCTGTCTAACTGCCACCGCAAGGGAGACTCATCAGTGTTCCATTATTTAAAAACTTTAAAATCCAGCTTAGGACTGTATTTGAATAATTTGCAGAGTGATGCTATCTCAGAACTGTTTAGGGACTTGGGGACCTGCTGTCTAACTGCCACCACAAGGGAGACTCAACAGTGTTTAAAAAATTCAAAATCCAACTTAAAGGGATAGTAATACTTTGTTTTAACTTTATTTTATTTTGTAGGCATTAAAAAAACATGAAGAATGATATAAGTCTTATCTCTCAAACCTTTATGGTTTATGAGATATTCACATACAGAAGGGGACAATTTTCTTTGTATGAAAACAATGAAAGCCCTTCCCCCCTTGACAAGTTTTTCAGCTATTTCCCTTATCTTAATTGAAGATTGTCCCTCTCTGCAGTCTACCTGGGCATCTCCCTTCCGATCTGGTTGAACGGGGGGGGGGGGTACTTTGTTTGTGAATATCTCTTAAACCATAAAGGTTTCAGAGATAAGACTTATATCATTCTTCATGTTTTTTTAATGCCTACAAAATAAAATAAAGTTAAAATGAAGTATTACTATCCCTTTAAGAGTGTATTTAAAAAAATTGTAGAATGACACAATCTTACAGCTGTGTACGGACTGGGAGACCTAGCAGCTCACTGCCAACGCAAGAGGGAATCATCATTGTTCCAGTGTTATATTTTAAAATCCAACTTACAAGTGTACGTGAAAGATTTGTAGAGAGACACAGTCTTACAGTTGTGTACGGACTGGGAGGCCAGCAGCTCACTGCCAACGCAAGGGGGAATCATCATCGTTCCAGTGTTAAATTTTAAAATTCAACTTACAAGTGTGTGTGAAAAATTTGTAGAGTGATACAGCCAGTCGTGTGGCCACGTTGTAAAATTGTCAAATTATTATAGTACAATACCTACCCATCTGTAATGGATTTGAGTCCTAGTGAACAACGTGATGTTTCTCGTCCTGGTACCAGCTGCAGTGACCCAGCAACCACCAACACCACCACAGTGATGTTGTGTTCATGCAGAGCTAGCAGCAGCAGGCGGTCAAAGAAGAGTACTAGTACTAGTCAGACTCCGCATCAGCACTCCAAACAAAAAAATAAAAATAAGAAGGGAACTATAGGTCATTCTTCCTCTACTAGCAGGGTAGAGAGGTCCAGCTCCTCCTCTCTACTTCCAATTCACTCACTGCCTGGAGGGAACAATTGATAGCGAGGGTGCATGCGAGGCAAAGGAAAAACAGGATGCAGTCACAAGAGGCAGGAGAAGATTTCGTAGATGAGCTGGAGGAGTGTGGTGGTCTTCTGGGACCTATCAGTAGCAGCGCCAGTAGCTTCTTCCAGTGGAGCAGCTGCTGCTTTTTATGCTGAGGCAATGGACAGATTATGCTTTGGGCAAAACAAACAGCTCCCCATCAATACAAAAAGTGCTGAGTTTGAGGTTAAGGCTTAACTTGTGGAACCTTCTTTGCCTCCAAGTACAGATCCCTTGACTTTCTGGGATAACAAGAGGGCTGTGCGGCCTACTTTGTCCCTGATAGCCCAGGAGTTGCTTTCTTGCCCCCAACCACTGTCCAGAGTGAGCGGGTATTTTCTGTTACTGGAAATATACTTAGCCCCCAGCGCTATCAATTGTCCCCCAGCTCATGGAGCAAATGACTTTTTTTAAAAGTCAACCTGCCAAAGCTTGGTTACCCTGCTCTCAGGTTCGATGCAGATTAGAAGAAAGAAAAGTACCATAGTAACATGATATGCTGAGCGCTCCAACTTACTCTGCTCTAGGACAGTGGTTGGTTGGGCAGAGGACACTCCCCCCCCCCCCCGATTTGGTGGGACTAAGGGGGGAAATTAAAGTCTACATTGTTGTCCCACTATACAGGTTGTTCAGTCTGGCTCTGCGGTTTCTGTTTACTGGGCCCTGCCTGCTCCAATGTTCTGCGGTTTTCTGCTGGCTGCAACTCCAGTGTTGCTGTCATCCTGAGTCTGCCTTGCACGAGTCATCCTCAGTTGCTGCTGTATCCATGTATTTACTGAGTCCTGCCTGCTCCAGGGTTCTGCAGTCCTGGGTACATCTCCAGTGTTGCTGGCATCCTGAGTCTGCCTTTCACCAGTCATTCTCAGTCGCTGTATCCATCTACTCTCTGAGTTCTGCCTGCTCCAGTGTTCTGCGGTTTTCTGCTGGCTACATCTCCAGTGTTGCTGTCATCCTGAGTCTGCCTCGCACCAGTCATCCTCAGTTGCTGCTGTATCCATGTATTTACTGAGTCCTGCCTGCTCCAGTGTTCTGCAGTTTGCTGCTGCCTACATCTCCAGTGTTGCTGTCATCCTCAGTTTTGTAGTCTAACTCTGTTGTAAGAAAAGTCATATGTCTATGAGTCCTGCCTGCTCCAGGCTTCCTGTATGATATTTGTATTGTTATCCAACGCTACCTCTTTTTAGTGGAAACTGGATGAAGTCAAAGACGATATCATCCCAACACCGGATCCCAAAGACATTTGCCACATGGTGACTACTAAACTCAAACTCTAGCAAACAAGTGGTGGCTTCAGTAAACTCCTGCCTGCTCCAGGCTTCCTCAATTATGTAGTCTACCTGCAATCTACGAAAAGTCGGATGTCTGTGAGTCCTGGCTGCTCCAGGCTTCCTCGGTTTTGTAGTCTAACTCTAATCTAAGAAAAGTCATTTACATTTATCTACTGGGTCCTGCCTGCTCCAGGCTTCCTCAATTTTGTAGTCTAACTCTAATCTAAGAAAAGTCGTATGTCTATGAGTCATGCCTGCTCCAGGCTTCCTCAGTTTTGTAGTCTAACTCTAATCTAAGAAAAGTTGTATATATTTATCTACTGAGTCCTGCCTGCTCCAGTCATCCTCAGTTTTGTCGTCTAACTGTAATCTAAGAAAAGCGGTATATCTGTGAGTCCTGCCTGCTCCAGGATTCCTCAGTTTTGTAGTCTAACTCTAATCTAAGAAAAGTCGTATGTCTATGAGTCATGCCTGCTCCAGGCTGCCTCAGTTTTGTAGTCATCTTTATTTAGAACCTGGAAAAGGTTCCACTTATTTTTATTTATCTAATTTTGATTTTAATGTATTTTCATAAGCATAGTTAATTTGGCCGAATAATTTGGATCCAATCCGAATTTCTTCTGAGTCGAAAAGGTCCGGTCCAATTTTCGGATAAACCGAAAAAAAAATTGGTCTGAAATCAAATTTTACAGAATTTTTTTCCCATGCACAAGTCTAGTTGTCGGACAAGCCAAGGGTCATACACGGAGCGGATAGTCAGACAGAGCAACAGGTCAGCACCAGATCGGGTAGTCAGACAAACTGGGAATATACACAGAGCTTAAACAACACAAAAACTGCACTGGAACACCACCAAAGGGCAACTGAAGTGGTGTCCAGACACCAGGTAGCAAAAATGGTACTGTGTGTTTTTAAAAAAGCCGGGTTGTGACATCACTAAGGGAATCCCTTCTGAAGCGCCCGACTGTCTGCCTGCAATGCAACACAACAGATGCAGCAGGAGCCGCAAGGAGACCTGTCGCCCAGGCGAGTACCAGGGCGCGCCGGTTCTCCCGGCAAGACAGAACACGTCAACACCCACTAGGCAGTCACAAGAGACCGGCCGCACATCGGTATCCAGCGACCATCTCTAACACAGGTAAGCAGAACGCTTACAGATGTCCTATCTCTGGGACAACACAGCACGAACACACATCTGCTTGTCTAATCTGCACCAGATTATATGCACCTCAAAGATATAGCTTTGTAAGCAGCATAAAGGGATTGTAATGTCCAAGAACATGTTTTGTAGTAATTAAAAAGTTGAGTTTAACGCAAAAAAACTCTATCTGTCAAACCGCTATGTTTTGAGAGATATCTTCAGTCAAAGTTTGACGTCTCCTGTTGTCAGCTGTAAAGATGTCATCAGGAGATCCATGTCAGCAGACACGGAGGTCTGCAGCAGAGTCGGAATCGCATTTAAACAGAATGACTGCATTGCAATGCTCTATTAAGTGTGCTTGCAAACCAGGCACACTTGGTAGAGCATTGCAATGCAGTCATTCTGTTTAAAAAACGCAATTCCTGCTCTGCTGCAGAGCCTCCATGTCAGCTGACACGGATCTCCTGCTGACATCTTTACAGCTGACAACAGGAGACGTCAAACTTTGAATGAAGATATCTCTCAAACCATAGCGGTTTGAGAGAAACTTTTTTTGCGTTAAACTCAAATTTTTGATTACTACAAATTGAGAAAAAACATGTTCTGGGACATTACTATCCCTTTAAAACCCCTCAGTCTGTTGAAGAACTCTATTTACCATTTTTCATATTTGGGATCTCCTGGCTATGTCTGAATACAAGGGATACATGGGCAAGTCAAAAAGTCTCCAGAGCTTTGGGGGTGGGAGTGTCTCACCATTAACCCTTTGTTCCTCATGTCAGACTAGTTTTCATGGGATTCTACTGGTATTTTGTGTCCCTCTTGCTTTGTGGGCACTATACAGCTTCTCCAGGGCCCCTCTTCTTCTGAATAGGAGCCTGTATGGTTTAAAGCTCTTCAATGAATATTAATCATTACTCTCTTCTTTAGAGTCACCAGATCCAGGCCTCTGTGGAGCAGTTTTGCAAGTTACTGATGTGGTGGTGTATTCATATGTTTGCTAAACCCCACTGAGTCAATGTTCTGGCTTCAGCTGAAGACTGCTGTGCCTGTGTAGATATCTTTCTTGTCTTTTCCCTCTAGTAACCTGTTTTTTCCTGTTACTTAATTTGGTGTATTGGTGTCCAGTGGTGTCCGTAGACATTTTCCCAGGGGGGGGGCAAAGCCATAATATGACCCCCAGGCCAGCCCATCTAGCCCCTTTATTTATATGGAGGAGGATAATTGTAGGGGGGGGGCAAGTGCCCCCCTTGCCCCCCCTCCGGACGCCCATGTTGGTGTCTGTCGGCACCTGAGGTTTATGTTTGTTCCAGTTCGTCTCTGTTGAGAGATTTTTCTCTTCATTCATGTGGAACACAGGACTTCCCTCATGGAGAAAAACATAATGTTTAAAGGTGCAGTACATTTTTGTTATAAAAAATACATAGTGTAGGGTTTTTCCTGCAGCAAGAGTACTCCATATTCTAAGAGGTACATACTTACAGAGTTATTACAATTTAAACACTTTTTTTTACATTAATAGTGCCCGCTCGTGATCAGATTCCAATTAGTTATTTTGTGGCATTCTCTGGGAGGTGAGTCACTGGCAAATAGTTATCCATAGAATGTTATAGAAACTGCTAAGTAGTGTTGTCTTTTTGAACTTTCAGGAAATAATCACATTATAATTAATTTCCTGACAATCTGAACTGTTATCACATATGAATAAGACAACTTCCAGAGGTTGGAGTGCCTTTGTTTTACTCAGCAGGATAAACTATATTACATATAGGTTTTCAGAACATAAAAGTTTACTGCCCCTTTATGTTCCAGGCATGGGGTCCTTTGGGTTCTTTGGTTCAAGTGACCCCCTTTCTGACTCCCCTCTGGTTTTAATCTTTGCTATTCAGTGGCGTAACAATAGGGGTCGCACCTGCGGCCGGGCCCGTCACTCCAGGGGCCCAGCCGCCCCCTGCGAACCCATCGCCACTCACCCGCAGCCCGTGCCCGCAGCTGCTCAGCTGATCTCCCGGCGATCTAGTAATGCAGAGCGCTGGGAGATGACATCATCTCCCAGCGCTCTGCATTACTGAGAACCGCGCGGAAGCAGGTGATGGAGATTGTTTTATTAGAGGTCTGGAATTCCAGAAGAAGATAAAGAAAAGACATAAACACACACTGGTAGTGAAAAATATAACTACAGTTTATTGAACATGCAATGATATAAAATAAATCAGGATACTTAGCTACCGAGCTGTTCATCAATGTGAGAGAGCCCTCCACACGTAACTCCATAGTATCGTTAAACAGTTAAACAGACTTGAGATCAGGTACACTCCCTCCGGTCTCAGATGGTTCTAAACTAGAGTCGTGTTGATATGGGGTAAATTAAGACTACACCCATAAAGGTATGCAAGGTATGTCTAACACTACGCATGTGTATTTAAATTGTTATATAACACTGAATGTTGCGCAACTGGAGACGGCACTACCTGCCTCTCATAAATACTACGTGACTGAAGATGGCACTACCTGTCTCTCTATTGTTTAGCTTGCTACATGACTGCAGAGCATTAACCCCCAACTAACCGTGAGGCGATCACCAAAAACCATACCTTACAGAGATAGAAGATGGACATGGGGCAATGTGAAGGGGGGGGGGGGCGGTAGCAATTTCTGCACCAGGGCCCGGTGGCTTCTAGTTACACCACTGTTGTTATTCATTAAAACTGAGCATGTCTGGTCGGGGTAAAGTGGAATAAGGAGGGAGTTTCCTTCTATAGAGAACTCTCCAGTGACGGTCCTGGCACGTCATGGAATTCAGGGCTCCCTGAATCAGATTGTAAAAAAAAAAAAATGCCCTGTGGTCCTTAAGTGCCGACCGCGCATGCATGCGCCGGTCCTTAAGGGATTAAGCAAGTGCCCTGCCCTCTTGGTTCCTTATGGAGGATTTATCAATGGGTGCACAAAAATCTCCTTTTTCTCTCCAGGTTACATTGCAGTTTATCAAGGGTTTTAGCAACAAAATCTGTATGATTAAAACCAGTGATAACACTTATGATGTGCAATTTAATTTAGGTCCTTGATGCAAAATACATTGTGAAATCTGAAGTTATGCATAGACAGAAGTAATCTAGCACAGATCAGCATTTTTAGTCTTACTTGTGAGCCCACTCACTCACCAGTTACTGCTGTGTTTTTTTTATTGCAGTCATCCATTATAAACAGCGATATCATTTTTGTAAAACTCCATGCTCCATGGGAAGTACTAGGAAGATATGCAGAACAAATGAATGTTAGGATGCCTTTCAGGTAGGTACTAACAGTATACGGTCAACTCTTTGTTGAAGAACAGGCAAGCACAATTCTTTCTACAGTAGGTGTTACAGCATCAGTCACAAAGAAAATGCATTGCAACTCCATGGCTGTCACACTCATTCTTCTCACACTTTATAACTCCATACACCCAGTTTTCATTTTGATTGGCTACCAAAAACTGTTAACCCCTTGAATGCCAGAGAGGTCTCTAACACAATAGTTTGGAGGCCACTCTATCATTCAAAGAATTAAGGATTAGAGGGTTTTACAGTGCAGTTCTCTGTAATGTACTGCAGTTCCCTATGGTCTTTAAATGGTTAATGTGAAATTTGTATTTCAAAAGCAATGAGTTAAACCCTTGAACAACTCACTGTAGAACAATAGGTCACATCCCTTGGGGCTAGAAGGATTAAAGGAAAAATATACCCTAGAATAAATTGAACTTAATTAGCTTTAAAAAGCCATCAGCTATCTATTTTGCATTCTACCCAGCGACAGTCCTCATTAGGCCTGCTTTACTATTGACTATATTTGGATTGTGCCGATATTACTGTTTACAATATGAGAAACATTGTTTTATCATATTTACGACTAGCTCAATGGGAAGTGCTGTATTATTTATAAATTACAGTCTACAGCACAAGAATCAATATATTATTTGTAGTACCATTTGCTGTGTGAGAAGCAAGGCCTTATTTTTACCATTTACTACATGAGAAGCTCTGACTTTTTTATTACTGTTTACTATATGAGAAACATATTATTTTTAGATTACTATATAAGCCTACTTGCCAACATTTCAAACAATTTCAGCTTCAACTGAAATGGCACGAGCAAACATTCACTACATTTTGTGGCCGGTTTGGTGACATTATTTGCATCCAGTTCTGTTTGCATTAGTTTTGGATTTTTTTCATGTCAGGAATGTAGCAGGATTCTGGATTAGAGAGGAAGGGGCTGAATTTTAAAGGGGCACTAAACTTTTTTATGAAAAAATATATATTGTGTGGCTTTTCATGTTGAGTAAAATAAGGATGCTCCCACTGCTGAGTGATGCATATTTTCAGAGTTATTACTGTTTAAACCCATGTTTTTTTACATTAACAGTGACCTCTAGTGGTCCAATTCTAATTAGTTTTTCTGTTACATTCTAATGGAGAGGAAAGTCAGTGGATTACAGTTCTCCACAGAATGTGATAGAAACAGCTGAGTCATTTCCTGTCATTTAGAACAATCAGGAAGTAAACACAGTAAATTCACTTCCTGGTTATTTGAACTGTTATAATCCTATATTATAATTTGCTAAAAAGTTTGTCACAATGCAGTCATGCGCAGTAGAGACTGTTGCGCGTGCTGCAGTCATGCACAGTACAGACTGCCTGTGATGCAGCTGATATGGTGCTCAGAGAGGACCTTGGTCTGAATTCGGATCGCCCCGCTCTGTATCAGCTGCAGTGCGGGCAGTCTTTACTGTGCATGACTGCACCGCGACCGGCTGGCATTCCCATGTACACATACTCTTCAACTAGTATTTGAATAAAACAACTGACAGCTGTGGGAGTGACCTTGTTTTACTCAGAATGAAGAATCCTGTAACATATAGGTTTTCATTAAAAATAGTATACTGTTCCTTTAAACTCAATCTCTTTCTCATTCATATATATACTAAAGTGTCATGGAACTAGAAAAGCTAAAGTAATATTATAAAACTAAATCCTTATCTAGCCAGTTACATTACAGTTGATACTTTCCTAACAGTTTGCCCTTTAGAAAAGTGAACAGTTTTATGCAGGAAGAGAGTGCTTTTGGAGGAATAAGAAGCTCTGTTTTTTAAGTAAAATTATATATAAACTATAGCTTGAGAATTGCAGAGGACTGAAAACTGAGCCTTGTGGTACCCCCAAGATACCTTAAAGGGATAGTAATACTTCGTTTTAACTTTATTTTATTTTGTAGGCATTAAAAAAACATGAAGAATGATATAAGTCTTATCTCTCAAACCTTTATGGTTTATGAGATATTCACAAGCAAAGTTCCCCTCCCCGCCCCTTTTACCTAGTGTAAGCCATCTCTTCTCAGATGTGAGTCTGGTTGTATGACAGTACAGATAACAGCAGGGGACAATCTTCTTTGTATGAAAACAATGAAAGCCCTTCCCCCCTTGATAAGTTTTTCAGCTTTTTCCATTATCTTAATTGAAGATTGTCCCTCTCTGCAGTCTACCTGGGCATCTCCCTTCTGATCTGGTTGAACGGGGGGGGGGGGGTACTTTGTTTGTGAATATCTCTTAAACCATAAAGGTTTCAGAGATAAGACTTATATCATTCTTCATGTTTTTTTAATGCCTACAAAGTAAAATAAAGTTAAAATGAAGTATTACTATCCCTTTAAGTATATTAAGGTGCCTGTATATACCATGCTAGATTTTAGGGTTATTTTAGTTCAAAAGTCACAATAAACAGTAGTCTCCGATAATCTGCATCTTGTAGAGATAAGACTCCCATGTGCTTTATGACCCTTTATTAAAGGGACAGAAAAGGGTAAGGAAAAAGGACTCTATATTTGTTGGAAGTCATCTGACAGCTATGAGAATCAAGTTCCCATAGATTAAACATCTGCAATACTTTCTTTGTTTCCCTTCCATAATCTGCAGGGCATTGTGATGTCAGAGATTCACTCATCATGTCCTGTAGATGAATCATCTCAATTGAAGCCCATTTCTGTGAATTCACCGAACAGGCTTCAATGAAGAGAATAGCGACCTTGCTTATTTTCCCGAAAGTGTTGTGTAAAGCACATTGAAGTCACCCAGCACTGCAGCTCACAGAGATCAGCAGGGGGAACAAAGAGAATATTGCAGACTTCTATTCTATGAGAACTAGACTGCTAGATAGATTCTTATTTCTATAGGTACTGCTGCCCTTTTAAAACTACTGCTTTCATTTTTCATAAAAAAGAAGGGTGAGTTTGTCCAAAACAAACTGTTATATAATATTTTCATATTTTGAGCTTTTGTCAGGGCTAAAAAGGTGTGCTGCACAATTTAATTTGCTTTTGGTGGCTTCAAGTATCATGTTATAGATGTTTACTGAACTACCTGATAGTCAGTAGACAGGAGACTTTATATACACGCAGAGATAATTTCACAAGTAGCAGAATTTATCATTTAATGGCTCACTTGAGGTTATTGGGGATAAGTACAAATAAATGATGTATGCATAATTTATTATTGATTTGTTATTTTACCGCATAGCTATTAAATATGCTGGAGCCAAAAAAAAGTAAAACCAGCGCATTATCTTCCTAGATCCAAACTGACACTAACAGAAGCACAGCAACGTCAATCAGATAATGCAAACCATGCTAAATTCCTACCAACATCTTTTTTTTTTTGTTGTTGAATGACAGCTTCCATCATTCAGTAGCTGGAGAGACATAGGTTGTCCACGTGCATCAAACATGTATACTACACTTAAATCTAGATCATTTCAGAATTACAATTATTTACAGATTTATACAGCAGCCTCCTGTGACTGTTGCCTGTGTTAATCTCTCTGTTAGTCTCTTCTTCCACCTCTTACAGGCTTCTATCTTCAATTTCCTTTGCTTCCTTGCTAGTTCATACTGTAACTGACGATGGGTTTTCTTCTCGACTGGCCTCATTTTTGCTGTTCTTCCAGGAGAAAAATCTATTACCTGCACCGTCGGTACAAGTTCATGAGCAGGTCAGTAACATACATCTGTGTTCTGTTTAGGGGATAATTGGCAATCTAACTTTATTACATAAAGGTATTGTAATATATAGTGTGTATGTAGCAAAAATATGATGCTGAGGTTTAAACGTGTATTTATGGAATCTGATATGCCGGTCTGTGTCATTCTAATTGAGACACCTGAGAATAGCTAAATATTTATTCATTTATACCCTTCATTACATTCTTGATAAATGACCTATGAGATGTCAGGGTGCCATCAAAACTACAGAATGCATACTAGGGGTGCCTTGACCATATATATATATATATATATATATATATATATATATATATATATATATATCCTATAATATAAAATGCCAGATGTATGTTTGTCCGATGCAGTCATGCCCAGTAGAGACTACCAATGCAGTCATGCGCAGTAGAGACTGCCCGAAAGCACAGAATGCTCGCCCGTGTACACGGACTTTTCCAGTCATGTGCGGTAGAGGCTGCCGATGCATTCATACGCAGTAGAGACTGCCCGAACACACAGAATGCTGGCCTGTGTACATGGGCTTTTACACTAGTATATATATATATAAAATGTATTTTTTTTTTTTTTTTTTTTTTTTGTGAAAGTATCCACACAGTGTGGATCAACCGGAATGCACCTTTGCCCATAGAAGGCTCAGAATTTGCCTCAGAGACATTAACATCTGAAATCTCCATACCAGAGAAGTGGAAACAGCATACGGCTCAGTTAGTGCTGAATATTTTGCAACTGCCAGCTACACTATCGGTACCTGCCCGCTAGCAACGGTGTATTGGGACTATATTGCAAGCTTATATACAAATCTATAAGAGACTATCCACATTTTTTAATCACATAATTTTTATTTTTTACTTTTTTGGTATCTTTATACTTTTAAGCTCCTCAAACAAGAGTAGTATCATTGTTTAGTGATATCACGGTTATTATATATGTATTGTATGTGATGTTTTAATGTTTCAATATGAAATAAATATTGCAGATATTGGAGAGTGTGATAATATATATTTTATATGTTACATTCTACATATAATTTTTAGATTTTTTTTAAATATTGGTCTAGCGCTCTCCTGTAGTTTTGTTTGTTTGTATTGTTGTTTTGGGCCTTTTTGCACTAGGGGCCATTAGGATTGTAGCGACAGGCCTTTATTTAATACTTTATATATACTATAGTAAATATAATAATACGCAGTGGGGTCTACAGAAGGCGCCTAGCCCACGTGTGGGTCCGATATTTGTGGATATATTGAATATATATATATATATATATATATATATATACAGGGCTTATAATTTTAAGTCCTTTGCTACTAGCCAGACCTGAAAAGTTACTCACCACTGCAAGCCAAAACATACCCACCAGGGCTGAATTTCTACTTGCCAGGGCTAAATTTTCACTCGCCATTGGCTAGTGGCGAGTGGAAATTTTGAGCCCTGTATATATATATATATATATATATAATAATAATCCTTTATTTATATAGCGCGCACAGATTCCGCAGCGCTTTACACTCATATTGGTTCCTGTCCCCATTGGGGCTCACAATCTAAATTCACCTATCAGTATGTTTTTGGAGTGTGGGAGGAAACCCACGCAAACACAGTGAGAACATACAAACTCATTGCAGATGTTGTCCTATATATATATCCTATAATATAAAAAGCCAGATGTATGTTTGTCCGATGCAGTCATGCGCAGTAGGGAGCAGTTGTTTTTGCTGCCTTTCCATGCTATAGCAATATTTTGGTAGTACTGTTTATGGAGAGCTTTTCTTACCTCACTGGCCAGAACACTCCATAGAGAGCACGAACACTACTATAAAATGGAAGAGTCAGAAGGAAGTATGCAAATTTTGAGTTTCTGAATGAGGCATATCCCAGAAGTCCTACAAATATATATTTTTCAAAAAGTATTACAATCTTGTTAATGTCTTTGCATTAACAGTGTATGTTCTATGTATGTTTGCATGCACTTAAATGGCTATATAAATGGAACAACATTCTTTTTAATGTCCAGAAGATTTATTGTTCCAAAGAACAGGTGATTGGCAATATTCTGGGCCAGTGTGCTCCTTTGTCAGTCCTGGTAATGTGTACAATTCATCAAATTTTTAAACCTTCCAGAAACAGATAAAATAATCACAGGACTCAGCATTGCCATACAACAAACAATAAATAAACCTAAATCACCATATAACTAAAGACATTTAACTTAGTCCATTTAAGATATATATGCCATACACAATCCATAACATATTCTCAACCGTGATATCTTACTGACTGGTAACTTGAAGTCCTTTTCAGCTTCATAATTGCATGCTTGTGAGTTCACACAGGAAAAGACCTGTATGAATATAAAATAAAAAAATTCTAGAGTTAGTAAAATATAAACAACAATATAAAAAGAGTAAGACATTGAATAATTCAAGCTACAATTATACAAATATAATTGCATTATAATCCTTATTCATACTCAAGAGTCATGTTGTATCATGTTCCTTAAACCAGAACATTTTTGGGGTTATATACTAAGGTGTGATAAAGAGGTGATAAGGGGCTGGATTCTATTGCAGGTGCTAAATGTTAAAACCAATTTTATCAAACATTTTCCCGTTGAAGTCTATGGGGAAAACTGGAGATAAAAGCAGTGATACAATTAGCACCTCTAATAGAATCTAGCCCAAAGTGGAGATGACTCCAGTGATATCACTTCTCCTGTTCCTGTGTTATTCTATAGAGCCTATGCACTAAGATCTCCAAAGGTGGAGAAATCATAGTGCATAGGCCCCATAGAATAACATAGGAACAGGAGAAGTGATATCACTGGAGAAGTCATCTCCACTTTATCAACTCTTTATCATACCTTAGTGCATATCCCCCTTTCTCTTTCCTTTAGCATCTCAACTCTGTCTCTGCCTCCCCTTTGCCACGTTATTCTTTATCTCCAAGCAGTGAGCTGGTCTGGTTATTTAATTTCTGCCACATCTTATTATCTTGGGCCAGTGCTGGGAGAAACATCTTTTCATCTTTTGATCTATCAGATTAACATAGACAATGGACAGGCGCACCTCAACAAATAAAGAACACAGACAGAATCACATGTATGGAAAACTATCTCCCACTCCTTGACTGTAAAACGTGAGAGCTTTCATTACGTTGTTACAGGGCAAACAACTTAACCGTTTGAGTGCCAGAGAGTTATTCAATGCATTGCGTTGTAATGAGTTGGGGGTACCCCTCTGGCACTTGAAGGGGTTAAATACTGGAAGTTTTTTTTTTTTTTTTTTTTTTTTAAATGGGGGTCCCAAGATTGTTTTCTTATTTCTTCAAAGAGCTTGTTTTTAGAGAGTTGGTGGCAGTGTCTGATATTGGCTCTTTGAAGAAATAAGAAAAGTATTTGGAGACCCCAATCATGGTACTTCTCATAATTAGTTTGTTTGTACTGTAACAACACAATCGAAGCTCCCATCTTTAGACATCCAATGAGTGAGAAGGCGTTTTGCATAAATGGGACACTTACCTCCCTCTTATATTTCAGAGATTAATCACAAGACTAATCTTATCTCTATCCTGTATTTGTGTCTGCAAAGCTCTGTGTAAATTATGGAGTTCTAAAAATAAAGATACAAATAGACACTAAACCTATGATTCTATGCATGTTCTTTATTTGTTGAGGTGCTCTTGTGGGTTGGCCTATGTTAGGGAGACAACGCAAAAGATGAAGAGATGATTTTCACAGCACTTTCCCAACATAAGATGTGGCAGAAAGGAATTATTGGTACTAGCATACTTAGACAAAGCATAAACTGTTTTCCTGCGTGAACATGCAAACATGCAGTTATTACAATGACGTGGACTTCAATTCAGTTATAAACAAGGGATTTCAATTGAGGTTATGTAATTTATTGTATATGGTATATACATGAAATGAATTAATTCCTATTTGTATAGCTCTATGATGATTGTTTATACTTCAGTGATGCAAGTTCATGAGACCACGGTGATTGTTCTTGGAGGATATAAAAACAATTGGTATTGTGCACTCCACAAGGCTTAACAAAAGGTCAACAATACCAGTCAAATGTGCTCTTTGGGAAATAAAACAATTGGAAACAAGTGCAGGTCCATTTATATATGTTCAGTGCTTGATGGCTGCAATAGCCAGGGATCAGTAACAACCATTGAGCAGATTTAATAACTAAAATACTGAAGTGAATGTTGTATGCATTTACTGAATGTTTCTTTCAAGGGGGGTATTGATAATTTGCCATGGGAATTCATATTTTCACATTTTATATGGTCAGTTTATAAGTCTGATTGTAGCCCCAGACTACTAAAGGGCTAAAATCAATGGTCTGTGACACCCACAGTTTTAATTTCAGATCTTAATTGAAATAAAGATTATTATTATTGATGAATATAGTCATCAGTATTGTTAGCCAATTGGATTCTAGAGCAATGGTTTGGAGATATCTCTAGCAAGTGAGGGCTTAATTATATACGTATTTACTGAATGGTATTTTTATTGTAAATAGTAACATAGTTGGAGAGGCTGAAAAAAGACATGCACCCATCAAGTTCAGCCCATGCCATATCACTCCTGTTGATCCAGAGGAATGCAAAAATACAAACAAAAAAAAATGCCACTACCAATTAAGTGGATAAAAAGTTTATTTCCTGGATCTATATCTATCACCATTGAAAACAAATGCCAGAGTTCTCAATATGAGCTAGGAAGGTATCCATTACTTTTTAAAAGCATCTGAAGGCAAAGCATTCCATAACTTTACTACCCTTACTGTAAAAATCCCCTGCCTTTGTTTTAATTGAAAGCACCTTTCCTCTAGTCTTAATGAATGACATATTGTTTTTGCTCAAAGTTCCTTTGAGAGTTCTTTGTATTGGCCTTGAATATATTTGTAAATGTTAATCATATCATCCTCTAGATGCCTCTTTTGTAAGATAAGAAACCCAGATTGACTAATCTCTTTATAAATTATATCCCCCAAATCCCATTTTTCTGTTTTGTTGCACGTCTCTGCACTTTTTTTCCACTTCGATAACAAATTTATTAAGAACTGTTGCCCAAAATTGTACTCCATATTCTAGAAGGAGTCATACCAAGTATTTAAATATAGATAGAATTATATTCCCATTCTGTGCATCTATGAGCGACACTGCACTACCTATCAGTACTCCTAAATATCGCTCTAATGATTCCCCAAGTAGCTTCCTATGTAGTGTTTATGTGGGATGTTTGTTTCTGCAACCCAAATTCATAATTTTAGATTTATCTATATTAAACCTCATATGCTACCTTTTTACCCATTCACTCAGTTTATCCAAATTTCTGCAGAGAAAAAATATGGCTCTGTATATATTCCCTTACACAGCTTAGAGTCATCAGCAAAGTTTGAGACACTACTTTCAATACCCACTTCTAGATCATCAATAAACAAGTTAAAAAATATTGGACCCAGGGCTGAACTTGGTGGCAACCCTCTTTCATCTACCATTTAACCAGTTCTATTTTATACATAGGTTTATTTGGGCAGAAGGAAAGTCATCTTGAAAGTATGGATAGCTCCTTTTTACTTGGCTCGTGTTTTAAGAGGTTGTAAATACAAATATTTTTTGTTCTGTACCTTGTTCATTTATATGTCCTACTTTTTGCCTTAGTCTGTGTACATGGGTGTCCGGAGGGGGGCAAGAGGGGCACTTGTCCTCCGTATGCTTGTCCCCTCCATATAAACATAGGGGCTGGGTTGGCTGGCCTGGGGATCATATTTTGTTTTTGTCCCCCTGGAAAAATGTATGCGGACACCCCTGTCGGTGTAGTTTCTTGGTTTTATTTTTTACAAGAAGTATTTGTAGTTTCCTGTAGTATAGCTGTAGTATATTTTCCATGTCCTCTGTGTGTGTTCCCATAAGTCCTTTGAAGGTTAAGATGTCTGTGTACTTTTTTCTTTTTGTTGTAACAAATCCCAATACATTGATTACGCTACCTTTCTGTGGTTCTGGTACATTCCTGCTGTCCATACTATCCGTTATAGGCGTGTGTAGAATAGGGTTCTTTAGGATGAGGCGTTTAGGTATTAGATGTATGTTGCCAGGAAGAAAATTCCACTGTCTAGTTGTCCAAGTTACTTCAGCAGGATCTTCAGTTTCTTTCGTTTGTAGTACCTTGTGGTATCTTCCATTGTAATGTAGGTAAAAAATGGTACCATGTTAGTTGTGGACAAAGCAGGGGACTGGCAGAGTAAAAGTGATACCTTTATTTGCTAACCGAACAGCTTTTGAGTGCAAGCTTTAAAGACAACATGACTTGATACTTTTAACATTGTTGCTATGGGGTCATTATATAAATCCCCATGTTTTTTATTGCATATCACATTTTATTCATTTATACATTGATTTGTTTGTTTTTTATGACATCCATAGAAGCATTTAGGTTTTGGGGAATCACTAGGAAAAGGGTTGACCTGTCTTCTGTTAGCAGGCAAACCATATCATTTACATGCCACTAGCACAAACTTAAAGGGATAGTAATACTTCGTTTTATCTTTATTTTATTTTGTAGGCATTCAAAAAATATGAAGAACGATATAAGTGTTATCTCTCAAAACCTTTATGGTTTAAGAGATATTCACAAGCAAAGTATCCCCCCCCTGTTCAGCCACATCAGAAGGGAGGTGCCCAGATAGACTGCAGAGAGGGACAATCTTCAATTAAGATAAGGGAAAAAGCTGAAAAACTTGTCAAGGGGGGGAAGGGCTTTCATTCTTTTCATACAAAGAAGATTGTCCCCTTCTGTTATCTGTCTGGTCTTACAACCAGATTCACATCTGAGAAAAGATTGCTTACACTAGGAAAAAGGGGTGGGGAGGGGAAACTTTGCTTGTGATTATCTCTTAAACCATAAAGGTTTGAGATATAAGACTTATATCGTTCTTCATATTTTTTTAATGCCTACAAAATAAAATAAAGATAAAACGAAGTATTACTATCCCTTTAAAGCAAAGACTATTACTGAAACCTGACCACACAGCAGCTCTACCTCACCAAGTGTATTTCACCCACCCAGACAAAGAGTTCCCTTCTGTCTTCACATTCTGCCGCTTATATAGCCCTGTCCTCTCACATAATTATCTCCTCCACAAGAGAATGTACTTATATGTCTATAAACACATTACTATGTTATAAAGCTTTCAGAGATCTCGGTTTTGTTTATTGAAAGCATATACCTTACACTGAATAATTGATATTGCATTACGGAAGTTGGGGAAAAAAAGAAATAGCAGTTATATTCTAAAGTCTCTTAAAGGGGAATGATACATATAGGAATATGTAGAAATTGATTAACAGAAAAACTTACTTAGGTGTCCTTCATACAGCAGTCTGGTATTTTTTTTTTTTTGCATTGTGTCAACAGTTAGCTATATTATATATAGTGAAATCTGTTGAAGTTTGTCTTTAGTTCACACATCCTCTCAAGAAAGAGCAGGCATCGGCACTTTTGCAGTAAGGTTCTATGTTATGATAATGTGTGTCTGTTGATGTGTGGCGAGCATATTACCTTGATGATATAGACACACATCAATAAACTCACTAAGAATTAGGGATGGAAGGGGAGGAAGGGAGAATTAACACATTAGAATATCATCCTGGCATAAAGGTATTGTAGGAGGGAAAGGAGAGAGGAGTAGAGAGTATGCAGAGAGAATCAGCACCAAGAACAGCAGGCCTCACTCAATATAGTGATGGAAAAAAAAGAATGACCTATTGAAAGCACTTCATGTAATCAAAGAAATGCTTTAGAACAAGATCATAGTTTTTGATTTGCATAGGCTAATTTATAAACACACATAAAGACGTTTAAACAAACAATAGTGTGAGTTTTATTGTTGCAAACCAATTTGATAAATTTATGAGTAGGATGGGAAAGTACTGAATACTGGTAAAGCAGGGTTCAAAACTCTAATGAGAGAGAGTACACTAGGAAACAAGGGAGAAATTGGGGAGGTATAGACTACATTAGTGTATTCATTGCTCTCACCAACCCAGCTCAAACTAAACTCCACCAATTACCATAGCTAAATATAGAGTTAGACCCGTCCATTTTTGGGATAATTGAGCATAGTACCAGCATGACCATCAGTTGGTGTACCATGCTAATGTTTAAACCCTATAGGAAAGAGTGTATAAAGGTTTTAATTTGCACTCAGATCCATGTATAATAGCCAGCCCACCATATTAAAAAATGAAAGCGTTACAATTAGTGTTCCAGTCATATGCCTATGAACAATCCTATATAATAATTCGTTAGGATGTTTGTCAGAAGCCGTCATGTACAGTAGAGACTGCCTGAACACACAGAATGCTGGGAGCACGGAATGCTGGGAGTTCTGTGCTGGGAGTTCTGTGCTGGGAGCATTCTGTGCTTTCGTGCAGTCTCTACAGTGCATGGCTGGGCCGGCGGCAGGACGCAGAGCAGGAGCGACCTCTTAGGGTTAACATCACCTGGACCTTGGCCTGTGAAGATGGGCTTTTACACTAGTATTAAAATAATGTGTAAAGATATAAAGTGTTCAACTGAGCACTTATGCCTTACCAAGGCATAGTGTACTTTTCTTTCTCTTAATTTGAATTTACAAAATCTAAGTGTGAGGACCATAACCTAGCAGTTATTTCTTTACTGGTCTTCCTCTGGTGGAGGTTGGGCTGGGTTGGAGGGCGCAATGAATACATTAAGTAGTCTATACCTCCCCAAATTCTCCCTTGTTTTCTTGAGTATGATGGGATGCATAGCCGGATTCCATCTATACACTGTCATTAACCACCTGGGGATCACTGGTGTGGACAATGCATTTGAGCTATGTGAGCAGATGCCACTTCTGCTGCTGGGCAAAGTCATATTCGCTCTCTCCCAGAATCACTGCTGGCCTTACGCAATGTGTCTATCAATGTGAGTAGATGTGACTTTGCCAAGCAGTTCATCTGGCATCCACTCATGTCATCTCAGCATTTGCATATACTGGCGATGTGAGCAGATGCTGAGTGCTCACATCTAGCTCAAACAATGTGGGATGCTCACACTTTGTTTCACACAGTGCGTCATGTTCAACAAGCCAGACCAGTGCAAGAAGAAATACCACACTAATTGTAGCCTTGTTGAGTAAATTGCTATTGTTCCTCACCTAGACAGACAGGGATGTGAAGACTGATGAGTGTGTTCCTCATAGCCCTGTATTAATTAACCTGCAGCAGGGTTCAGTCTGACAACTCTCGGCTTAATTCATAAGCTCTGCTTGCTTTGTGATTTTCAAAACTAATATTCCTGTTAACGCTTTGCAAGGCTGTGTACATTCCAAGGGTTAACTGATTTAAAGCCATTTGCAAAAAAAAACAATAGTGAAGCAATTCTGTGGCAAATGAGATGCACCACTGGGAACTATTCCTTATAGAATTAAAGGATACTTTTTAACCCGTTGAATGCTCGATAAATTATGTGATGTGTTGGAGAACTCCAGCACTGAAATGGTTAACAGTCTCATTTATCCTTAGTTTTGCATTGTTTACTGGCAGTCAGAGGGTTAGGTGGGGTTGTGTCCATGACTGTAGCTGCATAGACAGCTTCAGGGAGATCTCAACATAGCCATCCTCAGGTTGACGGTGTTGGGACTGTTAACACAGACAGCTAATGCAGCTATCAGTTCTTAGTGCATGTGGTAAAGTGCCACATTAACACACCCACATGAATGCATTAACCTGTATTTCCATATGCAAATGAGACATTGCCAAACAAAATTGCAAACATGTCAAAGGTACAGCCGATTCATGGTGATATCAGCGGATTGTGTAGGAATGGTGGCAGGTTCACAGGGATATGATGGCGAGGACACCTTAGTACATGCTGTCAATATTATATCGACATCACTTCGCCACCATATCACCATTCTGGCCCCTTATCACCTCTTACTGCATCTCTCCCCTCATGTCTTTACTAGATTATAAACTGAAAATGATCAGACATTGGTTCAAATGAGTTCCAATTAAAATCAAAGTATTTAAATTTACCTGATTGCTCTATGTAGAAATCATACCTAAATAGGTTATTCTTATAAACAAATTAAGAGCTCTTTTTAACTATAGCTATATATCCTTTTAAAGAGAAACCATACACATATAGATTTAAATGGATATTAATTTGTTTAAAAGAACAACTTACTCACGTAGGAAGGAATTCTTCATGCAGAAACCAATCATAAATGTTTATATATCATCCATTATTTCTATTTTTGTAACTTAATTTGCATGATATCTGCAGTTCAATCTACTTGACATTTAAATTCTGAATATAAATTTCACCAACTCACAATAGCCAATAGGTGTTATTTTGAAAGTTGAGTTATCCTATATAATAATTCGCTAGGATGTTTGTCATGATGCAGTCATGCGCAATAGAGACTGCCTGCATTTGGGCAGTCTCTACTGTTCATGATTGCATTGCGTGAGTGAGGCGATGCAAGACTGCCTCACGTGGAGCAGTGACGTAGCGGCCGCTTAACACTTTTAGTGCCAGAGGGGTACACAATGCATTGCATACCCCTCTGACACTCAAAGGGTTAACATTACCCAGACCTTGGCCAGTGTACACGGGCTTTTACACTAGTACTTTATATTGAGGCGATACCCCATAGCAAAAGTAAAAGCAATGCAAGGAAAGGATTACAGTGTGAAATGGGATTCTCCGGCAATAGGCTACAAGAGATTCGCAAGACAATAATATGGATACATGTTACAGGTATATGGAGTACACCCATGTAGGTGATGCTTTCTGTTAACCTTTTCAGTGCCAGAGAGGTATGGAACGCATTGCTTTGCAATTCATTGTGTACCCTTCTGGAACTCAAAGGGGTAAACAAATTAAGGGCCATATTCCAAAAGCCAAACTGGTAAAATTCTGTAGCAAATTAATTGTACCTTAGGGAAAAATGAAAATCCCAAATTCCCATTGAGGTAATTGACTCTTTTAACCCCCTGAATGCTAGAAAAGTTTCAAATATGTTGCTTTGCAAGGCATTGGTGACCTCACTAGCTTTCAAGGGGTTTAAAGGGATAGTAATGTTTCATAATAAAAGTAGCTCTAATTAATCATCATAGTATTTGGACTTTGGAGACTGTTATTTCAATACTGTCAGAGTTATAGTTCGAGTAATTCAATGACAAAGTATCCCCCTCCCGCCCCTTTTACTGATGTAACACTGCTCAGCCAGAGCAGAAGGGAGGTGCCCAGGTAGATTGCAGAGAGGGACAATCTTCAATTAAGATAAGGTAAAAACTTGTCAAGGGGGGCAGGGCTTTCATTGTTCTGATAGGAAGAAGATTGTCCCCTGCTGTTATCTGTCTGGTCTATGGACTGCATTCCACATCTGAGAAGACATGGCTTACGCTAGATAAAAGGGGCGGGAGGGGAAACTTTGCCTGTGAATATCTCTCAAACCATAAAGGTTTGAGAAATAAGACTTATATCGTTCTTCATGTTTTTTTAATGCCTACAAAATAAAATAAAGATAAAACAAAGTATTACTATACCTTCACTGGGAATTTGTAGTTGTCCTCTATGTTGCAGTTGGTTTGTTGCAGAATCGCACCCCTTTTTAGCTTATCGAATACAGCTCTAAGGCCATCTGTTACAGTAATTATGTCCCTTTTTTTTTTTTTTACATCCAATTTCTGGCTGCAATGAAATTTGATTTTAAGTTATAATAAGTATTTTGATACCATATATGAATACAATTTTAATAACAATTATAGGCACAATTGTAATATAAGTGGTATGGCACAAGTTAACAGCCAATGTAGATTTGTAAACCAGGTCTGATATGATAAGATTCATGCTACATAGTACAATAAACATCACTTTAAATGTACTGGAGACCTTTTGAGCTTCCAAAGGGTTAAACCAGAAACGTACCTAAATTAATGTATATGGTGACCTGCTTCTGTCCTCGGGTAGATAACTTAAATAACAAGCAGAATTTGTAAACTGCTATTCTTCAGTAGATCAAGAAATCCTTTGAATTACAATGACCTTTAGACTTCTTTGTCCTTGAGGAAACTGGTTGCACAAAAACACAGGTCCTCTGGCATCAGGCACATAGGCATCTACAGTCTAGTATTTATGTCACTGCAAAATCCCTTATATTTCCTTAATATTTATTGGTAAGTGGCATTAAAGCAACATGGGCCTTCTGTAAATAAGCAAAACATGAGCAAATCTGGAACATAATAACTGCACCTCGTGCGAGTGGGGGGTAAAATTCCTCAAATCCCCATTAATTTAAATAGGTATTTTATACCGTTGGATGTTAGTGTGGTCTTCAGTGCATCTCAATGTGTTGGAAACCACCCTAGCATTCAGGGGGCGAAAAGCCAGTTAAATCAAAGAGGGTTTTTATTCCTCTCCCCTCCACGGTGCAGATAGTTTACTCCAGAATTGCTTTTTATCTTTTTGCATGAGGTCCCATGTTGGTCATCGATATTATATGATTTAATAACAGAGTGCAATATAATTGCCAGATATTAACCCTTTAAGTGATTAGTGGTTTTACAGCTTATTGCTTTGCAATAGATTGCACATGCCCACTGTCCTCAGTGGGTTAAAAATCTTTGAAGTGAATGACCCTATGCTTAATGTTATTTTGTTTGTCAACTTTTTTACAATAGGATGGAGAAACAACTGAGCAGGTTTCGAGGATGGTTGCCTAAAAAGCCCATGAGACTGGACAAGGAGACAATCCCGGACCTTGAGGAGAATGATTGTTACACTGCACCCTTCAGTCAGCAGAGGATCCACCAGTAAGTTATACTCATATGATTCTTTTCAAGAGATAATGTCTTGTATTAAAGTATAAATAGGTCCTTGTCAAAAGCTTATGATGAAGAAGGACTGCACCCTGGGAATAACGTATTTTACCTAGGTAAGCATCCTTCACATAGCAGTCAAGTGCATATAGTTTATTTTTTTACATTTAATCTCTATTGTAGTGGAATGCTCATGGTTTCTGCTTGAAATCTGATAAAGACTAAAGTACCTTATGATCCATTTAGGACTATTTAAGTCTATTGCTTTGTTGTAGGGAGGTATAACTTGAAGGCAATAAAAATATGGATACACCTGACTGCTACATAAATGACATCTTCTTCTCTAACTTAATCTGTTACTCAAATCAGAAAATCAATATACACTTATTCCTAGGGTAAAATTCCCCTTTAATCAAACCCAACATCATAGTTTCAATTTTAAGCTACTGCTGGGCTAAGTAATGCATTGAAGACTTCTCCACGGCTTAATAACTTACACCAGTTTCCTCCTACTACTAAAAAAGAATACCTAAGCTTATAGTAGAATCACGTAATCCTAACCTTAAATTTACAGTAGCTTATAGAATATAATTTGCAGACGCCTAGCTTCTCAGTTCTGGGGTTTTGTACTTGATTTCACACAGTGAGGACTTTTTCCACGTAGCTTCTCACATTCATCAGACAGTACTGTGTACCACAGGGCATCAAGGAGAGGAAACTTGGAAGCGTTTTAATGTGTGTTATGTGACAGGTTTGCCCATTTTTGTGGGGGCCCATTCCAGCACCTCTCCATTTTATATTATTGTTAACAACTACCCTGCATAATTTCTTTGAACACCAAATAGAAAACAAAGGTAGCACCACTGGGGGATGACTTGACTTAGTAAAGTAGTGATGCTGTTGTTTTTTTCATTCCTACATTCTATTAGGTCAGACTCTGTTAAGGCAATAATGCAAAATGATTTAGACTGGTCAAGCATGGGATACCAAAAACACCTAGATTAGAGTATTCCTACAAACTGTAAATTTACCCTTTAAGTGCCAGCAGGTTTTCCAAAAATATCTCTATGGTACTAAATGAATTTATTAATATTTGTAATTTCTCTTTGCTGGTTTTCCTAGTGCCCAGACACAAACATGTTTCATGGGCTTCAGGAAGACACAGGGGGAATATGATACCATTGTGGTAATACAAGATTTCTCCGTCATCTATTAAAGCAGAGGTCCTCAACCTTTTCTAACCTATAAGCCACAAAAATGCAAAGCAATATTTGATGAACCACATTCAAAGTAAAAAAACAAAAGTAAAACTTGGAGAGCCACATTAGCTCTAAATGACATCATTTCAACTTCATCCTTTCTCTCCATACTCTCTCTCTCCCAGCACCTAATTCTTCCAGCAGCTAGCTCTTTCTGTATAGCAGCTAGCTCTTTCTGTATAGCAGCTAGCTCTCTCTATACAGCAGCTAGCTCTCTGTACAGCAGCTATCTTGTTCCTCTTTCTCTCTTATAGAAGACATTTCTCCTCTGTATATTTTATCCCATCATGTAGCTCTCCTAAACTGATAGAAATCTATCTCACTTACCCTAGTCATTCTACTCCTCCCTCATTCTCTCCAAAAATGTTTAATCTTAGAAGCAAGCAATGAATCATGTGAAAGCATTGTTAGCAACATGTAACTTGTGAGACACAAGTTGGTGAGCTAAGGCCAATATTTATAAAAGCAAACTGGAGTTATTCTGGAGTAAGCCAACTACACTATAGAGGACAAATAAAAATACCGACATTCCCATGCACTTGAATAAGCCCAATTTAATTTAACAGTTTTTAAGTATCCCCCCCCCCCCATAGTGCAGATGGTTTTCTCCAGAATAGTTCCAGTTTTCTTTTATAAATACAGGCCTATTTTCTTAAAACTGTGATTTCCTCACAAAATTGGTGGGCTTGTTAATGTCAAAAAGTGTGTAGGCTGAAGAACTTGGTAAACATTGTTTTCCGTGAATGTGGTGCCAGCTATGCATTTCCTTTTGAGCCAAGTTACCTTGTACAATCTCCTAATAAGTGATTAGTGTTAAGTGTGTCATAATTAAGTTACGCTATCAAGAAAAATAATAATCTCCATGAATGGAAAGGGGTCTAATGTAAAAAAAAATTGATAGAACCTTAAACTCCTAATGGCTCTAACTAGCTTAATAACAAATATATCCCCTCTAGACCAGAGTTACTCAACCGCTGTCCTCAAACCAGCAGTGCAGGTTTTCTGGATTTCCTTGCTCAATGATAGGAATAAATTATTGATTGTGATTAGTGAAGGGGGTGGTCTCAGCAAGGTCTAAATTATATATTAACGCTACTCTGGAGCAAATGTGGTTACAGACTGTACCACAATAATGTGTATTTATGTATGTGTGTGTGTGTGTGTGTGTGCATGTGGTCCTATACCTGAAACAGGCAAACAAGGCTGGGGAGACATGCTTGAGAACGGTGACCTCTAATTTACTCTTGCTGCAGCTAGCGTTGTAAAGTGATGCTAACTGCATAGACAGAAATCTACCCCAAGTTGAGCAGAGGAAACTAGCAGGCCAAGCAAGAAGAATAGAGAACAGAATTTACTCTAAAAGGAGGAGGTAATGGCGATCTGCCTTAATAGGAGACATTTGGATGACTGCTTTGACAATCAGGCTCAGTATGAACCGGCGGATGGTTGCATGACAAAATTGATCTAGGTGGATCTGGTTCAGGAGTGGTGAGACATGCAGAGGTCAATGCAGGCAGATCAGGTTCAGGAGACGTGAGACAAGCCGGATAAAACATTTAAATCGCAGAGCAGAAACAAACTATTCTGATCTTAATAATCAGGTGACGAGTACACACAGAAGGTTATATAAAGTGGAGGAGACTAATAGCCGCATGAAGACTGCAGGAGAGAGTCCAAAGAGCGAAATGAAAAAACAGCCACTGCTTAACAGAGGAAGAATATTTGTTTGTGTATGTGTGTCTCTGTGTGTTTCAGCCATATGAGTACCACTAGATTTGATGGAGAGAACATCTTATGTTCTGATTCTAATCTTTTCATTATCAGGGATCGTGGTACGTTTTTCCACTATTCCTGCTTTTCTAACCAGATCAGAGAAGGCCTTTTCTTTCTAGAGATATCTAAAGGAGGAAGCCATGAAGAGTCATATAAAAATGTAAAACTATAAATGAAATTAAGAAAAAAAGTATAGGCAATTTGACTTTGTATATTATGAGCTTGCAGAATATGCAAAGTAGAAATAAGGTAAAAATTATCTCTTTAAAGGGATAGTAATACTTAAAATGTAAAAAAAATATGTTGTAGGGGTTATACCCTGAGTAAAACACAGGTACTCGCACTGCTGAAAGGTGTTTTATTCAAAAGTTATTACAGCTCAAAGTTTAATTGTTTAGGTGCAATATCACAGTGGCCTGAAATTGTACAGTGGCACTGTTGCTACACCATCCTATGGAGATTTATGGTCCCGGGACCAGAGCTGTCCACCACTGTACAATTTCAGGCCACTGTGATATTGCACCTAAAAAATTCAACTTTGAAAATTAATAACTTTTGAATTAAACACCTTTCAGCAGTGGGAGTACTCTTGTTTTACTCAGGGGGATAAACCCTACAACATATTTTTTTTTACATTTTAAGTATTACTATACCTTTAAAGGTACAAAAAAGCAAGGCCCCGTGTTCTGGAGACAAACACAGCAACAGAGATGAGACAAGGACATTCTGAGGAAAAAATAATGTATAATGTATAGCATGTTTTTGAGGGTAATGCTCTTTCAGGTGGTATTTATTCACATTTTTTGTTCCCTTGTGCAAACTTCTTCTTCTTCTCCAAATAAAACAAAAAACTGAGACGTCCATTTGGCATTTAGTGGGGCTTGTCAATTAGGTGTTTTTGAATCTTACCAGGCATAAAGATAGCAATGTCAGTGTCTGGGATATCCTTCACACATGGATTGTGTGTGTCTGTGTGGGTTAGTCTAAACTGATCTGCATATGGACATCTCTGTAATGGCACAAGAGGGGAAAAATGATTAAGCATCACCTGAAGGGGTATGGTACTCAAGAACAAACAGTGGGCATATATGTGCTGTATTCAGAAGTGCAATTTCTATAATATATATATATATATACACACGTTACTTTTGTATACTTTTGATACATCTGAGATTCTCGCCTGCACTTGTTATGTTGAGCGTGTACCCTTTGCATAGAGAGCATGAATGCATTCGTTTCTTCTACTTGGTTAAAATGTCTGATATCATGTACAATGCCTCAAGCTTTCTTCTTTAATACCAAGCACTATTTAATTGACTTCCAATATGCAGAACAGTATGTTTATGTTAAAATTGTTAGTAAAATAGTCAGCCTTCTTTTCTGTTTATTTTATCACAATAAAAGCAATCTGTATGGAATAATAATGAGGCAACATTAAAAAGTCATTGCAAATTCTAGATTCAGCATAATAGATTCAAAGTTGTGAAGTCGAAATAAATGCAATAATAATACATGTACAATATGTATAGAGAAGATTAATGATAATAAGAGGTCTTACCCTCCTGCTGTATTTTTACTCTGGTTCTTGTCATATTTTCATGTTTCATGGTGGCGTCTTCACCAGGCTTCTATATTTATTTGTTGGGTGAAGACTCTATCTTGAAGTATCAAATTATGGGGAAAAACTGGAGTAAAGATACAGGTGAAGGCTGATACATGTAATTATGACTAACCTTTTGTACATATGGGGGGTAGGGTTATGCAGTATGGCATGATAAAGAAGTGATAAAGTGGAGATGACTTCTCCGGTGATATCACTTCTCCAGTTCCTTTGTTATTCTATAGAGCCTTTGCACTAAGAATGATCTACCTTTGGAGATTTTAGTGCATAGGCTCCATAGAATAACATAGGAACTGGAGAAGTTATATCACTGAAGAAGTCGTCTCCGCTTTATCACCTCTTTATCATGCCTTAGTGCATCTCCTCCCTAGTCTGTGGTCATTGTCTATGTTTATGGTTGAATATACCTAGTAATGACATTGAGGGCTATTAAGTCTATCAACCCAATCTATCCAGCAATGAGCAAGACATAGGTGGTTATGCACTAAGGCCTGATAAAAAAAGGTGATATTGTGGAGATTCTCTAGTGATATCACTTCTCCAGTTTTTATGTTATTCTATTAAGCCTATGCACTAAGATCCCTAAAGTTGGAGAAATCTTAGTGCATAGTCTCCATAGAATAATATAGGAAACTGGAGAAGTGATATCAGTGGAGAAGTCATCTCCACATTATCACCTCTTTATCACACCTTAGTGCATCTCCTCCATGGTGTAAAAATATTTATGCTCCGATATGACTTATCGATATATAATCCATTATTTATACACTATAATAACATCATTTTCTAGGATTTATATGGATATGGATACAAATATACTTTGTTGTTATTAGTGGACAATTATTTCTGTAACACTGATTTTGTTATTCTTTCAGCACAATTCATAATTTGGATATCAATCTAGCCCATTCACTATCACCGTTATTATCTGGGCACTGGTCAGTTATTGTTTAGAAAATATTTTATTTAAAAATCAATCCACCACTTCATCATTCATCTGTTTGTAGACAGTCTATATTGTTTCATTCAATATTACTACCATATGGATTACAATTATTATTTTGCATAACGTCATGAATTTTGTATTTGTCACCATTTCATTTTAAGTAAGAACATATATTTATTAGTCCTTATTTGTCTCTTTTAAGAGGGATGTTAAATAAATGAATTATTTATTTGCTATCTATGGGATTATGTTTTATGTTTTGTATTTCACTTGAGTTTGTATGTACAATTTGCTAAGCTATTTGTTAGAGCAGATATTCAATATACGATTATGTTAATATCTGCGTATGTGTAAGCATAAGTGCATGTGATTTTCCCTTCACCATTTTTATAGCATAGCACCTATTCAGGTATAGGCAGGGTGATTGCTAGTTTTACATTCTTCACATGCACAAACGATTTTAACAGTACAGATTTTTTTGTTTTTGGTCTATTTATTGATATGTGTAGTGTTATACTTTATGTTTTTAATAAATTTTACAGTCCTGACATATTGGGGTAGATTCACTAAGCGGTGATAAAGTGGAAATAACTTCTCCAGTGATATCACTTCTCCAATTCCTATGTTATTCTATGGAGCCTATGAACTAAGATTTCTCCAGCACTGGGGATAATAGTGCATAGGCTGTATAGAGTAACATAGAAACTGGAGAAGTGATATCACTGGAGAAGTCATCTCCACTTTTTCACCTATATCACCTTTAGTGAATCTCCCCCATTGTGTTCAATCATTCAGCAGACATTGTATTTTGAAATGTATAGCATTAAGAAAGATTGGTGGTTTGAACATATAGTATACATGTTATATGTTCATCTTTTTTGCTAGGGAGATTTATTCCACTTAGTGGCCGGATTTTCTTCTTCTTATACAATACAAAACGTAACTGATTTATTTATATTCATACATAGAAGTATGCATCTCTCTTTCTCTCTCTCTCTCTCTCCTTGATAAAGGCCACGTAATATAGCCGAAACGTCGATCATAATAAACATTGTGTAACTTTTTTGCTTCAAGTTCCTGAGAGTACCGTCTATTACTTTGATCTTTGGATTTAATCATTTGTTGGAACGCACCCAGGCATCGTGACTACTAACAGTGAGTGCCACTGATTTGGATTTGATATATATATAATATATATATATATATATATATATATATATATATATTGTTTGGCCCATCTTTACTCTGTCAAACCTTTTGTTTGCTGACGAATCCATGCACACGTTTTTCCGTCTTTTTTTGTTATGCTTAGAATTCGATATTCCATTCTTCTCTGGGTAATCTTAGGTTTTGATATGGCCTTTGCTTTGTGTCCATATTTCACAGCCATATAAAGCTACCATCATGGCAACTGTTTCTTTTGATATTGTAGTTGGTTTTTCTTGCTTCACAGTTGGTGCAAGGGCATGGGCAGTGTCTTCGATGGTCTTAATAACTTTTTGGTTGAAAGGTCTATGTCTGGAAGGTGTTGCAGCACACTGAAGTGATACTATCTAAACATTTTTATGATTTTTCAATACCTGGCTCGATCTTCACGTTTGTTGACTTGATCATTTTCTTTCTTGCAGTCAATTTTGATTTTTGCTCTCACTCGATGGTCACTTCCAATATTAAAATGATTTAAGACTGAGCAGTCAGTGAATATCGTTTTACTATTTGCAAGAATTAAGTCAATTTCTGTTGTATTACCATTAGGGCTTTTCCATGTCCATTTTCCTGTAGTATGAATTCATGATGTACAAATTTTGTTCTTCTGCAAATTCAGTCATTTAGTTGCCTCTGTCGTCTTTTTCCAATTCCATGTGGTCGAAAAGATTTTCCACCACTTGGATTTTACCAATTCTCGCATTGAAATTTCTCATTATAAGTTTGTAGTCGTAATTGTCCTGTTTCTAGAGGCATAATAAATCATCATAAAATTGTTCAACTTCATCATCAATGTGGCTTCTTGTATGGGGCGTAAAACTGAATGATTTGAAGACCATAGTGATTATTTCAGAAATACTTTCTACTTTTACGACTAAGTTTGTCAGTCTTTTGTTAATCAAGAATCCAATTCTTCCACATCGTCATTCGTAGGTTCCTAGTATAGCCAATGTCAGTATTCTAATTTGGTTAAATCTTTGTCTTTTTTGTGAATTGGAGCATCTAAGTTATAAAGAGAGACTATCCAAAATGAGTTTGTTTACATTAGAGAAGAGACTTCTAAGGGATGATATGCTTACTATTTACAAATGTGCAAGGTCAATACAAATAATTCTCCAATGAACTATTTACTCAAAGAGCTGAGCAAAGAACAAGAGGTTATCCATTAAGTCTAGAGGAAAGGTGCTTTTGACTAAAAAAAAGGCAAGGATTTTTTACAGTAATGACAGTTAAGTTATGGAATTCTCTGCCTCTGGATGCTGTGCTTGCAGATACTGCAACTGCTTTCAAAAAAGTAATGTATACTTATCTAGCACAGAACAATATTCAGATTTATGACAGTTGTCTTCAAAGCAGATAGGATGTTGATACAGGGAAATATCTAACTGCCGCCTGGAGTCAGGAAGGAATTGTTTCACTCACTTTGGGCTTAATTGGAAATGGCTTCAATTTTATTTATTTATTTATTTTTTTTGCCTTGCTCTGCATAAACAGGTGTGATTTGGCATTTTCTGGTCTTGATGGATACATGTCTTTTTTCAGTCTCATCAACTATGTTACTATGAGTCTCACATAACCAGTAATGTTCCAATTAATGTTATTCAGTTCTTGTACTAGTTCTTCTAAGCGGGAAACCGTACTCATAGATCAAATGTTAAGAGATGCAATGTCTAACAACCAAAAGCAGCCTGATAGAACCCGGTAATTCTTAGCACCCTCTGCCATTGAGTTGGTCTTCCCACTGCTGTAGGAGGTAGCTCTCAAGCTTCAAGCCTCAGGGGAATGAGGGCCATTTTTTGTTGTGAAGCCATATTGAGGGAATGGTTGCTGGGTGGCAGATTTTGGATATATTTAGTCTGGTATCTTGGTTTTGATCTGTTCACCTTGGGTGAAGCTGCCAGAAATATATGCTACCTATGGCTCTTGGCTTCATTGACACACGCAAACACTCCTGCCATTAACCCATTGAAGTGATTATATATATATATATATATATATATATATATATATATATATATATATAATGTATGTGAAAGGAATTGCCTAGTAAAAAGCACTCCAAAATCTTATGTCTGGCACCAAAAAACCCAGAACTGTAAATCAAATAATGTTACAAGGGAAACAAATAAACAGTTATACCAATTAATGAATAGATATTGTTAGATGAGAAAAATAGACTGAGATATTTATAGAATAAAAACCATTACTGACAGTTTATGATGGTAATGGGGGTGTTGAATCCGTGTATTTAATAAAGTTCAATGTGACGATATCCTCGAATGTGAGTGCAGCAGGATGAGCTGATCTAGTGGCCTTGTCCACTCTCTGCAGCAACTTTGTCCAGGATAACCTCAAAAAATAGCGCAAAACACAAAGGAGAAATAGCTAAGTGTAATATGTTTTATTAAATGAAAAAAGAAAAGATAAAATATTTCACTTACAATAGCCCTACTTGGGCTTTAAGCGTATAACAGGTTCCTTATCCCTTTAGCCAAACGACCTGTGTCCACCCGTTCTTCTGCTCTCCGAATATACTGTCCTTGTGAGATGTATTGTACAGATGTTCCACTCTCTGATTATAACTGGATGGTGTAGTCCATTGTTCGATATTAATGGATCGTTTATGCACAACTATTGTCACCCAAAGGCAAGGAATGCAATTGGTATTATTTTTGTGCTGATAATAATAGGAGAGACTGGTTAGGTATTATTACCTCGTGGTATGGCCGAACCAGAACACCAGGCACTAATGTCAAAGGTGTATATGGGGCAGGGTGGGGGAAACTCACAGGGGGCGTGGAAGGGACCTGCACTAAAAGGTAAGTGTCAATGGGAAAACCCAAACGTTTTCATGGGTAGACTACCTGCTTCCTCAGGGAGTAGATAAGAAATTATAGCTTGTTGCTGTAAGCCATCATTTATAGGCAATCTTCAAAACAAGTCTAGCAATTAAAATCTTAACGAGTCCATGAAGTAATTAATTAATTCGACCTGTGCCTAAAACATGTTGCTGATAAAATCGATTCTCAATTGGATGTTGGTTTTTAAACCACAAACTAGAGTTAAAAATACAGTTATAAATAAGACTAGAAATATGCATATGAAATATATGTACACATTACAAAACATAAAAGTGTTATATGTCTGCAAATAGAAAGATAAAATGTGACAATGTCAGTATTTCCAAGATAAAATAATCTGTATATACATATATAATCTACATGCACATATCTATTCAAATAAAACTATAATTCCACCGTTCAATAAAACCAGGGTATGTAAATACCTTAATCAGTTGGTATATAGATACAAATGCTGTTTGATGTGAATGAAAAATAATTATTATTGGAAATGCACTTGCCAGGCACTCTACCACATACTTTCTAATTTGCATGTTGCTGCAAAGAATTCTGGGAATGCTATAAAAACTAGATATTATTTGTAAAAAGCAGGCTATGATTTTGATCTGTTCCAAACATGTAAATATAACGTAAGCGAAAGTATAGTATAAATATGATCTGTAAAAAAGGTTATTGATTTCTTTTTCTTCTGCTGGCTTTCCTAAAAGGTTTGGTACCATTTTACGAGTGTTATGCCCCAGTTTTTTGACAATATATTACTTTCCAAATTAATGTGTGTGCTATTTGATAAGGTATAAAGCACACAGGGAGAAGGACAGGAGAGAGATGTACAGACCAACAGAAGGGGAAAAAGAGGTTTGTGAAGTTGGCATGCAAACTATATTCTACTTAATATATCAGCACTGTGCAGCAAGAGCCACGCTACAAGACCAGCAGGGCAATACACACTTACATGAGACTCGCAGAATATTATAAGACCAGCAGAGCAATACAACATTACATGAGAACAGCAGTAGCGCGCACAATTACATGAGACAAACAGGGAAGTACATTGTCCATTACTATAATGTTGTATTGCTGTGCTTGTGTCATTTCCTGTTGCATCATAGACCTGCTATGGCTTGGCTGAAAATGAGCTCTGGATTGTTACTGATACGAGTGCCGATATTATTGAATAATTTGAGAGGAAAGTTTTCCCTAGTCATGTAAAGGGAACAAGCATTCATAAAAGTGCTTCTAAAGCTTCTTATTATCTTACTGTCGTCAGGGTTTTTGCTTCCACATTTCAAGTTTCAGGGTATACAGGTTGGTGTCACTCTTTTGGGCCGTACATTCAAAGAAAAAATGGTGGAATTCTGGGGCAAACCAACTGCACCATAAGGGAGAAATTAATGTTTCTAAAGTTCCCATTGAAATTGTAAGCACTTGAATTCTAGAGAAGTTTACAGTGCATTGCTTCACAATGTGCTCAAGACCACTCTGGGTTAAAATCGCCATTTAAATCAATGGGAATCTTTAGTTCAGTGCTTCTCAACTTTAGTCCTCAGGGCACACCAACAGTGCAGGTTTTCAGGTTGTTCCTGCTTAAGCACAGGTGAATAATTAGTGGCTCAGCCATTGTGATTGATTCACCAGTGATTAATTAGGGATATCTTGAAAACATGACCTGTTGGTGTGCCCCGAGGACTGGAGCTGAGAATCACTTCTTTAGTTCTTTCCATACCTGGGATCTCTCTGGATCTGCTCCAAAGATTCTGTTTTTTGCAGTTAGTTACCAGGTCTCCAGAGACAGAGACTGATTCTCCGGTGGTGATTAGTTTCTTATGAAACTCTACCCACTTCTCCTTCCCACCCTGTTCTTTCCACTGCCCACCCACTTAATAACACAGGCAGTTAAGCCCTGCCCCCACCCAAGATTACACCCTGCCCCTTTGTGATACTAATCAAGTAATTAATATCCCCCAGTTCCCAGGTATGGTTATTCCCTATAGTGCTGTTTGTTTACCCCTGAATTCCTCAGCTTTTCCTTTGAATATACTGCCCTTCTAGTGCTGATTAGAATTTCTTATTTAAATGAAGTGGTTAAGGAAACACTTCTTAAAGGGATAGTAATGTTTCATAATAAAAGCAGCTCTAATTAATCATCATAGTATTTGGACTTTGGAGAGTGTTATTTCAATTCTGTCAGAGTTGTAGTACAAGAGTAATTCAATGACAAAGTATCCCCCTCCCGCCCCTTTTACTGATGTAACACTGTTCAGCCAGAGCAGAAGGGAGGTGCCCAGGTAGACTGCAGAGAGGGACAATCTTAAGATAAGGGAAAAACCTGAAAAGCTTGTCAAGGGGGGCAGGGCTTTCATTGTTCTCATAGGAAGAAGAGTGTCCCCTTCTGTTATCTGTCTGGTCTATAGACTGGGTTCCACATCTGAGAAGAGATGGCTTACACTAGGTAAAAGGGGCGGGAGGGGAAACTTTGCTTGTGAATATCTCTTAAACCATAAAGGTTTGAGAGATAAGACTTATATTGTTCTTCATGTTTTTTTAATGTCTACAAAATAAAATAAAGTTAAAACGAAGTATGGCTATCCCTTTAAAGGGATAGTAAATATACAGACATGCATTTTTACTTTGTAACTCTTTATTGCCCCTTTTAGAAACCATTTCTTAAAAATAAGAAGAGTTTAGCACTCTGAACTCCCTCCATATCTGACTCATACTTTACCTGTCTCTGTGTATCTCACTGTACATCTTCCTTATGATAAATTCCTCATTGAAATTAACTGAAAAGAGGAATTGATCCTTCACAGAAAAACGGGGAGTGTTATGAACACATTTTTTTTGCCAATTTCCCATTTCCTTCTATTAATGAACATTTTATTCATAAAACCATAGTCATTTTATGGCTTCTCACTTCTGTCTTTGCTAGACATGAAATCAGTGATAGTCTGTTTGGATGTTTTTGCTAGTTTTAAAGGGATAGTAATGTTTCAAAATAAAAGAAGCTCCAATTAATCTTCATAGTATTTGGGCCGTGGAAAGTGTTATTTCAATACTGTCAGAGTTGTAGTTCAAGAGAATTGAATGATAAAGTATCCCCTCCCGCCCCTTTAACCTAGTGTAAGCCACCTCTCCTCAGATGTGGAATCTGGTTATAAGACCAGACAGCTCACAGCAAGAGACAATCTTCTTACTGTGAGAACAATGAAATCCCTGCCCCCCTTTACAGGTTTTTCCCTTATGCCAACTGAAGATTGTCCCTCTCTGCAAACCACTTGGACACCAAGCTGCAGCTCTGAGGTGAGCAGTGTTACATCAGTAAAAGGGGCTGGAGGTGGATACTTTATCATTCAATTACTCTTGAACTACAGCTCTGACAGTACTGAAATGACACTCTCCATGGCCCAAATACTATGAAGAGTAATTGGAGCTGCTTTTATTTTGAAACATTACTATCCCTTTAAATCCATCCCTTTATCAGAAAGCAAAAGAGTAGCAATTTTGCATAGATCAACCGCAACAACAGAAATTCTTGGAAGTCCCCATTAAAGCAATGAATTGGTGACCTCTTTGCCAATCAATGGGACATTTTACTTGTCCTCTGTGGTGCACTTGATATGTTCCAGGATCTGTTAACCCTTTGAAGACCAGAGGGCTGTGCAATACATTTCAAAGCAATGCAGTACACACCCTTCTGGTCCATAAGGGTTTAAACAAATTAAAAAAAAAAAAAAACACTTATCTCTATAAGTTTAGTACCATTTAGACTAGTGATGACAGTCCAGGGGCTTTTGGGATTTCAGGTGCTAGGCAGGACAGTATGATATGTGGCTCAGAGCTACACTTTCTCTCTCATCCTGCCTACTGCCTCTCCATTTCACTTGTAGCTTGGATCTCAAAGGATTTGTGCTGCTGATCTCTGTAGAATGATTTATAGCCGTTGTTCTGTAACATGTCCCCAGGTTCCACTACCTAACCAGTCTGTGCAGTCATGTTTCCATACTTTGACAGAGCATGAGATGATGCATGTTCTGTTTTCTGCAGCTTCTCTTTTTTTCCTCAGTCTATTTTTCCTCAAGGCAAAACTAGCATGCAGTTTGTAATTTTTGGGGCACCCCTAACACCTAATAGGTCATTTTTAAAGGCATAGTAATGTCTATATTAAAGTTTAGCTCCGAGTCTTTTATATGGGTTTTATAACATGCAGCTCAATGCTTAATTACTTGCATGTTTGTAGTTCAAAAGATATTCAAGTTGAAAGGATCCCCCTCACACTCCTTCTGGCCATGCCACGCTGCCTCTCTGTCTGGTCGAGATGAAGAGAGGCAAGGTACAATCTTCAGTAAGCAAAAGCAAAATCCTGTCCTCCTTCATCAAGGGGGGCAGGGTTTTCCTTATACTTCCTGACTGAAGATTGTCCCTCTCTGCATCCGTCTGGTCCCATGACCAGGTTACAGCTCTAAGGGGAGGCGGCCAGAAGGGGCGGGAGGGGGGATCATTTCAGCTTGAATAGCTTTTGAACTACAAACATGTAAGTAATTAAACATGTTATAAAAACAATATAGAAGACTCGGAGCTAAACTTTAATATAGACATTTCTGTCCCTTTAAGGGAGTGTTGAAGGGTACATTTACATAAATATAAAGTTATATATTGGTCCCACAATCAGCATGACAGTAAAGAGCATATGGGACATAGCAAATTCCATAAATATACAGTTGAAGCTCAACATTTACACATTGGTCAGAGTCTTCATAGAGAAAATTCAGTATCCAAAGCTAGTGTCTAAGGTGCACCAATGTACCATAGTATGATGGGTAGGAACCACTGCTTTGTACTGATCACTTACTGGTAAGGAGGCTGTACTCTGCATAGTAAGACAGGAAGTGAGGGGTGCAGAGGATTGTTTTATTCAGCTGGTTTTAACCGTTTAAGGACCAGTGCGATATGCAACCATTGATTTGGGGTTAACCCCTTTCCGATAATGGACGTACATGTACGTCCCGGGAGTCCGGTCCCCACGTGGCTGCATGCCGTTCGGTGACAACGGATTACTTTTGAAAAAAAAAAAAATTCCTAGCCATGCGCTAAGTGACGCCCGCGTGTGCGCGAGGCCGGTCACTAAGGTGTTAAACAATACAAAAAGTAGTATTATATTAGGGACGCTATCACCTAAAAACAACTTTGGCGATTTTGAAAACACTTTCAAAATCACCCGTGTTTTATTTAGATATCCTGTTTTGCAGTTATTTAGCTATATAGATTATGCTGATTAACCCTTTGAGTGCCAGAAAGGTCTCTGGCACTCACAGGGTTAAGGCATGTTTTGCAGGCCTTGATGTTCTATGCCTACATTTCCCACTTCCCTAGCACCCAGTTCAGGGGGAAATGAAGGGCGGCTGAGACAAGAAGTACCTGCACAACTCAAAAACTAGTTTTCTATATAAAAATAGTTAATACAAAGTATAGGTAGTTATCAAAGCTCTTTCAAAATCACCAAAGTTGTTTTTAAGTGATAGTATCCCTTTATTTTCCATGTAAATGGTACAATTAACATTCTTAAGATAGTAAAATGTCTGCTTCTAGCTACATACCATAGACGGGTACAGATGTGGAAATACCAGATTGCTTTATGAAGGATGCCTACTGTACCTATGTAGACCCATATGTTAAATAAGTGTTAACTCGTTTCAAGGGTAGTATTCATTTTTAAAGTAACACTAATGCTGAAATACAGATTTCTCATATCTAAAAGACGATGTTGTAAAACTCACTGATAAAGTTTTATAAAGACAAAGGTTCATATATATGCTATTATATTTGTTGCTTCCCTGTAGGCTAGGGGAAATATTTTCCTTTACACTCTTCATTTCCTGTTTAGGAGTCTGTATACTTCTGTGTAAAGGGGGGGTGAAATAATGTGCTCCCACAGAAAGCAATAAACAGCAAGCCCAATGCATAGAAAAAGAGTAGAAATTCCAGGGGAAACCATCGGCACTATAAGGGGACAAAGGAAATCCCCTTTAATTTAAATGGTGTTTTCAGCCACTGGAGAATTCTCCAAATCATTGCTTAACAATGCATTAGAGACATCTCGCATTCAAGGCATTAAATGCCCAATTTCAACCAAGGTAGTTTTGGAAATGTTTATTTCTTTCCCATGATGCAGTAGGTTTGCTACAGAATAACACATTTCTTGTGCAGTGGCGTAACAGTAGGGGTCGCACCTGCAACCGGGCCCGTCACTCTCAGGGGCTCGGCCGCCCCCTGCGACCCCTTCGCCACCCGGCTGCAGCACAGCTGACGTCCAGACGGCCAGCGCTCAAGTAATGCAGAGCGCTGGGAGATGACATAATCTCCCAGCGCTCTGCATTACTAAGGACCGCGCGGGAGCATGTCACACACAACGCTAGACCACCAGGAGGTAGGAGGACGGGGGTCAGTAGGGGCAATGTGGCGATGGGGGCATTGTGGAGATTGGGGGGAAATGTGGAGCATGAGGGGCATTGTGATGGGGCATTGTGGAGATTGGGGGGAAATGTGGAGCATGAGGGGCATTGTGATGGGGGCATTGTGGCGATTGGGGGGAAATGTGGAGAATGAGGGGCATTGTGATGGGGGCATTGTGGAAGGGGCAATGTGGAGGTGGCCAATGTGGTCAGAGGGGGGCCCGTGGCAATTCTTGCACCAGGGCCCTGTGGATTCTAGTTACGCCTCTGTTCTTGTGTATATAAGGCCCAGTATGTAGAATATAATATATCAAAGATCTAACAATTTTAGCAGGAAAGAACATTTTTTCATATATATTGTTTCAGTCATAAACACTTTATTTCAGTTACGCATCATTCTTGCGCTGTTGATTAAATCATCTTCTCACTGACAGGGTCACCGTGAGAAGATTGTGAGTTCTATTTATTTAAATTCCTGAATGTAATGATGTCATATTTTGTACCATAGACTGAAGTTTCACAGGCATTTTACACATCCACTCTTGTATAAAAGGTGGCTTATCACACAGTTATTATGGTTGCCAGTGTGCGTGAACAGTGCATGTGGATGTGAGACATAGATTGTGCGATAGTGGATGTGTGAGACTGTGTGTGAGTATGATACTGTGTTGGCTGCAGAGAATGTGTGTGTATGTGTCTGTGTCTCATGCACTGGTACAAACCAATTTCAACATAGGGGACACATTCCTCTAGCATTCAAGGGGTTTAGAGACCTATTTAAATCAGTAGTAATTTGGGAAAAAAATGTTTGTCCCTTTTTGGTGCAGCTGATTTGTTCCAGTATTACTTAACCTTTTCTGAGTACAGCTTTTGTGTGTGTGTGTGTGTGTGTGTGTGTGTGTGTGTGTGTGTGTGTGTGTGTGTGTGTGTGTGTTTTCATGTTTGTTACAATATACTTTTTGATTTTATAGATATGTGTAACTGAACATTTATCTATACTTTTTATTATATTCTAATATTTGCACATTTGTTTTACACTTTTATATGCCTGACACTGAGATCCTTGGGTTTGTGTTTCCAAAGAACTTTCTGAAGCAGTAATAAGCACTCTCTATGTTGTATTGGCTGATTTTTCTACATTGTTTCACTATCTTTTTTACATTGTTGGATTCTCTGTATCCACAGCTCCAGACAGAAAGCTTCCTGAAAACAAACTCATAGATTTTCCTGTCAGGGGCATAAAAGTATAAAAGGAGTATGACTATCACTTTAATATTTGCTTTTCTTTATTGGTCAGTTGATTTTGCAAAAAAAAAAGAAAAAAAATGTGTTGCAAAAAATATATTATAGGTCGTACATGTGACAGTTTGTTTTCTGTTTTGTAGTTTTATAATAAACAATAAAGACACATTTTTCAACAATGCCACAAGGAGCCGAATTGTACATCATATCCTACAAAGAGTCAAATATGAAGAGGGAAAAAATAAAATTGGTAAGTGTTGTTCCTGAACAGTAAGTAACATGTGCTTGATGTCCCATGTAACTGTTTTTGCTGAGTGCTCTGACATGTGCTGTACACCCTTCTGGCACTCAAATGATTAATGTGAACCTGTTACTTACCCAGCTTTTAGTCTCATTAAATATATCTGTTTAAATTGCCTATAATTTGTGGCTTCTGTTTCCCTAAAAGGTTAATGGTTTTAGATATATTTGGTTTAGGAGTTGAGTAAACTACTCTCAGGAGAGCCATTTTCTATTAATTGTTAGGCCGCAGTGTTTCCCATGTATCAGTGCAGCAGGTATTTTTCATGTGTCCTCTTTTAACCCCTTAAAGACCCATGATGTTCCTGGTATGCCATGGATTGACGACCCATAAGGACCCATGACTTTCCAGGACTGTCATGGATTTCAGGGCTCTCCTCATGGCTGCAAACTGTTCGTGGAGCGCTGAATCAGGATCAGTGTCGGCCTCGTGCGTGGTTGGTCCTTAAGGGGTTAAAGGGATTATCTGGCATCTCTAGGTATAATCAGTTACTCGTGTTCAGAAAATCATGTCTCTTCACCTTCTTAGGGTAAGTTCACATTGGTGAATGTAAATATATAGACATAATACTGTTACTGTATTGAGATTAGCAGTCAATGCTCTTCTATTTAGGTTGCTAATTTATCTCAGTCCATTTAAAGACAATACAGAACAATCACATCTTAGACACCCTTTCAAGATTGCTATGGTAATGGGAGACCTGGAAAAAAGCAGCAATGAGAGAACCCACAGAGTATATGCAAGAATAGATTTTAAGCCTCAGAGTATTTTCCCAAAGGCTAGCATGGATTACAGGGTAATAAGTGTGTATGCGCCACATCTTGTTGTGGGATTAGTGTTCCTTTACAGACACATTTCTATTTTTTATAAATTCTACATAAATACCTACTCTCATCAGAGTTCATATATGGCCATGCTATTCATATAATTATTGATCTCTAAACTGACCATGCATTTTGAATTTGTATGAGCCTATTTTAATAAAATAACTTTTTCTTCAGACTGATCTCAGTCTCGATAGAAATGTAATTTATGTAGGTTTTGCAGTATAATGATATCTGCTTATGTTTATTCTATAAGCTGAATCAACCAGTGTTAACAATACAATAAATTCTAGAGAATAAATAGCAATTACCTCTTTAAGACCAGAAACGTGTGACATGCATTGTAGAGCAATGCATTGCACTTTTCATTTATTAGTGTATGGTGACCAGACCTCACCCTTAACTGGGGACATATAAAATGCATTCTGCAGGGATGCCTTGATTCCAGTGCATCCCTGAAATATGCATATTTCGTATGTGTGCCCACTTAAAGGGGTGGTCTGGTCAGCATACCTAAGAGGGTTAATGCAACTATGTTGCATTACTACAATGCAATAACATGATGATAGTACTAGTGGTCCTTATGGTAAGATTACTAGTCTTCATCTTTAACTGTGGATATAGAGAAAACATGCATATGTCACTACTGTGAAGCATGACTACATTACTCTAGAGTGAATGGTAATCCTGTCATGGCTCCCTTGCTCTCAGTGCCTAGGGAATCCAGCTGCATCCTGGGGTAGAGGAGACTTGTCTGTCATTTTGGAACTGGACTGTCCTTGCGGAATTAGTCTGATATGTATCTGAACATTTCTCCTCTGTGATGGCATTAGAGAGCTAAAACGTGATGCTGCTGAGCGTTAACTAGCTGTGGAACAAATCATTATGCTTTCTGTTCATCCTCAGAGTCGCTAACATTTTTTTAATGTATTTTGAATTCTTTTAGGGGTTCTCGCTAAGAGTGAAGGGTAATCCAGACGTGGACCCCTTGTACTCAGTGCCTAGGGAATCCAGCTTTACCTCACTTATGAGGCCCAACAAGGCAGAAACATACACCTGGGGTTAGCTGTATTCTCCTGCAGACTGGCTATGCCTGTAATTTTGCGGCTGGACTGCCCTTTTGGGTGGGAATAGTCTAATATGTATGTGGAAACTTCTCCTCTTTAATAGCACTAGAGAGCTGAAATGTGATGCTGCTAAGCAGTAACTAGCTGCAGAACAAGCCATTCTGCTTTCTGTTCATCCTCAGAGTCTCTAACATTTTTTGTAAGTACCCTACTCTAAAATGAGCACAGGGGAGCAACCCAGAACTGAAAGAGTTAGATGACTGCTTATGCAGGGTAACATTGAAATAACAGGTGCAACACACGTCCCTGGCCAATTACTTTTTATCTCTTTCAGTGATGTGTTGCTCACCTTAGAGCAGTGGTTCCCAACGTATGCCCTCAGACCCACTAACAGGCCAGGATTTGAGGCTTTGCTTGTGAAGACTACATGCAAATTAATCAAACTCACTTAGCCTATAATTTACCTGTGTTCTAAAAGGGAACTCTTTAAATCCTGGCCTGTTAGCAGGCCCTGAGGGCATGGGTTGGGAACCACTGCCTTAGAGGGATCATTGGGAAGGAAATGAGAATTATAAACTGGTTCATGATGTGATACGTTTGGAAAATAGTTTCAGACACTATTTTTCTTTGCTGCTATCTGGCACAGTGGAACACATTCCTTGGGGTTATAGGAGCACTCTGCTTATAGGAATAAGTGAGTTAATTTGTTTTCCTGAATGCGTTACTTTGGTAGAAGACATTAATGCAGCACTGCTGGATGTCTATTTATAATATAAAAACTACAGGAAGCAGCAATTTAGAAGGGAGGGGGTAGCATTCAGCCAGCAGATCACATTTGGAATGCCTGTTTTTATATAGTTTTATATTGTATATGCAGTTATCTGGTATTTAGGTCTTCATTCGAGTTTGTCTTTCATTCATACTTTGTCACAATGAACTGTATTCTTCTACAATCTTAAACTTGGGGAAAGCCCCACCCATGGCTCTTTAGAACACTGAAAAAACAAGGAGTGACAAGCACATGTAGGTATACTAAGAAAGTGGTATAATTTTAGGGGCAAAGAAGCTGCACCATAGGAAGTAAATAACATTCTCTATTGATTTATATGAAAACGATACCACTTTTTTCTTAGTACATAAGCTTGTCTATAAAGAAACATGCATTACTAATTTGTTCTTGAGGATGGTGCCCCTCAGGTGTTGGTCAGAAACATTTTTCACTGTCTTGTGTCATTAAAGTGGAGACATTTTCTTTTTTCATATCAGTCTGCTCCCATTCCCACTTAAAGGGATAGTAATGTTTCATAATAAAAGAAGCTCCAATTAATCATCATAGTATTTGGACTTTGGAGAGTGTTATTTCAAGAGTAATTCAATGACATAGTATCCCCCTCCTGCCCCTTTTACTGATGTAACACTGCTCAGCCAGAGCAGAAGGGGGTCGCCCAGGTAGGTTGCAGAGAGGGACAATCTTCAATTAAGATAAGGGAAAAACCTGTCAAGGGGGGCAGGGCTTTCATTGTTCTCACAGTAAGAGGATTGTCCCTTGCTGTTATTATCCCCTTCTGTTATCTGTCTGGTCTATGGACTGCATTCCACATCTGAGAAGAGATGGCTTACACTAGGTAAAAGGGGTGGGAGGGGAAACTTTGCTTGTGAATATCTCTCAAACCATAAAGGTTTGAGAGATAAGACTTATATTGTTCTTCATGTTTTTTAATGCCTCTAAAATAAAATAAAATAAAGATAAAATGAAGTATTACTATCTGTCAGTCTCTGAGTAGGGTCAAGCAAGGTAAAGGACTCAGTTTAACCAGTTCACTGCTCCTCTGAGTTCGAGACTGGATCAACAGGAACTAGGAGGCTCGGGAAGGTTCAAGACCGTAGTCAGACTGCAGGACAGAGTTCCCTTTAATCGAAGGCCTCGAGGTCAAGATAAGGTTCGAGGCAGGTTCGAGGTCTTGGGGTAACGGTAATGTTCAAGACAGGTTCGAGGTCTTGGGGTTTCGATAAGGTTCGAGACAGGTTCGAGGTCTTGGGGTATCGATAAGGTTCGAGACAGGTTCGAGGTCTTGGGGTATCGATAAGGTTCGAGACAGGTTCGAGGTCTTGGGGTATCGATAAGGTTCGAGACAGGTTCGAGGTTTATGGACTACGAATCCTCTATTCTCTGCTCGAATCGAGTTTGGACTCGAGGCCCAGGAAACTGGAAGCAGGTAAGGGGAATATGAGTTCCTACACCCTCGACTGGCCGGGGCAGTCACCAGAGCGGCCGGTGATGGCAACCCAAACCAGTCGGAGCCCCAGAGGTGAAGGAACGGTATACTGGAACCAACCTTGAGAGCAGCTGGAGGGACTCTCGTTGCGAGGCAGAAAGTTCCGAATGGAAAGCGTAGTCCGAGAATACTGGGTCAGGCCGGAATCGAATCAGTAACCGAAGGAGCAGGCAAAGACGTGGTCAGGCAAAGCTGGGGTCAAGATCCACGGGCAGAAGACAAGACTTGGTCGGTATTCAGGCAGGGTTCGGTACAGGGAATCAGCAAACACAGGAACTCACGACAAAGGTTTCTCTCAGACTTTTGGCGCTAAAATCGAGCAAGGGTTGATGGAAGATCCAGGTACATAAAGCCTACAGCCGCCAATAGGATTATAGGTAGGAGGAGCGGTCAGGAGCAGCATGACACTATCCCTTTAAAGACAGTCCAACATAGAAATGTCAGGCAAATCTCCTTCGTACAGGAAGAACAGCAAAATGCCTGATGTATATTTCATCCTTTTAGTGGGCCTTGTCAGTGAGGTGACTGCTTATGTTATTCTGAACAGAGTAAGTGTTTTACAGATGGTAACATGCTACTATCTACTTACAGAATACAACACAGATCCAAGGCAAAAAAGTATACTGATATACCTATCTACTATATGAAGGGTTTTTAACTAAGTAAATGCTTTTTTAAATTAAGACTTATTTTAAAGGGCAGTTTTCAAGTTAAATGGGAGCAGAGTTAGTATCAAGCTGTTCAGCCCCAGAATTGCTCCTGTCAGCCATTTAGAAGTCAGAAGACTGACGCCATTGGTTGGCAGTGGGCTGGAACACAACCTGGAAATTTGTGGCTCACTGTCATAAACTTTGCAGGTTATGTACACAGCTTCCACAGAACCCTAATATCAGCTCTTCACTAGGTTCTGTGCAGACTACACAAATAGCAAACTGAAATGGAACTGTGACTTCAAACCTTGCAGTTCAGTATATGTAATGACACCACACAGGAAGCACTGGCGTTCTCTTTTCAGACCCCGATTCTGCTTCCTTGCTGGATTGCCTGGGCTTACAGTGACGCTCTGCTGCATCAGCTGATCTTCGCTCAAGGGAGCAGATGAGTTGATAACACATGAAATAATTGCCTTTTAAGAAATATGAAGATTTATTTATTTGGAAAATATTTTACCAGGAAGAATACATTGAGATTTCTCTCATTTTCAAATAGGAAGATCTTTGTATTTAGTTCTGATAAGTCCATTAATTAGCTCCCAGACCTTTATCAGTTCCATTGATTTAGCCCATACATACATATGGTATAAAAAAATGTGTATGTGATAATATCCATATGATTTTGTAGTAAATACATACACAAAGGGCCATATGTTCAAAGAAGTAGCGAAATAGCTTTTGTCGTTTGTAACATTTCATAGTATAGTGTCGATGGGATCATTAATATTTTCAGAGAATGTCGGTTGTGATTGGAAATATGTTGTTTGTCCTGACTGAAATTGTCGTATGTAAAGACAAAAATTGTCTTAACTAGCGACAAAAATGTCTTAAAAAATGTCTTAACTAAAGACAAAAATGTCTTTACTAACGACAAAAATGTCTTAACTAAAGACAAAAATTCTCATTCCCTCCATTTTTTTCTTAATGTACAAATTTTGTCTTTTGTAAGATTTTTTTGTCGTTAGTTACGACAAATTTTATTTTCCTCTATACGACACTGGAGAATAGTTTAGCCATGCCCTTGTCACGCCCCTTTTCCTGTCAGTTCTGGAGTTGTGTCGTGCACAATGGACATTACTAGTTTTTTGTTGTATACTCTATAGAAAATATGTCGCTCATACATACGACTTATTTTTGTCTTTCATACAACATATTTTGGTCATTATCCCTTTCAACATATGGCCCAAAGATATTGAGTTTGATTTAGCAAGAACTGAACAACAGAGCATAAAAGATTCAGCCACACTAGTCTGTGCACATTATATCAAGAGTGATAGTGTATGAAAATGATCTCGCCACTCTATGTTATCTCCACTACTCTGCTACTATTGGGATGACTAAGCAAGGCAAAATGTAAATTATATTGGTTATTATTTAAATTAAATATTTTTTATTTAAATGGGCTAGTATCAATATATACCGCTGAAAATAAAATATACTATTCCTATGTGGATTATTATCTCCAAAAATGTGGGACTTCTCCCACCAACCTAATAGAGGAATAGTGTCTTCTATTTTAGGAGGGATTTTAATGATATTTTGGTCATCTGGAGTGTTGTCCAGAGCGAAATTGATTTAATTCTAACCTGTTTGAATAAGTACCAGCCCAATTACTCTATTTTTTTTAATTCTGATTTTTCAGTAGTATATATAATTTTAGCTATTGTACATAAGTGTTTATTTCAGTGTTTATGTATGTCTTGGACCTAGAACCCGGTATGACACTTTTCCAGTGAAACCTTAAATAACAGATGGCGGAAATTGGTGCTCTTTCACTTTAAGCCCAACTTTGGGCCAGGTAGTTTGTATACACCTGAAGTAAGCGGAGGGGCTGTAGGGGAACTTACACACAATCATTTAACCTGATTGGTTATTCCTATTAGAAGGGAATGTTTTCCCTTTATAAATGACTGGATGGTGGGTTACCTGGTTTGGTCTATGATTAAGCACTTTAAATGGAAAATATGTAAGACCTGCTCAATGTCTATCTGCATTTTTTTCTCCAGTGATAGTTTCTTTTACTATATTGGATTTACCCTGCATTAATCAGTGTGGTCTTGTATTGTTGTTTTTAGCAAGAATTGCAGTCATTGTGTGTCAACCGAATCGTAGAAGACAAATCCCATTGAGTTAAATAGAGCTCTTATTTTTCCTAATACTAGAGAGTTCTCCATTGCAGTACTTAGCGTTGTACTGGAGACCACTACAGCAGTCGGGGGGATTAAAGCCCCTATTAAAAATATGGGAATTTTGATAATTTTTGCTCAACCCTCTGGTACAGTGTGCTTTCTCTAGAATTGCACCAGTTCTTACTACACCAGATTATTGTTGATTCTGGTCCTCTTAAGGACAAGAGAGATTAATTGATTAATGAGGATAGCTCTATGGCTGACACCGTAAGCATATTCTATTCTTCTGTATATACAAAGGAAACAACAATGACAGGCTATGGTCAAACAGACAAAAGCACATCATTTTCTCCATCATGTTCATGGCTTACTGAGGACAGAGTCCAAAAGAGTATGGCAAAGGTTATGGTGAATAAAGCACCCAATGTTATACACCAAATTACCCGTGGGACTATTCACCCTAAGGGTAACAGGGTAATCCAGACGTGGACCCCATGCTCACAGTGTCTAGAGAGATCAGCTGCTCCTCACTGACGAGGCCCAACAAAGCCAAAACGTATGTCTGGGGTTGGCTGCATCTCTTGTTCAAAGAGGAATTGCCTGGCACTTCGTGGCTGGACTGTCTTTTGGTAGGATCAGTATGATGTGCTTTAGGATATTTCCTCTCTTTGAAAGGCACTAGTGAGCTAAAAGAGATTGCACCCTGGGTAGGATACTTATTCTATAGAGCCTCATCAATTTGAGGGCAGGTTCATTACTAGTTGAGAATCTCTGGCTAGCTCTTTGCATATGTAAATTACCCTTGGGACTAGTCACCCTAAGGGTAACAGGGTAATCCAGACGTGGACCTCTTGCTCACAGTGCCTAGACAGATCAGCTGCACCTCGCTGACAAGGCCCAACAAGGCCGAAACTTATGTCTGGGGTTGGCTGCTTCTCTTGTTCAGAGAGGAATTGCCTGGCACTTCATGGCTGGACTGTTTTTTGGTAGGATCAGTATGATTTGCTTTAGGATATTTCCTCTCTGTGGAAGGCGCTAATGAGCTAAAAGAGGTTGCACCCTGGGTAGGATACTTATTCTATAGCGCCTCATCAATTCGAGGGCAGGCTAGTTCCTAGCTGAGCATCTCTGACTAGCTCTTTGCATATACAGCCAAGGGTACTTAAGGAACTTGGTTCAGTAATGGCAAACCATTATACTTAATATTTATTGATTCACTTTCATCAGGCATAGTGCCCTGTGACTGGAGTAAAGCTGATGTAGTATCATTGTTCAAAAAAGTAAACAAGATCCACACCTGTAAATTATAGACCTGTGAGCTTGACTTACATAGTGGGCAAGATATTAGAAGGGTTGCTAACAGTATTCAGAACAATGAGAAGGCAAAAAATTTTAGTAGTAGGGAGCCAGCATATTTTTCTGAAGAACTATCATGTCAAACTCATTTACTTACATTTTACAAAAGGGTAAGTAGTAAATTGGACAAGGGAATTGCTGTTGATGTAGTATACTTGGATTTTGCAAAAGCCTTTGATACTCTGCCAAACAAGTTACTGCATAAATGAAAAAGCTTTGTTTGGGAGGTGATATCTGTGTATGGATAGAGAACTTGTTAAATGATAGATGGCAGAGTTTTGTTGCAAAATAAGCCTTTTCAAGTTGCTCTAAAGCTGTAAGTGGCATGCCACAGGGTTCACTCCTGAGCCCAATGCTTTTTAATTTGTTTATTAATGATCCAGACTTGGGAATTGAAAATCATGCCTCAGTCTTTGCTGATGACACTAAGCATTTAGATAAAGTGAGTGAATGTGCAGAAAAGTGGTGGATAAGGTTTAATGTAGATAAATGCAAAGTTATGTATTTGGGCTATAGAAACAAACATGCTACATGTATGCTAAATGGGTAATTACATGGAGAATCCCCATTAGAGAATGATTTAGGACTACTGATTGACTATAGACTTCACAGCAGTGTGCAGTGTCACTCAGCTGCTGCAAGAGCAAATAGGGTACTATCCTGCATTAAAAGGGGTATAGATGCACAGGATGCAAATATAATTCTACCTCTTTAAATCCTTGGTCAGAACACATGTACAATATGGAGTACAGTTTTGGGCAGCGGTTCTTAAAAATACATTGTTGAACTGGAGAACTGCAGAGATGTGCAACAACATTGATAAAGGGATTGGAAGATCTGCGTTATAAAGAGAGACTAGACAAACTGGGTTTGTTTACATTAGATAAGAGATATCTAAGGGCTGGTATGATTACCATTTACAAATATATTCAAGGTCAATACAAATAACTTTCCAATTAACGATTTACTCAAAGAGCTGAGTGAGGAAAAAGAGGTCTTCTATTAAGATTAGAGGAAAAGCGTTTTCAAATAAAACAAATTCAGGGATTTTTACAGAAAGGACAGTAAAGGTATGGAACGCTTTGCCTCAGGATGCTGTGCTTGCAGATACTGTAACTGCTTTCCAAAAAGTAATGGATACCTATTTAGTACAGAAAAATATTGAAAATTATAACAGTGGGCTTCAAAGCAGATAAAATATTGATCCAGGGAAATATCTGACTGACATGTGAAGTCAGAAAGGAATTTTTTTACCCACTTGGGGCTTAATTGGAGATGGCTTCAATTTTTTTTTTTTTTGCCTACCTCTGGATCTACAGGTCTGATTTGGCATGAGCTGGACTTGATGGGCGCATGTGTTTTTTTTTTTTTTTTTTTCCAGCCTCATCCACTATGTTAATATTCTGCATTGGTGCAGACTGGCCCTAAAACTGACTGCCAGTCCTAGGTACAATATTCTGTCACTCCTATCCAAATGAAAGGAAGGAAGAAAAGAGCCCACTAATACAGTAATATGTAACTTTGAGCGTGTCATTGAGACCCAAACATGTTTCATGGTTTATCACTGCCATGTAAACATGGCCATTTATTATTACATCCAGTAGAACCCACTCAGTCATTTTAGTTGTGAAACTGCATATATTTGTTTTCCATTCATTGCTTAGGAAAGCAGCCCAGGAATTGAGTGGTTATTGGCAAACAACACACAGAAGCAGGATGAAAGCATGTATGTTTGATGTCTGTGAACACATTTTTATTAAGATGTTGGACACTCATGTAGCACTCAAAAGGTTAAGGTGAAGGTGACTTTTCAGCTGTGTGTGCCTTTGTTTTATGGTCTTTTTTGATGTTTGAATGACTCTAATATACACCTTTATAAACACCCCAGCATCTTGACTCCTGAATCTTACTCTGCAATAGCTTATTAAATTGTTCAGTTTCTAAATGTCATGATGACTGCAGCAGGAAGTCCTGACCAAGGGGCAATTAATAAGTGTTTCCATTTGACTGGGCATATCCTGGCAAATTCAGCATCACAGCAGAGAGCTGATGAGTTACTGTGCAGTGAAATATTATTTGCAACACAAAACATTTCATTCTGAAGTGTTCTTTCACATAACTGCTGCATATTAAGAGGCATCTCTGAAAGTAGTAAATTAAACCATCTGCTAGAACCCAACTAATAAATCCCTTGTTTAGTGGCTTCAGCTGTAAATACCCCTGATTCATATGCTTTCAGTGTTTCGATTTGCTTTTTTTACCAAATGCAGTCTGTTGCCTGTCACTACAAGCGATAAAGCTTTGTGATGAATTTGATGAAAGAGGAGTAACAAGAGGTGTGACATGACCATTAATGTTCTTTATCTAAGCGACTGACTTCTTTAAGAACTCAGTCATGGAAACTGAGACACTAAGTACTCATGTGTGATCAAGCTGGGATATAACGAAAATATGACCTGTTGGTGTCCTGCATAAACAGTATTCAGCAATGAGTCTGTGCACATTTTAGAAGGAACACTCGGCATCAGACTTATTACCTTCCTGGACCTTTTTACATCCCAACTCCCTCTGTGTCCCTACCTCTTATTTGCCTAAGCAAACCTACCTTACTTCAGTTTTAGATCCAATTCATTGACTTGCCTGTAAAGCTAGTGGTTCAGCAAACTGAACTGCAAGTTGCAGCTGTTTGGAGTTCGTGATTAAGCTAACTTGTTTATGGAGGAAGTGTGCATGTGCATTAAGGCGACCACATATCCCTTTAAATCAGGGACACTTATAAAATCTTCATTTCTTCAGGACTGCAGAGAGATCAGTACAGCCCCAGTAAATAGAATGAATCGCTGACACAAATGATCCGTACATCAATTAAAAACAATGTATTCTTTATTGTGAAAACACATAAAAATGTATAGATACCTAAACAACATCGCGGAGTTATGGAACATTGGAAGAGAGACTTGAAGAGGACAATCACAACATACCAGCTAGGTGTATGTACCTCGGCCCCTCACAGATCAACACGTTTCGCGCAGTATTCGCTTACTCATGACCTCATGAACTCCGCGATGCTGTTTAGGTATCTATACATTTTTATGTTTTTATAATAGGATACATTGTTTTTAATTGATGTACGGATCATCTGTGTCAGCGATTCATTCTATTTACTTGCATTGCTTGATTGGGGAATTGCTGGAGAAGTTTCCATATCGTTCGGAGAGAACTGTACTTATTACCGTTTCGCTTGATTGTATGGCGTTACACATCCACGTTAAAAGGATTTGTTACTCACGGAGGTAAGAGCTGCTGAATTACATTGTATCAATACAACCCGCCGTGTTTGTTTATTTGTGTCCCTGATTTAAAGTGTGTCTGTGGTTCAAATTTTGTTTTAGCCTTTAAAAAAATTCCAGCCTTACAGAAACACTTCGGCCTAGATGAACTAAAGTTCAAAGAGGGCTACGGATGTCGATGTTCTGTCAGAGCAGTGTCATAGGCACATCCACCAAGCTGTCTACAACGTTACATCAGCAGCACTCTGACAAAAATATGCACACATTGACATCAAGTCGACAGGTTTACGAATTTACATTCATCGCATCGACATTGGCCTATTTCCATATGGTAATGAAGCATAATGACTTATTTCCATTTGGAAATGCTGAATAATGAGACACATTCGTATGCAAGGGGGTGTGTTGATATGATAATGTGACACCTCGACCCATTCAGTAAACTCCGATAGCAACCTCTACTGTCAGAGTTCACAGTACCCACTTCACCTAACTCAGGCTGTCGTCGCTGGGATCTTTGTATGCCACAGGGGTGAGCAATGCACATCCCTATGACATTTAATGCTGTCATGGTGCTGAAAGCCTTCTTTGTGTTCCCCTACTGGCTGGGTAGAGAAGCACAGAGAATGCTGTTCAGAATTGTCTTAGTGTTTGTGATGTGTGAGGGGAGGAGATCCCATCGACTTGAAAATCCTGTATGCTAATAGGGACCTTCTCCAACCCTCCCCTTCCAACCAACAGTTTTTGTGAATATATTGATGTGTGTGCAGGAGTTCCTGGTCTGGGGACCGACAAGCGGCTCTTCAGCAGAGCCGCAATAGCGCAATTTAAAAAGAATTACTTCTTTGGAACGGTCTATATATATATATATATATTTTTAAATCGCGCTATTGTGGCTCTGCTGAAGAGCCTCCTCATGTTGGCCGACACAGGTCTCCTTCTGTCAGCTTTTCAGCTGACATCAGGAAAAGAGGAACTTTAGCGAGGATATCTCTCAAACCACAGCGGTTTGAGAGATAAGATTTGTGGCATTTAGCTTATTTTTTAAGCTGTACAAAACTCTAACTCTACTGTCCCTTTTAGAATGAATAATTCATCTTTTGAAAAATGAACTATGTTATTTCAAGTAAATTCAGGAAAACTCCGTAAGAGTAGTAACAAAAAACAGAGGCATCAGTACCTAGAATTAAAGGCAAAAAAATAATGCAAAATGCAATTTAACACCAACCGAGAGTGATTTTCTTTTAGGGCTGCCAGATCATCCCGTTAACCCTTTACAACACAATGAGTTGCATACCCCTCTGGCACTCAAAGGGTTAAAAAATTATAGTACATATGAAAAATGCCTGCTGCATTAAAGGAAAAAAAAATCTTTGCCAGGTGCTTAGCTATTAGGAATCGTGTTTTATTTTTCTTGCACACTTCATGATGGCCACTTCCGCATTCCGTGGCATACTGAATATTTGGCACAGCAGCACAGGACTTCCCAGTCTTGTAATTCTCCTCCCACCCAACTGTCCCAGGGAGCACGTTCACGCTTCCCTTCGTAGTGGTCTTCGTCACGTCTATCGGTACTGCAAGCTCCGTTTCTCATTATACTGCTCGTCACAATATTTATTTCTTTGTCTCCTTAAGTGGAAGGGGATCCCAGGCATGGGCCCTTGCTCTCCATGTGCCTAGAGGGAATCAGCTGCACCACACCGACCAGGCCCACATAGGCCAAAACGTACATCTGTGATTTTGCTGATTCTCTTGTGCAGGGAGGATTTGCCTGACATTTCTGAGCTGTACTGTCTGAGGGCGGGACCAGTCTGATATGAATATGGAAATTTCCTCTCTGCAATGGCACATGGGAGTGAGAAACGTGACTTGTAGCACCATTGAGGGGTTAGTATGCCCAAGAACAAGACACTTTATCTTGTTCATTCTTGATGGGTGCTCGTCACAATATTTTTTTTTTTTGTCTCCCTAAGTGGAAGGGGATCCCAGGCATGGGCCCTTGAGCTCCATGTACCTAGAGGGAATCAGCTGCACCACACCGACGAGGCCCACATCGGCCAAAACGTACGTCTGTGGTTTTGCTGATTCTCTAGTGCAGGGCGAATTTGCCTGACATTTCAGAGCTGGATTGTCTGAGGGCGGGACCAGTCTGATGTGAATATGGAAATTTTCTCTCTGCAGTGACACATGGGAGTGAAAAACGTGACTTGTAGCACCACTGAGGGGTCACTATGCCCAAGAACAAGACACTTTATCTTGTTCGTTCTCGATGGGTGCTCGTCACAATATATATTTCTTTGTCTCCCTAAGTGGAAGGGGATCCCAGGCATGAGCCCTTGCTCTCCACGTGCCTAGAGGGAATCAGCTGCACCACACCGACCAGGCCCACATAGGCCAAAAAATACGTCTGTGGTTTTGCTGATTTTCACGTGCAGGGAGGATTTGCCTGACATTTCGGAGCTAGACTGTCTGAGGGCGGGACCAGTCTGATGTGAACATGGAAATTTCCTCTCTGCAGAGGCACATGGGAGTGAAAAACGTGACTTGTAGCACCATTGAGGGGTCACTATGCCCAAGAACAAGACACTTTATCTTGTTCATTCTCAATGGGTGCTCATCACAATATTTATTTCTTTGTTAGAATTTGTTATTTCTAACCCTAAAAGCGATAGTTGTTAGCCAATGATCTATTAGCGATGCTTTTTGCTGGAACACATTAGCTACCGTTTTATAGCATGCATCAGACCGACTGTCATTTCTATGTAATGAATGTATGCTGTATTAAACAGTAGAAACACAGCTATAAAGGGAATTAGCCAGGGGACTGACCAGCTTTATTACATGTTTATTCTGAAGGTCTGCCACAAAAAGGATGGTTATCCTCTACAGAAAGTTGACTGAGCTAATTATTAGTAGTCAGATTAATAAAAAGTTTATTCTTTGCTGGATTAAACCAAGTTCCCCAGAAAGTTTCCCTTTATCCCATGTATAGACAACGTGAAGACCTTTAGCTACTCCCAGACTACAAATCCCATCATTCCAGAAGGGAATGACAGCAGTTGTAGTCTGGCGACAGTAGGGTGACCTCACATTGTACACCACTGCTTTATCCCATATCATATCAGAGAGAGAAAGCTTTAGCTCCACTAATAATGAGACATTTATGCTGTTATTGTACATATGACTCTCAGGGGTGGGCAACCTACAGCACTTTAGATGTTTTTGAATTATAATTCCTATCATCCTTAGCTGGTCAATGGCCAAGTGAGGATGATGGAAATTGTAGTCAAACAGCTGAAGAATAGCTTCAGGTTGCCTTCCACTGATCTGTGCGCAGTGCTGGATTTACATTTAAGGTGCTCTATGAAGGCACCAAAATGTTGTCTTATCTTCACCTATTGCCAAGCACCTACTCCTCAACTGACTCCACCCACAGGCCCATACACAGGAAATGCCCTTATCTTGTAACATGCAAGCAGAAAAAAAGCTCTTAACCCCTCAACTGATAGAGATGTCTCCATTGTCATGCGTCACAATACTTTAGAAGTTTCTTCAGCATACAAGTGGTTTAATAAATAATGGCAAGTAATCTGCTATATGAACTGACAAATAAGACACCATGAAACATGAGCAGGTGTCTGGTGTCTGGTGCAGAGGAATTGGGATTAATTTGGTTATACCCACAGCTGGGAGTGGGCAGCTCATTTGAGCCACCCCTCAAACAATGGAGCTCTAGGCACTTACCTAATTTTCCTAATGGGAAATCTGACTATGTAGATTTAATGGTTTCTGGATGTAGAACCACACAACAAACAAATTCTAGCTAATGTTATTGAGTCCTTATTTTTTGTATTGGAAACCACTCACTGGGAATCATGGGTGTTCCCCTTTGGAGACATACTGTTCAGCACCCCAGTGGGATTTTTCTCCTGGAATTGTGCACTTTGATGGATTTTTCATTTCATGTTTTATGACAGGAACATTTGAACAAATAGCTTGCATGTCAAGGAATCAATTAAATTCTCATTTCTTGCAGTGATGTCCATTTTCTCCATGGCAATTATTTTCATTGACTCATGTTATATTGCTATTCAAATGCATTTCTGTATTTAAAAATATAGCATTGGCAGGTTTTATATGTAGACTATTGCAAATAAAGTGTATGCTTACACTTTTGGCTTTTTAACTCAAAAGTTATACAGCTATATATGTAATTACTGGCCAATGTGTTATAGTAAGCTGCCTGCTCCTAAAGATCAAAGCACTTAGCTGCCTAATCTTTAGTATCAGAGCATGAAGCTATCTGCTTCTCAGTATCAGGTCACTGAGTTTCCTGTTCCTATGTATCAGGGCACTTAACTACCTTCTATGATACATGAAGAATGCTGCAGCATGCCAAGAAAAAGAATGTGCTCATAGATGAGGCACCAAACTTCATAAAAGTAAGACTTTATTATAAAAAATTAAAAACAAGATATATTGGCTTGGAAGGGCATAGAGTGTACAATCAAGCAATTGATGAAGGTAAGGCAAGCACATCTTCTCCTTACACGTTTCGCGCTAAACAGAGCTTAATCATAGACTCGCAGACCAACAGGAAATGCTGGTTTAATTGAAGGTAAAGACAAATACAATTAGTTAAAAGGTAAAAACACACTGCGATATCCTCCCCATCATATGTCAATCACCTATATGTAGAAGAATGTTCACACGATCAAATTTAAAGGAGAAGACATGCCACTAGGTCCATGTCAGCATAAGGACATCATCGGCAGGATCGGTCTTTAATCCCAGTAGCAAAATATAAAAATAATAATTAAAAAATCAAAAATAATAAGTAAAAAAAAATTAAAAATGTAATCTGGAAAAGCATACCTTCCATCTGCAAAAACATAAAAAAGTTGTTGAAATAACCTATTTGAAAAAGAATATAGTTATATGTTAGAAGAAGCCAGTGGCGGTGAGTTGGCTCATTTGGTTAAATCAACAGCTGTAGAATCTGTTCCATCCGCAGGGTTGCAGGTTCTAATCCCGGCAAGGTCAGCTAAGCCTTTAGCCCTTCTGAGGTAGATAAAATGAGTCCAGGACATACTTTAAAACAAGAGACAATCTCAGTGTATTTTTCCTGGTAAAATACTTTCACAAAAAAAGCCCAGAGGTGCCCAAAATTACTGAAAGACATATAAACACACATCATGACTGTCAACAGAAAAATCCACAAGAGAAAGCCATAAGAACAGTACTGTCCCAGATATACATGTGTTCAATCAAGTAAAAAAATATGACTGATGTCCCATTCAGAATTTAAACCCTGAGGCACCCTAATTTTCAATGTAAAAATCCAATATGCCTCTTTTTTGTTTATTAATGTAATGATGTCACCAAGGCTTCTATTGATTTATTTGGAAGATTTTGTGCTAGAGGCCATAACATGACCCTGCTAACTCAGGCCTACAATTTTGCAAAACGTAGGTCAAGGGGGAATTTGCTATGAGAACCAAAGAAAAAAGGGGAACAGGAAAGGCACAAAGGTACTCCAGTTAGATTTATTACTACATATAGTCCCTAGTTTAATAAGGTCTGTAATGTTATCAAGAGGAATTTACCCATTTTAAGAACAGATGTCAAGCTTTTGAACATTTTGGATAAGGGATGTCACTTTGTGGCTAGGAGGGGGTTACCACTGACAACCACATATCACCTAGCCTCTACATGACTAGGAGTCCTGATGTGGTGCTTAAATGCAAATGTTGCAAATTTACCACGTTTCTGATAAATATGTTTGTACAGTTGGTTTGTTCTCTTATGGTATAAAAAGTGATATAAATTATAGCTCAGAATATGTGATTTATTTGTTCACATGTAAATTTTGCTCTATTCAATATGTTTAGAGGACTATACGCCTCCTAAAATATAGAATAAGAGAACACATCAATCAAGTTGAAAAAGGCAGAAAAGAATCCGCGGTGGCAAAACATATCTTGGAGTTCCATGAGGGTGATCTGTCATCTTTCTTCTTTCAAGGTATTGAAAGAGTCAGATTACCATGGAGAGGTGGTGACATCATTAAATTAATAAACAAGAGAGAGACATATTGTATTTTTAATTTTTTTTTTTTTTTTTTTTTTTTTTTTAAATCTAGGGTGCCTCAGGGTTTAAATTCTGAATGGGACAGCAGTCATATTGTTTGACATGATTGTCCACATATGTATCCAGGGCAGTACTGTCCTTTTGCCTTTCCCTCTCACTTGTGGATTTTTCCATTTATAGTCATGCTGCATGTTTATATGTCTTTCAGTAATTTTGGGCACCTCCGGCAGGTTTAGGTTTCTTCCATTATATAACTATTTCATTTTTTTCTACTATGTTTTTGCAGATGGAAGGTATGCTTTCCCAGATTTAATGTTTCAATTTTTTATTTTTCACTTTTTAATTATTTTAAATTATTTATTATTATTTTTATCTTTTGCTATTGAGAATTAAAGCCTGACCCTACCGATGATGTCCTTCTTTTGACATGGACCTAGTGGCATGTCTGCGCCTTTAAATTTGTTTGTGTGAACATTCTCCACATATAGGTGATTGACAGATGATGGGGAGGATATTGCAGAGTGTTTTTACCGTTTAACCAATTGTATTTGTCTTAACCCTTTGTGTGCCAGAGGGGTACAGAACGCATTGCAAAGCAATGCGTTCCGTACCCATCTGGCACTCAAAGGGTTAAGCACTGTTTAGCACAAAACACTTCAGACTGAGATTTGATCTCCTTCCGTTCATCAATTGTTTGGTCGTACACTCTATGCCATTCCAAGCCAATATATCTTGTTTTTAAATTGTTAGAATAAAGTCTTACTTTTATGAAGTTTGGTGCTCCATCTATATGCACATTCTTTTTAGTGGAGTGCTGCCGCATCCTTCATATATTGTTTCAAATTGTCTACGGCATTGGGAAGCTGTGTCAGTCCATAGCACCCCGAACCTGCTGAGGGTGAGTGAAGATGATAATGATGTGTGTTTAATGCCGGCTGTCAATTATCTGGCCTAATAGCACCAGTCTCTTTTTGTACTTAACTGCCTTCTCCTCAGTATCAGAGCACTGTGCTGCCTGTTCCTCTGTATCAGGACACTAAGCTGCCTGCTCCTCAGTATCAAATCAGCTGAGCTGTATTTTGCTCAGTATTGGGACACTGATCTGCCTGCTCCTCATTATCAGTACACTAAGATTTATATTTTTAAGTATAAAATCTCTAAGCTACTGTAAGGAACCAGGCAACCCTTAAGAAGCTGGGGAGCAAGGCAGCGCACCACTGCCTGGGTACATTGCTAGTCTCAGTGTATTCTTGCTGAGGCTGGGGTTAGTGGTGCTGACTGCATGGTCAGATGTCAGGATGAACACACCTGGGTACCAGTATAGCGTACATAAGAAGGGCCCTCTATGCAGATCTGGAGAGAAAGCCCTGTTGCCTGTTCTGCAGCTGATCAGTGCTCAAGGGCATCACATTTTAACTCCCTAGTGCCGTTACAGAAGATCACTAAGCTGTCTATAACTCAGTATCAAAGCTGTTCCTCTGTATCAGTGTACTAGGCTGCCTGTTCCTCTGTATCAGGGCACTAAAGCTTCCTGTTTATTACTATATGGTATTTGATGTACTTTTGTAGCAAAGAACTCACAAGAGTGATGCAACACAGTTAACTGAATACCCTTCTGACATTCAAAGGATTAATGGTTAACTGAGAACATAGAAAGTGCAAGCTTTCAGGACACTAAGGTCCCTTTTCAGGAATGGGTTAACCCATGCCTGTAGAAGGGATTGACCTTAGTGTCCTGAAAGCTTGCATTATCTGTCGTCTCAATCAGCCATTAAAAGTTATCACCTTTACAACACTCTTGTGAGTTCTTTGTTTCAATAATACATTGAATCCCATCTACTCTGCTGGCTAACACGGTACCACCTTTTTTACCATTTCTTAGTATCAAACATTAAGCTGTATGAGGACACTAAGCCGCTTGTTCCTATGTGTCAGTTTACTAGGCCGCCTGTTCCTCTGTGTCAGGACACTAGACTGCCTGTTCCTTTGTACTTTATCAAGGCACTAATGTTCTTTTTTCTTTGAATCACGGCCCTAAACTTTCTGTTGCTTTATATCAGTACATTAAGCTCCCTGTTCCTCTGTTATCAGGCCACTAATCTTCATGTCCCTCTGTATCAATTAAGCTGCTTGTTCCTCTGTATTAAATACCTTACCTGCTTGTTCCTCGGTTTCTGTGCCTCAATGTGCTTCATTTGTACAGTCAGGGGCTGAGATGAATAATTGAAATGGTATTAGAATATTTGCACAGTTGTCCTTTTTAAGTTTAATAATTATTGTCAATGGAGATGCATTATGTTGTTTTTTTTTTCTCAGGACTGAACCGTTTGCTCACCAACTGCACTTACGAAGCTGCTTTCCCTCTGCACGAGGTATGTTTTATGTGTGGACGCATGGTAATACATAGGCACCGTTGTAAAAGGGACTACATTTGGAAAGAGTTTAGTTATTTAAATTGCCCTTAATGAACGCATAGTATCTGTGTGCTTTATCTCATGCAAATCATAAAAAGGCATGCACTGATTACATGTTTGAAGGGATAGTAATGGTTGATGTTGAAAACATATATATTTCATGGTTTATCCTGCTGAGGCAGGCAAGGGTACTCCCACTGTTGAGAGATGTTTTATTCAAAAGTTATTGCAATTCAAATGTGAGTTGTTCACTAGGATTTTCTCTCTGTGAGATATATACATTTTAAGAGTATAGGGCTCTATCTTTTTGGTACCGTACCATTGGTTTCTTGTTTTTTTAGCACCTTGTGTTCTGATGTTCTGATTCTACATTGTAGTTATATATATATTATAATATATATATATATATCACAAGTTTCATGCAATGTATTAAATAGTAATTTCATTTTATAATATTTTTTCTCTCTCTCTTTTGGTTATTATATATTTACATATATTATACCAGCCTAATGCCAAGAAATACATATATTATTAAAACAAATCCTGCATCCATAAAATCTGTCCATTTTCAGGCATGGTTAAGCTGCATTTTGTACTTCAACCGTTTGATGCTAGAGATCCATTAGAGATATCTGTAGCAATTGGAGGAGGGGGAAGTCATCTTTCTCCAATACCCAGGATATACTTTTTTATCTTTTCCATATATGACCTAAATTCCATTCAGCTTGAATGGTTCATTGGCTAGCAAAAGAACTACTTTTGAATTAAGCTATCATTTTCTGACCACTATATATCCTGAATTAGAAATTACCTTCTTTGTGTGGCAGCTATGTATCCGGAATTGGAAAATTTCAGATACATGGCAAACACAGCTAAAATGTCTAAAAAACGCACTGAAAATATCCATGGTGCCATCTCATTCTGGCAGAGTGGCGTTTTCAGTGCACAGTTCTGTGGCCAGAGAGATCTTCCATCCTCAGTCAGCACCTCTTGCTTCTGAGGTAAGGAAAAAGACATAACTGAATGTAAAAGACCTTGACTCAAATGTCACCACAGTCATGGCTCAGAACTTTCATTCCCCAGCTGTCAGTAGCACTGATCGCGGACATCTTGCCAGAATGACGTCCGCACACCTGCAATGTCAGTCCCAGCCGGGTCTAGGAGGCGTTGCTAGCAGCCGGCCGGTTCCAGCTAGGACTGACAGTGCAGGAGAGCAGACGTCATTCTGGCAAGATGTCCGCGATACGTGCTACTGACAGCTGGGGAATAAAGCATATATCTATTAAATCAGTTAATAATTCTGGCGACTAGCTGCTTAGTAGTGCTAAGGGGACTTAGTTAAGCTAAGCATTTTGTGACACGGTAGTTCTGCTTTAAAATAAAATAAATTCATATGGGGCACATATAACTAATTTATTAAAAGAATAATTAAAAACAAAATAAATCAATATAGTTTCCATAGAACCCATAGTGCTTTATTTGTAAGAAAGAAACTCCCAGGGGCACTGGTAGAGATTAAACAGAAATCATATGGGTTCTGGAACCTGTTGATCGAGGTTATGCCAAAGGAAGGGGTACAGGAAGGATGCATTAAAAAGTGTATACAGTGTCCCAACGTTAATAAGATGCTCAAAGAAGAGTTATCAGGACCCCTTCCTCTACGCCCCAATAAGGGAGGCTAATGTATGTGTGCATGTATTTAAAATACATACTCATCTGGATGTCACAGTCCACAGGTATACTTGGCTTCCTGGACTTCACATCTCTGTAAGAAAGTTAAATAAAAAAAACCGTAAAGAAATCATGTTGCCACTTTTGACAGCCCCCACCCCATACCGGGCCAGTCTAGGACACTGAATAAGAAACACAGATATTGGCTTATATACAAGACAATCACAATTTGATTTCTTTACCATACTCATATTGGTTGGGAGTAGAGGTTAAGTAGGGCATCCTGGATGCCATACAGTAAAAGTAACCCTCTCCTTTTAACCAGTTTGCAGCTTGGAAAAAGGGGTCACATATTGTGCATGTACTACCCCTTCTTCTAGCTTCTGATTGGCTGGAAGAAGAGTGTTACTCTAGGACACGCTGAATGACCTGCCTAACCATTTCTCTTAGCCAGTCAGAGTGTAGAAAACAGTATAAGCAGAGATTGGCTTAGATATAAGCTAATCCCTGTTTCTTTATTTTCATTTATGTTTTTATTTCAGTGTCGTGGGCATTGGCCCAGGAAGGACCAGGGGTGGGGAAAGTTCACCTTTTTTAGTTATTTAATGGTGTTGTAAGTGGCAGTAAGATTTTTTTGGTTTTATTTTATTTCTTTTGTTTAACTTTGTTTCAGGGATGTAATGAGAAAGTCATTGTGGACACTAATTTAACTCAACTTCCAAGTAAGTATATTTGTTAATACAAATACACATTAACCTACCTTTATAGGGAATAGAAGAAGGGGTCCTAGGAACCCTTCCATGGGCATTTTTTTAATTAATATGAGGGCACCAAAGCCCATATTAATTTATTGCTAATTTTGTTGTTTAAAAAATGGTGAATGGACTTCATATTATTTTTTAATATCTTAATCTCATCAAGATGGAGAGAAAGGGGATCATTTTATCCTCCCATCTTTTAAAAAGTTAAGTTTGCTGTTTGTATATATCTTGCAAAAGTATTCACCCCCCTTGGCATTTTTCCAATTTTGTTGCATTACAACCTGGAATTAAAATGGATTTTTTGGGGGTTTGTATCATTTGAATTACACAACATGCCTACCACTTTGAAGATGCAAAATATTTTTTTATTGTGAAACAAACAAGAAATAAGACAAAAAAAACAGAAAACTTGAGCGTGCGTAAGTATTCACTCCCCCAAAGTCAATACTTTGTAGAGCCACCTTTTGCAGCAATTACAGCTGCAAGTCTCTTGGGTAGGTCTCTATAAGCTTGGCACATCTAGCCACTGGGACTTTTGCCCATTCTTCAAGGCAAATCTACTCCAGCTCCTTCAAGATGGATGGTTTCTGCTGGTGTATAGCAATCTTTAAGTCATTCCACAGATTCTCAATTGGATTGAGGTCTGGGCTATGACTAAGCCATTTCAAGACATTTAAATGTTTCCCCTTAAAACACGCTAGTGTTGCTTTAGCTGTATGCTTAGGGTCCTTGTTCTGCTAGAAGATGAACCTCCGTCCCAGTCTCAAATCTCTGGAAGACTGAAACAGATTGTCCTCAAAAATGTCCTTGTATTTAGCACCATCATTCCTTCAGTTCTGACCAGTTTCCCAGTCCCTGACGATGAATGGAGATGGTGTTCTCAGCGTGATGTGAGGTGTTGGGTTTGCACCAGATATAGTGTTTTCCTTGATGGCCAAAAAGCTAAATTTTAGTTTCATCTGACCAGAGTACCTTCCTCCATATGTTTGGAGAGTCCCCACATGCCACTTTCAAAGTTCCCGGGACCAGTGGAGGCTCTGCAGCAGAACCAAGATCGCGATAATAAAAAAGAAACCCTTAACTTAAAAGGTCTTCGGTGTGTGCTTGCAAACCAAGCACATGTAGAAGACCTTTTTAGTGAAGGATGTCTTTTTTATTACCGCTATCTCGGCACTGCTGCAAAGCCGCCTGCTGATCCCAGGAGAGAATTCCTCTGCTCTCAGCTAGAATGCTGACATCAGGGGAAAGGTAAAAAGAGGGAACTTTGAAAGTGGATATCTCTCGAACCATAAAGGTTTGAGAGATGCCGCTGGGCTCATTTTACTCAGTTTTTTTATGGGGGATAGTAATATTTAAGTATTATTATCCCTTTAACGCCTTGACTCATAGAAGGGTCTCCAGTTTTCAGAATATTCATATTCCCCCTTTTGCAGTTGGATATCACTGTGAGATAAAGATCTGATACATTTTCAAATACAAATGTACAATTTTCTAGTATCAGAAATTCTTCACTTACTGTGTTCTTCTGTGGAGCATTTTTTTGTTAAAATAGGCTTGATAGAATAATGTGGGGATTGTAGAGTTTATCTCAAGGGAAAATATATTTAACCTTAATCAGACCTTAGCACTTCTTGCCCATTTCCTATTAGTTAGTACATCAGACTTAGAGCGGCACAGGTACAGCAGAACAGACATAACCTACAACAAAATACTATATACAAACATATAAATCAGCAATATCAAAACATGCTGGGAAACTCATATTTTATTATCCTTTTAATGAAGCACAAAATATACATAGAATATGGGCTTGGTATTCAGTTTTAATACCAGGAACGAAAGCTGTGAAGGCAGATCCAGGATCAGGGAGCCACCATAGTGCATATATAAACACTTCTATTCACTTGAATATTAGAGAGGCCTCTAATCCATTGAGTGTTACATCTTAATCTTTAATTTAAGGGCAGCTTCTGTCTGTTAGTGTTCTTTTAGCAAGTGTAGGCTTGGATTACATTGCAAATGATGACATTATCAAGGGTTTTAGCTACACATTTCTGCAAAGACTTCAATGGGTGTCTATTAGATAAACCCAGTGACACCACTTATCTACTGTAGTGCCATCTAGGCCTTATTTTATATTCCTACATATTAGGATATAAATATTTTCCATTATAATGTATGCATTTACCACTAGTATGAATATGTCACAAAGGGAGAAGTCAAAACCAGATAGCTGATATAAGCATTAGGCCGGGCTTCATCAATTAATGAGAAAACTTTATTATTGTAAATCATTTCTGAAAAATATCTGCTTAATAATTACCCCCCCCCCAAGCACACACAAAAAAAAATAGTGTTTTTTGGAGCTGCTGTATAAATAAAATTTTCTCTGTCGTCCAATACAGGTTACTGGTAACTTTGGGTAGGCGATCCGCCCCTTTAAGTTGGCATGAATAAGTCTAGAATTGATTGCAGAGGGTGGAGCCTACCTTCCCTTCCCTTCCCCTAGCCAACCAGCTCCAGAAAGATTTGTTCCTTGGTAAAGACACAGGCAAGAGAACAGTTCTGCTATAGTTTTAGAAATTTTTATTTTTCTGTTAGAAATGGAATACCACCATTAGGCGGATTACCAAAACTGACAGTGCCCTTAGATGTGGCTAGCTCAGTATCCAGGTGCTTTTTGTGGACCTTAAGCCCTGGCGGAAAATCTTGGGTACAAGTTCTTTCCTCAGGAGTTGCCCACTGAGGCCTCTTCTTGATACATGGTAATCTGAAGACATAAGATCTGCAGGAAAGGTGAGCAACCCTTTGAATGCTGCAGATCCACATGTCCCACAGTGCCCCTGCACACAGGGGCTTTTTCCTTGGGAGTTCTTATTGCACACTCCTGCACTCATTGGGTCTATCTGTATGTCTGTTGGGTGTTTTAGAGCAGGTTTATGTGGTAACTTAACCCTTTAGCTGCTGGTTTGCATCTTTTGGGGGGTTATTGTCACTTTCCCTACTGGGTTCAGTGTTTTTGGGTCTTCTATCTTGTTCTAGTGATGTCTCATGTAATTTTTTTTTCACAGTTTTAACTTTGACAAAATTTACCGCATACACGCCATTGCTCTGTTCACTCCTATGGGACTGTACAGTTTGGGACATCTCTGCAACCGCTCAATGTAACGACTTCAGAGAGGGCTCATTTTAATTGTCTGACCTTGCTCTATCATCCGGTTACCACTGCAAGTGTTGGGGTACTTATTCTGGGAAAAATACATTTCCCATGAGCGCTTGCTTCACACACTCATTTCTGATTGGCTCCCACCGCGGCAGCCATTTTGTGCCTTTTCTAGAACGAGTATCCTACGCAGGGCTTGGACTCTCCTTCTCTGCAGATTAACCCTCCGCCTGTCAGATAAGTGTATTTTAGCGATTTTTTGGTTATTCATTATACTAAACGTTTTTGACACTGTGAGAATATCTAATCCGTTGGAGCTTGGGGCCAGGCCTAAGACTAAGGATGCTGGGGTCTCTGTGTCCCCTTTTGCGCATTGTTCCTCATGTCATTCAGGGTTACCTAGAGAATTCTCAGGTCATTTATGCCCAGCATGTTCTGATGTCCCTGAGTCTCTCCCAGGGACCTCCAGCCATGCAATAGAGACAGTTTGGGTGCAAGAGTTCAAGGCTGCTACCAAAGACCTTTGGTCTACATTACAACTTTTTCCATCCCAGTTACAGGGGGTCTTCCACTCATGGCAGACCCCTTCTTCAGTCAGATGTTCCCTGCCAAAACCACAGGGAGTACCTGATGTGTCAGATTCCTCTGAGGAGGAACTGTTGGTGGATTCACATGTTGAGGAATGTTCTGCTGTGGTCTCCTCTCAGTTTTTTGGGGACCCCTTTGAGGTTGGTCCTGAGCCTTTGGCTGAGGGCCTGATCAGGGCTGTCTTGACCACCCTAAACATTCCCCTAGTTCCCCTACCGCAACATCAGTAGAAAGAAAAAGTGATGTTTTATTAATCATGTAATTACCCAGAATACTTGTCAGTAGTTATAGTGGTAAACATTGGTGGATTATGTGATAAAGGAAGTTTTTAGACTTGAAATCTAGGAATCTGTTCATAATTATTTCCTGTCTCTGTAAATTGCCATCAGAGTATAAGGCTTTGATCATAATAAGCTAATATAAGCCTGGATTTCAATGTAGTTTACTTTAGGGATTTATGTGCACATTTTTTCCATAGACTTCACTCAGAAACTGTTAGAGAAAACCAAGTGATAACTCTTATTGACTGCAATGTAATCTAATATCCACACAGACCTGGTAGTCTGTAAGGTGTTCATTTATTACTTGCTTGCTGTTAATACACTTTTTTGTTTTTTCGATTTATATTCAGGGCGGTTACCGAAGCAAAAATTCAATAAAGACACATGGAGCAGAAAATCACAGACATCTTCTGTTTGAGTGCTGGGCATCCTGGGGAGTGTGGTATAAATACCAGCCGTTAGATCTTGTACGGTAAATATGTGTTCTAAAGCATCCATAATTAGTAATGATAAATACCTTATAAGTTACAAAATGTCAGATTTAGTCAGAGTATTTTACATTATTATTATTTGCATGGAATTAAAGTATATATAAAACTTCTGAGATAAAACTCCCTCACTTCCTTGCTACAACCAGCAAATACTAATGACCCCTATGAATTTCTACCTTGCGACTTTGTTCAAGTGACATCTTCAGTAATGTCCATGGAGGCAGACATGACAGCCAGCACATTTTTCAAACAGAAGCAAGCACAGTGTGTGTGAGCCCCGGGTTCCACAGAAATCAAGAACACAAAAGTCCTTATATATCGAAGAATGGAGCAATACTGGAGCAATTCATCTGTACCACAGGGGACAATTTACAGATTCCACTGTGACATTTGAGGAGTTAAAAATTCTATTTAAGTGTATGGAATTCTTTATTTTCCCCCAGTGGTTCCTTTGGTTTCCCCAGAAATGCTCCAGTTTGATTTGATTCATAAGTCCCTAAATGTGTGAAAACAAACACCTTAAAACTGATGTACAAGGAAAATTGGAGCACCATAGGGGACACATGAATATTCCCAAAATGTCCATTGTTTAAATGAGGCTTTTAACCCTTGAATGTTAGTGAGATTTCCTATGCAATGCAAAGCTATGCGTTATAGGCCTCTCAAGCATTCTAGGTATTAAAGGCCCAACTTAAATTAAAGGGATAGTAATACTTAAAATGTAAAAAAAAATATGTTGTAGGGTTTATCCCCCTGAGTAAAACAAGAGTACTCCCACTGCTGAGAGGTGTTTTATTCAAAAGTTATTAATTTTCAAAGTTGAATTTTTTAGGTGCAATATCACAGTGGCCTGAAATTGTACAGTGGCGCTGTTGCTACACCATCCTATGGACAACTCTGGTCAGTTGACCATAAATCTCCATAGAAGTCATAGAACAGTTCCACCTTGGGTAGTAATACATTTAGTTCTTCATTCACACAAATGCAGATGAAACATGAAGTGATGATAAGATGAAATGTGAACACTTGGACACCTTCCAGTCGAGACAGTTATTTTATAATCCGTAATAACTTGCTTTCAGTTTTCCTGAGCTGCAGCCACAACAAGTGTGATCCTCTCTCACACTACACCAAATGATTTCTGCAGAATAGAGGGCACAAAAACAGGAGAAGAAATCTAAAAGCAGTGTTTATTTTGGGCCAATATCACCCACATAATGAAATGCACTTACAAGATAAAAGCTTAAGATCAGCATAAAATCACCAAGAGAATGACTCTCGTGCCAATATACCACACTTCGGATAAGCAGGCACATCCCTTGAGTACTAGGAATTTCAGGAGACACACTCAAGACCGCACTGGTACCTCTCCTTCACAGAGGTTCCTCTTTATGGTCCTTATTCCTCCACTCCAATTCCCATCTCCCCAGGAGTAGAGCTATCCCAACTAGCTTCAGTGACACACAAGGCTTTTCTCCCCATTGCCTCAATGTAATAAACTTGATATCATAGATTGACAACACTTCCTTACGCATATCACCGGTTCTCTGCTGGCTTTGTCAAGGGTAGTTACAGCTCTCTAGTTGGACACTACTAAATAAACTCCCTTTCAATCATCAAATCCTTAAGAGGCTTAAGTCCTCGTCTACTGGACTGATGGCCCTCTAGTAGTCCGGACCAACTCCCGCATCCAAGGCTCAAGCCCACTTATCTTTACCCAAACCTCTTAGAGGGAACTCTTAACAACCAGAGGAGTACATTTATGTACTTCACAGATATAAAATACATATTAAACTATACTTTAAAATTGTTAACAATTCTACTAGCACCCACAATTGGTGTGGAATAAGGCTTCTAGGGAACTACAGCAATGAAGCTGGCATGCGACGAATAGGGTTCGCGGCTCGAGTTCGGAGGAGCCCTATTGGGGTGCCCTTGCTGCAGCCGTAGCTGGATTAAAGTTGCTGGCCGCGAAGCCAGATGTCTGACCCCAGTTGAGCCGGGGCCGGGACCTGGATAGGCACCCCTCAGACTTGTAATCTGCTGTAGTTCCCAAGGGAATGGACAATTCGGACCCAATAGGCAGGCCCAAGAACCGGGAAAAAGTAGCCAGGGGCTACCCTGGAACTGCCGGCTAAACTTCACCAGGCCTAACCCCAGGAACCCTGGACCAAGAGGGGTTTGTCCTGTGAGCCCCAGAAAAGGGTTGCCCCTAACAACCTCCAATCCCAACCCAAAACCTTACCCCCGCCTATGTCATTGGCTGCACGGGGTAGCAGGGAAGTGGATAGCAGCCTGACCAGCTGCAGGGGAAAACCAAGGGAACCAGGCCCAAGCCCTTGCGTCGCTAACCCCGCCGAAGGCAACAGCAGACGGGGCAGGAAAAGGGAAACTACCAGGGAGACCCACCTGGTATCACGGAGCCTGGCCCCGAAGCTAGAGAGCGGAGCACCAAGCGGTGAACAGGCAGATAATCGGGCAGGCCAAGATCAAAGGCCCCCGGAAGACGCGAGCGCTCGGAGACACCGGGCACCCGCAGAAGGAACTGAGGCGGAACAGCACACACCTAGGACGGCTGAACCGTAACCAACCAGAGGCTCGAGAGCGTGGCGCCAGAACGGCGAGAGCCTAAAATACAGCCGCCTAGAAGAGGTGACTGGGCTCCAGAAGACAAAACAACGAAGGGGGCAAACACAGGAACAACCCAAGGCTGCTACATAGTCCGGATCAGAGGAGGAGGGGCCGCTGGCAGGAAACCCAGGATGATCCGGAGGTCAGACAAGCCCAGAGCAGGAACAGCAGCGAAGTGAAGCAACTCAGGAAACAAAACAACAAACAACAATAATCAGGCAACCGGAAACAGAAAGGCCGCTACTAAAAAGGCTACCAAGGCCAATCCGGAACAAGCTAGATCAAAGGTCAAGAGCAGGCACAAAGGTAACAGTACCTCCCCCTCAACGGGAGACCCCTGGTCGACCAGGCTTATCGGGGAAACGTCGATGAAAGGTACGAAGCAAAGCAGGAGCATGAAGATCACGGGAAGAAACCCAAGAACGTTCCTCCGGACCATAACCTTTCCAATGGACCAAGTACTGGAGAGAACCCCGAACCCGCCGGGAATCCAGTATCCTTTGAACGATAAATTCAGGATGACCATCAACCATGACGGGCTTAGGGGGGCGAGATAGGTCTGCTGGGTCCATAGTGGCCTGATTATTCTGTTAACAATTCTACTAGCACCCACAATTGGTGTGGAATAAGGCTTCTAGGGAACTACAGCAATGAAGCTGGCATGCGACGAATAGGGTTCGCGGCTCGAGTTCGGAGGAGCCCTATTGGGGTGCCCTTGCTGCAGCCGTAGCTGGATTAAAGTTGCTGGCCGCGAAGCCAGATGTCTGACCCCAGTTGAGCCGGGGCCGGGACCTGGATAGGCACCCCTCAGACTTGTAATCTGCTGTAGTTCCCAAGGGAATGGACAATTCGGACCCAATAGGCAGGCCCAAGAACCGGGAAAAAGTAGCCAGGGGCTACCCTGGAACTGCCGGCTAAACTTCACCAGGCCCAACCCCAGGAACCCTGGACCAAGAGGGGTTTGTCCTGTGAGCCCCAGAAAAGGGTTGCCCCTAACAACCTCCAATCCCAACCCAAAACCTTACCCCCGCCTATGTCATTGGCTGCACGGGGTAGCAGGGAAGTGGATAGCAGCCTGACCAGCTGCAGGGGAAAACCAAGGGAACCAGGCCCAAGCCCTTGCGTCGCTAACCCCGCCGAAGGCAACAGCAGACGGGGCAGGAAAAGGGAAACTACCAGGGAGACCCACCTGGTATCACGGAGCCTGGCCCCGAAGCTAGAGAGCGGAGCACCAAGCGGTGAACAGGCAGATAATCGGGCAGGCCAAGATCAAAGGCCCCCAGAAGACGCGAGCGCTCGGAGACACCGGGCACCCGCAGAAGGAACTGAGGCGGAACAGCACACACCTAGGACGGCTGAACCGTAACCAACCAGAGGCTCGAGAGCGTGGCGCCAGAACGGCGAGAGCCTAAAATACAGCCGCCTAGGAGAGGTGACTGGGCTCCAGAAGACAAAACAACGAAGGGGGCAAACACAGGAACAACCCAAGGCTGCTACATAGTCCAGATCAGAGGAGGAGGGGCCGCTGGCAGGAAACCCAGGATGATCCGGAGGTCAGACAAGCCCAGAGCAGGAACAGCAGCGAAGTGAAGCAACTCAGGAAACAAAACAACAAACAACAATAATCAGGCAACCGGAAACAGAAAGGCCGCTACTAAAAAGGCTACCAAGGCCAATCCGGAACAAGCTAGATCAAAGGTCAAGAGCGGGCACAAAGGTAACAGTACCTCCCCCTCAACGGGAGACCCCTGGTCGACCAGGCTTATCGGGGAAACGTCGATGAAAGGTACGAAGCAAAGCAGGAGCATGAAGATCACGGGAAGAAACCCAAGAACGTTCCTCCGGACCATAACCTTTCCAATGGACCAAGTACTGGAGAGAACCCCAAACCCGCCGGGAATCCAGTATCCTTTGAACGATAAATTCAGGATGACCATCAACCATGACGGGCTTAGGGGGGCGAGATAGGTCTGCTGGGTCCATAGTGGCCTGATTATTCTGTTAACAATTCTACTAGCACCCACAATTGGTGTGGAATAAGGCTTCTAGGGAACTACAGCAATGAAGCTGGCATGCGACGAATAGGGTTCGCGGCTCGAGTTCGGAGGAGCCCTATTGGGGTGCCCTTGCTGCAGCCGTAGCTGGATTAAAGTTGCTGGCCGCGAAGCCAGATGTCTGACCCCAGTTGAGCCGGGGCCGGGACCTGGATAGGCACCCCTCAGACTTGTAATCTGCTGTAGTTCCCAAGGGAATGGACAATTCGGACCCAATAGGCAGGCCCAAGAACCGGGAAAAAGTAGCCAGGGGCTACCCTGGAACTGCCGGCTAAACTTCACCAGGCCCAACCCCAGGAACCCTGGACCAAGAGGGGTTTGTCCTGTGAGCCCCAGAAAAGGGTTGCCCCTAACAACCTCCAATCCCAACCCAAAACCTTACCCCCGCCTATGTCATTGGCTGCACGGGGTAGCAGGGAAGTGGATAGCAGCCTGACCAGCTGCAGGGGAAAACCAAGGGAACCAGGCCCAAGCCCTTGCGTCGCTAACCCCGCCAAAGGCAACAGCAGACGGGGCAGGAAAAGGGAAACTACCAGGGAGACCCACCTGGTATCACGGAGCCTGGCCCCGAAGCTAGAGAGCGGAGCACCAAGCGGTGAACAGGCAGATAATCGGGCAGGCCAAGATCAAAGGCCCCCGGAAGACGCGAGCGCTCGGAGACACCGGGCACCCGCAGAAGGAACTGAGGCGGAACAGCACACACCTAGGACGGCTGAACCGTAACCAACCAGAGGCTCGAGAGCGTGGCGCCAGAACGGCGAGAGCCTAAAATACAGCCGCCTAGGAGAGGTGACTGGGCTCCAGAAGACAAAACAACGAAGGGGGCAAACACAGGAACAACCCAAGGCTGCTACATAGTCCGGATCAGAGGAGGAGGGGCCGCTGGCAGGAAACCCAGGATGATCCGGAGGTCAGACAAGCCCAGAGCAGGAACAGCAGCGAAGTGAAGCAACTCAGGAAACAAAACAACAAACAACAATAATCAGGCAACCGGAAACAGAAAGGCCGCTACTAAAAAGGCTACCAAGGCCAATCCGGAACAAGCTAGATCAAAGGTCAAGAGCAGGCACAAAGGTAACAAAAATACAACATTTAAATTCTACCGATCAGTACCATGTTACATTTTCCTCCCATGCGGAAGTGCCAAAATTCATGTGCAATGTCTCAAGAAGCAGTAAGATAATTTATTAACAAAAACATACAAAATCTATATCTTTTGCATTCACATATTGCCCACTTTGGGGTTGATGCTTACCAGGAATTCCTTCCCTTGTAGCCAAACACCCTGTAGCCAAACACCCTGTACCCTGTAAGTACAGTTAACACCAATAATTATGTGCAAGAATAGATCATTATGTTGCACAAGGAGGAACAGTTGACGTTATCTGTGCAATATGTATGGTTTGTTCAGAATATGCTGTAGTCCATTCAGTTATTACAAGCCTGAAATAGTAAGATCTGAGCCAAGCAACAGTGTATTTTTTCAAGTATGTGGCAAAGTGCACACATGCAGCAGTAGTCCAATGTCATTAGCTGTCCGTGGAAGGCTAAGTCCTTGAGTGGTGGATAGGATCTCACAGGGGCATGTGAGGGACCATGCCTATGTAAGAGGAATGATACCTAATGTGTATATTGTGAAAATCCGACTCTACTTCATCAGTAGTGTGAAAGAGAACTAAAAGGTGCTTGGTGCTACTTATACTTGTACCACAAATATGTAAATAAGCAATAACCAGAAACAGCCCGTAGTAAGTCATTGTGTCAGTGCTATAAACCATAAAGTTAATTATGATCGTATGTAACAATGACCAAGCTGAAACCTAAAACAAATCCAGAACCAGAACTACTGAAATGAATTATCCATCTGTGATGACACTGCAATTTGTACATTTACCTCTTAAAAATAAATAACTGATTATAAGTACGTACAATTTTGATAAATAAATTGGTAAGAGTCCCAATGTTAATGCAAGAATTAGGAGATAAACCTAAGGTTGTGTTCAAGAAAATAATAATATAGACAATAGGGTTGCTCCCAGTGATATTTATAGAAAAGCATTCAGTATACTCCATACAAACACATTTCTCACAAGCCGTACTGGAATGGACAAATGAACTAACTGTATCCGTTTGTGCACATATTACCAAATTGAAACCGTTCATTATCTTAAAAAGAACATGCAAGGAATATAAAATAAAACACTTTATCAAGTGTTGGAGTGATTATCTGGTTTACTTAATGATGAAACGTAAAATTAAAACATGTTTTTCTGAACAATATTTCAGGCGGTCTGGAGTTACAAAGCCTCTCAAAACTACATCATGAATAACAACAAAAAGAAGTGGCCATGACTGGTATAGAACAAGTCTCTCTTCCCCATAGATGTGCAATAGATTCCAAGAATTAAAGGAATAGTATTGTTTCACAAAAACAGCAGCTCCAATTAATCTTCATAGTATTTGATCCATAGAGAGTGCTATTTCAATACTGTCAGAGTTGTGGTTCAAGAGTAATTGAAGGATAAAGTTTCTCCCTCCCGCCCCTTTTACCTAGTGTAAGCCATCTCTTCTCAGATGTGGAATCTGGTTGCTAGAACAGACAGATAACAGCAGGGGACAACCTTCTTCCTATGAGAACAATGAAAGCCCTGCCCCCCTTGACAAGTTTTTCAGGTTTTTCCCTTATCTTAATTGAAGATTGTCCCTCTCTGCAATCTACCTGGGCACCTCCCTTCTGATCTGGCTGAGCAGTGTTACATCAGTAATAGGGGCAGGAGGGAGATACTTTGTCATTGAATTACTCTTGAACTACAACTCTCACAGAATTGAAATAACACTCTCCAAGGCCCAAATACTATGATGATTAATTAGAGCTGCTTTTATTATGAAACATTACTATCCCTTTAAGGCAAAGAGAGTCATTCTGGACCCAGATGGGCTTGACAGATTTTGAATTCATGACTTTGTTATAGTTCCACAGTGTCTCCCAGTCAGCTTGAATTTACTTATTTCCTTCCAGTTTTTTGATTTGATTGTATTTCTTAATTTAAAAAACTACAATTTTTATTACAATCAAGTATGTGGAGTATATGTATTACTTATTTGTATGTGGCATTTATTTTTGGGTTTGGTATAACACATATTAATAATAAATAGTATTTATATAACACCTTTCTCCCAGTGGGACTCAAATCGCTTTCAGAGCACGCTCTCGGAATTAACTGAATTGACAGCTGAAATAATAGATGTCATTATTACCCAATCAATGGTACTCATTTATGGACCTCAGAAGGATGAAAGACTGAGTTGACCCTGCTGGGATTTGAACAGGCTCCATAGTAAGGGAATTTACCACTGAGCTATTTCACCAGCATATCACATACTTTTAGGTGTTATCAAGATTTTTTACCAGTATATTAAATATATTGTCTAATCCAGAGGTTCTCAACCCGTTCCCTCAGTGGCCACTAACAGGCCAGGACTTAGGAATTTCCCTGCTAGAACACAAGTGTGTTGATCAGAAGCTCAGTTGTATTGATTAACTCCCCTGTGCTCTTAAAAGGACATTCTCAAATCCTGGCCTGTTAGTAGCCAGTGAGGGCACGGGTTAAGAACCACTGGTCTAATCAATTTTACATTATGCTGACATATCCTATACCCAACACCAGGTTTTTCTCTGTGCTGGATTCTTAGGGGGAAAAGAATCACATATACTCGTGTGTAGGAGAAGTTCATACTTCATCATTCTTCTTTTATCTACATTGCTGACTAGTATTACTTATACATGTATCAAGCAATTTGCCACTTAGTAGCCAGCACAAAATTATACCTATCTGAAATCAGTGATTGGTTACCAAGTATCTTCCTTCAGCTGAGTTAGTCTACCTATGTTTGTAGCATTTGCCAGCTATTTAGAACACTTCTTCAGTCTGTCGAGCATTCACTACAGGATTGTATTATTCATTCATATATTATTCAGTTATGCACAGAAGCAATAATTATTTCTCTTTCATTCAGTGTGGAACCTTTGGTTAAATCTTGCTTGGCAGACCAGTCTTCCAATTAGTCCTTGAGTTTCTCTCCCATTCATGAGCAGGTTGTTGTTTGGTCCAGACTTGGAGAAGGTTTTTAGCCATGTGGCTGGGGGTACTAGTGCACTATTTCCTTGGAAAGCTCCCTTTTGTCCACACTAGTATGGTTTTCTTTACCCCTGCCAGTATGGGTTCCATACTTGAGAACTGCAGCTGGGGATTCTCAGGAATGGGTCAGATAGCAGTGTGATCTTTCCTGTGCCTTGTGTCTATCTTCAACCAAACAAAGTCAGATCTTTGTTGGTGGCTTTAGATATCCCATTTGTTGGTTGCGACAGCTATTGGTTTCACCCATGTTCTTTTGCCCTATAATAGTATTCTTTGCTCTATTTCATCATACTCCAATGCTTTGCAATGTGCTGGGGACCCGCGGGTCTCTAGCACATTGCAATACATTGGAGTATGATGAAATAGAGCAAAGAATACTATTATAGGGCAAAACTACATGCTTGAAACCCAAAAGAAACCAAAAGTAAATGAATAGTTAAGCGCTGCAATGTGCTGGCATCCCAATAATAATTCATGCTGCTAATAATGTGTTCATTATGCTGTTTAGTTTCTTTTGCTGATATTTACACTTTCTCTTACATTTTGCACATTTTTATGATATTCGTTTAACACAAATTTTTTAACAAATTTTATTTTTTTTATGTTTGTAGTAGTTCAATTTTCTTTATTTTACAATTTTTAAGGGTGTCTAATTGCATGATGTGTGAGTCGAAGTCCAAGTGCTTCCACATTGCCAGCACTTGGACAGCCCTTCATGCTTCAAATTGATTGAGGTTTTTACTCCATAGGAAAGTAAAGGGAGATCCCAACTTCACCAACCTGAGGCAGGTGAAGTTGAGACAGTGAACTCTGATAGCAGAGGCTGCTATCGGAGTTTAGTGAATGTGTAGAAGTCGCCCATTAAAATATCCACACCCCCCCTGCATACGAATGTGTCTCATTATTCAGCATTTCAATATGGAAATGAGCCATTATGCTTCATTTCCATATGGAAATAAACCATTGTCGATGTGATTAATGAAAATTCGCAAACCTGTCGGATTGATGTCGATGTGGTCATCTTTTTCTCAGAGTGCCGGTGATGTAATATCGTAGACACTTTGGTGAATGCTGTCAATGTGCCTATGACATTGCTCCAGCAGTATAGCGACATGTTTAGCCCTCATTGATGTTTAGTGCATCTAGGCCCTGGGCTTTTTGTGGAGCTCTTGTGCAAGGTGGTGACATGTCCATTCCTTCTTATGATTAGAATATTAGTGTTCCTGTTCTGGCTTCAGCTGGAGACAGTTTTTGTCAGAAAGTTCTCCAGGCCATTGTGCCGGTGTAGGTACCCTTTTTGTGTTCTTTTACCAGTAATATGCTTCCATTTCTTTGGACAGGCTATTGGACCTCTGTGGGTTCCCTACTTTTCTTTTTCTCCAATAACTTGATAACTCAGATAAAAAAAAAAAGCTTTTTGGGTTCTGGACAGGGTTCTCCAATTCAGTTGACCCCTTTCCTGCCTCACTTCTGTTTTTGATCTTTGCTGCTCGTTAAAACTGGTCTAGACTAGTTGTAGTAAAGTGGAGCAGGGAGAATGGCTTTGCCTCTAGAGAGCCTTTTAAGTACCCTGCCTTCATGGCCGAAGAATACTTTACCTCATGTAGTAAAACAAAAGGATTTATTGGTAAGTACACAAAAATCCCCTTATTTATGTATTCTTTTTAAGATATAATGTGCAAATGTACTGTTATCACAAATGGGTAATTCATTTCAGTACTTTTGATTGTGGATTTGTTTTAGGTTTCAATCTGACCTTTGTTACATTTAGTTAGATAGTTAATCTTATGGTTTATTGACATTGAAAAAATAACTTACTATGGGCTGTTTCTAGTTATTGTTAATTACATATTTATAGTACAAGCACAGCTCCTTGCAAAAGTATTCACCCCCATTTTTTCAATTTTGTTGCATTACAACCTTGATTAAAATGGATTTTGTGGGGGTTTGTATCATTTGATTTACACAACATACCTACCACTTTGAAGATACAAAATATGTTTTATTGTGAAACAAACAAGAAAAAAGACAAAAAAACAGAAAACTTAAGCGTGCATAACTATTCACCCCCCCCCCCCCCAAAGTCAGTACTTTTTACAGCCACCTTTTGCAGCAATTACAGCTGCAAGTCTCTTGGGGTATGTCTCTATAAGCTTGGCACATCTAGCCACTGGTATTTTTGCCCATTTTTCAAAGCAAAACTGCTCCAGCTCCTTCAAGCTGGATGGGTTCTGCTGGTGTACAGCAATCTTTAAGTCATTCCACAGATTCTCAATTGGATTGAGGTCTGGGCTTTGACTAGGCCATTCCAAGACATTTAAATGTTTCCCCTTAAACCACTCGAGTGCTGCTTTAGCATATGCTTAGGGTAATTGTCCTGCGGGAAGGTTCCAATCTCAAATCTCTGGAAGACTGAAATAGGTTTCCCTCAAGAATTTCCCTGTATTAAGTGCCAGCCATCATTCCTTCAATCCTGACCAGTTTCCCAGTCCCTGCCGATAAAAAACATGATGCTGCCACCACCATGCTTCACTATAGGGATGGTGTTCTAGGGGGTGATGAGAGGTGTTATGTTGGGTTTGTACCAGACATAGCATTTTCCTTGGTGGCCAAAAAGCTCAATTTTAGTCTCATCTGACCAGAGTACCTTCTTCCATATGTTTGGGGAGTCTCCCACATGCCTTTTGGCGAACAGCAAACATGTTTGCTTATTTTTTTCTTTAAGCTATGGCTTTCTTCTGGCCACGCTTCCGTGAAGCCACTGTGGAGTATATGGCTTAAAGTGGTCCTGTGGACAGATACTCCAGTCTCCACAGTGGAGATTTGCAGCTCCGTTAGGGTTATCTTTCGTCTCTTTGTTGCCTCTCTGATTAATGCCCTCCTTGCCTGGTCTATGAGTTTTGGTGGGCGGCCCTCTCTTGGCAGGTTTGTTGTGGTGCCATATTCTTTCCATTTTTTAATAATGGATTTAATGGTGCTCAGTGGGATGTTCAGAGTTTGGGATATTTTTTCATAACCCAACCCTGATCTATACTTCTTCACAACTGTCCCTGACCTGTTTGGAGAGCTCCTTGGTATTCATGGTGCTGCTTGCTTGATGGTGTTGCTGACTCTGGGGACTTTCAGAACAGGTATAAATATATATATCTATATCTATATATATATATATATATATATATATCTGTCTATATATATACTGAGATCATGTGACAGATCATGTGACACTTAGATTGCACACAGGTAGACTTCATGTGACTTCTGAAGGTAATTGGTTGCACCAGATCTTATTTATGGGCTTCATAGCAAAGGGGGTGAATACATATGCACACACCACTTTTCCATTTTTTATTTTTTAGTAGCCCAAAACAAATTATTTTCTTCATTCCACTTCACCAATTTGGACTATTTTGTGTATGTCCATTACATGAAAACCAAATTCATCTCCATTTTAATTCCAGGTTGTAATGCAGCAAAATAGGAAAAATGCCAAGGGGGTTTAATACTCTTGCAAGACACTGTAAGGGTCACTAGTCTTTTTCAGAGTGTAGTCTGAAACAACTAGCAGTGAACAGCAAATGAGACAAAATGCCTATATATATATATATATATATATATATATATATAGATATATAGATATATATATATATCCTTCTGTTAGCAAATTCAGCTCCACTGAATCCTAAATTATATTTACATTTTAATACATTTTAGTGTCATTATCTGAAATGTAACTATTTCTATTGAAAGTTGGAAGTTGTGCAACATGTGTTCGGCTAGATATGTGATATTTATGCAGTAAATAATATTGATCCCATTCTGGGTCTTGAGAATATCAGGACTATTAGAGGCTATAGTTGATTACTCAGGACATGGTGTCTCAGAGCATTATTCTTTCCTTGATTCATATTTTCCATGATTCGTTTTGTGCAAATTGTGTAGTGGGGAATATTTAATGGCATCTTTGTTTCTATCAAGAGCATTATTTGTCCTATTGTTGATTGCTGATGTTAAGGGATGTGGTTATTTATATGAATTCAAGGACACATAGAAGAGCCAGTTGGCCTTGTTCCATGTTAATTTAGTCAGGGCAAGACAAAGTGACTGCCTGCAAAACACTCAACATTAAAAGATGAACTATACCATTAGGAATAAGTGGCTCTTTGTTTAACAGAAGCCTAGGTATATGTCTTTCATACAGCATTCTTCTATATCTGTATTCTTGAGATATCTCCAGCATTCAAGGCATATATTATTTTTCTACTTGAATTATGTTGTAATCTATAGCTGGGGAACAGAATTTCACTGTCTGAAAATACTTATTGTGTCAATAGTGGACTTTTCACTAAACGATTCTCATATAGACATTGGAACTGTATTGTTTATAGAGAGGAAGTGTCAGCTAAAGGCAGACTAAAATTGAGCTTGGAAAATACGGGCAACAGTATTAAACAATCATACAATTACATTTAGAGCAGGGTTTTTTGGGTGGAGACTCCCTCCTCCTTTTCCAGCTCAACCCCCCCACCGCCTACTAACTCCCATAATTCATGTGTCCTGCAAGCAAGCTGGACGAGCAAGGGCATCCTTTTAGTTTTTCTTAGATTTCTATTATTTTCCTCTTAGATATGGTGAGGTATAATACCCCATTAGGCCGGTTACCATCACTCAGCTTTCCTGGAGTTGGATTGCCCAGTTCACAGGTACTGTGTGGACCTATTCTGCCCTGTGGAGAGAATCTTGCTTACAAGGATTCCCTCAAGATAGGGTCTCTTGAGATTGTCCTCTCCTATGGTGGTAACCTGAGGAAAGAAGACTGGTAGGTAACCCTGAGTGTCTTAGTCCACTTTATGTCCCAACCTGTGTTGCCTCTCCTTACAGAGGCTGATGTGAGGTCAGTTATGCTCTGGCAATCTTTATTAGTGTCTTCATTATTCTCTCAGAGGGCTTTGGAGTGAGGATGGCTGCTTTTTTCTAGATTATTTTATTGGATTAACTCTAAGCGGCATGGGGGGAAATCTAACGCAAAGATTCAGGGGCTTCACTTACCCCCCTCACTCACTATTCCTCTTGCCATACAAGACAACCTAGGGAATGTTCAGGGTCTCTTTGCCACTCATGGGTCCTTCTAGCACCAATCAAGAGCCTGCTTGGGTTAAGACACTGATCTCTTCAGTGGCCCAAATCCCTTCTTCAGTCCAGAGGGTACTTTACTCCTGGAAAGTTATACCCACCTTTAAACAGTTTGCTCCTGTTTCCTGGGGTCATTCCCAGGTTATTGGGGTTCCTCTATGGGGAATATGAGGACATGGATTCCTCATGCTCTTATGGAGGTTCCTAAGATGCTGATCCACTCCCCTCAGCTGAGGGGTTCATCAAGGCAGCCTTGAAGACCCTCCAGGTCTCTGAGGGCTCTGATGAGGGAATTCCCTCTGTGAATATTTTCCAGAGACGTGGGAAATCATATCTTGTGTTTCCACCCAATAACAGTCTTGATCAGATCCTTATGGATGAGTGGGAAAAAAGAGACTTTTCCTTAACAAGTGCTGTACTAAGCTATACCTATTTTTGGCAGAGGCTTTGGTGCTGTGGGCATATACCCCTGCCACGGACCCCCTATTTCTCTGCTGGAGAAGAACACTGCCCTCCCACTTTCAGATGCCATGGGCTTTAAGGATCAGGCAGATAAGAGGCTTGACTCCCTTCTGTTATTGGGTGGAGGCACTTATAATGGTGCCCGCGATTGCCTCCAGTGACTGTGTGTTCAGGCGACATTGCATTACTTCCTGGTTGTCGCTCTGAAGCACAGTTGCTATTCTTATTGGCCGCTGCTAATTGCCAGAGTGAGTCTCCGCCTACTTACTAGGCCTTAAAGGCATCAGTCTGCCACTTCTCCCTTGCCCTTTCGTGGTGTACCTGTGCGCTATAGCTCTTGTGATTCAGATGCTCGATTCCTGTGTACGACTCCTGGCTTGTTTTGACTTTGGCTCCGTGTGATCCCTGGCTGCTTTCCTCTAGCGTTCTAGGGAGTCTCAGTCACCACTGCCTGTTGGGTTACCCTACCGTTCTAGGGAACATCAGTTACCGCTGCCTGTTGGTTTACCCTAGCGTTCTAGGGAATATCAGTTACTGCTGCCTGTTGGTCTACCCTAGCGTTCTAGAGAGTCCTGTCTCTGAGCTCAACCACCTTAAGATAAGGGGCTTTACAGCTGCTCCTGTACTAGTAGCTAATGCCATCACTGCTACTAGCAAGTACCCTCAGTCAGAATGGTATTTACCTCTTTTCAGTCTGGCGATCCTGTGCTTGTTCCTTACCTGCCCATTGAGGGTTGGGGAAGTGCCCAGATACTGTAATTTCACCTGGTCCAGTGAGGGTTGGGAAAGTACATTTTATTTCATGCTGTTCTATTTCTCAAGAAAGATATTCATTTTGACTGTATCTGTACTTGTCAGTGTTGTTATTCCAAAGTCACCCCATGACAGCACTGAGGCCTATTTTTGCCTCTGCCTGGGTCAACAAAGCTGTAGTCATTTGGGATGAACAACTCTGATGCTCTGCATGCTGATATTGCCAAATAGAACTTATTGGTTCTGATGGTCGACATGACGGAGACCACTACTTATGTTCTGAGGTGATATTTGACGCACCAAGGTCTCTGAGAAGGCTTCAGGTTGGTTGCTGTGCGCCGCACCCTGTGGCTTAAGATATGGTATGCAGAGTCAGTAATTCCCTTGCCTTTTAGGGTAAGACTATTTGGAGCCTGAACTGAAACAGATAATCAGTGACACTACAGGTGGTAGAGAAGAACACCTTGTTGCCTCAGCTCTCCACCAAGGGCTCTTTACTGGCGAGGAAGGTATGTATTTTCTGTCCCTCCCACCAAATGGGGAAGCAGAGGTGCAAGGATCATAAACCATTCAAATGTGCCCCGTCACAAAAACCCAGAGAAACCTGGCAGCCCAAGTGATCTGCTCCAAAGGCTAAGTCTGACAAACCCACCTCCGGATGACAAGCGAAATACTGGTACATTGGTGCCTGTAGGGGGGCTTTCTCTGCCTTTTGTTGAGGTGCCTGGGCATCCTCTTTGATGGACGAGTGGGTTTTGTGGGTAGTATTGGAAAGTTACTGCATAGATTTAGAATCCCTTCTTACGAATAGGTTATTTTTAGCAAAGGCTCCAATGGATCCAGACAAAGCAATACTATTCCAAGAGGGTGTGGATTCCATGCTGGAAAAATAAGTACTCGTTCCAGTCTCAGCCCCTGAGCGCTGTTCAGGTTTCTATTCCAACCTGTATGGTTTCCAGGAAGGATGGCGTCTGCCACCCCATTCTGTATTTCAGATGCCTCAACAAGTATGTGCTCACTACACGCATAAAGATAGAATCTTTGTGTTCTCTCATTGTTGCAATGTCCCCAGGAGAGGTCTTGGTCTCCCTGTATTTTCAGGATGTGTATTTACACGTCCCGACATACCCAGACATTCAGTGCCAACTGCATTTTGCTTTTGGTTCCAGTCATTACCAATTCAGAAAGGAACTGCCATTTGGCCTGGTTTCAGTGCCACAAATCTTCCCAAAAATTCTGGATACCTTGGCTGCCTTTATTCATGCCTAGGGCATCTCTCTAACCCTGTATCTGGATGACTTCCTTATCAAAGCTCCTTTGGGGGGAGTTCTTGGCTTGCCATGTCCAAGACCATGCCCGCATTCTGGTGCCTCCATGGCTGGGTCTTAAATCTACCGAAGTCTTCTCCAGTTACCTTGCAGGTTCTGGGTTTCCTGGGCCTGACATTCAACACCCTTCAGGGGAAGGTCTTTCTCCCAGGACATGTCTCAGGCACTGGAGTGGTCCTAGGTCATGGTCAAGGAATTCATGAGGGTGTTAGGTCATTTGGTGTCTGCTCTGAAGGTGGTTCTGTACTCTCAGTTCCACTCGAAGGAACTTCAGAGAGATATCCTCAGATCCTGGTCCAGGAATCTAGAGCATCTCCTTCAGAAGATACAGAGACTTTCTTGTCTTCTTTCCCGCTTACTTCTTTGTGTGTGGCATTAGTCGCATGAATTCTGGGAGTTAGTAAGTGGGGAGGTAGTTGTGCTAGAGGAGAAAGAGGGAGTGTCCACCCCCAAAGACCTTGTCTTTTGTGATATGCCTTGCCCTCCATGGTACCTGTATTCCATATGAACTAAAGAGAAAATGATTTAATGGGCAAGAACACTAAAATCCTTTTATCTTCTAGTCCACTGTTAATTGTTTCAGTTTACAATCTTATAAAGACTAGTGACCTTTACTAGCCATTCAGGTGTATTGGAGTTTATTGTTTGTTGGGAGGTGGTGTGAGACAAGACAACAGCGATTGTGACATATAGGAAACTTCAGCTACAATGCAAAAAATATACATATACCAGACTGCTGTAGGAAGAGCACCTAATTAGGTGTATTGATATGTTAAACAGTTATTGCTAGAGCACATTCTCCTTTAACCCTTTAAGACCCAGAGGGGTATGCTTCGTAATGCATTGCACACCCCTCTGATCCTTAAAGAGTTAATGAAATGTATGAGGTGTAATATGGAAAGCTACATTTAAGTGATAAATAAATTGCACTGATGCACTGTATTTTCCATGTCTTTTTCCCTAACAGAAGGTATTTTGGTGAGAAGATCGGCCTGTATTTTGCCTGGCTAGGCTGGTACACCGGAATGCTTTTCCCAGCAGCCATTATTGGATTATTTGTCTTCCTGTATGGAATGTTTACACTGGACAGCTGCCAAGTCAGGTATTGACAGACCATTTCTTACGTAAAGTTTCAGTGAGTAGAGCAAATCAAATCTCACTTGGAAATCTAGTAATTTTTTTGAGGTTGTATTTTCGACATTGCTTGCATCATTTTTTTTCTTAACACTTTGAGTGCTAGAGGGGAATGCAACGCATTCTGCCAAATGCATAATTATAATTAGGCAGATCAACAGGTCATAATACTTTTACATGCCTCTGGCTGACAGCATGCCAGCGGGTTTTAACCCTTTCAGTGCCAGGGTCTTTGGGAATTTTCTGTACCCTGCTGGCCAGGCATATTTTCAGAAGAACCAATTCAGCTTTTTCATGGCACCTCACAAAAACTACATTTTGCATCATGTTACAAGCTATGATTTAATAAATACAATAAATATGTAAAATAATGACTTACTTGCCACTATCATAAACTATATAGCAAAAACATTTATGTTGGTAGTGAAAATTTAAATTATTTTTTAAAATTCTTGAAGCCCCTGAATGAAAAAATACTGAATAGTATAATTTTACCTACAAGCATGGCCTGCACAAACCCCTAATTAACAGTAGCTAAAAATTGGCATTTTTTAATATTTCCACAAATTCAAATCTACTGAGATCTTTGAAAATTATAACATTTACTACTGTAATCATTCGCTAGCACTCTTACAAAAAATATGGTATCCCATTGATACGAGTTGACTTACTGGTGGGGGTCCCAGAAGTACAAAACGACATCAACTACAATCTTTCATTTACATTTTTCTTATGTTTTTTCTACACATGACTTACCTGTAGTAAAATGGTTGTCCCAACAAGGGAAATGAAGAAAAGGTAGACAAAGTAGGGAAGACAACCTACCACATTGAATGAGGGGGTCACTTGTCTTTCTACCTATAACCTGTTGTGCACAAATATTTCCAGAAATTGGTGCTACAGGGGAAAAAATAATTTTTTTTACATTTCCACACCTTCAATGTACCAAAATCTTTGAAAACGGTGGCATTTTTACTGCATTCATTAGGTACTTGGTATGGTTTGGCATACTGTAGGGAGTACCAGAAACACAAAATTACACCTACTAGTTTTCATTTAATAGGCTGCCTACTCCAAACTGGTCCTAAATATTAGAGATATGTAGGAAAAGAATGCAAGCCATACCATTTTGGAAAGTAGACATTCACCCTCATCAAATGAGTCGTCGTTTGCCTTTCTACTCCTAGTCTGGTGTTCAAAATAATTTCCATGTTGTGTTATAGGGAAAAAAATTGGGGCTTTTTCATTACCACCACTCCAAAGATACTAAGATCTTTGAAAACTATGGATTATCTTGCTATATTCGGTACTTTCTACCAGCCCAAGAAAAATGGTACCCCATTGACATAATTTGACATACCGAAAGGGGTGCCAGAAGCGCAAAACTACAGCTGCCAATTTTAATTTGTGAAATAACCTGCCTTCACTAAAATGGTTGGCACTATTACAGATATGAAGAAAAAGTCAGTAAGGCATACCATTTTGGAAAACAGACATTCGTGGGGCCACTTGGTTTTTTACTGCTAGGCTAGTGTGCACAAGTTTTATTAGAAATTAGTGCTTTAGGAAAAAATCACATACTTTTTTACATTTCAGTCACTTCCAAGATGTCTCAACATGGCATTTCCTAGTCTATCAAGTACCTAGTGCAAGCCTGAGAAACATGGTACCCCATTGGTATGGATTAACATACTGGACTGGGAGCCAGGTGCATGGCTACTGGGGGGAGAATGCAGAATATGTATGATTCCATGTCTACCAGTGGAATGGGTGGAGGCGGGGTGAAGGGGTGTATGCAGGGGTCTGCAACTAATAGTGGTCAGTGGAACCAGGCTGGGGGTGGGTCAGACATTGTATGTGGTAATCTGTCACCTCCATTGGGCAGTAGAACAAGGCTTGGGAGTCTGACATTGTATGTGGGTATCCTGTATTGGGACCAAGTGGGGAGGTCAGATAGTGTATGTTAGAGGGAGTGAATCAGAGGGATGGGGAGGGGAGTACATGTGAGTTCCAAAGGGGTGCCCAATACATTGCAAAGCAATGTGTTGGACACCCCTGTGGCACATTTAAATTTTACTGATGCTAGCTGAAAATATATGATATATTAAATGATATATTATAACCCAATTTTGTTTTTGGTATTAGTGTTCCTTTAACCCCCAGAGTACCACTGTGGAAGGAGGTGCAGACTTGGACAGCTGTTCCAAGCCCATACGTTGTACCACTGAATTGTGTTTGCCACTTAAGATGATACTACAGATGTGCAAAAATTGTCTGTTTTTCCTGAAGAATCATGCTGGAAATGTTTTTCATTTTTCACCCACCCCTCCTGATGCCCTCCACAACGGCTGACACGTTTATTTTTATTTGCTGCCACTGCATACGAGTATAGTACCATCCTATTTGGCAACCATAATGCACCAGTACAAAAGGCTTGGCACAGCAGGAACAGCTGTCCTAGTCTGTACCTTCTACCACAGTGGCACTCAAAGGGTTAAAGGAACACAAATACCAAAAATGAAATTGGGATATATAATTTAAAATATCATATATTTCCAACTAGCATCAGCAAAATGTAATCATTTTATATTTGATCCCTAAAATCTAATCCTAAACTTGAGTTTTTAATGCATGTATATATCCTATATAATAATTCGCCAAGTTGTGTGTAACGCCGGACATGCGCAGTAGACACTGCTGCGTGTGCGGCAGTCATACGCAGTAGAGACTGCCCGCGCCGCGGCTGATACAGAGCTGGGCGCTCCGAAGGAGCGTCCAGCTCTGTATCAGCCGAGGCGCGGCCAGTCTCCACTGCGTGTGACTGCCCCGCGACCGGCTGCCAGAGGCTCTGTATCAGCCGAGGCGCGGGAGACCCGCGACTGGCTGCTAGACGCACTGTGGCCTGTGTAACGGGCTGTTCAACTAGTATAAACATAATTTGGTTAATTGTGTGCACATAGCTAATGGTGTTATTATATTAAGACTAGCAAATGCTGCACTGCGTTGCCTGCGGGATTTGGCCTCTGAATTTCAGCAGAAGCTGCAAGTCAATGGTGGAGAATCTCGTTCCAGTGATTTGGATAGGAGTGGCCAGGGGACGTAGTCAAACTGATGGTGATGCCACCCCTTACACCTCAACAGCAGTAGGATAGTACTGCATACTGTCGACATGCCATTGACATGAATTTGCTACCATATCTCCATAGTGCATCTCTCCCAAGAGAAGGCTGTTTGTTTAGACGCTTATTGGGCTTCAAAGAATAATAGCAAAGATTGCATGGTTATATCACCACTAAGCCTTTACCCTGTACTATATGCTGACATTCATAAAAATTAGCCATTAGTCACTTGAGGCCTAAAATCTTGTCTTGTGTATACCCCATAGAGGTATACTTCCATGCTTTGTGCAGGACTCTAAGACTCCTTTAGTATAATTAATATTAATACATTTTGCAGAAATGAGAGTAATGTCTGTAAAATGTCAGAATTAAGATAATAGCCTTCAAGAATTAAAATGGGATTTACTAATTTCAATATATAAACAGCTTTAGATCTTGTCACAGTTTGCATACCAAATGGTGTCTGTATAGTCTTTTTTGGTGGGGGTACTCCATAATGACACCTTTTTTCCAGAAATAAAAACATACAACATTGTACATGGTGCTTTTGTCCATAAACATCAGTTTTTCCCTGAGCACTAGAAGAACAAGTTTATGATTAGGCTTTTAGAGAAATAACATTGCATAGAGATGTTTTTTTTACGGATAATAGCTTGAATGTCTCAATTTAGGGTGACCACATGTCCCGGAATGCCCAGGACTATCCCTTATTGGGGGTCTGCGTCCCGGGTCACCCCCTACCAGGACAACAATGAGTCCCGGAATGGAGCAACACGTACCAGTCCAGCCAGCCAATGAAATGTATTTGCTATATGATCCTCATTGGCTTGCTGAGCCAGCCAATGAAGACCATATAGCAAATACATGTCATTGGCTGTCTGGACTGGTGCATGCAAGACAGCTGGGATGGAACAGGTATGCTTGTGCTGTAAGTGAGACCCGCGGCTGAGGCTCCTGCCAGCACTGACCATCTTTCTAAGGCTGATACAGAGTAAGAGTTCCCACTGGGAAATCTTACTCTGTGTCAGCCTCAGAAAGATGGTCAGCGCCAGCGGGAGCCTCAGCCATGGGACTAGGGTGACCACATGTCCCGGAATGGCTGAATGGAAATGTGGTCAACCTAGTCTCAATATCTAAATATATATATATATATATATAGCCTAATTTCATGTGTTGGTGTTAGTGTTCATATATAAAATTAGCAAGTAAAGAGGACTTTAACTAAAGTGTTACTTTCTCCCAGAGTCCAAGAGGTTGATGTATTAAGTAATGTGGTGAAAGCCAACTTCATGTCCATTGATTTAAATAGGACTTTTAACCCCTTGAATACTAGAGAGGTCTCCAACTTATTGCATTACAATGTATTGGAGAGCTTGCTAGCGTTCAAGAGGTTAAAAGCACCCTTTAAATCAATGATAATTTTTTTTTCATTTGTTATCTATGATGCAGTTGATTTGCTGCAGAACTGCACCACTTGTCATTATTACATAAGCCGCAGTATCTTCTTTTTTCTTCTTTGTTTTATAGTAAAGAAATCTGCCAAGCTACAAACATTACCATGTGTCCACTGTGTGATAAGTACTGTCCGTTCATGAGGTTATCAGACAGCTGTGTCTATGCCAAGGTATGCCAAGTCTCTTCATAAAAGGAGCACATTAAAGACACAGTAGATCCTGCAAGTGCACAATATGTAAACTGAAATTGCCTTTTTATTTATTTTTTTCAGTCATCACCATTTATTGTTATACTTTTATGTTCCTGACATTAAGTTTCCTGGATCTCTGATACCAGAAAGCTTTTTTGTTTGACTGTGAAAGAAGAGATATTTGTATAATGTTGCAAAATCTCTCCACTATTTATGTATGCTGCATAGACCTTTTCTACATTGTTTCAGTCCTTGTTGTGCCTATTTTGCACTGTTGCATACTATCTACTTTCACTATCCCAGACAGAAAGCTCTCTGAAAGTAGATTCAGACAGCCCTGTCAGGGCTATAGAATGTAAAAAATAGGTGAACAATGGAAATTATAGGTACCGTAAGTTAAAAAAGAAGTTGACTGTCTCTGTAAGATAACATTGAAAACTGATGGAATAAAATAACAAATTTAATCTGAGGTATTAAGGTGGTGAAATTCTGGAGCAAACTAATTCCACCATAGGGAACAAATAAAAAATCTCCATTGATTTAAATGGAGTGATTAAAGGGATAATAATGTCAGAATAAAAGTATTAACTATACGGTATATACAATTAAAAGAGAGTACTCTGGTCCCTCCCCTTTCTGCTTGACGAGCTGTAAAGCTGTCAGAAGCAGATTCTGGTCGCTTGACCAGATGCGGCTCTTCAGCAGTGCCCACATAACGATATCTAAAGATAAATACTTAATTTGGAAAGGTCTACAAAGTGTGCCTGGCTTGCAAGCACATTTGTAGACCGTTCCAATGAAGTATTTATTTCTAAATAGTGTGATTTCAGCTCTGTTGAAGAGCATCTGTCTGGTCAAATGACTGGAATCTGCAGCTGTCAGCTAGATGGCAGAATTGAGTAAAACAGCCAGGAAGGGGTAACTTTAGGAAGTTATATCTCTCAAACCATAAAGTTTGAGAGATAAGACTTACATTGATGTTAATCTTTTTTTAATGTCTACAATATTAAATCAATTTGAAAATAACCATTACTATCCCTTTAACAAGATGCACAATAATGCTGCGGCTCTATTGTATATCTTACAAGTACAACCTCTATTAATTCAAAATCAGGTTCCACAATAGAAATACTCAAATAGTATATTACATATAAAGAGAACTGTCAATGTCCTCACCAAAAAATAAAGGAACAATAATAAAAGGAAAAATAAATAGAAGATATCAAATAAGATCTTCAAAAGTCCCTGTAGCTTTCTGAATTATAAATCACATGTACAAATAGTCCTCTATGGATCCAATGTCTTTCTTAATAGATATATATACAGCTTCCATATATTATGGGTCTTCCAACTACATATACTATCAGACTCCCAGGTGGTTGCAGCCCCTCAGTACACCAGTGCAGTGTAAGTGGTCTTAACTAGAATAAAACACAAAACAAAAGAGGTGCAGACCCCTTAAAAGTGTATATCTGTTTGGTACCGCTGGTATTTATGACCCCCCACTATAGTGTGCTCACCAGATAGCCATCTTTAAATTACACGTAAAAACCTTAAGGACTTTCACTTTCATATCTTGATTCAGTAGGCCACTCAGGAACATCAGATTATTTATTCAGGAAAATTATTAAAAAAAAAAAAACCCACTTGGGGAAATATCCAATATCAATTGTGGAGTAAAATATATATATATATATATATATATATATATATATATATATATATATATATATATATATATAAAGTTGTCCAACCTGTTTTGTGCTATCTACATGCACTTCTTCAGGGGATCTTATCACACAATAGATATAAAGTGGTTTAACAACCGTTATTTATATACCTTTTTTTAGCTGGTATAGATTTGACTGGTATGCGCTCCAAACGGCTCCACTTGCTTCCGGTTTCGTCACCTGCTTTGATCACTTCCTGTGATCTGCCGTTACCAAGGGAAGCTTGTGTTGCATCTATGGAATGCATACCATATTAATTGGCTTCTCTGATATTTCTCTTGAGATCAGAAACATATACTCATATAAAAACACTCAAATATTCTATGATATTTAATTTTTGGTTATATCTGTTGATTTGAGTGATCATTAGTAGAGCACACACAATACTGTCAGGTTGACTGAACTTATTTATTATACCTCACCATTGTGATTGTGATTTATAGTGAGTTTTCCCTTCTTGACATGTAATATATAAATGTGGTGCACTCTGAACTCTCAGATATAGCTACCAAAATGGGGTATACCCTGTGATGCTTACAGGGTAAAGTTCATCTTAATATGTACCAGCACACCCACTAAATCACACACTAGTTCCCATTAATATATGGATGAGATTCACAGGGAAAGATAAAACAAAAGCAAAGTCTATCCCCTAATCAGTTCTAATCGGACGTTATCCGGTTTCCCTCATCCTAACGTAATTTGTATAGCATGGCAATAACATTTCAGAATTGTAAAACAAATTAATAGTGACCACTCTACAAATGATGTACATTTAACACATTTACATATGTACTCGAAATAAAAAAAAAAACGAGCCTTATGTAGGCAGTATTACACATAATATTGGTACTTTTTGATCTTCCACACACACTTTTATAGCATACTGTAATATATGCTATAAAAGTGTGTGTGGAAGATCAAAAAGGGATTTTAATTCAACTCATAATTTATAAACACAGCAAGTAGTAAATCCCTGTCACTATAATGAGCCTTACAGCCTCTGCTCCACCTGCATTTACAATAGTTTTGAAAAAAATCATACTAAACTCATAATATTTTTTACAAACATAATTTATTAAATACATTTCTTCTTACAGGTAACCCACCTTTTTGACAATGGAGCAACTGTTTTCTTTGCAGTGTTCATGGCAGTTTGGGGTAAGCAGGAATATTCAATTTATGCATCTTGCAGATATCGGGTAGAAAGAAAACTTCTGTACATTTTGTATTTGCTTTTATATGGTTGGAAATCCTGCAGCCTAATGAGCCAATGCATTGCTGGTCTCTCTCTATCAGAGAAATGTTTCATACCTAGGACTGTTCTACAAAGAAGTAGCAACTACCGTGTGCATTAAGGTCTGTGGAGGACCATCATTCTCCAAAATGGCAAAAAATGTATGAACTGCTCTTTCTTAGTCATTAGTTCCTAAAGACAAGGCCTAAAAAAGCATTAAGCAGATTGAATTATAGTATATCTATCATTGCCAATACAGAAAATGCAACTATTGTTGATAATGACTACCTGTTATCAATACTGACCAATTTCACAAGCTGCAGTTGATTAAAATATACAGGATTTTGGATGAAAGAAAGTTGATTTAATAATCTATGAGTGGAGCAATGACTCCAACATAAAATGTCCAGCAGGGAACAAGCAGCCAAATCAGAAAAAGTGCCCCACTCTCAGGGTTCCAAAAATATTGAAACAATACAAAATAATTGATCGCCACTAAATTCCCTTTTCAGAATATAGGAAATTGAGCATAAAATATTCAAACAAACAATTATTAAAAACAATGGTATTTATTGTGAACCAAATGAATAAAGTGACATGTTGTCATAAAACAATTACCAAATCTCACCCTGCTACATGTAATGAATAGTGTACTATCACTGTATCAACCCTATCAATTATATATATACTAGTTGAAGAGCCCGTTACACGGGCCACAGTGCCACTGCCAGCCGGTCGCAGGGTAGTTATGCACAGTAGAGACTGCCCACACCGCGGCTGATACAGTGCCAGCCGGCCGCGGTGCAGTCATGCTGAGTAGAGACTGCCCTCGCTGCGGCTTATACAGAGCAGGATGCTCCTTCGGAGCACCCCACTCTGCATCAGCCTCATCACGGGCAGTCTCTACACATGTTTTAGCGAATTGTTCTATAGGATCAGTATCTTTCATATATATATATATATATATATATATATATATATATATATATATATATATATATATACACACACACTTATATCAGTATCTAATCGCCCATTGTCAACAGGATATATATAACAAATTCCTCTTGTATTTCAAAAGAAATCGTAAGTGATTTATGTGTCCTTATGGCAATCACTCCATACACATCAATTCAATTGTATGATGCACGATCGCTGTGTCCCAGTAAAGAAACCTATAATACCACACACAACTTGAATAACTAGACATAATATGTTCCACTAATCTACATCAATCTACAAAGGTCATATGCTTCCTCAATCCCACATTCCAAGATGAAAAACCTGTCTGTTTTCTGGGTTTAACCCTTAGGTTGTTGATGGTTTGTGGGATTGAGGTAGCATATGACCTTTGTATATTGATGTAGATTAGTGGAACATATTGTGTCTAGTTATTTATCTGAAGTTGTGTGTGGTGTTATGGGTTTCTTTACCGGGACACAGCAATCTTGTGTCATACGACTGAATTGATGTGTATGGAGTGATTGCCATAAGGACACATAGATCACTTATGATTTCTTTTGAAATACAAGAGGAATTTGTTATATATATCCTGTTGATAATGACTTATGTCAGAACATTACTTCTCTGATGCCATCTTTTGAACGGTGCAGTTGACTCTGTTTGGGTATTGATTTCTTAGCATGAGTACCATACCTTCTCCAAGCTATTTCTCAAGGACTTAATGAAGGAGAAAATCCATAAATATATAATTATTCATTGATCTCAAAGTCAGAATGACAACAAAGAGAATATTGTACATAATCATTTCCATAAATATGCATTAGAGATTCATTGGTAACATTTTTGTCACTGTATTTATAGAAAATGTTTGGCACCCTAAGATACTGTCTACAGTACCCTGGATGAGAACCGCTGACATGCACAGTATATAATAGTTCTTCATTATCTCATTAACTTTAAAATATTTATAGGTTATTTATATTTTTAAATCTAATGGAATTACTGTCAGTGATATCTATTAGGCATTGATTCTTGACTTAGGAAGATTAGACCATGAAGCAGATTTTAATCTAAATGCATAATTTGCATTACCATAATGACTTTGTCAGTAGAAACAATCAGTGTTAAACTTGTTTATGGAATGTAAGATGGCCACTATATGTTGTATCGGTTCAGTGAATATCCACACTAAGGGCCTTATGTATAAAAGAACAGTGGAGCAATTCTGGTGCAAACCAGTTGTAGAGGGGACAAATACAAATACCCCAGATTTCCGATGCGTAACCTCTTGAATACTAGGGAGGTCTTCAACACATTTGGGGAAAGGCACTAAGGGACAATGTTTTGGTGATATGGGGCTGTCTACCCAAGTTTGATATTAAGACTAAGATGAAGGGTTAGGGGTTATGGCGAAATCAAATGTGAATTTGCTAGGCTGCAATGTTGGCACTCAAGTCTGTTCACATTGCCAGATACACTGCGAAAGCTGCTGATGTGAACAGATGCCAGCATGCTGATGGGCAAAGTCACATCCGCCTAACACCAGTGTTTGGCGAGGTGAAGGGATGTAAATGGAGGACAGCAGACACAATATCAGAGACTGCCTTGTATACACAGGAGGTGGGACTGAGAAATCATGTGAATTGCACACTGTACATTTTGGCCACCACTGCACAAACACACATCTGTCAGAGTGTCCATTTTCAATGCAGATTTTAAGAGAGACTTGGCTTGTTTGTTCCATGCACAGTGATTAAAAAGTACATAACACATTAGGATATTTAACCCTTTGAATGCTGAAGAGATAACCAGCAGAGACCTGTGTTACACCTAGGACGTTAACAAAATATGGCACAATTTAAGATCCCTATGAAATTTTTTTTTTTTGGGGGGGGGGGAGTTGGCAAATAAGGGACAAATCTATATACCAACCCTAATTATACATGAAGGCAGGTAATTAGGTTTGGGGACACTAAACCACGCCAAGCCTTCATTGTCATCCACCTATGATAGAGGAGGCAATGGGGATAAAAGGGGTAGGAGAAGAGAGATGGGAGAAAGAGTGGTAAAACTGTCCACTGGCTCCATAGATAGCTACAGGGAGATCCCAGCATCACCAACCTTAGGTTGGCAATATTGGGACTGTGAACTCTGACAGCAAAAGTAGTTATCAGAGCTTTGTGCATGTGGCAATGTGCCACATTAACGTATAAACACACCCACATGAAAGTGACAACGTCTCATTAATCTGCATTTCCATATGCAAATGAGTCATACTTGAACAAAATCTTAAACCTGTCAAAGGCATGGCGGATTCATAGCAAAGTCGGCATATTGTGGAGAATTGGTGGCGGATTCACAGGGATATGATGGTGAATACATCTTAATGCATGCTGTTGACACCACCATATTGCCACCCCAGATCCTTATCGAGGCAGGGGAATGCTTCTCTCCCATTGTGAAGCAATGTGTTGGAGACATCTAGGTTAAAGTGAATGGTTATTTTTATTTGTCGTCTTCGGTGAGGTTGTTTTGCGTTAGCACTAAAACCAACATTCTCTAATCTCTGTGATAGTGCACAATAGCTAAGGTCTATCTGACATGGGTCTGCCTGGAAATTAAAGGGATAGTAACATTTCATAATAAAAGCAACTCCATTTAATCATCATAGTATTTGGACTTTGGACAGTGTTATTTCAATTCTGTCAAAGTTGTAGTTCAAGAGTAATTCAATGACAAAGTATCCCCCTCCCGCCCCTTTTACTGATGTAACACTGTTCAGCCAGAGCAGAAGGGAGGTGCCCAGGTAGATTGCAGAGAGGGACAATCTTCAATTAAAATAAGGGAAAAACCTGAAAAACTTGTTAAGGAGGGCAGGGCTTTCATTGTTCTCATAGGAAAAAGATTGTCCCCTGCTGTTATCTGTCTGGTCTATGGACTGCATTCCACATCTGAGAAGAGATGGCTTACACTAGGTAAAAGGGGTGGGAGGGGAACTTTGCTTGTGAATATCACTCAAACCATAAAGTATTACTATCCCATTAATGTTGGACTGATACAAAAAATACACACTTCCTGTAGTTTGTCTGTAAAGAAAATGTACTTATATTAATAATTTTGTTTTGATGGCTGTGTATTTCCCTGTTTGCCAAAGAACTAAACATGCTGTTGATGTTTTCTGTTTTATTTAGCTACAGTTTTTCTGGAATTTTGGAAGAGAAGAAGAGCTGTTATCGCCTATGACTGGGACTTAATAGATTGGGAAGAAGAAGAGGTACAAGGAGATAGAATGTCATTGGCTTGCAAGAACATGATATTTGGCAAATAACCCTCAGTCTTAAGTTTTCAGTAAATATTTATATAGAACTAGTGAATGCTGTACGGCGTTGCCTGTCTAATTTGGCATGCTGCGCACATATGGGACCCTCTGGACTTCTACAGTGGTGAGTCTCTTTGCAGTGATTTTCACAGGAGGGAGTAAGGGGTCTTCAGCCTCCTGCCCAATCCTATGAAAATCACTGTCCCTGATTTGCTGCTTGTGGCCTATCTCCATTTCACTGCCACCATGGCGTGGACTGGACAGTGAACCAGAAACAATTAGATTTTTATATATGTAGACTAGTCATGTATGTATTTATAATATTGTTATTGTGTCACACAAAGTGCATAGGGTCTTACAGAAAAACAAATCAGGGGAGAGGGGTAAAGTACAGTAAATGCCACAAATCATGTAAATCTCATTGGATTCTTAATCAGGTAGATAGGTGGCTAATAACTGTGGCAGTTTGCAGTTCTGCTCACAATGATATAGGCAAAATTGGGTGAGGTGTGTGCATTATCTCAGTGCTTTAATACGTAATGTTTAAAAGAGAAGTAGTGCATCCTAATAATAACCCCTTACTTACCTACTATGGCCAGAAATTCCTAATAGCCTCTATAAATGTCTCCCTTTCTCCTTGATTCAAGAGGTAACATCTTCATTAAGTCTTAGATGTAATGTCCATGGAAGCAGACATGACAGTTGCTGGCAGGATCACAGGACCTGAAACTCTGCTCACTGTACATGGTAATCTTAACCCTTTAATGACCAGAGAGGTGGGTAACACATTGCTTCACTATGCATTGCAAACCCTTCTGGTCCTTTAAGGGTTATGAAGGATTGTATACTCTGCTTCAGTTTGAAATAATTGCCAGCAGCTGTCATGTCCGCCTCCACGGATATGACATCAAGTACTGATTGAAGATTTTTTTCCCAAGGGAAGGGCAAATTCATAGGGTCCTTTAGGATTTTCTGGTTACAGTAAAGTAAGAGAGAGTGGGGTTAATTTTAAACTTTAGTTTTGAAGCTAGAGGAGGAGTTTGGGGAGTCTTAACACAAATAATATTTTTATATATGATAAATGCTTCTATTATAATCTAATATTACTCTGAATGTTTATTTTGTGTTGACTATGCCTCCCCTGGCCTTCATTCTTCTCCTATGGTGGAGTCCATTCAATGTTGGGAGACTGAGATGGGGTCCCATAGTCAATATACAGCAAATAAGAAAGTTTGGATAGGGGTAATAGTAGCTGAATGTATGGCATGAGGACAGACCTGTTTGGAGAGGTAGACACATCCATGAACATAAGTATAGATCAGGATTGGAATTTAAGGGGGAATGGCTAAGTGGAGATCTTCGTAGGTATGTAGGAGGTCATGTGACACTTAATTGGAAGTATGGGTGAGATTCAATAAAAATAAGTAATTGCAAAAATAATCGGAAAAATACTGCAAATAATTAACATCTCAGTCTTATTGAACTATGCTTGGATTTTCAGCCTTTGCTATCATATGCTCTTATAAAGTCTGCCAGATGGTAAAAGGGGCATGGTTTTTAGAAAGCATGAAATTGCTCCTATCTTGCCAATTGCCCTTGAACTATGTTACTGGATTGCCCATCAAAAATACTGTCTCATCTATAGAGACATTAATTGAGGCAGAACATTTCCAGATTTGGTTCAATCCAGTAAAAAGAAGCAAGCTGTAATTTGAATTCCGATCATGTGCAACTTCCTCATTTTTCTTCCACATTACTGATCAAATTCTTTCTCCCCTTTAGTGAATTAGAGAACTGAGGAAAATATAGGCAGGTTACAGTTTGAAAGAAAGGGTAATCATTCTTGCAGTCAACTATAGAACATATTGTAGGTGGGAGCAGGAAGGTTCACGGATGATTTTCTAAAAAGAAAGGTACCAGGTCACCTTATTCTTGGAGGACATGCTGTCAACAAAATGTATAGAGTCACTGGTCACATGTAGTTTTTAGCAAAATTACATTTACCGTATGTTTGCTGTGTTAGATATTTTAGTAGACACTTCACTAGGATTTAAAATTCAGATTTGTCTCACAAATATGTAAGCAGTATTATTTTATATATTTAAAGGGATAGTAATGTTTTACAAAAACAACAGCTCCAATTAATCTTCATAGTATTTGAGCCATAGAGAGTGTTATTTCAATACTGTCAGAGTTGTAATTCAAGAGTAATTGAATGATAAAGTTTCCCCCTCCCGCCCCTTTTACCTAATGTAACGCTGCTCACCACAGATGTGGAATCTGGTTGCTTGACCAGACAGATAACAGCAAGGGACAATCCTCTTACTGTGAGAACAATGAAAACCCTTCCCCATTCACAGGTTTTTCAGCTTTTTCCCTTATCTTAATTGAAGATTGTCCCTCTCTGCAATCTACATGGGCACCTCCCTGCTGCTCTGAGCTGAGCAGTGTTATATCACTAAAAGGGGCGGGAGGGGATACTTTATCATTCAATTACTCTTGAACTACAACTCTGACAGAATTGAAATAACACTCTCCAATACTATGATGATTAATTAGAACTGCTTTTATTATGAAACATTACTATCCCTTTAACATAACTAAGTGGAAATGATGTTAGACTTTTAGCAATTGCTATTATAAGGATCAAAGATGGAAGAGAATTTCAGCAATAAAATGAATCTAATAACTGGGTGCCCAACACTATTACCATTCTTTACAGATACAGTAAAAATGGTAGGTGGATACAAATCCTTTTTGCTTGGCTCTACCAATTAAGAACTTTAGTCAGAAAGCAGAAGAGATGCAATACTGGAGCAAACCAGTGGCACAATAGAGGGAAAGTTCCCATTGACTTAAATGGGGCTTTTAACATTTTGAGTTCCAGAGAGGTGCAATGCATTGGTTACCGCTTAGGCTCTAAGAGCGTTAAATCCTTGCTTCACAATGTAATTGAGACCTCTCTAGCATTCTGGGGCCATTTACTGTAAATCAATGAACACTTTCATTTTTATAGCAAAGTCCCATGTTATACAAGCCTTAAAGGGATAGTAATACTTAAAATGTAAAAAAAAATATGTTGTAGGGTTTATCCCCCTGAGTAAAACAAGAGTACTCCCACTGCTCAAAGGTGTTTCATTCAAAAGTTATTAATTTTCAAAGTTGAATTTTTTAGGTGCAATATCACAGTGGCCTGAAATTGTACAGTGGCGCTGTTGCTACACGATCCTATGGACAGCTCTGGTCCCGGGACCATAAATCTCCATAGGATGGTGTAGCAACAGTGCCACTGTACAATTTCAGGCCATTGTGATTTTGCACCTAAAAAATTCAACTTTGAAAATTAATAACTTTTGAATGAAACACCTTTCAGCAGTAGGACTACTCTTGTTTTACTCAGGGGGATAACCCCTACAACATATATTTTTTTACATTTTAAGTATTACTATCCCTTTAACCCCTTCAGTGCCAGAGGCTCAGGCCATTTTCTGAACCCTGCAGGCCAGACACTTTTTCAACATTTTTGCTATCCTTCCGTTTAGGCTTGATTTCCTCTGGGGATTTTTAGTTAAATATGGAAAACTATATATTGTTTTTTTCAGAACGAATTGAGCTTTCTCGTGATACCTTACATGAAGAGAATTTTACATCGTGCAAAAAGCTATGATGTCATAATGACAAAAAAAGTGAAAATTTACTCATTTTGCTAAAATCACATACTATGTATCAAAAACATTTACCTTGATTGAAAAAGTTTCAATTATTTGAAAAAGCCCAGAGTCCCCCGAGTAAAAAAAATACCAAATTTGTATAGTTTTACCTAAGTCCAAGGCTAGCGCAGAGCCCTAATCACCAGCATCGCAAAATGACATTTTCAACTTTATAAACTAAAATGCACATTCTAGGGTTTTTGTGGTAAAACTACCCTAAAACAGTGGAATAACTATATAAAACTATATATTTCTGAAAAGCAGACAACCTGCCGCATCTAATGAGGGGTAACTTGCCTTCTTGCCCCAAGCCTGTGGTACCCAAATGCTTCCAGAATGTGGCACTATAGGAAAAAAATGGCATTTTCTTACATTTCTGCCCCTTCAACTGTACTGAAATCTGTGAAAACCATGGAATTTACAACTGTATTCATTAGCTAGTGCTCTTGGGAGAAAAATTACACCCCATTGGTTTGGGTTCACCTACCACAGGGGATGCTAGAAGTGCAAAAAGACACCTACTTCAACCTCTAAATTTTCTAAAATTTTCTCAAACATTACTTGTCTATACAAAAATGGTTATAACAACTAGAGAATTAAAGAAAGGCTACACAAACCATACCATTTTGGAAAGAAGACAACCTGCCGCATCTAATGAGGGGTGAATTGCCTTTTTACCCCAAGCCTGTTGTGCCCAAATGCTTCCAGAAGGTGGCACTATAGGAACAAAATGGCATTTTCTTACATTTCTGCCACTTCAACAGTACTGAAATCTGGGAAAACCATGGAATTTACAACTATATTGATTAGCTAGTGCTCTTGGGAGAAAAATGACACCCCATTGGTATGGGTTCACCTACCACAGGGGATGCTAGAAGTGCAAAAAGACACCTACTACAACCTCTAAATTTTCTAACATTTTTTCAAACATTACTTGTCTATACAAAAATGGTTATAACAACTAGAGAAGTAAAGAAAGGCTACACAAACCATACCATTTTGGAAAGAAGACAACCTGCCGCATCTAATGAGGGGTGAATTGCCTTCTTACCCAAAGCCTGTTGTGCCCAAATGCTTCCAGAAGGTGGCACTATAGGAAAAAAATGGCATTTTCTTACATTTCTGCCCCTTCATCTGTATGGAAATCTGTGAAAACCATGGAATTTCCAACTGTATTCATTAGCTAGTGCTCTTAGGAGAAAAATGACACCTCATTGGTATGAGTTCCCCTACCTTAGTGGGCGCTACAAGTACCAAACTACACCTATTGCAACCACTTATTTTTCTAACATTTTCTCAAACATTACTTGTCTGTACAAAAATGGTTATAACAACTAGAGAAGTGAAGAAAGGCTACACAAACCATACCATTTTTGAAAGAAGACAACCTGCCGCATCTAATGAGGGGTGAATTGCCTTCTTACCCCAAGCCTGTTGTGCCCAAATGCTTCCAGAAGGTGGCACTATAGGAAAAAATGGCATTTTCTTACATTTCTGCCCCTTCATCTGTATGGAAATCTGTGAAAACCATGGAATTTCCAACTGTATTCATTAGCTAGTGCTCTTAGGAGAATAATGACACCTCATTGGTATGAGTTCCCCTACCTTAGTGGGCGCTACAAGTACCAAACTACACCTATTGCAACCACTTATTTTTCTAACATTTTCTCAAACATTACTTGTCTGTACAAAAATGGTTATAACAACTAGAGAAGTGAAGAAAGGCTACACAAACCATACCATTTTTGAAAGAAGACAACCTGGAGCATCTAATGAGGGGTGAATTGCCTTCTTACCCCAAGCCTGTTGTGCCCAAATGCTTCCAGAAGGTGGCACTATAGGAAAAAAATGGCATTTTCTTACATTTCTGCCCCTTCATCTGTATGGAAATCTGTGAAAACCATGGAATTTCCAACTGTATTCATTAGCTAGTGCTCTTAGGAGAAAAATGACACCCCATTGGAATGAATCGACATACCTTAGGGGTGCCAGAAAAGCATAACTACACCTACCTGTTTGCTTCTTCGAAAATGGCTGCTTGTACTAAAATGTTCATAACTGTTAGAGAAATGACGGAAAGGTATAAAAGGTATACCATTTTGGAAAGTAGACATTCTCCCGCATCAAATGAGGGGTCACTTGCCTTTCTACCCCTGGGCTGAAGTGCACAAATATTTCCAAAAGGTGGCGCTATGGGAATAAATACATGTTTTTTTTACATTTCCACCACTTCAAAGATACTAAAATCTTTGAAAACCATAACATTTCCTGCTGTATTCAGTACCTGCTACCAACATGAGAAAAATGGTAGCCCATTTGTGTGGCTTAACATACAATATGTGGGTGCTAGGAACACGTATGTAAACCTGACACTTTTGTTTCTTAAATTATCTGCTTGCACTAAAATGGTTATAACCATAATAGATATGCAGGAAAGGTAGAAAACAATGCCATTTTGGAAAGAAAACAACCTGACGCATCTAATGAGGGGTCACTTGCCTTCATACCCAAAGGCTGGCATGCACAAATGCTTCCAGGAGGTGGCGCTAATGAAAAAAAAGGCATTTTCTTACATTTCTGCCCCTTCAAATGTATGGAGCTCTGTGAAAACCATGGAATTTTCAACTGCATTCGTTAGCTAAAGCTCTTAGGAGTCAAACGACACCCCATTGGTATGAGCTGAACTACCTTAGGGAGTGCTAGAAGTAGAAAACTACACCTACTACAAACTGATGTTTCTAACATTTTCTCAAACCTGACTTGCCTCTACGAAAATGGCTATAACACCTTCAGAAGTGAAGAAAAGGTAGATAAACTATACCATTTTGGAAAGAAGACAACATGCCGCATCTAATGAGGGGTCACTTGCCTTTTTACCCCTAAGTTAGTTGGCACAACTATTTCCAGAATGTGGTGCTACAGGAAAACAAACAAACATTTCTTTTACACTTCAGTCACTTCAAAGATACTAAAATGGTTCAATGGCGTGGGATTTCCTAGGAGGACTTCTTGCCAGCCTAAGAAAAATGGTACCCCACTGCTGTGGGTTGACATACCAATTTACGCTACAGGAGCATAGCTACCAGTGAAACAGAAATGGTAAAGCAAACAGTGTATGTGTGATTTTATGGCTAACAGATGAAAGAAGCTAGGGCGTCAGCCAGTGTACGCGCGGACCTGTGACTACCAGTGTAACAGTGTGGGAGGGTGAGGGATTAGGCAGTGTGTGTGGGTATGAGCAGAGGAACAAGGATGGTGGAGATGGTGGGGCAGTGTCTGAGAGTGTGTATGGGAGATCTGTGACTACCAGTGTGCACTGTATGTCCCCCTCATACAAAGTTTGATTCCCAGCCTGAATCTAGTGCATACTGGTACTTTGAGTCTACCAATAGGCAGTGGAAACAGGCTGGGGGTCAGGCTGGGGAATGGGACTGCCAGTTGGCTGTGGAACCAGGCAGGGGAATACGGTACATGTGTATGTGTGGGGGGGAATCGGAGGCATTTTTTGTGCATACCACAAGGGTGCCCAATGCACTGCAAAGCAATGCGTTGGACCCTCTGTTGCACACAAAGAGTTGTTTTTTTTTAATTATTATTCTGTATTCATACCTCGTTGGGGAGGCGGTGTCAGGAACATTCCTGGTGTCCCCCATCCAGGTCTAAAAACAGAATAATAAAAAAAAAAAAAGTGTGTGTGTGTGTGTGTGTTACAGGGGGTCCAACGTATTGCAAAGCACTGCGTCGGACCCCCCCTGTGGCACGTGCATTTTTTTGGGCTTTTCCCCGAATATTTTTGTGTAGACCTCGTTGGGGGCATCAGAACCCATACAATGAGGTCTAAATAAAAAATAAAAGGGGAAAACAAAATAATCCTTTGGGTGCCACAGGGGTGTCCAGTGGATTGCAAAGCAATGCATTGGGCCCCTGTAGCACACAAAGGGTTAATTTTTTTATCGTTACTTTGTATTCAGATGGCCACCAAACAAGCTCTGATCAAAAGTCCTGTGTGTGTGCCACAGGAAGGGGGTCTGCATTGAACCCCTATCCCAGTGGCACACACAGGGTTAAATTTTTTTTAATTTATTTTTTTTTATTATATACCTCATTGAGGGGCATCAGGACCCCCTGATCCCTCCCCAATGAGGTCTTAGTAAAAAAAAATATATATGTCCACAAACGGAGTGACCCTGTGAGTGCCACAAGGGTCTCCAGCGCATTGCAAAGCAATGCATTGGATCCTTGTGGCACTCAGAGGGTTAATTTTTTTTCTATCATTACTTGGTAATCAGAGCTTGTTGGGGGGCCATCAGGACCAATCCTGATGACCCCCCCAACAATCTCTGATAACAAAGTAATGATAAAAGCCCTGTGTGTGCCGCAGAAGGGGGGCTGCATTGCCCCCCCCCCCCCCCGTGGCACACACAGGGTTAATTTTTTTTTTATTTACTCTTTTTTTATTATAGACCTCATTGAGGGGTATACAAACCCCCCTGATCCCCCCAATGAGGTCTTACAAAAAAAAAAAAAAAGTTATCAAAAAAAGTGTCCCTGTGAGTGCCACCGGGGTCTCCAGCGCATTGCAAAGCAATGCATTGGACCGTTGTGGCACTCAGAGGGTTAATTTTTTTTTTTATCATTACTTTGTAATCAGAGCTTGTTGGGGGGCCATCAGGAGCAATCCTGATGGCCCCCCAACAATCTCTGGTAACAAAATAATGATAAAAGCCCTGTGTGTGCCACAGGAGGGGGGGGTGCATTGGACCCCCACCTGTGGCACACACAGGGTTAAAAAATTTTTTTTTTTTTTTTCTAATTATAGACCTCATTGAGGGGCATCAGGATCCCCCCTGATCCCCCCAATGAGGTCTTAAAAAAAAAAAAAATCCCCCCCAAAGAATAGACCCTGTAAGTGCAACAGGGGTCTCCAGCACATTGCAAAGCAATGTGCTGGGACCCTGTGGCACTCACAGGGTTACTTTAATTTTATTAATTTTTTTTTTTTTAGACATTTCAGACCTCGTGGGGGACATCAGGACCCTTCCTGGTGTCTCCCCAGTCATTGATCTCCCAGCCGATAGAGCAAGAGCTCTCCTGCCCTTCACTCCTACCACCGGTAGGAGTGAACAGGATCGGGGAAACTTCCCTAACGTCATCGGTGACCATGTCACCGATGACGTTTGGAGGATTCCCCCGGTCCCGCCCACTCCTACCCGGAAGTTCGGGTAGGAGAGAGGGGGAAGGAGAAACTTTGTTTCTCCTTTGTCTTTATTGATCTCCCAGCCCGATCGGCTGGGAGATCAATAACTGGGGAGGCATGAGGAGTGATCCTCATGCCTCCCCATGAGTGCCAGGGGCTTTTTTTTTTTAATGCGGCCACTGCATGCCGGTTATACCGGCTCATGCAGTGACCGCATTTCACTCTTACGCCGTACGAGCGTGGCACAGCAGGTACAGCTGTGTCCACTCGTACGGCGTAAGTAGCTGGCACTCTAGGGGTTAAACATATCTGCTCTTCCTACTTTTACTATAGTGCCTGATTTAATTTAGAGGTCAAACTCTGTTACATTCCCAGGTTTCCACAACATTGACAATGTAGAACATTTGATTTACTATATCTTTAAAGGGATTGTAATACTTCGTTTTAACTTTATTTTATTTTGTAGGCATTAAAAAAAAATGAAGAATGATATAAGTCTTATCTCTCAAACCTTTATGGTTTATGAGATATTCACAAGCAAAGTTCCCCTCCCCGCCCCTTTTACCTAGTGTAAGCCATCTCTTCTCAGATGTGAGTCTGGTTGTATGACAGGACAGATAACAGAAGGGGACAATTTTCTTTGTATTAAAACAATGAAAGCCCTTCCCCCCTTGACAAGTTTTTCAGCTTTTTTTCATTATCTTAATTGAAGATTGTCCCTCTCTACAGTCTACCTGGGCATCTCCCTTCTGATCTGGTTGAACGGGGGGGATACTTTGTTTGTGAATATCTCTTAAACCATAAAGGTTTCAGAGATAAGACTTTTATCATTCTTCATGTTTTTTTAATGCCTACAAAATAAAATAAAGTTAAAATGAAGTATTACTATCCCTTTAAGTTCATATGTCAGCTTTTTAAGGCCTAAAGGTGTATGTAATGCCTCTGGTCCTTAAAGGGTAAACCTTGGAACCAAAGAGGTTGACAAGGCATTGATTTGCAACAGGATGACTACTCTCACCCAAGGGGCATATTTTTTTCCATAAAAACTATTTACTCTTAATAAAAAATCTAGATATAGACAGGTAGGATAGAAGATAGATAGATAGACAAATAAATAGATAGATGAATAGAAAACATACACTTCACTGTATTTCACTCCCCTCCCCCCAAACATATAATGCTATGTATTTTGACTGTATTGTGTTGACCCTGTGATAGGATGATCACACGTCCTGGAATGCCCGGGACTGTCCCTTATTGTAGGTCTGTGTCCCACGTCCCGGGTCACCCCCCACCGGGACAACAAAGAGTCCCAGACTGGAGCAACAAAGCCGGCACCCACAGCCTACCTACATAGCGCAGCACGCACCAGTCCAGACAGCCAATGAAATGTATTTGCTATATGGTCCTCATTGGCTGGCTCAGCCAGGCAATGAGAACCATATAGCAAATACATTTCATTGACTGGCTGGACTGGTGCTTGCGAGACAGCTGGAATGGTGCACGTACTCTGGCGCTGTGAGTGGGCCTCGCAGCTGAGGCTCCCACCAGCGCTGACCATCTTTTTGAGGTTGATACAGAGTAAGAGTTCCCACTGGGGAACTCTTACTCTGTGTCAGCCTCAGAAAGATGGTCAGCGCCTGACGGAGCCTCAGCCACGGGACTCATTAGGGTGACCATATGTCCCGGAATGGCAGATTGGAAATGTGGTCAGCCTACCCTGTGAACGTAAATAGGGTAGGGAATTAACTCTTTGAGTGTCAGAAGGGCACTCAAAGGGTTTATTGTACAGAGAAAATGCATATATGTTTTTATTGGAAGAAATATTATGTTAATTTAATGTTAGAATATCAATATGCTTCTTGTTTTAGGAAGAAATTCGTCCTCAGTTTGAAGCCAAATACTCAAAGAAAGAGAGACTAAACCCAATATCAGGAAAGCCAGAACCTTATCAAGCCTTTGCAGATAAATGCAGCAGACTTGTAGTTTCTGCTTCTGGAATATTTTTTATGGTTTGTGAAACATGCATATTATATTACATTTTTTAGAGTAAAATGTAATTTACACATTTGTTCTGCATTATATTGTGTTTTTTTGTCCCAAATCCTCACTGACAAAATTAGAATTTTTGGCATACATAAAAATGATGCAACTTGACACTAAACCAAATAATGGTTCAGTTGAATTAAACATGTACATTAACCACTTAAGGACCAGAGGGGTGCACAATGCATTGCAAATGTAGCTTTGAAGACATTTGCTTTGATATTAGCAAACTGGTGCTTTGCTGGAGCTAACAGCTGATTTAACCTATGCAGTGCCAGAGGGGTACACAACGCATTGATTTGCAATGCATTGCATACCCCCCTGGACTCATAGGGTTACCAGATAAGCTGAAGGATAGTCAACAGTATACTGTAGACAAGGGTGTATCTAGAGCAAGGACAAGTTACCCATGAAAAACCTCAGGGATCAATATATTTGCCTTTTTTCTTACAAGGAAAAGTGATGCTTTTTATTTAGGAAAACACTGGAGAGCACTGTTTTAACCCTTTGAGTGCTAGCGGGGTGCACAATGCATTGCTTTGCACCCCTCTGGCACTCAAAGGGTTAATCAAAAGACATTACAACTCAAACCAAACCACAACATCCTTTTTTCTACTTTGTTGTGTGTCTGGTCATCAACTACAGGTCTCCATAGAAAGTAACAGTAACACTGCCACCTACAGATACATTTTCATATCCTGAACTTTCATTTAGAAAGTGTTTAAGTTGTAATAACTTTTGAAGAAAGCATCTCCCAGTGACTGTAGCCTTGTTTTACTTATTGGATATTGCACTATAATGTATATTCTTTTCACTGTCGTCCAATACAGGTCACTGGTACTCTGGGAGGCGTAAGTCCCCTTTAATAGGCAGGAACAACTATGCAAATAATTTGCAAGGGGCGGAGCCTCCCCTCTTACTTAAGCCACCTTCTGGCCAGAGCCACTTAGATTGATTTGTTTCTGGAGTGCTTTGCACACCAGGTAGAGAACATCTATGCATCTTAGTGTTTTATTATTTTTTATTCAAATATGGAATACCACCATTAGGAGGGTGACCATGGCTGTGAATTGCCCTCTTTAAAGTGGCTGGTGCAGCTTCCAGGGATTTTCTGTGGACCTTATGCCCTGAAGAGGGGACAGCTTGTGTTAAGCAGCTTCCCTACTGGGGAATTTACCTCTGGTTCTTTCCCACTTTATCATGGTCACCTGAAGACAGAAGTCCTGCAGGAAAGGTGAGTCACCCATTGAGTGCTGAAGGTCCACTTGTCCCCACAGTGTCCCTTTGATGGGCTTGTATTTGGGAGTTACAATACACTCCAGCACTCATAGGGTGTTTTTATTGCATTATTACTGTTTTATGCAATTTCTGTGGTATTCTCTGGGTTTTGGAGCTTTTGGTATTCGTTTACTCATGTTTCTTATGTGTTTCATACTTGTTTGGGCACTTTTTAATGTTTTCTTAAACTTTGTTAAAAATGGTGTTCCGCGCCTTTAAGCGCGGCTTTTTCCCGCTCAGACGCAAGGGCTCCTTTACTCTCTATGAGAATTCACAGTGTGGGACATATCTCTGGAACCGCTTGTCACAGCAACTTCAGAGAGGGCTCATTTTAATGCTAGGCTCCTGCTCTATCATCCAGAATGTGTTTTATGTATGTGGGGTGTTCAGGGGGGCTTCGGGCACTGTTTGGGGTACTTGTAAGGGAAAACTACATTTCTCATGAGCGCCTGGTTCGCGCTCGTTTCTGATTGGCTGTCATGACGGCCGCCATTTTGTGGTACTTTTCCTAAGCGAGTACACTACGCAGGGACCGAGCCTTCTCTCTCCTCAACAGATTAACCCTTCGCTGGCCAGATAAGTCCGAATTTAGACATTTCTGGGGTGAAACTTTAATCATTTACACTTTTTCTGGGTGATAGTGTTATTAGTGGGGTATATTGACGCTGTGAGCATGTCTACTTCCCTGGAGCTAGGGGCTAGACCCAAGTCTAAGGAGGATGGGGGGTCTGCTACCCCCATGGCGTTTTGCTCCTCTTGCCACATTGGGCTGTCTACCGATAATGTGGGGGATCTATGCCCTAATTGTACTGGTCAAGATAGCAACCCTGGGCTTTCCAGCCACGCTATTGAGCCATCTTGGGTGAGGGAGTTTAAAGCTGCCACTAGGGATCTCAGATCCACGCTTCAACTCTTTCCCTCTCAGATACAGGGGGCTCTCCAGGTCTGGCAGACCCCCTCTACCATCAGGACCTCCCTGCCTAAGCCACAGGGAGCTCCTGATGTCACTGATTCTTCTGAAGAAGAACTCTTACAGGATTCTGATGCTGAGGAACGTACTGTTATTGAATCTAACAGGTCCATTGGGGACCCCTATGAGTGTGACCCTGAAGTCTCGGCTGAGGGTCTGATCAGAGCGGTTCTGAATACGCTCAACCTTCCTCTGACTCAGGAATCCACTTATGATCCTACTGATGTTTTTCAGAAAAAGCCATCTAAGCCAGTTGTTTTTTTTTCCAACTAACCCTACTCTTGCCCGTCTGGTCTCTGAGGCTTGGAAGAATCCTGATAGATCTTCCTCTGTCTCTAAAAAGTTTGCTAAACTATACCCTTTTCCTGAGGCTGAGCTGGCAAAATGGGTTCATCCTCCCAAGGTGGATGCTCCTGTCTCTGATGCCTCTGCCCTGCAGGATTGGACGGATAAAAAGCTAGAGCTTTCTCTTAAATCTATTTTTGCCTCCATTGGCACTGCCATGCGCCCAACCTTTGCTGTGGCATGGGTTAATAGAGCCATTGCGGCCTGGACTGAACGACTGACTGAAGCAGTTCGCCAGGATGCGCCAGTATCTGAACAGTTGCAGCTCCTTGCTAATATCACTGAAGCTCAGAACTATGTTGCTGACGCTGCTTTTGATGCTGTGCGCATGATGGCGAGGACCTCCACTTCTTCTGTGGTGGCTAGACGCGCTCTTTGGCTGAAAATTTGGTCTGCTGATACAGCCTCTAAGAAAGCCTTGCTTTCCTTGCCCTTTCAGGGGAATTTGTTTTTTGGGTCTGAACTCAAAGAAATGATCAGTGAGGCTACTGGCGGTAAAAGTACTCTTCTACCCTCAGTCTTTAAGAAAAAGTTTCCAGCCAAACGCAATCGGTCCTTTCGTTCCTTTCAGACTGAGACACGCTCCTCGGCCCAAACGGGTCCTCCCACTACGCGCTCCTCCTCCAAGCCCAAACAGTCCTGGAAGCCCAAAGTTGCCCCCAAGGCCAAGACCTCCAAGACTGCTTCAGCATGACTCGCCGAACCCGGGTCCGCATCCGGCTGTAGGTGGTCGTCTCCGCATCTTTCGCCGGACTTGGGAGGAGTCAGTGGCGGACCCATGGGTTCTTCAGGTGGTGTCAGAGGGATACAGGATCCCTTTCTCTTCCCTTCCTCCTTTTCGGTTCCATTTTACTCGTCCTTCTCAGGAACCCACAAAAAGGCGTCTGTTCGACGACGCTATTCAGGATCTCTTGGACAAAGAGGTCCTGGAGGCGGTCCCTCAAGGGGACACAGGTTCAGGATTCTATTCCAACCTGTTTGTGGTAGCCAAAAAGGACGGAGGAGCTCGTCCCATTTTGGATCTCAAAGATCTCAATGCCTATGTGGTGACTTCCCACTTCCGCCAGGAGTCCCTGCGTTCTGTGATTGCAGCAATGTCTCCAGGGGAGTTTCTTGCCTCCCTGGACCTTCAGGATGCTTATCTTCACATCCCTATTCATCCGGAGAGCAGGCGGTATCTCAGGATTGCCTGCCACAGGGGACACTTTCAGTTTGCAGCGCTCCCCTTTGGGCTGACTTCAGCCCCTCAGGTCTTCCAGAGGGTGTTAGGCTCCTTGATAGCGGTGCTTCATCAGGATGGGATCCGAGTGACCCCATACATGGACGATCTCCTGCTGAAAGCCTCCTCAGCGGAGCTTCTCCGTAAGCAATTACAGAAGTGCATGCACACCTTGAACCGTCATGGCTGGATCCTGAATCTGGACAAGTCGGACTTGGTTCCATCTCAGAGGCTTCTGTTCCTGGGTCTCCTGTTCGACACTCGCCAATGCATGGTGTTTCTTCCAGAGGACGTGGCTCACCAGATTGCCGTCAGAGTGGCTGGGATTCTGGACATGGACGAAATTCCGGTACCGAAGTTGTCGTCTTTAGTGGGGAAGTTCATTTCCACGATCGAAGCAGTCCCATTTGCCATGGCCCACTCCAGGGAACTTCAGAGATTTGTGATCCAGACGTGCAGGAATCATCCAGATCATCAACATCTGTCTGTTTCTCTTCCTCCTCATGTCGAGTCGAGTCTGCACTGGTGGTTAGATCTCTCTCATCTCCTGAAAGGGAGATCCTTTCTAGTTCCTCGTTGGACCACAGTCACAACGGATGCCAGCCTTCGGGGCTGGGGTGCAGTCTGGGGTCGCTTCAGTTCTCAGGGGAAATGGGGTCTGGAGGAATCCCTTCTCTCCATCAATGTTCTGGAACTTAGAGCTGTCCAGCTTGCCCTGAGGCACTGGGAGTCTCAACTGACCGGTCTTCCGATCAGAGTGGAGTCTGACAATGCCACGGCGGTGGCTTACATCAACAGGCAAGGCGGCACAAGAAGCGGTTTCGCCTGGTGGGAGGTCAAGGATATTTTGTCTTGGGCAGAAGATCACGTGCCTGTCATCTCTGCAGTTCATATTCCAGGCGTGGACAACGTCATGGCAGACTTCCTCAGTCGTCACACCGTCGACAGTGGAGAATGGGCTCTTCATCCAGAGGTGTTTCACATGCTCACTCAGCGGTGGGGGATGCCTGTGGTGGACCTGATGGCTACCAGACACAACAGGAAGGTTCCGGTGTTTTGCTCCCGGTTGAGGGACTCCCTTGCTCTAGCAGTGGATGCCTTGTCGATCCCTTGGGATTTCTCCCTGGCTTACATCTTCCCTCCTCTTCCTCTATTGATCAGAGTTATCCAGAAGTTGAAGAGGGAGCGTTGTCCTGTCATCCTGATCGCTCCAAACTGGCCTCGCCAGTCCTGGTATCCGGAGTTGATGGCCATGTCAGTGACGGATCCGATCCCGCTTCCTGCCCGTCCGGACCTACTTCTTCAGGGATATCTGTGGAAGGAGGATGTTCACTCTCTCCATTTGATGGCATGGCGGTTGAATCCTCGATTCTAGCAAAGAAAGGATTTTCTCCTTCTGTGGTGTCGACTATGCTCAGTGCTCGTAAGCCTGTGTCTTCCAAGATCTATCATCGCATATGGTCAACTTTTGTGACATGGTGCTCTGATAAGAAGTTATCCCTTGAATTTCATCTTCCCACTGTCCTGGCCTTCTTGCAGGACGGTGTGGATAAGGGGCTCAGTCTGAGTTCCCTCAAAGTTCAGACTTCTGCCTTGTCTGTGTTTTTCCAGGAAAGGATCGCTATCCTTCCTGATGTGAAAGTTTTCTTCCAAGGTGTGACTCATGTTCGACCTGCCTTCAAGAGTCCTGCTCCCCAGTGGGACCTCAATTTGGTGCTGGGAGTTCTCCAGCGACCACCGTTTGAATCCTTGGCTTCCATTCCATTACGTCTCTTGACTTGGAAGATGGCCTTCCTTTTGGCTATTGTTTCAGTTCGCCGGGTAGCAGAGTTACAGGCTTTGTCTTGTAAACCTCCTTACCTGGTGTTCCACAAGGATAAGGCTGTGCTTCGCACTACCAAGGAATTCTTACCCAAGGTTGTGTCCGAGTTTCACATCAATCAGGAGATTGTGGTTCCCTCTTTCTGCCCTAATCCTTCATCTGACAAGGAAAGAGATCTCCATCTGTTGGATGTGGTGCGTTGCCTCAAGTTTTATGTTCATCGCACCGAGTCTATCAGGAAGTCTGACGCTCTATTCGTCATTCCTGAGGGGCCTAGGGCAGGGAGACCGGCTTCCAAAGTTACCATTGCCTCTTGGATTAAGGCTACTATCCGTGAAGCCTATAAGTTGAGGAATAAGCATGTTCCCTTCCGGGTGACTGCCCATTCCACCAGATCTATTGGGGCCTCTTGGGCCTACAAGAATCAGGCTTCTGCTGATCAACTGTGCAGAGCGGCCACTTGGTCCTCTGTGCACACTTTTTCTAAGCACTATCGAGTTGATGTACTGGCTTCGGCTGATGCCAGTTTTGGAAGGAAGGTCCTGGAGGCAGTCTTGCCTGTGTAGGTCTTCCGCTCTGTGATCCATAGTGCTTCCTTACTGTTGAGCCCGGTTGGCTCTGGTTCCGTGTGCTGTGTTAGTCCAGGGATTGTTCCCTTGGTTGGTGTCCGTTGACACTTACAGTTTGGGCTATGTTATTAACTGGGTCATAGCAGTTCTAGTGACTTGGGCCTTGCGCCTGGTCCTTGCCTTACTTCCCGCCTCTGGATCAGCTCAATGTTTGTACATCCCAGAGTACCAGTGACCTGTATTGGACGACAGTGAAAATAAGATTTTAGTCTTACCTGTTAAATCCTTTTCACTTAGTCCATACAGGTCACTGGTCTCCCACCCTGTCAAGGGACCAGTCTTGGCTCTCCTGTGGCATTCAGTGGGAGACCGTTCGGGCATGCTCACAGGAGTCTTTCTTTTTGCTTACCTGAGGTCAGTTTTAGGCTCTCAAATCAATCTAAGTGGCTCTGGCCAGAAGGTGGCTTAAGTAAGAGGGGAGGCTCCGCCCCTTGCAAATCATTTGCATAGTTGTTCCTGCCTATCAAAGGGGACTTACGCCTCCCAGAGTACCAGTGACCTGTATGGACTAAGTGAAAAGGATTTAACAGGTAAGACTAAAATCCTATTTTTTCCATAATAAAACATTAATATTTCCCTAACTATTTAAAGACCAGAAGGGAGAGTGAGCCTTTCTTTTTTCAGTGTGTTGAGCACCCTTGTGGTGCTTAATGGGTTAATGAGTTCATTTTAGTGGTGTACAATACCTGTGCTCATGTCCTGTGTTAGTTTTCTACATATATTATATTACATACACTATATTTGTGTACTTAGGATCATTCACAAGATTTCATTTTGCATGAACACCGGGAATATACAGGATATCCTACACACTGCCAGAAATGTATACATCAAGCAGTATGTGTGATTTCAAATTCTTAAAATCAGCAAAGTTACATTTTGCCTTGGATAATTAGATCGGTTTAACTCTTTAACTATTTGAGTGCCAGAGGGGTACACAACGCATTGCAGACCAATGCGTTGCATACACCTCTGGCACTCAAAGGGTTAAGAACTGGAGGGGTGTACAAAAGCATTGTTTAGCAATACACTGCATACCTCTCATGTCTTTAATGGGTTAATGCGATAAACTGGAGAAATTCTGAAACACACCACCTGCACCATAGGAGGGGGAAATCCCCCCTTCAATAACCACTAGTTTAACCCTTTGAGTGCCAGAGGGGTACGCAACGCATTGCTTTGCAATGCGTTGCTTACCCCTCTGGTACTCAAAGGGTTAAATGGCACGTTTGAATGCTATCTAGGGTTGCAATGCACTGAAAAGTAATGAACTGGAGATTTCTCTAGCTTTCAAAGGGATAAAACTTTAATCAGTTGGCATTTTGTATATTTCCCCAATGGTGCAGTCGATCTGCCCCAGAAGTTTTCCACTTCTTCCTATTAAATAAATGTCCTTAGGCCTTATGTAAAGCCAAAGTGGAGCAATTTATAAGAAAACCAATTGAACCATAAGGTAGAAATAAATATTCTCACATTTTCTAAATGGGTTTTTACCCCTAAAAATAGTGGGAAATGTTTTTATCCCCCCCCCGTCCCGTGGTACAGCTGGTTCGTTCCAGTATTGCTCCACTTTGCCTTTACACATAAGGGCCAGTGTGTTTAACCCTTTGAGTGCCAATGCCAATTTAACTGCTTAGCGTCAGGGACTTTTGTGACTGCATTTTCTTGCAATAGGATGTAAAATCAGTATAAATGTGATAAGTATATATCAGTGTTTCACAAACATTTTGTCACGGTGAAACCCTTTAGTTTCAATCAAAATCTCATTGGAACCCCCCAAAAAAAAACAAAAGCTTTAACACCTTAAATGCTGGAGAGGTTTACAACTCATTGCATCCCAATGCGCAGAAGACCTCTGGCATTCATAAGGTTAAATCCTTGAAGATAGTGTTCTTTCTGATGTGATCACATTTGAGCGATCTAACACTGAAACAGTTAAATAACAATGTATGTAGGGCTGCAGTGAAATAACAGATGCACCATGCAGCCTTGTCCAGTTTTATATATTTTTTTAAATCCTACCTGTGCTCACCTTAGAGCAGTGGTTCTCAACTCCTGTTCTCAGGACCCACTAACAGGCCAGGACTTATGATTTCTCTGCTAGAGCACAGTTGTGGTGATCAGAGGCTCATTCACATTGATTAACTCACCTGTGCTCTAACAAGGAAATCATCAAATCCTGGCCTGTTAGTGGGTCCTGAGGACAGGAGTTGAGAACCACTGCCTTAGAGGGGACACACTACTCGAAGACAAGAGGAATGCACAATGCATTGCAGGACAATACATTGCACACCCTTTTGGTCTGCAAAGAGTTAAGATAGTATCAATATTATATGGAGCAAACTGCTAGAAGGTACCAATAAATTGTACCTAGATTACAGTGAACTTACAAGAGCACTCTATCAAAAAACTAAATAGTACTTTTTGAAATGTTTCAGTCTTCCACACATTCCCTGGGAGTTACTGAACCACACATACACTATGTGAAACTCCAGACAAATCTTCCATTACAGAAATTTGCACCAGGGAACCAATGGTACTACTTCGGGGAACCCTGCGGCTGCACTCAACCCAGTTTGAGAACCAACAATATTGTGAAGTAAAAATATCAGAAGACTTTGAGTGCATTGCATTCCCCTCTAGCACTCAAAAGGTTAAGCTTCTTTTTGCCTGAAGTCTTTACTCTTTATGGAATAGGCCTGTTACATCTCTTCATGTATCAGTCAGTTGTATAAACATTATGCTGTCCTTTTACATATTTAACTCATGGTGGCCTATGTTAAAGTGTTAGTAATGTCTAAAAAAAAGGTTTTTTGCATTTAGAAGAGCTTAAAAAGCTGAGTTAAATGCAAAAAAAGTATCTCTCAAACCGCTGTGGTTTAAGAGATACAGGCTTTTAAAGTTCTCTGTCTCCTACTGACAGCTGTAAAGCTGTCAGCAGGAGATTCGTGTTTGTCGACACGGAGGCGCTTGAGAAGTGCTGAGATCTCGTTACTTACAAGGAGTCCCTTCATTGGAATGGTCTAAAACATGTGCCTGAAAAATGCTTGTTTGGAGAAATTAAAAGAATAAATGCAGCTCTCTACCTACTTCCGGGCAGACTGTGTTTAAAGGGATAGTAATACTTTGTTTTATCTTTATTTTGTAGGAATTAAAAAAAAACATGAAGAACGATATAAGTCTTATCTCTCAAACCTTTATGGTTTGAGAGATATTCACAAACAACGTTTCCCCTCCCGTCCCTTTTACCTAGTGTAAGCCATCTCTTCTCAGATGTGGAATGCAGTCCATAGACCAGACAGATAACAGCAGGGGACAATCTTCTTCCTATCAGAACAATGAACGCCCTGCCCCCCTTGACAAGCTTTTCAGGTTTTCCCCTTATCTTAATTGAAGATTGTCATTCTCTGCAATCTACCTGGGCACCTCCCTTCTGCTCTGGCTGAGCAGTGTTACATCAGTAAAAGGGGAGGGAGGGGGATACTTTGTCACTGAATTACTCTTGAACTACAACTCTGACAGAATTGAAATAACACTCTCCAAAGTCCAATGATTAATTGGAGCTGCTTTTATTATGAAACATTACTATAACTTTAATGGATCTGTACTACAGTCTGACGCTTCTATCCAGCCTCCTCCAATTACAGAGGCTTTCTGTCTGTAAGTTGGAGTGCTCTCATTGGCCAGAAATCGATCTGTGCCAATGAGAGCACTCCAGTTTACAGACAGTCAGTCTCCATCATTGCAGGAGGCTGGATAGAAGCAAGGTTTGCGGGAACTATGGGGCCCAAATTGGAACATGCGCCTTTCCAGTTTCACACTTTGAATTTTCACAGCTTGCATCACTGGTGCCATGTCTCATTTGGGGCTGTGTAACAGTGCTCCACTCTAAGATTTCCCCCAAAAAGTGTATATTTTTGGAAAGTAGACACCCCAGGCTTTCATTTTATGTATGTTTTCAAATTTTTTACGCAGCCATTTTACCACCAATCACTCGTAAATCTTGACGTAAGTTAAAAAAACAGCGTTTTTCACACTTTCACTTCAATGTTGATGTGAATTTCAAGCACATGATAGGTGAAGATTTTTAAAAATGCATTGTTTACTGTTCAGCTCCTTCTTCTGAGTACAGCAATACCCCATATGCTTAGGTTTCTCAAGGTTTGGGGGAGCTACAGGGCCCAATTTTGAACAAATATTGAATTTTCAAGTCCTGCTTAACTGGTGCCATTACTCATTTTGGGCTATGTTCCAGTGCTCCACTTTAGGATTTCCCCCCAAAAGTGTATATTTTTGGAAAGTAGACACCTCCAGCTTTCATTTTAGGTGTGTTTTCAAATTTTTTACACAGCCATTTTACCACCACTTTCTCGTAAACTTGACGTAAGTAAAAAAACAGCGTTTTTTACACTTTGCCTTCAATGTTGATGTGAATTTCAAGCACAGAACAGGTGATTTTATAAACTGCATTGATTAGTGTTCTGTTCCTTCTTCTGAGTACGGAAATACCCCATATGGATAGCTTTTTCATGGTTTGTGGGAGCTACGGGTCCCAAATTGGAACATGCGCATTTCCAGGTTCACACTTTGAATCTTCACAGCTTGCGTTACTGGTGCCATTTCTCATTTGGGCTGTGTAACACTGCTCTTTTTTAAGATTTCCCCCCAAAAGTGTATATTTTTTGAAAGTAGACACCCCAGGCTTTCATTTTAGGTGTGTTTTCAAATTTTGCAAACAGCCATTTTACCACCAAGCCTGTGAAAACTTGACGTAAGTAAAAAAATTCAGCATTTTTCACGCTTTGCCTTCAATGTTGATGTGAATTTCAAGCACAGAACAGGTGAAGATTTTGTAAACTGCATTGATTAGTGTTCGGCTCCTTCATCTAATTACGGCAATACCCCATATACATAGGTTTGTCGGGGTTTGGGGGAGCTACTGGGCCCAGTTGGAACATGTTAGTTTCCTTTTACAGACATGCCATTTTTACAGCTGGTGCCTTGTCTCATTTTGGTCTGTTTGGCAATGCTGCAATTAATTTTACCCCCAAAAGTGTATTTTGTAGAAGAGTAGACAACCCTGGCTTTCATTCTATTTGCATCTTATCAATTGTTTCGCTGCCACTGTATCACCAATCCCTCCCAAAATCTGCAGTAAGGCAGAGAAACACCATTTTTCACATTTCTATTTTAGTGTTGCTCTGGATTTCAATCAGATGATATTTGCAGATTTTTTAAATGCTTTACATTAGTGTTGAGTTACATTGTCTGAGTATTGCAATGCCCCATATGCATAGGTTTGTCAGGGTTTGGGGGAGCTACTATGCCCAGTAGGGAACATGTGTGTTTCCATTATCAGAGATAAATTTTGATAGTGTTAGACCTAAGGAGGGATGTGTTTTGAAAAATAAAAAACAGGATATTTCAGGGGGAAAAAGTGGCCAAATAATAAAAGAACCTTTACAGCACTACTGCATTGTGCCTGAATGGTATTCCTTGAAACAGTCACCAATGCAGAGGCCAGGTTTGGAGGGGCAATCAGGACAGTAAGTGGTGGTGTCTGTCCGTATTCCCTTTCTGTAGCAAACCCTGCAGCGCTTCTGTGGTTTGTTCTTTTGGGGAGTTGGGGGGATTTTATAAATAAAATGTACTAACCCGGGTCTTGGTGGAATTATTTCAGACGCACCTTGAAATAAAAATATGGAAATAAGTTGTACCTGGTACTGTAAAAAGCTACATCTTTGATTGGGGCTTGCCAGCTTGAAAAGTAAAAATGAATTATGTACAGCAGTCTGCATCATATAGATGGCAACTTTTTTATACCATGCCCTACACTTCCTCATTGCGAGGTATGTCTGCATTAGTTGATCACTCAGATCAACTCCTCCCATGTTTTTATTATAGTCCCTGATGCAGACTGGCTTTCTCATTACCACTGTCCTGCCACGAACAGTGACTGCCACAGATCTGTCCTCATGCATTGTGGTCAGCATGTAGACATCTTTTTTGTCCCTAAACTTCATTGCCAGCATCTCCTGTTGGGACAAAGATAAGGACATCCCAGGTTTTAGTTTGCTATCTACTAGTGTTTTGGGCAAATCCCTGCAATTGCGCCTGACAGTGCCACAGGCCACGGTGTCAAAATAAAACAGAGACTTTAATAAAAGGGGGCTGGTGTAATAATTATCAACAAATAATTGATAGCCTTTATTTAAAAAGGGGTAAATTAAATCCCAAACTATTTTCCCACTTGTTCCCATAAATTCGGGGCACCCAGGAGGATCAAGTTTGCTGTCCTTGCCCTCATAAATTCTAAAAGCCTGGGTGTAGCCTGTGGCACTTTCGCACAATTTATAACATTTTACACCAAATTTGGAATGCTTTGAGGGGATGTACTGCTTGAACCCTAACCTGCCTTTGTATTTCATTAGGGATTCATCTACACTAATTTCTTTTTGGGGCATATACACTTGGGCAAACTTTTTCTGTAAATGGCTTATTAGGGGACAAATTTTGTACAGTCTATCATACTGGGGGTGTTCTTTTGGGGGGCACAGGGTATTATCGCTAAAATGCATAAAGTGCAAAATGATTTCAAATCTGGACCTGGTCATAGTCTTGGGGAATATAGGGGTATCACATACGGGGTTTTTGCTCCAGTAGGATCGGATACTTGGCTTTTTTATTATACCCATTGTCATTAATAAGGCCCAGAATTGTTTAAATTCTATGAGGTCTATGGGTTTCCATATTTCTTCCTTAACTACAAAAGCTGTAGGGTTGGCGGCAGTATACTGGGCTGCATACAAGTTGGTTTGGGACACAATTTCACCTAAAATGTCTTCCCCCAAAAACAAATCAAAAAAATTATCATAGTTAAATCCCTCAACATCAATTTGAATCCCTGGGGTGCCTGTAAATTCTGGTATTTGTGGGCAAAAATTGATTGGGGATACCCATTCATTATGATCAGGAGTGGCTGGTGTTGGGGCATTTCTTTGGCCAGATCTTTTTGCAGGTGCTGGGGCAATTGCCAGGGCAGCTCTTGGGGCATTCCTTTTGGCAGGTATTTTGCAAAGTCTTTTGGCAGATCTTGTGACAGGATTTTTGGCAGATCTTATGGCAGGATTTTTTGCAGGAGTTTTGGCAGGATTTTTGGCAGGTGCTGGGGCAGTTGCCAGGGCAGCTCTTGGGGCAGTGCGTCTTTTCTTGACAGAAGGCCCAGCGTCGTCACTAGAGCTGCTCTCACTTTCTGAAAACTGTTCTATATCAAAATCTGATGCAGTATCTGTTGCCTCTGAGTCAGATGCCAAAAAGGCATATGCCTCTTCAACGCTATACCTGCGCTGCATTTTGCCCACTAAATTTTTTTTTTCTTACTCTAACGCTATCCCTAACTCTAACCCTAAAACTTACCCTAACCTACGTATATCCAGAACCTACCTAATCCAAGTAAACTACCTATCTAAACTATACTTATTATATATATATATATATATATATTTTTTTTTTTTTTTTTTTTTTTTTTTTTTTCCCTAAACCTAAATCTGTCCCTAAACCTTTCCCTAACACAAGTCTACACTAAACCTACCTACCTAAACTACCTAAACTATATTTTAAATCAATTTTTATTAAAAAAAAATAAAAAAAAATTAAAAAAAAATTCAGAGAATACAAGGGGGATGGGGGGTATCCCACAGATCAGCAAACGCTGATCTGTAGTTTATTGATCACTCTAAAAGTGATCAGATGGGGGGGAACTTGGTGATCACTGCAAAACAGTGATCAAAGGGTTTGCTTTGTGCTTGTTTTAACTTTTAACAATTTGCAGGAACGCTGGATCGCAATCTCTCTCTGTCTCTCTCCACCTCAGCAGTGTGCAAGATGGAGGGAGGCAGAGATATATGACAGGGACAGTATTTACAAATACTGTCCCTGTCAATCAGCGTTTGCAACATGTGATTCGCTCATCAAGCGAATCGCATGTTGCAACAAACTTTCTACTGGTTGTTACTAAGTGTCCCGGTATCGGGACACTTAGTAACAAGCAGCCCGCGCTCTCCCATCGCTCCGTGCGGCCGCGATGGGAGAGTTTAACCCTTGACGTACCGGAACCGTCAAGGGTCCTTGGAGCAAATTTACCCTTGACGGTCCTGGTACGTCAAGGGTCGCTAAGGGGTTAAAGATCTGTTAAACGCAGTCTGGCCGGGAGTAGGTACAGAGCTACTTTTATGCTTTTAATTTCTCCAAACAAGAGGTTTTGGTTTTTTTTTTAAATGTATACAATTTTCATTATTTGCAGTAGAATAAACGATTTAAGCAAAGTTGTAAAGGGGTTAAACATCCCCTTTAAATGAGGCTTTTAACCTCTCGAATGCTAGAGAAATTTCCAGATCATTGTGAAACAATGTGTTGGAGACATCTCTAGCATTCAAGTTAAAAGTTTAAAGGGATAGTAATGTTTCATAATAAATCAGCTCTAATTAATCATCATAGTATTTGGACTTTGGAGAGTTATTTCAATTCTGTCAGAGTTGTAGTTCAAGAGTTAATCAGTGACAAAGTATCCCCCTCCCGCCCCTTTTACTGATGTAACACTGTTCAGCCAGAGCAGAAGGGAGGTGCCCAGGTAGACTGCAGAGAGGGACAATCTTCAATTAAGATAAGGGAAAAACCTGAAAAGCTTGTCAATGGGGGCAGGGCTTTCATTGTTCTCATAGGAAGAAGATTGTCCCCTTCTGTTATCTGTCTTGTCTTACAACCAGATTCCACATCTGAGAAGAGATGGCTTACACTAGGTAAAATGGGGAGGAGGGGAAACTTCGCTTGTGAATCTATCTCAAACCATAAAGGTTTGAGAGATAAGACTTATATCGTTCTTCATGTTTTTTTAATGCCTACAAAATAAAATAAAAAAAGTATTACTATCCCTTTAAATAAGTGGAAATGTTGTGAATTTGTATCCATCCCCATGGTACAGTTGGTTTGCTCCAGTTTTACTCCAGCTTTCTTTTGAACGTAGGACCCTTTTCATTACGATAGTGGTGACCAAAGCATCGAACACCCCTCTGGCACTCAGTAGGTTAACCCTTTGAGTGCCCGAGGGGTACACAATGCATTGCAGAGGAATTGAGTTGCGTACCCCTCAGGCACTCAAAGGGTTAAAAGAAGTAGATCATTCGAAGGAGTTCTCCTTCACCCAAGAAAACATACCTATATCTTATGAGCATGTAAAAGTAACAGATTCCTGAGTGATTTTCTAACTTTTCTGTCTTTTCTCCTCAGATATGTATCGTAATTGCTGCTGTTTTTGGAATTGTTATTTATCGTGTTGTGACTGTCAGTACATTCGCTGCCTTTAAATGGGCATTAATCAGGAATAACTCTCAGGTTGCTACAACAGGAACTGCAGTGTGCATTAATTTTTGCATCATAATGCTTCTAAACTTGGTAAGATGCTTTTCTTAAAGTGTTAATAATGTCAAAAAAAAGTTTTTTTGCATTTAGAAGAGCTTAAAAAGTTGAGCTAAATGCAAAAAAAACATTTCTCTCAAACCACTATGGTTTGAGAGATACAGGCATTTAAAGTTTGATGTCTCCTGCTGACAGCTGTAAAGCTGTCAGCAGGAGATCGCGGAGGCTCTGCAGCAGAGCCGCAATCGTGTTATTGACAACGAATCCCTTCATGGGAATGGTCTAAAACGTGTGGTTGCAAACCAGGCACGCGTTTTAACTCTTTGAGTGCCAGAGGGGTACGTAACGCATTGCTTTGCAATGTGTCGTGTACCCCTCTGGCACTCAAAGGGTTAAACCATTCCAATGAAGGGATTCGTTGTCAATAACGCGATTGTGGCTCTGCTGCAGAGCCTCTGTGTCGACCTGCTTTACAGATGTCAGCAGGAGACATCTAACTTTAAATGCCTGTATCTCTCAAACCATAGCGGTTTGAGAGATATGGTTTTTTGCATTTAGCTCAACTTTTTAAGCTTTTCTAACACTTTAAATGTACAATATTCTTATGTGGAGGTGTGTGCTGAATATTACGGAACAATTAAACAGCTTATTTTATGACTTTGCTCTGAGTTCAGCTTTGTACATTCCCTCCATGCTAATCATGTGACTGTGCAGTGGTACTGTGTCTGTGCCGGCTGGGGAGACAAGGAAGTGGTGTCCAGTGTTGAGGTAATCTACTTCCTTTAGAGTACTTAACTGACACCATTACAGTGCCTCCCCTGCTGGAGCAGACAACAGTACCACTGGGTAGACACTAGATCAACATGGAGGGATAGTACAAAGCTGGAGAGGAGAAATGTTGACTGAAATCTGTTGTGCTAAAGAAAGTGTGCCAGACAGCCACATTTAATGTGTGTGGGCAGCCGTTAGGATGCATCACTTCTACACACTATCTCAAATCAGTAGTTCTTTGTGTTTGGAATAATAATGCTAAAAATTAGAGCAATTCTAGCTCCACTCAAAAGCACACAGTGCAAATACAAGTCAACTCTTATGTCAGTAGGGCTATTAACCCTAAACATGGTAAGGATGTGTCCAGTGCATTGACTCACACTGTATTGGAGATGTGTACTAATCAAAGGATTTAAAGCCCCATTTTAAACAAATACAGTGTAGAACGCAAATAAAAATCAACACTATTAACCCCTTACATGCTAAGAAAATTTCCAATGCGCTTCACACTGGATTGATGTCTCTAGCAATCAAAAGATTAATATCCCCATTTTAAAGGAGAAGTAAACTTTTTTTTTTATGAAAACAAATATTTTATAACGCATTTTCTGCTGAATAAAACAAGGGCACTCCCATCTCTGTCAGATGTTTTATTCAAAATTTCTAGCAGTTTAAATAATCAAGAAGTAAATTTACTGTGTTTACTTCCTGATAGTTTTAACTGACAGGAAGTGGCAGGCAGTTTCTATCACACTCTATGGAGAACTGTATGTCTCTGACTTTTCTGACTTTCCTCTCCATTAGAATCTAAGAGGAAAACTAATTAGAATTTGAACACTAGAGGGCACTGCTAATTTAAAAAAACATGGGTTTAAACTGTAATAACTCTGGAAATATAAATCTCTCAGCAGTGGGAGTACCCTTATTTTACTCAATAGGAAAATCCCTACAATACATATTTTTTCATAAAACAGTTTACTGCTCCTTTAAATAAATGTCACTATGCTCTGTCTGTCTCACTATGAGGTATATATGTTCATAAGGAGTGTGTGTTTGTCTCAGTATGTGGGGTGCAACTATGTGCACAACAAATCTTTCATCCACAGGCAACACTGTGCTCTCTTCTCTAATATATTTATAATTGTATCAAAAAACCTTATATATTGACTTGTAAACTAATTATTTTGATCATTTGAAGTCATTGTGTTAATAGTGATGGGACCCTAGGAAATGTAATTGAATATACTGTACCATTTTCACTTGACATTAATATAAATGTCAGACAAAAATCTATAAATTGTATTTTGTTTGCTATATATATAATGAATGCATTGGAGACCTCTCTAGCATTCAAGGCGAAATATGCACTAAGGGGTGATTAAAGCCGAAATGATTTCTCCAGGGATATCACTTCTCCAATTCCTATGTTATTCTGTGGAGCCAATTCACTAAGATTTCTCCAACTTTTGAGATGTTAGTGCATAAGCGTCATAGGGTAACATAGGAACTGGAGAAGTCATATCACTGGAAAATTATCTCTACTTTATCACCTCTTTTTCACCTTATAATCCCCAAGGTGGTAACAGTTTTTGTTCTTGTATTTTATAAACTATAAGTATTTATACAAAGTGGGTGAGGGTAAGGTCATATTAGGAGTTTGGGCAGGGCCAAATACACCTACTATGGGCATCTGAGCTGTAAATCTGCTCTGTCAGTATCAGTGTAACCACAGTGACCACATATTTCCTTCATAGACTTATCAACAGAAGTACTGTATGCGCCAAGGCCCCTATACAGAGAGAAAGGAGGTGTGATATTGGGGCTAACCAACGGTACCATAAGAAGCAAATAAAAGTGCCTATTGATTTAAATGGGTTTTTTAGCAACATATTAGAGACCTGTAGCATTCAAGGATTAAATACCTATTTAAATCAGTGAAGAACTTTTCTTTGTTCCCTATGGGGCAGTTTGTGCGCCCCAGAATTGTTCAACTCTTCTTTGTCTGCTTGTCGTTTATTTTAGGGTAATTTAACCCTTTAGTGCCAGAGGGGTATACAACGCATTCCAAAGCAATGCATTGCATACCCCTCTGGCACTCAAAGGGTTAAGTTAACTCAGCTACAGAAAGAGTTCTTTCTCCATATTATTTAAAAAAATTGGTTTAAAAACGCTTGTCTTAAAGGGATAGTAATACTTCGTTTTAACTTTATTTTATTTTGTGGGCATTAAAAAACATGAAGAATGATATAAGTCTTATCTCTCAAACCTTCAATTAAGATAAGGGAAAAACCTGAAAAGCTTGTCAAGGGTGGCAGGGATTTCATTGTTCTCATAGGAAGAAGACTGTCCCCTTCTGTTATCTGTCTGGTCTATAGACTGCATTCCACATCTGAGAAGAGATTGCTTACACTAGGCAAAAGGGGCGGGAGGGGGAAACTTTGCTTGTGAATATCTCTTAAACTATAAAGGTTTGAGAGATAAGACATATCATTCTTCATGTTTTTTTAATGCCTACAAAATAAAATAAAGTTAAAACGAAGTATTACTATCCCTTTAATAAACAGGCACAAACATACCCATAGACAATTTGGAATGCCAACACAGCTTTACAACACGTTGTTGCTTTAAATGCCCCATTGGGCCTTAAACATAAAAGTCAACTGTAGCAATTCAGAAGGGAACAGACTGTGTCATAGAGAACAAATAAACATTTCCATTGATTTACATCAAACATTTAACCCATTAAATGATAAAAGGTCTCCAACGCCTTGCTTCATATCCAAAGGGGTTGAAAGTCCAATTTATATGAATGGAAATGTCGAGAATGTTTATTTGTCACTTATGGTCCAGTCGGTTTGCCCAACATAGCTTGTGTAGATATGAACCATTATTTTTATTCCTATTACTAAAATATATTTATATCATATAAACTACTAATGAACAAAGCAGAAGTATTTATGAACCTTAAGCATGTTTTTCTATTTTTCAGTTGTATGAGCGGGTTGCTCTCTTCCTCACAAACCTCGGTAAGGTTAATATATATATTTTGAACCAATGCAGTTTATCTCACATAAAAAAAATGTTTTTCATATTTTTAAAAATTAAATATCCTATCTATCTATCTATCTATCTATCTATCTATCTATCTATCTATCTATCTATCTATCGCTCTCTCTATCTATCTATTAATATATATGTGTGTGTGTGTGTGTGTGTATATATATATATATATATATATATATATATACAAAGGATAAAGGTAGGATGCACTCACTGTTCACATGATAACAAGCTGACCCGGGTGCTCATCGATGAAAAACAATATTTATAAGCAGAACAATGTGTTGAAAGCACTCACAGGAACATTTTTTCAGTGATGAAAGGTGGTTTATTTGATAAATAAACCACCTTTCATCACTGAAAAAATGTTCCTGTGAGTGCTTTCAACACATTGTTCTGCTTATATACAGGGCTCAAAATTTCCACTTGCCACTAGCCAGTGGCGAGTGAAAATTTAGCTCTGGCGAGTAGAAATTCAGCCCTGGTTGGTATGTTTTGGCTTGCAGTGGCGAGTAACTTTTCAGGTCTGGCTAGTAGCAAAGGACTTAAAATTATAAGCCCTGTAATATATATATATATATATATATATAAACATGTTCTTAGTGTATGACTTGTATTTCTGGCAGCTGTTCCTCATGTAAAAGAATACAAAAGAAATGTAATTGTATGTGCTAAAATGTTGTCACTTAAATAATGTGTATATGTGGCTTTGTTTAATGGGAAGCAGGATCATGCTTTGTGTTTGCAATATCTGATATTATATTGTTTGGTACATATGCCAGTGGCTGCTCTTCATGGTATGTACTAGAATGCATGATTACTGTAGTGGAAACAGTATGCACACTCCGGCATTGTTTGGACTTAAAGACCAGTAAGATAATTGCATATGCCCCACAGCTGGTGCAGGAAAATGAAGTAAATATAGACCATTTCCTCTGCACCTTGATTAACCCCTTAACGACCCTTAAAGGTCATAGTACGTCATGGGTCGATGTGACTGAACAACCCATGATGTACTATGACCGTATCACGGCGCCTGTGATCTGGGCAACATTCTGTCCATCATGGCTGATTCTATGCTCCTATTGGCTGCCTGTACTGCTCCTCCTAGTGACAGCCTTTATATACCCTGGGCTGTCACTCTGCGAGTGCTCTTTCGTGGTGTACCTGATGCCTGGCGCTAGTATCGTTCTGATCCAGTGTATGACCCCGGACTGTCTGACCACTGTTTAGTCTCGTTCCTGCTGCTGCTGTGCACCGATTCGGATTGGCTGACGTTCCTGCTCCGTGTACCAACCCGGCATGACTGACGACCCTGCTCTGTGTACTGAACCGGTGCGTCTGAGGATCCTGCTCCGTGTACTGACTTGGCCTGGCTGACGTCCCTGATCTCGCTACCACCCATCCGGGAGAGGTTCCTGTGCTGCTGTTCCCGTTGGCGATTTGTATTGCTTGCCAGCCTTCCGGTTGGGCACCAATCCTGTGTTTCGTCAAAGTGCTGTGTCTGTTGTCTGCACACTCTCATCCGTTGTCAGAGTCTCGCTGCTTCCACTCTGTGTTGCACTCGCTTAATCGGGGAATTAACCCCTCACGCATTTCCCACTGACCGCAGTAATGTGGGGTTTATGATCTCCTTGCTCACGGGGAGAGCCCTGGCTTGGGCAAATCCACTCTGGGAGTCCGCTAAACCATGTACTCAGAACTTCTCTGAGTTCGTAAGGGCGTTTCGTAGAGTATTTGAGATTCCCGGTAAAGCCACCTCTGCTGCTAAAAAGTTGATGGAAATCCAACAAGGGTCCCGCACTGTGGCGGATTATGCGATAGAATTCCATACCCTTGCAGCAGAGGTGGGCTGGAACAATGAGGCATTGGTAGCGGCATTTGCTCAGGGTCTCTGTGATCGATTAAAGGATGAGACGGACGCTAGAGAATTACCAACTGACCTTGATGAGCTGATCGATTTCACTATACTAATGGATTCCCGTATCAGGGAGCAGATGGCAACTAAAGAACACAAGCAAAGGGCGAGAGAAATGGGGGCTGCGAGATCAAATTTCCCACCCTTACTTCCCTCACCTCCCTTACCGCCAATTCCTACTGGCAAAGTTGTGAACCTATGCAACTGGGGTTCACTAGGCTGTCTAAGGAGGAGAGGGCGCACTGCCGCAGACAAGGGTTATGTTTGTACTGTGGCCAGACGGGCCATTTGTTGCGTACTTGCCCGACCCGGCCAGGAAACGAACGCACCTAGGGTACCTTGGGGGACAGGCTCTAGGTGGTGTTCAGCAGTCCCTGGACCCAACCAGTCAGAAACATACCATACAGGTGGTAGTTTCATGGACAGACCAAGATGTGGAAACCTTGGCACTTGTTGACTCTGGCGCGGCCGGATATTTCATGGATGAATCTTTTTCTCGCTCACATAATGTTCCTTTGGTGGCAAAAGAGATGCCGTTAACCATTGAAGCTATCGATGGGAGGCCGTTGGTACCTGCCCAGATTACCATGGAAACGGTTCCCCTGAGAATGTGCATTGGGGCTTTACATTCCGAAGTACAACAGTTTCAGATTATCCGTTCTCCGCACCATGCTCTCATTTTGGGGTTTCCGTGGCTGCATATGCACAACCCTAGGTTTAACTGGCGGACTTGTGAGATTACGGCATGGTCCGAGTTTTGTGACAAGAACTGCATTTCTCACCCTACGAGGATTATGTGTGCCTCCCCTTATGTGCCAGCTGAATATGAGCAATTCAGAAACATATTTAGTAAAGGGGAGGCAAGCGCTTTGCCACCTCATAGGGCATGCGACTGTGTGATTGATCTGCCTCCGGGTGTCGTTCCTCCTCGGGGTCGTGCGTACCCGTTGTCTTGCGAGGAGAATCAGGCAATGGAGGATTATATTGCGGATGCCCTGCAGAGGGGCATTATTTGGAAGTCTTCCTTGCGCGCGGGGGCTGGATTCTTCTTTGTGAAAAAGAAAAATGGGGAGCTGCACCCCTGTATTGATTACAGGGGTTTGAATAAACTCATGCCAAAAAATGCTTACCCCATACCACTCATCACCAAGCTATTTGATCGCCTTAAGGGCTCCTCCATCTTTACTAAACTTGACCTACGTGCCGCCTATAATTTGGTCAGGATAATAGCCGGTGATGAGTGGAAAACGGCATTCAATACTTGGTAATGCCATTCGGACTGTGTAACACACCTGCTGTATTCCAAGAATTTATTAATGACATTCTTTGTGACATGTTACAGTCCTGTGTGGTTTTTTATCTTGATGACATTCTTATCCATTCTGCCAATTTGTCACAACACATTAAGGATGTCACAGCAGTGTAGCACAGACTCCGTGAGAATAAACTATATTGCAAAACCGAGAAATGCGAATTCCATAGGTCCATGGGACCTTTCCTGGGTTTCATTATCTCTAAGGATGGCATCGCAATGGACAGCGACAAGTTGGCAGCAGCCCTCCAGTGGCCACGTCCCAAAGGGCTCAAGGCCATCCAACGCTTTCTCGGTTTTGACAATTATTATAGGAAGTTTATTAAGAATTTCTCAACCATAGTCAAACCCCTGTCTGACCTAACTCACAAGGGTGCTGATCTGTCTCAGTGGTCTCAAGAGGCTGAACAGGCCTTTATGTCTCTGAAATCTGCATTTGCTTCTGCTCCGGTACTATCCCACCCCAGCCCCTCCCTACCATTCACTTTGGAGGTTGATGCCTCAGAATCTGGGGTAGGGGCAGTACTATCTCAACGCCTGAAACCTGGGAGTGTGCTAAGGCCCTGTGGGTTTTTTTCTAAGAAATTATCTACTGCTCAAAGCCATTACGAAATTGGGGACAGAGAGTTGTTGGCTATCATTTTGGCGCTCAAAGAATGGCGGCATCTGCTAGAAGGCACCCGTACCCCTGTCCTAATCCTGACTGATCTTATTTATCTCTCTGAGGCTAAGCGGTTGTCCTCACGTCAGGCCAGGTGGGCCTTATTTTTATCACGATTTAACTTCATTGTGTCCTATCTGCCTGGTTCCAAGAATGTCAGGGCAGATGCGTTGTCCAGGCAGTTTAACCCTGACACTGAGAGGGATGAGGCTCCGGTACCAATTATCCAGCCAGATTGTATTTTGGCTACATTACGTACCAGCATTATTTCTCCTCTGGGCTCCGAAATTCTCGCTAATCAGTCTGATGCACCTCCGGAGACCCCAGTGGGCTATTCTGGTGGCCTTCCCTGCGTGCTGATTGCATGGCTTTTACCGCAGCCTACTCTACCTATGCCCATGCCAAGTCCCCTAGACACCTGCCTCTGGGCTTGCTGCAACCAATACCTAATGGTGAACGTCCTTGGTCTCATGTTTCCTTTGATTTTCTGGGCAAGTTACCGGTGTCTAGGGGACATTCATTTATTCTGATGATTGTGGATCGATTTTCGAAGATGGCACACTTCGTGCCACTGCCCGGTCTTCCCTCAGCCCAGGAGTCAGCTAGGGTATTTGCAAGGGAGGTGTTTCGTTTACATGGCGTACCCAGAGTATTGGTGTCTGATCGTGGAAGCCAATTTGTATCGAGATTCTGGAAGGCCTTCTGTGCTCAGATGGGAATCAGTTATCATTTTCCTCTGCTTATCATCCCCAGACCAGTGGAGCCACTGAGCGTGCCAACCAGGGCTTGGAACAATTTCTACACTGTTTTGTGTCTGATCATCATGATAACTGGGTCGACCTGTTCCCTTGGGCGGAGTTTGCCAGGAATTGTGCGGTCAATTCATCGTCTGGAAGCTCTCCGTTTCTCATCAATTACGGGTTTCATCCCTGCTTGCTTCCAGACTCGTTTCAGTCACAACAAATTCCAGCTCTTGATGAGCATTTGGAGCATCTCCGTTCCACTTGGGCACAGGTATAAAGGACCCTGAATGTTTCGTTCCAGCAGTATCAGCGCCAAGCTAATCGCAGGCGGCGGCCAGCAGTCTCTTTCCAGGCTGGGGACAGGGTCTGGCTCTCCTCTAAGAATCTCAACCTTCAGACTCCTTGCAATAAGTTGGCTCCCTGGTTCATTGGTCCATTCAAAGTTTTGCGCAAGATTAATCCTGTGTCTTATGCGCTGTACCTCCCATCATCCATGCATATCCATAATGTGTTCCATGTATCACTGCTTAAACCTTTGGTCTGTAATCGTTATACTACTACCCCCGTGGCACCGGGGCCTATTCATATTCAAGGCCAGGAGGAATATGAGGTGCAAAATATTATTGATTCTCGCAGATTCAGAGGCAAGTTGCAGTATTTGGTCCATTGGAAAGGTTATGGCCCAGAGGAACGTTCATGGGTTGATTCCAAGGACCTTCATGCTCCTAGGTTACAGCGCACATTCCATACCAAGTACCCTTGGAAGCCTGGCCCCTCTTCTCGGAGGGGGGTCTTTGAGAGATGGGTACTATCATGGCGCCCGTGATCTGGGCGACATTCTGTCCATCATGGCTGATTCTATGCTCCTATTGGCTGCCTGTACTGCTCCTCCTAGTGACAGCCTTTATATACCCTGGGCTGTCACTCTGTGAGTGCCCTTTCGTGGTGTACCCTATGCCTGGTGCTAGTATCGTTGTTCTGATCCAGTGTATGACCCCGGACTGTCTGACCACTCTCTAGTCTCGTTCCTGCTGCTGCTGTGCACCGATTCGGATTGGCTGACATTCCCGCTTCCTGTTCTGACCCGGTTCGGCTGACGTTCCTGCTCAGTGTACCGACCCGGCGTGACTGACGACCCTGCTCTGTGTACCGAACCGGCATGTCTGAGGATCCTGCTCCGTGTATTGACTTGGCCTGGCTGACGTCCCTGATCTCGCTACTGCCCATCCGGGAGAGGTTCCTGTGCTGCTGTTCCCGTTGGCGATTTGTATTGCTTGCCAGCCTCCCGGTTGGGCACCAATCCTCTGTTTGGTCAAAGTGCTGTGTCCGTTGTCTGCACACTCTCATCCGTTGTCAGAGTCTCGCTGCTTCCACTCTGTGTTGCACTCACTTGGTCTGTGTTGGTTCATTAGGGCACCTCCGTTACATTCCGCTGTACAGACCACAGTGCATTAACCCCTTCGGGGAAGGGCCTCGTCGTCACTACCATTGGGTTCCGTTGGGCAGTATTGGTTGGGCTTGGTATTCCGCTGACGAGTAGGGCGCTTCCTGTGGCCATCCATTAACCCTGTCCGGTAGTGTGTGCACACGAAGCTGGGTTATTTCGGTAGGGCCTCCATTAAGCACGAGTTCTGACCTCTCCGTTAGTCGTAGGTGGGCGTCCACCATTGGTCACATTCACAGGCGTCCAGAGCCTGAGTTGGCTGTCCATTCCTGTGGCCTCTGTTATGTCAGGCGACATTTAGCCTGCAGAGTGTTGCGACCAGCACTTCACTAGTTAAGAGGGCGTCATACATTGTACCCATTATATACCTGACCTGTGTCAGTATTGTGTTCACTATACTGGACCCGTGTGGGTTAACCATTTGTAACCTGTCTTGTGTCAGTGTGCTAAACTGGACCTGTGAGGGTTACCTTGTTCATCGTGTGTTTCAATAAAGCTGTGTTTTTACCTATACCTAATTGTCTGAGTGTACTGAACCGTAACAGACCGTCATGGAATTCCGGGCTCCCCCCGCGGCTGCACGCCGTCCGGGGAGTCCGGAACCGGAAGAACCAAAAAAAAATGCCCCGTGGTCCTTAACTGACTGCGCTGATCAGCCAGTCATTAAGGGGTTAATACATTATGTTAAACAATGTGTACAATTAAAGAATGCACTGAAACTCTCGTAGTCTGCCCCACTGCCCTTCCCTTGGCGCAAGGAGATAATTTGTGGCTTATGTAGCTTAGTAAACTGGCGTTAGTCCTGTAAAGGGCTAGAAAATCAATTCCATTGTCCCATTTACCTCAGAATCCTGTTTCTTCATTCTCCCCAGTGAAGCTAGTATACTAAGATGAACTGATGTAATAATGGAGTGGTGGATATGGGGGATATAAATTATGTGATCCGTGTCAAAAAGGGTTGCGGCTTACTTGCTGGTGGGGACGGGACTTCACAAATGTGTCATAAAAGTGGGCAGAAAGTGGGAGGAACTGGATGGGAAAGGAGGAGCAGTGGACATGAAATGGGAGGAACAGTGTTTGAAGGAGCAGAAGTGGGGAGAGAGCTACTTATGAAACTACCACTGCCAGAGAATCAGTGTGTGTCCGCAGAGACCCGGTAATCAGCTGCAAAGACCAGAGTCATTGGGGCAGATCCGGAGAGTTCCAAGGGAGTTCCCAGATATGAGTACAATGCAATTAAAAAGCAGTGATACCACCTTACCTCTCTTGTGAGCCAAAACTCTTATGAAGGAAATAAGGGAGGTATTATACCTTCCCTAACTACAGCTATCATCTGATGCAAGGAGCTACCAACCAAGAGGGGAGGAGCCAAAACCTACCAAAATACAGATAAAAAAGAGAAAACTCACAGCAGAGGTAAAGTGGTATCACTGTTTTCAATTGCATTATACTAAATACATGTTCACAGACTGGAGGCAGACAGGGACTTGCCTAAATCTCAGGTGCCTTGATGAGGGAGGCAAGCTTATCGTGCTTTTGGCCAAAGACATGTAACTAAACCCCACAGTTTATTATTTATAGTAATTCACATGTTATTTGTTTGTAATGGTCAGGATCTGATGTGCACACTTTTGTTTACTGCTCTCCTGACTACACACAAATGTAACTGCTGGAACATTATTAATAAATGCTATTTTGAGCTCATCAGGAACCTGTATATTTTATATTTCTTATCCATGGTGCCATTGGCTTGGTCCAGAATTGCTTCCTTCATAATGCACATGACCCTTTATACATATATGTCATTTTGAATTCTGTACTAGAATCTGGAAAACACTTTAACCCTTTGGATCTTAGACACATGCTTAATGCATCATGAAGCAGTTCTTTTGGAGACGGGGGTTGATAGGTACAGGGCTTGTTTTTGATGCTTAGAAATAGTTTATTTTCCTATCACCATGTCTGCAGTACAACTGTAACCAAGATATTGGCTATAATGCAACATGCCTCCTGTGATGTTAAAGGAGCAGTAAACTTTTTTTATGAAAATATATATATATCATAGGGATTTTCCTATTGAGTAAAATAAGGGTACTCCCACTGCCGAGAGATTTATATTTCCAGAGTTATTACAGTTTAAACCCATGTTTTTTTACATTAGCGGTGCCCTCTAGTGGTCAAATTCTAATTAGATTTCCTGTTAGTTTCTAATGGAAAGAAAAGTCAGAGACATACAGTTCTCCATAGAATGTGATAAAAACTGCTTGTCACTTCCTGTCAGTTAGAACTATCAGGAAGTAAACACAGTAAATTCACTTCCTGATTATTTAAACTGCTATAAATTTTTAATAAAACATCTGACAGCGATGGGAGTGACCTTGTTTTATTCAGCAGGAAATGTTCTGTAAAATATGTGTTTTCATAAAAAAAGTTTACTGCTTCTTTAAAGCTGAAAGCGTTCTAGTTTGTCATATGATTAATGGTAAGAAGCTGTTCTAAATTTACACTTTTGCTCATTTTTACCCACAGAACAACCACGTACTGAATCAGAGTGGGAGAACAGCTTCACTTTGAAAATGTTTCTTTTTCAGTTTGTCAATCTGAACAGTTCAACATTTTACATAGCATTCTTTCTTGGACGGTAAGTTCATTCTGCATTTAATTTATAAACACCGAGGCTAGTGTACATAGGAAAGTGGCACGATTCTGGTGTAAACCAAATATACCATAAGGAACAAATAATAATGGCCATTGATTTAATTGGAGCATTTATCTCATTTTATGTTGGAAAAGTTTCTAGCATATTCTGGAACAGTGCATTTGGACACCTCTCTAGCATTCAAGTGGATAGTTTTATAAACATTATACTGGTGTTTTGTTCTAAACTTGCTCAAATTTTGCCTTTATATTTATGCCCTAGCGTGAACAGATTGACATAACAAAGCAATAAAAAATGTGCTTTAAAAAAATGGATAATATATTTAAAAAAAAATGCTTTTTATGCCATTACATATTTTTTATACTTGATTTAAAGGTAATCTGTCACCTACTATCTTTTCTTTAAAGGTATCTGTTTAAACTGACTATGCCTTGTGCTTCTTTTCAATCAGTGTAATGGTTTTAGGCAATTTTGGTTTAGTAATTAGGGAGTCTTCAGCATTAGCTGAGCTACATTCTCATATCCATGTTTCACAGCTTGAATAATGAAAAATGAATTTGTCACCTGTCCAGAAATCCCCTCACTCTTTCTCCTTACTCCTCCACCTGAAGTTGTCAGAACTTGCAAAGTTGTGGAATAAATTAAATACGAGGAAGATAGATGCATTCACTAAACTAATGATATACTGAAATTACAGTTCCACTTTAAAGTCTTCATTTTAGGTCATTATGTATGTGATCCCCATCTCAAAACACTATAGGGTTATATGCACAAAGAAATGAAGAGTAATTTTGGGGGGAAACAAGTACACCATAGGGAACAAATGAATATCCCCCAAATTCCTGTGAAACATTATGTCCTTCTCTGGTCACAGATCAAGGGCCTAGATAGCTTTATAAAAGAGCAGAACATAGAGGGCTATGTATGTTAGTATTGGGATTAATACTTAGTTAGTACTTGTTGATCCAAGGAGAAATCTGATTGCCATTTGGAATGAAGAAGGAATTTTTCCCCCCATTCAAAGCAGAATTTGAAATTGCTGTATTGGGGGGGGGTTTGCCTTCTTTTGGATCAACGACAGTAAACAGGAATAGGAAAAGGGTTGAATTTGATGGCCGCAAGTCTTTTTTCAACCTAAATTACTATGTAACTATTGGTGCGATGCAAAAAACATTTGCATCAGATAAAGGCATTTTTGTGCGCAGATAGATTTTGCGCATGTTCTAATCCAGTAAGCTAAATACCGAACGCTTCTTGAATTGCGCATGAAAAATTCAATTTTACGACAACAGTACATAGACGTATAAATTCATTCGCAATAGCAGTTCTTGCATTAGGCACATTCGCTATTCCAGTCACATAGATTAGTTATTCTTAGCCACGCCCACAAAAAAATAAATATGCGCAGCTGTTCGCTAATCTTGACTTTTTCATTCGCAATTCAACAAAATCATGCGTAAACCTATTCCCTAGTGGTTTTCATACGGGAAATAGCGATTGCGCACGTTTCCTGCATCGAGCCATATGTAACTACAAAAGAACACGATTAGAATTGTTCTAAGCAACTTATTGAAAAACAGCACAGTTAGTTCCATGTATCTTAAGTTCTGTCAAGGTGTGGCTACTACTTTAAAGACATATAATTATAAACAAACTTGTAAAATATAAAAAAATAAAAATAAACTTGGCATGCAAAATGTAATAGTCGTTTTCTAGCTTATAAAAAATGCATAAAGAGAATCTTTATTTGCAGTCCCACAGAATATATTTTTCATGCATGTCCGACACTAAAATGGCATTCTGGTCACTTCATCTATACATCAGGTGATAACTGGGGCAGGCAGCATGCTGTGCATGTCACTGCAGAAAGTAGAATGTACAGAGGGTCACACACAGTATCTTACAGAGTTAATGTTAGGAAATGCACAAATATGACCACTCAGCTTCCCCTGTTTAATTCTTTAATTATTACATTCGAAGTCCCTTTAAAGAAATAGTAATCCTTAAAGGGATAGTAATACTTGCAAATTACTAATCCTCATATTGTAGCTTTGTTAAAAATAAACTTATTGCCCCAGGGTCATCTCTCAAACCCTTATGGTTTGAGTGATGATAGCGCTCAAAGTTCCCCCCTCCCTCCCTCTTCCCTGACTGAATGCTGAACGCTGACTGCAGGAATATCTAGTATTACTTGCATCAGGTGGCTCTGCAGAATTGCAGAGATCGCATTTATAAAAAAGAAATCTTTCACTAAAACGGTCTTCTACGTGTGCCTGCAAACCAAGCACACGTAGAAGACCGTTTCAGTGGAAGAATTCTTTTTTATAAACGTAATCTCGGCTCAGCTGCAGAGCCGCCTGATGCACATAAGACTGTCATATGACAGCTTCCCCTGCAGTCAGTGTTCAGTCAGGGAAGGGGGAGGGAGGGGGGAACTTTGAGCGCTATCATCACTCAAACCATAAGGGTTTGAGAGATGACCCTGGGGCAATAAGTTTATTTTTAACCAAGCTACCAAGGGGTATCTACCTCATCTGGCACTCAAAGGGTTAAATCATTTATCAGTTTTATTTGCTTCCTATGGTGCATTTGATTTGTTCCAGTTTGCTTTCATACATAAGTCCCAATATTGCTACAGTGGATGTGCAAAGTGATTCTTCGGCAAAGCTCTTCTGCACTTGAAGAGGCAATGTCTTTGTTAGTAGTTAAAGGGATAGTAATGTTTCACAATAAAAGCAGCTCTAATTAATCATCATAGTATTTGGACTTTGGAGAGTGTTATTTCAATTCTGTCAGAGTTGCAGATCAAGAGTAATTCAATGACAAAGTGTCCACCTCCCACCCCTTTTACTGATGTAACACTGTTCAGCCAGATCAGAAGGGAAGTGCACAGGTAGACTGCAGAGAGGGACAATCTTCAATTAAGATAAGGGAAAAACCTGAGAAGCTTGTCAATGGGGGCAGGGCTTTCATTGTTTTCATACAAAGAAGATTGTCCCCTGCTGTTATCTGTCTGGTCTATGGACTGCATTCCACATCTGAGAAGAGATGACTTACACTAGTTAAAAGTTAATGTAGTTAATGCCTACAAAATAAAATAAAGTTAAAACGAAGTATTACTATCCCTTTAAATTAAAAAAAAAAAAAAAAAGCTTTCCTAGTATTACTTTTATTAACAAAGCATATGGTAACATCTTTTTATAAGGTGATACATCCCCTTTAATCTTTTGAATACCAGCAGGGTACACAACACATTGCAAAGCAATGCTTTGTATACCCCTCTGGCACTCAGCGGGTTAAATCCATGGGTATGCAGTAGAATAAATACCAAACTGCAGGTAAACAACTGCTACTGATTAACCCTTTAACTCTCTGAGTGCCAGAGGGATACGGAACGCATTGCTCTGCATTTGGGTGACTACATTTCCATTCTGCCATTCCGGGACATGTGATCACCCTAGTCCCACGGCTGAGGCTCCCGCCGGAGAGGACCATCTTTCTGAGGCTGACACACAGTAAGAGTGGGAACTCTTACTCTGTGTCAGCCACAGAAAGATGGTCAGCACCAGCGAGAGCCTCAGCCGCAGGTCTCACTTGCAGCTCCAGCATATCTGCTCCATCCCAGCTGTCTCGCACGCACCAGTCCAGCCAGCCAATGAAATGTATTTGCTGTTTGGTCCACATTGGCTGGCTCAGCCAGCCAATGAGGACCATACAGCAAATACATTTCATTGGCTGGCTGGACTGGTGCATGTTCCATTCCGGGACTCTTTGTTGTCCCGGTGGGTGTCGACTCGGGACGTGGGACACAGACCCCCAATTAGGGACAGTCCCGGGCATTCTAGGAAGTGTGGTCACCCTAGTCTGCATTGTTCCGTACCCCTCTGGCACTCAAAGGGTTAAAGACCAGAGGGGTGCTCAACAGATTACTCTGCAATGGTTGCAAACTCCTTTGGTTCTTGAGGGGTTAAGCAAATCATCCATCAAATGAGAAGCCTCTTAAAACACACATGCATGCAGATGGAATTCATATATTTCATTTTGTCAAATGAATAATACTAAACAAGCGGCAATGGGATGAACTGATGAATATTTTCTCTCTGGTTCTATAAGCAATAATGGAGAGTTGTAGACAGAGCTGTTTTATCTGCAGTTCAGTACTTGTTCTATTTCATAGGATTTTTTTCACCTCAGACTGCAGATTATTAGTAGAACTTTATTAGTAAATTAAATGCTGTGTTTTAAAACTTCACCCTGAGTGTATCCAATAATTCAATGATCTCAGTTTTTGGTGCTGCATATACTCTTTATTTGTTGTCAGGAATGCAACTTTTGGTGGTGGTGGTTATGTTAACAGGTTAATCCTTTGAGTGCCAGAGGGGTACGCAATGCATTGCTTTGCAGTCTGTTGCATACCCCTCTGGCTATTTTTGTTTATTTTGGGTGCAATATGTATCCACACATTTGTTTGTACTTTTTTAGTGTCAAAGGCTAAGGGTATTTTCTTTCCCAGGCAAAAATTGGATAGGTCTTGTTGTTGAGTCATGGAAGGATTTGGGGGTGGGTTCATAGGTGGGACTAGGGGCACCTGCAGTGCCTTGCTTCGGGAGCCTGAGTTGTAAATCCAACCCTGCACGGGAGCTCTTAAAGGGATAGTAATACTTAAAATGTAAAAAAAAATATGTTGTAGGGTTTATCCCCCTGAGTAAAACAAGAGTACTCCCACTGCTGAAAGGTGTTTCATTCAAAAGTTATTAATTTTCAAAGTTGAATTTTTTAGGTGCAATATCACAGTGGCCTGAAACTGTACAGTGGCGCTGTTGCTACACCATCCTATGGAGATTTATGGTCAATTGACCAGAGCTGTCCATAGGATCGTGTAGCAACAGCGCCACTGTACAATTTCAGGCCACTGTGATATTGCACCTAAAAAATTCAACTTTGAAAATTAATAACTTTTGAATGAAACACCTTTCAGCAGTGGGAGTACTATTGTTTTACTCAGGGGGATAAACCCTACAACATATTTTTTTTTACATTTTAAGTATTACTATCCCTTTAAGTCTGGTTCTTTATTTGGTTTTCCAATGAATAACTAGAAAGTCATGTTCTTTAATAGAGAGTATAATGAAAACTAAAGACACCCCAGGAAGTCCTTAGTCACCGTGCTGGGTTTCCCTCTCCTTGATGCGGCTACATTTGGGTAGCCGTGCTGATCCTGTTGAGCAGAGTTCCTTGTAATGGGGGTCCAAGGGGACACTTTAAACCATTCCTGTAGCAAAGGACATCACTCAGTTTCAGTTCCAAAACTAACACACTTTATTTGGGAACATGGGGATATTTTATAGTAAAAACACACAAAGGAACAAAAGGAACATAATTCAGTCTTGCCGCTCGATCTCCAACCAATGAGATTCGGAGCAACAAGGGACAACAGGGTGGTGACCAATCTGGGCCTTGCTGCCATTGTATATAAATTTGATTACATTCACTGGGACAGTTTTGTCGCACCAGTTCCCTAGCCAGTGGGAACCAGAGCAACAAGATGGAACAGGTGGCGACCAATCACCGAGCTGCCTATTTGTTAAAGCAGCATCATATTCTTCATGGAATTGTTCAATAAGCAGCGTCCGATGCATATTCAGACACACATTTAACATGGAACGGTAGTTGACCAGTCTAATACACATTACACTACTGCAGGCAGCCAATCACTGAGCCGCCTACTGTGCCCAGCTGCCTTTGGATACAGCGGCCTGGGGGTTTCATACAGGGACAGCCAGTTCATTTAGTCCCTAACTCTGGACTGTGATAATGGCCGCAAGTCTGTTACAAAGAGCAACTTGAGCATATGTATGATATGTATCATTTCATAAGTTTAGTAACTCCGGAGCAAAGCAATTTTGCCTTACGTACAAAAGATAAGACCGATTTGCAGTCCAATGGATTTTTCTTATTTGGTGCACATGATGCATTTATTTAACTCCAAATTTACTAAACCTTCATACCTCCCAAAATTTCAAATGGCCAGAGAGGGACACTTTTGGTTTAGGGAGTGCTGCTGGGGGCGTGGCTGGTGGGAGGGGAATTACTGAGAATTTTTTGTTTATTGCATGACCTATTGACACCTCTTTAGTAACTGAATAAATGTGCAAGACCAAAGTATTTTATTTACACAACCTAATTTATAAACACATATACTGAAGTTTAACAAAAATTAATGAGTTTTATTGCTGTGGAGCAATGTAATACAATTACACACCACACAGTCTGGTATCCTAACAAGAGGGGTCCCAGGGTGGGAAAGAGGGACAGAGGGACTTGGGTCTCAAAGAGAGACTGTCCCTCCTAAAGAGGAACATTTGGGTGGTATGAACCTTTGCCTTTATACATATGCCACAGTGTTTGCTTACATCTCTTCATACAAGCTTCTAATTAATGATTTCAAGAATTCAAAGTAATTGAGATAAATATGGTGCCTTTTTTATTGTAAACTACCCTTATAATCATGTTGGTAAACTTCCCAATCCTTTATAACCTGAGTCACTGATTAAAAGCTTGCCTAATTACTACTTACAAAACATACAAATGTACAGCATTGTATAACATATTCTTTCAGAAGCAACCAAATACTTAATTTTTAGTATAGCTGCTGAAATGTAACATTTATAAAAACAATCTGGGCCTTACTCATAACACTAAAAAGATGCAATTTGTGGGCAAACTAACTGAAATAGGGGAAACATACAAAATCCCAACTTTTCCATTGATTTAAAATGGATATTAAAGGGATAGTAATACTTCATTTTATCTTTATTTTATTTTGTAGGCATTAAAAAAACATGAAGAACGATATAAGTCTTATCTCTCAAACTGTTATGGTTTAAGAGATATTCACAAGCAAAGTTTCCCCTCCCGCCCCTTTTACCTAGTGTAAGCCATCTCTTCTCAGATGTGGAATGCAGTCCATAGACCAGAGAGATAACAGCAGGGGACAATCTTCTTCCTATGAGAACAATGAAAGCCCTGCCCCCCTTGACAAGTTTTTCAGGTTTTTCCCTTATCTTAATTGAAGATTGTCCCTCTCTGCAGTCTACCTGGGCACCTCCCTTCTGCTTTGGCTGAGCAGTGTTACATCAGGGGCGGGAGGGGGATACTTTGTCATTGAATTACTCTTGAACTACAACTCTGACTGAATTGAAATAACACTCTCCAAAGTCCAAATACTATGATGATTAATTAGAGCTGCTTTTATTATGAAACATTACTATCCCTTTAACTCACTGAGTGCTATAGAGATATTCATCTTACCACCCCATGGTGCAATTGATTGGATCTAGAATTACCCCTGTTTAGCTTGATGAATAAAGCCAGCTCCATATCTATTGTACTGTGATTAAAGGAACAGTAACATCTAAAAATGATCTGGGTTTATACACCCTTAAAGGGATAGTAATACTTCGTTTTAACTTTATTTTATTTTGTAGGCATTAAAAAAACATGAAGAACGATATAAGTCTTATCTCTCAAACCTTTATTGTTTAAGAGATATTCACAAGCAAAGTATCCCCAGCCCTGTTCAACCAGATCAGAAGGGAGGTGCCCAGGTAGACTGCAGAGAGGGACAATCTTCAATTAAGATAAGGGAAAAAGCTGAAAAACTTGTCAAGGGGGGAAGGGCTTTCATTGTTTTCATACAAAGAAAATTGTCCCCTTCTGTTATCTGTCCTGTCATACAACCAGACTCACATCTGAGAAGAGATGGCTTACACTAGGTAAAAGGGGCGGGGAGGGGAACTTTGCTTGTGAATATCTCATAAACCATAAAGGATTGAGAGATAAGACATATCATTTTTCATGTTTTTTTAATGCCTACAAAATAAAATCAAGTTAAAACGAAGTATTACTATCCCTTTAAATACCTATTACTATGTGATAGAACCTGTAAAAATGATCTAAAGTCCAAACTTACATAAGTCTACTGTTATATATGCTCTGTGGGGGTTCCCATTTCTGCTTGTTCCAGGGCTCCCATCTCCATAGCTATCTTGATAGTGTACGTAAGAAGTGATTGTTCTGCATTGTCTTTAAATGGACTGAGATAAAATTCCAGCCTTCCTGACAAGAAGAGCAGTAGATGATAATCTCAATACATTAACAGTATTATCTCTGCACACACAGTCTTCTACACATGCATTAAAATGCACATTTAGGATTAGAGTTTAGGGATCTAACATAAATTAACTACATTTTACAGATGCTGTCTGGAAATACATGATATATAACCCAAGGTGTTAGTGTCCCTTTAACTTGACACATGTAGTCCCCTCTTATCCTGTGTATCTTCCTCTCAACTATTCTCCATTTATAATTTTTTCATTCTTAGCCCATAACAAAGTTGATCTATACTCTAGGATTACGCTTGTTCTTCTTATTACAACAGCCTAACAGTATTAAGTAGTAATAATAGTACAGTAGAGGACAGTGCTGTAGTGGAGGGTATAGTGCAGAGTTCTGCAACTTGAAGCTTTCCAGCCACTGGCTAACTGAGGATGATGGGAGTTGTGGGTTGCTCGGTTTCCATTCCTGACATAGAGGTTTGCATGCTAATCAAAACCTACTGTATCTTCATAGCTTTGTTAATGTTTCTTAAAGGAATTTATTGTTTATTGATGTACTTTATTTTTAGCACAGCTTAAAAGGGACCTAAGAGGATCTGACAAATCCAATATAATAATTCACTAGGATGTTTGTCAGAAGCTGTCATGCGCAGTAGAGACTGCCCGAATGTGTGCAGTCTCTACTGCGCATGATTGCATCGTGTGAGTGAGGCAACGCAAGATTGCATCGTGTGGTGCAGTGAGGTAGCGGCCGCTTAACCCTTTTGAGTGCCAGAGGGGTACTCAACGCATTGCAAAGCAATGCGTTGCATACCCCTCTGACACTCAAAGGGTTAACATTACACGGACCTTGGACCGTGTACACAGGCTTTTACACTAGTGTATAATAAATACTGGCTCAACCAATGTTTTAAATTAACCAGCAAAATCAATCTTACATTAAACAAACTAGCTCTAAATCAATCTTATTGTACCAGTGTAAGTTCATTGAAACTGTTTTCTAGATTTGTTGCATGTTGGTAACAGCTCAGATCTGTTAATATATGTTATGGATGAATTATGTGTCTGTTTTATTTTTATTTGAAGGTTTACCGGAAGGCCAGGTGCCTATTTAAGGCTCATCAACAGATGGCGACTAGAAGAGGTCAGTACAGTTTGGTTTTCTGCCATGAGAATTTATTTTGAGGGGTAGATTTATCAAGCAGTGTAGAAAACCGCTTGCCAGATGTTCTGCTTTCTGCTGCTGGTCAGCATAATCATTGATAAAGAGTCCTATGTTTTTTTTTTTTTGTCCAGTGATCGGACATATTTCTCTGTCTTGCATAAGTGAGCATACACAAGGCAGGAAAATATATTAACCCTTTAAGCACCAGAGGTCCTGAGTTGGGGGGGAATCCCAAGGACCAGATAGAGGACATTAGGCGCTTCAGCACAAGTGACTGATCCACCTGTGTCAACAAGACAAACTGTGGTCTGATAGTGACCACTCCGGTCTTGGAGCGGCCAATTTCAGACCCCGCTACTACTCACAGCTCTCCGGCAATAGCGCTGTGAGTAAAAAATATGTGACATACCAGGACCATCACCGGTCCTTTAGGCAAAGCCAGCAGTGATGGTCCTGATACATCAATGGTTAATCCTTTGAGTGCCAGAGGGGTGTGCAATGCATTGCAAAACAATGCGTTGCGCATGCCTCTGGCACTCGGGGTTAAGAAAATAATGTAAGTAGGACTTTCCTTGCAAAAACTTCTTATTTACATACATTTACCCACACTCACTAGGCAGCTGTCACTGTTACTGTGGGGCACACACTTGATTTTAAGTAAAGCCTTAACTGAGAAGAGATCCAAAATGTAAGATCTTTTGCCAATAAAGTCTTCTTATTTTAAAGGGACACCATCACTGGAAAAAAAGTGTTTCTTATTTTGAAAGAGTTTTCAAAATAACCTGTTTGTTGAATTTGCCATTTGTTTTAGAAAACTAGTTTTTGAGTCGTTCAGTTTTATACATTATGCTAATTTACCCTTTGAGTGCCAGAGTGGTACGGAATGCATTGCTTACAATACAATATATAGATGGTTTTGCAAGCTCTTTCAAAATCACCAAAGGTATTGTTAGGTGGTATTGTCACTTTTTGTTTGTAAGCACACTTTGTAGACCTTTCCAATGAATTAATTCTTTTTAAGTACATCGATTTTAGCTCTACTGCAGAGTATCCTGCTGGTCCCTGGACCGGCATCTCCTGCTGTCAGGTAGACCCTGATATCAGAAGGGGAGGGAGGGGGGAACTTTGAATCCCTATATCTCTCAAACCATAGCAGTTTGAAAGATAGGGTCTGTTGCAATTAGTTTATTTTTTCAATCTCTACCTAACTGTAAATATTTTTAGGGGACATTACTGACCCTTTAAGAGAAGGAATGTCAACCTGCCATATTGTCAGTGAGTACGAGGGTGTTAACAAAACAGTGTATATCAGGGAAGTCATTTTTTAAGATAGTCGAGGCACAGTAAGTCCTCCTAAGTATTCAAAACTGATTAGAAACTGATATTAGAAGCTGAACTGCAAAAATGTCTAATTGATCTAATTTTTTTTTGGTTTTAACCCTTGAATTCTAGAGATGCCTCCATCACATTACTTTGCCATTTAAATCAATGGATATTTTTGTTCTACCACCCTTCCCCCCATAGTGCAGTTGATTTGCTATAGAATTGCTCAACTTTTCTTACTGCATATTTGCTTTACATGCTTCAGACCATGCTGCAGACATGGATGATTCTGGAAAGAGCCTGAAACATTTTGTTATTGGACAGTCTAGTTTCTCAGTCACTACTGCCCTTGGGTGTATGTAACATCTAATCTTAAAGGGATAGTAACGTTTCACAAAAACAGCAGCTCCAGTTAATCTTCATACTATTTGGGCCACAGAGAGTGTTATTTCAATACTGTCAGAGTTGTAGTTCAAGAGTAATTGAATGTTAAAGTATCCCCCTCCCACCCCTTTTACCTAGTGTCAGCCACCTCCCCTCAGATGTGGAATCTGGTCTTGAGGATTGTGACACATTACTATCCCTTTAAATCAATCACTGAACTAGCTTCTGCTCAGCGAATGCACAGGAGTTGTGAGGCACTGACATTACAAGACACGAGTTGCTCTGTTTCTCCACTCTTTTTTTCTCTCTTTAACCCTTTATGCAACTGTTCCAGCTCTTAGGAACTGTTGTTGTTTCCCTGGGTATGATCATTATCCCGTCCTACCTTTGACATATCCATCTCTCATGAATGAATGCAAAATGTCCATCAATGTCAAGTTAAATGTAGAGTACAATGATACTGTCCCTGTTCCTTTACACTTTTGAAATCATTAACTAGAGATTAAGCTGAAATCAGCAGCAACAGGGCCATACACTTCTTGCCTTCCCTGCATTAAAGAGACAGTGCCTCTTAGTGCAAACTGAGATATGGCAGTATGTTGAAAAAATGAAACTGGTTAACAGTCTTATCAGAGGCATAACTAGAAGCCTCCGGGCCCTGGTGCAAAAAGTGCCACGGGCTCCCCTCCCACCACATTGGCCCCACTGACCACATTGACCCCCTCCACAATGTCCCCATCTCCTACCTAGAGCTTCCACGTGGTCCTCTTAGTAATGCAAAGCTCTGGGAGATGATGTCATCTCCCAGCACTCTGCATTACTAGAGCACTGGCAGGAGATTGCGGGCGCCAGTCGCAGGGGGAAGCCGGGCCCCTGGAGTGCACGGACCTGGTCGCAGGTGCGATCCCTATAGTTACGCCACTGAATCTTATGCTGCTATAGCAAATGGAAGATTATTTGCTCAGTTTCTTCTTCTGTTTTGATGTTAGCTGCTCGAATCCAACCCACCACTCTTAGTTCATAATGTTGCTTCAAATTTCATTCAGTGAGTTTGGCTTTTGATCATCAGCTGGTAGTTTAGTAGAAGAAAGATGCAAAAGCAATATGAAACCACCTGAATTTAAAGGCCTGGAGAAATTCAGATGATGGAGATATAAAAAAAATGTATATTTTTGTTTCTTTTGTTGGTCCGTCAGGGATTTGTCAGGGAAAAGCTTTCCAGCGCTGTATGTATTATGAAAATATGCAATTCAGTTGGCCACCCTTGGTCTGTGTAGTGTCAGCAATAATAACCTGGAAAGGAAAAAGCCTCCCTTTCCTACATGGGTTTACACTATTGTTTTTACTTAATGTGTATTTCTTGTACTTCTTCCATTTACACCTAGTGTCACCCCAGTGGATGCCTTATTGACCTATGCATGCAGATGGGCATAATTATGGTTCTAAAACAGACTTTGAATAACTTCATGGAACTTGGATACCCGTAAGTACTTTTCACTAAACTTAAAGGGATAGTAATACCTTAAAAAATGCAGCTCCGATTGTGCTGTCTATAACCTGGACCATGAAACGCTGTAATTCAGTCTGTTCCGTTTTGTAGTTCGAGTAATTCAATACTAAAATATCCCCGTCCCTCCCCTTTGCCCTACATCACGCTGCCTCTCTGAGCCGGCCAGACAGCATTCTGCGAGGGACAATCTTCATTAAGCATAAGGAAAATCCTGCCTTCCTTGGTCAAGGAGGAGAAATGATTTTCCTTATACTCGGTGCCTGTAGATTGTCCCTTGCTGCAATCTGTCCGGTCGCATGACCAGATTCCAAATCTGAGGAGAGGCGGCTAGGGAGAGGTAAAAGGGGCAGGGAATGATCCTTTAGAATTGAATTACTCTTGAACTACAAAATGGAACACATTGAAATACAGCATTTCATGGCCCAGATTATAGGAGGCTCAGTCGGAGCTGTATTTTTTAAGGTATTACTATCCCTTTAAAAATGCAAATAAAGGACAACTATCACCTATTGCAAATTAACTTATAAGAAAATTAAATATATGCACTGTGATATTTATGTATATATTCTGTATTCGCTATATTACTTGTTTTATACTGGCTACTGATGTAAATACTGACCCCCTGCAGGCTGCCATCTCATGATCCGCTACAGTCTGTGACACCAACTGTAGGACTCAGAAGGGTCAATGTACCAATATGTTTCTGTGCTATTAAAGGTACTGGACGTGATGTAGTAGCACTACACCTGCCTAACTCCAATTTACTGAGTGAAGCGTGCACCAAGTGAAAGGCAGTGGGAAGGTGTATGGTTGTTGCATTCCTTTCCTCTGCTCCATGTTTAATGCCATGAACTAATTAGATTCAAAAGAAAGTGGGGTAACTTTACACATTTTTATTGCACATTCTATAGTGTAGAAGTTTAAGGTTTACTGAAATTAAAGTCTTAATGCTGGTGAAGTGTGTACGCTGGTATCCATTAAAGCAATCACATTCTCCAAAGCTTACTCTGAGATGTAGCCACTTGATTTAGGGGCCACAACCAAAGGTGTTCCTTTGACAGATGTGTACATTCTTTCCAAAGCCACTGTTTAGTAAGTGTCAGAAATATTTTCATATTGATCTGTTAGAAAGAACAAGTAGTTTGAGTTTGTTACAGTGCTCATGAAGCCAATCTCTTTGGGGGGGAGGGATGTACAAATCTACCAGTGCAACTCCACTTGCGTTAGCCTCCAACTCTGGGAGCTGTACTATGGGGTATGACCTAGAGAGTATGATCTTTGCAGGTTCTACTGGACCACTAACTCTGCTAAGACTTTACTGCAAGCACTCAGTGGCTTCTAAATAACATGTAAACAGAAATGACGTAACGTTACACCAACTTCTTCTGCACCTTGGTAGTATACAATATACAGAGAAAAGGACTGCCCTGAAATACCCGTATACTTCATCACTGCTTTTCCTTTGGCCCAGGAGGCATTAAGCCTTTAAATGCCAGAGGGGTATTGCAGTGCGTTGCACATCCGTCTGGCACCCAAAGGGTTAAATGAATACATTTTGTTGTATGCAGCTTAGTAAATTGCCGTTAGGCAGGCATAGAACTAGAACAGTGGTTCTCAACACAGTGAGAACTACTGGACTAGAGAATTGTTTGCAGTCCCTGGATTAGCATACAATAATATAAGGAGATCCTCCCTACTGGGGTTTTAGTAATCACAGAACCTGCATAGAAACACTGTAACATTTTATTTACATAATCTAAAGTGGCACTTTTACTGCAGTAGTAAAGTGAATGTATGAATAAGATTAGCCCTAGGCCTAACTTGCATCAATTTTCTATGCTACCTATGCAGAAAATTCTCCACTTAATATACATTGTGCCAAGGAGAAGGCAATGAGCAGAGTATTGGTGTTTTGGGGCATTCCTTTTCTCTACGCCTTGTTTAATGCCATGTATTAAGCAAGGTGCTTAGGAATGGTGTACCTTTATTCTGTCTTCCTGCACTTGCTATGAAGCAGATGTAAGAAGCGCCCTAGCATTAAAGTGTAAACAACAGTATAGTGTATGCACCAATATGCATTATGGTGATCATGTACTGTAGTGCAAAACCCTAACTGCAGCTGGCATTGGGGGATATCACCAGTGTAGCTACACTGTGGGACGCATACATTCAGCCCACTATGTTATGCAGGTTCTGTACTTTATAAGAACATTAGGGGATTGCCTTCATTACCTACTGTAACAATATATCCTGTTATTTCTGATAGTGTTAACATGAGAGTATCTCACATTTCATCTAAAACGTTGTAGGTTCTTTGGAAAACCAGCCTAAGGGGATATGGCAGTCTGCAGAGGATTAGTATTTAAAAGGATAGTAATGTTTCAAAATAAAAGCAGTTCCAATTAATCTTCATAGTATTTGGGCCATGGAGAGTGCTATTTCAATACTGTTGGAGTTGTAATTCAAGAGAAATTGAATGATAAAATATCCCCCTCCCACCCCTTTTACTGATGTAACACTGCTCACCTCAGAACAGAAAGGTGGTGTCCAGATGGCTTTCAGAGAGGGACAATCTTCAATTAGCATAAGGGAAAAACCTGTCAGTGGGGGTAGGGCTTTAATTGTTCTCACAGTAAGAAGATTGTCACTTGCTGTGAGCTGTCTGGTCTGAAGACCATATTCCACATCTGACAGGAGGTAGCTTACACTAGGTAAGAGGGGCAGGAGGGGGGGTACATTATCATTCAATTACTCTTGAATTACAACTCTTGACAGTATTGAAATAACACTCTCTATGGCCCAAATACTATGATGATTAATTGGAGCTGATTTTATTTTGAAACATTACTATCCTTTTAAGTCAGGGGTCTCCAACAAGTAGCATTCAAGCTACCGGTAGCTGTTTGGCTACCTGTGAGTAGCTCTCTCCACTACAATCAGGTATCAAGCTATATTGCCTACCAGAGACAGGTCTGCCAGTTGAAATCTGCTCCCCAATTGGCTGCAGCCCATTTGGACACAGCTGCTGCTGCTGTGGTACCTAGCAGTGGAGAATCAGATAGCAACTGGTAGTAATGCAGACAGAGTGCCTCACAGTGTTTCTTTATGGTTTTCCTGCCGCATTGTCACAATAGCTGCTTACAGATTATTCCATAATCTTTATATAGATGATTTATATATTAAGCGTTGGTATGAAATTGGATAAGAGCCACAGTGTGACTTCATGTTCACTTACCCATTATAACATTTTGTAACAAAGTGTTATATGCATTAAATGTTTTAAAAAAACATTTTAATAACATGCATAGTAATATGGCAAAGTGTTATTAAGGATGGGAAGGCACTATGAATCAGAAAATCTGTGGCTCATTGGAGAGTCAAAGGTTTTGTCTTCTATAGTGAATACGGATTTCTTCTGCTAAGAATATGTAATGTAATAGAATTGTATCACCTTGAGCCAGCAGGGGAATCTGGTCCCGGGACAGGCGGAGGCTCTTAAACAGAGCCGATATCTCGTTATGGAAGGAAAAATTATTCATTGAAACAGTCTTCTACGTGTGCTTGGTTACCAAGCACACGTAGAAGACTGTTTCAATTAATCATTTTTCCTTCCATAACGAGATATCGGCTCTGCTGAAGAGCCTCCGCCTGTCCTGGGACCGGATTCCCCTGCTGGCAGAAGAATGCTGACAGCAGGGGAGAGGAAACTTTGAAAGCGGCTATCTCTTAAACCATAAAGGTTTGAGAGATGCCGCTGGTGTCATTTAACTCAGTTTATTAAGGGCTACAATATGAGGGATAGTAATTTTAAATTAATACTATCCCTTTAAGAAGGTAATTTGCTTCTGTGCAGCACTTTGTTATTAGTAGGTGTGCAAGCAAGAAGAGTAGGTAAGAGCAGCTTTGGAGATGGCTTAAAATGTACAGTTATGAATGTATATGTTTTTAAAGGGGAACATTCACATCCCCAAAAATTTTCACCATTGTTTAAAATGTAAAGCAATATCAGCTCTGGCTTTATTATTTTTCTCTACCTAAGAGTGGAGATATTAATCTTTGAAATGTGCCACTTCCGGGTCTGTGGCACCGTGTGTGTGCGGCATGGAGCGGCAGGACTTCCCACCTCCCTCCCAGCAGCCCCTGGGGCACGCATTTGCACTTCTCCTCGGAGCTTCATTTTTCTGGGCTAACGTGACAGCGAGCTCCGTTTACCATGCTACTGAGGTTGCAACTGAGCTCGGTGTCACGTTAGCCCAGAAAAATGCAGCTCCGAATAGAAGCGCGTACACGCGCCCCAGGGGCTTCTGGGAGGGAGGTGGGAAGTCCTGCCGCTCATACACGGTTCCCCAGAATGCGGAAGTGCCACATTTCAGCGATTAATATCTCCACTCTTAAGCAGTGGAGAAAATAAATAAAGCCAGCGCTGATATTGCTTTACATTTTAAAAGCAGTAGTGAAAATTTTTGGGGATGTGAATGTTCCCCTTTAATATATGTTTTAGAGTAGCTCAGTGCATGATTCATTGATTAAAAGTAGCTCCTGCTAAAAACAGGTTGGAGACCCCTGATTTAAGTCATGGGCAAGTTAGTAATACAGTGCTCAGAACACATATACAAAGACTTCAGTACATATTTCTTTAATGTTATCTTTTTATTATTTCAATCTATGGAAATGTTTTTTTAACACCTTATGGACCCATGACAGTCCTGATCCGTCATGGAATTATGGGCTCCCCACGCGGCTGCACACCGTTCGGGGAGTCCGGAATTGGATTATGAAAAAAAAAATGCCCCGTGGTCCTTAAGTTACCGCTGCATGCGTGCGCGGTCGGTCCTTAAGGGGTTAAAGATTTAAAGGGACACTAATGTCCCATAAAAATGTTCTTGTTTTGTAGAGTATAAAAAAATAAATTGTGTCACAAATCCTATCTCACAAACCTTTATGGTTTGAGAGATATTAGCATGTAAGCTTTCCCCATCCCTCCCCTTCTTCTGACATCAGCACTCTGCTGACAGAAGTAGATCCCTGTCCAAGGACCAGCCAGTGGCTCTGCAGCTGAGCCGCAATCGCGTTATTGGAAAAAAAGACTTCATTGGAAAGGTCTACAACATGTGCCTGGTTTGCAAGCACACTTTATAGACCATTCCAATGAAGTAATTCTTTCTAAATAATGCGATTTCGGCTCTGCTGAAGAGCCTCCTCGTGTCGGCCGAGACGGATCTCCTGCTGTCAGCTTTACAGCTGACAGCAGGAAAAGGGAAACATTACAGGGTAATATCTCTAAAACCACAAAGGTTTGTGAGATAGGATTTGTGCCACATAATTTCTTTTTTTAAACTCTACAAAATAAGATTTTTTTTTATTGGGACATTACTGTTACTTTAATGGTGAGATTACATATACTTTTTGATATATTATTATTCTTTTTAATGTATTTTACCTAATGCTGCATTTCAGTTTACAGGAAAAGCAATGTTATATTATGAAGAACAAATACATTTTATCCTATCAATGCTGGAGATAACAAGGATTCTTCTAGTGCTGGGAGATGATTGATTTGAAAGTTATTATAGCTCAAAATTCAGTTTATGAAAGCTTAATAGTATTTGGTGCGGTTGCTATTAATTTCTATGGATATCTGCAGGCTGATGACAAGTCTTCTAAGACAGCAAAAGAAAAATGAATTTTGTGGTTTGGTTTGAGCTGTAAAACCTTTTAAATTAAATTTCTCTCAGCATTGGAAGTACCCTTCTTTTACTAAATAGAAAGCATATTTTTTCATATAACTATGACTAAGCTTCTAATAATTTACTTGTGTTTGCTATTGTGTTTAATCTGTGTCATCAAGTATCCTGTTCTTAACCATACAGACTGATACAAAATTGGTGGACACGCAGAAAATTACGACAAGAACATGGCACCCATGGAAAACCTAACTTTCCACAGTGGGAAAAGGACTATAATTTACAACCAATCAATCCTTATGGACTTTTTGAAGAATACCTTGAAATGAGTGAGTCTTTTTCTAATTTTCTTGATATGTATTAGCATAATCTAAGTCCTTGCATTCACTATAGCCATGTCTGACACGTGGCATTGTGAGTGCCAGATGTTATAGCATGGTTCTTTTCTCATCTGAAAGGAGTGGGCCATGTTGATACAATTTTATTATTATAAGGTTGTAATTTGTGTACTGATAAGGTTGCAATGTAGAGCAATATATTATTTCCTAGGACTATATATTTTTATTCATTAAAGGGATAGTAATACTTAAAATGTAAAAAAAAAATATGTTGTAGGGTTTATTCCCTGAGTAAAACAAGAGTACTCCCACTGCTGAAAGGTGTTTCATTCCATAGTTATTAAATTTAAAAGTTGAATTTTTTAGGTGCAATATCACAGTGGCCTGAAATTGTACAGTGGCACTGTTGCTACACGATCCTATGGACAGCTCTGGTCCCGGGACCATAAATCTCCATAGGATGGTGTAGCAACAGCTCCACTGTACAATTTCAGGCCACTGTGATATTGCGCCTAAAAAATTCAACTTTGAAAATTAATAACTTTTGAATGAAACACTTTTCAGCAGTGGGAGTACTCTTGTTTTACTCAGGGGGATAAACCCTACAACATATTTTTTTTTACATTTTAAGTATTACTATCCCTTTAAGAGCATTTCTCATACCCCCTCCCCATTTTATTCTTACTTGTACTTTGTTTTAAGAGTTTTCGATGTGCAACATACATGGGTAAAAACTGATGAAGTATGATAAAAGAGTGGCAATTTTTTTAAATCAATGCACAATACTGAAACACCAATTAACCATACACCTTAAAGGGGTAGTAATATTTCACAATAAAAGCAGCTCCAATTAATCTTCATAGTATTTGGGCCATATGGTTTAAAAGTAATTGAATGAAAAAGTATCCCCCTCCTGCCCCTTTTACTGATGTAACACTGCTTACCTCAGAGCAGCAAGACTGTCCGGATGGATTGCAGAGAGGGACAATCTTCAATTAGCATTAGGAAAAACCTGAAAAACTTGTCAAGGAGGGCAGGGTTTTCCTTATGCTCACATTAAGAAGATTGTCCCTTGCTGTGAGCTGTCTGGTCTCAACACCAGATTCCACATCTGAGGTGAGGTGGTTTACACTAGGTAAAAGGGGTGGGAGGGGGATACTTTATCATTCAATTACTCTTGAACTGCAACTCTGACAGTACTGAAATAACAATTTAGCCTGTATTACAGGTCAATAAAATTTGCCACCCCTTCAATGATTCAAATGGGTGGCAGATGAGTAAAGGGAGGTTGGAGTGGGGAGGAGAAAAAAAACATAGACCAAGAAAATTTGAGTACTTCCTCAGTGTCTTACCAAGGCCATATGGAAACACTAGGTCAAAGTGATTAAATAGAGAATTATATTTATAGAACATTTAACTACTGATCTTTGTAATTCTTTTAACTCTTTCAACCCATTCTATGGCACGGATATGCCAGTTTATTGTACTGCTGTTACATTATAGTGCATATGGCAGGTAATAAACCTTTTTTGAGCTAAGATATTTTTAATGTAATTTTGATATGTCGTTCAAAAACAGTATAGAACAGTACAGAAAAAACTCAAACAGAGGAAGCCACTGGCTTGGGCCCCATTCCAGAGAGCACCATCCTGTCCACTATGGATATAGAATCCCTTTACACTAACATTCCACACACAGACAGCATAGCAGCATGCCAAGAATATCTGGAATAAAACAACACCGCCACGGAACCGGCAACACAACTTTTACAATTTATACTCATCCACAATTACTTCAAGTTTGGACAGGACCTCTACCTTCAGAAAATGGGGATTGTAATGGGTACCTGAATGGCACCACAATATGCCAACCTGTTTATGGCAAAAGTAGAAGCAGACTTCCTGTCCATCTGTCAGACAAAATCCCTGGTCTAACTCTGCTACATAGATGATAGTTTTATCATCTGGACCGCCAGTAAAGAGGAACTTCTCAAATTCCACGAAAACTACATTCCACCCCGGTATCAACCTAACACTCACTCATTAACTTCCTAGACACTACTATAAGTGTTAAAGGGATTGTAATGTCCCAAAAAAGTATACATGAAATTGTAGGAGCAATAATAAAATACTTAATGCCCTTACTCGTATCTATCAATCCTTTATGGTTTGAGAGATATAAGAAAATAAAGTCCTCCACTCCCTCCCCCTTCTCATACATCAGCTGTATAGCTGACGCATGAGATCCTGTTTCCGGGATCAGACGGCGGCTCTTCAGGAGTTCTAACATCGAGATATCTAACTATAAATACTTCTTCTGAATGGTATACGTGTGCCTGGATTTCAAGCACACATTGTAGACCATTCAGATTAAGTATTTATGGTTAGATATCTCAATGTCAGCGTTCCTGAAGAGCTGCGTCTGGTTGCCCGACCAGATTCTGCCTCTGACAGCTTTACAGCTCATCAGTCAGAAAGGGGAGGGAGCAGAGGACTTTATTTTCTTATCTCTCTCTGTATGGGTAAGGACATTAAGTATTTTGTTATTGTATCTACAAATTCGTGTATACTTTTGTTGAGACGTTACTGTCCCTTTAAGAATAACGCCATCAATACATCCCTGTACCACAAACCACTAGACGGACCAACCTACCTGAAAAACAATAGGTTTCACCCATAACACACAAAAAACTCCATCATACACAGCCAGGCCATCAGATACAACCACACCTGTTCTGACATGGCGGACCATGTCCAGCACCTCCAGAAAATAAGAGAAACAGGGTTATGATGCCAGGATTGTTGACACTCAGAAACAGAACGCAACCCACATACCAAGAAAAAACCTGTTCAGCTGCAAAGAACAATATAAGGGAAACCAGCTGCCACTGGTAATCACTTACCACCCCCAAGTAGAAGCTGTATACGCAAAATATTAAGAAAATATTACATACGGATGAAAGGCTTAAGAATATATTCCCACAGCCTCTCTTACTCTCCTTCAAGTACGGAGTGCCCTGAATAAAAAGGGTATGAATGTCCTGAATAAAAATACAAAAAATGGCACATCTCCCTGCCTACAAAGGAGGTGTGAAACCTGTGCACATATTTATACCACGGACAAGGTACCCATACCAAATTCCCAGTTACACCATAAGATCATTGGTACCTTCACCTGCAAATCCTCCAATGTAATATACCTCATTATGTGTGCAAAATGTCCAGCAGCTCTCTGTGGCTGAAGTAGGCCAGCCAACACAGATCCAGTGTTAGTAACAAAAAGACAGACACCAATGGGAGAACACTTTTGCCAAAATGGACACAGTGTTAGGGACATTAAACTGACTGTACTGATGGGACTGTTTTGCATTCAGAGGGACAGAAAAATATGGGAGATTAAATTAATGCTCCAGTTTAATACTTTAAATAATGGCCTGAACAGGGACAGGGAATTTCTGTCACATTGCAGATTAGCCTTTAGAACAGAGTCCCACTGGGAGTGTAAATACCTTTGACACTTCTAGAGCATGACTGCAATTTACATCACATTCTTTTGCCATTGACCATCTTGGTCTGGACTAAGCAGATCTTATCTGGTTTCAATCCTAAACAATGCATTGTGTACTTGTATTTAAGAGAGATGTTTTCATATATATATCTGTATAACATGCCTGAGGAAGAGACCTAAGAGGTCTTGAAAGCTTGCGTCGTAAATCTGCTTAGTTAGCCAGTAAAGATATCAACTTGACTAGACTTTGCCTCCTGTATTTCTACTGCTAACACGGTACCAACTCTCATCTTTTACTGTGTGTTACAACTACAATATTTTTTTTTCTGAAAGTATTTTACCTGGAAGGATACATTGAGATTGTCTCTCCTTTTCAAGTATGCTCAAGTAATTGTGAATATCCAATAGCTGCCAAGTGACTACTCACATAGATGTTGGTCACCTAGTCCATTCAATACCAAGGATATTCCAGCCTCCACATAGATTGTTTGACAATGTTCAGGATGTCTGTGCTGCTCCATAACTAAAGCATAAAAACACTGTAACGCCTCTACATTTTTTCATGTCCCTACAATTGCCAGTTCCTCAGGAGGTAAAAGAGCAGCTGCCCTGCCAAACATCTGATTTGAAATAATCTCCTACCTATCACAGTGGACATAGTTTATTAATATTTTTAAAGGGACATATACCCATTTACTATTATAAAACTCAAGTGAGACATGGCAGTACATTCTAAATCATGCATCACTTATAACAGAGTTTATACAAAACAAATAATTACAATTTGTATATAAAAAGAAAGCTGTTTATCCCTCCACCCATCATCTGAAACATTACCGATAAACTCATACAGATGGTTTTGTTATGCAAAATTTACCCCTTTAAGACTAAACATACACACTTACAAATGAAAAACCATCTATCAACATGAGATTCATAAGCTATTTTCTTGTGGTGCTTGTATGTCCCTTTAAAATAAGTAATAAACTATGTTGAGTGTGATTGGATGAAGAATATTTAAAATCAGCTGTTTGGCGGGACAGCAGCTCTACTACTTCATGATAAACTGGCCAGTGTAGGTCCACAGAGGCATCACAGTGTGTTTTATGCTTGAGTTGTTTTGTTTCATACATTTGTATTAAACATATAAGCTTAGTTTTATAAACATGAGATCTGATATCCAGTTTGTCCTACCTGGGAACAGGTTAATATAGTGTCCCACATGTTTTTAACTGGTATCTCTCCCAGCTGCTGTATTTGGTGAGTTCACTGTCAGAGACTTATAAGCATGCGAAGGAAGGATCAGAAGGGTCTGTGAACAGAGATGTGCACCTTGCAGTTTGTTATAGTATAGCAATTTCTAGTATTAGCATTTTGGTTAACACTTTAAGAAGCAGAGGGGTTGGCAATGCATTGCTTTATAAAGCATCCTCTGGTTCTTAAAGAGTTAATATTTTACTAATTCTGAAATTCAGTTTTGGAGCTATTCAGACTTTCTCTCCAGTCATGCCAAGTTCTGAAGTTTTCTAAGAACTGCATATTTGTTCTGCTGTATCATGCAACTTTTGTATGACAGAGTGATTCTTTAACTTGTCATTGCTTTGATGTAGGAGCGGAAATGATTATAAATCATTCTTGCAAAATTCAAGTGTCTCTCTATCTTAATGGTACTTCTGGCAAAAATCCACATTGCCACTGCAGAGCTGCTAATTAGTTTCCCAGCATCTTCCTTCGGCACATGAATAAAAAGCAAAAATAAGCACTTTTTAGTGGTCCATTAAATCCCTTAGGTATTTGAAGAACTGTGTAAGCTTCTTTTATGATCCTTCACCATTACTATAAATATATGGGAAATAAACATAAATATTTTAATCACTTAGATGCTAGAGACCAGGGTTGTTGCTAGGTTCCCAAAACACTTTAGATTCTGGCCAACCTATCGCATAATCAGGGCAACATGCAGCCCAATTGCATCATTATGATTGGGAAGATCAGCACCAATACATACCATAAGCTAGCAACAAGACCCAGTGCTTTATGCACGAGTCCTGAGGCTTTAGCCCTCAAGCACAATACCTAGCACCACCCTCTACTAGTGATGTATCTAACATCCTAGCTTTTAAACGAGCAGTAATGCCTTACTTCAGTAATGTTATGAATTGCTCTCTACATGATTAAATGTTTGTATGCACCATTAATACTCAGTGAATATTTATATATTTCATGATAAACAAAACTTCAATATCCCTTGTAACTGCAGGTGGGAGATGACATCTTGATTTTTACCTCTGGCTCTTCTTTCTACTATTTGAGTGCATTTGCAGAGTGCTTTTCATAATAACTCACCACATTCTCCAAATCCCCCTCATGCTTCGCCATGAGCTGCCATGAATACGTTGTTTTGTGCACAATAGAATTCAAACTGTGGCTCTCCAGCTGACTGAATACAACCCTCTTGTATAACACAATGTATTAGAAAACCCTGGAGAGAACTTTGCACTGTGAATAAAGTGTCCCTGCTACCAAGAATTGTGATCTCCCTTCACTCTGACTTTAACTACTTGGGGACAAATGAGGTATGTAAATCATTGCTTTGTAAAGCATTGTACATGTCTCTGGTCTTCAGGGAGTTAATGTGTGTGTGTATGTGCCTGCTGAATGCTTTGAGTGTGGTAAAAGTGAAGACTCTGTTTATATCCTCTACCCTCTGTGAACTACTATACCTTCTGAGTATCCAGCTGACAGACACAAAGACATTAAAGTGATAGTAATGTTTCATAATAACAGCAGCTCCAATTAATCTTCACAGTATTTGGGCTATGGAGTGTGTTATTTCAGTACTGTCAGAGTTGTAGTTCAAGAGTAATTGAATGATAACGTATCCCCCTCCCTCCCCTTTTACTGATGTAACACTGCTTACATCAGAACAGAAAGGTGGTGTCCAGATGGTTTGCAGAGAGGGGCAATCTTCAGTTAGCATAAGGGAAAAACCTGTCAATGGGGGCAGTGTTTTCACTGGTCTCACTGTAAGAAGATTGTCCCTTGCTGTGAGCTGTCTGGTCTTAAGACCAGATTCCACATCTGAGGGGAGGTGGCTTACACTAGGTACAAGGAGCAGGAGGGGAATACTTTATCATTCAATTACTCTTAAAGTACAACTCTGACAGTATTGAAATAACACTCTCCATGGCTGAAATACTATGAAGATTCATTGGAGCTGCTATTATTTTGAAACATTACTATACCTTTAAGGGAGTGAGAAGGAGAGGATTGCCATGTCTGAGAGGAAGGTGAGATCATGATTCTTGGCTTGCGCTCTGTCCAATCATCTGACAGGAGAGTAGCTAACCCATCTGGTGAATGCTGCCATGGATGTCCAGGAAAAATATTTACTTTGTGCCTACTGTTGAATTCAAGACAAAAATAACATGTCATATATTTTGTTTTAAGCATAACAACTATGTTCAATTTGTTTCTGGAAAACAATATTCTCTAATTACTAAGGGGTGAAGGTAGCTTCGTAAAAATGTACACAGCCATTTGTCCCATTTTTTCGTGAAAACTGGTGCAAATTCACCTCAAATTTACAAAAAATAAGAAGTAACCTTGTGTGCACTGGTGTAAAATTTATCTGACCGAAAAACAAATTTCCATTCTTTATGTGTAAAAATTGCATTTGTGTGTGTAAAAAAAAAATCACAGAAATTGTTGCACGTACAAAAATTTTGTACAGACGGCTACTGATTTCACATTAAGCAGACATGCAAATTTCTCTCCAACAAAGCACAAAATGTTAGTAAATCCCTCAAATTGGGGAAACATGGAAAAATGCTCATCTACTGCTACTATACACTTTGAGAAAAAAAGCCAGTGTGCCCTTTATTAAATATCCCTCCAGTTTTCCTATTAGTTATTACAGTACAGAAAAGTTTTATTTTCTCTTGTCCCCTTGGATTCTAGTGATACGGCTAATAAATTGCAAGACAATATATTGGTAACTTCACTGGCACATAAGGCATTAAAGGAGCAGTGACTCTTTGGACAAAATTGAGATGTGTAATATTATGTTAAGGGAATAAAATAAAATCGATTAGTGTTTTCATTTTAGTTCTCTCACCTCTCAGTCTCTTAACTTTAAAATATAAAAAGAAAACAGTTTACCAAGCTTCATGTGTTCCTATGGCAACTAATAGAGTATTTGCTCTCAGTTTTTCCATTCTGGTGATGTCACCTTCTGAAATCTAACTCATCCCTCTCAGTTCATGCTGTGGCTTCATATTCCCTTCAGTGGGCTTGCTCTTGATATGCAATAGTAGTAGTAGTTTTAACCCTTGGGGTGCCAGAGGGGCATCCAGTGACAGGGGTGTCCATAGAAATCTTTCCGGGGGGGGGGGTGCAAAGCCATAGTATGACCCCCAGGCCAGCCCATCCAGGAAGGGGCAGAAAGTGGAGCAGATCAGCTGGATTTACAGGTACTGGAGAAATACAGAGAAGGATTAAAATATAAAAAAACAGCACGTTTAAGATCTGTGGGACCATTTAGAAATATTAGTATAAACTCAGCAATGCTGTATTTTATTTTTCTTTACAAATAGGAGGCAATGCCTCTTTAATCATTACCAGTTTTGATATTATTTTGATAAATTAACATGTACATTACTCTGGAATTGAGTAACAAATGAGTATGTTTATAGGGATAGTAATGTTTCATAATAAAAGCAGCTCCAATTAATCATCATAGTATTTGGACTTTGGTGAGTGTTATTTCAATACTGTCAGACTTGTAGTTCAAGAGTAATAGAATGACAAAGTATCCCCCTCCCGCCCCTTTTACTGATGTAACACTGCTCAGCCAGGACAGAAGGGAGGTGCCCAGGTAGACTGCAGAGAGGGACAATCTTCAATTAAGATAAGGGAAAAACCTGAAAAACTTGTCAAGTGGGGCAGGGCTTTCATTGTTCTCATAGGAAGAAGATTGTCCCCTGCTGTTATCTGTCTAGTCTATGGACTGCATTCCACATCTGAGAAGAGATGGCTTACACTAGGTAAAAGGGGCAGGAGGGAAAACTTTGCTTGTGAATATCTCTCAATCCATAAAGGTTTGAGAGATAAGAGTTATATCGTTCTTCATGTTTTTTTAATGCCTACAAAATAAAATAAAGATAAAACGAAGTATTACTATCCCTTTAATGGTGTGTTTCTTCCCTACAGTTCTCCAGTTCGGTTTCACAACCATATTTGTTGCTGCATTTCCACTGGCACCGCTTCTTGCCTTACTTAACAATATAATTGAAATCCGCCTGGACGCATATAAATTTATCACTCAGTGGAGACGACCATTAGCTTCAAGAGCAAAGGACATAGGTGAGTTGGAGACTGCATAAATTTAGGTGTCCATAAAATATATGCTGCTTAACACGGAGTCTTGAAATCCAGTTCCCAAAAGTACATTCACTAATTCAGTGGAGCCCAGTCTTTTTTTTTTTTTGCTTGTCGCAGCCCTAAAACACAGTCTGGAATTTGTACGACATCCTGACATCTTATAATCTTGACAGAAAAATTGTGGCATACTAGTTGAGAACCGCTGCGCTAATGTACAGAAGAATCTGTTGAAGTTTGATACTAAATATGATTATGCCCTTACAAATGTACGCCAAACGAGCTTCTGTAAAGATGCATTATTTGGTTAATTTTGCTTGTGCAGTACGTAATGTGAGATTACAGCTAAGGCAGTTAAAAGAGAAGTATACCCTAACAGTAAGTGGCTTTTAATTTTATTTAACAGAAGGACTTACCTAGATAGATGTCCTTCCAACAGTAGTCCATAATATGTACATGCGTTTTAATTGTTTTATAGTCCACTGCTAATTGTTTCTGTTTACATTCTGATAAAAACTTGTGCCACTTAAGAGTAATTGAAATCTATTGAAGCTCATTATTTGGGGTGTGGAGGTGTGACAAAAGACGCAGAATGCAATAGATCATTAAAGAGGTAAAAAATTAAATAGATACTGTATAGTTCTATTTGAAGGAGACTTACCTACATTAGCTAATTTCTAAAATTAAGAGCCACTTATTCCAATGGCATGGTTTCCCATCAAATGTATTGATATTAGTACCTACCTGTCTCTCTAGAAAAATGTGTGTGGCCTTAAAGGAGCAGTAAACTTTTATTTATGAAAGCACATATTTTACAGAGCATTTCCTGCTGAATAAAACAAGGTCACTCCCATTTCTGCCAGACGTTTTATTAAAAATTTATAGCAGTTTAAATAATCAGGAAGTGAATTTACTGTGTTTACTTCCTGGAAGTTCTAACTGACAGGAAGTGACAGGCAGTTTCTATCACATTCTATGGAGAACTGTATGTCTCTGACTTTTCTGACTTTCCTCTCCATTAGAATCTAACAGGAAATCTAATTAGAATTTGACCACTAGAGGGCACTGCTAATGAAAAAAAAACATGGGTTTAAACTGTAATAACTCTGGAAATATAAATCTCTCTGCAGTGGGAGTACACTTATTTACTCAATAGGAAAATCCCTACAATATATATTTTTTCATAAAAAGTTTACTGCTCCTTTAACTCAGGTAAACCATACTGCATTATCACTTTTGAGGCACGTATTAAGATTGCCATGCTAATAGGTTCTTGTAGGCCTGCACAAAGTATGAATGAAAGCCTCTACCAAGACAGACGTTTAGGATTTGGTTAATATATTGATTTGTGTAATTTTTGTATCTTTTTATTTTACAGATGCTAGCTTAGAGTAGAATGTATTTATCCCCATTTAATTTTTAGTGTTAAAGTTGTTAACCATATGCAACAGATTTGTGGGCATTAGTGTTAACGGTAGTAGCGCTGTGATATTCATCAAAGAATGTTAGTAAAGCTGGAGCTGCAGCGGTTTGCACATATATTACATTATCCAACCTCGTAGTGATGACGAAGCTACAGTCTACAGGGAAATGCGTCTGGTCAGTGGAAACAACTCTTCCACGTAAAATAATAAAGTGCCTACCCTACATTTATCAAATGCTGACGCTAAAGAGACTAATAAAAGGGAGAAAAAGAAAGCAGGATGATAGAATGAACCACAAAATTAACTATTTTCTTTTAATATGTACAGTATCAATCTGGTAATAACACTGTGTTGTATATGCAGAGGTGGGCACTTGTCTCCACTAATCCTTTAAGGACCAGAGAACTTAGCACCCCTCTGGTCTTTATAGGGTTAAAGGGATAGTAATTATTTGTTTTATCTTTATTCTATGTTGTAGACATTAAAAAACATGAAGAACAATATAAGTCTTATCTCTCAAACCTTTATGGTTTGAGAGATATTCACAAGCAAAGTTTCCCCTCCCATCCCTTTTATCTAGTGTAAGCCATCTCTTCTCAGATGTGGAATGCAGTCCAAAGACCAGGCAGATAACAGCAGGGGACAATCTTCTTCCTATGAGAACAATGAAGGCCCTGCCCCCCTGGACAAGTTTTTCAGGTTTTTGCCTTATTTTAATTGAAGATTGTCCCTCTCTGCAATCTACCTGGGCACCTCCCTTCTGATCTGGCTGAACAGTGTTACATCAGTAAAAGGGGTAGGACGGAGATACTTTGTCATTGAATTACTCTTGAACTACAACTCTGACAGTATTGAAATAACACTCTCCAAAGTCCAAATACTATGATGATTAATTAGAGCTGCTTTTATTATGAAGCATTACTATCCCTTTAAATCTTATATCCCATGATCAGTATAAGAACTGCATGAATGATCACAGGACATTATAATCCAGGAACAAGTCTATTATTACTAGCTGTGTTATTATTGCCTGTTCCTTTTGTTTGGAATGAATACAGTATATGTTCGGCCTGAGCTCTCTAACAGTGAATACAGGGAAAGGTCTAATGCTTGGATCTCAAACTGCATTCCCAAAGGGCCGAGACAGTACATGTTTTGGGATTCATTCCACACCACTGAACAGATCACATCACTTCACAGTCAGGGATATTCCAAAAATATGAACTATCTTGCCCCTGTAATAATGCAGTTTAACCCTTTGAGTGCTAGAGAGGTATCCAAATCATTGTGCAATGCGCTGGATACATCTCTGGCACTCAAAGGGTTAAGGCCCATAATCTAATGAGTGTTTCTTATTTTATGCTTTCTACCCACAGTATATAAACCTAACTACTGTTCCACTCTTTCTGGCACTTCAAATAACTCAATAACACTGTTGTCTTGAGTTTTACTGTTGTGACCTTATATAGGTAGATGAAGTAAAAGCTGTGTTTTAAATGGATAGTAATGTTTCACAAAAACAGCAGCTGCAATTAATCTTCATAGTACTTGGGCCACAGAGAGTGTTATTTCAATACTGTCAGAGTTGTAGTTCAAGAGTAAATGAGTGATAAAATATCCCCACCTGCCCCTTTTACCTAGTGTAATCCACCTCCCCTCAGCTATGGAATCTGGTCCACAGACCAGACAGCTCACAGCAAGGGACCATCTTCTTACTGTGAGAACAATGAAAGCCTTGACCCCCTTGACAGGTTTTCTGTTTTTCCCTTATGCTAATTAAAGATTGTCCCTCTTTGCAAGCAATCTGAACACCGCCTTTCTGCTCTGAGGTGAGCAGTATTACATCAGTAAAAGGGGCAGAAGGGGGATAATTTATCATGCAATTACTCTTGAACTACAACTCTGCCAGTAATGAAATAACACACTCCATGGCCCAAATACTATGAAGATTAATTGGAGCTGCTTTTATTATGAAACATTACTATCCCTTTAATGTCTTTGTGTCTGTCAGCTGGATACTCAGAAGGTATAGTAGTTCACAGAGGGTAGAGGATATAAACACTTCACTTTTACCACACTCAAAGCATCCAGCAGGCACATACACACACACATTAACTCCCTGAAGACCAGAGACATGTACAATGCTTTACAAAGCAATGATTTACATAACTCCCTTGTCCCCAAGTAGTTAAAGTGAGAGTGAAGTGAGATCGTAATTCTTTATTCACATTGCAAAGTACTCTCCAGGGTTTTCTAGTAAAAGGGGTAGGAGGGAGATACGTTATCATTCAATTACTCTTGAACTACAACTCTGACAGAATTGAAATAACACTCTCCATGGCCCAAATACTATGTAGATTAATTGGAGCTGCTTTTATTGTGAAACATTACTAACCCTTTAAATTCAAACCTTTAACATTTACCCCCTGAGGACCAGAGGGGGTGTGCAACACATTGCTTAAGTTACATTCAATTTAAAGATACTTAAACCTGTTGATATGATGTGTTAGTCAATTGCTTGTAACAGAAATAGTTTTTGGGAAACGAACCTTAATTTGTTGGTTGCACAGTGTGGTACTTTCTGCTAATTAGTTTCAGTGATGAGCCAGTATTACCAGATACTGTGCTATGAATGACTTTAGGTACAACCCACACACTCAGGGCATTCATTTATTCATTTCTCAAAAAATATTTATTTTAAACAAAATGGCTACACAGCATAAAGGCAAATTATTATTTTTTTTGTATGTAAAATAAACTAAACTTGTTTTAAGGTTACAAGTCCACTTTAAATGACTGTAAATAGTTGTATTTTCAGTTTCTTTTGAGATTACTCTTTTTTCGCTTTTATCAGCAAATATGTGATGATTATATAAATACTGTAATGTGCAAAATACATATATTTAATGGGATGTTATTTTCTGCAGGTATATGGTACGGAATTCTAGAAGGCATTGGCATACTCTCCGTTATTACCAATGCATTTGTTATAGCTGTGACTTCAGACTTCATTCCTCGACTGGTTTACGCCTATAAATATGGACCGTGTGCAGGCCAAGGACAAGCTGGAGAGAAGTACAGTAATTTTCTGACAATCTCAGATTAAATAAAAAAGTAAAGGAGGCTGATTTAGGCCAAGATATAAAGTTATAAAGAGAGACTAGCCAAACTGGGTTTGTTTACATTAGAGAAGAGACGTCTAAGGGGTGATATGATTACCATTTACAAATACATTCAAGGTCAATACAAAGAAGTAGCCAATGAATTATTTATGCAAAGTGCTGAGCTAAGAACAAAAGGTCATACCTTAAGACTAGAGGAAAGGCGTTTCAACTAAAACAAAGGCAGGGATAGGGATTATTTACAGTAACGGTGGCAAAGCTATGGAATTCTTTGTCTCGGGATGTTGCACTTGCAGATAATGCATCTGCTTTCAAAAAAGCAATGGATGCCTATCTGCCTATCTAGCAGAACAATATTAAAAATTATGACAGATGGCTTCAGTGCAGATAGGATGTTGAACCAGGGAACTATCTCACTGCCATTTGGAGTCCGGAAGGAATTTTTTTACCCGCTTGGGGATAAATTGGAAATTGCTTCAGAGGGCTTTTTTTTTTTTTTTTGCCTTCCTTTGGATCATCAGGAGTGTTTTTGGCATGTGCTGAACTTGATGGACGCATGTCTTTTTTCAGCCTCGTCAACTATGTTGCTATGTAAGATTACATTGCAGTTAATAAGTGATTAACGCTGGTTTAATTTAATAAATTTCCATTGAAGTCTATGGAGAAATTTATAGATAAAAATCTTGATAAAGTTTTAGCAACTGCAGTGAAGTCCTGGTCTTAATAAAAAGTGGTGGAGCAGTTCTGGATCAAACCAGCTGTAGCATAAGGGAGAAATACAAATTCCCCAAGTTCTCATTGATTTAAATGCGTTTGCAATGCGTTGTGTACCTCCCTGGCATTCAGAGGGTTAACCCTTGAATGCTTGAGATTTCTCCCACTCATTGGAAAGCAATATTATGGAAACCTCTCTATTATTCAGTGGCTTAAAGGAACACTGACAATAAAAATTAAGTAGCTTAGTTTAACTTTAAAAGTCATGTACTTAAAGATAGCATGTGTAAAAATGAAGTATTCATATGTCACGTTCCTTAAATATATACTCCTAAACTTTGTTTTAACAAGTGCGTATTGCTCTGTTCAGAGAACATTTATTTAATGTTATTTGTATTGAGAGATAAGGGCAAAAGTCAGTTTATTATTGATATTCATGCTCACTGCTCTTGTATTCAGAAAAGCTCTCATCTTATGCCAGCTCATTTACAGATAATCTTGGATGATCAATGGGGAGCTCTAAACATGGCTGCTCCCACAGAGTGTCATTTCTACACTTTTAGGAAGAGGTGATAATTAAAAGAAGCACACCAATAAACAGTAAATACATCTGAAAAATAGTTATTTATTTTCTCTTTTGTCCAGTGTGGAACACAGGAATCATGGGTAAAGTATTTCCTGCTAGGAGGTCATGGCACTTGCTAAAAAGGCTCTTTGGAGATGGAGGCCTCACCCCCAGACACATTCTCCACTTTACCCCCACCAGACACAGTTTTAAAAGTGACCTCCAAGAAGTTCATCACGGCAAAGGTTCCTTTATTTTGTTTTATTAACTTACATGGGGATTTATATTCCCCCAATAAGTAGTATGGTATTCCTTGCCTCCTTAATGGATATGGACCAGGTTTCTGGCTTTTAAGGGACCAGGAACTACTAGAAGACTGGTTTCTCTCTTAGATGTGTTGTTCTTTTCCCTTGCTTATTATGTACAGGAGCCTGAAAACTAAAGACAATATTGTCATCAGAATAGTCTTCCAAATAGTCCTTGTTTCTGTCCCATTTGTTGGAAAGCATTTGTTTGGGCCAGAATTAGAGAATGTTATTAGTCATGCTACTGTTGGCAAAAGTGTGCTGTTACCTCAGATTACACCCGAGCTTTTCTTTTTTTGCACGAAAGACACATGGTTTTCATTGCTCCCACCAGCATGGGTATGTGCCTAGAGTGTCTACACCTACAATGGCCTAGATGCTCCATCCCCCAAAACCCAAATATCCTTGGGCAGGCAAGAAGCCTACCCAGAAGCTCCCAGCTGACAAGTCTATCTCTGCATGACTCGCAGGGGTCTGGTGCACCTCAGGCCATCCGAGGTCGTCATGTCTCTTTCACAATACATGGACTCTTTCTGTGGTGGACCAGTGGGTGTTATAGGAGATCTTGGAAGAGTATTATATAGATTCAAAATCCTTTCCTCCACATTGTTTCACATTCAGAGTCCCTTGTGATCCGGTTCAATACTATCTATTTTTTTTCCCCTGGGGATCATACAGGACCTGGTACTTGTTCCTCCTAAGAAAAGATTCATGAGATTGTATTCCAGTCTCCTCCTAATTCCCAAAAAGATGGTGGCTGTCATCCTGTTCTGGATTTGAAGCATCATTTTGTCAATACACACTGATTCAAGTCTTTGTTTTCCATCATTGACAATATGTGTTCTCTGGAGACTTTAGCTTCCCTGGACATAAAAGACTCTTATTAGCACATTATCATCCTTGTAGATCATCATTGCTTCCATGAGTTTTCCATTCAGTTCACCCCTCTTCCTTTTGGGCTGGCATGTGCTCTTCAGGTCTTTTTCAAAGGTTTTTAACAGCCTTGGCTGCCCACATTGCTTCTCTAGAGCTTTCTCTTATTCCCTATCTGTATGACATTTTATTAAATTTTCCATCAGCATAGGCTTTGATCCTTCAGATTCCAGATCCTGGAACAGCACAGTTGGGTGCTCAATTTCAAGAAACCGCCCTCTGTTTCCATTCCAGGTACTTCTCTTTCTCAGCATGAGATTTCATACTCATTAGAGAAGAATCTTCCTGCAGGAGGGCAAAATTCTGTTGTTGTCTTGGCAGGTATCAAAGGCATTACTTTGACCATCAGGAACAGTGTTGGAGTACATGAAGGTGCTTGGGTATCAGGCCTTGGATTTGGTTCCTTTTGCCCAGTTCCATACTTGGGAACTTCAGTTGGAGAATCTTCAGAATTGATCCAGACAGCAGTGCCACCAATCCTGTGTAATGTCTCTATCAGACAGGACGAATTTGGATCTTCATTGGTGGCTCCAGATATCGGTCTCTGGGACGGCCATTTGACATTCTAAATTGCGTGATAATCATGACAGATGCAAGTACGAAAGATTGGGGTGCCACTTTAGGCTGTAAGATGGCTCAGGAGCTTTTGGACAGAGAGAGTCTTCTGTCCATCAATGAGTTAAAGCCCTGAGTGTTTCCACCATTCCCTGTGATTCCCTGTTTATTGTGGAAAGTCAGGATGGAGTGAACACATGCCATTCTGATTGCCCCGTTCTGGCCTCACTGGACATGGTTCTCAGACCTTCTCAATCTATCCATAATAGAAACAATTTGGCTTCACTCCTTCTGTATCTCTTTACTTAGGGTCCCCTGTGTCATCCGGATATGGTGAAGTTGGCTTTGATTTCTTGGCCTTTGATACCAGCATCCTGAGAAAGAAAGGTTTCTCTGATTCTGTTATTGCCACTATGATGAAGGCCCACAAGCAGGTCCCTCTCTTCTTCCGGTTGGTCTGACCTTTCTTCAGGATTACCTTCAAAAAGGGCTTAGTCTTTTTTTCTGCCAAGGTCCACATTTCTGTTCTGCTCACGACTGTGATTGTTCGATTTGCTGCCAAACTATAGACTTTGTAACACCCATTTCTGATTTTTCATTCTGATAGGGCAATTTTATGAACTCCTGTATGACTTTACCTGAAAATTGTTTCTGAGATTAATATTAACCAGGAAATTGTTCTTCCTTCCCTTTGCCCATCTCCATCTCACAGTCAGGAGCAGGAAGTTCATCTTTTGGATTTAGTTTGATGCTTGGAGTACTGAGTTCACAATACACAGCCTTTACAGAATTTGCATTCACTTTTTTTTATTCCTGAGGACCCTCATGCAGGTAAAGCTGCATCTAAGGTGACAGTGGCTTTCTGGATTAAGGCGACAATTCATCAGGCTTATGTTCTCAGGAAGAAGCCTGTTCCCTTTAGGGTTGCAGCCCATCAGGTGCCTCCTAGGCCTGCAAAAACCAGGCCTCTGTGGAACAGCTTAGGCATAGTAATGTTTCACAATAAAAGCCGCTCCATTTAATCTTCATAGTATTTGGGCTATGGAGAGTATTTCAATACTGTCAGAGTTGTAGTTCAAGAGGGATTGAATGATAAAGTATACCTCTCCCGCCCCTTTTACTGATGTAATACTGCTCACCTCAGAGCAGCAAGTCTGTCCAGATGAATCTCAGCAAGGGACAACCTTCAGTGAGCAAAAGGAAAGACATGAAAAAAATGGAAAAACCTGTCAAGGGGAGCATGGTTTTCATTGTTCTCACAGTAAGAAGATTGTCTCTTGCTGTGAGCTGTCTGGTCTGTGGGCCGGATTCCATATCTGAGGTGAGCAGTGTTACACTAGGTAAAATGATACACTTTATCATTCAATTACTCTTGAACTACAACTCTGACAGTACTGAAATAACACTGTCCATGGCCCAAATACTATGAAGATTAATTGGAGATGCTGTTTTTGTGAAGCATTACTATCCCTTTAAACACTACCGTGTAAATTTTGGATGGAAATCCTAAAGCCTGCTGTGCCTGTGTAGATGTCCTTCTTGTCCTTACTGCCAGTAATCTGAATTCTCCTGTTACTTGGTCTGGTGTGTAGGTATCCTTTGACACCAGAGGTTCATATTTGTTCCAATTCTTCTCTGTGTTTTGAGGGGTTTTTCTCTCCTTCCCTGGAGTCTTGTAGGATAACATAGTTCCTGTGTTTCACATTGAACAAAACAGAAATGGGGATTTTTGTCCATGGAGAAAAATGAGCTGTTTGAGTTTTGGAGGGGGGGGGGGGGTCCTTTGCTTCTCTAGTGTAGGTGACCTTCTCTCCTGGCTTGCTTCTGTTTTTGTTCTTTGATACTTATTAAAACTGAGCATGTGTAGTGGAGGGGAGTCTCTGTCTCCAGAGAGCCTATTTAGGCAAGTGCCTGCTCTCCACTCCTGAAGAATACTTTACTCCATGGTTTACCCCATGGACAAAAGAAAAGGATTTATTGTAAAGAATATAAAAATCCCATTATATAAACCAGTAAAGTCTAAACTAAGGCACCATTGTCACACAAAGCCCTCAAACATGGTCAGTATGCAAATAAAATAACCCTTCGGATGAGCATAGCAGGTGTCTGTAAAGTAATGTATGCTTCCATAGAGATACACTGAACTTGTGGCTTCACATCAATATGTCTCTAGCATCTAAGAGGGAAACAGTGCTAGATGGGTATTAAATGACGAACAGCACCACCTAATAATATACTCCCACTTACCTTAATTTGGTTAGGAAATCCAATTAGCCACTATGAATCAATTCTGGGTAGACTGGTTCTCCAACATAAATCTTTAAATGGACATGATCACCTAAAACAATTTTGGTGATTTTGAAAGCTTTAAGAATTTACCTATATGTTGTATTAGCAATGTTTTATTTAGCATCTCAGTTATTTAAATTTATAGATTAAGCTATGCCATGCAGACACTTCCTGTCTTAGTCCTACCTTCCCTTCCCCACTCACACTAATAGTCAATGCATTTCCTAGCACGCAAAGGGTGAAGTGTCAGTGAGTAATGAAGGGCTAAGGCAAGAACTGCTTGCATGGCATGCAATAATTATCTATATATATAATTTGCTAGGATGCGTCGCTCCCTGTGTGCGAAACACGCACATGCGCATTAGAGACTGCCCAAACAACTCAGTCACACACACTAGTCATGTGCAGCAGAGAATGCCCGAATGCGCTGGCCCTCAGTCCGAGGCACAGCTGATCCAGAGCGGGGCACCCCGAATGGCCCACTGCCTGTCCCCGACCCCGGGGCAGCAGCCGAGGCCACTAGGCGGCACCCTTGCCCGTGCACACGAGCCTTCAATACTAGTCTTCCATAAATCTAAACTAGTTTTTTAAATAAAAAATTGCTAATACAACATATAGGTAATTTTGATAGCGTCCAATTAATCAGTACTTTATATCAAGTCCACATTTTGCAGGACTCAGTCCCCACCACCTTTTTTAAATTCTTCCTCCCTTTAAAGCGGAACTATACTACAAATAGTACTGGCACCAAATATATTTGTAACCTAGCGATTTGCAAATCCTTACTGTCTTTAAAGTTAATATTTCAGCGTTATTGCTGATAAACCGCTTCTTCCGCAGGAACCATAGGACAGACAACGCAGACATCTTACAGGAAATGACATCGCTGTCTGTCCTGTTCACTTCCAGCACTTGTGGGGACGCTAGTTGGTTCCCTTAAGATAACCGGAAGTTCCTGAATGCGCAGGCGCACAGAGCTTCCCTTGTAAGCTCCGTGCAGCCCGATGCCTTGGAAAGAAGTGGTTTTTCAGCAATAACACTGACATATTGACAGTAAGGATTTGCAAATCACTGTTACAAATATATTGGGTGCCAATATTAATTGTATGATAGTTCCACTTTAAAGCTTTCGGTGGAAGGAATTTGGGGTCCTGGAGTGTGACAGCAAGTTATCATGCCTATCACAGTGTACATGATATCCAGTGATAATTAAACTCATTTTGGAGAACCAATCAACACCAAATTCATTTAGAGTGGCCATTAGGGTGTTATTATTGAGGCATTAGTGTTCCTTTAATTTCAGATGTCTAAAGGCAGAGGTGTGATAGAATCGTTTAACCCTTAAATGATGAGAGGGGTGCACAACGCATTGTGAAATGTTAGCTAAGCTTGTGCCTGCACTAATATGTTCTTTTGGTCTCTTTTCAGATGCATGGTTGGCTATGTGAATGCCAGCCTATCAGTCTTCATGGTGACTGATTTTGAAAACCGTTCAGATTCCATATTCAGTGGAAGAGACACACCTGTGAAGTACTGCCGGTAAGAGCACGGTGGCTGATGTACTAAGCAGAAGTGGAGTAACTCTGGGACAAACCAACTGCACCACAGGGGACAAAAAATCCCATCGAATAAAATGGGGGGTTTAACTTCTGCATGCTCAAGAGGTCTTCTCTAGCATTCAGGGGGTTAAAAGCCCCATTTAAAGCAAAGGAATTTGGGGGGAATTTTTAGTGTTTTCCTATAGTGCAGATGGCTGGCACCATATTTACACAATTTCTTCATACTGCATTAGCCTCAGTATGGCTTTTGGATACATATGTCAATTCAATTCATAAATGGGCAAAACAATATTAAAGTAAAATCAATATTTATGTTCTTTTTCTGAGTGGCAAGTTTTGTAAAGAGTAGTGTAGCCATAGGCTGGACTAAGGACACCGACAACATCTTGCTTAGGGGCCCCTGTGAACTAAATCCTGGCCAAATAAAATGGCACTCTTCCCAATTACAAGTATTTCTTCACAGAAATTGGTCAGAGCGACATAATTCCTCTCTGGTCTCAAGACAGACAGAGAGAAAAAAGAGAGGATAAAGGAAAACCATTTCCTAATATATTTACAGACATAGTTAACTATGTAGGAGGGCTTCTGACATTAGCCTGGTGTATCTTGGATTTTTTTTTCCATTGCAATAATTCAGCTGCTTCCAACTACATATATACATTATACAGCAAATATTTTGTTCATGCAACCTAACACTATACTAAACATTTTCTGATTAACTAATCCATTGCAACAGTAATTCCCCCTGTCCCACCTGTATAGGCTGGGATTGCATTGCAGTTAATAGCTTTAGCCTGCTCTCCTCACCGGTTTAACCCTTTGCATACCTGATAAGTACTTTATGGGTCTTTCTGGGGGCTGTGCCTTACACTGGGGATACTTTTATCTAGTTGTAGACACTTTCTCATGGACATCCAAAACTAAGGATTCTGGGGCTTTCCTTACCCCCCTTCACTCACTGTCCCCCATTCCATGTTGGGCTTCCAAGGAGAAAGTATTCTGAGTCTCTATGTTCCTCATGCACTGTGGGCCCTACCACTCCACTGGGGCCATCCAGCACTGACCTGCTTGTGTGAAAATCCTGATGTCATTTGTGACAGCTTTTTCATCTTACACTCAGTGTGTTCTCCATTCCTGGAAACCCTTACCCACCATTAAGCAGGTTGAACTTGTCTTTAGGGGACATTCTCAGGTTTTTGGGGCTGCTTCTGTTGAGAAGTTGGATTCAGAAGATGAGGATATGACCTCTTCCTTTTTTGGGGATTCCTATGAGGATGAGTGACTTATCAGAGCGGTGTTGGAGACCCTTCTGGTCTCTGAGGCCTCTGAAGGGGGTCTACTTGTACTTTCCAGAGGCTTAAGAATGACTTCACTGTCTTTTCCCCCCAATAACAGCCTTGATCAAATTCTCTTAGAAGAATGGACTGAAGGACCAGGCTGATGCCAACTTTGTGCCAACTGGAGCAGCGCTGAGTCCTATTTTTGTCTCCCCTTGGGTCAACAGAGCCATAGTTGTGTGGGTGCCTTCTGACACCCCTAGCGAGGATATACTTGTTATGCTAGCTAAAATTATGGATGCTAATGCCTACATTACTGAATCCCTTTTTGATGTGGCTAGATTCTCAGGAAAATCCCCACTTGTGCACCACACCCTGTGGCTCAAAATTTGGTCAGCAGACAAATCTTTTAATAAGTCACTGGTTTCCTTGCCATTTCAGGGCTAGGCCTTATTTAGTCCTGACCTGAAGCAGATCATTAGTGACGCGACTGGCGTAAAAAGTACCTTTTGCCCCAAATATCTGCGAAACAGTCCTTTCTGGCAAGGAAGAAGCATGGATTTTCTTGCTCCGTGTATGACCCAGGCTTATCTGACTATCCACTCGGTTCTGAACTGTGGCTTTGGCTGACTACTCACTTTGTGTATGACCCTGTCTTGTCTGACTGTCCACACCAGTTCTGAACTGTGGCTCTGGCTGACTACTCGCTCTGTGTATGACCCCGGTTTGTCTGACCATCCACTTCGGTTCTGACCCGTGGCTCTAGCTGACTACTCGATCCTTGTATGACCCCGGTGTGCCTGACTATCCACTGGGTCCTGAACTGTGGCTCTAGCTGTCTACTCACTTGTGTATCCTAGACTATTGGGCTGTTCGCTATAGCAGTACTGTGGCCTGTGCTGTCCCCTGCTCCATTTGCCTCTGTCCCGGCACATATCCGGGAGAGAGAACTATAGCCTGGTTCCCTACTCTGCTATGAGTAGTACAGATCTTTGCTCAGTGTCAGTCTGAGCAGTGGACTAGGGGCCAGATTCTATTGCAGGTACTAAATGTTAACACCTGTTTTATCAAACATTTTCCTATTTAAGTCTATGGGGAAAACTGGAGGTAAAAGCAGTGATAAAATTAGCACCTGAAATAGAATCTAGCCCTAGGCCTGTTCATTATATATTCTGGGGCATTGCTGGGTTATTCTATGATTGTGTATATTAATAAAGGTGGTTTTACTAGATATACCTGTGTCTGACCTTCATTTTGTACTGGATACCGTGACACCTTCCTCCTTATAGCTTCTTTTTGTCAAAGATTTGACGCAACCCAGAGCGAGAGCATCTCTTTATAGATAAGCAGGGACTGGTACCTGTCCCTTTCTCTATTCCAACCTTTTTGTGGTTACCAAAAAAGGACGGAGGCTGATGGCCTTTTCCGGTCCTGAAATGTCTCAACCAATTTGTGGCTGCTTTGTGCTCCAAGATGGAATCTTTGCTCTCTGTAATTGCAGTAATGTGCCAGGGAAGTTTTTGGCTTCCTTGGATCTTCAAGGCACCTACTTCCACGTCCCAGTTCACCCGGATCACCAAGCTTCCTGTGTTTTTGCTTCTCCCATCCCATCCCAGGTCATGGTCTTTAAGGGAATTAAGTTTGGCACCTTCCAGGGGAGGGTGATCCTGATGGAGATGAATGTTCAACTCCTGTCTCAGGATGTGTCACAGGCGCTAGAACAGACCTCAGTTTGAGCTACATTGAGGTACATACCTAAGACCTTTCTGTTCTTTTTCAGAGACTTATTGCCATTCCACCGGATGTCAAAACCTTACTTACATGTCTTCCCTTCATTTTGGGGCTCCAGTCCACCATGGAATCTGAACTTGATATTAAGTGTCCACCAGATGCCTCCTTTTTAAGCCTCTGGCCTCTGTCGCATTGTGTTTCCTGACTCTCAAAATGGCTTTACTTTTGGCCATTATCTCTGTTAGGAGGGTGACTGAGCTTCAAGCTCTGTCTTGCAAACCTCCTTTCCTGGTCTTTCACAAGGACAAGGCGGTACCTCATACCTCCCTGGAGTTCTTACCCAAGGCTGTCTCAGATTTTCACATCAATCAGTGTATAATTTTGCCTTCTTTTTGTCCTGCCCCTTCATCCAAACAAGAGAAAGATCTCCATTTGCTTGATGTGGTGCAATTCCTTAAGTATTATGTGCATCACACTCAGCCTTTTTTCCATGCTGATTCCCTCTTTGTCATCCCTGAGGGACCTAGGGCAGGTCAGGCAGTATTCAAAGTTACCAGTTACTTTTGACTCAAAGCTACCATACTCCAAGTGTATGTAATCAGGAGGACACCTGTTCTTTTCAAGATCACTGTGCCCTCCACCAGATTTGTGGGTGCTTCCTGGGCCTACAAAAACCAGGCCTCAGCTGAACAACTTTGGTGGCTGCTACATGGTCCACCTTGCTCGTGTTTACCCAACATTACCATGTCAATGTCCTGGCCTCAGGTAAGGCCAGCTTTGGCCAGAAAGTCCTTCAGTCAATGCTGCCTGTCTGAGGACTTTCTTTTTTTCTCTTATATCTACTGTCGAGTTTTGTTCAGTAGTTTGAGCTCTGTTGGCTCTTGTTTGGTTTGCTGTGCTAGTTTGGTGTCCAGTGACACTGAGGTTTTATAGGTCCAGTTTAGTCCTGTGGAATACTGGTATCCTGGGGAAGAGTGAGTTTTTCTCCCTTGAATCTTTGGAATGCTTTGGTATATCCTCATTGTTCTTTTGTTCCATATTGGATATAAGAGAAAATAGGATTTATTGAACTTACTCTTAAATCCTTTTCTCTTTAATTCATATGGGACACAGGACACCCATCTGCAGAGAAAAATCTGTATGTGTTTCCTTCCCCATGGCTGAGAAGTCCTCTTTAGGTATTAGGAGGTTTCTTTAATTCTTGCCCGCTTAGGGTCTTTTTTTCACGTGAATCTGGTGGTGGAGGGTTGAGCTGGAGGAAGAGGATGGAGTCTCCAATCCAAACACCCTGTCTGTTTGAAGTGTCCTGTCATCCTCGAGGAGGGACCTCAGACCCCATGGTTGCTGTGTTCCATATAGACTAAAGAGAAAGGGATTTAACTGTAAGTTCACTAACATTATATTTTCTGAACAGAAGAGCAGTAGCTAATAATATCAGTACATTAACTATCTTTTCTTTTGTCTCCCTTTACAAGCTGTACAAATTCAGTTTATAGGACTGACTAGATATACTTTACAAAAACAAATTCTGAATTCAGTTTAAGGGATCTAACACAAAATAAAGATTTTTTTTACACATGCTAGCTTGTTTAGATCATGTTTAAATGTATATGTAACCACATCTCATTTTCAGGTATTAATGTTCCTTTAACCCTTTGAGTGCCATGTGGGTGTCCAACACATTGCAGAGTAATGCGTTGGATACCCCTCTAGCACTCAGAGTGTTAATGAGAAATATTTCATGAACTGATTTCATTGTTAGTTTAAGCTGTATTTCCATACTGGTTATGAAAAGTATTGCCTTTTTTTGTTTTTCAAGGTACCGAGACTACAGGAATCCTCCTCACTCTACCGAACCCTATGCTTACACATTGCAATTTTGGCATGTTTTAGCGGCTCGCTTGGCTTTCATCATTGTGTTTGAGGTTTGTTACAACGTATTTCTTTTCAAAGACATTATTGTCTTGCTATTGCCAGTCTGCAAGGGGTCATTTGTGAACATTGCTGTCCTGGACAGTAAGATCTCAATAATATTGTAAACATTATTGTGCTTAAAGGGGAGCTATATACTAAGAATAAGGAATCCTTAATGTGTTCATCGGAAAGATTTACTTAAAGAGATAGTAATACTTAAAATGTAAAAAATATATGTTGTAGGGTTTATCCCCCTGAGTAAAACAACGGTACTCCCACTGCTGAGAGATATTTTATTAAAAAATTATAACAGCTCAAACTTGAATGTTTTAGGTGCAATATCACAGTGACCTGAAATTTTACAGTGGCGCTGTTGCTACACCATCCAATGGACTGCTCTGGTCCCGGGACCATAAATCTCCATAGGATGGTGTAGCAACAGCGCCACTGTACAGTTTCAGGCCACTGTGATATTGCACCTAAAAAATTCAACTTTGAAAATGAATAACTTTTGAATGAAGCACCTTTCAGCAGTGGGAGTTCTCTTGTTTTACTCAGGGGGATAAACCCTACAACATATTTTTTTTTACATTTTAAGTATTACTATCCCTTTAAAATGGAACATTTGTGACAAATGACAAGTGATTTTGAAAGAGTGTTTAAAATAACCTATGTATTTTGTAATTCAAACAGTAGTTTATGAGATATTTAGCTTAATTTATTTGTTGGTTTATATAAATTAGTGTACTGAATAACATCAGTGAGATAATAACACCCCACAATGCTTTACATCCCACTGCCACTCCCTGCTGGCCAGTAGTAGCTCATTTGCTGGTTGACAATCATTCAGATCCTGTCAAGAACGACACTCCCACTAAAGTGAGAATGCATACTGGTGACAGTTCCACGTTAACACTACCATCCAGAACTATTGTCCTTAATACTGTTATCCCGATTCCCAGACATTATTTTCCTGAATATTTCTCTCCTGAACACTATTATCCTGAGGATTATTGCTTGAATATGTCTGTCCCTAACACCTGATCATTGCCTATAACACTGTTATTGTCCTGCACGTTATTCTCCTGAACACTCCTGCCAAGACCATTGCTCTCTTGAACTGTACAGCTCTACACATTACTGTTCTCTTGAGCACTACTGCACTAAACACTACAGCCCTGAACATTGTTATCCTCCTCAGTACTGCTTCCCTGAACATTACATCCCTGAACATTTCTGTCCTCATGAGCCTTGAACATTGATGTCTTAACACTACAGCCCTACTTGTTGCTGTCCTCCTGAGCACTACAGGTCTACACACCATTCAGGACGTGCAGGAGATCCATTTTCCTGTTCACTGGAAATTCCTCTGAAAAGAGGCTATATTCCATCTGTCTGCAAAGAATTCCATGGACAAAGTACCTCAGAAACTTACCTGCAGATTGTGTAGAACCTTCAGTTTTTCCATGCCAACTTCTGTGTTACTGCTATGAGTTTCAACAGTCATGTTCCACATTTCCAACAATCATGTTATAATATTTTGATGCATACATGTCACCTACACACATATCATCATGCATGGACACTCAAACACACATTCACACCATTCTGTGGTGTAGAAAAAGTTGGCAGAAAGGGCCTTCCCATAAGAATTCCAGCTGGAGTGGAATGACCCTGCTTTCTGCTGATTTCTTCCTGCTGTGCAAAGTTCTGCAAGTATCAAAAAAATACTGCTCTGGATATTACTGTCCTAGACACTCCTACCCAGAATATTGCTATTATTATGAGCACTGCAATTTCAGACATGAATGACCTGCTGTCCTGGACATTGCTGTCCTTTAACAGTACTGTCCTGAACATTACTGCCCAGGACATTACTGTTCTAAACATTTCTATCCTGAACACTGCTTTCCTAACACCATTTATCTGATGATTACTATCTAAATGACCAAAAGCTGGTCCTTCTTAGATGTCTATCAAAATTCAGAATCAAAAACAAAAAAACGTGAACATAAACTTATTCCAAAATCAAATAATAATTCATAGATTTAACACATATCTCATTTATAGATAAAACCACATGTAATTAATCTATCTTCAAAATTATTAACGTTTATTGGTATCCTCAGAAATCGACAAACAACACACATATGGTAAAAACCTATGCAGAAACACCCCATCAGTAACAGTAATTGGAAACTGTGACCACACATATATCAGTCCACTGTCTCTGGTAACAGACCGACCGCACAAAGATAGACAGATTCAGTCTGTGTGGTTTTATCTATAATAGAAGATAATATGATAAATCTCTGAACCATGCATTTATCCTGAGTTCACAATAGAGAGTCTCCAATGTATTGCTGCCCTGAATACTACTGTCCCAGCTGTACTTTTCTGTCCTTAAAGGGATAGTAATACTTCGTTTTAACTTTATTTTATTTTGTAGGCATTAAAAAACATGAAGAATGATATAAGTCTTATGTCTCAAACCTTTATGGTTTAAGAGATATTCACAAGCAAAGTTTCCCACTCCCACCCCTTTTTCCTAGTGTAAGCCATCTCTTCTCAGATGTGAATCTGGTTGTAAGACCAGACAGATAACAGCAGGGGACAAGCTTCTTTGTATGAAAACAATGAAAGCCCTTCCCCCCTTGACAAGTTTTTCAGGTTTTTCCCTTATCTTAATTGAAGATTGTCCCTCTCTGCAGTCTACCTGGGCACTTCCTTTCTGATCTGGCTGTACGGGGGGGGGGGTATTTTGCTTGTGAATATCTCTTAAACCATAAAGGTTTGAGAGATAAGACTTATATCATTCTTCATGTTTTTTTAATGCCTACAAAATAAAATAAAGATAAAATGAAGTATTACTATCCCTTTAATGCTACTGTCCCAGCTGTACTTTTCTGTCCTTAAAGGGTTAGTAATACTTCAGTATTACAAATCCCTATATTAAAGCCCTTGTAAAAAGAAACGTTTTGCCCCAGTGTCATATCTCAAACCTTTATGGTTTGAGAGATGAACGCTTCTAAAGTTGCGCTCTCCCTCCCTCTTCCCTGTCGTCAGCATTTTAGCTGACTCGGGGAAATCCGGTCAGCGATCATCAGGCGGCTCTGCAACAGAGCCGCAATCTCGTTAACTAAAAAAAAAACTTTCACTAAAACGGTCTTCTACGTGTGCTTGCAAGCCAAGAGATGACACTGGGGGCAAAACGTTTCTTTTTACAAGGGCTTTAATATAGGGATTTGTAATACTGAAGTATTACTATCCCTTTAGTACTTCTGTCCCAGCTGTACTTTTCTCTCCTTAATGATACTGTCCCAGCTGTACTTTCTTCTGCAGTGTTTTTGTAATGTGAGGAAATTTCCAAAAAAATAAAAAATCGCAGACTATGTGATTTCACTATCAAGGAGTTTTTTTCCGTATTGTAAAAATGAAATGATTAACTGAACATAATTAGTTATATCTATCTGTTACATTGTGGTTTTAGTGAACAGATTAATAGTTTTGCTATTTCAGTAGAACAGTTGATTTATTAAAAAAATCATTAATATATTGTTTATTTATTTTTTATTATAGCACCTAGTTTTTTGCATAAAGAATTTGATCTCCTATCTAATACCAGACCTTCCAAAAGACCTGAGGGACAGGATGCGGAGAGAAAAGTATCTTATACAAGAAATGATGTATGAAGCAGAGTTGGAGCGGGTACAAAAAGAAAAGAAAGAACGGAAGAAAAATGAGAGATGTCAACATAATGAGTGGCCCTAACTGAAAAAATTAAAAGGTATTCAGGAACGACTTTAATGTGTGTGAAATTACCAGGTAATATGACCATTCAAATGGAGTGGTAGAGGTGCCTTCCTCAATAGTGAAATGACTTGGCTAGTCACAGTGTCCACACATGACATTGGGGTATTTTATTCATTGTGCTAAATTATTCTTATTTTTAAGACCAGATTTAACTAGAGGTATTTTTTTAAAAAAATTTACATAAGGAGACTCCTTTTTGAATGGTTTCACTCATTGTTATGTAAATTGGGTCACACTTATTCAGTAACCTTCCTAACAAAAGTAAAGGAGGGGTTAGTATCACTTCTTACTGTAGCATTAACACATCAAATGGGTTTTGCTATCAAATAGTAGGAGTGAGAGGCCTTTCACACTTAGCACAGCAAGTTATACATTCTTGTACAGGAATCACTGTGACACATAAATAGTCTGTATTTTGCAGTAAAACTGAAGAGTAAACAATGTTGAATGGGAGCAATATTAGTCAAATTATAATGGAGAAAGAAGGTCATAGGAACACTGTAAGTCAAATTTTAAAGGGAACGGTTAAAACGTGGAATGTGAACAATATTAGTCGAATTAAAGTGGTGAAAGAAAACACTGCAAGTCACCTTTTCAAGGGGAGGTTAATATGTCGAAAGGAGGCACTGTATGTCAGATTTCTATGCTGTATACTGCATTCTGCTCTGCTTTTGTTCGAACGACGATGATTTTGAAACTGTCATTATGGCTTCTACGCCTCAACCTCTGAGGCGCAGAATTTCTGACTTAAATGTAACCACAAAACAGACGGTAATACTGAGCGTGGGTAATAGGATACTAATTGCACGTTGTTTTTAGCTGTTTCCTATGGGGTTTTTTTTAGACTGGTGGTAAGTATAATTACCGCTGGTTTTGTTTACACAAGTCGGGTAATAGGATAGCAAAAACTGACTTAAAAAAACATAGCACCTGTTTTATTTTTAGCTCTGGTAATAGAATTGAGCCCCAAATATGAAGCAAAAAATTGACATAAGCAAGTGCATTTCAATTATTAATCATGTTGTGTGTTTTTTTATCACAGAGACTTCTACCTTTGCACTATATTAACCCTACTGAAAAAATACACCTTAATTGCATGGAAACAAGATACAAGATGGCAGTACAGCATTACAAAATCAGCAACTGATATACTGTGACTTCATTTTGCAACCTAACTTTGCAACATCCATTGTTACTGAGGAAGCATGTGGTTACTGAAAGACTCTTATTCTAGTTTCTATACTCTTGGACAGAAAGATACAACCAGACATCTTTTTCCACCTTTTTGTACTTTTTTGCATTTTGCTCCATGTCTGTTTTACAGAAGAGTGACATTTTATCATCATATATTGATTCATACAGTATTTACATGTTCCATCCAATCACCAAATTTGGAATTGCAAATCTGTTTACAGAGAAACTACTTTTTGTACTTCAGATGTTTCGGAGGAAAGTTTCTATAATATTGTACATCGTATATAAATGTAAATATATATATGTATATAATATAAGGAGCTTAATTATTTGTACATAGCCAAAAGCTAAAGAAGAGAATGTTTCATTTTCAGAGTTTAAATAATGGTTCTTGGGCATAAAGCCACATTTTATGCTTGTAAATTGTGATGCAATAAACGGAATTATGCACTTGAATGTATAGAATATCTGTAGTTTTATATTGTTGTTTAATAATGATGATATTTTTATTTTCAGTAATCTACCAATCACCAAATTAGTTCTCTAGGAAATTATTTACTGTATGGTTTCCATTGCAGATGATAACTTTATCATGGATTGCAATGGAATCTAGGTCTAAAATAGGAGCAATTATAGAGCAAACCAACTGCACCACTGGATAAATAATGACTCCCAAAATGTGCTTGATTTAAATGGGATTTTTAATCTCTTGTCTGCTAGAGAGTTTATCTACTCATTATGAAGCAATTCACAGGAGACCTATCTAGCATTTAAGGGGTTAAAAGCCTGATTTATATAATTGTGACTTTTTAATTATGATGCACTTGGTTTGCTTCGGAATTGCTCCTCATTTCTTTGACCATGCACCATATATGTTATGTGCGTACTTCTCCTATGTGGAGCACAGGAACCATGAGGTAAAGTATCCGCCGGCTAGAAGGGCAGGGCACTTGCTTTGAAAGGCAGAGACTCCCAAACTGCTTCACTTTACCCTGACCAGTTTAAGCCAGTTTTAAAAGTGACCTTCAAAGGAATGGATAATGGCAAATCTTAGTTAGCTTTCTTTTTTGTTTTTCTGCTAGGCGGGGTCCTATTTCTGGCCTCCACTGTTGAATTGAACAAGAGCATCGACTTAAGGGACCTGAGTCTGTTAGAAGAAGGCATGCATTGTCAGCCCTCTCCTCAGTTTCTGTGTATCTGGTCTGAGCATACATTGTATGGTACATAGGAACCTGTAGACCAGTGGTTCTCAAGATAATTTTTCTTGTGGCCACCATAATGTTCTGGTGGCCTTCACTGTGGCCACCACAATGTTCTGGTGTCCACGCCATGACATTACATGCACAAATGGTATAAGTCGATAAAGTCATTAAAAAATTGCATAAAAATATGTGCAACACCAATAAATGTACATCATGTTACAATTTAAACATTCCAGAAATCACAGTTTTAAAAACTACCTGATAAATGGTTCTTAAAACTTACTAGTTAGGAGATGTTTATTTAAATTCAGATACAGGCAGTCAGTTATTTGCTCTTCAAGTTCTAAGCAGGTTACTGGTTCACAGACAATATGGATGAGAGTTCACAATCAGTTGTTCCAGGATATGAGTTCCTCTGTCAAGGGGTGGCCTAACTCTTAAATAGACTAAATACATCACAAATCAAGCTCAGCTCCATAGTTTTCCAAAACATATCTTAGGGTCATAAACAATCATTGTGGATCAACACATCATTTGTTTTAAATAGTCAGCAGAGGTTCTCATCCCTTGCCCTTACTGGCCACTAACAGGCCAGGAGTTAGGAATTTCCCTTGGAGCAGAGTTGGGTCGATCAGAGACGCAATCAAATTGATTAACTCACCTGTGCTCTAACAAGGAACTCCTCAGATCCTGGCTTGTTAGTGGCTAGTGAGGGCATGGTTTGAGAATCACTGTGCATACATAACAAACAATTTGCTCTTCACCTCTCCTATGCCAAGAAACATACAATTTATGAGTATGAAATCAAGTGGTGGTAGTGTCACTGTAAGCCTAAGGCTAGCAGCGAGATAGGTTAGTAATGACAACAGCTTAAATGTGTGTTTTTTTTTGTTTAATTTTTATCAAGCGAAGAGCTTTGAATACTGCAACTTTATCTGCCCATCATTGCAGGATGCACACTGTTAATTTTCCAGGCAGCTTGTCATAGCCTGAATAGAAAAAATAGATATACCTATCTTACAAATAAGTTTGAATACAGTTAAATCACCATTGGTGCGCCCCCATCAAAAGTTAAGATATCAACAGCAAAAAAAGACATGTCCCAGATATCAAAAAGCAGTATGTAGCTTTCACAAATTGATGTTTAAATGTAACATGCTGTACTTCAGATCCTTCAGTCAAATATATCTCTCCTGAGAGTTCATAGAGTTTCAATATATACAATAAATATTAGTAATGAGTCCATCTAAGGAAATCTCTGTTCACTGTCTTGTTCATAGCCACTTCCTGCACTTTTTCAAACACTTTTATCCCTCCCATCAAGCTCCCTGCATTGTCCTCCAAACATCTTTTATATATCCTCCCTGCTTTCAAACTCCCCCCAGAGGTTCCTTCGAATCGCCCTCCTCCATCCTTCAGAACCCTTCCCACTCTTCTGTTCAACTCCCCACAACCTCCTCCAAATCTCCCTCATCTTTCCTTCTCCTACAGTACTCCTACTTCCCACCTTCAGACTCTCTACAGCCTTATTCAAACTTCCCTCAACAATCCTCCATCCTTTCCTCCTTTCTCCCTCCCCTCAAACTCCCTATAGTTTCCTCCAAACCTCCCTGATCCAACCTCCCTCCTGCAGAAGTCCAGCCTCCCTCCTCTCAAATGCCTTCCATCTTCCTTCAATCCTCCCTGATCTACCCTCGCTCATGCAGAACTCCTTCCTCTCTCATATACTACTCCCAACATACTCTTATAAACATCCCTTATACACCCCACTTCCTGCTAAACTTCATTTTTTAATCCTTTCAAACTCCATATAGCTTCCTCATCAACCCTCCTAACGACTTCATCCAGTCCAACTTTCAAAAATCTCTTCCTAATCTGCATCATTCTTCCTCACCTGCTAAACTCCATTGTACCTCCTCTCAAACTTCTTACAGCTTCCTCCAGACTTCCAACAACCATTGTTCCTCCTGTAGAACACCTTTCTGTTTAACTCCCAGCAAACTCCTTCCAATCTCCCTCATCCAAAAATGACTTCCTGTCTCCTTAAAATCTCCCTACAAATCACCTTGCTTTCTTCTTGAAGGAAAGTGTGTGTGTGTGTGTGTGTTGGTGGTGGTTGAAAAGAGTATTGCCTATGAAGGTTTGAAGGAAGCTGTGGGGAGATTGAAAGGAGGGGGTGTATAACATGTGTTGAGTGAGGATGACTGAAAAGAGTTTGACTCTAGTCAGTGGCTAGTTCGTGAGGGTGTAGGAAATGGCTATGACCAAGGGTAAAGAGATATCCTAAAATGGACATCGGAGACAGTATGAAACAGAATGAACACAGTTGCAACACTTACAGCTCAGACAGAGTTCATTTTCTCCCATCCACAGACCGAGACAGATTAATGATAAGAATTCTACACATGTAACTTGTCTTTGACTGTCACATGGTTGCTAAAATGCACTTCCAGGATCACCATGTAAGAGACATCAATAGTTTAGCTAACTAAATAAATATCTTCCTACAATTAGAACAGGCAAATATGAACTGCCTGTTCCTGCACATTGTAGGTATAATATGTCATGATATGCCCCAGTTTACATTATTATATATATATATATATATATATATATATATATATATATAGAGAGAGAGAGAGAGAGAGAGAGAGAGCATAGAGAAGAGTCAGTTCAGGAGAGGTGGAGATCAATTTTTTTGGTATGAGATTAAATAAGGTCATTTTAAGTATGACATGTGAATATAATAATATAATGTATTAATATCTGTAACACTCACAGGTCTTCTTATAGATGAAATATGTTCTGGTTTAACTTTATATCATCAATGATTCGGCCCCACTTTGGGCCTTTATCAATAAGCTGCATCTTGAATTGATAAAGGCACAAGGTGTGGCCAAAATATTGATGGAATAAACCAGCACATAATTCGGCTATAAGACCTGTGACTAGCGCCCAGGCTTAAGTCCCATGCTTAAAAGTAAGTGCTCTGACTTAGTTGATTTCTATCTACACAGCACACACTATATATATATATATATATATATATATATACATAATCTATGGAGTTGAGCCTATCTTGTGATTTAATTTAGTTATAGTCCATTATTAGACCTGTAAAATAATTTAAAAAGTACACTTAAGTAAAGTGGCTCGATGGAGGTTTAAGCAGAGTACAGTTAGCAATACAATTATTTTATTCTTTTTATAAAGGGTTACAACCGTATAACTACCTTTTTGTATTTCTCATTCAATCCTAAGTATGCAAATAATAATGTATTCAAATTAGTAATCCATTTAGGTACATCTTGTTTGATTATTTACTTATCCTAGCTGTATCCTAGTCCCTGCCTACACTAGTTAAATCTGAATATTTCTACCTGTACCCCTAGTTTCTCTGTTCATTGTCACTATGTTATGGACTCAAAATTTTGAAAACCAATAGTCTCTATCTAATAATGCTTGCTTTTTTTACACTTTTCCACACATTAACTGTAGTATAATTCTATTATTTGTTACTTCGCCCAGGTAATAAGAACATATTCCATAATCCAGAACGGTATAAAAGTTCAATAACTTACCTTGCATTTACAAGAGCTTTTCAAAGGGAAACTGATTAACACTTCTTTCTTGTAGTGCCAGTCGAATTATTGCCTCAAGGTTCTCATCACTTATTTTGTTCCTGAATTTGTTCTTAATATAATGAAGAGTGCTAAATGTCCTTTCACACATGACTGTAGTAGGAAATAAGGTCAAAATTAGTATAGCGAGAAGAGCAATGGTTTTATAGTGGTCTGCATGCCGATACACATCACACCAAAAACTTTCTAATGTGGAGCGTTTATCAGAAAACAGAATCTTCATTTGTTCATCTCTGCGAAGTTCCATCATTGCAAATTTTATGTCACTTCAATTAGAGATTGATATTACAGTGAATGATGTTAGTAGTACTTGCATTACTCTCAGATTATCAGCGTTAATATCTTGAAAAGGAGATGTTACAAAAGACACAGTGTTTGTGAAAAAATATGCCTCTTCAAATCGTTCCTCGAGTTCACCGCAAAGTGTTTCCAGGTAATTTGCCATTCTCAATTTCCTGTCTTCTCACACTTCATGGGATTCCTCCGTGAGAAAAGCATCTAGTGTAGGAAAAATAGAAAGATCATTTTCTTCAGTGACATGCGAAACAAGATCTGTTGCAGTATGTCTTAATTTGTTAATTATGAAAATTGGGTCACTTATGGTCAGTCCACTCTTTTGAAGCTGGCGATTAATAGAACTGAGTTTTGGCAAGAAATCCTTCAGAAACAAAATGCAGCTATGATTCTCAATGTTTTTCAAGTCTTCCACCAAATCTCTATGTTTTGGATTTTAGTTCAGGGCTGTTATGACACTGTCATAAAGTTCACACAAACACTGCACACTTGAGTCAAAACTTAACCACCGGATATGGTTGTAGTTGAGTAGTACATTATGTTTCTCATCTGCATTGTCACATAATATTCCAAAACTATTTTTCAGGATACTACTACTATTGATGGCATTTATGGTTCTCCTAACAATCAATTCCACATCATCCATTGATCTGTTAATGGTTTTGCTAACAAGTACTTCTTGGTGAGCAAAACAATGAAGGCGAAAAATAGCACTCATGCAGTCCTTTCTAAACAGACCCAGGACACCATTCTCTCACTTTTCAATGCTGCAGCACCATCAGCAGTAATAGCACACAAGTTGTCAAGGGGCAGTTTCATATCTTCAAAGCTTTGTATAACTGCAGAATAAATATTAAATGCCAATGGTCTTTATTTTAGAGAAACAAGGCATAACAATTTTTCACAAAATTTACCAAGCAAAAACATCAAAATATCGAGCACATACAAGAACTTGCCCTGTTTTGGTAACATCATTGCTTTCATCTAAACATAAGCTAAAAAATGGACTCTTGGAAATATCATTAACAACTTCATTACGTATGAAAACACACAGGTCTTGCATTCTTCTCTGAACAGTGTCATTGCTAAGAGGTATATCGTGAAATAGTTTGTTATCAGGCTCAACTGCTAAAACCAGTGATTTCACAAATTCACCTTCTGTGAATGGCTTGTGATATTTTCCAATAACAAAACAGGCTTTCAGTGTTGCTAATCTTAACTCATCACTCCTTGAAAGAAATACTCTCATGTGCATTTGTTGATGTATTAATTCTCTCTTTACTTTGTCTACAAGATTCTTACGGTAAACTTGATTTCCATAGAGTTTTTTAACTTGCTGCTCATGTGTTTTATAATGACGCTGCATTACGTATGACTTAATCTGATTAATTTCAATTTTACAAACTGCACAAATAGCAACAATCATAGAGGAATTTGGTTTTAATATCATTAGATATTTGTCTTCCCATTCATTATTAAAAACCCTTTTTTCAACACAAAAATCACGGCTTCTTTTATTTGTGGGAGATTTTCCACTGTTTCCCTGATCACTTGCACTTGTGCTGTTCTCTGCCTGCTCACTTGTGCTGTTCTCTGATTCATTTTGTCTAGGTCTTCTAAAAAATGTTCTTATATCCTTCTTACTGTGATAAGGCTTAATAAATCTAGAAATTAAAGTACTATTTTTAGAAGTTTATAAAAAATAAAACTTTACAAACATATGCATTTTGACTATGTGTTTACTAAGCAATCTTCAAATGTCTACATACTGCATTTACATAAGCTGACAGGATAAAGGAGGTGCTAGGAGAGACAAATCCTTACCCTGTTAAGAGGCGTTGGTGTCAAGTGGAGAACGACCTGAATAGCAAACAAACAATTTGTAGAGGTCCGGCTGATGGTTGGTGATGATACAGCAATGCAGTGCCACGCAGATGTCCTGGCGTAGAATGAGAGATGAAGAAATTGTTCACCTGTGATGCCTTTATCTCTGGATGGACTCTCAACCGGCTAAGGTGACTTGGTAAATACCTGTTAAGAGGCGTTGGTGTCAAGTGGAGAACGACTTGAAGAGCAAACAAACAATATGTAGAGGTCCGGCTGATGGTTGGTGATGATACAGCAATGCAGTGCCACGCATATGTCCTAGCCTAGAATGAGAGATGAAGAAATTGTTCACCTGTGATGCCTTTATCTCTGGATGGACTCTCAATCGGCTAAGGTGACTGGGTAAATACCTGTTAAGAGGAGTTGGTGTCAAGTGGAGAACGACTTGAAGAGCAAACAAACAATACCTCTACAAAGCGCTTAATCATATGGTTAAGCACTTTGTAGCGTGAAACATGTCAGACGTTCCTTGGGTGTTTGTTATCAGCTAAGCACAATTGTGTCTTGCTCCTCTGGTGTTTGTAGGGATTTGCCATTTTTAATGTTGAAACAATTAACATTATTTTACTATGGACTGTCACTGGCCTGATGAGTATCCTTTTGCCCATTTTTCCACAACTGACGGTGGTTTGCTCTGCTTGTATGGTGAGTGCTTCTGAAAACTTTGCACGTTGGATTTGTACAGACTGCAGCATCAGAGCACTGCTACAGTGAGCACCTCGTTCCTGGCAGTGAGTCCCTTGTTTGGGTTTGTCATTACTGTTTCTGATCTGAATGTTACGCAGTGTAGCACCATTTTTTTTTTTTTTTTTTTTACATAAGTACCCAAACCCCAAACTAAATGCTTACCCTTCCGGAGTCCCAGAGATCCACCACTCCACAGAACTGCCACATATCTTCTGCGTGCTTGTCCGCAGTGGCACGCACAGCTACAAAGAGGTAGATGGGCAGGGTGAACAATCATTGGCTGACTGAGGAACTTCAAGCGGGAAGCCTCAGCCAGTCACAAATGTCACCTGCTGAATCTGCCAAGCAACCGCACTACAAGAAAATTAAAGAAACAGCCACGAAAAAAAAATTAACACATTTATGCAGCCTGGTGGCCTCATGCGGCCACCATTTCTCAATTTCTCATGGCGGCTGCACCAAAACACTCTGGTGGCCGCATGCAGCCACGGTGGCCGCACTTGAGAATCACTGCTGTAGACTGCAGCCTTTCAGATAATCTGATTCACCTTTTTTGTCTTTCTTGAGGACCCTTGTGCAGGCCAGGGTCCTCTTTGATTAAGGCAACCATTTGCCAGGCTTACATTCTCAAGAAGAAACTGGTGCACTTCAGGTCATGGCTCATTCCACCAGATTGGTGAGTGCCTCTTGGGTCTATAGGAATTAGCCCTCTATGGCACAACTGTGTTAGACAGCAAAATTATCATCTTCATGTGTTTGTCAAACACTATCAAGTCAATGTGCTGGCTTTGGCTGAAGCCACTGTGGGTTGAAAAATCCTACAGGCAATTGTATCTGTCCTTTTTGTTTTCCTGTCTCAGTAACCTGTTGGTTTCCTGTTACCTGGTTTGCTGTGTTGGTGTCTGTTGACACCTGAAGTTCCATGTTGTTCCAGTTCTTCTCTGGTTTGTGTTTTGAGGGGTTTTTATCTTTCACTTCCTGGAATCTTGATGGATGCTTTGGTATATTTGCATGTGTCCATGTCCTCCGCATAACACAATGAAAAAATGGGATTTATGTGTAGTTACCTATGAATCTTTTTCTTTTAGTCCACATGGAACACAGGACCTCCCTCCCGAGAAGAAAAACAACTGTTTGAGTTCCGGGCAGGGAGGTCCTTTGGATTCTCTGGTTTAGGTAGCCCCCTTCCCTTGTGGGAGCTAGTCTCTGTCTCCAAGAGCCTTTTTAGGAAAGTGCCCTGCCCTTCTGGCTACTGGATACTTTACCCCATGGTTCCTATATTCCACATGGACTAAGAGAAAATAATTTATCGGTAAGCACACAAAAATCCCCTTATGGGGAGACTGGACCCAAAGTTTTTTCACTCATTAACCCCTCCATTACCAGTGCAGCTATGTGTAGCCTCCATGGGAATGAATAGGAAAATCGTGTCTGTGGGTGCAGGATTTGGGAGGTTCTTTTTTTTTCACTTATCTGGTGCAGCCAGATTGCTGTAATCAGAGGGGACGACTATTTGCATGGATGGAGTGGTTGGTGTTGAGTTGTCTTTTGTAACAATTGTGGTTAGATCACAATGATCTTGCTGTTCCAGAATGGAGGAGTTAACTGCTGGTGGCAGTGATGTGGTAAGGAAACTCAGGCAGAAGGTTGATCAGGCAGGGGACTGGGGGTCTTTTCCCTTTTCTGATCTAGATCAAGGAAAGCAGCTGCTGTTCAGCCACTTTCTTTGGGCTTCTCCTAGGAGGTGCTTACTGGCATTACTGCTCATTACAAAACAACATAGAAGTATTTTAATCTGAAATTCCTTAGATGTCATTACCAACAGTTTTTATACTGGAAATATGATAGTGATGTTTGTAAATTAATAGCAATTATTGTCATATGTATTCGCTTTTTTGTCTGACATATTTTGCCAAATTATACTGTATAGCCCATACATGTATTGCAGTAAATACTGATAAAGTAATGGTATTTTTGCCATAATGGGACAGTCCATACATTATCAACAAGGGTAATTACCTTTTTAATTTGTACTTTACTAACCAATATGTTATGAGCAATATGGGATAGCAAAAAGATGGGCAACTTGCCTCTGTTATATTCCTGGGTGTCAGTTCAAAAAGAGAATCCTATAACATTAAGTCCTAGAATGCGTTGCTCAGTGTGTGCGTAACGGCACATGCGCAGTGGGGACTCGCAGAATGGGCTGATCTGGAGTGGGGAGCTCCGGAAGGCTGACATCCTTTCTGTGCTCCCGGCTCTGGGGCAGCAGCGGAGGCAGCTGGGTTCACACTGCAACTACAAAGTATTTGTGTCACCTTGTCAACCCCTCTAGAAGGAACTGATACATTTTTAAGATCCATCAAGTTTGAGCACTTACGCATCCTTGTTATGGACTTCTAGAAAACAAGTAGACAAACTTGTTTTGAACAATCCCCTCCTTACTGCACTTTTCTGCTCGAGTATCCTGTCCTTTAAGGGACATATGGTTTTGCCTATATAGAACTTGCTGTAAGGGCAGAATATGGCATGAACAACCTGTGAAGTTCTAAATGTAATTAAATTAGTAACTTTAGATGTATATCCTGATAAATGAATGTTTTTTACCTTATTAGTACAGGTCACACATCTTCAACAATGATAATTGCCTTTTAGCTGGTCTTGCACTAATCAATTTTTTGAATCAATAGTTTCATGATATTCTGATTGAGAGGTGGTGTCTCAAATTGTCTCAACTGCTAAAGGAAACTTATGTTTAACTGTCTGAGTGCCAGATGGGTACACAACTCATTGCTTATCAATACGGTGCAAGCCCCTGCACCTGATTTCACCTTTTTAATGATAAGGGCTACAGTGTCTGAGCAGAGACAATGTTCCTCCCTGCTCAAACTTTCAACACTTTGCGCATGCAATAGCAGTAGTATTACAGGTATGAGCAGGAAGGAAGATTGTCTTTGCTGACACCGCAAGCCAGTTGTTGATCAAATCTGAACAGAAGACCCTTCATGTGATTTTTTTATAATTAGAAAAGGTGTTTTAAAATCTACAGTTCACATCACTGTGCCTAGGTCAATCTGCCCTGTAGACTGAGCACTTTTCTTATGCAGTGTTTACTGTTCTTTTAAGAAGCCACAAAAGCAGCTTTGCATCTTACCATGTAAATTACTTTTAATGTATAAAACAGGGAACTGAGACTTGGGTAGGCAGTATTCTTTTATTACTACAGAAATCATTAGATAACAGCACAGAGAAGGTGTAACATAAGTACAGAGAATAGCAATTAATAAATAAAAAATAAATGTAATTACAGGAACAGAGAAATCGTAATATGAAAAATGACTTATCAGACTTGGTTTATTTACTGAATAAAGATGGCTTAGGTCAGTGGTTTTCAAACATTTTGAGGTCACTGAACCCAAATAAAATCCCCATGGAAATCTAGCAGTGAAAACCCTGTAACCCCAGGATGCTAAAGAGGTCTCCAACATCTAAAGGGGTTAATATATCAATATAAAATGCCATTGAATGATAGCTGATGTTGTTGACCAGACTAAATTGTTAGGCTAAATGTATCAGGTACGTTTACCAGGTAATTGAATCAGATATTTTTTTGTTTTCTTAAAGGTGTCTAAGTTATAATGCTTCTTAATAGAGAATTGTAACCATAAACATAATTGTTCTGTGTGAAATTTTTCAATTCTTTGCTTGTCAAGTGGCAGTTACAGAGCATCCCACGCATCATTATGTAACTGTGTTCTGTGGAATGCCTTGAACAGCTTCAGAGAACCCTGAGGTTCCACAGGACCCAGTTTGAGAACCACAGCCTTAGAGAACATCTTAAATATATTGTACAAATATATTAAATTGCAAATTAACTTTTCATCTCAAGACCAGAGCAAATAAGGAAATTTGTTTATATATCATTATATAACGTACTTCAAGCTGATTTGTTAGTGTTTTTTTAAAGGGATAGTAATACTTAAAATGTAAAAAAATATGTTGTAGGGTTTATCCCCCTGAGTAAAACAAGGGTACGCCCACTGCGGAAAGGTGTTTTATTCAAAAGTTATTACAGCTCAAAGTTGAATTTTTTAGGCGCAATATCACAGTGGCCTGAAGTTGTACAGTGGAGCTGTTGCTACACCATCCTATGGACAGCTCTGGTCCTTAGGAAGGAGTAGAGCTGTTGTAGTAAAGGAGAGCATTTAATTAAAATAAATTGTGATTACTGAAGTTTGCAAAGCGTGTGTGAGTTAGTGTTAGGGACCTGAGGGCAGGTAATTTGTGTGAGTTAGTGTTAGGGCAGAGAGGGTCATTGGAGTTGTGGCAGTTAGTGTTAGGGCAGTGAGGATCAGTAAAGTGTGTAGTGTAGAGTGTGATATTTCTTTTTTCATTAATAATTTAAGAAAAAAAGTCTTTATAATACTTTTTTATAACAATTTCTTTTGTATAATAATTTTTTTCTTTATAATACTTATTTTTTTCGATATAATATATTTTTTTTATATAAACTTTTTTATATATAAACGTCTCCAGTTTATCACTTCTCCATTTCCTATGTTGGAACCTATGCGGTAAGATCTCCAAAGTTGGAGAATTTTAAGGGTCGTATGTTCAAAGGGATAACAACAAAAAATGTTGTATGAACAACAAAAATAAGTAATTGTGCGCATGAACTACATATTTTCTATAGAGTACACAACAAAAAACTAGTAATGTCCGCTGTGTACAACACAACTCCAGAATTGCCGGCCAAAGGGGCAGGGCAAGGGCATGGCTAAACTATTCTCCAGTGTCGTATAAAGGAAAAGAAAATTTGTTGTAACTAACAAAAAAAAATGTCTTGCAAAAGACAAAATTTGTACGTTAAGAAAAAAATGGAGGGAATGTGAAGTTCTGAATGTGAGAAATGTCTTTAGTTAATACATTTTTGTAGTTAGTTAAGACATTTTTTGTCTTTACATACAACAATTTCAGTCAGGACAAACGACATGTTCCCAATCACAACCGACACTCTGAAAATATGAATGATCCCAATGACACTGTACTTTGAAAAATCGTTACAATCGACATAAGCTGTTTGAAAATATGGCCCTTAGTGAATAGGCTCCATAGAATACATAGGAACTGGTGAAATTATATAATTTGAAAAGCCATGTCTACTTTATCACCTCTTTATCTCCCCATTGTGTTACGTATTTGTGTTCACTGTTTAGTACCAATGTAACAGTAACCAATTAGCACTAAAATCCCAACCCGACTTCCAAAATATATAAAAGTATAGTAAAATAAAAAATATATATATTTTATATTTTTTAATCTTTAGTTTAGAGAAATCAGAACGTTTTATATGACTAGTTAAAGATCAAGATGATTAAAGTAAAGGTTGCAGAGAGAGGTCTTATCTCTTACTCCTTACAACTGCATGTGTCATACAATTCCCTGTGGTGGTGGGGAGCTCTGCTACAAAGTCCTGTGGAATTAGATGCTGGTTCATTTTGCTGGATATGCAAGTCCTACGTTAATTTAAAATGAAACCTGGTGCACTAACATGCTCTGATTACAAACTTGCTGGTGGATTTTCTACAGTAGTAGGCACATGTGCAGGCCAGATACACTGTTTTGTTTGCCAGTACTGTAGGGGGCCATCAATATGTCCGAGTACATTATTTTCCTGCATGTATGCGGTAACCATCTCTAATGCAGTGGGAACTCTCCTTGGAGGTAAATGGTGTGCAGATGCACCAGTCACCAATCCTTATTCTGAGAACAAGAATCATAGAGATGTGTCCAGCTTGTTCCCACCACCACTACCAGTGCCATCACCTTCACCACTATCATAGAGATGTACCCAGCTTGTTCCCACCACCACTACCAGTGCCATCACCTTCACCACTACCATCACCACTGCCATCACCACCACGAGAGCCACAAATGCCAGACTGACCCTGCTGAGATACAAGAAATTATTTCTGCCTTGTTGTCATTGCCATTTGTATGCTGTCAACTGCTGAATTATTATTGAGGGTAAAACCCTTTGGCCTACTTCATCTACTTCATTTTAAACATTTATGCTTGTACCACTATAGTTATCTCTTTCTTCCTCCACAATGCAATCTTCCACTTGTTGGGAAAGGATTTTTATGTATCCCTTCACACAATCCTCCAAATGCTGCTGCTCATTCTTTTGCACAAATACCCCAATTCTGGTTTTAAAGTGAGGGTCCAGAGAAGTACAAAGAATGTACTCCTCATTGGTTTTAATAGAGACTATGCAGGTATCTTGCAGGAACAAAGATAATATGTTATTTCACCAGCTCACCCTTTTCCAGTGACCATGCTCTCTATTCATTTCTCCAGTAAATAAATTATAAGAAGGATCTCAATGATTCCCACTCTAGTATGACTCACCAGAAAGGTGTCCTCCTCAAATGGCTTCAGAAGCTCACCAAATCACACTTTAACTACCATGGATTCAATGACAAAGAAGCCCCATCCAATGCCTTATGGTGGAGCATTATGTACTCACTGATGGCTTTGTACTGTTCATACAAGTCCTCTAGTATGTACAATGTGGAATTCCACCAAGTTGGAGGAGTTGGGAAAGTGGTTGATAGTTATTCTCTTGCAAGGCATTGTGTGCACTGTGCACAGATCTTGCTTACACTAGTTAGTATGTCTCTTACTGATTCAGATTCAGAGAGGAAACAAGTAACAACTAGATTGATGACATGAGTGAAGCAGGGCAGATGCATCAAGTTTACTATTCTCACAACAGCTATAATATCAGCTCTAACTTTCAATGAACGAGGTACAAGGTATTCAGCTACCACCTTCTCCAGTCTGTTTAAACCACCAGCTGCTTTGTGGAAATGTCTCTCAAAGCTCTGTATGCATAGAGTGGCATGTAATCAGTTATAACAATGGGAGGAAGAGAAATGGGTGACTGGAATAATAGTACTGATCAAAAAGATGTTCTACTCCTTGCAGATACACCTAAAACACTAGTACTACCAGCACTATGCCTGCTCTGGACACTTTTTGGAGTCCTCCTGTCAATGCTTACACCAACACTGACCTTTTGGAGTTTATTTCCCTCAAACCTACTGTTGGATTTTATGTGGGACCTTAAAGAGGATGTGCCTAGATGAGATCCAGCTTTACCCCTGCTCACACATTTTCGACAAATACAACAGATGGCAATATGTTTGAGTGAAGTATGTACATACTCTAGACTTCAGTTCAGAATGAGGGAATCCTCCTAAGCCTGATGCTGAGTGATTATTATGGTTCTGGTTAGTAGTTCCATAAACAACGCTAGTAGAGAGGCTAGATTTTTTTTCGTAAGAGTAGAATCATAACTACCAAGGCTTGACCTTTGTGGAATTTTATGTGATTGCGGAGAATTAGGAGGAAGAGGAGATGATGGGGATGATGACAGGGAAAATGTATTTTGGCCATCTTTACATTTGTACTATTTCCAAGTAGATATGTTAAAAAGTGGGGAAATACTACCTTTTTACATGGTTTCATGATTTCATTAAATATTAGTGCTGGGTGGAAAATTTGTGGGAAAGTGGAATTTTAGAGGTTTCGGTGGAAAATTCCACAGAAGGTGAAACATGCTGTCTTCTTCCTTTTTTTGTTTCTGGGGCTAAAAATATCACCCATGCCTACTATTCAGTTGTAGAATTTACTATACTCTGATGGAAAACATAGCATATACTTTTAACCCTTTAACGATCAGGGGGATATGTGTCAAATGGCTACATGCGTGTTTAACCCTTTGAGTGTCAGATAAGTGTACAAAGAAAGTTACACACCTCTTTGGCAATTGTATTAACAAGGCTGGCGTCTGCAGAGACAGTTTGATCAGATGTGGGCGGGAGATAGGGGCCAAGATGCACTAAGGTTTAATAAGGGCTCTGGATATCAATGTTGTGTCAGATCTGTGTCAAAAGCACATCACCAATACATACATGTCTTTGCCATCATACCCCCGTCAATCCACTACCAACCTGCCCTATTCACCAAAAATCTGCCGTGCCTTTGACAGGTTTACAATTTTGCAATGTACACATCGACAATGGCTCATTGCCATATGGAAATGCAGGATAATGAGTCATTGTTATATTCTTGTGGTGTGTTATATTCTTGTTAATGTGGCTGTTCGCCACATGCACTACACTCTCATAACAGTCTCTGCTGCTGGAGATCACAGTTCCAACATCTCCTGCTTGAGGTTGGTGATATTAGGATTCCCCTATAGCTCACTATGGAGTCAGGTGACATTTAGCTGCCTCTGATAAAGAGCAGAGACAGCAGGTGCCCTCCCTTTATCCTTTCAGTGTCATAGAGATGCTCAGTACATACCCCTTTGGCACTGAAAAGGTTAAAAACTGCACTACTAACAACAATTTTTGTTGTTGGTAGTATTTCAGTAATTGAAAATGTAACTCGTAATGAAGTAAAAAAACAAAGCAATTGTGACAGTAGGCTTTGAGTGCAGGCCTTAAGGTATATTGAAGCAGAGCCTTACCCGCTACAAACAAAGCTTTCCCCAAGAGTTGATAAACAGAACCCTTAACCTTTTATGTACTTGTATCTTTGTCTGTATTCATCACATCAGGCACCCAGACTGGTGAAGCATCCTCTGCTTGCCAAGCTGTGGGTCTGCTTAGTGAAACATCTGCTGCTTTGCCAAGCTGGGTGTCTGCGTGGAGAAGGAACCACTGCCAGAGAAGACCCACCCCCCTTGGTGAAGCAGAGGATACTTCATCAATCTGGGTGCCTGATGTGATGAATACAGACACAGCACAATTTTCCTTGAACGCCTCCCTCTTCTGTAAACTTACTTATCAGGGAAACAACACAGAGGTTGAAAGCAATGATTAAGCAGGCAAAATACCTAGAGGTTGTTCTCCTCTAAGACACTGCAATGAGACAGACGTAGGGAAAATGATTTCCATGGGCTACTGAAAAAGTAGCAAAAGAAATGTCTAATCCTTTAAGGACCAAAGAAGTGTGTAAAGCATTACAAAGCAATGCTTTGCACTCTCTTCTGCATTTGATACCTCTTTGACACGCAAAGGATTACAGGCTTAAAAGAGTTTATATTTAACCCTTTGGATGCAGTTAGATAAAACATATAAAGGGATCTGTTTATGAAGTTCCGGCAAAAGCTTCACCTGTATAGCCTAGGGGCTAAGATGATAGTTTCACACACCCTGTGATCAGTGTTCAAATCCTGCTGTCACAGCTTGTTTTATTTTGGAGCAGAGAGAATGCTCTCAGACTTCTGGGTTGTTGAACTGCTGGCGAAGTGTAAGGGAGGGCATCCATTCCACATCGCCAGCAGTACGACAACCTTCCATGCTAATGAGGACATTCTCCTCCCCCCCCCCTTGCATCCCTAATTCTTAGTGCATACGATGATGTGACTCTACATCTGGAGATGTGCTCCCCACATATCACAAGACACACATAACCACAGCATTGAACCTTAGTGTATCTCCCCTAGGGAAATTTCTCTAACAATGAGGGCAGGTATCTCTTATACTAAACAGCACTAGGGCAGCTTCCTTTATCACATATAAATGGGTATTTTATTTAACTGTGTATAAAGTTTTAATGGTGCATATGTAGACGTGGATTTTTTTTTGCACAATGATTTAAAACTGCCTAAGTTGTTTAAAGGTGACAGTTCAATAATGATTGTCCTTAGATTTAAACTGTTTGGAAACACAACAATAAAATGTAACACCAGACATTGTTTAAACCATTTGGAAATCAGATTTCCAGTGCATTATGGGTTATTGTTGTTATTTTTTCAAGCAACCAAATGATTATTTGAAATGTCAACAATAAAATACTAAACAAAAGCATAATTACTGTACCCACTACACATTTACACAGGGCCTCATTCAGTAAACTAAAGTGGAACAATTCTGTTGGAAACCAATTGTACCACAGGGGACAAATAAAAATTCCATTTGATTAAACATTGGGCTTTTAACCCTTTGAGTGCCAGGGAGGTATCCACGCATTGCAACGCATATATCTGTGGCACTCAAAGGGTTAAACCCTTGAATGCTAGAAAGGTCTCCAACACATTGCTTTGCAATGTGTTGGAGACCACGCTAGCATTCAAGGGGTTAAAACACATTTAAATGTCTTGGAATTTGGGCAAATTTGCTCCAGAATTGTTCCATTGTTAAATTGCTGAATTACGCCTATACGTCTGTATTCAATATTCTTCTGATGGCCAATCCGTCTGTATACCCAAACGACATAAAATATGCCCAAATGTCATTATCATTCATATTGCACTTGTGAGTTCTGTGTTTATTCATTTGAGCTCCGCAGGGTCCAGATCATCTGGTTTAAAAGATGGGTTGTCAAGGCCATGATCTGGGTGAGGTTTCCAATTCATAACTTTTACTTTGTCAACCTGAAAAATGCAAAGAATAATAAATGACTAGCTGTAACCTAAATCGCTCAGGAAAACGGTTAGATTTTTTTCACATTTTCTAGTCGTTAATAATGAGAAATTAAACTAGCATCTCTCCAGCTAAGACTGCAATTCTCATCTTCCTCTGCTGGACAAGAGCTAATGGGAGCTGCAGTCCCAGGACAGAGTGTAGTCTGTTAGTTGTTCATTCTTAGCCTAAGCAAGAGAGCATTGGGGTTTTGGAAGATTTTTTTTCTTTTTTTTTTTGCATACTTTTTATTTTCTGTAAAAAACATCTCTAGAAATCCTGGGTTTGTCAATCCGTGATTCCATGATTTTCCCTTGCTTTTCTTTGGATATGTCATTTTATTTACAAATATTACCAACTCTCTTTATGTGTAGTAAGGGGCTTTGCTACAAAGGCTACAGTTGTCACATGATCCAGCAGCCAAGGCACCAGTTAGTGATCTCTGTACTATCTAGCAACCCATTTAAATCAAAACAGTTGCCTGTGTTGGATGGCAGTCACATTGCAATGCTTTGGACACCCCATGGCACGAAAAAGGTTAACCCTTCGAGTGCCAGTGGGGTACGCAACGCATTGCTTTGCTATGCGTTGTGTACCCCTGTGGCACTCAAAGGGTTATCTGTCAAAATGTGGAATATCATACCTCCCAACATTTCAAATTGCCAAAGAGGGACACTTGTGTTTTAGGGGGTGTTTCTGGGGTGTTTGGCTGGTGGGCGGGGCATTACCGAGAATTTTTAGGCTATTTCATGATCTATTGATACCTCCTTCTGTAGCCTAATAAATGACTTATAACAGGACCAAAGTATTTTATTTACACAGACTGATTTATAAACACATATACTGAGTGAGTTTTATTGTTGTAGAGCAGTATGATACACCTATATACATACCACACAATCTGATCTCCTAAAAAGAGGGACATTAGGGTGGGAAAGAGGGACAGGGGGATTTGTGTTTTCCAATCACGTGAAGACCTGAGATCTTCCAGTCATGAATTGCACCTTTGGTCTTTGTCTGCACTTGACATAAACTTGCTCCAGGAGCAAAAATAATGTCAGTGTTGTTGCACGTTAAACAGACATGTTCAAGACAATGGATGGGGGTGCAGCCTCAGATATCGCCCCAGGGGCCAGTAGGTTGTACTTACTCTTCTTTTTATTATCAATAATATGTAACTCGCTAAAATGACATTTTCAAAACAGATGATTAATGTAAAAATAAATGTGACAATGAATTATTTTTCCATCAGATGGAAACTGTGATAATGTTTTGACTTTTATCTTGTACTATCTGCCATCAACTATTCAATAACTAATGTTTACAAGCATGATTTCTTGTTATGACTATATTCAAATCAAACACTTCTTTTATCAAACCTCACTAAAATAAAAATGTCTATATAGGAGAATGGTATTTGAATCTCACTTAAAGGGATAATAATACTTTGTTTATCTTTACTTTATTTTATAGGCATTAAAAAAACTTGAAGAACGATATAAGTCTTATCTCTCAAACCTTTATGGTTTGAGAGATATTCACAAGCAAAGTTTCCACTCACTGACCACAACGGTCAAGTCTGCCATCTAGCTGTCAGATTTGGAATCTGGTTCGACGATCGACCAGTGGCTTTTCAGCAGAGCGGAGATAGCAAGATATAAAATTAACTATTTAATTGGAAGGGTCTAAAAAGTGTGCTTGCAAACCAGGCACACTTTGTAAACAATTCGAATTAAGCAGTTCTTCTTATATCTCGTGATCTCGGCTCTGCTGTAGAGCCATGGCCTGTTCGCGGACCGGATTCCAAATCTGACAGCTAGATGGCAGACTTGACCATTTTGGTCAGTGAGTGGAAACTTTGCTTCTGAATATTTCTCAAACCATAAAGGTTTGAGAGATAAGACTTATATCGTTCTTCAAGTTTTTTTAATGCCTACAAAATAAAATAAAGATAAAATGAAGTATTACTATCATCTCTACTGTGCATGTCTGCCCCACGACCGGCTGGCAATTAATATAATTGCCAAATTCCATAAATGTCTGAACCACTGTGAATTACTTCTGAATATAATATTCTGATATGGTCCACATTTGGTGTAGTGGCCCAGTACTTACCCAATTCTGGTCTGACATATGCAATCTAATTTAGACAGTGACTACACAAACCTGTCCACTAATATGAAGAGCTCTTACACGCCTATTCCTCTCCTAAGATTCCATATTGGAAAAATGTTCATTTCATACATTCTGTCTACAACTAAAACTTGCATTACCTGAGACTGGAAACAACAAAAAGCCCCCAAATCTAGAGTTGCTAATCTTATAATATTAGATGCACAATATTGATAAATGAGTAGAATCAATTATGAACATCATTTCCAAAGTCCACAAAGTAAGGAACTCATGATTGACTCAAAACAGCCCCAAAATGATTAATATCAGCTGTTCAGAGAGATCAGAAAATGATACACACACCCCAGCTGGAACCCAGAAGTATATGGTGCTCAGACACATACTTTGTGGGTTGTGTGTGCAGACTTTATAGAACCTCTCTGTCAGGCTTTCATCTGAAGCAGAGGGTCCATGGGGACAGCATCATGCAAGGAAAGGGACTGAACTGCTCCCTGCTCGTCCATCAGGGCTCACAATGCATCTCCAGCTTCATCCATGGATCTGCTCCCATCCATGAGTCTGTGATAGTTGCCCTTTAACCCAGGGATAGCCAGTTGTTGGACCTCCAGCTCTTGGGGACAACAACTTCAATCATTCCCAACTCCAAAAGCTGGAGCTGCCACAACTGACAATCCTAGCCTTAAAGGGATAATAATGTTTCACAATAATGGGAGCTCCAATTAATCTTCATAGTATTTGGGCTATGGAGAGTGTTATTTCAATACTGTCAGAGTTGTAGTTCAAGAGTAATTGATTGTTAAAGTATCCCCCTCCTGCCCTGTTTACTGATGTAACACTGCTCGCATCAGAGCAGCAGGACTGTCCAGATGGATCACAGAGAGGGACAATCTTCAGTGAGCATAACAAAAAACCCTGAAAAACCTGTAAAAGGGGGCAGGGTTTTCCTTATGCTCACAGTAAGAAGATTGTCCCTTGCTGCGACCTGTCTAGTCCCAGGACCAGATTCCACATCTGAGGGGAGGTGGCTTACACTAGGTAAAAGGGGCGGGAGAGAGATAATTTATCATTCAATTACTCTTGATCTACAACTACAACTGACAGTATTGAAATAACACTCTCTGTGGCCCAAATACTATGAAGATTAATTAGAGCTGCTTTTTTGGAGAAACATTACTATCCCTTTAACCTGTAAACATGATAGAGTGTCCATTTACCACAATCATAACACAAATAACATGCAAATATGCTAATTACAAACTCACTTCTGATTTCCGGCACTCATTAAAAAATGGATTGTTAAAAAAGATATGTTTATTTGGTGTTATCTTTCCAACATATTCACAGGTATATTATATTTAATATCAATGAAAGATGTCACTGGAGGACAGTGAATTGGAGTACCGTACAAGCTAATCTCATTAATCATGCATGTACGGAACTGTATCTGTGTTGTAACCCTTGTATATAGAATGTCACAACATCATTAGGAATAAATTAATAAAATGATTTTTTTAGACAGATGTAAACAATAGTTAGAATTCATATACCATATAGACAAAATTAAATCGTGCCCCATGCAGAATGTAAAACAATAGCAATTCTGGGACAAACTAACTTTACCATTGGCAGCAAAAAAAAAAAAAAAAAGTAGGCTTTTAACCCCTTGAATGTTAGAGAGGCTTCCAACCCATGGCATTCAAAGTTACACCATTACACCATAAGTGTGGTTTGCTCCAGAATGGTTACGCTCTTTCTTTCTACATCAGACCCACAGTTTCCTGTGTTCAGAATACAAGAGTACATAGAATGGGAACATAGAATTAAAGTATGGGCACTGGGCAGTTAGCCACTCTTCATAACGTAACCCCTTGACTTTCAGAGGGGTATCCCAATGTGTTGAATACCCCTCTGGCAATCAAAGGGTTAATAAGGACTATATTCAGGGATCTAAAGAGGAGTAACCTTGAAGCAATCCAACTGCAACACAGATGAGAAATGAACATTTTCAGAAGTCTCCAACACATTGTTAACCATTGCTTTGCAATGTGTTGCGTACCCCTCGGACACTGAAAGGGTTAACCAGTATGGATAAAACAAGTCAGCTTTGCATACCTCCCAAGTGTCCCTCTTTAGGAGGGACAGTCCCTCTTTTAGACCCAAATCTCTCTGTCCCTCTTTCCCACCCTGATGTCCCTCTTTTTAGGAGATCAGATTGTGTGGTGTGCATATAAGTGTATCAAACTGCTCTACAGCAATAAAACTCACATTAATGCTTGTTTAAATGTCAGTATATGTGTTTATAAATTAGTCTTTGTAAATAAAATGCTATGGTCTTGTTATAAGTCATTTATTCAGTTACACAAGGAGGTGTCAATAGGTCATGATATAGCCTAAAAATTATCGGTAATGCCCTGCCCACCAGCCACGCCTCCAGCAACACCCCCTAATTCACAAGTGTCCCTCTTTGGCAATTGGACACTCTGTATCAGCCTCGTCACGTGCAGTCTCTACTGCGCATGACTGCGTCATTACAAACAATTTAGAAAATTATATAGTAGGATGTGAGTTGACTCTTATACTTACTTTATGAGATTTACCACATGAAAAGATGTCAAGTGAAAAATCCTGTTTTCCATATACAAACTCGGGATTTATATTTTGCTTCAGTCCCCCTGGTGAGTGACAAAAAGGAATGTACTGTAACTCATGTTACATCTAGATTAAATATATACTTGTAACCTACAAATGATTTAACCCTGTAACCCTCTGAGTGCCAGAGAGGTATCCAATCCTCTCTGGCACTCATAGGGTTAAGGACCTGAGAGCTTGTATTGCATTCTAAAGCAATGTACCTCTTTTACTTAAAGGGTTAAACTTTTAGAAGCAAGGTAGGCATCGTTTTTTCATTATTTCAGGAGTATTCTTTTATTCATAAATGAATATTCGATTAAAAATTGAAACATGGAATATTTCCCAATTTGCACAAATGATTCCTACAGATCCATGGATGTGGATTGGATGTGTGGCAAGTTAAGAGATCAGCCTGCTACATTGTTTTATAAGACTGGCCAACACCTTTTCTGAAATCAAAAGGCATGGTTGCACATAGGTTGTAGGAGACCTATAAATACAACCTTAGGCATCGGAGATTAGATATGCATTTGGGATTTATACTGTGGGACCTAGGTATCAAGGACTCATTAGTATGTATAGTTGCTATTATCCTGGATGTATGATATAAGTCTCTGATGAAGCTAGATGAATATAACAGCAAACATACAGAGTAGCTAGATTAGTGATAGACACAGTGTGAATCCTAGAGAACTGAAGGAAGATGTTTTGAACATCACTCCAGTGGATTTAAAATAAATACATAAAATGTGAGGTCTTAGGGGATCTCGCATACATTTGAATCTGTACCCCCCCAGAAAAAATAGGGTTACTGGATCCCGGGGGTCCCATTCCTGGTAGAGGGAGGGGCCCCCGGAATCAGGCATGGTCTTGTGACCCTTCCCCTTTTCACGATATATGCTGTCTGGTGAGTAGATCGACAGTTTAAAGAACTGTTGAGTCCAATGGACCTCACTGGTCCTCCCCACCACCTAATGTGGTAAAAAAGATGTTAATAATGTAATAACTTAAATTGCCATCCACCCTTCTATACATGTGGAAAGGATACAAACAATATTTAGAGGCCAGTAAGAAGAAATAAGAAGTGTAAAATAATCTTTCTCTCTGTACTCTACTGCTGCATATACTATTTCAGTTTACGTTTAAACTGAAATAGTACATGCAGTGAAGGTATTCAAACAACAGGGTATGCTAAGAAGTCCACATGTCAGACTCTTATAGTGGGCTTGTCACCTTAGTGCAATTATGTGTAATTACCAGAAACATTAATGAAGAATGTGTTTATTGATTCACCGCCACTGTTTGTAATTGTTTAGTTTATTAATTTGGAACTTCCATGGACTTTATCTTCCATTGTATCTTTAAATGGATAGTAATGTTTCCCAATAAAAGCAGCTCCAATTAATCTTTATAGTATTTGGGCCCTGGAGAGTGTTATTTCAGTACTGTCAGAGCTATAGTTCAAAAGTAGTTGAATGATAAAGTATCCCCCTCCTGCCCCTTTTACTGATGTAACACTGCTCTCCTCAGAGCAGCAAGACTGACTGGATGGATCACAGAGAGTGGCAATCTTCATTGTGAGCATAAGGAAAAAACCTAAAAAACCTGTCAAAGGGGGCAGGTTTTTTTATGCTCACAGTAAGAAGATTGTCCCTTGCTGTGAGCTGTCTGGTCTCAAGACCAGATTTCACACCTGAGGGGACGTGGCTTACATTAGGTAAAAGTCTAATTACTCAATTCAATTACTCTTGAACTACAGCTCTGACAGTATTGAAATAACACTAAATAACACCCTCTATGGCGCAAACACTATGACGATTAATTGAAGCTGCTGTTTTTGTGAAACATTACTATCCCTTCTTAAGTTGACATTATCATCTGGGCTGGCCATGTTCCCTGCATTCAGATCTCTTGTGAATAATGCACAGAACATTTGAAGAATATATATTTTGATGCCTACCTGATAGAAGACTAACAATAACTCCAACAATTACAGTGACCAGGGTTCCCAGAGTGCTAAAATATAGGTACGATAACGAATACCAATTATCAGCGAGTGCAGACCTATGAAGATACAAATACAGATATACTTCATTTTTACCTAAAAGAAAAAGGTATAATGTAGCAAAATATAACATTATGTGTTTAGTAAATTTGGCATTTTTACAAAATAAATTGAGTACAATGTAAGAAAAAAAAATTTGACTAAAATGTACAAGTGATATATTTTTTTACTCAGTGTTTTAGATTTTAGTAATCATATGCCTTTATCACAGACCTAAATTGTCTTAGGAAAGTAATAAAACAAATACTGCAGGGTATTTACAAGCATGAAACAGCGACCACTTTCTCCCTATGTACTTAAGATACACAATCTGTTTTGGTCAGTCCTTATGTCTGCACCCAGGCTATGTACCAGGCCCGGACTGGCTATCGGGCATACCGGGCATTTGCCCGGTGGGCCGGTCCAGGCGTTTAAAAAAAAAGTAATCATTAAACGAGTTTGGGCCGTCTTTCACTTTCTGAAAGATGGCCACCTGGTTACAAGTTTTCTGGTGGGTGGACTATCAACGTGCGGCCATGCAGCGCACCGCACGTGATTATAAGCTCCACCCATGATCCGCCCCATGGGCTGCTCAAAAAATAAAAATGGGCTGCTCAGCCTTAAATACCCGGGCCTATTTTTTGTCCCAGTCCGGGCCTGCTATGTACTAACTGGGCACACAGAATGTCTGCACACATCTGGTGTGCCTGCTTCAAGGATACAGCAATAGTTTCCTCACTGCCTCACTAAGGGAAAATAGAATTCTGCACTAAAATATATGCTAAGAACTGCTTTTGTGTGCTGATCCTTACTAACTCCTATGTACTAAACGTCTTCTGAGTCAAAATGGCCTTTCAGCATCCCGTGCTCTAAGAGATGGATAGTATGGGATTGAATGGGCATTTTGGGCATGCCATTCCTCAGCACCCATGCACACATGAAGTACAAATTGGGGAAAGAGGATATCAGCGCAAAATTCTTCCTTTTCCTTACAGCAATAGGGATGTTGTTAGGGGTTGTTCACATAGAAGCCCTGAAGACGTATTGCTCTGAAATGTACTAAGTGCATCTGTACATTAGGCCATTTACATATAGAAAATACATATAAGCACAGCTCACGTATCAATGGTCCTTCCTTACATATTAAAACATTGTGGACCAACAATGGGGCAAACTGTCTGTACCACAGGGGAGAAATGTAAACTCTTATTCAAATAATTGGGTCTTTTAAACATTTGAATGCTAGAGACATCTCCAATGCATTGCTTCCCAATGCATTGGCAACCTCTCTCTAAAATGTAATGAGTTAAAGGGATAGTAATGTTTCGTAATAAAAGCAGCTCTAATTAATAATCATAGTATTTGGACTTTGGAGAGTGTTATTTCAATACTGTCAGACTTGTAGTTCCAGAGTAATTCAATGACAAAGTATCCCCCTCCCTCCCCTTTTACTAATGTAACACTGCTCAGCCAGAGCAGAAGGGAGGTGCCCAGGTAGACTGCAGAGAGGGACAATCTTCACTTAAGATAAGGGAAAAACCTGAAAAACTTGTCAAGGGGGGCAGGGCTTTCATTGTTTTCATATAAAGAAGATTGTCCCCTGCTGTTATCTGTCTGGTCTGTGGACTTCATTCCACATCTGAGAAGAGAGGGCTTACACTAGGTAAAAGGGGCGGGAGGGGAAACTTTGCTTTTGAATATCTCTTAGAGCATAAAGGTTTGAGAGATAAGACATTTCATTCTTCATGTTTTTTTAATGCCTACAAAATAAAATAAAATTAAAACGAAGTACTACTATCCCTTTAAAGTTAAAAGCTCCATTTAAATCAGTCGGTTTCCAGGGCTGATCCACTTTGTATTTATGCATAAGGCCCATTTTATCTCTTGGAGCTGTTCACATAGGTGGCTGTAGAAGCACATCATAGGATGACACAGCATGCGGCAACCTTTCATTTACAATGCTTTAATGCACTTACAGATTTGTAGTACAGATTTGAGTGGAAGTGCTCAATTGTGTGTGATAAAACAGCATCAAGGGCTAAATTGTCTACCAACTGACAGAGAAAAATATCTAAGCCAGTATTCAATAGTCCCACCAGCTGAAAGCACAACGGATGTTAGGTCACAGAAAAGGACTTTTGGCCAAACATCCATTTTGTGCGTTCCCGAAACTCATGGTTAAGTTGCGTGGATAATGAGATCAAAGGAAAAAAAGGTAATGAACAGTGCCTGAGGTATTAAAGCACCGATCATTATATCAGATACAGTCACCTTCCCAAACACTAACCCTACACTATCCCTAACACTGTTCCTATTCTTCTATCTTCCTTCTTTTTTTAGTAATCTTCTATCATCTCTCTTCTCCTCCTTTTTCTCCTTTTTCTGTTCCATCATCTTCTATTCCTCCCGTCATTTCTGTAAAATAAAGAAAATAATACATTTTAAGTGTATGTCCCAAACATAACTCTGACATCAATGCACAGAGGGGAATGCAACGAGTTGCAAAGCAATGCATTGCATATATCTCTCTGCCACTCAAAGGGTTAATTATTGCACAGATGTCAGAGTTAAAACTGTAGAGAATGCCAAAAGAATAAAATTATTGTCCCATAAATCCACTGAGAAGTAACATATTTTGTCCAAAACAAAAATGAACATATAGAAATAAACATGCTCCCTTTGTCTTCTCAGCAGCTGTAGGCAGCGGTGGCAGTAGCAGAGAAAGCACTCATCCCAGCCAATGGCTGTGAGTCATTTTGAGCAGAGGCTGTCTATATAAAAAGGTGGTCTCTGTTCAAAATTCCCTCACACTGGAATGGCATCAGCTCATGAATTACTGAGGGGGGGAGGCTGCCTACTTTTTTCTTTCTCTGCCACCACCACCGCCGTGGACAGTGGTGGAGAAGACAAAGGAGGCATGTTTATTTTCATGAGTTTTTACCATTTTATGTTCACTTCTGTTTTGGACAAATTATATTACTTCTCAGCGGATTTATGGGGCAATGATTTTATTCTATTGGCATTCTCTACATTTTTAACTCTGACATCTGTGCAATGCTTAACCCTTTGAGTGGCAGAGAGATATGCAATGCATTGGGTTAAACTATGCACAGATGTCAGAGTTATGTTTGGGGCACACATTTAAAATGTATTTTTTTCCTTATTTTACAGAAATGACGGAAGGAGCAGAAGATGACGGAACAGAAGAAGATGGAGAGAAAGAAGAAGGAAGCGAGGAGACAGAAGATGGACAGTAGCTGACCAGGGTGCTTAAGACCCTGCTGGGCATCAAGATTAGTGGTAAGTGTTTTTTGTCAGTGGCTGTTTTGTACTTAGTCGAATTAAACCTGTGAAGCAATTATACCACACTGGCACTCACAGAGTTAATTCTACTAACATTGGACACATTTTTCAGTGGTTTGGATGTTTTGATATGGGGCTTAGGGCTCCATATAAATACATCCACTGGAGACATAGGTGGTTTTTTTTTCATTCTTTTTACTTTCATTTGATGCAGCAGCTGTTTTAGGGACTCTGCGCCCCAAAAAAATGGGTGCTCATTTTCCCACGATAAAGTGGGTCCCTTAACGGATCTTAGGGCTAACGCAATCAATTGATTTGCATCTTGCTGTGTTTTTGTTTTTTATTGGGAGAAAAATGCCGCTACATTTAGCGCCCAACATGTTTTTGGGGGTTTTTTTACCGGTATTTTTTCATAGCACAGGTAATTGAATAGCTTACCATACTTGAAAAAATGCCGCTGCCTGTTTTTTTTTCCACCAGACCCAAAGACCCAGTTGAATCGAGGCCTAAATATCATGAACTACTTCTTGCTAATTTCTATGAAAAATTATTTACTGTAGGCTACTAAAATGCTAACTGAACCTACCTAAAGAAGGCATAAAAGTAGATTACGGTTTTACCCAGTCATGAATACTGTGATTTGTGTGTGCTTGTTATTAGTGACACCATCTAGATTAGCAGTCACTTATAATCGAAAAACACTTAATTCATTTCTGACACTGTACAGCCAATTTAACAAAGCATGATTAGATACCAATATAGGATATTATCAAAAGGGCAGTGCTTCTTACTTGAGGTAAAAACGTATTGCTAAATGCAGGATTGATGACCTTATTCATCACATTCAAAAGTGACCCAGCATACCATAAAAACATGCAGTTTTTGTTTCATATTTGTACCCTGAATTTCACTGTGTCCGGTAAATTCAACTGGTCTCCTTCTCCTCTTGAACTTTTTTCCCTCAAAATCTCTCACTAATGACATCAAAGAGAAGGCCACTTATAGAAATTTAAAGGGACAGAGGTGATGTGAATAAGTAACTTAACCCTTTGAGTGCCAGAACGGGTATCCTACAAATTGCTTTGCAATGCTTTGGATAACCCTCTGGCACTCAAAGGGTTATGAGAAAAAACATAATGGCGATCTCTCATAGAAAAGGTGTAAACCACTCCACAATCAGGCAAGATCTTTTCAACACACCTTTCACTGATGTCAGGCTGCATCAGAGTAGGAAGCATTGTCATTGTTTCTTCTGTAGTATTAAAACTCCAGATGGTGTCCATGGTGCTGAAATTACAACCTGCAGTAGACAGTGGTAAGGGTCTACTTCTTTCCGGAAGTGGAGGATAAATCTGTGCTCCTACTCCCGCCCATAGTGACATAGAAAATCCAAAGAGAAGTCCCACAATTGCACCCTGCAAAATAAAAATATAAAATCAGTCTGCATTTCTGTTTGCCTGATCAAAATAAACCATGAAGCAGCAAATGCACTTATCCATCTCCAAACTGGAAGAGACACATCTGCACAAAGGCAAACATGGGGCAATTCTTGTGCAAACTAATTGTACCATAGGGAACAAAAAGAGTCCCCAAATTCCCATTGATTTAAATAAAGCTCAATGAGTTTCCAGTGTAGTCAAGAGTTTAAAAGTAATTTAACACTTAAATGCTAATCCGTTACAATACACTGGATAACTCTCTAGCATTCAAGATAATAAAAGCCCCATTTAATTTACAGGGTTTCTTGGTTGTTCCTTTTAGTGCTGCTGTTTGCATAAGTCCCACGTGTCCCTGTGAAGAAGGGGCAGTCCCTCTTTAGGACACAAATCCCTCTTTCCTACCCTGGTGTCCCTCTGTTTTGCAGATCTGACTGTGTGGTGTGCATATAAGTGTATCACGTTGCTCCACAGCAATAAAACCAACATTAATGTGTGTTTAAACTTCTTAATATATCGTTATAAATTAGTCTGTATGTGGTCTTGTTGTAAATCATTTAGAGATGTCTAAAGATATGAACTAACCTAATTTTTTTTGGTAATGACCCGCCCACCAGTCACACACCCAGCAACTCCACCTAAAACAGAAGTGTACTGCTTTGGTCATTTGAAATGTTGGAAGGTATAGGCTTGCCCCACATTTCCTCCTTTTTTATAGATATATAAGCTAAAATGAAGAAAGAAGTGAACAGAACTGTGCAAAAGTCTTAGGTAAGTGTGAAAAATACTGTAAAGTAAGAATGTTTTCAAAAATAGATATGTTAATAGTTTATTTTTTATCAATTAACAAAATGATAGTGAGTGAAGAAGAAAAATCTAAATCAATTCAATAACTGGTGTGACCAACCTTTGCCTTCAAAACAGCATCAATTCTTCTGGGTCCACCTGCACACAGTTTAAGGAACTCAGAAGGAATTCTTGGAGAACTAACCACAGTTCTTCTGCGGATTTAGACATCCTTAGTTGCTCCTCTCTCTTCATTTAATCCCAGACAGACTCAATGACGTTGAGATCAGGGCTCTGTGGAGACCATACCATCACTGCCAGGACTCCTTGTTCTATGCTGAAGATAGTACTTAATGACTTTGGCTGTATGTTTGAGGTCATTGCCATATTGCAGAATAAATTTGAGGCCAATCAGATGTCTCCCTGATGGTACTACATAATGGATAAGTATCTGCCTGTACTTCTCAGCATTGAGGAGAACATTATTTCTGACCAAATCCATTTGCAGAAATGCAGCCCCAAACTTACAAGGAACCTCCACCACGCTTCATTGTTGCCTGCAGACACTCATTCCTGTACCATTCTCCAGCCCTTCGATGAACAAACTGCCTTCTGCTACAGCCAAATATTTCAAATTTGACTCATCAGTCCAGAGCTCCTGTTGCCATTTTTCTGCAATTCAGTAACTTTGTTTTCATGCATATTTCAGTTGCTTAGCCTTGTTTCCACATCAGAATTTTGGCTTTTTGGTTGCAAGTCTTCCATGAACACCACTTCTGACCAGACTTCTCCAGACAGTAGATGGGTGTACCAGGATCCCACTGTTTTCTGCCAATTCTGAGCTCATGGCACTGCTAGACATCTTTCGATTGTAAAGGGAAGTAAGCATGATGTGTCTTTCATCCACTGTACTTAGTTTTCTTGGCCGACCACTGTGTCTACATTCCTCAACGTTGACTGTTTCTTTGTGCTTCTTCAAATGAGCTTGGACAGCACATCTGGAAATCCCTGTCTGCCTTGACATTTCTGCCTGGGAGAGACCTTGCTGATGCAGTATAACTACTTTGTGTCTTGTTGCTGTGCTCAGTTTTGCCATGGTGTATGACTTAATGATTGTGTTTTAACCTACATATTAAATTGCTGATCATTAGCACCTGTTTGGTATAATTGTTTAATCATTTGTGCAAGTGTACCTAGAAGAATTCATCCTGTTTCGAAGGTAAAGGGTGGTCACACCAAATATCTATTTGATTTAGAATTTTATTTTGTTCATTGATAAAAAAATAAACTATAAACATGTTTAATTTCTAAGAAATTGCAGAGTACTGTATATCCACAATAAATAGGTTGTACTCAGAGGCACCACTCAATAACACTACAATAAATTATCCTTTCCTTAATTTACCTTATACCCCTCAACCATGAGCCAATTAGTGTACAGAACTATTTTCTGAGTGTCACTGACTCACTTTATGTGGATTTGTATGGGTATTAAAGTGGACCGGCCATCTTGATTCAAGTTTGCATATTTGAAAACTTCATTTAAATCTGCTTATGTGTCATGTTTGCCAATAAAACAGAAAATGTACAGTTAAGGAGATTCATATACGATACTGTATGCTAATATATGCTAATTTTAGTACCTGTGCAGTACCTGTGACATTTCATATGTTAATTAAAGGGATAGTAATAGATCCAAATAAATGGTGCTGAGATTAATCTGCATAGTTTGTAGTTCATGTTGAGCAGTGTATTAATAATAGCCGATTTGTAGTTCATGAGTAATTTAATTATAAAGTATCCCCCTCTTGTCCCTTTTATCATTTTTTAGCCTCCTCCTATCAGATCTGGAATGCGGTCATGGGACATGGGACCGGACGGATCACAGAGAAGGACAATCTTCATGCAGAGAATATAAGGAAAACCCTGCCCCCCTTGTCCCTCTCTGTGCTCCATCTGGACTGGAATGAGAGGCAGCGTGACATAGGTGAAATTGGCAGGAGGAGGATCCTTTATAATTAAATGACTCATTAACTACAAATCGGCTAGTTTATTTAGAACTAATATTATTGCTTTAAGAATTTTAGTGACATTTCTTATGCTAATGCAGGTTTTCAGTGAAATTTCATATGTTAATGTAGCCCTTTAAATGACATTTCATATGCTAGTGAAGATTTTCAGTGGCATTTCATATGTTAATGATGCTCTGTGCTGCACCAGGATACTTTCACTTTTCCCAGAAATAAAAGTGTGGATATCTCCTAAACTATACATCTGCTGGGCTTTTGGTTAACATGACACATAGGCAGTTTTGAATTAAGTTTTCAAATATATGTAAAAAAAAATCAGTGACAGGTCAACTTTATGTATCAAGGAAACGTGCATCATGTCGTGGGCAAACCAACTGCACCATAGGTTACAAATAAATATTCCCAAAATAACACAACAGAAGATAGATATATCCAGCGCACATTGACCCAATAGTAAAAGAGGGTCAATGTGACTTGGCCTGTAACAGCTGCTACTATTCCTGTAGGTAACATAGTAACATAGTAATTTAGGTTGAAAAAAGACTTGCGTCCATCTAGTTCAAGCAAGCAACCTACAAGCATACACAAGAAAAACTAAAAAAGGAAGAGCGCTCAAGAAATAATAAAAATCTGTACTATGGTACTATAATACTCCACGGATGTGCACCCCCACTGACACCCACATACACACGTACATAAATATATGTGTATATGTGTGCACCCGTGCATATGGCACCCTTGCCTGCCGACTGTACAGTATCCACCTGGCAAGGAAAAATCCCAGTAAAATGGCCCATAGGGATATTCTCCACCTTATAAATACAATAATAATGGGACAATGAGGCAGACAACCCAAATTATGTGCTACGTATAAAATTACAACAACACAATGTATTCAACAATGATAAAGTCACATGTAAATGTGTCAATACATACAAATATATATATTCTGATAGCTATATAAGCATACATAAGTTTATTGTAAACAAAAAGTAGCTGTTGCTTTAATTTAGGAGCCATTACTGCATGCTCTGCTTCACTTCCTGTCCTAGCAGCCAGTCTACTTGATTACCTCGTCAGAGAAGGAGCTTGTATTGAACCTCCACACTTTCTTGAACACTGGCCTTGGAAATATAGTCTGTGAGTAGGCTATCTTTAGTTTTAAGTTAATAGTATATGTTTTTATGTAGTTAGCTAGTCTGATGTTTGTTTGCAGCATCTGCAGGGAGTTATGTACTAGGCCTAATTTTCTGTTAGCTATTTGTTTTGACAGTAATGTATCATGCCTATCTCTATTTGTATTTTGTGGTTGTAAGCAGATAATTTGCTAATACATATTTTTATAATTTTGTGTTTTGCAATTTTACAAATATAAATATTTTCACTATTCCTGCCTACTGGGTCTTTATTGGGAACTTGTTCGCTGTCTTCCAAGCCTTGTACTACAGACACATTGTCAGGGCAGAACAGTAAAAAGACTTGCTACACAGCGGACCTAGCCACAAGAAGAATGGGTTTATTCTACACATCAGTTAACCCGTTCAGCCACAGACTCTGCAAAAGTAATCTGCCTCATCATGCAGCACACTGAAGTTCAGGATATCACATCAGTATTCCCTCAGCATCCAGACACAAGGGAAAGTACATATGGCATACCCAGACCAGGTCACGGTGCACAAGCTCTAGAGCTTCTAGTCAACCGGACCTGACATCAGCTAGTCCTGAAGCCGCCAGGTCTAAGCGCACTAATTCTAGACATTCAAGCTGCTCCAACCTGTCATCAACCAGTGCTATAGCCGCCAGAGTCCACGCAAAAGCAGAAGCTGCAAGCACACTGGCTTCCTATGCAATATGTGAAGCTGAGATGCTAAGAGAACAGGGCTGCATAGAGGGAGAACATCATAAGATTAAAGCTGAAGCGGCTAGAAGTAAAGCTGAAGTAGCTAGAAGAAAGACAGAGGTAAAAGCATCTTTACATATTCTCAAGCAAGAGAAAGCAGCCTCTGCAGCCATGGCTGAAGCTGGGTTCTCATAATAGCTGCTGAAGATCAGTACAGAGAGCCGTTCCCAATGATAGATACACCAATGCCATCTCTCAGTGCAATCCAACGCACCCGTGAGTAAGTACAATTACAAAGCAGTAAAATTGTCAAAGCCCTCACTAGTAACAGACAACCTTGATATAACTAGATGCTACAAGACTGAACCAGACCTCCAGTACAACCAGCTAAGTGGTTATGGACACAGAGTGAACACCAATCTGGGATATAGATGAGAGATTTGCAGCGGAATAGAATGACCACAAGACCAGACAGGGTTTAGCCGAGCACCCTTGCCGCCTCACCAGCCACAATCATACCACGTGTCTGTCCCCAAAGGATACTCAACTGATGCAGCAGGAGCTACAGATGTGACAAAGTACATGATACACCATGAGATGGTGAGCTCTGGTCTCCTAAAGTTTGATGACCGTCCAGAAAACTATTGGGCCTGGAAGTCATCTTTCCTTAGCAGCACCCAAGACTTAAATCTAACAGAAAGAGAGAAGTTAGATCTACTCTTCAAATGGCTTGGACCAGAGAATCTGAGCAAGCCAAGAGAATCAGAGCAGTACATGTTCACGATGCTACATCAGGGCTGACAATGGTATGGCACAGATTGGAAAACTGCTATGGATCACCAGAAGTAATTGAAGTTGCCCTTCTGTAGAAAATTGAAAATTGTCCAAAAATAACAAAGACAATCAGAAGCTGAGAGAACTTTGAGACTTACTTCTAGAGCTAGAGGCAGCAAAAGCTGGTGGATGACTGCCAGACCTCTCATATCTGGATACAGCATGTGGTGTCAACCACATAATAGGGAAACTTCCCTACAACTTACAGGAAAGATGGATCACGCAAGCATCAAAATACAAGGAAGATCATCAGGTTACATTTCCACCTTTTTCCTTCTTCGCCAAGTTCATTGTGAATCAAGCCAAAACAAGCAATGACCCAAGCTTCGTCTTTTTTGAACATGGGAGGCTCAAGCTCAATAAAGACAGAGAAGAAATCATCAGTGCATAATAAAGAAGACAGAACAACAGTGTCTGTACAAAAGACAGAAGTGCCATCTGAATCTGAAGCCAACCAGGATAAAAGCTCAGGAATCAAAGTTGAGGACCCAGACAAGCAGTGTCGATTACACAACAAGCTTCATCCTCTGAGAAAATGTAGCGCAAGTCCTGTCTTAAGGATAAGCACATTTGTTTCAGATGCTGTGCTTCAACTCAACATCTTGCAAAAGACTGTGTGAAAGCAATACTATGTAAAGCATGCAATTCTGATAAGCATCTGTCTGCACTGCACCCAGAGCCAGCACCATGTAGAACAGAGAATCTAATAGCTCAAGAAGATCATGGTGTGGAGCAAAAGGAGAGTGCAACACCAGCAGTAATCTCAAAGTGCACTGAGATCTGCACAGAGACATTTAGCTCTAGGTAGACAAAGAAACAAATGTTGTGACGAGCACCCATCGAGAACGAACAAGATAAAATGTATTGTTCTTGGGCATAGTGACCTCTCAATGGTGCCACTGCAGAGAGGAAATTTCCATATTCACATCAAACTGGTCCCACCCCCAGACAGTCCAGCTCCAAAATGTCAGGCAAATCCTTCCCGCACGAGAGAATCAACAAAACCACAGAAGTATGTTTCGGCCTATGTGGGCCTCGTCGGTGCGGTGCCGCTGATTCCCTCTAGACACATGGAGAGCAAGGGCCCATGCCTGGAATCCCCTTCCACTCAGGGAGACAAAGAAACAAATGTTGTGACGAGCACCCATTGAGAACGAACAAGATAAAGTGTCTTGTTCTTGGGCTTAGGGAACCTTCAATGGAGCTACAAGTCATGTGTTTCACTCCCATGTGCCATTGCAGAGAGGAAATTTCCATATTCACATAAGACTGGTCCCACCCTCAGAAAGTCCAGCTCCAAAATGTCAGGCAAATCCTCCCCGCACGAGAGAATCAGCAATACTACAGATGTTCGTTTCAACCTATGTGGGCCTTGTCAGTGTGGGGCAGCTGATTCCCTTTAAGCATATGGAGAGCAAGGGCCCAAGCCTGGGCTCCCCTTCCACTTAGGGAGGCAAAGAAAAAAATGTTGTGACGAGCACCCATCGAGAACGAATAAGATAAAGTGTCTTGTTCTTGGGCATAGTAACCCCTCAATGGTACTACAAGTCATATTTTTCACTCCCATGTGCCATTGCAGAAAGAAAATTTCCATATTCACATCAGACTAGTCCAGCCTTCAGACAGTCCAGCTCCAAAAAGTCAGGCAAAAGCCACAGCCGTACGTTTCGGCCTACATAGGCCTCGTCGGAGTGATGCAGCTGATTCCCTCTAGGCACGTGGAGAGCAACTGCCCATGCCTGGGATTCCCTTCCACTTAGGAAGCGAAAGAAACAAATGTTGTGACGAGTACCCTTCAAGAACAAACAAGATAAAGTGTCTTGTTCTTGAGCAAAGTGACTCCTCAATGGTGCTACAAATCACATTTTTCACTCCCATGTACCATTGCAGAGAGAAAATCTCCATATGCATATCAGACTGGCTCCACCTTCAGACAGTCCAGCTCCGAAACATCAAGCATGTCCTCCCGACAAGACCAAAAGAAGACCAAAAGAAGACCAAAAGAAGACCAAAAGAAGACCAAAAGAAGACCAAAAGACCATTTTGAACTCTTCAATTCAGTGCAGCTGATTCCCTCTAGGGACATGGAGAGCAAAGGCCCATGCCTGGGATCCCCTTAAACTTAGGGAGACAAAGAAACAAATGTGACGAGTAGCCATTCAGAAAGAACAAGATAAAGTGTCTTGTTCTTGGGCATAGTGACCACTCAATGGTGCTACAAGTCATATTTTTCACTCCCATGTGCCATTGCAGAGTGGAAATTTCCATATTTACATCAGACTGGTCCCACCCTCAGACAGTCCAGCTCCGAAATGTCAGGCAAATCCTCCCCGCACAAGAGAATCAGCAAAACCACAGATGACGTTTCGGGGTTATGCTGTTTCTCTCATGCAGAGAGGTTTTGCCTGACATTTCAGAGCTGGACTGTCTGTGGGCGGGACCATTTTGATATGGATATGGAGATTTCCTCTCTGCAATGGCACATGGGAGTGAAAAACGTGAGTTGTAGCACCATTGAGAGGCTACCATGCCTAGAACAAGATACTTTATCTTGTTTGTGCTTGATGGGTGCTCCTCACAATTCTTTGTCTCCCTAAGTATAAGGGCATCCCAAGCATGGACCCTTGCTTCCATGTGCTTAGAGGAGCTCAGCTGTACCACACTGATGAAACCCATATAGGCTGAAACATACAGTTATAGTTATGCTGTTTCTCACGTGTGGAGAACGTTTACCTGACGTTTCGGAGCTGGACTGTCTGTGGGTGGGATAAGTTGGATATGGAGATTTTTCTCTCTGTAATGGCACACTGGAGATGCTACCATGCCTAGAACAAGACACTTTATCTTGATCATGCTTGATGGGTGCTCCTCACATTTCTTTGTATCCCTAAGTATAAGGGCATCCCTGGCATGGGCACTTGCTTCCATGCCCCTAGAGGGGCTCAGCTGCACCACACCGACAAAGCCCACATAGGCTGAAACGTACGTCTGTGGTTATGCTGTTTCTCTCGTGTGGAGAGGATTTGCTTGACGTTTTGGAGATGAACTGTCTGTGGGTGGGACCAGTCTGACATGGATATGGAGATTTTCTCACTTCAATGGCACATGGGAGTAAAAAACTTGAGTTGTAGCACCATTGAGAGGATACCATGCCTAGAACAAGACACTTTATCTTGTTTGTGCTTGATGGGTGCTCCTCACAATTCTTTGTCTCCCTAAGTATAAGGGCATCCCAGGCATGGGCCCTTGCTTCCATGGGTTTAGACTGATACAGCTGCACCAAACTGATGAAATCCGCATCGGCTGAAATGTACATCTGTGTGTATGGGTTTTCTCTTGTGTGGAGTAGATTTGTCTGATATTTTGGAGCTGGTCTATCAGTGGGTGGGACTAATTGTATATGGATATTTTCTCTCTGCAATGGCAGATGGGAGTGAAAAGCGTGAGTGGTAGCACCATTGAGAGACTACCAGGCCTATAACAAGATACTTTATCTTGTTCGTGCTTGATGGGTGCTCCTCACAATTCTTTGTCTTTCTAAGTATAAGGGCATCCCAGGCATGGGCCCTTGCTTCCATGTTCCTAGAGGGATTCAGCCGCACCACACCGATGAAGCCCCCATAGGTCGAAATGTACGTCTGTGGTTATGCTGTTTCTTTTGTGCGGAGGGGATTTGCCAGACATTTCGAGCTTGACTGTCTGTGGGTAGGATCAGTCTCTTATGGATATGGTGTAAAGGGAGGTACTTTTTGTGGTCTCCTCATGGGCGGCCAAGGGTTAACTCTCTGCACGTAGCAGAATAAACAACAGAGAAACAGTTATGCAACACTCAGTTATGCAATCATCAGTTATGCAATACTTTTTATCCTGCACTATTATAGGCTTATATCATATCAATTAGGGCATAGTTTGTATGTACCTCAAATAAACAAGTTGCGACACATCTCTAGGCTCTCAGAGCCATTTTGAGATAGAGCGAGCGTGTAACTCATCTCAAGCCTGTGTGTTTAAAAAATTGTTGCTGCAGGGGCGTATGGAGGGCTCTCCCATACTGATGAAAACTCCGGCAGTAGCTAAGTATCTTTTCTGTTCTCTTTTTGTAATGCATATTTAATAAACATTAGTTATAGTTTTCACTACCACTGTGTGTATGTTTTTCTTTATCTTTTCTGGAATTCCAGACCTGTAATGTAACATGGAGATCTCCTCTCTGCAATGGCACATGGGAGTGAAAAATATGAGTTGTAGCACCATTGAGAGGCTACCATGCCTAGAACAAGACACTTAATCTTGTTCGTGCTTGATGGGTGCTCCTCACAATTCTTTGTCTCCCTAAGTATAAGGGCATCCCAGGCATGGGCCCTTGCTTCCATGGTTTTAGATCGATACAGGTGCACCAAACTGATGAAGCAAACATAGGCTGTCACGTACGTCTGTGTTTATGGGGTTTCTCTTGCGTGGAGTAGATTTGTCTGATATTTTGGAGCTGGTATGTCAGTGGGTGGGACTAATTGGATATGGATGTTTTCTCTATGCAATAGCAGATAGGAGTGAAAAGCGTGAGTTGTAGCACCATTGAGAGACTACCAGGCTATAACAAAATACTTTATCTTGTTTGTGCTTGATGGGTGCTCCTCACAATTCTTTGTCTTACTAAGTATAAGGGCATCCCAGGCATGGGCCCTTGATTTCTAGAGGGATTCAGCTGCACCACACTGACAAAGCCGGTGGATATGGATATGGATATGGATTTCCTCTCTGCAATGGCACATGGGAGTGAAAAATATGAGTTGTAGCACCATTGAGAGGCTACCATTCCTAGAACAAGACACTTAATCTTGTTCGTGCTTGATGGGTGCTCCTCACAATTCTTTGTCTCCCTAAGTATAAGGGCATCCCAGGCATGGGCCCTTGCTTCCATGGTTTTAGACTGATACAGCTGCACTAAACTGATGAAGCCCACATACGCTGAAATGTACATCTGTGTGTATGGGTTTTCTCTTGTGTGGAGTAGATTTGTCTGATATTTTGGAGCTGGTCTGTCAGTGGGTGGGACTAATTGGATATGGATATTTTCTCTATGCAATAGCAGATAGGAGTGAAAAGCGTGAGTTGTAGCACCATTGAGAGACTACCAGGCTATAACAAAATACTTTATCTTGTTCGTGCTTGATGGGTGCTCCTCACAATTCTTTGTCTTTCTAAGTATAAGGGCATCCCAGGCATGGGCCCTTGTTTCCATGTTCCTAGAGGGATTCAGCTGCACCACACCGACGAAGCCCACATAGGCCGAAATGTACGTCTCTGGTCATGCTGTTTCTTTTGTGCGGAGAGGATTTGCCAGACGTTTCGAGCTTGACTGTCTGTGGGTAGGACCAGTCTCTTATGGATATGGTGTAAGGGGTGGTACTTTTTGTGGTCTCCTCATGGGCGGCCAAGGGTTAACTCTCTGCACGTAGCAGAATAAACAACAGAGAAACAGTTATGCAACACTCAGTTATGCAATCATCAGTTATGCAATACTTTTTATCCTGCACTATTATAGGCTTATATCATATCAATTAGGGCATAGTTTGTATGTACCTCAAATAAACAAGTTGTGACAAGTCTCTAGGCTCTCAGAGCCATTTTGAGATAGAGCGAGCGTGTAACTCATCTCAAGCCTGTGTGTTTAAAAAAATTGTTGCTGCAGGGGCGTATGGAGGGCTCTCCCATACTGATGAAAACTCCGGCAGTAGCTAAGTATCTTTTCTGTTCTCTTTTTGTAATGCATATTTAATAAACAGTAGTTATAGTTTTCACTACCACTGTGTGTATGTTTTTCTTTATCTTTTCTGGAATTCCAGACCTGTAATGTAACATATGGAGATTTCCTCTCTGCAGTGGCACATGGGAGTGAAAAATATGAGTTGTAGCACCATTGAGAGGCTACCATGCCTAGAACAAGACACTTAATCTTGTTCGTGCTTGATGGGTGCTCCTCACAATTCTTTGTCTCCCTAAGTATAAGGGCATCCCAGGCATGGGCCCTTGCTTCCATGGTTTTAGATTGATACAGGTGCACCAAACTGATGAAGCCCACATAGGCTGAAACATACTTCTGTGTTTATGGGGTTTCTCTTGCGTGGAGTAGATTTGTCTGATATTTTGGAGCTGGTATGTCAGTGGGGGGGACTAATTGGATATGGATATTTTTTCTCTGCAATGGCAGATTGGAGTGAAAAGCGTGAGTTGTAGCACCATTGAGAGACTACCAGGCCTATAACAAGATACTTTATCTTGTTCGTGCTTGATGGGTGGTACTCACATTTCTTTGTCTCCCTAAGTATAAGGGTATCCCAGGCATGGGCCCTTGCTTCCATGTGCCTAGAGGGGTTCAGCTGTACCACACCGACAAAGCCCACATAGACCAAAACGTATGTCTGTGGTTATGCGGTTTCTCTTGTGCGGAGAGGGTTTGTCTGATGTTTTGGAGCTGTGGGTGGGACCAGTCTGTTATGCATATGGAAATTTTCTCTCTGCGATGGTACATGGGAGTGAAAAATATGAGTTGTAGCACCATTGAGAGGCTAACATGAATAGAACAAGACACTTTATCCTGTTCATGCTTGATGGGTGCTCCTCACAATTCTTTGTTTCCCTAAGTATAAGGGCATCCCAGGCATAGACCCTTGCTTCCATGTGCCTAGAGGAGTTCAGCTTCATCACATTGACAAAGCCCACATAGGCTGAAACGTATATCTGTGGTAATGCTGTTTCTCTCACGCGGAGAGGGTTTGCTTGACATTTTGGAGATGGACTGTCTGTGGGTGGGACCAGTCTGATATGGATATGGAGATTTTCTCTCTTCAATGGCACATGGGAGTGAAAAACGTGAGTTGTAGCACCATTGAGAGGCTACCATGCCTAGAACAAGACACTTTATCTTGTTTGTGCTTGATGGGTGCTCCTCACAATTCTTTGTCTTACTAAGTATAAGGGCATCCCAGGCATGGACCCTTGCTTCCATGTTCCTAGAGGGCATCCGAGGCATGGGCCCTTCCTTTCTAGAGGGATTCAGCTGCACCACACTGACAAAGCCTATGGATATGGATATGGAGATTTCCTCTCTGCAATAGCACCATTGAGAGGCTACCATGCCTAGAACAAGACACTTTATCTTGTTTGTGCTTGATGGGTGCTCCTCACAATTCTTTGTCTCCTTAAGTATAAGGACATCCCAGGCATGGTCCCTTGCTTCCATGCCCCTAGAGGGGTCCAGCTGCACCACACCAACAAAGCCCACATAGGCCGACACGTACGTCTGTGGTTATGCTGTTTCTTTCGTGCGGAGAGGATTTGCTTGACATTTTGGAGATGGACTGTCTGTGGGTGGGACCAGTCGGATATGGAGATTTTCTCTCTTCAATAGCACATGGGAGTAAAAAACGTGAGTTGTAGCACCATTGAGTGGCTACCATGCCTAGAACCAGACGCTTTATCTTGTTCGTGCTTGATGCGTGCTCCTCACATTTCTTTGCCTCCATAAGCATAAGCGTATCCCAGGCATGGGCCCTTGCTTCCATGTGCCTAGAGGGGTTCAGCTGCACCACACCGACAAAACCCACATAGGCTGAAACGTATGTCTGTGGTTATGCTGTTTCTCTTGTGTGGAGAGGATTTGCCTGACATTTCGGTGCTGGACTGTGGGTGGGACCAGATGGATATGGTTATGGATATGGAGATTTTTTTCTCTGCAATGGCACATGGGAGTGTAAAATGTGAGTTGTAACACCACTGAGAGGCTACCATGCCTAGAACAAGACACTTTATCTTGTTCATGCTTGATGGGTGCTCCTCACAATTCTTTGTCTCCCTAAGTATAAGGGCATCGGCCCATGCTTCCATGTGCCTAGAGGAGTTCAGCTGCATCACACCAACAAAACCCACATAGGCTGAAATATACATCTATGGTTCTGCTGTTTCTCTCGTGCGGAGAGGATTTCCTTGACATTTTGAAGATGGACTGTCTGTAGGTGGGACCAGTCTGATATGGATATGTAGATTCTCTCTCTTCAATGGTATGTGGGAGTGAAAAATGTGTGTTGTAGCACCACTGAGAGGCTACCATGCCTAGAACAAGGCACTTTATCTTGTTTGTGCTTGATGGGTGCTCCTCACAGTTCTTTGACTTTCTAAGTATAAGGGCATCCCAGGTATGGACCCTTGCTTCCATGTTCCTAGAGAGCATCCCAGGCATGGGCCCTTGCTTTCCAGAGGGATTCAGCTGCACCACACCGATGAAGCCCACATAGGTTGAAACGTGTCTGTGGTTATGCTGTTTCTCTCGTATGGAGAGGATTTGACTGACGTTTCGGAGCTGGACTGCTGTGGGTGGGACCAGTCTTATATGGATATGGAGATTTCCTCTCTGCAATGGCACATGGGAGTGAAAAATATGAGTCGTAGCACCATTGAGTGGCTACTATGCCTAGAACAAGACACTTTATCTTGTTCGTGCTTGATGGGTGCTCCTCACATTTCTTTGTCTCCATAAGCATAAGAGCATCGCAGGCATGGGCCCTTGCTTCCATGTGCCTAGAGGGGGTTAGCCGCACCACACCGACAAAGCTCATATAGGCTGAAATGTACGTCTGTGGTTTTGCTGTTTCTCTTGTGCGGAGAGGGTTTGCTGGATTGTCTGTGGGTGGGACCAGATGGATATGGATATCGAGATGTTTTCTCTTCAATGGCACATGTGAGTGAAAAATGTGAGTTGCGACACTATTGAGAGGCTACCATGTCTAGAACAAGACACTTTATCTTTTTTGTGCTTGGTAGGTGCTTCTCACAATTCTTTGTCTACCTAAGTATAAGGGCATCCCGGGAATGGGCCCTTGCTTACATGTGGCTAGAGAGGATTAACTGCACCACACCGACAAAGCCCACATAGACCGAAACATACGTCTGTGGTTATGCTGTTTCTCTCATGTGGAGAGGATTTGTCTGATGTTTTGGAGCTGTACTGTCATTGGGTGGGACTAGTCTGATATGGATATGGAGATTTTCTCTCTTTGATGGCACATGGGAGTGAAAAATGTGAGTTGTAGCACCATTGAGATACTACCATGCCTAGAACAAGGCACTTTATCTTGTTTGTGCTTGATGGGTGCTCCTCACAGTTCTATGTCTTCCTAAGTATAAGGGCATCCCAGGCATGGTCCCTTGCTTCCATGTTCTTAGAGGGCATCCCAGGCATGGGCCATTGCTTTCTAGAGGGATTCAGCTGTACCACACCGACGAAGCCAACATAGGCTGACACGTAAGTCTGTGGTTATGCTGTTTCTCTCGTGTGGAGAGGATTTGCCTGACATTTCAGAACTGGACTGTCTGTAGGCGGGACCAGTCTGATATGAATATGGAGATTTCCTCTCAGCAATGGCACATTGGAGTGTAAAATATGAGTCATAGCACCATTGAGAGGCTACCATGCCTAGAACAAGACACTTTATCTTGTTCGTGCTTGATGGGTGCTCCTCACATTTCTTTGTCTCCATAAGCAAAAGGGCATCGCAGGCTTGGGCCCTTGCTTCCATGCGCCTCGAGGGGCTTGGCTGCACCACACTGACAAAACCCCACATAGGCCGAAACGTACGTCTGTGGTTTTGCTGTTTCTCTTGTGCGGAGAGGATTTGCCTGCCATTTTGGCTCTGGACTGTCTGTGGGTGGGACCGGAAGTATATAGATATAGATATAGAGATTTTTTTTCTCTGCAATGGCACATGGGAGTGAAAAATGTGAGTTGTAGCACCATTGAGAGACTACCATGCCTAGAACAAGACACTTTATCTTTTTTGTGCTTGGTAGGTGCTCCTCACAATTCTTTGTCTGCCTAAGTATAAGGGCATCCCAGGCATGGGCCCTTGCTTACATGTACCTAGAGAGGTTTAACTGCACCACACCGATGAAGCCCACATAGACCGAAACGTACATCTGTGGTTATGCTGTTTCTCTCGTGCGGAGAGGATTTGTCTGACGTTTCGGAGCTGTACTCTCTGTGGGTGGGACCAGTCTGTTATGCATATGGAAATTTCTTCTCTGCAATGGCACATGGGATTGAAAAATATGAGTTGTAGCACCATTGAGAGGCTACCATGCCTAGAGCAAGACACTTTATCTTGTTCATGCTTGATGGGTGCTCCTCACAATTCTTTGTCTCTCTAAGTATAAGGGCATTCCAGGCATGTGCCCTTGCTTCCATGTGCCTAGAGGAGTTCAGCTGCATCACACTGACAAAGCCAACATAGGCTGAAACGTACATCTGTGGTTGTGCTGTGTTTTTCTCGTGCGGAGAGAATTTGTCTGACATTTCGGAGCTGGACTGTCTGTGGGTGGGACCAGTGGGATAGGGATAGGGATAGGGATAGGGATATTGAGATTTTTTTTCTCTGCAATGGCACATGGGAGTGAAAAATGTGAGTTGTAGCACCATTGAGAGGCTACTATGCCTAGAACAAGGCACATTATCTTTTTTTGTGATTGGTGGATGCTCCTCACAATTCTTTGTCTCCCTAAGTATAAGGGCATCCCAGGCATGGGTCTTTGTTTCCATGTGCCTAGAGGGATTCTTTTAAACCACACCGACAAGGTCCTCATACGGTGAAACATGTGTGTGTAGTTATGCTGGTTTTTTTCTCGTGCAGAGAAGATTTGCCTGACATTTCGGAGCTGGATTGTCTATGGTGGGACCAATCTGATATGGATATGGATATGGATATGGATATGGATATGGATATGGAGATTTTTTTTCTGCAATGGCACACGGGTGTGAAAAAATGTGTGTTGTAGCACCCTTGAGAGGCTACCATGCCTAGAAGAAGCTACTTTACCTTGTTTGTGCCTTATGGGTGCTGCTCACAATTCTTTGTCTCCCAAAGTATAAGGGCATCCCAGGCATGGGCCCTTGCTTCCATGTGCCTAGAGGAATTCAGCTGCACCACACCGACAAAGCTCACGTTGGTTGAAATGTACGTCTGTGGTTATGTTGTTTCTCTTGTGCGGAGAGAAGTTGCTTGACATTTCAGAACTGGACTGTCTGTGGGCGGGACCGGTTGGATATGGATATGGATATGGATATGGATATGGATATGGATATGGAGGTTTCCTCTCTGCATGGCACATGGGAGTGAAAAATGTGAGTTGTAGCACTATTGAGAGGCTCTCATGCCTATAACAGGATACTTTAGCTTGTTCATGCTTGATGGGTGCTCCTCACTATTGTTTGTCTCCCTAAGTATAAGGGCATCCCAGGTATGGGCCCTCGCTTCTATGTGCCTAAAGTGTTTCAGCTGCACCACACCGACAAGAACCACATAGGCAGAAACGTACGTCTGTGGTTATGCTGTTTTTCTTGTGCGGAGAGGATTTGCCTAATATTTCGGTGGTGGACTGTCTGTGGGCCGAACCAGTCTAATATGTATATGGAGGTTTTCTCTCTGCAATGGCTCATGGGAGTGAAAAATGTGAGTTGTATCACCATAGAGAGGCTACCATGCCTAGAACAACATACTTTATCTTGTTTGTGCTTGATGGGTGTTCCTCACAATTCTTTGTCTCCCTAAGTATAAGGGCATTCCAGGCACGGTCCCTTGCTTCCATGTGCTTAGAGGGATTCAGTTGCACCCCACCAATGAGGCTCACATAGGTCTATACATATGTCTGTGGTTGTGCTGTTTCTCTCGTGCGGAGAGCATTTGCCTGACATTTTAGAGCTGGATTGTTTGTGGACGGGGCCAGTCTGATATGGAGATTTTTCTCTCTGCAATGGCACATAAGAATGAAAAACATGAGTTGTTGCACCATTGAGAGGCTACAATGCCTAGAACAAGACACTTTATCTTGTTTGTGCTTTATGGTGCTCCTCACAATTCTTTGTCTCCCTAAGTATAATGGCTAGTGATGATCGAGCACCCCGATGCTCGGGTGTTCGGGTGCTCTGGCCGAGCGCCCCCGGAGGCTCGAGTGCTCGGCCGAGCACCCGAGCCCCATTGAAGTCAATGGGAGGACTCGAGCATTACACCAGGCACCCCCTGCTCTGATGAGGGGAGGGTGCCTGGTTCATAGGAAAAGGTCAGAAAATGATGGAAACACCACAGAAATGGTTCAGGAACAGCATAGGGAGGATGTCTGGATGCATCTTGGACTCCAACGTCGCTGCTGGGAACGATGTTTCGCCCGTAGTACGCCATTTTTACAGACTGACCGTAAAACACACAAAAAGGAAGATAAAAACGATTTTAGGCGAAAAATTGTTACCAAACAGTATTTGCTGTATATTTACTTGAACTATCAGGATCACGTCCACTTCCCCGTCCCTTTTTACCCGCCTTCTTCATATTAAACGGAATATATGCCGGTAATCTGCGGCTAGGCACACGAAACAGAATGTGACGCTAATCTGCGGCTAGGCACACTAAACAATATGTGACGCTAATCTGCGGCTAGGCACACTAAACAATATGTGACGTTAATCTGCGGCTAGGCACACTAAACAATATGTGACGCTAATCTGCGGCTAGGCACACGAAACAGAATGTGACGCTAATCTGCGGCTAGGCACACGAAACAGAATGTGACGCTAATCTGCTGTTAGGCACAGTGAACGGAATATGTGACGTTAATTTGTGAATTTGCACACTAAACAGAATGTGACAATAATCTATGGCTAGGCACACGTTTAAAATGGCCCTTTTTGTCGCTGCGTTGTAAAATCATTGGCCCTGTGCACCTAACAGAATATGTCAGCTTGTCACTGCACTGTGAAATATTTGTCCCTGTGCACCTAGTACAATGTCAACTTAGAACATGTCCCCCCCCACAAAAAAATGAAATTCTGCCACCCCCAAAAAAAATTAAATGCTGCCCCCACACACAACAGTCCTAAAAAGGACTTTTGGGTCTTGAAAGAGTTTCAACAATTTTATTCTCCCTACACTGACTTCCTGTGCATCTAGTATTATATGTCACCTTATAAATATCCCCCCCCACAAAAAAAAGGAAATTGTGCCCCCCCAAACAAAATATAAATGCTGCCCCCACACACAACAGTCCTAAAAAGGACTTTTGGGTCTTGAAAGAGTTTCAACAATTTTATTCTCCCTACACTGACTTTCCCTGCCTAAGCGCATCTCTCCCTGGCTAAGAATGAGCCGAACTCGCGCGTCGGGTGCTATACAGCACCCGATCACGGGTTCTGGCCAGCCAATCAGTGTAATGCCAGCAGCCAACATGGCTGCTGGCATTACACTGATGTCAGAGCCTCCCCGCACGTTTATTGGCTGCGCAGCAGCTGCGAAACATGCGGGGAGGAGACCCGAACATGGCGGGCGAGCACATGCGGTACTCGTACGAGTACCGCCATGTGCCGAGCAGAGCGATGCTCGAGCCGAACCGAGCTTCGGCCGAGCATGCTCGCTCATCACTAATAATGGCATCCCAGGCATGGGCCCTTGCTTCCATTTGCCTAGAGGGATTCAGCTGCATAGGTTGAAATGTACTTCTGTGGTTATTTTGTTTCTCTCTTGCAGAGAGGATTTGCCTGACATTTCAGAGCTGGACAGTCTGTGGGCAGGACCAGTATGATATGGATATGGATATTGGGATTTTCTCTCTGCAATGGCACCATTGAGAGACTACCGTGCCTAGAACAAGACACTTTATCTTGTTTCTGCTTGATGGGTGGTCCTCACAATTTTTTGTCTCCATTTAGCTCTAGATCATGCTTAAAGATATGTCTAATCAAGGTGTATCCTGCAGGCCTCAGAGAGAAGGCAGTCAGAATGTATGCTGTCTTAGACGAGCAAAGTAATAGGTCTTTGGCAAGAACAGAGTTCTTCAATATTTTAGGTGTTGTAGAAAGTTCAGCTCAGTACGCTTTGAAGACATGTTCAGGAGTAATGGAGACATCAGGGAGGAGAGCAAACAACTACATCATCGAGTCAATAGATGGAAAAATACAGATGACTCTCCGCACTCTCATAGAATGTGATATGCTTCCTGATTATAGATCAGAGATCCCCACACCTGAAGTTGCACGTTATCACCCTTATTTGATCCAAATCACAGACGCTGCAATCCTCCTTCTACTAGGAAGGAACATACTGAGAGTGCACATGATCAGAGAGCAGTACAATGGGCCACACAATGCACCATTTGCACAACGTCTTGACCTTGGATGAGTCATCATCGGTGATGTATGTCTGGAGGGAGCTCACAAGCCAGCGAAAGTGAACGTCTACAAAGCAAACGTGTTGCAATATGGACGCACATCATGTCTTAGCCCCTGTATCAACAGCATACAGATCAAAGGGAGACTGGACAGCTCAACACAGCGCCAGAGAGTTCAGAGTCGCATGGAGGCTATAGTCTCAGCTGAAGATGCAGAAGAGCTTGGATGCAAGGTGTTCGAAAGAACGCAAGATGATGACAAACCAGCACCATCTGTTGAAGATAGTCTTTTCCTTGAAATCATGGACAGAGAAGTCTTCAAGGATGAGTCGAATAGCTGGGTAGCTCCCCTACCTTTCCGCTCACCCAACGTCATCTTCCAAACACCAGGAAACAAGCAGTGAAGCACCTCACCACATTGCAACACACTCTGGACAGAAAGCCAGATATGAAGGGACACTTCCATGATTCCATGCAGAAGATCTTTGACAGTGATCAAGCTGAAAAGGCACCACTGTTGGAAGGGAACCAAGAATGTTGGTACTTACCAATATTTGGAGTGTATCATCCTCAGAAGCCAGGACAGATATGAGTAGTATTCAACTCCAGTGCAAAGCATCTCCCTTAGTGATGTCCTCCTCAGTGGACCTGACCTGAATAACACACTCCTCGGAGTCTTCTTAAGATTCCGTAAAGACGTGTTGCTGTAACAGCAGATATACAACAAATGTTCTACTGCTTCCTTGTCCGCGAAGATCACCGAGACTGCCTGAGCTTCCTGTGGTATGAAGATAATGACTTCAATAAAGCTATCACAGAATACATAATGAAGGTGCACGTATTTGGGAACAGCATCTCTCCATCTGTGGCTATCTACAGTCTTAGGCAAGCAGCCCAGGAGGGTGCAGAAGAGCATGGCACAGATGCTTAAGAGTTTGTCATGAGAAATTTTTATGTAGATGATGGACTTACCTCTTTCTCCAGCGATGAAGAGGCTATCGACATCCTAAAAAGAACAAGAGAAATGTTAGCAGAGTCTAATGTAAGGCTGCACAGGGTAGCTTCCAGCAGCAGCAAAGTCATGGAAGTGTTTCCCTCAGAGGCCCATGCAAAAGCCCTCAAGGACCTGGACCTAGGAGTAGATTCACTGCCCCTTCAAAGAAGCTTAGGGCTCAGCTGGGATCTGAAAATCGACAGCTTCACATTCCGTGTATCCAGAGAAGAGAAGCCGCTCACGAGAAGAGGTGTGTTGTCCACAGTCAACACCCTGTATGACCCCCTAGGGTTCTTAGCCCCATCACTATGCAAGGCAAGGCTCTTATGAGAGGATTTGCTATTGAACATGAGAAAAGTGAATGGTACACACATCTCCCTGAAGAGAATGAAATACAGTGGAAGTTGTGGAGGGACTTATTGATAGAACTTGAGCAGTTCACAATCCAAAGGTCCTATGTCTCTGTTTCCTTGTCTGCTATGCAGCAAAGAGAACTGTGCGTCTTCTCAGATGCATCCACTATGGCCATAGCAGCTGCAGCCTACCTAAGAGTGATTGACATTGACGGACAAAGTCATGTTGGATTCATTGTGGGAAAGTCCAAACTTGCTTCACGTCCTGCTCACAGCTTTGTGCTGCTGTCTTAGCAGTTGAGATGTCAGAATTGATCACTGATGAAATGGACATTGAAATCCATGCAGTGAAGTTTTACACAGACACAAGATTGTGCTAGGATATATTCACAACGCTTCCAGAAGGTTCTATGTGTACGTGTCAAACAAGAAAGTCCACACGCCCAGAACGATGGCACTACATCAGTACAGACAAAAATCCAACCAACCATGGGACTAGACCTGTGCCAGCAGCTGGCCTCAAACACACTAACTGGTTCTCAGGTCCATCCTTTTTTGACTAGATCAGAGTCAGAAGAGAATACTTAGTTAGAGACTTTTGAACTTGTAGAACCTGATAACGATAAAGAAGTACGTCCACAAGTTACAGCGTTCATTACCAAGCAATGGAAGCAAGTTCAGAGTCTTGCAGACATCTTCTGGAGACGATGGAAACAAGAGTACCTGGTGGCACTCCAGTCATGGAGAAAATGGCAAGCTGAAAAGCCTAACCTGCAAGTTGGAGATGTCGTTTTGCTGAAAGACTCTCAGGTTCCTAGGAATGAATGGCCAGTCTGACTCATTGTTAAAGCTGTATCTAGCAGTGAAAGTAAGGTTAGAAAGATTGAAGTTAAAGTTATGAAACAGGGAACCCCTATGGTGTACTTTAGACCTGTTTCTGAAGTAGTCTTACTCCTCAAAAAAAGAAGTATAGGGGTATAATGTTATTATTCGAGGTGGGGAGTGTTCTGATAGCTAAATAAGCATACATAAGTCTATTGTAAAAACAGTAGCTGTTGCTTTAATTTAGGAGCCATTACTGCATGCTCTGCTTCACTTCCTGTCCTAACAGCCAGTCTACTTGATTACCTCTTCAGAGAAGGAGCTTGTATTGAACCGCCACACTTTCTTGCACACTGGCCTTGGAAAGATAGGTCTGTAAGGCTATCTTTAGTTTTAAGTTAACAGTATATGTTTTTATGCAGTTAGCTACAGTTTGATGTTTGTTTGCAGCATCTGCAGGGAGTTATGTACTAGGCCTCATTTTCTGTTAGCTATTTGTTTTAACAGTAATGTATCATGCCTATCTCTATTTGTATTTTGTGGTTGTAAGCAGATAATTTTCTAATACATATTTTTATAATTTTGTGTTATACAGTTTTACAAATTTAACATTTTCAGTAAAGATTTCAATCGCTATTCCTTCCTACTGGGTCTTTATTGGGAACTTGTTCGCTGTCTGCCAAGCCTTGTACTACAGACACATTGTGAGGGCAGAACAATATATTTTAAAATTCACAAGGATCACATCCAAATGTATACTGATATATAGTGTACCCCTTTAAAATCAGCGTCCAAAGAGAGACTGCTGTAATGAGTTCATTCTATACTGGAAAATAGCAAATGTTCGTCTTCCAAAGCTGTAAGTAAGGGAACAGTGTAACTTTCCTGTCTTTAAAAGTTGCTCTAACTCCGGACTTATATATATATATCCTATATAATAATTAGCTAGGATGTTTGTTAGAAGCCGTCATGCACAGTAGAGACTGTGCACATTCGGGCAGTCCCTACTGCGCATGATTGCATCGTGTGAGTGAGGCGACGCAAGGCTGCATTGCGTGGAGCAGTCAGTTAGAGGCTACTTAACCCTTTGAGTGCCAGAGGGGTACGCAAAGCAATGCGTTGGGTACCCCTCTGGCACTGAAAGGGTTAACATTAGCCATACCTTGGCCCGTGTACATGAGCTTTTACACTAGTCAGTATATATTTGGATGTGATCCATGTGGATTTTAAAATATATATTTGTGTGTATTAACACATTTACATGTCACTTTGTCATTGTTAAATAAATTGTATAGTTATGATTTTATACGTAACATAATTTGGGTTGTCTGCCTCATTGCCCCATTATAAGGCCATTTTTCAGGGAGTTTTCCTTGCCAGGTTGATATTGTACAGTCGGCAAGTGAGGGAGCCATACGCATGGGCGGACACATATACACAAATATTTATGTATGTGTTTCTTAAAGGGATAGTAATACTTAAGTATTACTAATCCCTATATTAAAGCCCTACTAAAAAAAACATATTGCCCCCAGTGTCATCTCTCAAACTTTTATGGTTTGAGAGATGAACGCTTCTAAAGTTGCCCTCTCCCTCCCCCTTTAGTAGGGCTTTACTATAGGGATTAGTAATACTTAAGTCACGGCTTAAAATTTGAAGTCCTTTGCTACTAGCCAGACCTGAAAAGTTACTCGCCACTGCAAGTCATAACATACCCTCCAGGGCTGAATTTCTACTCGCCTGGGCTAAAATTTCCACTCGCCATTGGTTAGTGGCAAGTGGAAATTTTGAGCCCTGCTTAAGTATTACTATCCCTTTAAGCACTCTTCCTTTTTTAGTATTCCAAAAATAACCAATGATTTAGATGGGACTTTTAGTGCCTTGAACGCTAGAGAAGTCTCCAACGCATTCTTTATAAAGGATTGAAGACGTCTAACATTCAAGAGGATAAAAGTCCCATTAAAATCAAGGGACGTGTATTTGTCTCTATGATACAATACATGATCCAGAATTGGTGCACATTTTTTTTGTTCACAAGGCCCTTATGACTTTTTACAGTTAGCTGTAATAATAATTCCAAAGGAAAAAATATGAAACTGGTGAAAATGTTATAATCCTGTACTTTCTGATGTGGTCATTAATACAATAGCAACTTGTTTTTAACCCTTTAAGAACCAGATACATGATATTCTATATATTTCTTGTGGGGCATGGACAAGGGATTCAGGAATCAGGCAATAAGAGACTACCAGAGAGGCAATGCAACTCATTCCTTTGCAATGTGTTGCACACCCTCTCTGGTCCTTAAAGAGTTAATCAGTAGTCTCTTACTAACTGGTTCACAAACCCTAGTACATGTACTTCAAGAAATGTAGATAATATTAACTACTCTGGTCCCTAAAGGGTTAATCTGCTTATCATGCAAGTCTATGAAATGTAACATGAAAAATATATACATCTGATGTTTCTTTTTTGTGATTTTTACTGACATGTTGATGCATTTACTATATAGGATGTCGATATTCAATAAACAAAGTTCATCAACTTACCAATGAATTACAAAAGGGAAAAAACATTCCTAGGGAAAATAGTCCAAGCAGAGGGCCTCCAACCATGGCAAATATAGACAAAGCTGCCTTTGGGAAATAAAGAAATATAAAACTAAAGACTATTAGCAATGAGAAAAATAACTCACAGTTTACTTAAAGGGGATGTTTCATCAAAAAATGTTTTAGGCTTAAAAAGTAGTATAACTTAACCTATATACATCTGTCTATTTATTTATTTTTTTAAATTATTTGTTTATCATAGAAATCGCTATTCTAAATTGTACCTGGTAACGTAATTGAGTGCCATGGTACAGTATGTGCTGTAACGAAACGTAACTCTCCCACTTTCCCTTTACATCAAGCATGCTCTGCCTGCTGTGATGTGCGGTAGTTTTGCCGGCCCCTTCCATTGACTGTGTCCTGGCATAATAACTGTAGCGCACACAGTGCACATCCTAGTCCTAGCACGTACTGCTAGTTTTATTATATTAAAATTTGGGGGTAATTAAAAGTCAATACTACCAATAAAAAAAAAGTCAGACACAAATAAGTGGCAATAATCATTAAATTAAAACCTTTGATTCTCAGAAGGATAAAGTATCCCTCTGGCACTCAAAGGGTTAAAGAGAAGCTTTTAGTGAAATGGTACAATAAGGGGTTACTGGATCCGATTTCGTATTTTTTCTTTTTTTTTTTGGACTTCATGACAGGACAAACCCCAACCCATGCTTACCACAGCCTACAACGTCCTGCATGTCTATGAGCATCATACAGAACGTGAGGCGCGGGCACTAGCAGTACGTGCTGGGACTAGGGCACGCATTGTGTGCGCACACTACTTATGATGCCAGGACACAGTCAGTAGAAGGGGTCGGCACAACTACCACACGTCACAGCAGGCAGAGCGGACTGCTAGGGATCTTGGGACAAGATGGCACCGCTCTGCCCGGACAACGCAACGAACTTAACAAGTAAGTTTTAAATAATGAAAGACAGTAAAAGCAAAATGAAGTACACTCTTCGCTAGCTTAGAGGGTGTTGCATTGAATGAGATATAATTTAGTATACGTTAAACATCCACTTTAACAATGCATGCTAATCAGATACAGTTTTTATAGTTTTTAAAATTAGAGGTTTTTGTTACACAGTGTGTGTTGGAGATAGGTCAGCCTTACACACAAGCACATGTTCTGGAGCAAGTATGCATAACATGCACCAAAACAGACCTTAACAATGCACTGGAAATATCTCTGGTATTAAAAGAGTTAATAAGGAAAAGGGAAGGGGTTCACTAATGCTATCCTTACCTTAGTGACTGCGTGATGAGGTCAGTGATCACCAGCCAAGATAGAAATGAATCAGACTTAAAGGGATAGTAATACTTCATTTTAACTTTATTTTATTTTGTAGGCATTAAAAAAACATGAAGAATGATATAAGTCTTATCACTGAAACCTTTATGGTTTAAGAGATATTCACAAACAAAGTATCCCCCCCCTCTTCAACCAGATCAGAAGGGAGATGCCCAGGTAGACTGCAGAGAGGGACAATCTTCAATTAAGATAATGGAAAAAGCTGAAAAACTTGTCAAGGGGGGAAGGGCTTTCATTGTTTTCATACAAAGAAAATTGTCCCCTTCTGTTATCTGTACTGTCATACAACCAGACTCACATCTGAGAAGAGATTGCTTACACTAGGAAAAAGGGGCGGGGAGGGGTACTTTGCTTGTGAATATCTCATAAACCATAAAGGTTTGAGAGATAAGACTTATATCATTCTTCATGTTTTTTTAATGCCTACAAAATAAAATAAACAGTGCAAACCCAGTAGATCACCTTGGATGCAAGGTCCAGGTGCAACTTTACCCTCTGGCGCCCTTGTAGTTATATCCCTGGTGCATAGCTTTCAAAGGGTTAAAGACCCCATTTTAATCAATGTGAATTTTTATTTCTCCATCATTTAAACTTGCTAACAGAGGTTGAAAAAAGCAGCTTCATTCCCTGTATACTAGGAAGTTCTTCAACATATTGCTCTGTACTGCATTGGAGACCTCTCTAGCATTCAAAGGGTTAAAGTGGAACACTGGGGTCTGTATATGAATTCACCAATACAACTCTACTAACACTAGTCTCTAACGCTGATGGCTGAACTACAGGATATGCACTACAGTGGGCAGTACCCTCCATCACTGGGACTCTAATGCAGCAAGGCCTTATGCAAACCTCATGTCATGGAAAGGGAATTGACATTAACTCATGCAATTTTCTTAATGCCCTGTTTAATCCATTGCATAAAGCATAGAGGAAAGGCCCATAGAGTGCTCCTTTGCTCTACCCTGGGCACAAACAGTATTGGGGGGGATTTAGGGGGATTTAATTTAGAAACTTGACATTATGCAGGGGCAGGGGCTGAAAATCGATTCCAGCAGCTGATTTAACACTTGCACTTCACCCCACTGTGAGTGTGCATGAATGTGTGCTCTGGGGCCAAAGAGAGAGGATGTGTGCTCTTCAGGGGAAAACTGTTTATGGGAAGTGCTGTATCTCCTATTAAGTAGAGAAGGCAACTGCCTACAGCACCAAGTTTAGAGGGAGGCCTCAGCTATGCTGGTCACACCCACATTCTGAGTTGTGGGTGCGGCCAGTGCAGTATCATTGTCCCAGCACCAGTTTATACACCCTTTTACTGGCTATTATTTAACCCTTTGGATACTTGATTGCTTTGCAAAGCATTGCAGAGCAATGTGTTGGAGAACTCTCTAGTATCCAAGGGGTTAAAAGCTTTTTCTTTGTGTTGTTATAAGCTAAAAGTGTATTCCTGAGCCAGAGAATAGTGGATAGGGGGTCATTATATGTATACTGCATGATGTTCTCAAATGTGTCTATGGTAGGCATACACAGAACGAGTCTGGACAATGCTGCACAAGACTAGGACCCTCAGGAAAGCTTATGTTACTGAGTTTGTATACAGTATTTGCTATTATGTACACATTCAATACAAATGGTAATAATTAGCCAATATTCACCAAAGATAAGTTTCAGTAGATTGTTTACCTGAATCACGCTTCCCATAAATGATGCCACAGCCGCCATTGCAATGCAAACTATACCATAAAATGCACCTTATAGAAGAAAATATAATATATAGCATTATGAAGATGTTAGGGTACCAGTGCTTCTTCACTTCCTAGATCTATATCACAGTGAGGCTGATGTATTAAGGAGAACTGGAGCACTGCTGAGGCAAATCAGCTGTACCACAGGGGACAAATACATAGTCCCAAAATTCACATTTATTTAACCCCTCAAAGTGGAACTTTCATGCTACAATAAGTTATCCCCAATTAATTGTTAGTAGTTCCTATTCATGGAAATAGTGTAACAACAATGCTTAAGTGCCGGCATGAGTTGGAATCATAACATCGTATTCAACTTACATCAATGGGACAGAGCAGACATCTTGGTGGAGTGATCTGTGCATCTGCGCTGTCTGTTCCAGTCTGTATGCTCATAGGTTATTCCCCAAATGGGGAGTTGAATTGTACCTTAAGGTACAGGCAAGGACAGTCACACAGATCCCTCCTCGCCAAGATATGTAATCTAGTATTGATGTAAGTTGCATACGATGTTATGATTCCAACTCATGCTGGCACTTAAGCAACATTGTTATGCTATTTCCATGAATAACAACTAGTAGCAATCAGTTGGGGATAACTTATTGTAGTATGAAAGTTCTGCTTTAAGTGCAAGAAAGGTCTAACATGCGTTGTCCCACAATGCTTTGGAGACCTCTCTACTGTTAAAAGCCCCCTGTCTAGCAATAGGAATTTATATTTGTTCCCCATAGTGCAGTTGGTTTGTTCCATTTCTTCATGGTAAATCAGACTCAGTAAAAGTTATCTGTTTAACTCTTTGAGTGCGAGAGGTGTGAAATGCATTGCAAAGCAATATGTGGGAAACCTCTCTTGCTTTCAATGGATTAAGCTGATGAAGTGTGTATGCCTGAGTGTGTGCATGTGTGTGCATGCTTTGTCATTAAAGCCTGCACTCTTATGCATCCTTAGGACTACGTTTAGTTCCTGTTCAATAAAGATATTCAAACACACAAAGGATAAACAGAGAGCTGTCCTACATTATAACCACCTAAGAATCCATGACACACCAGGACCGTCACGGCGGTTCTGCACTTAAGGACTAGTGACGGTCCTGCCACATCATGGAATTCAGGGGTCCCCGTGCAGCTGTACACTGCTTGGGGACTTCTGAATCTGAATCCAATGCCTGAAAATAAAAATGCCCCGTGGCCTTTAACTGTTGTCCGGTTAAAGGGATAGTATTACTTCAAAATTACTATCCCTCATATTGTAGCCCTTAATAAACTGAGTTAAATGACACCAGCGGCATCTCTCAAACCTTTATGGTTTAAGAGATAGCCGCTTTCAAAGTTTCCTCTCCCCTGCTGTCAGCGTTCTGCTGTCAGCAGGAGAATCCGGTCTCTGAATCAAGAGAAGGCTCTTCAGCAGAGCCGATATCTCGTTATGGAAGGAAAAATGATTAATTGAAACAGTCTTCTACGTGTGCTTGGTTACCAAGCACACATAGAAGACTGTTTCAATTAATCATTTTTCCTTCCATAATGAGATATCGGCTTTGCTAAAGAGCCTTCTCTTAATTCAGAGACCGGATTCTCCTGCTGACAGCAGGGGAGAGGAAACTTTGAAAGCAGCTATCTCTTAAACCATAAAGGTTTGAGAGATGCCGCTGGTGTCATTTAACTCAGTTTATTAAGGGTTACAATATGAGGGATAGTAATTTTGAAGCAATACTATCCCTTTAAGGGATTAAACAAGACAGAGTTAAGTTTAGAGCTGGATTCTATTGCAGATGATAAATGTTGTCCCTGGTGTTATCTCACAGAATCCTACTGAGGTCTACGAAGAAGTTTGTAGATAAAGTCCCTATGTATGTTTGTTCACAGATGCTCAACTAGGAACACTCCTGCAATACAAATTTGCAGGGTCTCTAGAAATGGTGCCCTAACACATATTATACTGGTCCTGGCATAACAACAATCCAATCACAATATGCCAGGCAACTCTCCTCTGAGCAAGAGAAGCTGTGCATTTCAGCCTTGCCAGGCCTCAGATGCAGCTGACCTTTCTAAACCTGTGAGAAAAGGGTTCAATGCTGGATTCCCCTACTAACCTTGAGGTGACTAATCCAAAGGCTAATTTGCATATGTAAAGTGGTAGGGTTGGATTTATAGTCCAGGCTCCCCTAGGCAAGGCACTATGGGCATTCTTAGCTCTGCCCTTGGACACACCCCACCCCTCCCCTCCCCTCCCCTCCCCTCACATGGCCACACCCACAGTCTCATCCACTGTTTCCTGGCACAGAAAATACCTCTGGCCTACAACAAGCAATGACATAAAAGCTTTAACCCCTTGGTTGCTAGAGAGATCTCACTAGCATCCAAGGGGTTAAATGCAAAGGGATGTATAAGTTACTGTATAGATACAGAAATTGCTCTGAGCCCAACCCACAGTGCAGAATGTAGGTATAAACAGCACAGCTAAGCCCTCAAAATTTGGATTCTTAGATAGATGATAGATGGATAGATAGTCTAACTATTGTGAAAGCCTGCCTAGCTGCTACCTTCCTAGGCACTACCAAGAAGATGCCATTGATCTCTCTAAGCACTGTGAGCACGAGGTCCAGGGCTGCATTCCCCCCTATTACCCATGGGCTGACTAATCCCAAGGGTAATTTGCATATATGTATATTAAAAGTCAGAGATGCTCAACTAGGAATGAGCCTGCAATAGAAATGTGCAGGCTCTCTAGGAGTGGTGTTCTACCCAGGTTGCAGTCTCTTTTAGCCCACTTGTGCCTTTCACATAGTAGAAATATCCTAAAACATGTCATACTCCTAGAGAGCCTGTAAATTTATATTGCAGGTTCGCTCCTAGTTGAGCATCTCCGACTACCACTTTACATATGCAAATTATCCTTGGGATTAGTCACCCCAAGAATAATAGGGGAATCCAGCATTGGACCCCTTGCTCACAGGTTTAGAGAGATTAGTTGTATATCACTGGTGAAGTCTGATGAAGCATATGTTGGGGGATAGTTGTAGCTCTTGTTTAAGGGGAGCTTTGTATTTTGTGATTAGATGGCTGTTATGTTTTCTCTTTGTGAAAGGTGCTAGTGAGCTAAAATAGATTGTACTATGTATGAGACACCACTCCTAAAGAGCCTGCTAATTTGTATTGTAGGCTTGTTTCTAGTGGAGTGCATCTGATTACCACTTTACATATGCAAACTACTGTTGGGATTTGTCGCTGGAAGGGTAACAGGGAAATCCAGCATTGGACCCTTTGTTCACAGTGCTTAGTGAGGTCAGCTGCACTTCACTGACAAAAGGTCAAAATGTACATCTGGGGTTGGCTGCTTCTCTTTTTAGAGAGGAATTACCTAGCATTTTGAGGCTGGACTGCTGTTATGGCAGGACCAGTGTGATATGTTTTAGGCTATTTCCTCTCTGTGACAGGCATTAGTGGGCTAAAAGAGTTTGCACCCTGGGTAGGATATCACTCCTAGAGAGTCTGCAAATTTGTATTGCAGGCTTGTTCCTAGCTGAGTGTCTCTGACTACCACTTTACATATGCAAATGACCCTTGGGATTAGTCACCCTAAGGGTAATAGGGGAATCCCGCATTGGACCCCTTGCTCATGGTGCATAGACGTATCAGCTGTACCTTACAGAAGACGATTAATGAGATGCAAATGTGTGTTTGGGTTTGGCTTGTTCAAAGAGGGGTTGCTGGGCATTTTGTGGTTGTACTGCTGGTTTAGTTATAAAGAAAGGCTAGAAAAGTTAAACTTGTACACACTAGAGAAATGGCGTCTTAGAGGGGATATGATAATGCTATATAAATATGTTTAGAGCCCATACAAAGGGCTCTCCAAAGACCTGCTCATTAACAGAACAGTACACAGGACAAGGGGCTACCCGCTTAGACTTGAGGAAAGGAGATTTCATCTACAACAGCGCAAGGGTTTCTTTACAGTAAGGACAATAAAGGTATGGAATTCACTTCCTGAGGAGGTGGTGCCATCAAATACATTAGATGCCTTTAAAAGGGGTCTGGATATGTATTTAAAAGAGCATAACATAGAGGGCTATGTACGTTAGTATGGGGATTAATATTTAGTTAGGGCTTGTTGATCCAGGGAGAAATCTGATTGCCATTTGGAATCAAGAAGGATTTTTCCCCCCCATTCAAGGCAGAATTTTAAATTGCTATATTGAGGGGGGGTTTTTTTGCATTCTTTTGGATCAACGATGGTAAACAGGAATAGGAAAAGGGTTGAACTAGATGGACGCAAGTCTTTTTTCAACCTAAATTACTATGTTACTATGATCTGTGTGATATGCTTTAGGATACTTCATCTCTGTGAAAGTCGCTAGTGGGCTAAAAGAGACTGCACCTTGAAAGGGACACCACTCCTAGAGAGCCTGCAAATTTGTATTGCAGGCTCATTCCTAGTTGAGCGTCACTGACTACCACTTTACATATGGAAATTATCCTTGGGAATAATCACCCTAAGGGTAATAGGGAAATCCAGCATTGGACCCCTTGCTCACAGTGCTTAGACAGATCAACTGCACCTTACTGATGAAGCTCAACAAGGCCAAAATGTACATCTTAGGGTGGCTGCTTCCCTTGTTCAGAGAGTAATTGTCTGGCATTTTGTGGTTGGACTTCTGTTAAGGCAGGACCAGTATGATCTGATTTAGGATATTTCCTCTCTGTAAAAGGCACTAGTGGGCTAAAAGAAATTGTACCTTGGGTAGGGCACCACTCTTAGACTGCAGATTTGTATTGTAAACTTGTTCCCAGCTGAGTGTCTCTGACTACTGCTTTGTAGATAAAATCCAGAGAAAAAGTTTCATATGGCAATGGAATCCAGGCCTCAATCAGAAAGCAGTGGGGAGTGCAGTGTTTCTTATCTCTTATCAAATAAAGGGCTTGAGTCTATTGCAATTGATATTAAGGGTGTTATTTACAAAATTCTATATAGACATCAATGGGATCTGTTAGATAAAAACAATAATAATACTTATCAACTGCAATGGAATATAGGACAACATTTTAGATTATTTGGCAAATTAACTAAAGATGTTGTAAATGTACATTGACCACAATGTAAATAAATCTTTACTGGACTCCCTCAGAGAGTTTCATTAACTGCAGTTTATGGAAATTAGCAACACGTTGAAGAAGATATTAAATAAAGAAAAAAGAAATAGTGCTGTATCATCAATAAATGTGTGGAGCTGTAGTGTAATAAAATATTACAATTACGTGAACCTGTGATAAAGGGGCTAGCTTAGGGTCATATTTTCAGGCTAACCCTAATTAAGCACAGATGACTCGATCACAAAGACTGAGTCACCCACCTCTTACTAAGCAGGGATATCCAGAAAAGCTGCATTGTTGTGTGTCCCAAGGACTACCATTGTGATCACTGTACTAAGAAGAACTGGTGCAATTCTGGAGCATACCAAGTACACCAGAGAGGATAAATAATAAGTGCCAAAATGATCATTGATTTAACTCTTTGACAGCCAGAGGGGAGCGAGCAACCCATTGCTTCTCAATGGGTTGCACCCTCAAAGGGTTAAATCAGTTTGAACACCTTAAATTCTAGATTGGTCTCCATCGTATGGTGAAGCAAGGAGTTGTAAAGCTCTCTGGCATTCAAGGAGTTAAAGGAAATATAAACTTGTTTCATGAAAAAAAATATATAGGCATTTTCCTGCTGAGTAAAACAAGGGTGCCTCCATTGTTGGAAGTTTTTTTTTTCCGTTCAAAAACATATTATAGCTTATATTTATTATTTTACAATGAAATTGTTAGCAACAGCGCCAACCTGTGTCCAAAAGGCATTATTATATTGCATTATATGGGACTGAGTTATTGATCATGGCTATCCATAGTAAGTGATAGAAACAGCACCACCTGGTGACCATAATAGAACACTGCAGTTTATTGTTAAAAAAACACAAACGCTAAGTTTAAAGGGATAGTAATACTTAAAATGTAAAAAAAAAAAATATGTTGTAGGGTTTATCCCCCTGAGTAAAACAAGAGTACTCCCACTGCTGAAAGGTGTTTCATTCAAAAGTTATTAATTTTCAAAGTTGAATTTTGTAGGTGCAATATCACAATGGCCTGAAATTGTACAGTGGCGCTGTTGCTACACCATCCTATGGAGATTTATGGTCCTGCAACCAGAGCTGTCCATAGGATGGTGTAGCAACAGCGCCACTGTACAATTTCAGGTCACTGTGATATTGCACCTAAAAAATTCAACTTTGAAAATGAATAACTTTTGAATGAAACACCTTTCAGCAGTGGGAGTACTCTTGTTTTACTCAGGGGGATAAACCCTACAACATATTTTTTTTACATTTTAAGTATTACTATCGCTTTAAGCAGTAATAACATTTGAAAAAAAAATTTCCCGGAAGTGGGAGTACCCTTGTTTTTTCTCAACAGGAAAAGCAATATAACATTTTTTTTCATTAAAAAATACACTTCTTTTTTAAATGTCCCATTAAATTAGTGGTAATTTAATTTGCCCACTACAGTACAGTTGATTTGCTCCAGCATTGATACATCTGCCTCATTGTAAATTCCTCATGCAACTGTGGCCATACCTGGGAACTCTCTATCTGCCCCAGAGACCCCAGATTTCAGATAGAATCACTGGGTCTCTAAGGCTGATTCTCAAGCTTGGTGAGCAGGGCTTGATTTACATCCCAGGTGCCCCTAGGCAAGGAATTTTAGGTGCCCTTAACTCCGCCCATAGCCACACCTCCAGTCCTTACATGGCCCAACTGCCAGTCCCAGTTCTATTTCCTAGCTCAGAAAATACCTTTTGCCTATAACAAGCAAGGACAAACAGTTTTAACCCAGAGGTTGCTAGAGATATGCATTGCTTTACAATGTGTTGGAGATTTCTCTAGCATCGAAGCAGTTAAATAATATTCTGTCAATCAGAATATAACTGCAACAGGGACATTAAGACTGCCCTGGCCACACCCACAATTCAGATTATGGGTGTGGCCAGCATAGCTGAGGTTCTTCTTAAACATTTGGAGCTTTAGGCAGTTGCCTACTCTGCCTATTGGAAAATTTGGCCCTGTTGGTGAGTTCAGCTATAACCCCATACAACTTTCTGTCTGTTCAGCCCACTCCTGCCCCATTCTACACACTTTGTGGCAAACAGATCCTTTGAATCACTTGCCCACACCTTCCCAATTAAGCTCCACCCACGATATGACACAACACTCATCATTTGGGCACTCCCATCCACAGTTGTATTATGATTCTCTGAGGACTTGGGACAAGAAAGTTCCCAGGTATGACTGGGAAATTGAAAATAATTCTGTTTCAAACTTACTCATTCCTTTTGAGGTCCATGACAACTTTGTTTCAGAGAGATTTGTATATGGCTTTATAAGATCTTCGACTGTTACTGCAGCTAGTGCGTTGATACTGGATGACACAGTGCTAATGGAGGGAACATTTCACAGGTTAGAACAGGGGAAAGCAACCTTTTGGCCTCTACTTGCTATTGCTATTGTTGTTGTCTGGTTAGGGATGATGGGAGGGCCAAACGTTGCCTATACCTGGGTTAGAGGGAATTGGTCGCCTGCTGAAGTCTTTGTATGATATCAAACATATACCTCATTGTAATCGTATGAATATATTTACACAGATCAAGAGGCTTACAATAGAAGATGATCATCTATGAGGCAAACCAACTGCATCACAGGGGAGAAATACAAATCCATTTTGATAGCTAGAAGGGTCTCCAGTGCAGAAGCAGTGTAGACCTCACTTTAAAGGGATAGTAATACTTCATTTTAACTTTATTTTATTTTGTAGGCATTAAAAAAACATGAAGAATGATATTAGTGTTGAGCGAGCATGCTCGGCCGATGCTCGGATCGGCTCGAGCATCGCTCTGCTCGGCACATGGCGGTACTCGTACGAGTACCGCATGTGCTCGCCCGCCATGTTCGGGTCTCCTCCCCGCACGTTTTGCGGCTGCTGCGCAGCCAATAAACGTGCAGGGAGGCTCTGACATCGGTGTAATGCCAGCAGCCATGTTGGCTGCTGGCATTACACTGATTGGCTGGCCAGAACCCGTGGTCAGGTGCTGTATAGCACCTGACCATCGAGTTCGGCTCAGTCTGAGCCAGGGAGAGCTGAGGATAGGAAGGGAAAGGCAGTGTAGGGAGGAAAAAAAAAATTGTGACAAAAAAGAACCAAAAGTCCTTTTTAGGACTACTGTGTGTGGGGGCAGCAGGTTATATTGTGTGTGGGGGGGGGAAAAAAAAAAAAAAAAAAAAAAAATATTCTGTTTAGTGTGAAAAGTTGCAGATTAGAGCACATTCTGTTTAGTGTGCACAGTTGCAGATTAGAGCACATTCTGTTTAGTGTGCAAAGTTGCAGATTAGAGCACATTCTGTTTAGTGTGCAAAGTTGCAGATTAGAGCACATTCTGTTTAGTGTGCAAAGTTGCAGATTAGAGCACATTCTGTTAAGTCTTCAAACTAAAATATCAAAGTCACGTATTCCATTCAGTGTGCGTCGCCGCAGTTTAGCAGCACATTCTGAGTACTGTGCAGAGTTGCAGAATAGGAAGAAATACTGTTAAGTCTTCAAACTAAAATATCAAAGTCACATATTCCATTCAGTGTGCTTCGCCGCAGTTTAGCAGCACATTCTGTGTACTGTGCAGAGTTGCAGAATAGGAAGAAATACTGTTAAGTCTTCAAACTAAAATATCAAAGTCACATATTCCATTCAGTGTGCTTCGCCGCAGTTTAGCAGCCTATTCTGTGTACTGTGCAGAGTTGCAGAATAGGAAGAAATACTGTTAAGTCTTCAAACTAAAATATCAAAGTCACATATTCCATTCAGTGTGTTTCACCGCCGTTTAGCAGCCTATTCTGTGTACTGTGCAGAGTTGCAGAATAATAAGAAATACTGTTAAGTTTTCAAACTCAAATATTAAAGTCACATATTCCATTCAGTGTGTTTCACCGCAGTTTAGCAGCCTTTTCTGTGTACTCTGCAGAGTTGCAGAATAATAAGAAATACTGTTAAGTTTTCAAACTCAAATATTAAAGTCACATATTCCATTCAGTGTGTTTCACCGCCGTTTAACAGCCTATTCTGTGTACTCTGTACAGTTGCAGAATAATAAGAAATACTGTTAAGTTTTCAAACTCAAATATTAAAGTCACATATTCCATTCAGTGTGTTTCACCGCAGTTTAGCAGCCTATTCTGTGTACTCTGCAGAGTTGCAGAATAATAAGAAATACTGTTAAGTTTTCAAACTCAAATATTAAAGTCACATATTCTGTGTAAGATGAAGAAGGCGGGTAAAAAGGGACGGGGAAGTGGACGTGATCCTGAAAGTTCAGGGCGCGGGTCAGGACGCGGAGAAACTGTGCCTGGTGCCAGAGCACAAGAAAGAAAGACATCCACCATACCTAGCTTCATGTGTAATTTTACAGGGCGTCGCAGGACATCACTCTCGAGGTCCGACCACTGCGAACAGGTGGTCGGTTGGATGACAGCTGATACTGCTTCCAGTCGGTTAAGCACCACCCTGTCTTCCACCAAGTCCACTCTCAGTAGCCAAGAGTCTGGTCAACATAATCCTCACTCTGATCATCCTTCCTCCCACCATACACGGTCTGGTCAAAGAAGTGATCCCACACTGGGATATAGTGAGGAGCTCGTCTCATCACCAATCCTTCATTTGACCCTCTCTCCAAGCACGCTTGCAGAGGAACATGACATCTTGTGCCCTGATTCACAACCTCTAGAGGCTACCCAATCACAAGAAGATGACAGATGTGAACGGCATTTAAGGTCAAAGGAAGTAGTGGATGATGATGATGATGATGATGAGACACAGTTGCCATTAAATCAACCACTATTTCCGTCTCAAGACCTTGTTGAGGAGAATGTTATACAGTTGTCAATGACTGAGTATGTGGTGGGATCAAGACTTGAGGAGGATGATCAGAGTGAGGAAGTGGAGGAGGACTTGGTGGACGATGAGGTGACTGACCCCACCTGGGAAGGTGTAGAGCCGAGCGATGACAGCAGTCCTGAGGGTGAGCCATCTGCAGCACCGCAACAGGCTGGAAGAGGCAGTGGTGTGGCTACAGAAAGAAGGCGGACCGCACCAAACCGGCCCGCAAATGTTCCACGGAGCACCCCCTTGCGTAAATCTACCTTGCCAAGGGGTAGGTGTTCCGCGGTATGGCGTTTTTTTAAGGAAAGTGCGGACGACAAAAGAATTGTAGTTTGCAACCTGTGCCACACCAGAATGAGCCGAGGCATGAACACTAGAAACCTCACCACCACCAGCATGATCCGACACATGGCATCCAAGCACCGTAGTAAGTGGGAGGAACGCCTGGATCGCCCATCTGTGTCTGCAGGCCACACCACTGCCTCCTCTTCCCCTGTTTTCGGTGCCGGCCAATCGCCTGTCGAAGGCGCAGGCCCGCATACCTCCCGCCCTGCACCTGTAGCATCTGAAGCACCATCAGCGACCACATCCACTTCCCTGTCCCAGCACAGCGTCCAAATGTCGTTACCCCAGGCATTTGAGCGCAAGAGAAAGTACCCAGCCACCCACCCACAGGCCATAGCACTAACCTCACACCTTTCCAAATTACTGGCCATCGAAATGCTGCCATTTAGGCTTGTGGACACTGAGTCCTTCCGCAGCCTGATGGCAGCAGCTGTCCCTCGGTACGCGGTCCCCAGCCGCCACTACTTTTCCCGGTGTGCCATCCCCGCATTACACCACCATGTGTCCCGTAACATCACCCGTGCCCTGACCAACGCAGTTACTGGGAAGGTCCACTTAACGACTGACACATGGACAAGTGCTTGTGGCCAGGGACGCTACATTTCCCTGACGGCACACTGGGTGAATGTCGTGGAGGCTGGGAGCGACTCGGACCCTGGGATGGCACGGGTGCTACCCACGCCGAGGATTGCGGGCCCTACCTCCATCAGGGTTTCCACCAGCACCTACGTTATTGGCTCCTCCTCCTCCGTTTCCACCTCCGAATTCTCTACACACACCGCCACTCCCCCATCAGCCAGTAGCTGGAAGCAGTGTAGCACTGCAGTGGGGAAGCGTCAACAGGCCGTGCTGAAGCTGATCTGCCTTGGGGACAAACAGCACACGGCCTCAGAGCTGTTGCAGGGGATTAGTCACCAGACCGAGCAGTGGCTCTCGCCACTCAACCTGCAACCAGGCATGGTTGTGTGTGATAATGGGCGTAACTTGGTGGCGGCTTTGGAGCTCGGCAAGCTCACACACGTACCATGCCTAGCGCATGTATTTAATTTAGTGGTGCAGCGATTTCTAAAAACCTACCCCGATGTGCATGATCTCTTGACCAAGGTGCGCCGCGTGTGTGCACATTTCCGTAAGTCATCAACAGCTTCAGCCGGCCTGTTGAAGCTGCAGCAGCGCTTACAATTGCCAGCTCACCGGCTGCTGTGTGACGTGAGCACGCGCTGGAACTCCACCTTCCACATGTTGGCCCGGCTTTGTGAGCAGCAGAGGGCAGTAGTGGAGTACCAGCTGTTACACGGTCGTCGCCTCTCCGTTCAACTTCCTGTAATCAGAAGTGAGGAGTGGGAATGGATGTCAGACCTCTGTGAGGTTTTACGCAATTTTGAGGAATCGACACAGATGGTGAGCGGCGATAACGCTATTATCAGTGTAACCATCCCACTTCTGTGTCTACTGAAACGCTCGCTGCTCACAATTAAAACCGACGCTTTGCATGTGGAAGAGGTGGAAATGGGGGAGGAAGAGCTTACACAAGGTGATAGCCAGAGCACCCTCACTTCGTCTTCTCAGCGACAATTGGAGGAGGCGGAGGAGGAGGAGGAGGAGGAAGACACGGTTGCCTCCGCTACAGAGGGTAGCCATGGAACTTTAGTTCCATCTCTTCAGCGTGGGTGGGCAGAAGAGGAGGAAGAGGATGAGGAGATTGAGAGTCATCCTCCTGGTGAGGACAGCGAAATCTTGACTGTTGGTACTCTGGCACACATGGCTGACTTTATGTTAGGCTGCCTTTCCCGTGACCCACGCGTTGTACGCATTTTAGACAACACGGATTACTGGGTGTTCACCCTTCTGGACCCCCGCTACAAAGAGAATTTCTCATCTCTCATTCCTCCGGTGGAGAGGACAAGCAAAATGTTGCAATACCAGAAGGTTCTTGTCGAAAAATTGCTCCAAAATTTTCCATCTGACAACGCTGGCGGCAGAGTACGTGCTACCTTGGCCAACCGAGAAGGGGAGAAAAGGGGAGCACACAGCAGTTCCGAGAAAGGCAGGGCAACACTCTCCAAGGCGTGGGACACCTTCATGACACCCCGCCAGCACCCTCACCCTGATGCGCAGCCTAGTGTCACAAGGAGGGAAAAGTTTTGGAAGATGGTGAAGGAGTACGTAGCAGACCGTGTCAGCGTCCTCAATGATCCCTCTGTGCCTTACAACTACTGGGTGTCCAAGCTGGACACGTGGTATGAACTGGCACTCTACGCCTTGGAGGTGCTGGCCTGCCCTGCCGCCAGCGTTCTGTCTGAGCGGGTATTTAGTGCTGCTGGTGGCATCATAACAGATAAGCGTATCCGCCTTTCCACCGACAATGCTGATAGGTTGACACTTATAAAAATGAACAAGGCCTGGATTTCCCCTGACTTCTCCACTCCACTGGAGGAAAGCCCCGGGGGAACATAAACTCACTTTATATATGTTATTTACAATTATGTGAATACTCTGTATTCCCATTCACCCCTTCCACCCAAAAAACGGGTATATGGTTGACTCTTAATCTTCTCATCCTCCTCCTCCTCTTCCATATGCCCTGTGCTATAATTTTTATATAGGGCCAGCTCACCAGCGGGCCCTGTGATATAATTTTTATATAGGGCCAGCTCACCAGCGGGCCCTGTTTGCCAATTTTTATATAGGTCAGCTCACCAGCGGGCCTTCTCATATAATGTTTTATTGGGTCAGCTCTCTAGCGGGCCCTCTCATATAATGTTTTATAGCGTCAGCTCACTAGCGGGCCTTCGCATATAATGTTTAGGATGGTCAGCTCTGCAGCAGACCCTCACCCATAATGTTTTAGATGGTCGGCTCAGCGCACGTTTCCCTCTTAATCATGGCCTCAGTTCAATAAAATCAAGGAAATTTTTGGGAGAATTTGCCTCTGTGCACGTTTCCCTCTTAATCATGGCCTCAGTTCTGAAAATCAAGGAAATTTTTGGGAGAATTTGCCTCTGCGCACGTTTCCCTCTTAATCATGGCCTCACTTCCGAAAATCAAGGAAATTTTTGGGATAATTTGCAGATGATATACAAGTAAATATACAGCAAATATTGTTTGGTAACAATTTTTCGCCTAAAGTCGTTTTTATTTTCCTTTTTGTGTGTTTTATGGTCAGTCTGTAAAAATGGCGTACTACGGGCGAAAGATCGTTCCCAGCAGCGATGTTGGAGTCCAAGATGCATCCAGACATCCTCCCTATGCTGTCCCTGAACCATTTCTGTGGTGTTTCCATCATTTTCTGCCCTTTTCCTATGGACCAGGCACCCTCCCCTCATCAGAGCAGGGGGTGCCTGGTGTAATGCTCGAGTCCTCCCATTGACTTCAATGGGGCTCGGGTGTTCGGCCGAGCACTCGAGCCTCAGGGGGTGCTCGGTCAGAGCACCCGAACACCCGAGCATTGGGGTGCTCGCTCATCACTAAATGATATAAGTCTTATCTCTGAAACCTTTATGGTTTAAGAGATATTCACAAACAAAGTATCCCCCCCCTCTTCAACCAGATCAGAAGGGAGATGCCCAGGTAGACTGCAGAGAGGGACAATCTTCAATTAAGATAATGGAAAAAGCTGAAAAACTTGTCAAGGGGGGAAGGGCTTTCATTGTTTTCATACAAAGAAAATTGTCCCCTTCTGTTATCTGTACTGTCATACAACCAGACTCACATCTGAGAAGAGATGGCTTACACTAGGTAAAAGGGGCGGGGAGGGGAACTTTGCTTGTGAATATCTCATAAACCATAAAGGTTTGAGAGATAAGACTTATATCATTCTTCATGTTTTTTTAATGCCTACAAAATAAAATAAAGTTAAAATGAAGTATTACTATCCCTTTAATTCAAAGGATTTAAAAGCCCCATTTAAAATCAATGAGGAGTTTACATAATTTGAATTCTCCCCTATAAGTCAGTTGGTTTGCCCCACAGTTGTTTCTCTTTTCTTTTATGCATAACCGTATTCATCAAGATAAAGAAGTGCAATTCAGGAGCAAACCAACTACACCGTAGGGTTGAACTGAAACGTCTGTTAAAAGGCCCACACAATTAATTGGGAATTTTAATTCCCCCCTGTGGTGTAGTTGGTTTGCTCCAGAATTCCTCCTCTATCCTGTCCCTATGAAAACTGGCCCAAGAATTTAATTTCGCAATAGTGAACAGATAAACTTTATTGTGTATCAAGCTGGGAATGATTAAATACACCAGTAAATAGATATTTTTCCTTGACTAAAAGCAATTTGCATATTTATCAGGGGAACATGTTGTATGTTCTAATATCAGTGAAAGAGTATAATCCTGCTTCATGTTAATATGGAGTTTCTTTATATAAAAAAATTCACTGATTCAAATAGCTGCTAAACAAGTCTTTGATGCTTTGTGAAGAAATGTTTTGAAGACTCCTCTTGATGTCAAGGGGTTAAAATCCCCATTTAAATCAATGGGAATCTGGCAAAGGCTAGCAGTGAATGCTGAGATTGTAATCTGGCAGAAGCTGCAGGTCCTCACATTAACCACTCCTTTTCTAGAACAAATCATACTCATTCAGATTCCCTGAAAATCTTTCAGGTCTGTTAACTTAATGTGAGACTTTCACCTTAATATAAGCTGGCATATTTGAAAACTGCATTAAAAACTGCCTATATATCATGTTAGCCATAAATCCAGCAGATGTATAGTTTAGGATATACTCACGCTATTATTTCTGGGGAAAGTGAAAGTGAACATTTCCTGGTACTGCACAAATCTTCATTAACATATGCAATATCACTGAAACCTTAATTAGCATATGAACCATCACTGAAATTGTCATTAGCATATGAAATGTCACTGAAAATTTCATTAATATATATAATATCACTGAAATCTTCATTAGCATGTGGAACATCTTGAAAACCTTCATTAGCATATGTAACATCACTGAAATCTTCATTAGCATATGACATGTCACTGAAGGTCTTAATTAGCATATGGCAACATCACTGATGCCACACGGGTTCCGCAATTAGCATACATTAGCATATGTAAGGAATGTGAAAATCTCCTTTACTGTACGTTTTCTGATCTTTTGGCTTACATGACATATAGGCACTTTATAATGCAGTTTTCAAATATCCAAAATGAATTAAGGAGAAAGTTCCATTTTAAGAGGAAAATTTAAAAAAAAGAAAAAAATTTACAGACAGATTTTCTATTTCCACGTCAACCTTTTCTAAATATCAGAACATGTAAAATTGTTTATGTGTACACCTGGTAAAGTTTTTTTCTTTAACTTTTGTATTCAAAAGGAACAAAACATTACTGATTAGGTTTGCACTTTCAGGTTATAGTACAAAGGTCAGATACATAGTTACAGGGAATGATCGCATAAGTGATGTTCGTTCACAGATCTTTTTTCACTAGTAACATTTTCATACTTGAGGCCTTATTCATCAAGAAAATAACTTGCAATTCCAGAGGAATCCAGCTGCATTGTAGGGAGGAGAGATAAAAATTACGATTGATTTAGATTGGGCCTTTAACTGTACCTTGGGACCTACAAGCCCCCCATAGCATCAACGAGGAATGGAGATGGCAGTGACTAAATGATGAGATTTGTGTCATAATGTGGGTGGGGGTTAATCAAGGTAGGTGGAATTGAGAGGTAGAAAGCAAGAATTTTCCTTGATAAGGCCAGGAAAGTTGGAGGGAATAGATGGAGCTTGGCTGGGAGTAGGTGGGGCTACACAGGAACTCTGAGAACTGTAGAATAATTCAGTGAAAACCAGAGTCTCTGGGACAGATCCTAGGAGTTCTCAGGTACGTTTTTCACCTTTTGAAGGTTAAAGAGCTCTCTAACACATTGTTTCATAATGCATTGGAGACCTCTAGAATTCAAGGGGTGAAAACCCAATTCAAGTCAAAGGGAAATCTGAAGAATTGTTATTTTCCCCCTATGGTGCAGTTGGTAAGCATTTTTTAACTTTTTTTCACCAATTTTTTTTAGGTGAAATTACATGACTAGTCCATGCTTTTGTCCCTTTAACTTGTCCCTTTTACTCAAACATTAGTAAATCACAGCTTTTATGTTCAGACTAGCTGAAGAGCCCGTTACACGGGCCACAGTGCCACTGCCAGCCGGTCGCGGGGTAGTCAAGCGCAGTAGAGACTGCCCATGCCGCGGCTCATACAGCTCTGTATCAGCAGCAGCGCAGGCAGTCTCTCCTGCGCATGACTGCGTCGTTACACACGTTTTAGCAAATTATTATATAGGATGTGTCAGACTGGGACCTAGAAGGGGGTTTTAACCACAAGGATCCCACAGAGGTCTGAATGTTCACTTCATAATGGGCCGGAGACCCTTCTGGCATTTAGGGATTAAAATAATCATATCTACCTTCTTCTTACATACACTCATTTTATTTATACTTAAATAAATATATGGGCTTTGCCGAGCCTTTACCTTAGTGTGCCACTGTATGCACAGGCTACAAACAGTCCTGGTACTCCTGGGTAGTCCCGAAGAATGTCCAACACAAGATACGGCATTAGCTGTATAACACAAGGTTGATATATATTAATGCAATATATCTATCTATCTATCTATCTATCTATCTTATATATGCAGTATATATTATATATGTGTGATTCTCTACTGAGTCAAACACAAATACTAACATACTCCCATTGCAGGGAAATACATCTCAAACAACAAAATGTATTTTTGTTCTGATATCTGTGGAGAACACCTAGTCAAGAACTGTTGTCTGATTCTAGTTCTGTATAGAAAACATTAGTGACACTACTGTTTAGTCATGACATTTCATAAACTGAGTTTTCTTTAAAAAACAAAATCATGAGTTTGAGCTATAATAATTTTTGAAAGAAGTATTTCCCAGCAATTGGGGCATGCTTGTTTTACTTAGCAGGAACAATACTAGGCCCTATGGGATAGATGCATATAATTGGTGTAATAAATAAAGTGTCTGTAAAATTGTCACAAAGCAACATAATGATATGTATAAGTGTTTAGTGAGATTTTTGCTAGTTACTAACCTGGAATTTAATCACATTAGGGACTGTGCAGGTTTGTAGTAAGGAAGGCCCCCACTATAGCAAGAACGCTCTCACCAAGAATGTTTAGAAGCAGCGAAAGTCCTTTACCAAGGTGGCTATCCACATTTGGAATGTTCAAGTGTGGAGCAAGGAGTATAGCCTGCTGTTATGATCGGATTGGTAGTGAAGTGATTAGTAAAATTACAGGAAAAAAAATGTCCTATAAGACAATATATAAATTGCCATACGACCCACGTGGTCTATGCAGTCTCATGTTTGGGATGCGGTGGATAATAAGTGGGTCGTACAGCAAGAATGTTGAAGGAGAGAATCCGGGAACACATACTTAGTGTTAAAAAGGCAGATTTGGTGAAACAAGTGGAACTCCACTTTAAGGAATGTGCTAATTCTGATGTCTCTGCTTTTTCATTTCAGGGACTAGAAAGAGTCATCTTAGGTGCAAGAGGGGGTGACATTATCAGCCTTTTAAATAAGACAGAGGTAAAGTGGATTATAAACTTGGGATCAAGGAAGCCCGAAGGGATGAATAGTAAACATGATGTTTCTTTGTATATACTTAGTACATAATAATATTTTCCAGTTGCCTAATTTTGCTGTATGTGAATTACATGACATGGTGATTTAAGACCATGATTTATGACCATGTCAGATTGTGGTAATTTGTGACCATGTCAGATCATAACAGTAATGGTTATGAGCTATAACCTCCTTTTTCTCCTGTTTATATTTAACATTAAATTTTTATATTTAGGTAGGGCTTAGTAGTTCTTTGTGAGAAATGTATTATCTCTTCAGTATTCAAAAAATTGAGTAATAAAGATATTGGAATAGAATGATTTCAACTTTGGTCCCCTACATTTGTCTTCAAGGACCACTATATCCACACCAATTTGGGGCAGCATGGGTGAGTCACCCATGTGACTCTTCTGTTTAGTTTTGCTCTATGTTACCCCTTAATAATAGGGGTGTTTATAGAAACCTATGATGAAGAGAATTATGGAGGGCAACTGTGATGAAGAGTGCACTATTGGAAATCTAAGTATGGGTAGTTTTACTAATATGGAGTCTTTTCTCTAAGTGACTTTACCAGTGTATGTTGTATGTCTTATGTATGCTAAAATTCACGCTTGGTTGACTGAGATATTGTAGAACTTTTTAAGTGAAAAGAAGTATTCTATAGGAACGTGGTAGAGATCCGCATTCACTGTGTACTACGGTACTCATTCAAAACAGTATGCGAATATAGAAGATCACTGGTTTGTTTGAATTATCCAGTTAACTCTGATGGATTCGAGGATAAGGTAACAGTTGCTATTTATATGGGGCGAAGTGAGAATCTCTCATGAAACGCGTAAGGAAATAAAAAGATTTCTTTATATTCAATCCAAATCGGTGGTTCTCTGTCTAAAGCCAGTTGGGCTTGTATTAGTACTTTGGCAATAACTCTCCTGTGAGTGTGTTTCTATCTGGGGGGTTTGTTATTCTAACCCACCTTTACAGTATTACTATTAGAGGAAGTTCTGTATCTTTTCCTAAAGGACTTCTCAGTTATAACTGAGGGAAAACTTTGACGGGCATTCCTTACAAGAATTTGTCTTGTACGTATATTCATTTAGATTTTTTTGAGATTACTTTCACAGAGGCTACTCTCAGGAGGCTTGCTCTTCTCTTTTCTTCTCTTCCTTTTGTTCAGAACAAGACAAGTGCCGTTGAGGACACTTTTGAGCAAGCTGTATCCCTGAGAAAAGCTGTTTTCCACAAGTGGACTATTATTCAATAGTTTTTTGGACCTCATTTATACATGTGTATGTAGGTGATCATTATTATTTTCTTCTATGGCTATTCTTTCCTTATCAAATATATAACTGATAATCAATGCTGAATGGGGCAGTCAACCTAAAGTTTAAACCCTAGATTTATCTACTTATAATGAAAACTCTTGTATTCAAGGTTGTCCAAGTTCAGTCCTCGAGGGCCACCAACAGGCCAGGATGTAAGGATTTCCCTGATTAATCACAGGTGAGTCAGTCAGAAGTAATGAGCCACTGAATAACACACCTGTGCTTAAAGGGGAACTTTCACCCCGCAATAACTTAACGTTGACTTATTGCTCACCTGGCGACTAGCTGCTTAGTAGAGCTAGTCGCCAGCAATATTACCCGGTTCTTCAGATATCGGCTTTTTGCCGATGGTGACAGGAGCAGGAAGCACGGACGTCTCTTCACAGTGGTGCAAAAGGGACTGACAGCGCAGGCGCACGGACGTCACTGTGAAGAGACGTCCGTGCTTCCTGCTCCTGTCACCATCGGCAAAAAGCCGATATCTGAAGAACCGGGTAATATTGCTGGCGACTAGCGCTAGTAAGCAGCTAGTCGCCAGGTGAGCAATAAGTCAACGTTAAGTTATTGCGGGGTGAAAGTTCCCCTTTAATCAGGGAAATCCTTAAATCCTGGCCTGTTGGTGGCCTCGAGGACTGCCCTGTTCTAGACAAATCATTTAATACACTTTGATTTTAGTCCCTTTAATAAATCATTTATATTGAATAAGAAACTACAATCAACTTTGGCTATATTAATCCTATGTACACTCAATCATATGTAGACCATAATCACGTTCAGAGGAAGAATAAAGTCTGAAAAGGTACTTGCAGGGTTAATTTTAACTCACAGAGGCAAAAAAAGAGAACAGATATCCTTGCTACATGACAGAATAAATCTTACATTACCTCATTATTCAAACAGATCACCACTGGTAAAAATATTACTTATAAAACTTAACTTATATTAAACTAGTATGAAATCCCGTGTACACAGGCTAAAGTGCCACCCAGGGCTCACTGCCTGTCTCTGCTCCCCGGAACTGGGAGCAGAGACAGGCAGTGAGCCGTTCAGAGTGCCCTGCTCCAGAGCAGCGCGTTCAGCCAGTCTCTACTGCGCATGGCTGCATAAGTCCTGCAGTCTCTACTGCGTCTGAAGCCACGTCTACCACAGAATCACGGACTACCAGCTCATGAATGAATGTCTGCTTTTCTCTGGCCACTTCCTAGTCACTGGTAATCCGTGAACTGCTAGTCCATGATTCTGTGGCTTCAGACAGCAGAGTTAGTAATTTCATTTTTATTACTATTCAATAGACCAATAGGTTTTAAAGGTTTTCTTTTACCCAGATGCATTTTCATACGGGGAACATCACATAGCATTGAAAAGACAAACACACAAGTCATCATTGCAGGCTGAAGCGCAGTTTTATGCTGCACACATCTATAAAAGAACTGACCATTTCACAACCTCAATGCGTACTGAATGAAGAAGAGAGAAAAACATGTTCTTTATTACTTCAAGTAGGCTGAACCGATGGAAAGAATCCTGGGTCTGAGGGCTGGTGTACCTAAGTAAGTTTCTATAATTAAAAATGGAACACATGCTGCAGTCACAGCTCCATTTCAGGAAGTGACATGAGAATCTCGCATTTTCATGCACTGTGAGATTCTCATGTCGCCATTTTAACCACAATGGCATTGTTAATGTATCGTGTGGACACAACGTTTTGTATGCAGCATTTTAAATTGATACCGGGCCTTAAAGAGTCAGTTAGACCCATTCACTCTGTCTGCTTGTATTAAAAAAAAACTGCCAGGAATTGTTGTACCCAGCACAATGGACATGCATCCAGGAGTGTTATCCCTGGAAATAAGTGATAAGGGCAATATTCGTAGGGGACAATAGGATTTTTCGACCAAAACAAGGTAATCGGAGGAGTTATTATTAGGAGGTGCTACTTCTCCTTTAAAAGTAAATTCCAGGTTTGTCAAGTGAAAGAAATGAGATGGTATTTCTTGTCTTACTGCCAGCTACAAAACTGAAAGGATCTTCATCTAATCCTACTGTAATAATTGTTACCTGGAATCTGTGTTAAATGAAAAACAATGCTCCACCGTGCCTTTGTTGTTTTAAAGAACTTCCTTTAAATAAGGGAGTGACTGCATTTATTAATTTGTCAGAAGATTAGCTACCTATTATTGTAATGTAAATGATTCACCTATTGCACCACCAGGCATTACATGGCCGTCACACAGCATTCTGCGTGACCTAGCCAGAAGACTGGTTTTATCCCAGGTGCCTCTAGACAAGGCACTCTAGGCTCTCTTAGTTCCACCATTGCCCACACTCCTCACATGACCCCGCCCCAGTCACTTTACTGCTTCTTGGCACAGAAAATACACTTGGCCTATAACAACTAAGAACAAAGAAAAGCTTTAACCTGTTGGTTGCTAGAGAGATTTCCAAAATGCACTGGAGTTCTCTGTCATCCAAGGGGTTACATAATAGCATGAACTGGAGAACTGAGATTACTCTGAAAACACACACAATTCCGAATGTGGGTGTGGTCAGTACAGCTAAGGCGCCCCTGATGGATGAGGTACAGAATACCAAAAAGAAATAAAAAATGTTGTCTGTGGGCTAACCAAGAAGGGATTTCCAGTTGTCCAGAAACCCCTCTTGTGTTCTTTTGCCCTATCAGCACCTCAGTAATGAGAAAATGTTGATCCTGTTTGGGTGTGTGGTTATACAAGGGGGGGTCAACCTGCTTCCCTGCAGCTTCTGATGAACTACAAGTCCCATCCTTCTCAACCTGCCATTGGCCAGTTGAGGATAATGGGATTTGTAGTTCACAAACAGCTGGACGGATGCAAGTTTCTCACACCTGGCCTATGTAAAGGCAACTGCAATGGGTTATGGGTAAAATATTGCACAAAACCATTCTAGATATCTTAACTGCATACTTTTAATTTTTGGAAAACAATTTCTGAAAATTCGGAATTTGCCCCTGGGGTCCTATGGCTAATTTGCAACTCATTCTCAATAAAGAAAGATGTTAATTTGATTATCAAAATTAAATCAGATCTGAAGAAAACATAAACATTTAATTGTATAGTTTTAAATAATATTATTCTCTCTGAGGCTTATACATTAATGGAGCAATTCTGGAGCAAACCAACTGCATTATAGAGCACAAATAAAATGCCAAAGATCCCCATTGATTAATATGGGCCTAAAGGTCTCCAATGCATTCCGAGAAATATCTAGCACTCAAGGGGATAAAGCCTCATTTAAAGCATAATTTGCTTAAACTCTACAATACCCATTTAATCATTATAAAAAAGGCTAATCATAATTTGGCTCCAATTGACTGCGACAAATATCTTGGATTGTGGCTTGACCAAATCCTCAGTTTTTGGTCTTCTTAGTGATAAATTAGCATCTAAACTTTATCCTAAAGTAGGTGCGCTGTTTAGAAACAAATCCTGTTTAAGTTCCATGGGAAGAAAACATGTTGTACAACAGATGTTAATGCCAATCTTCGACTACAGGCATGTAATCTATGCTTCTGCACCACAAATCAATCTTCGCAAACTCAACATTTTGTATAATTCATTATGCTGCTTTGACTTCCCATGTAATAACACTACCTATCATTGTGAGATGTCTAAAGAACTAAACTGGCTAACACTGGAATCTAGACGAGCCCTTCACATGTCTTGCCTAGTTTATAAGGACTTCTCTGGAAAGCTATCAGACTACCTAAGCAGTATGCTAATACTTCCCAACATTTCAAATATCCAAAGAGGGACACTTCTGTTTTAGGGGGTGTTACTGGAGGCGTGGCTGGTGGGTGGTGCATTACTGGGATTTTTTAGGTTATTTCATGACCTATTGATACCTCTTTGTATAACCGAATAAATGATTTACAGCCAAACCAAAGTATTATTTTTATACAAACGAATTTATAAACACATATACAGAAGTTTATACAAACATTAATGTGAGTTTTATTGATGTGTAGCAATGTGATACACATATATACACCACACAGTCTAGTCTCCTAAAAAGAGGGACACCAGGGTGGGAAAGAGGAACAGAGGGATTTGGGTCTCAAAGAGGGACTATCCCTCCTAAATAGGGACACTTGGTGGTATGAGTATGCTCACTCCAGCTCCACATACTAATTATAACCTCCACTCCACTGTTGGCAACTCACTGAGTATCCCACACTACAAGAAAGAAGATGGTGATCTGCCTCCTCCTTCAGAGTTCCAGAAGACTTGAATAACCTACCTGAAAAAAATCAGATCTTCTCCCAGTCTAAAATCCTGAAAATAACTACTTCTTTATATCTAACAATAACATGTAACTGTATATAAAAATCTTCTTTTTTATTTCTTTATTATTTACTAGTTGAAGAGACCATTACACGGGCCACAGTGCCACTGCCAGCTGGTCGTGGGGCAGTCATGATGCTCCAGCTCTGTATCAGATTCTGCGCGGGCAGTCTCTACTGCGCATGACTGCAGCAGGCGCAGCAGTCTCTATCGCGCATGACTGCGTCATGACACACGTTTTAGTGAATTATTATATATGTACTAGTTGAAGAGCCCGTGTACACGGGCCACAGTGCCACCCAGCAATGGCCGCGCTTCAGTCATGCACAGTAGAGACTGCCAGCGCCGTGGCTGGTATGGAGCAGGGCACTCCAAATTCAGAGCGTAGTCCTCTCTGCGCACCGAAGGATTACTGTCTGAATTCGGAGCCCAGCTCCGTTATCAGCCACAGCACAGGCAGTCTGTAGTGTGCATGACGGCAACGCGTGCAGCCGTCTCTACTGCGCATGATGGCTTCTGACAAGCACACGCTTAGTGAATTATTATACAGGATACTGTGTATTTATATGTTTTGTTTCCCTATGTGTAAATATGTAACTGTGTAGAAGCTCTACAGGACATACATGAAAAAGTATGAAATCGGAATGTATTCTTCCTGGTAAAACATTTTCTAAATCAATCAATAAATCAACCAACCAATCAATAGGAATTAGTATTAGTTGCCTATAGTACAGATAGTTTGCCCTGGAATTGCACAAATTCTTCTGAGTATATCAGCTTCTATTAGGAACGATAAGCTCATGGGATTGTCTGTTATTATAAATCTCACATCTTCCCTAAAAAATGTCTGATCCTTTACTTTTTTGCCCCCTTCACTTTTCATTTTCTGTTTAGCCTCCCTTTATATTTAACATTGAAATTAAAGTAGACATACATTTTTTACTTCAGTAATAATGATATAGTAACTCATAAAATATATCTCAATGTCTCACTGGTATCTTCATATAAAGGATTTATTTTGCTCAGTCACCTGATCTGGAGCTGATATAATCTTTGATGTCCATGGATCACAGTCCTTATATACTGAATAGAGGATGAGCCCAGACAACACTGCACAGGCCAAGATAGCCAGTAATCCTATAAGGTTTATATAGAGAGACCTAGGGAGATAGAACAAGCATAGTCACAATCTGAGAATGAGAAGGTGTCATGGAAATTAACTCCTTGAAGACCAGAGGGGTGTGCAAAACCTTGTAAATCAAGGTGTAGCACACTCCTCTGATCCTCAAGGGGTTAAGCGAAGCAGTGTCATGCTAAAATATAAAATAAAATAAATAAACTACTAGATTTAGTCAAAGCAAGAACTTTTCACCTGATAAAATGTTAACTTGAATGGTAAAACAGCATGAATGCGGGAGAATAATTTTTGTGTCAGGGATGTGTAAACCATATGTAATGCCTCACTGAATGTAGTTATCATCCAGGGATGTATTCAATGCATTGCGTTTCAATGTGTTAGATACATCTCTGGCACGTAGAAGTTTAAAAATGTTTTTCCTTGTAGCATATTTAAAGTCAACAGCATAGTTCTCATTCAAGCAATCAGTGGTATGGAAATGTGGTTTGAAGAACTTTATCTCTATGGACCTCCTATTAAGTGCTGGGTATTTAATATGTATCAATAAATCTAGTAAATAGAATAAAGCTTGACAAATCCACAGTTTTTTTAAAAAAGGCATTTTTGTTCAATTGACCACATTTTTTTTGATTAAGCACACTTTATTGGTGCTTTTTTATCCCACCCCTCAACCATGCTTCCACCTCCCACATCACCAGCCATGTCTCCATCTGTCATTTCCCCAGCAATACCCTCATCTATCCCTCCCCAGCCATGTCTCCATCTATCATTTCCTTAGCAATATCCCCTTCTATTCCTCCCCAGTCATGTTTCCATCTATCGTTCCCCAGCAATATCCTCATCTATCCCTCCCCAGCCATGTCTCCATCTATCATTTCCTTAGCAATATCCCCTTCTATTCCTCCCCAGTCATGTTTCCATCTATCGTTCCCCAGCAATATCCTCATCTATCCCTCCCCAGCCATGTCTCCATCTATCATTTCCTTAGCAATATCCCCTTCTATTCCTCCCCAGTCATCTTTCCATCTATCGTTCCCCAGCAATATCCTCATCTATCCCTACCCAGCCATGTCTGCATCCATCATTTCCCCAGCAAAATCCCCATCTCTCCTTGCCCAGACATGTCTCCATCTGTCATTTCCCCAATCCCCAGCAATATCCCCATCTCTCCCTCCCCAGCCATGTCTCCATCTGTCATTTCCCCAGCAATATCCCCATCTATCCCTCCCCAGTCATGTCTCCATCTGTCATTTCCCCAGCAATATCCCCATCTATCCCTCCCCAGTCATGTCTCCATCTGTCATTTCCCCAGCAGTATCCTCACCTATCCCTCCCCAGTCATGTCTCCATCTGTCATTTCCCCAGCAGTATCCTCACCTATCCCTTTCCAGCCATGACTCCATCTTTTCCAGCTAATGGCTGGTGGAGGATGATGGGAGTTGCATTTCGAGAGCAGCTGGAGGGTCGCACGTGGCCCACCTCTGTCATAGACAGTGTATAACTGCATAACTAGATTCAACTTTACATATTGCTGGATTTAATCATAATATCTATATTATGATACTGATTGTTGCATTTCTCTCCTACCCATATAATCCCTAAAGAAAACAAAGGTGTCCTATTTCTTAATAATCCAAGCAACCAATTAGTTCTACCTATTGTAAATGTAATAACACACTAAAGCTGGTTAAATAAACCAGTATGATCTATGCTTCAGGCTCTAGAACATTTGGTAACAAGATTAATGATATAGGAAATGTCGTCTGTGGTTGGATTCTTTTCCTCTTCACCCTTAAAGGGGACCTGTCATGTTAAAGTAAGTTGAGTTACTTTTAAAGTTGTACTAGCCTTTTTGTTTATAATATAAATACTTCAGAGAAATGAATATTTGTTGGTGGCACAAGATTGAACTTTATTCTAATTAGTTTCTCTAGAGGCACAATATTACCACCCACTGTGCTATGAATTAAAGGAGTCATATAACCTCCTAATCTGTGCCTTTGTACAAGAGCTAACATATTCAATCAGTCCTGCTTGTCATTTACCTGTAGGCAGACATGACAGTTGCCTGAAGAACCAGAGGACACAAACCCATAGCTGGTTTTGAATCTGCATTATCGAGTCTCCGGGGCAGAGTCTGATTTTCCCGATGTGGGGAGTTTCTAATGAACCTCTGCTCACATCTGTTCATGCCCTGCATGTTCCTCCCACTCCCAGCCCATTCTTCTCCTTCCCCAGGGTATTCATTCACATTTTCCAGGTCCATTAAGCCCTGTCCCCACTCACGATTAAGCTCCCCCTCTTTTTATGCTAATCGCGTCATCTGTCTCCCCCGCAGCAGCAAAGGAGTCCCCCTCCGGGGAGTGCAAAGGAAAAAGTTCCCCGGTATGCACAAACCCCTCCCACTACATATGGTAATACTAATGGGGGATAAAGATGTAACACAGTGGAAATGACTTCTCCAGTGATATCACTTCTCCAATTCCTTTGTTATTCTGTGGAGTCAATGCACAGAATAGGCTCGGTAAAATAACAAGGAATTGTAGAAATGATCTAACTGGAGTGATCACTGCTTTATCACCTCTTTATCATACCTTAGTGCATGTCCCCCATTGTTTCAAAATGCATTACACACTCCTTTGGTCTTTAAAGCTAAGTAGGCTGATCCACATTGCCTTTTTCAGCTTAAAAACACTACCAGCAACAGTCATGTCTTCCTCCATGGTCATGACGTCATTGAAGATATTATCACTTGAACAAAGGCACAAGGACAAAATTCACAGGAGACGTTAGATTTCACTGACCATATTAAGGTATCTGGGGGTTATTTTTAGAAGGTTTTAATTGTTCTTTAATTTAGAGCCCACACTTTTGTAATAGCTCAGAAGGGGAGAAGTTTGGCCTAGAGCAGAACTAATTATGCTAATTCCCTGCACACTATGCTGAAGTGTCGCACTGTGCCATAAACATATAACTTCTCTGTAAAACTAACTAAATATATCTTAAGTGGTGCAATTCTTGGGTAAACAATGTACACCACAGGGAACAAATGCAAATTCCTCCTGATTTAAATGGGGCCATTTACACCTTGAATGCTAAAGAGGTCACCAACACACAGCAATATGTTGGAGATCTCTAGCATTCAATGGGATAAAAGCACTGTGTCACCTCAAAGTGAATACCCACTTAAATATAACTATAGATTTAATTAATCTCTGTTGAACGCCCACCTACCCAGCCACCCACCTCCTTCTTGGGTCACTTAGGGCCTTCTTCACAAAATAAATGAGGAACAATCTTCAAGCAAACCGAATGCACCATAAGGAAGAAATAAAGATCCCCAAAATTCCCAATCCACAGGCACAGACACACTGCCAACAATAGTTTGGGAATGCCTCAAAGCAGTGTTAAGAGGCTATCTGATACAAATAGGGAGAAGAGGAAAAATCAAGGCAAGTAGAGACCAAATTCTGCTCCAAAAAATTAGCATGACAGAGCTAGCCCATGTACATGCTTTACGTCTAGTTACCTCATTATTAAACTGAGGCTGAACTTATATAATTTACTATCCAACAAAGTGCAATGACAATTCACTGTTCAGCAGAAATGTTTTGAATTTGGCAATAAAAATAGCAAACTTCTGGTAAAGGCACAGCAAAAACAAATTCTCCTATGTTAGGACAATATCTCATAATAACAAAGGTGAAAAACTGATACAAGCAGACCATGTAACTGAACAATATCACAAATATTATGAATCACTATACAGTTTCAAAGGGTCCCTTTCTATTTGTTATTAAATGTCAATCTCAAGAAACTAGGCTAAAAGAGATTATCCCCCAGCTGATTCACCTTAAGAAACCAGGGTTTGTGCCCTACAGAAAATCTTGATTAAACAATTATGACCGTTCATTTAGTTATTCTATGCAAAACACATATTGTACCAGCTATGATACGCTCCATTGGTAAGGAAAAAGACTTTCAACCAAGTCGAGAGGAACTTCATGAGACTCAAACTGAAGAAAATTGGTATCCAAGGAAACATCCTTATAAAATCCTAGCCTTATATTCTTCGCCATATGCTAAGGTTAAAATGAATGGTACCCGATTCTTCTCCCTTTAAATTCACTAATACGCCCAGACAGGGATGCCCTTCTATCCCCCTCATATTTGTTTTAACAATAAAATCTTTGTTCTGGCCATTTTGGTCAAATCCTCACATCAACCTCTTATTAAGCTGTGACCTTCAATGCTTTTCTTCTATTCATCAATTCACCCACTCTTTGTTTACCTAACATGAAAGAATTTATAACATTTGGTTACTTATCCAAAAATAAAGCTTTCAAAAGGAGATGCCCTGAACATTTCAGTACACCCTCCAAAAAAATTATCACCCTTTCTCCCACATACTTAACAACTTCCCATTCAAATGGAATATTAATATTTAGTATAAGTATTTAGGTACCAATATCTCCAATGATCTCTCCACAATGTACACTCAACCTTTGTCTCATTAATATCTATAGTGTCTCAAAACGTACGAGTGCTTAGACTTATCACACTTCACCTGGTCAGGCAGAATAAACTTTATTTCATTCCTTTTTCATTTACATCCCTAAATCATTGTTTGAAATCATTAAAATCTACATTAAATAAATTAGTCTGGCCCAAAACACTGCCACATCTAATCTAGACACAAATCCCTAAGAACTCTTTATTGCCCTGATCTACACCACTAACTAATCTACCATGGCTGTTTACAACCACGAAACTCTCTGACAAAAGCTATTTCCAATGAATGCAGCTATTTCACACTGCTTTGCCCATTTATTTTGGTCTAAGATTCTTTCTTCACTACCTACAGTGGTGTAACTATAGGGGTTGCACCTGCGACCATGCCCATGCTCTCCCCCTGTGACACCTCCACCTGGCGCCCGCAATCTCCCGCCGGCACTCTAGTAATGCAGAGCGCTGGGAGATGACATCATCTCCCAGAGCTTTGCATTACTAAGAGGACCGCACAGGAGCTCCAGGTAGGAGATGGGGGCATTGTGGAGGGGGTCAATGTGGTCAGTGGGGCCAATGTGGTGGGAGGGGGGCTTGTGGCACTTCTTGTACCAGGGTCCAGAGGCTTCTAGTTATGCCTCTGACTACCTAGGCCTTTCACTCCAATGCTCCAGCATGACTCCTGGAATAATTGAGAGTAATTTTTTGTCAGATACATTACAAAGGGTTAGGGCTTTACATTACCACCACAACTAAAAGAAAAAAAATTGGGGTGATCCTCTAATGATCATTTGCTTTCAAACCAACTTGCCATTTCCTATCTTCTCTCCTCAATCAAAAGAAACTATACAGAGATACTACTCCTGCAGAAATGTAAACTGAGGAAGGCCATCTTAAAAAAACATTTCCCATAGGTATGCACTTATTAACAACTCAAATGTTAATGAACCACCATTTTGTGAAGATGTGAAAAAGAACTGTGGAAACACTTTTCTTCTTTTCTATGGTCAAGAAAGTTTCAAATGCCTCACCATTATTCCATAATCAATAAAAGCCGAGAATCTAATTATAAGTTAGTATCAAGACTGTATAGCTGCCTTGTAACCCTGCATAAGGCTTACCCTGGGGTTCTGGATGTTTCCAGGAGATGTGAGAGAGTGCCTAGTTCTATAACACTCATTTGATGGGATTGTGACAATATCAAACCACACAGTGGAATGCAATTCTTAATATCATTACATCGTGCTAGTGTATCCAAAAAATAATTGGTGAGCTAACTACTAAAGGCTACTAAAGCACTCATTCCACTACATTTGAAACAAATCTCACCCCCAAACAAATATTAATAGCTGTTAATAGTGGGTGAATTAAGTCTTATGGGATATCTCACATTATCCCCTCAGGACACGGAAAATCAGTTGACATCTATATAGTTTTGATGGGGCAATTTCTTAGAAATGCAGGTCTCCACTAGTGGGCCTATTTGATAACTAATATTACCTCTTTTGGGTAGTTGGCCAACTAAATTACATTTAAGCTAAGGACCTGTGACTTGGCTTTATTGAATTTGATGCATAGACTTTTGTTTTTTGTTTTACATCATGCACGTTCTTGTTTGAATCAACATGTTGCTGATATTGGTTAAAGGCATGGAATGTGCTTCCCTGCTTGGAAGATGTCTGCATTTTCATTTATTGTCTAGAGATGCGATTATTAACCCATTTGAAATAAGTTGTATACCCCTCTGGTATTCAAAGGGTTATATCCCACTCACCTATCCCCTATTTTTTTCTGCCCCCTACCAACCATCCCCCTTTCCTTAGAGATGTTTCTCTCTTAAAAAACAAAATGTTATATAATTATACAAAAAAAGTCTAATTTAAAGGTATAGTAACACTTAATATGAAAAAATATATATATTGTAAGGTTTGTCCTCATGAGTAAAATAAGGTGTTTTATTCAAAAGTTATTGCAGCTAAAACTTGAGTTTTTTAGGTACAGAATCTCAATGACCTGACATTTTACAGTGGCGCTGTAGCTATATCATTTTATGGACAACTCAGTTAACCATAAACCTCCATAGGTTAGTGTAGCAACAGCGCCACAGTACAATTTCAGGCCATTAAGATACTGCTACTAAAAAAATCAAGTGTGACCTGCAATTCATTTTTTGATAAAACACCACTCAGCAGTGGGGGTACCCTTGTTTTACTCAGGAAGCTACAGACTACAATATATATTTTTTACATATTGAATGTTATGGTTCCTTTAAATTAATTTGAATTTTGAGAATGATTAATTGTTTCTTATATTGCGGTTGGTTTGCGCCACATTCACGCCAGTTCCTTAGTACATCAGCCTCATCAACATGAAGAAAGCAAGAAGTTCTGCCGTTTACTTGAAATCCTTTTATCATGTACAACTTACAGTTTCGCTTGAAATTTGCTTTTACAGGCAATATATCTTTGCACTTGTGACTGATTGACTCCATAGATTCCAGTCCACAAAAATGTTCCCCCAATCACAATTGTCCAAAAAGTGTGTCTTCGCAAAGGATGAGGATCAAAGCTGTATAAGACAGTGGGAATATAAAGATGAATAGTAAAACACAGAGGATGCAAAAACATAGTCATATTTAGAACTGCATCACATAAAATGTGTAAAATATTTTATAAGGTTTGCATTTGGCGAACTCTTGCTGACGATCATTCATTTCCAATTAATTGGGTTTTGGGTTCGCTGCTATGCCTACCGGTAAAAGAGCCGGTAAAGCAAAAACAAAAAACACCAACGACAAACCCACTTATGTACCACACAGTTATTCTATAGCTGGCCCAGCACATGGCCAAAACTCACGTTGTGGTCAGATCTGCTCGGTGTTGATTTTGGTTCTCAAAACTCACTCTAAATATTGTGAATTGTGGGAACAGCAAAGGAAAAAGCTAGCTCTCATTATTTTACACAGTGTCAAACAACAAGAGTGAGCTTAACCCCTTAACCCTTGACGGTCATAGTACGTCAAGGATCGATCTGACTGAACGACCCATGATGTACTATGACCGTCATGGGATTCTGGGCTCCCCCCGTGGCTGCACGCCGTTCGGGGAGTTCGGAAGCGTAATAAAGAAAAAAAAATGCTCATTGGTCCTTAACTGACCTCTCCGCGCCGATCGGCCGGTCGTTAAGGGGTTAAAACAATCACCCTCCCCACACCTCCCATACACTAACCCTACACTATCCCGAAAATTATACTAAATAATGCTACCCCTAACACTAGCCTAACACCAAGAAATGTAACACTTACCAGTCACCCACTGTGTGTCTTCTTTTTCAATCTTCTCTCTTTTTTCTTTTCTTCCGTAAAATTTGTATATAGAAAAACACCATCCAAAGAGTTGTTTTGTCCAGGAAAAAAAAAAAATCCCACAGTTAACCGTTTGAGTGCCAGAGGGCTACCCCTCTGGCGCTCAAAGGGTTAAAAGAAGTGTGACATCTCTCTTCAAATGAAAATATTATCATTGCCTTTTTTTTTTTTTTTTTTTTTTTTTAATAAAAAAAAAAAAAATTCTTTGGTTGACCAGGTTAAAAAAGAATACAAATTCCTGACAAATGTCCCCTGGCGATGGAAGGTTTTTTTTTGTTTTTTTAAATAAAAAAGGCAATGACAACATTTTCATTTGAGAGATGCCATACTTCTTTTAACCCTTTGAGCGCTGGAGGGGTACTCCTCCGCCACTCTAAGGGTTAACTATGGCATCTCTTGGGGGCTTTTTTTTCTGGACAAAACAACTCATTGGATATTTTTTTCTATACACAGATAGTAATGAAGAAAGAAGAGGAAAAGAAGGGAAGAAAGAAGATTAAAGAAGAAGATTGCCTGTAGCTGCCCAAGGTGCTGAGGACCCCGCTGAACATCAGGATTACAGGTCAGTGTTTATTTTATAGAGGATGTGTTAACTGTAGTGAGATTAACCCTGTGAGTACCATTGGGGTTTGCAACACTGTGCAGCGTTGCATACCTCACCCACTCTCAAAGAGTTATTTTCTTTTGTTTATAAGCACCAGTGTGTATTGGAAACCAATTTTCTAACACATATTAGTGGTTTTCACCACATGTTAAGCATTTAGACATATCTTTATGTCGCTTTGTAACAATTTTACATCACATTCTCTATTACTCCAGTTATCTACATCTCACCCTGTATGTTTTAGATCGTTTCCTAATTCAAATAAACCAAACATAGCGAGACTGATGTTCTACGATGAACTGGAGCAATTCTGGAGAAAACCAACTTCAGAACAGGGGACAATTAAACATTCTCCGAATCCCCATTGATTTAGATTGGGTTTTTAACCCCTTGAATACTGAATGTCTTCAGTGCAGTGTGATGCAAAAATTGGAGACTTCTAACATTCAGTGGCTAAAAGCTCCATTAAAATCAATGGGCATTTAATCTGAAACCAGTATTGCAGTTGGTTTTCTCCATAAATGCATGTCTTCAGCTTATCAGATGCTCTCTAGCATTCATGGTGCATTTAAACCAATGGGAACTTCTATTTGTCCCCTGGGGGGCAGTTGTTTTATTTCAGAATTACTCTGTTCTTCTTTGCCCACTTTGTAGTGCCTCATTATCTGTGAACAGCAAGTAAAATTGGCCAAATTGTGGTGTAATGTGACTAACATGTAATGTACAACTATTTCATACTAGTGTAAAAGCCCGTGGACACAGGCCAAGGTCTGGGTGATGTTAACCCTTTGAGTGCCAGAGGGGTTAACAACGCTGGCACTCAAAGGGTTTAGAGGCCGGTCCTGATCTGCATACTCTCGCCGCCTCAGTAGCAGTGCACGCGGGGCAATCATGCACAGTAGACACTGCCCGGACGCACAGAATGCTCCCAGCTCTACTGCATCGGACAAACATTCTAGCATTTTATTATATAGCATACTTACTCCCAGAAATTTAATCTCCCTCCATAGTAGGAATCGTTCATGATTCTTTGGATTCCTCCTTGGACAATCACCCCTCGTATGATGACAGCTATAAAACCGGCCAACATAATTACAATCTGGAATGCGTCCGTCCAGATTACTGCTTTTAGACCACCCTAGACAGAGAAATGACATACAGTAGTAAGGATAAAGTCATTGTGCTGGAATATTAATCCTTCTGTCTGACAGTTTATATCAGGGGTAGCAAACCCTGGTTCTTAAGACCAATTCTGGATAAAACCAACTGATCCTTTGAGGAGAAATTAAAATCAAAACTGGTTTAAATGGGCCATTTACCTCTTTGAATGTTAGATGTGTCTCCAATACATTTAGAGCCTCTCTAGCATTCAATGGGTTAAAGCTCCATTTAAATTAATTGTATTTTTGTTTCCTAAGGTGCAGTTGGTTTGATCCAGAATAGCTTTGAGCATATGACCAAAAGTTATCCAACTACATTCCTATTTTATAAACCCTAATTATGAAAGCAGTGGCATAGATTTTACAGGTTAGAGTGTTTTATGTATTAGAATTCATGTTGTCAAAATAGATCACTTGAACTTGCTCTTCCCACAAGTTAGTACTGATGGTGAAGAAGCAGTAAGGTTTTATTATGAAAACATATATATAGTGTAATACACTTCATGTTAAGTAAAACAGGTGGACTCCCACTGCTGGATGCTTCAGTCATACGTTTTACACACAAACTCTTCTATGTTGTTGATTGTAAAACAAATCACCTTCTTGACACCAGCTGGTGATGTTGCTGTTTGATAAATAAAAAAAAATAGTTTGAACTGTTAGAACTATTGCATGAAGCACCTCCCAATGCTTTGCTCAATAGGAAAAACTTATATGTTATATATTTCATAGCAATACTTTATTGCTCCATTAAGATGACACAGACATATACATTGTTATTTTATGATAAACTGGAATCCATACATAAAGGACGAATCATTTTTTAATAAGAAATATTTATGTAATAGGGATCTATCTGCAGAGTAAAACAAGGTTACTACCGTTGTTAGGAGATTTGTAATTCAAAAATTATTACAGCTCAATCTTATTTTATTATATCAAACTTTTAGCAGCACCTCCAACTAGTGTCCAAAAAGCATTCTTTTATAATGCCCTATATGGCAGAGCCATAAACTATGCTTCCCCACAGTAAGTTAGAAAAATATCACCACCTGTTGACCAGACTAGAACCTTGCAATATAATGTCAAAAAGACAAATTAAGCTGAAATAAAGTTTTACTCCACAGTGGGAGTACCCTATATGGACTGGACCTATAACATTTATTGTTTCATTGAAAGATTTACTTCTCCTTTTAATGTTAAACATTTGAAAACAATAATAGTGGCTGTTTACTAAAGAGAATATAAAACGGTGTCTGTAAAAAAGGGGGAATTATTTTCAATGATAAGTTAGCAAATTGTCACAACTGAGGTAAGAGCAGATAATGATGAGGATGGGGGTTTTTTACAGTAAGGTCTGTTAAATTATGGAATTACTTGCCCAAGGATGTGGTTATAGCAGATATGATAGATACATATATGAGGAGATTAGATACATTTATTTTAAAAGGAAACATACAGGGTTATACCGTGTATTAGTAGGCAAAACAGGAAGGTCTGATAAAGACTAACTTATTTGGGAGCAGGAAAGCCATATAATTCTCATGTCTCTGGGTTATGAGGCAAAGGTTGAACTTGATGGACTTGTGTCTTTTTTCAACCTAATTTACTATGTTACTATGTGTGCATATACATTGCCTTGAGGATCGGTTAGCCCAAGATGGACCAAGCTGATGTGAAAGATGCTCCTCACATATTACACTTGCAAATATTTAACTCAGATTTCCTAAGATGACATTGAAATCAAAACATTTCCTGCCAGTGTCCCATTTCATCACTAATCTGGAAATGACAGGTATGTTCCCAATTAAGAAACTGCATTAGCTAAGTTTACACTCACTATGAGTTCCTCTCTAAAAAACTCCCCTGATACAGAGAGTTTTCCCTATAATGTTAAGCCCATCTCCCTACATTATTACAACCTTTAACAATGGTAAACTGCTTACTCTATGAGAGAGGTTTGAATAGCATTTATTCCAGGTTAAAGGGATAGTAATACTTTATTATTACTATCCACCATTTCGTAGATATTAGCAAAATAATTTAATAGCCCTCAGGTTCATCTCTCAGACCTTTATGGTTTGAGAGATAACTGAAGGCAAAGTTCCCCCTCCCTCCCCCTTCCCTGAAGTCAGCTTTGTACTGACTACAGAGATATCCGGTCTGACTATTATCAGGCGGCTCTGCAGCAGAGCCACAATCTCGTTAGTGAAAAAGAATTATTTCACTGAAACGGTCTTCTACGTGTGCTTGCAAACCAAGTACATGTAGAAGGCCATTTCAGTGAAATAATTATTTTTCACTAAAGAGATCTCGGCTCAGCTGCAGAGATGCATGCCTGCCGTAAGACAGACTTCCCCTGCAGTCAGTACAACATTGACTTCAGGGAAGGGGAAGGGAGGGGGAACTTTGCCTTCGGTTATCTCTCAAACCATAAAGGTCTGAGAGATGAACCTGGGGGCTATTAACTTATTTTGATAATATCTACAATATGGGGATAGTAATAATAAAGTATTACTATCCCTTTAAAGAAAGTTCAACTCTGACAATAAATGTATTGGCCAAGATTGTATTAATTTGTTTTAACTGGATAATCTTAAAATAGTGTTTCTCAGCATTAGTTGTCTAGAATCCAAGGTGTTAAATTAGAATAGTGTAAAAAGGGAGGTATGCTGTGAGGAAAAGAAGGATCTATGCTTTTTGGGATTAAAGTTGGTTGTGTATTGTGTGGTAGAGGAAAATGATCTCCTCTTCACTCTGTACCAGAGAACAAGCTGAGGGCCACAACCACTGAGGGTTGCTTAAGGCACTAGTGCCACCTCTTGCCCACCCCTGTTATAAAGTGTAATACTCACTACAAATGAACATACAATTAAGTTATCATGTGTATCTTCACATTCATCCATATCTCACAAAAACAAGTAAAATAAATCTGTCTAGACTGTGTTAATCCAAATGCCCTCTGCTGTTTGTCTGTAGAATACACACATTTTAAAGGAAGTCCTTAGTTGCTCTGAAACACTATTTATGATACCGTATGTATCAGCTCTAGATAAGGGAATTACACGGAAAAGATAAAATATAAGTACAAAGTATGCCATTCAGCACTCCCTGTGTTTGATGGAGACTACTATCATTACTCATTTCTCACACAGACAGGCATAATCTTAGGCATCACGTACTATTATTTACTTTAATGGAGCATGTTCAAAGCTGGTTAACACACTCATTTGTTTCATTGTTGTCTGGAAAGGGCAAATCCAGACGATACCTATACCTATCTTAAAGGGATAGTAATGTTTCACAAAAACAGCAGCTCCAATTAATCTTCATAGTATTTGAGCTATAGAGATTGTTATCCCAGTACTGTCAGAGTTGTGGTTCAAGAGTAATTGAATGATAAAGTATCCCCCTCCTGCCCCTTTTACCTAGTGTAAGCCATCTCTTCTCAGATGTGGAATCCAGTCCATAGACCAGACAGATAACAGAAGGTGACAATCTTCTTCCTATGAGAACAATGAAAGCCCTGCCCCCTTGACAAGTTTTTCAGGTTTTTCCCTTATCTTAATTGAAGATTGTCCCTCTCTGCAGTCCACCTGGGCACCTCCCTTCTGCTCTGGCTGAACAGTGTTACATAAGTAAAAGGGGCTGGAGGGGGATATTTTGTCATTGAATTACTCTTGAACTACAACTTTGACAGAATTGAAATAACACTCTCCAAGGTCCAAATACTATGATGATTAATTAGAGCTGCTTTTATTATGAAACATTACTATCCCTTTAAGGCAAACAGTTCCTTCTGTAGCATGGTTTCATGTGAAGGACAGATTCAGAAAGACTCTTTGTATAGAGTTTCATTTTCTGTAGTTGGGGGTTGTCATCATACTGTGTCTGGTACGGTGTATTGTCAAATGTCTTTAAAGGGATAGTAATGTTTTTTTTACGGATGTAACACTGTTCAGCTACAGCAGAAGGGAGGTGCCCAGGTAGACTACAGAGAGGGACAATCTTCAATTAAGATAAGGGAAAAACTTGAAAAGCTTGTCAAGGGGGGCAGGGCTTTCATTGTTCTCATAGGAAGAAGATTATCCCCTTCTGTTATCTGTCTGGTCTATGGACTGCATTCCACATCTGAGAAGAGATGGCTTACACTAGGTAAAAGGGGCGGGAGGGGGAAACTTTGCTTGTGAATATCTCATAAACCATAAAGGTTTGAGAGATAAAACTTATATCATTCTTCATGTTTTTTAATGCCTACAAAATAAAATAAAGTTAAAACGAAGTATTACTATCCCTTTAACCCTCTGAGTGAAAGAAAGGTATCTCTGGCACTCAAAGGGTTAAAAACTTCTAGAAGTTTAGGGGAGCAAAGATGGAAGTAAAGCTTTTGTTTTTCTACCAAATTATTCCTTGTATCCTGGTCTAGTTCGGTTTTATCCCTTAGGTAAGTAAGCCGTACAGTAAGCAAACAGTACAAATGTCATCTGGTGGTTGTTTGCAGTCCAGAGGCATCAACTGTTACGCAGAAAGCAAACATGAGCAGGAAAAAGTCCCCAAATTCCTAATTTAAATTGATTTAAATTGGACTTTTAACTCCTTGAATGTTAGAAAGGTATCTAGTTCATTGCTTCACAATGTGTTGGAGACCTCTCTAGCATTCTAGCCCTCACATTGTAGCAGGGATGTAGAGGTTCATTTGAGTTTTTTCAAAAACTTTTTTAACCTACCTAACAATCAAGGCTGAATTTACATCCAAGGTGACCCTAGGCAAGGCACTCTAGGCGAACTTAGCTCCACCCATGGTCACACACCCCATTCCTCACATGGCCCCACCCTCTGCCCCATCCACTGTTTTCTCGTATATAAAATACCCTTGGCCTATAACAATCATGGAGATGAAAAAAGCTTTAACCCTCTGTTTTCTAGAGAAATCTCCAGTGCTTTGCTATCATCCAAGGGGTTAAATAATAGCCTTCAGTGGGTGATAAAACTGGTACAGGGACAATGAGATTGAGATGGCCACACCCACAATTCAGAATACGAGTGTGGCCAGAGCTCTAGGCAGTTGCCTGCTCTGTGCCTATCCTGACACCAACCTTCTGGTTGGCCTGTTGCCATACCCCTAATCCTAAATATACTGTCCAGAATTAGCATCTTCACCTCATGTTTACTTGCCTCCTCCAACCGCTATATTATAAGCTCTCATAAGTAGGGCCCTTTTTCCACTTTTATTGGTCTATACATGTATATCACACCATTTGTGTTTCTCTCCAGTGTGTACACCAAATAAAACATAAAACAACAGAAATAATAATACAGTGATATCTCTTTCAATAGATATGTTTTAACATACCAGTGCACAGTAGAAAGTGCAGACCAATCCGGTTGCTGTCATGGCACCCCACAGATTAAATCCTGAAACTAAAATAAACAAATCATAGAGAATCACATGATATGCTTAATTTATTTAATTTAAAATGTAGTCTTAAACAACCGCACATGAGCAGTACGGACTCGCAGAACGGGCTGGTCTGTAGTGGAGATCTCTGGAAGAACTGTCACCCAGCACCTCCACTGCTGCCCTGGAGCCAGGAGCACAGACAGGCTGTTAGCCTTCCGGAGCTCCCCACTCCGGATCATCCCGTGTATACGGGCTTTGTAACTAGTATATTTATAATGGATAAATTAAAACTGTACCTTGCATGTATTAACAATTAGTTTTTGTTCTGAACACACCAAAAACACCTGTAAACAGGGGAGGGCCAGCCTGAGAGGCAGGGTGGCAATTGCCCCCTGGGCCTGTCATACGTCTGGGCTGGTGGGCCACTGCCTCACTCAGTCTCCCACTTGCAGCTGTAAATAGAGCTACACTATTGATACCACAGAGTTTACAATTGAAATGGAGTTACACAAGTGGTACAAAATGGTTCTATACTAGTAGCATAACCCATTTCCCTTGTAAGTTCTGTGGTATCACTAGTGTAGCTCCATTTCAACTGTAAGCTTTGTAGTATCAGAAGTGTAGCCCTTTTCTGTTGTAAGCTATGTGGGGTGGACTGGTACAATGTGCTTGAAGGACAATACAAATGGACCACTTCCCTGCCTGTAAAAGTTATATTTGTACTTTATATTAATTTGCAATGACAGCCTAACAGCTAGAATATAATTAAGTCACTTAGATCTCATCATCCTTGTCCAGGACCAATACCTCCATAATACAGTAGGAGATATGGTTTATGTCTGAAGCAGTGCTAATTATACATAAACACATACATGAAAGCACATATGTGTAACACACTCATTCATGTTTCCTGGGAACCTGTGACATGTATTTATATGTATATGCAGGCCTATGTTCATGTCCCTTCAGCAAACAGGAAGATCATAGACCACCAGGTGAGTATATGGTGCTTTCAAAAACTTGAATTCTAGATAAGTCTCCAGCTCATTTCTTTACAATGTACTGGAACGTTCTCAAGCATTCAAGGGGTTAATCACTCTACTATTTAAATCAATTGGAAAAAGTATTTCTTCTCCAGGGTGCAGTTGGCTTGCCCAAGGTTTGCTCCAGTTCTGTTTTATAGATAAGGCCCATTGAGAATAGCCTCTTACACAGTGGAGTTGATCTCTCTCATTTATCTGTGAACAAATACAGGGAAACATTACAGAGACACTCTTTTCCATTCCCCAGGTTCAGGCTGGTATATAAGTTCCCTGTTGGTCAATATTCACAAGCGCTAAATAAATGTACTAACCTTGATTCAGTGCAAGTGCAGGTGCGTAAATCACGATACCTGTATACAAAATCTGGAAAGATAAAAAGTCTTAAAAATCACATTACACACACACACACACATATATATATGTATATATATATATATATATATATATATATATATACACACACACAGGGCTTAAAATCTGAAGTCCTTTACTGCTAGCCAGATCTGAAAAGTTACTCGCCACTGCAAGCCATAACATACCCACCAAGGCTGAATTTCTACTCGCCAGGGCTGAATTTCTACTCGCCAGGGCTAAATTTTCACTCACCATTGGCTAGTGGCAAGTGGAAATTTTGAGTCATATATATATATATATATATATATATATATATATATATATAAAACAGTAGATATGAAAAATAGGAGAGCACTTCTGTCTAAGTAGGGTATATTTACTAGAAACATAACTATATAACAAATACAGAATAACTTGGTAAAAACATAGAATCAATATATCTGTTAAATCAATAAAATGACCAATAAGAAGCTGTCTATAAATGTGGTCCAGAATTATATGAGTAAAAGATGTATAAAATAAACTAAGACTAAAAGGCCAGTCTGGAAGGCTAACTGTAGCAAATGTGGAATACTCTCCTGACCTGAATAAATAGTTGCTTCCTCAAAGAACTGGATACTAGCGGTAACAACAAATGGAGTGGTATGGCTGATAAAACTGGAGACTTTCCTCAATATAAAGTATATTATTGTTTCAGTTCATCTCTCTCCATTCCTCAAAGTCCTTAAATTAATGTGCGGGGGCAGAGTCCATGAAATCATGCATATACATATGATCAGTAGTATGAAATATCCACTGCATTTTGGATGTTTATAAGACACTTCTTCAGGGAATGAAGAAGTGTCTTTTAAAGATACGAACCATACTAACATGGAACAGTAAGACTGTTTATTTTATACTAGTTTTAAAGCCCAAATACACAGGCCAACATGGCCTCAGTCATGCTCATTACTGACTGCCTGAACACGCCGTGGCTGATATGGAGTGGGGAGCTACAAATTTAGACCGTAGTCATCTCTGCACACCTTCTGTTGCGCATAGAGGACTCCGGTCTGAATACGGAGCACACCACTCCATATCAGCCGCTGCACGGGCAGTCTGTACTGCGCATGACTGCAGAACGCACAGCTGTCTCTACTGCGCATGATGGCTTCTGACAAACATACTTAGCGAATTATAATATATATTTTATTCATATATTTCTGGACCATATAAATGAACAGTTTCTTGTTGGAATCTTTATCAGTTGAACCAATATATTGATTCTAGTTTTTTACTCATTTATTCTTTGTTATATATTTGTTTTTCTATTAAATATATCCCAATTAGGGAGAAGTGCGGTCCTATTTTTTGTTTATTTTGTTGTAACTGTTGTTTTAGGTTCTTTATCACAGAGAACCTTGGGAATAGCAGCTTGCTCTACTTTCACTATCTATTCGGAAATACATTTCTTTTTATTTATGGTATTACTCATCGATGTGCACAGACATTTTGTGAGGCAGGGGCTCAAATGAAAAAAAGGGCACTTCTCATAATTATTATTATTTTTTTTTTGTTAAAAGGGCACGAGGGCACTTTGGACAAAAAGGGCAGGTGCTCAAGCCCCCCTTGGTGCCTATGTGTGCACGTGCCTGTTAGTACTAGTATAAAAGCCCGTGTACATGGGCTAAGGTCCGGGTGATGTTAAACCTTTGAGTACCAGAGGGGTACGCAACGTATTGCTTTGCAATGCGTTGCCTACCCCTCTGGTGCTCAAAGGGTTAAGAGGCCGGTCCTGCTCCAGGTACTGGTGCCTCCTCACTGACGGTGCACACGATGCAGTCATGCTCTGTAGCAACTGCCCAAATGCACAGAATGCTCCTAGCACAGAACTCCCAGCATTCTGTGCATTCGGGCACTCTCTACTGTGTGTGACACTACTGTGTGTGACTGCATCAGACAAACATTCTAGCGTTTTATTATATAGGATTTTTTTAGATTACTAGTTTTATTTTTTTAATTAGCCGTTTTTTTATCAGGTACCTTACTTTTGTCCCTGGTAAAATATCACTTTATATACTTTAAACGAGTTAGAGCGCCTACATGTTCTTTCTTTTCTGATATGCTAGTTGAGGCTTTACTTATATAATTTGTGCAAAGAATGATAAGCTAGCCCATCCATGCCATAGATACCACATGTCGGGCTAGTCTCCAAAGCTGGAGAAACAGTCTATTGTTTTGTATATAAGGAGTTACTATAGTGGAACTAGGATGTGCAGTAAAGTCGCCCTGCAATAATTAGGCAGGTGGTGTCTTACTTGTCACAACAACAAGATGCTAGAGAAAGCCTTAATCTTGCGAGACCGGAAGGCAGGTATCTTGGCTGTGTGTCTGCGCTGTCAGTCCCTGTCTCCCTACAGAAGCACTGCACTGGCCTGAATGGCACCGGAAGAGCAGGGCCGGATTTGCCCTAAGGCAAAGTAGGCACCTGCCTACAGGTACATGCCACCGAGGCGTGCCTGCCATTGGGATTCTTTTTTTTTTTTTTTTATTCTTTTTTTTTCTTTTTTTTAAACTAGCCACCTCGTTGGCTGCACCGGCACCCACTCCATGTCGCCCACTCCATGTCGCCCTCACATTGCCACCCCCCGTTGTCTATTTCCTATCTCCCTGGCAGGACAGGTCTGTGCCTCCTTTGGTTGCAGTCCTGCAGCTGCTGAGCTCACTCATCGGCTTTTTAGGAATGCAGAGCATTGGGAGATTACATCATCTCCCAGCACTCTGCATTCCTGAATAGGAGACCGCACGGGAGCTCCAGCATCTAGAGGACTGTGCCAAAGGAGGCACAGACGACAGATCTCCTGCCAGGGAGGTAGGAAAAGGACAATGGGGGGAGGTAGGAAACGGACAACGGGGGGGGGAGACAATGTGAGGGCAACCTGGAGATGGTGGGGGCAAGTTGGAGCCGAAGGGGAGCAATGTGAGGGCAACATGGAGATGGTGGGGGCAATGTGCAGCTGATGGGGGGCAATTTGGAGATGGTGGGAGCAATGTGGAGCTGATGGAGGGCAATGTGAGGGTAACATGGAGCTGATGGGGGCAAGTTGGAGTTGATGGGGGCAATGTGAGGACAATATGGAGATGGTGGGGGAAATGTGGAGCAGAGGGGGGCAAGTTGGAGATGGTGGAGGCAATGTGAGGGCAATATGGAGATGATGGGGGCAATGTGGAGCTGATAGGGGGCAAGTTGGAGCAGATGGGGCAATGTGAGGGCAATATGGAGATGATGGGGGCAATGTGTAGATTATGAGCATTGTGGAGGTGTCCAGTGGAGATGGGGGGGCACTTCAGATTTCTGTGCCTACAGGCTCCTGAGATGTACATCCAACCCTGCGGAAGAGACTGATGGCACAGGCGCACAGACTATACTAACCTGCTGTCAGTCTCACAAGATTAAGGATTTATCTCGCATCCTGTTGTTGTGAGAGATAATACAAATCTTATGAAGCTAGTCACCACCTGCCTAATTATTGCAGGGTGACTTTACTTCACGCTTTAACCCTCTGAGTGCCAGAGGGGTACGCAACACATTTCAAAACAATGTGGCACTCAAAGGAATATGCTCTCCTTCCATCCCCAACCACATAGGGAAATAGATCCTCAAAGTGTCTGTATGTATATATCTGGGAGCTCTCTTACAACCAATGTAAAGTATAGGAGGTGAGGTTAAGCTCATGTAAATGACATATATTAAACTGTACAATCCAGCAGCTGGATAGATTTTTCTTCTTCTTTGTATAATGGGTAAATCCTTCAGTTGCACCCAAACCTGAAGCAGGGAAAGCCAGTCTTACACACATATACAGTTATGAAGGTCTGGGGGTACATAGCCTATCAAGAGCTTGGCTTTATGTTACTGACTTCTCTGTAAATGTCATTCAGTTCCCTCTGCAATTTAGTGTTTACACAACAGTGGAAAGAGTAATTAATTTGTGCTCAATTATTTGCGACGTTTAGCACCATATATATTTATATTTCACTAATTAAAAATCAGAAACGACTAAACCTCCAGTTTCTGGGTTCTGGCCCTGGTTCTTCAAAGTATCCCACAAGTTTGCAGTGCAGCAACCCAGTTCAGTAAGCACTGCGGTGATATGTGAATTCCATTTCAAATAAAACTCTCCTATAGGTAGAACACAACTTTGTTTGCAGCAGTAATGGTGTGAGGGTGGCAGAGGTTGCAAACAGGCAAAATTAGGGAGAAAGGAATGTTGAAGCAGGGAAATACAGCTTGTAGGAAAGAGAGAGATAGAGAAAGACAGAGAGACAGAGTATAACTTAAGCCTCAACAAATATAATTTCATTTTTACCTAGCTAATCTTATCTAGTCTAGCTAAATTAGTCAAATTAACAGGTCATAGCAATAGTGCACTCATACAATATGCTGCTATGGTGTAATGTCCTATTATGACTAAGGGAAGCTACTGTTTGTATTTCATCCTGAATTTCCCAATCACATTTCCTTGTCTCATTTCCTAATTTCCTAAATTCCTAATTCTCTCCCAGACCGAATTCCACCACTCACCTGGTAAGGTATCTAGCCTAACATGATGTAGATCAGCTCACCTGTAGTTCATCCTGTTGATTAAATTGATTTACTAATCACTTAGCCTGTTTCATGAAACATGTTTCATTCTTTGGGAAACAACCCGATTCAAATGAAATATGAAATTTAATCAAATGGTTTTTTAATGTCTAGTGGAAATAGTAAATTAATATATGATGCTAAGCATCCAAAAAACAAAATACAGTGGGGCACATGTACAGGTCGAAGGCAAATGTTTAGTAAATAATGAGCAAAACAAATACACCATGGCCAGGATTTAGTATGAGATTATATGCCCCTTATGTGTGTTGCAGGTTACACTTTCAATACACTGAGTAAGGTAATTCTTAATCAATTTGTATCTCACACTGTTTGCTATTATCATATGATTGTCTCCCTCTGTGATTTGACTGGGTTATGCCAGCCAGGGCCAGGAGTACAATAATAGCACAAGACATTGGTATATCTTTGTAACTGATCAGAGATATGCAAATACCAATTCATTGGTAAACACGTGAATGGCAACATTTAGAATATGCTTAAATACTTCTATGTTTGTTTGCCATTTTCATTTTGATAAATAGTATATTTGTTTGGGGTGAACCATCCTAGGAAAGTAAATCAGGTTCTATGAGGCTGTGAGGCCTACTCAAGACTCATTTGACCCCTTCGATGGTCACGGGTTGAATAGACTCACTAATCTTAACAAAGCACCTAAGCAATCCCTAACATTTTTTGTATTTAACCCTTTGAATTTCAGAGAGGTATCCCATCGCATTGTGTTGTAATGCATTGAATACCTCTCTGGCATTTAAAGGGTTATACTGATATGTGCAGTATCACTACTTATTAATGAATAAAGTAACTTGCATTTTTTTGTCCTAGGAAATAGAAGCAATGACTAAGTGATAAGAAGGAAAAACTACCTGGAGGTATGAGATTATAGTGTATGTTTACTCAGTGTTACAATTTAACAAAATGAATTCCAGTATGGAAGGAGAGTGACTGCCAAGTTGTGGTAATTGGACTATTAAATATTAGTGTGTCATATAATGACTGACAGTATAGAAGGAAGTGCCCTGCGGGTGGATGACGAGAGTAACAAATAGCTATCCAGAAAATAGTGATAGGTAAATGTATGGACAGAAAGGAGACTTCCAGGGCCAAAACACCTTTAACCCTTTGAGTGCCAGAGAAATACAAAAGGCATTGTGAAGCAATACCTTCCGTACCCCTCTGGCACAAAACGGGTTAATAAATTACTACCAGAAAAAATCTGATTGGGGTTAGAAATCCTTTTTTTTTCCTCCTCAGACATTAAAATTGAAATGACTTGAACTGGGATTTTTTTTCCCATCCTCATGACCAATAGAGACAGATCTGACTTGAGTTTGAAGTATTTCAACAGCATTAACCCTCTGAGTGCCAGAGAGGTATCCAGCGAATGGCATTGCAATGAGTTGTATACCTCTCTGGCACGCAAAGGTTTAAACCACAATTCATTTGCTACATACCATTTCTATAATAAAAATGATTGTCCCCAGGATCCGCACACATTTGTTAAAACGAAGTTCTAAATACTGTAAAACATTAAGACAGATTACAACATTAAGATGTGTTTTGTGTACTGTTCCAGTCAATTAAATCACATATTATTACATACTAGTTGAAGAGCCCGTTACACAGGCCACAGTGCCACTGCCAGCCGGTCGCGGTGCAGTCATGCTCAGTAGAGACTGCTCGCGCCGCGGCTGATACAGAACGGGATGCTCCTTCAGAGCAGCCCATTCTGTATCAGCCTCGTCACTGGCAGTCTCTACTGCGCATGACTACAGCACGCGCAGCAGTCTCTACTACGCATGACTGCGGCATTACGCACATTTTAGCAAATTATTATATAGGATAACGGATAAAAACTTTTGTATTGGTCATTGTCTACTAAAGGGAAAGGCCCATTTACGTGCTTTTTTGCCATTTATCTTTTTTTTTTGTTTGTTTGGTTTTTACATATCTCAGCCTAATCCAATCTTACTGACTTTATTGAATGAATTTGTAGTAGCTGTAATAGTCCAGTAAAACAATGATAATGGAACTTTGGTATTTAGTGATACCTTTTTTAATTTGGACTAACGTATATTTCGAGAGATCAGCTCTCTTCCTCAGATTCAGTATTGTTTGACCTGAGGAAGAAAGCTGATCTCTTGAAAGCTTGTCTTAAAACACATAACTGTTAGTCCAAATAAAAACGTTATCACCAAATAGCAAAGTGCTCATATCTTTGTATTACTGATTTTACTGGTAGAGATGTACTGCAAATAGCCAATGTATAGGTATACTAAACATCAAAAATAGCCTTTTGTATGTTATGTATCCATTTTGCACCATTATCATTTATATGCTCCTAAAAGCTTGTGGAATGTTCTGCTTGGGAAAAGAAGAAATGTTCCCCATTGTCACAAAATATCACAGAAACGTATTAATATTTATCATTGTTAACAAAAAGTAACCCAAACAAATTAATGTGCAATAATCTACATCTCAGACACTAATCATTTGTGATTGGCTCATCCATTTTTTGCAGATTTCAGTGTGAGCTACCTCAGTTTTGGTTAATAATATTTGTTAATGACTATATGTTAAAAGTAACCCTTTGAGTGCCAGAGGGGGGTACGCAAGGCATTGCAAAGCAACGCGTTGCATACCCCCTCTGGCACTCAAAGGGTTAAGAGAGCCTAACTTTGAATTATTTGGATAATAAAGGTCTCCAATCCATTGAGAAGCAATGCATTGAAAACTTATCTAACACTGTAGGGGTTAAAATCATTTCACAAAATTATTTTTAACCCCCCCAAAAAAATAAATAATGCAATTGTAATTGTTGTACCTGATCAAATATCATATTTTTGCATATTGATGATGTTCTTGTTTTATTCTAAGGTTTAACCGTTTGAATGCTAAATGGGGTGTGTTGTGCACTCCTCTGTCACACAAAGGGTTAAGACTAATTTATTTTAACAAAACTTACCTCATATGTGCTTGTTATTTTAAGTCTGTAGAAAACAGGAAGAAAGATTTCTGCACATATAATAACAACAAGAACATATGATATAGCAAATATGCTGTACATTGCTCCAAAGCGATAGACGTCAGCTGGAGTTCCCAGGATAGTCACTGCAGACATGAAGCTGGCAGTGAGAGACAGAGCCACTGGAAGGGCTGTCATACTCCTTCCACCAGTCAAAAATTCCTGGGATGTGTCCTTGCCTCTTCCAGCAAAGGCATAATAGACTCCAATTCCTGCCGAAATGAGCAGAACAGCAGCAAAGATAGCATAATCCCAAGGTGTGAAGAAGCCAATACCGCTGGAAGACCCCATGTTTTTTTCCCACAGACGACTGATAACACGAGCTGTGAATGACTGTGTAAACTGAAGAACTGGTTTAATTATCCATCACGTTGACAAAGAAGCATTTCTAGTTTGGATTAGTCAGAGCATTGCAGGTGCCAACTTTATAGGATGCCAGATTAACTTTCTCAATAGTTTTACTTGAACAATTAGTAAGAGGTGTGAAATAGGGCTGGCCTTAGAGTGACTTACACATGACTCAAATATACACCTAGCATAAGTAACATTCACTGTTCACTAAATGTTCTGTAAATTGCATAACCAGCATTCAGACGCACACATTTTTATTGTTGTAAAAGGGCCTTATTCATTCTTATACACAATATACATCCTTATTCCTCACAATGAGGCTAATGTCTTAATGTCTGCACAATCATGTGAGTGATTAATCATGTATTCTTTATCAGAGGGGTCAGAGAACAAAGCTCTGGTGACAGATTCAGCTAAACCAACATTTTCTAAAACTAACTGAATGAAGAACAAAAAAACGCAGTTTGAATAGGTACATTTAATGAGACTAAAAGCTGTATAGGTAACAGGTCCACTTTAAATCAGTGACAATGTTTATATTACTATCTGTGGTACAGCTGGTCGGTCTGCCCCAGAATATCTTCAGTTCATCCTAGTATATCAACTTCAATGTGATGGAGAACTTTCTAGCAATCAAGAGGTTGAGGAACTTTTTGAATTAAGTGCAGATTCAGTAATAAGTCTTAAACATCCCACCTGTTGTTGTTTTGAGGAAATCTGCCTGTCTGTCTGTCTGACTGTCTGTCTGTAGATGTAAAATCTACTTTATAAAAGGAAACTAACATGAAAAAATGTTCAGTCTCAGACTTAATAGTTAATTGTTGCTGATTCCACCTCTGGGAGTAGCAGGATTATAAACTTACACACCTCTGAGTACAGGTATAATGTGGGCTTAAAGGGACAGTAATGTCCCATAAAAACTTTTTATAGTTTTGTAGAAGAGAAGAAAATAAGCTGAATGGCACAAACCCTATCTCTCAAACCTCTATGGTTTGAGAGATATAGGCACTGAAAGTTCCCCCCTCCCTCCCCTCCTCCTGACGTCAGCGTCTAGCTGACAGCAGGAGATCCCAGTCGCGTTATTGCAAAAGAAATACTTAGTTGGAAAGGTCTGCAAAGTGTGCCTGGTTTGCAAGCACACCTTGTAGACCTTTCCAATTAAGTAATTATTTTGCAAAAAGCGATTTCGGCTCTGCTGCAGAACCTCCTCAAGTCATATGACTTGAATCTCCTGCTGTCAGCTTTACAGCTGACATCAGGAAAAGGGGAGGGAGGGGGGAACTTTCAATGCCTATATCTTAGAAACCATAGTGGTTTGAGAGATAGGGTTTGTGCCATTCATCTTATTTTCTTCTCCTCTACAAAACTATAAAACGTTTTTATGGGACATTACTGTCCATTTAACGTCCCACCTCCTACAAGAGTTGAGGGGCTGAGGGGCATTGTGATTGTGCAAGTGGGAGAGACATCACAGCAACCAACAGGAATCATTAGCTGTCTCCCTGGAGTTAACAGGGGTAACAGGTCATAAGGATCATACAGAATTAATCCATAAATAGGATAGGCCAAAGGGAGACCCCAGATGAAACAATGCGGCAAAAGTGCCTCTGTCCTACACCTATGTTTCATTATTTTATCAACTTTAATTTAAAAAAATCCCTATGTCAACAGAAGAATTATTAATTTGATTCAGTTGACACACTGAGTACATTTTTAGCTTGTATCATCCATGTACTTAGTAGAGGTCAACGCATCAACAGGCAGTGACACATTAACGAGAACAACCACAGGAGTATAAGGGATAATAAATTGGGCTATAACCTGCTCATTTGTTGCTCTCTGTGAAGATGTTTGCTTACAGGAAACATCACATATTCATAAAGAAAAACTGGAGTTATTATAGAGTAAACCAACGGCCCATAGGGACATAAAAAAATTCCTCAGCTAACATTCACTTGAATAGAGCTTTTTAACCCCTTGAAGCCAGAGAGGTCTCCAGTGCATTGGTTCACAATGTATTGGAGACCTTTCTGGCATTCACGCAGTTAAAAGGTCTGCTTCAACAGGAATTTGTTGTTATCCCCTATGGTACAGTTGGTTTACTGCAGAATAACTCCAGTTTGCTTTTTTATAAACATGGGCCATTTGGTCTTATGTATAAAAGCAAATGGCTGTAATTCTGGGACATACATGCAGCACAGGGGAGAAATAATAATTTCCAAAAACCCTATGTATTTAAAAGGGTTCAAAGGTTAAGGTTCTATTTAGATGGATGGGACTTTTTCTATGGCCTCTATGGTGCAGTAAGTTTGCCCCAGAATTTCTCTAGTTTGCTTTAATACATGAACCCAATGACTTAAAAGAAGCTTTGTTGTAGAGATAAATGGGGGCATGTCTATCTATCTATCTATCTATCTATCTATCTATCTATCTATCTATCATTTATCTGTCTGCTTGTCTGTCTGTCTCTCTCTCTCTCTTTCTATATATATATATATCTATATATAGTAGTGTAAAAGCCCACGTACACTGGCCAGTCTCTACTGCGCATGACTGCATCAGAGTCTCTACTGTGCATTACTGCATCGGGCAGTCTCTACTGCTCATGATTGCATCAGACAGAGCACAGTCTCTACTGAGCATGGCTGCATTGGGCAGTCTCTGCTGCACATCACTGCATCGGGCAGTCTCTACTGCGCATGACTGCATTGGACAAAATGCAGTCTCTACTGCGCATGACTGCAACGGGCAATCTCTACTGCACATGACTGCATCAGACAGAACGCAGTCTCTACTGTGCATGACTGCATCAGGCAGTCTCTACTGCACATGACTGCATCGGACAAACATACATCTGGCGGATTATTATATAGGATGGATATATAAAGGAAGCTGCATACTCATGGATATTAATTAGACATTTTATGTAGTGACAGACTTGTCTACATAACATCCGTGAATGCACAGCTTTCTTTTTATGTATTAATTTACTGCTGCACCGGGCATATAATATACGTGAGTGCTGATCTCTGTGTCGAGTGTTTATTTAATTGTAGGTATTGATTAAGAGTTATGTTGAAACACAATTAACATTCAGCAATGTTCAACAATTTTTCTATAATCTTTGGGAGAGGTCTTGGCATGAATTTACTGATTAATCTGCATGTGTTCACCTCTGACAGGTTATCTGATATTATTGTATGTAAAGTCTACACATACAAAAAAAAATATATAAAGTAGTGGTCTAGCACACCCAAATTAAACCAAGGGGAATATAATACTATGTGAAACACACACAGGGTGCTACAAGATCCTAAGCAGCTAAGAAAACAAACCAAGAAAAAAGTTCAAAATAAGCAATCAAATCCCTCCAAAAATATATACATATTTATTGTTAAGTCTATAAAGCATAGATAAGTATAAAAGCAGCTGTGAAAGAAACCCACCTACCACCCCCACTACCACCTCAAATAAAATTAATAAAAGGACATGAAACACACTCTAAGCACACAAAATGGCTACACTATATGTGCAGATATGGAATTCAAAGGGTACTGAGCTCAGAGAAAATACTAAAATCTAAAAAATCCATGTTCCAGTATTAACCATCAGGATATTGTGCACAAGATAAATACATGTTGTCCGATGAGTTAAAGAGACATGTAGAAAATAATAGAAGTTATAATCCATGTCTATCAGGCAGTGGTAAGTGGTATGTGTGAAAAGCAGCATAGTTCAAAGACAGGATACAGTTCTTTACTGTTGTATCCAGAGTAATGAGTAGGGATGGGCAAACATTTTCTCCTCAAACCAAAATCTGCAAAAAATTACACTTCCCGCTTGGAGAATAATATCCTGCGAAAAGAGCTATTTTACCGCTTTTTTGCCTAGCTATTAAAATGCAGCTGTGCTAGTAGTAGTGGGTTCTTCCATAAAAGGAACAATTCAGGATTTATGTAGATGAGTTATTTTTTTGCAGCAAAAGATGACAGAGTTGCAGCTCTTAGGAATGTGTTTCTTTACTGATAATGGAAGCTGTTGCTCTTCCTTAGATGATCTGAGTTACAGTGCTCTGTCACTGGGTTTATATACAATTTGACTGACTAACTTGGGTATAATAGAAATAGCAAGCACACATATCAGCAAACATGGATATAACAAGAAATAGAAAGCAGGTATGTAATCAATTTCTAGATATGGCTATAGGCTTAAACCGTGAGGTCATATGAACATATTATGACTTTAGAAATGCAGAGACCATGACTGACACAATCAGGTGGCTACAGTTTGTCAGATAACCCTTACATACATACATTACAGGTAGCTACTTTAGTTGAAGGTTTAGGACATTCCATAGATCATGTTACATTACCAGGGAGAGAGAAATAAAGATTTAATGCTAGTTAAGATTTAAAGGGACAGTTTCTATTTCTTACACTAGCTCGTTGCATTAAAATCAATGGGAAGAAAATGTTTCCCTACCACATGAAATTTTTCTCTTATTTTCCTGCAGGCATATAAAAGGGTGTCAGGCTCTCACAGCAGGCCATTCTGTGTTTGTGAGAGGAGAAAGCAGCACGTTTTTGAGCTAGAGAAGATAGGCAAATTAAGGGGAATTGAATCTTATTTTAGGGAGTCTTTTAGGTAGGACCAGGGATGTCCGTAGAAAATTTTCCAGGGGGGGAGCAAAGCCATAATATGACCCCCAGGGCAACCCATCCAACCCCTTTGTTTATATGGAGGGATTAATTGTAGGGGGGCACTGCCCCCCTCCGGATGGCCATTGGTAGGACATTTATTCTCTGTACTAGGGGAGTCTGAGGGAGAAGAAAAGTGGAAGGAGGTTGGCCCTAAATACTCCAAAATTCGGTGACTGACTGGCAAGACACAGGCAGCTGAGGTCCAATTTGCTTGCTCATCTTGCTTTTATTGTGCTTGAGATAGGGTGGACAACTTAAAAAAAATAAAGTTGGCAGAAAGGCAAAGGCTCAGTCTTCCACCACTGAAAAGGAGCACTGTGTCTGTGTATAACTGTTTGAGAAAACCATTGGAAACTCTGATCCTGGACAAGCAAAGATGGCAAAAAGTACACATTCATCCTATCAGTCATCATCAGCATCATCGCCGCTTCCAAGTCCAAGTGCCACTCAGCCACACACACTTTTGTTGAGTATCCAGCAGCAACAACAACAGCAACACAGGTTATTCACATCCACAACCTTAGCTTTGACAAGTGCTTCTGCTGCTGATGGAAGTGCTGCATCTTTGACACCTAGTAGTTGTAGCTGTTGAATTGCATCAACATCTAGCCCCAGTGGTAGTAGCAGCCCCTCAGGAACCCTTCAGTCCATGCTGTAGGAATATATATTTTATAAATATATACATCAAGCACACCACGCCAGTCCCCCCCCCCCCCCACCGCCACTACCATACACATCTGGCACATTGTAGGTTGTACTTTTTATCACTTGACCTATTCTTGAGTATGCGCCAGTTTCACTTAGGCAGGAAGTTAGTGTTGTAGGCACAGGATAAACACACTCTGCTTGTTAACAAACCTTTCAAGGTATATGTTGCCGTAGGGCTCACAACTTTGACTTTCAGCTACTTATTTCTCCATTGCAGGTCTCAGAAGTAATATTTTGCTGGGAAATGCTGCACCATAGGAAACACAGGTGAAAAAGTTGTTGGAATTGGTGAAAAGGAGGAACATTTTGAACTGGCAAAACGAGAACACTTTTGGAAAAAAGCAAAAAATTGTCAGTGTCTCGTGAAAAGTTATGTGGGAAATTTTTCTCACTTTTTGCCCACCCCTAGTGATGATTAATTAGTAATGGAGATGATGGGGGTTAATAGCACAAGCCAGTCAAAAGCAAACCATTGTTACGCGGAGAGCAAAGTAAAGATGAAAGCATTCATGGAAAGAATGGTCTGTCAAATAGCAGTAGATTACGTTATCATGCTCTCACCAAACTGTGTGGTCTTCTCATGCTTTCAGTAATGGTATCTCCGTAGTGTCCCCAAATCTTCTCCATCTAACAAACAACCGGAGGTCTTTCCATGTGTCACACCATGCCGCTGCAGTGAACCAAGTCATTGCCGTTCATCCAGAAAATGACTTCGTTTTTGAGACTTGTTAGATGGAGGAGATTTGGGGACTCTACGGAGATGCCATAAGTGAAAGCAGGAGAAGACCACACAGTTTGGTGAGATCATGATAAAGCAATCTACTGCTCTTTGACAGACAATTCTTTCCATGAATGCTTTCTTATTTACTTTGCTCTCTGCTTAACACTGGCTTGTTTTTTTACTGGCTTGCGCTATTAACTCCATCATCTCCATTACTCATTACTCTGGATACAACAGTAAAGAACTGTGTCCTGTCTTTCATCTATGCTGCTTTTCACACATACTACTTACCACTGCATGATAGACATGGATTATGACTGCCATAATTTTTTACATATCTCTTTAACTTTATTTAAATTTATCTTGTGGACACTATCCTGATGGTTAATACTGGAACATGGATTTTTTAGATTTTTGTATTTTCACTGGGCTCATTACCTTCTGAATCCATATATGCACATATAGTGTAGCCATTTTGTGTGCTTAGAGTGTGTTTCATGTCCTTTTATTTATTTTATTTGAGGTAGCAGCGGGGAAGGAAGGTGGGTTTCTTTCCCAAGGCTGCTTTTTTACAAATCTATAGTTTCTCAGCTTGTCTTGTCTACAACTTATCCATATTCCTCACATAGTAATATATCATCTGCAAAACAGCTATGGAGCATTTGTTGTGAGGTTGTCATATAACATGACACCTGGTTTTGTGATGCTATGGAATGCCAATATGTAGAATTCAGTATTTTTGATTAGGATAGATCTTAGCACTGAAGTGATTATTTGAAAATCTATGTAGACTAGAACTAGTGTCAGCAGCTGAACTCCTGGAACCACCTACTCCCTATCTTCGCTAGCATAAAATCCAACCCTATTTATTTGGCAGGTTATTAGATGCTATTGCTTCATAAAACTCTCTAATAGTTTTTTCAGAATAAGATGGTTGTCTAAAGCACACTGTTAATGTACATGATAAACAAAACTGGAAACTTTTAAAATGAACTAACCCTGAGATCCCAAGAGTGTAGCTATGTATTGTACGAGATATGTCCCTGCATGCTCTAACCCAGACATGCACCAACCAGTCCTTCTGGAAACCTTAACATGCTACAACTTGGAGATCTCGCTGTCTGAACAGACACATGACAAGCAGGATGTGTCCCTCTGTCTTTCATGTAGTAATGGCCCCAATTTAGATGATAAATTAGCAGTTAATTGGTACAGATCACACAGTCGGAAACATTGAACTGAAAACCTGAGAATCTGAACTTTTACCTGGAAAATCTGAGATCTGGGTCAAAATCCTGAGTTTCAGAGTAAAATACTGAGAGTTACCAGGAATGCTGATGTACTAAGAAGAAAAGGTGCAACTCTGGAGCACCATAGGGGACAGGTAAACATCCCCAATGTTCCTACTGATTTTAATGGGAGATTTAACTCCTTGAATGCTAGAGACACCTCTAACACATTGCTTCACAATGCATTATAGACCACTCTACCATTCACTGAGTTAAAACCCCCATGTAATGGTGCCTTGGATATAAACTCCTCTAGTATTCAAGGGTTTAAATGGATAGTAATGTTTCATAATAAAAGCAGCTCTAATTGGGCCTTGGAGAGTGTTATTTCAATAATGTCAGGGTTGTAGTTCAAAAGTAATTGAATGATAAAGTATCCCCCTCCCGCCCCTTTTACTGATATAAAACTGCTCAGCTCAGAGCAGCACAGAGTGTCCAGGTAGACTGCAGAGAGGGACAATCTTTAATTAAGATAAGGGAAAAACCTGTAAAGGGGGGCAGGGCTTTCATTGTTAGGAAGATTGTCCCTTGCTGTTATATGTCTGGTCTAGCAGCCAGATTCCACATCTGAGGGGAGGTGGCTTACACTAGGTAAAAGGGGCGGAAGGGGAAACTTTATCATTCAATTACTCTTGAACTACAACTCTGACAGTATTGAAATAACACTCGCCATGGCCCAAATACTATGAAGATTAATTGGAGCTGCTGTTTTTGTGAAACATTACTACCCCTTTAAAGAGACAATCAACCTCCTTTTTTAGTTTATATATACTGTAAGCTCATAATACGTAGTGTCAGATTGCCTATGCTTTGTATTGTTTTTTTTTCATCTCCACCAATTTTATATATTTTTTTTTTACATTTTTATGTTCCTGATATTGAGCTCCCTCTATCTCTGTTTCCTGAGATCTTTCAATGAAATCAAATACATAAATCAATGTGGCAGTTTTCATGTAGTACTGATTGAGCTGTATGCTATAGAGGTGGCTTTTCTACATTGATTTCCTGTTTTTTTACATTGTATTATTTATTTATTTATTTATTTATCTATTTGATTGTTTATTTTGCTTTGTAGCACTCTCTGCTGTCACATACCCACACAGAAAGCTCTCTGGAAATGTTTAGATCTTTCCCTGTCAGGGGAGTAAAAGTGTTAAGATCAAAAACAAAAAAAATTGACTTGCAGGATATGTAGTCAAAAAGAAGGTTGACAGTCACTTTAAAAGTTAACTTTAAATCTGTGTGAATGTGGAGACTTTAAATTTGTGCCACATGGTGCCGTTTGTTAGTTACAGAATTAATCCACATTTATTATGTACATAAAACCATAAGATTAATCAATAATTAAAAAACTTCCTAGTCATAGAACAAAGACCTTTGGGCAGGCTTTCTGCACGGGGGCATTTACTGAGAGGTGAAGGACAACACTGGACCATAAGGGGTCTTGCTAGGGACTGGTTGAGGTATTGATGTATTTAGGCTTAGGCTGAGTAGGCCTGGGATACTCGATTGGTAGGGGAAGCTGATTGTGTTGCTTTGTGCCTAAATCAGTTTATAAAGAAAATGCACTTTTTTTAAAAATTGTGATTTAGGGGTTATAGCTTGGTCACCCCTATCCCACGCTCTTCATGACATCACAGTGGTTGCATAGATATAACAAGCTTTGAACCACCAAAGCACAGCACACCTCAGATGGCAGCAGTAGCCAGGACTGAGCATTTTAACACACTGTATATAACCTCACAAAAATATTCCATCCAGTTTTGATATTCATGCTGTGTGTATGGTGAGGTGTATACACTTGTTTGGGCCTAGGATAGCAGAAAGCATAAATATATTATTGCATTATGCTGGCTCAAGCCCTATGTCTTCTGGGAACCTATTAGCAACTCCCCAGTGTAACTGTAAGGTGAGTACGGTGTTGAAGGGAGCTAAGACTTGGCCAGAGCTACAAATCACGTTGCCAACTGCTTTAATATAAATAATCTGACATCTTAAAATTGTAGTTTATTATTTAAAAAACTCATGAAGATAGGACACTGGATATGCAAATCCTCCAGGTTCAAATGCAATTGTACAAAACAGTATATTACATATTTTAACCCTTTGAATACCAGAGGGTAGTGCAATGCACCGTGTACAAGTCTGGCACTCGGAGTATTAACCCAGAACCCAAGTAATCTGAATGCAAACAAATCCAATAATATCCACTTACAATTCGGTTTCTTGTTGAGCCTCCACTCCAGTCGCAATATGGGCTTTCTCACACTGTGATACGAGAGAGCTGCCTAAAAGAAAGTGATTGGGCGCTGAGAATTGCCTCCATGAGAGACTACGCAGGACTAAGAGCACTTATTACTTGAGTGGATATGTTTTAATGAGTACATGAACTGATCGCTACAATATTGATTGGACTGTGTGTGTCTATACATACTTTCTCTAAGGGAACGTAGTCTGTTGGAGGATCATAAGTAGCAGAGCCTCCTTCTGTTGTGATTGAATCCTTGTATACTGAGGTAGGTGACGCTGAATGGGAGATCGGATCTACTGATGCGTTATACAAGAAATTTAATTGTAACTGGATATTATTGGATTTGTTTGCATTTGAATTACTTGGGTTCTGATTGGACTTTCCTTCATTTCTTTTACATGCATATTGTGGAGCACTTGTGAAGGAGATACATGTGCAAGCAATGCATTACCTAACTCTCTGGCAGGGGAGGGATGGCAACATACGGCCCAGAGGGCAAATACAATCAAGTGGCCCATTTCTACTATCGGCCGAGCCCACTGTCCGAGTCCACCCATGTTTCGTTAATTTTAAAATTGTCCTTAATGTTGTGAAGTAAGACAAGTGATACCACAGAGCTTACTGTTGAAATGGGGCTACATTAGTGATATTACAGTGCTCACAATTTAAGTAACGCTACACTATTGATGCCATAGAGCTTACAAGGGAAATGGCTTATCCTACTAGTATAGCTGTATTTGGATTGTAGCTGTGCATTATCTTTTGTATTTAGATTAATTTCAAATATAAGCTCTATGGTATCACTAGTTTAGCTCCATTTACAAGTGGGAGATTGAGTGAGGCAGTGACCCGCCAGCCCAGACACATGACCAGACCAAGGGGCAATTGCCCTCCTGCCCCCCAGGCCAACCCTCCCCTGCTCTCTGGCACTGAAAGGATTAAAAAAGTATATTTTTTCTCACAGTTACCTATCAAATGTCACATTTTAGAAGAAAATTGTAGTTATAAAAGTCCATTATCTAGCTTTTTATTTAATAAAAGATACAATACACACACAGAGGCTGATGTACAAAAAAGAACTGGGATGTGATGAAGAGGTGGTAACGAGGAGGTAACCTCTCCAGTGTGATATGTTCTCCCTTCCTATGATATCTAGAGCAGTGGTTCTCAACTCCTGTCCTCAGGACCCACTAACAGGCCAGGATTTGATGATTTCCTTGTTAGAGCACAGGTGAGTTAATCAATGTGAATGAGCTTCTGATCACCACACCTGTGCTCTAGCAGAGAAATCCCTAAGTCCTGGCCTGTTAGTGGGTCCTGAGGGCAGGAGTTGAGAAACACTGATCTAGTTGAACCTATACAAGAACAACTCAGCGCATAGACTCCACAGAAAAACATTGGAATTGGAGAGTTTTGCATTGGAGAAGTAATCTCTTTACCACCTGTTTGTCCCACCTTGGTGCAACTCCCACCTAAAGCAGTTCTGGAGCAAACCAGCTGGACCGTAGGGGACAAAAACATTCTCTGTGATGTAAGCCATTTGAATATTTGAGCGGTATGCAACTCATTGCAAAGCAATGCATTGCATACCCATCTGTTATTCAAAGGGTTAAAAGAAATGTTTAACCCTTTAAATGATAGAAGAGTATGAAAAACATTGAAAAGCAATGCAATGGCGATGTCTCTATCATTCAAGGGGTTAAAATCCCAATACTAAATTCATGAGAACTTTGAGAATGTGCCCCTATGGTGCGGTTGTGTTGTCCCAGAATTGCTCCAGTTTGTCTTAGTACATCAGGCAGGATAGTTTAATTATAAATGTCTACAATCATGTAGTTCCCTTATCTACTTAATTATGAATTATTTAACACTTGAGAGACATCTCTGGCATCCAGAAGGTTAAATAAACACTAATGCTAAAATGAAAGGTGCTCTTATATGAAAGTGGACTTTAGAACTAATCAGTATGGAGGAGGTCCTGTTCCTTTGCGCTGCTCCCTCCCTCCTATAGGAAATGTCTCTGGACCTCCTGTTTTGGGAACTACAACTCCCATCATCCTCAACCATCCAAGTGATGGTGTGAGATGATGGGAGATGTCGTATAGGACAACTTTATGAATGTGTGCATGTATGTACATTTTATGTATATGGAAACACACAGTCTATTTGGTGTCTTACAGAAAGAAAATCTACATTCAATAGAATATGTTGCAATAAATAAAATGATTTGGCTTACATTAAATAAGAACTAACACCCCCACCTACCTAACTATGGCTATACAGTTCTAATGACCCCTATGAATTCTCCTTGGTTCAAGAGAGGACATTTTCAATCAGTCCTGAATGTCATTTCCATGGAAGCAGACATGACAGTTGTTAGCAGGACTACAGGACCTCAAGCGCTGCTCACTGTACATGGTAATCATATGTAGGCTCACTACCTGCTTCAGTCTGGGAAAAAAATGTCATGTCTGCTTCCAAGGACACTGACATTCAGGACTGAAGATGCTTTTTTGAACCAGTGTAAAAAAAAAAAAAGTTATAAGGGCCATTAGGATTTTTTGTAAGATAAGTAGAGGGGTTATTATTCGAAGGCATTAGTTATCCTTTAAGTATCACAATCATGAACACAATAGGAAAGATGTTCCTGCCCCAGGGAGCTTACAGTCTATTTGGGTAACAGGAGACAAACAAGCATGAGAGTACCAAGTGCTGTGGTAACAGGCTGTGCATACCGCTCTGGCACTCAAAGCGTTAAGGCTGGCAGGTCCCATAGAAATCTTAGGCGTGGACACACACCATCAAAGGAAGGTGGTGCAATTCTGGAGCAGACCAACTGTAACATAGGAGACATATTTGAAAAATCTTCAAATTCTCATTGTTTTTAATGGGGATTTTAACCAGCTGAATGGTAGAGGTCTCTAATGTATTGCAAAGCAACACATTGAAGACCTCAATGATTTAAAAGTCCCATTTAAATCAATAGACATTTTATCTGTACCCTATGATACAGATGGATTGCCTCACAATTTCATTACTTTTTGCTACTTTATTTTTTGCTACATCACTTTTTGCTACTTTTTGCTACTACTCTGCACACTTATTGGCCAAACAAGAACAAAGGAGTTCAGCTACTAAAATAGTTTCCGCGACTTGTTGAAAGCAACATAGACAGTTATATAACACTGCCAAGATATGGATTCTTGTATCTGTATATCTAAGAATGAATATAAGAACAATATACACTTTTATATAACAGCTACTAAATTAAGGAAACCGTTGTGAATTATTTTCCTTTTAAACGGCTCATAGGCTTTGGCCTGATCGGTGCCTGCACTGTATTGCTTCAAAATGCGCTGCACACAACACACCTATGAAATGCGCATCACTCAGTTTAGTTTACAAATCTGCCCAAGATCCAGGTTGCAAGTTTAAGACTTTAAAGGAGCACTAACATCTCATAATAATAACCCCCATGTACCTTACTACTGATAGAAAACTGAATGGCTCCAATGACTGTTTACCTTGTGCCTTGATTCAAGTAATAACATCTTCAACCCATCCTTGATGTCATTACCATGGATGCAGACATGATAGTTGCTTACAGAAGTTCAAATTCTGCTCGCTGCACCCTTTAAGAATCAGAGTGGTATGCAATGCATTGCTTAAAGAGTTAAATAAGCTCATGCACTCTGCTTGCTTCAGTTTCAAAAACACTGCCACCAACTGTCATGTCTTGCTTCATGGACTTGACATCCAGGACTGATTGGACTATCTCTTGAACAAAGACACAAGGCCAAATTCATAGAAGCCATTAGAATTTTCTGGAAATAGTAAGGTAAGCAGTGGTTGATTGTTAGGAGTTGTTAGTTATTATAGTAAGGGTCCATAGCATTGTCTCTTTCTTGAAGAAACTTAATAATGTTTGTTGAGGGATCTTTTATCTATTAATTCCATTGATGAGTGAAAGCCGCCACAATCCTATGAATGAATTCCATTCATTGCTTCCTTTTTCTCTGTATTGCACATTTCAAAGTGATTGAAACTAGGATTGTCTGTCCCATGTTCTTCATTAGGATCTGTAATATGGGGCTTCCAGTTCAAAACTTCAATTTTTTCAGTCTGCAATAAAACATGTTGCACATATTAATGAAACAGATCCATAGTTAAACTATGTGAGGAATATAATTTGGTCTTAAACTCTTATACATTTTAAACAGAATTTGAAGAGTATTTTTTGATAAGTTACATGTATGCAAACAATGAAAAGATCATGTTGTAATTCTGTATTGTGCCCCTTCAGAAACTTTTTATTAACCTTTTTTTCAAAATTAAATGGACAATGACAACTATTTATATTTAAAGGATATTCAGACTGCGTCCTATCAGCAGATATGAACGCCTGGGAACAGACCTATCAATGAAGCAGAAGATGCATTGCGAGCCCCAGCAGACCAATGAGGGAATGGCAAGGGGGTTCAGAAAATAGACCCCTGGGGTTCTCTCATTCGTCCCAAAAGAAGAGACTGAATTGCGACTGAGTTCTTGTAGGTCAAGACCTTGAGATGCAAATCTCATAGACCCTCTGCTTCAAGCTTGAAATCCCAACATAGAGGATCTATGGAGGCTGTGGATGCAATCAGTGAATTTTATGACAGTAACATTTACTAATATATGGTGAAAAAGATGCTAGCATGAGAAGTAGAAAATATTTGTCGGGGAAAGAAAAAACTCCCAGAGCTAAGACACCATATTATACATGTGCAAAAAGTTACCTAAGTGCCCAGTGTTTGAAGTGCAGCAAGGAATGGGAGGATTTTATACAAATTCCTAAGCTAAAAACACAAAATCAGATGGAGATGATCCTGAGCTACTTCACATAGATTGCATGAATGTGAACTTTTATATAGCATTTATTCTTGCCTATAACACACCATATGGACTCGCTTTTTCTAAGATGAAGTTTTGGGTGCATAGTTTGGCCAAAATAAGTTCAACTTCCCTGCCACTCTAAGGCACACCGTATATAGGCAAGTCCTAACTAATATACACTAGCATATGGCTTACAAACCGTTCCATACTAGAAGCTTTACCTATGCGTTTATAAGCTTAAAATGAGAAGCTTTAATTATGTATTTATAAGCTTAAAGGGATAGTAGTACTTTGTTTTATCTTAATTTTATTTTGTAGGCATTAAAAAAACATGAAGAACGATATGTCTTATCTCGCACACCTTTATGGTTTGAAAGATATTCACAAGCAAAGTTTCCCATCCTGCCCCTTTTACCTAGTGTAAGCCATCTCTTCTCAGATGTGGAATGCAGTCCATAGACCAGACAGATAACAGCAGGGGGCAATCTTTTTCCTATGAAAACAATGAAAGACCTGCCCCCCTTGACAAGTTTTTCAGGTTTTTCCCTTATCTTAATTGAAGATTGTCCCTCTCTGCAGTCTACCTGGGCACCTCCCTTCTGCTCTGGCTGAGCAGTGTTACATAAGTAAAAGAGGCGGGAGGGGGAGACTTTGTCATTAAATTACTCTTGAACTACAACTCTGACAGAATTGAAATAACACTCTCCAAAGTCCAAATACTATGATGATTAATTAGAGCTGTTTTTATTATGAAACATTACTATCCCTTTAAAATGACCTGCCAGTAGGGGGACACCTGAAGTGAGTGAGAAGGAAACCTCCAAATTTGGCATATGTCTACCTTCTTGGAACACAATCCATTCCTGTAGTAGCCTTCCCATTTCATTCATACAGACCAGAAATAATAATAACTTTCTGAGATGTTTTGTGTTTTTCATCTCCATGTACTTAAGTGACTTGGACAAAGTAACTTTTTCTTTTCCATTCTCACCCTATCAGGTTTTTTACCACATATAGCAAATATCACTGTTAAAATAAAAATTGCAATGATCTCATAAATGCAGTAAACTAAAATTAATTATGAATATTAACAGTGAGTTTTTCCTTATTATATTATCCAGTAATTAGTCCAAGTTACTTGAGTAAACATAAAGGAAAAACTCAGCAAATAATGCAAAGGTGTGTTATTCAGACTTGATCAGCAAATAGGAGTGAATTAGCCAGCCTTCTTCAGGAAATGATTGTGTTCCAAGAAGGTCCATTTGGCTTGCTCCACAGTTGCTCCAGATCTTTTTAGTACACAAGTTCCAGAACATTTGTCATTGACTGGACTTGAGTAAAGCTCTTCTCACTACCTGATAAACAGACCTCTTAGACAGGGAGAGGGCAACATGTGGCCCTCCAGCAGTTGCACTTTAAAGGGATAGTAATGTTTCATAATAAAAGCAGCTCTAATTAATCATCATAGTATCTGGACTTTGGAGAGTGTTATTTCAATTGTCAGAGTTGTAGTTCAAGAGTAATTCAATGACAAAGCATACCCCTCCCGTCCCTTTTACTGATGTAACACTGTTCAGCCAGATCAGAAGGGAGGTGCCCAGGTAGACTACAGAGAGGGACAATCTTCAATTAAGATAAGGGAAAAACTTGTCAAGGGTGCAGGGCTTTCATTGTTCTCATAGGAAGAAGATTGTCCCCTTCTGTTATCTGTCTAGTCTTACAACCAGATTCCACATCTGAGAAGAGATGGCTTACACTAGGTAAAAGGGGCAGGAGGGGGAAACTTTGCTTGTGAATATCTCTCAAACCATAAAGGTTTGAGAGATAAAACTTATATCGTTCTTCATGTTTTTTTTAATGCCTACAAAATAAAATAAAGATAAAACTAAGTATTACTATCCCTTTAATTCCTATCCTCGGTCAGCTGTTGCCCGTCTGAGTATGATAAGAGGTATAGTTAAAATACAGCTTGAGAGCCTCCAATTGACCTTCATTGCCCCAACCTCTTTTGGGATACAATTGCTTGTAAAGTTGGATAATCGTAAAGTATATTTTTTTATTGTTCTCTGTCAACTTGTGTTTGCCCAATAATTACTGAACATTCTGGAAGTAAGAGATGGTAAACAAACTCAGTTTAGCTAAGAAACATAATCAGAGATGCAGCTACATGGCTGGAAGAAGGTGCAGTTGTGATGGGTCCCATCTTCCAAGGAGTCCAGTGGGCTTTGCACTATCCTGCAAACCTTACAGACAGACCAGTTTCCTATCTTGGCTGAAGGGCACTCACATCAAGCACAGCCACTGCAATCCATTCAGATAAGAATAATTTTAGAGAGCCTATTCCCAGTTTCTTATTAACTGTTTGCTTTGGACAACCGGCCTTTAGTCTGTCTTCCCCATCATGTGAAGTATTTCTAAGATCCACTGGGGCTGAATTGCATGTTGGGTCTGTGTTAGCATATGATTCAAACTTGCTACAGACCATGCAGGGGGGACATCCGATTTCGCCCCTGTGCCCAGTAAGTTCTGAACGTAACTATGCATATGTTCAGAGGCGTAACTAGAAGCCTCTGGGCCCTGGTGCAAGAAGCGCCATGGGCCCCCCCGGACCACATTCACCCCCCTCGACTACATTGGCCCTCTCCAAAATGCCCCCATTTCCTACCTCCCTGGAGTGGCAGGAGCCCGGAGAGGTGTGTTGATCTCCCGCGGGGTCCTCTTCAGTAATGCAGAGCGCTGGGAGATGATGTAATCTCCCAGCGCTCTGCAATACTACAGTGTCAGATGGAGATCGCGGGCCCCAGGCAGGGGGCCCCCTGGAGCGATGGGCCCAGTCGTGGGTGCGACCCCTGCGACCCCTATAGTTACGCCACTGCATATGTTTAAAGAAACACCACACTGAGAAATTAGCAATGTCAAAAGACCACATGATTCTTCAATAAAAAAAAGGTAAACATCCTTATTCAGGGCGTTTAAAGGTCATCTGGAGGCTGATGCACCAAAAAGAACTGGAGCAATTCAGGGGCAAACCATCTGCACTAAATAGAAATTATCCCTTATGATGCAGTTGATTTGCCCCAGAATTGCTCCAGTTCTTCTGATTACATCAACCTTCTGAACTCACAGTGATCTGGATGTCTTACAGATACACGTTTTGAAATGTGTTACCAACTTTTACTGACTTGAATAACAAACATGGGGGAAGGTTGTATAAAAAACAGTAATAGTGGAATGTTTTAGAATTTTCACTAAAAATTGTGATAGCCACAGGTCATATTTATAAAGAAGTAAAACCATGTTTCTAAATGTTGTTACTGGAAAAAAATATCTAATGCAGTTTTTTTCAACCATCATTTATATACTCTATCACTTAATTCATATACACTCCCATTAATAAATAGTTATACATGGCATTATGATTTACCCACCAAAACTGCCTTCATTTCATAATAATTCCAAAAATGATTTATATATACATTGGGACATAACTTGTCTTTAGGCCACACCCATCCTATATAATAATTCGCTAAGTTGTGTGTAACGCCCGACATGCGCAGTAGACACTGCTGCGCGTGCGGCAGTCATGCGCAGTACAGACTGGCCGCCTCGTGGCTGATACAGAGCTGGGCGCTCCGAAGGAGCGTCCAGCTCTGTATCAGCAGTGGCGCGGGGAGTCTCTACTGCGCGTGACTGCCCCGCGACCGGCTGCCAGAGGCACTGTGGCCCGTGTAACGGGCTGTTCAACTAGTTTCTATATATATCATTAAGTTGCTTTGCAGCAATTATATGAACACTTTCCTTTTTATTCTTATTTTATACTCTCCCTCCCCCCCACACCATTATTTTCATTGTACACCACTAATCCTGAGTGTGGTGTTTCTTTCAATGCATATGGTATACTATTCAAAGAGGTGGCACCTACGTGGAACCATCGAACAAATGGATGAGTCCTATTTCATTATTACGAGGGACATTTGCAGATTGGTGTAGAGGTGGTGATATTATATTCCCAATAACAGAATTGCTCTTATAAACAGCATTATATTGCTTTGCATTGTGACTTTTTTGATGTCCATAGGATATACCCATAAGTTCCAACTGTACCTTGTTAGTTTATAGCTCATAAAACTGCATGAGTATTTTGTATCTTTATAAATAAAGTTTTAAATGTTTCATACATAGCACAATAGGACTCGAAGCCCTATTTATCAAGCAGTGCTTTGTCTACACTCAAGGCTATTGCACCTGCAGACTACAGGTAAAATTCAAGTACAGGACTGGTCATAGATATACTCAGTTATTCATTCTTTTTTCTACAGGACAGGAACATATACAGTGTATAGAAAATCTCATTATTATGTCTGTGACCATTTCTTTTCACACTTCTCCAGTGTATGCTGTGTGTGATAGGTCGGTATACACAGATAATGTGTGTTTTAGTAGTTACACAAATATGTATATGTAGGTATGGTACGTGTAAGTACACATTTAAAGAACTAACTAATAAGTGCAGTGATGCAAAATGCCAGTACTTTATAAGTATATACCTGTATTCTATGGTCTTAAAAAAAAGTTTAAATGGTGTTTATTTGGTCAATGTTTTGGTCTTTTTGATTAAGAACTTCCTCAATACCTGAGGAAGGTCTCAAGCTAAGGCACAGAAACATTGACCAAATAAACACCACTTCAACTTCTTTCAAGACCTATGTGCATACCTGGGAACTCTCCTGTGGTGCCACTGCAGTAAAAAAATGATGGGTTTCACATAAAAAGGGATGGGCTTAATCATGATGGGGTGGGGGTTAGTGGGTGTGTCACTAAGTGGGAGGGAAGTGGGAGGAACTGGGTGGGGAAGGAGGAGAAGTGGGAGGGAAGTGGGAGGAACAGGCTGGGAAGGAGCAGAAGTGGGCAGAGTTTCACAGAAACTCCCCACCACTGGAGAATCAGTGTCTGTCGGGAGACCCTGTAATTAGCTACAGAAACCGGGCATATGTAGATAGTTCCCAGCTATGTCTATGTGTGCCTTTCATCTCTTCTTGTTTGTATACTGTTCATGTTATACTGTTCATGTTTGATGTGCACCAAGGCAAATATCTACAGAAAGTGAGAATATCCCCCTTGTTTAGCACATAGGAGCAATCCTGCAGTATATATTTTTTATATGTATCTAGTTTTAAAGCATTTCTCAAAATTAATAAAAGTGTTCTTCCCCTTTAACCCCTTGGATGCTAGAAACATCTCCTTACCATCCAAGAGGTTAAATATACAAAAGTAGGAGTGTTAGGCTTTAAGAAGGAAGATTATACAATGTGGCATGTACAAGTATACACAGACTATCCATACTTACTTCTTTATCTTTTTTACAGCATGAAAATAAGCGCTTAAAGTGGGGATAGTCTTTCGATGTTAATAGGAAATCTCGGTTTACCTTTTGCTTTGATCCACCTGCAAAAAAGGTAATGGTTAAAGCTCAAGGTACTGTTCTCTGAACAAGGTGCTACAACAACCGCAAAAAGCAAGAAATGATCTCCTGAACTGGCTTATTCTCAATATTCCTATTGCCCAATGACACCCAAAGACAAGTCCAAGGACACACCCAATGTCACACTTGAAATGGTACTGAGGGCAATATACCGTGGGGATTTACAAAGATCACTAAAATACAGCTAAAAGCACTTAAAATTGTGGCAAATATCATACACTTTAGCAAGGCAGATACACTTTATTCCTTATTCCAGCTAAAGAGCAACAGCTCTGGGGCAAACTGACTGCATCATTCATAGGGTTGAAATGAAAATTCCCCAAATTCCCATTTACTTCAATTAAGCTTTAAACTTGTTGAATGCTAGTGTTCTCCAAAGCATTGTGAGACCTCTCTAGCATTCAATGGGTTAAAAACCTTCCTTATAATTAATGGTAATTTTTAATTACCCTCGATAGTGCAGTTGCTCTTTTCCACTGTACCATGTTAAATTCAAGGGGTTTAACCCTGTGAGTGCCAGAGGGGTACCCAATGCATTGCAAAGCAATGCATTGTGTACCCCTCTGACACTCAAAGGGTTAAAACATGTTAGTCAACATTAATTTTGAGTTTGATAAAAACAAACAGGAGTTATTCTGGAATAAACCAACTGCACCATAGGGGACAACTAAAAAGCCCTGTTAAATTAAATTAGGCTTTTAAAGGGATAGTAATACTTCGATTAAAGTTTAGCTCCGGTTCTTCTTTATAATTTTTTTTTAACATGTAGCATTATATTTAATTACTTACAGTGTTGTATTGCAAACAGTGGCATAACAATAGGGGTCACAGGGGTTGCACCAGCGACCGGGCCCATCACTCCAGGGGCCCAGCCGCCCCCTGCGACCCCCTCACCCACAGCAACTCCATCTGTAGCTTAGCTGATCTCCCACTACGGACGCCGGTGTGCCATTCTAGTAATAGAGCACTGGGAGATAACATAATCTCCCAGCCTCTGCATTACTAGAGCAGCGCACTGGAGCTTCAGTTGTAGAGATCTGTGCCATGGAGGCACAGATCTGTCAAGCCACACCGCTAGACCACCAGGGACTGGAGGTAGGGGCATGGGCTTCCGGAGGGGGGGGCAAGAGGGGCACTTGCCCCCCCCTACAATTACCCTCCTCCATATAAATAAAGGGGCTAGATGGGCTCGCCTGGGGGTCATATTATGGCTTTGCCCCCCCCTGGAAAAATGTCTACGGACACCACTGGGTAGGGGTATTGTGGAAGGGGCAATGTGGAGATGAAGGGTCAATGTGGAGATGGGGGCATTGTGGAAGGGGAAATGTGGAGATGAAGGGGCGATGTGGAGATGGGGGCATTGTGGAAGGGGCATTGTGGAGATGAAGGGGGCATTGTGGAAGGGGCAATGTGGACATGAAGGGGCAATGAGGAAGGGGATATGTGGAGATGAAGGGGCAATGTGGAGATGGGGGCATTGTGGAAGGGGAAATGTGGAGATGAAGGGGCAATGTGGAGATGGGGGCATTGTGGAAAGGGAAATGTGGAGATGGGGGCATTGTGGAAGGGGCAATGTGGAGATGGGGCGTTGTAGAAGGGGCATTGTGGAGATAAAGAGGGCATTGTGGAAGGGGCATTGTGGAGATGAAGGGGGCATTGTGGAAGGGACAATGTGGAGATGAAGGGGGATTGTGGAAGGGGCAATGTGGAGATGAAAGGGGCATTGTGGAGATGAAGAGGGCATTGTGGAAGGGGCAATTTGGAGATTGAGGGGCAATGTGGAAGGGGCAATTTGGAGATTGGGGGGCAGTGTGGTTGAGGGGGCCAATGTGGTCGGGGGGTGGGCCCATAGCAATTCTTGCACCAGGGCCCGGTGGCTTCTAGTTACGCCTCTGATTTCAAAAGCTATTAATGCCAAAAGGATCACGCTCCCGCCCCTTTCCCTGCATCAAGCAGCCTCTGTCTGGTCCGGATGAAGCGTGGTGAGGGACAATCTTCAGTAAGCAAAAGGAAAATCCTACCCTCCTTCGTCAAGGGAGGCAGGTTTTTCCTTATGCTTACTGTGTGAAGATTGTCCCTCACTGCATCCTTCCGGTCCCACAAGTGGATTCCAGATCTAATGGGAGATGGCAAGAACCCAAAGCTTTGGATACCTCTCTGGCTCTCAAAGGGTTACACATTTAATAACATTGCTAAAGAATATATAGCACTGCGAGACACAAAACACTTTGACTCTGGAAGTAAATTTCTGGAGAATGCAAAGTAAACTGTATAGTACAACATAATCAGAACAAGCCATTCTACAGTAGATTGTGTGGTAGAATTATTCTTATTTTATGGGCAAATTTGTTAATGCGCTTTTAGTAATCTTTCTTTTTCAAAATGATTCCAGTACAAAAAAGATAAAGTCAATTTCATTTACAATAAATCACATAAATATATAGTACCAATAGAAAGTACATATATAGCATATGTTTTGATGATGACCAGAATTACAGGACATCCACACATTGATTGAGAGAATAGTATGAAACAATATTAGGCTTGTATCAGAAATACTTAGCAAAACCAAACCATTAAACATTGCAAACATGGAAAGGGAAAGGAGGCGTGAGGGAAGTGGATAGCAAAGAGTAATCCATGTCAGAGTCTGGAAGATAACCTTGACACTAATAGTAAAAAGACAAGGGTAGCACCACTAGTAAACTTTAGGAAGAAGAGTAAAAGACAGGAAGGGAGATGCCAAGGGGAGTTTAATCCATAGTAGGAGCCATATCTGCTTCTGTATCTGATATGTATTTAGATCAAAGTCCCCATGAGTCCAGGTAGGTAGAACATATAGTCTTTTCATATGTTTTGTCACTGAGATACTGAAGGAGTTATAGGTGACTTCCAGTGCAGTGGAATTAGTGTCTTAGCTGTATTGAGCATAATGTAAATGATATAGGAAGTCTTGTGTGGTATGTTAAAGAACTAGTTGATGGTTCATTTGAATGACCAGAGGACTGCATCTTTCAGGATCTTAAGTTCTTGGATATTTTGAATTTACTTTAGGACCCAGTACCAAAAGGGGAAGACCTGGGCACAGGTCCATCAAATATTTGTCATTGTACCAACTTGGGAGATGCATCATTATCAAGGTGCTGAACACCCAGGATACACTTAAACTAAAACCTGAGAGGATCTTTACCATCGGGTGAAGGGCTGAATCTCTTGCATGTGTGAATTAAAAAAAAATAGTGTCACCATGTTATAGACATGGAGACACTCAACTCAGATTCCCAGTTAAAATATTGTACAGGCTGGCCTCCAACTCAGGAGATATTAATAGTTTGTAATGATCTGAAAGTGTTTTGTTGATGGCGTTTCAGCAGACTCTTTTCAAGGCAGGTGCATTCACTGAGAGAATGAACTTTAGACAGCACCCCTAACAGTTTATGATAGAATTGCCTATCTCTCCACACATGGCAGGGTTGGATCGAAATATTTCTGACTAATTGTTCAAATGGGATCATTCCTGAATCAGTAAGTAGATCTTCAGAAGTATGTATTATACATGTTCTCTAGTTGTTAAAGCTACCCTACTGTAAACATGGTGGAAATGTGATAACCCTTATAACAGAGAATAGGGGAGATGGGATTGAAGCCAACTTTAAATCAAAGTTAGTCTCCCACCAGATTAAGTGGCCTAAGATTATATGAACTAAGCATGTTTGTGGAATGAATACTTGGGAAGCCAACACTAATGGAAGGGATCAACATGTTTGGCCCAGTATGTGACTGCATGTGTCCATTGGTTTGAATATTGGTCAATAAAATCTAAATATTTACAGAGATTAGCTGCTATATATTATTTGGAATTTTTTATGAATATTTCTATATGTCTATAGGAGAGTACCACTGTCTGTGGCGGCTCACTACTTCGTTCCCACTGGTGTTGTGATTGACAAAACCCTTTGCCCTGAAGAGCACCCTAAGGAGTGATGCTCTGAACTGATCCAAAATCTACTGGCATGCCACACTGGCATAGTGCCACTACAGTACAGGTGGGCTCACTTTTTATACCCACTCAACCTCTCCCCTCATTCCCTGCCTCCAAGGGCGGTAGGAGGTAAAAAGGAGAGCCTTCCCCCTCCCTTCCCCCAGTTTCCTGCAGATTGTGATAGATAGGCCCTTTTTTATTCCAGGACCTGACCTCACAACCAAAGGAAGAAAGCAGAAGGGCCCTCTAACTTACATGGCTTCAGGTGGACTAGACACCCTCCACCATCTTTACAGTGTTGTGGACTGAGGTTGAGAAGCATTCATGAATTGCTTAACAATTGTCAGAAAGGGTCTTAAAACAAGAGGGATTGGAGTCCTGAAGATTGTATAAGCCATAATCATAGTCACAAAAGCTCTGAGCCATGTCAGGATACTTAGATGAAAGTCACTCCTAGGTATTCATAACCTGGGTCACATGTTGAATTTGTAATTTCTTTTTGACTATTTTGGCCAGAAGTTTGCCATAATTATTGTTGGTTATATAATTGTTATATTTGTACCACATGTAAGATTTGATCATCAAAAGAGAAAGTACATTTCGGGCCTTTTGAAAGTCATAGTTACATAGTTACATAGTAGTTTAGGTTGAAAAAAGACTTGCATCCATCAAGTTCAACCCTTTTCCAATTCTTTTTTACTGCTTTTGATCCAAAAGAAGGGAAAATATACATTATTTCAGCAATTTCAAATTCTGCTTTTGACTCCAAATGGCAATCAGATTTCTGTTTGGATCAACAAGCACTAAATAAAGGATGGCTTTATGATTAGATTCTAAGCCATTTATTTGGGCAAGAAGGTATTTGTGTAGCTTTTTAACAAGGGGAAAACATAGGATTATGCCATTGAAATAGCAGGAAGAAAAGTGTTTGCCAAGTATCTGTTAAAAACAAAAGGCTCTTATTTGAAAGGGAATATTGTCATAAGTCTGTAACATTCTCTTTTCATGCCAAGCAGGAAGCTAGTACAACATTTATACGTTGCTCCAGTCTGCTGATAAACAACATTGATACAGACCTCCCAGCATTCCAAATGGCCAAAGAGGGACATTTGCGTTTTAGGTGGGGTTGCTGGGGGAGCGGCTGGTGGGCTGAGCATAACTGGGAATTTTTAGGTTATTTTATGACCTATTAAAACCTCTTTAAATTAATAAATGATTTAGAGCAAGACCAAAGTATTCTATTTACACGTTCTACTTTATAAGCACATATACTGACATTTAAGCAAACATTACTGTGAGTTTTATTGCTATGGAGCAACATGATATACTTATATACACACCACACAGTCTGATCTCCTAAAAAGAGGGACACCAGGGTGGGAAAGAGAGACAGAGGGATTTGGTTCTCAAAAAAGGGACTGTCCCTCCTAAAGAGAGACACTTGGAAGATATGCTGATATCTTCCTATATCTTAACCCCTTAATGACCCATGACGTACAGGTACGTCACGAGGTTGCGGTCCCTAAAGAACAAAGGATGTACATGTACGTCATGAAATTCCGGGCTACACGCCATTTGGGGAGTCCGGAATCGGATGGGATAAAAAAATAAATAAATGTTCTGTAGTCTTTAAGTGACCACTGCGGGGTTAAGATATATATCTATTCAGTAAGAATTTGGAAAAAAGTCCAATTTCTTACCAGTTGGAATCCTTGCAGAAAATCATCATTTTGCCACTTTTCCATTTAAAATTCCTGTGTCTAGAAACCCCCTAAAGTATTCACCTTTTCACTAACCCCCAAGAAATTTCCAGCAGTTATGAAATGGGTTAGATTCTGTATATGTGGTTCTGGCTAAACCAGTGCAGTAGGAAAAGGCTGGAAATTGGAGGTCAGTACAATATGTGGTCCTGTGGTTACAAGTACAGTGGGATGGAGGGGTTAATATGTTTGGTTGTGTGAGTACCGTGTGACAAGGCTGGAGGCTGTTAATATGTGTGGTTCTATGGATAACAGGCAGTAGGACAAGGCTGGGGGGTCAATATGTGTGATTCTATGACTACCATTGCAGTAGAACAAGGTTGGGGAGGAGGTCAATATGTGTGGTTCTGTGACTACCGTGGCACAAGACTGGAGGGGGTTAATATTTGTGGTTCTATGATTAACGGCCAGTGGGATAAGCTGCAAAGCAAAATATCTATTCTCTTAAATGGCCATTTTAACTTTTTGAATGATAGAGGGGGGGTCTCCATTGCATTGCTTGTATTGGAGACCTATCTAGCATTCAGGGGGTTACAAACCTTATTTAAATCAATGTATAGTTTTTATTTGTCTCCTATGGAGAAGTTGCCATATCTCAACAGATGTCATATATCATAAGACAGTGGTTCTCAGCCTTCTCCACAGGGACCTCTGGCAGGTCATGCCTTTAGGATTTCCACGCTTCAATATAGGTGAGTTCATCAGAGGGTCAATCTCTTAAATGACTTCACTGTGGACAGGCAAGTAAATCCTAAAGGCATGACATGTTAGGCTTCCCGGAGGAGAAGGTTGTAAACCATCATAAGATACATGAAAATATCAGTGCTGTTTTTATAAAGTTGGATTACAGGTTTTAAAGGGGTATTGGCTCAAAGGACAACATTGAAATAAGAGCAATAACATGCTGAGGGGATAAAATAAATCATATTTGTGTTTTTATCTTTGTTCTTGCATATCTTATTCACATAAAATATCAAGCAACACTTTGACAAGTTTGTATTGCTATGGCAATGGGGAAAGTCTTTACTCTCATATTTTTTTCTCAGATGATGCCAGTTGCTCAAAACCAACTGTTGGCTCATACTGTTCCGTCAAATTTCCTTCAGTGAGTTAAGAGTTGTGGGAAGTTTAACCCTTTAAGTGGCAGAAGCACAGAGAGTTAAGCCTTTGAGTGCCGGACAGGTGTGACAAAACCATGTAATGCGACCCCCTCTGGCACGGAAAGGGTTAAAACGAAGACGGAAACCAGCTGAATTAAACAGTCCTGCAGACATTCAGATAATGATGAAGGTATTAAAAACTGACTGTACATTTTTAAAATTTGTGAGGTCACTTAAGAGTGTCACTGCCCATAAAAATGTACTTGGTTCCTGCTTGGCTTGTGAATAGATAATGCTACGCAGTCCCTTTCAAATAAGCACCTTTTGTATTTGTTGTTTAACAAGTTGCAAACACATTTCTTACTGCGCTTTCAAAACCACAGTTAGCAACTTGTTAAAAAGCTACAATGAATAGCTAAGAAAAGTGGTGAGGGCAAAACAATTGCACCATAGTGGAAAAAAACATGCATCTGAAAACTCTCTAGCATTCAATGTTCCATTTTTACATACATTAATTATCATAGAAAATCCACAATGTGCAGCTTTTCATGCTGAAATTACTGCACATAGAAAATACATAAAATTTCTGCCTTTTCTCTAACTCCAAAATATTTCCTGGAAGAAGGTTTCCATTTTCCACTTTGAATTGAATGTCCCTGATGCGTTGCACACCCCTCTGGCCTATAAAGTAATTCAAGCTAACAGACAAAGGTGTTGCCCTTGTCAGCATGATTTATAGTTATTTTAGAAAATCAATTAGATTGCATTATCCACTTACTGGGCTTTATGTGTAAAACCAAAGTGGTGCAATTCTGGGACAATTTATCTTCATTATAGGGAACAAATAAATATTCCCAAAATTACCATTGATTTCAATGGAGCTTTTTAACCTTCTGAATGCTAGAAAGGTCTTCAATGCATTGTTTTGTAATTTAAGGGGTTAAAACCCCATTTAAAATTCATGGTAATTTTATTTCTGCACTATTGTGATGTTGGTGTGCCCCAGAATTGCACCACTTTCTTTTGTAATATGGCCCACAAATCCAAGTAGTTCAGTGATACCACATTCACCATCAGCAGAGGACCTAATTCTGTTATTGAGGAAATTATTGCATGTGTCCTATATACAAGATTTTCTTCATCAGTGATGTTTCCATTTGGTTGTCGATATGCACCCTTCCAAAGACTAATATAAGCATTGTTTGTTCTAGAGGTTCTATCACGTTGCAGTCTGACTATATTTTCCAGTTGGCAGCAAATCATTTTGACAAACTATTACATCCCTATGTGATATGGGCAGATGCATGACTATTACTCCACAATAAACCACTTGCTAGTAGTGTATGTAATAGATATTTTTAAAGTAGGTTCTGGAATTAGCTTTTCTGACTACTTGATATAGTAGGGTGGACCGAGGGAGATCTCTGTTCAAAATGTTGACAAAGAGCTGTGTGTATATGCACAACCACTGACTAATAACCTTGCTCCATTAGTACCCTTTCCTCACTGAGGCCTGAGTAAATGTGACAGAAGGTTATGTCTTGTTGTTTCTTGTGCTCATGATAAATTGCTGTGTAGAAGAAGTCAGAGATACACAACTAAACTCATGAGCTTGAAAGAGCATACAAAAGCTCACTGGGACTGTGTCCTCACGCCCAGGGTGCAATCTCTTTTAGCCCACAAATGCCATACACAGAGAATAAATATTCTGAAGCATATCATAAAGGTGCTGCCAAAATGATAGCCCAGCCACGAAATGCCATACAATTCTTCTCTGAACAACAGAAGCAGTTAACCCCAGACATACATTTCAGCCTTCTTGGGACTCATTGGTGAAGTGCAGCTGATCCCTCTAGGCACTTGTGAGCAAGGGGTCCACGTCTGGATTCCCCCATTACCCTTAGGGTGACTAGTCCTAAGAGCAATTTGCATAGGAGTACAAAAAGTCAGAGATGCGCAAGTAGACTCATGAGCTTGCAAGGACATGCAAAAGCTCACTGGGACTGTGTATATGCAAATAGCGCTTAGGGTTAGTCACCCTAAGGGTAATGGGGGAATCCAGATGTGGACCCCTTACTCACAAGTGCCTAGAGGGATCAGCTGCACCTCACTGATGAGGCCCAACAAGGCTGAAATGTATGTCTGGGGTTAGCTGCTTCCCTTGTTCAGAGAAGTATTGTCTGGTATTTCATGGCTGGACTGTCATTTTGGCAGGACCTGTATGATATGCTTCAAAATATTGCTTCTGTGTGTACGGCATTTGTGAGCTAAAAGAGATTGCATCCTGGGCACGACGACACAGTCCCAGTGAGCTTTTGCATAACCTTGCAAGCTCATGAGCCTAGTTGAGCATCTCTGACTTCTTCTCTGTATATCTCTCGATAAATAGCTGTGTTGTTACTAAAAGGAGACTGTATCAATTCTGACTCACTCTGCACAGGTAGAATGATACATTGGTATCAGACTTGTGCTTTGTAATAAATGCACAATTCTTCATTACAGGAAAAGCCAAAAGTTATATTTTCTCTGTAGAGCAGCCCTGTTACCCATTGACAAATTTGTGTATACCATATGACAGGGACAGTCAAATGTGGCCCTCCAGCTGCTGGAGATAGTAATACTTCCCAACTGCTGGAGGTTCAGCATTTGATTGCTCATGCTCTATGACAAGTACAAGTTTTTATTTTTGCCATAATATATTTATACCTTACCTGTCAAGAGGCTAATGATCAAACCCACTAGAAAAACAATTATTGTCCCAGTAGCACTGAAGTATAGATATGACAATGAATACCAGTTATCAGCAAGGGCTGGTCTGCAAAAGAAGAGAGAATTAATGGAAATACTGTAATAGAAAGACTGAGACAGATTTCAAAATTTGATCTATATATCATTTGTGTTTTGTTTAGCTGTATAGTTTCAGGAGAAATATAGGTTCATTGTATGCTAACTTACAGAGCCCTTACTAACACTTCACCCCCCTATATTTCGTCTCATTTCCAAATACACTCCAACTAGCTATCTTTGCTCTGCACATAACCTTTTTCTCTCTACAGCTCTTATTACATCCTCGCATTCCCGCCTACAGGACTTTTCCCGTGCTGCACCTGAGGCTCTGGAATTCCCTCCCAGTCCCATCAGACTCTCCCCCAGCCACCAGATTTTCAGATGCTCCCTGAAAATTCCCCTCTTCAGGGAAGCCTTTCAATTACCTCCATAATCGTTACAAGCAAGGGCAGACTAACAGCCTGTCCAGCTACTGCTCACTCTCATTCCCTTCTAAAATTCACCTGCGCCACTGCACCTCTCTGATAACCTTCAAATCTCACTTGAAAATGCACCTCTTGGATAAAATCGCAGCATGTTAGAAGGCACTGATGTTGTACAATGAACGCTCTTATAAATTATTTACATTACTGATGTCCTCTATCATCATCAGAACTAGCACTGTATTCAGCACTCGACCCTAATGTACTCTGTATGTCTCCCATTACCACTTTAGATTGTAAGCTTTCGGGCAGGGACCTTGCACCCAATGTTTCACTCTACAAAGCACCTGTAACCCTGTATTGTTTAAACCCTGAAATTGTAAAGTGATGCGTACACTTGTGGCGCTATATAAATAAACATATTCATTCATTCATTCTTCCACTTACTTCCCCAACACAACCTCATTGCTCAGTCTTTTCCCCCAAACAGAACCACCAGTTCCCTGCACCATTGCACTAAATAGCACTTCTTTCTCCCACCCACTGACCGATAATTCATGTGGCAGGAGGCACTTACACCTAATAGCACTTACTCCTCCTGTGTCCAACCTACCTTCCTCTAGACTATAAGCTCTCACGAGCCAGGCCAACTGACCCTTTGTTTTCCATATTTGATTTGTACTGTTTAATATCTCTGTATGTCTATTCCCTATTTACAGTGCTGCATAATAAGTTGGCACTATATAGATAAAGAATAATAATAATTCAGGTCTTGAAATTTAGGATGCGTAAGGGATACTTAAATATGAAATTAAAAATGTAAACCTTTTATTTGTAACCTCATATTGTAGAGTACTTCTGGCAACATGTTTGCAAAGACATGCAATTTCAACAACGTGTGATATAGGAAGAACTCTATTGATCAGATTCATGGAATAAGACAGAAACAGGTGAGGCTGGGGTACTGAGAAGAAATGGAGTTATTCTGGAGCAAACCAATTGTATTATATGGGACAAATAAACATTTTCCAAACTCTCATTGATTTAAGTGGGATTTTAAAGTCTTAGAATGCTAAAGTGGTTTCCGTTGTATTGCTTTGCAGTGCAATGGAGACCTCTCTAACATTTAAAGGGTTATAAGCTCAATTTTATCAAAAGGAAGTTTGATTTCTTCTCTATAATGTTGTTGTTCTGAGTCAGAATTGCTCAAGGTATTGTTAGTACATCCACCAAACAGTTTGAGGAGATAAATAAGAGCCTGTGATCCACATACCACAATCAACAGGACCTCTATCAAACCCTAGAGAAGCAGAACAGTATTCTCCTCATGGGGTTACCACTGGCATGACGACATACGGTGGATGTGTTACTACAGCTCATTTAAGACATTATTTTAATTTTAATTACAGGTAGCTGAGCACATTCTCGTTATTTGTGGAGCATATTTGGGATTTGACCTCTTAGGCCCCATGTTTCTGGTTCAATTACCTTACCACCCAGACATAAGGACAGCTATTGAGCTGAGAAGTTGAGCTTCCATTTAGTTACCTGTAAATGTTCTCCTCTAGGCTATCTAAGTTAGTTGGAAGACACACCATCTTTACTTCGTGTTGTTGTTACCTAGATCCACACTGACTTTGTTTCCTCATTTTCTCCTTCTGCCAGACCTGTCCTTCACATTAATAATTTGTTCTATCTTCACTCTGTAGATTTTTCTGTCCTATTACTCTGTTCTGTCTTTCATGAATCCTATATTCTCTGTGTGTTGTTTAATTCAGTTCAGTCTACCTTGTACATCTGTCTTAGGTTCATGCTACCTTGCCCTTTCCATGTCAGACTTTACACTCATGTTTTATTTTACAGTCTGACTTTCTAGATCTTGTCTCCTGACTTGGTTATGAATACAGATCTTGCCTGCTTGCCTTTAGATCATCCTGTCATGCCCTCTGCCTGTAGACTAATATGTTAACAGAAATGTATCCTTTGTATTGTGAAACTCCTAAGTGGTGACTATAAGAAGCTCAAGTAAATAATATATTTGTGTTTGTTCTTAGTGTATTTCACATCTGTGAATATATTTTTTGACACTCAGATAGTGTCTCCCTAAGGGTATTAGGTAAGCCAGGCATGTATACTTTCCACCCAGACCTCTAGAGATCACATGCAACCCACTGATCAACCCCAAGATGATCATGACATACATTAGAGAAAGCATGCGATGTCAAGCACCAAGACTGCACAGGACCATGGGCTAAATCAATAACTTCAGATGGTGCCTGGTACTGTTGTGAAATGGAGATTGAGCCTGCTTTGAAATGGAGATGTATCCTTTGTAGTGATAGTAGGGTACTAAAAGGAGGGCCACAGCATTGGCTGCTAGGGTCTGCATATATGTGTGTGTATACACACACATACTGTGTATATATATATATATATATATATATATATATATATATATATATATATATTATATATAAAGTTTCAAGGGATAAGCACTCACGGCAAACTGTGATGGTGGATACCGGGTGCTACTTAAATAACAAGTAAATAGGCTGTGCACTCTCGGATTTCGAAACAAAGATATCCAATTTAATGGTACATAGAATACTGCAACGTTTCAGTCCTCGGATCGGGACCTTTGTCAGGCAAACATATCAAATACTGAACAACAACATATATTTATACTAAAGAGAAACTCACCTCGTGTGAACCCAACGACCCCTAGTGATGACGTAAAGAGATACGGAGACTGGGAGCAATAGACAGCACCAGAACCATAGAACCCAAGAAAAACTTGGGTTCTATGGTCCTGGTTCTGTCTGTTCAAATTGACTCCTCCCTCCAGGAATACTTTGCTAACTTCCACAATTGGAATGCTTCACTGGAAGGAGCTTGAGAGTTGGACTTCCAATTCTAATGTAGTCACAATTAAAATTCTACCAGAAATCCTGTACCTGATGCAGTCACTTCCCATCCATTCAGAGGGTGGAAAATTCAGACGTAATATGTGTAAGTACTACTTTACAGATAGGGTGATAGTCTCATGGAACAGCCTAACAGCAGAGGTTGTAAGGAGGAATACTTTTAAGGAATTCAACAAAATTAAAAAATGTATGGTTTAGACATAAGTCTATAATGAGTAAAGTATGTATTTTATTAGACAGAGAAATGGGCACGCTGGATTTACAATTAGTGCATGGAGAAACCAGCCATACTTCACTGAGTAGGCCCAAGAAGACATCTCATAGACATCTCACTTAGAGATTTGTCTTGTACATCACAGCTGTATTTCTCTTGTTGGTGGGATGAAACTGATATACAAATGAACATACATCATTTGTAATAATACTTAAATGATAATTTTATTTTAGTGTGTTTTCACCACTGTGAATTTCTCCCTAAGATTGTTGGATATTCCTCAATGATGGGGCCCAAGAAGGCAGAAATGTACATCTGAGACAGACTTTGGATTTCAGAGCTGCATCGATTTTGCGCATGGGATCAGAATGATATGCAAATGGCAATTTTATAATGACGTTAAGAGCTAAAATGTGAAACTGCTTTATTTTTTTATCAATGTGAATTTATTTTATGAAGCTAGGGATGTCAGCATAAGGGTATTGGTTACTCTGGGTATGCATAGCTTGCTGGTCTGGAAAACAAACTGCACGGTTGAGACTGGTTGACTGGTGTTTTCATGCAAAGTTTTGTCTTGCATTTTGGAGCCGCAGTGCCCTTGTGGCTGGTTTTAGTTTTTGATGCAAATATAAATATCTCCATTTAAATGGCCATAGAGAGCTAAAATATCAAACTACTGAGCTGTGACTAGCCATAGATGCAGGAAATTATGTTCTTGTTTATTCTTAGTGAATTTTCATCTCAGTTAAGTTTTTAAATCTGAAGGGAGTCTCTCTAATCGTAATGGGTTCCCCAGACAGTGTACATATGCGTAGAGAAACCAGATACATCTGAGAAAGTTATTTGAGGTTTGCTAGCATTCTCTCACAGAGACAAATTACCTTGTGTTTTTGTACTGTCCTTGTATGTGGGGCATGTTGACATGAAGCCAGAGATTGTGCTTCTTTGTAATAGCCCCTAAAAAGCTAGTGATGACTTGCTTTCTTAAACAAATTGACATTGGGGTGCATCACCATTTAACGTTACAGATAATGTAACATTTTTTTATATTTTGTACATTGTCTACCTAGGGATCAAAGATAGTTATGCAATTAAACATCAGTTCCAGTCCCCAGTAATAAGAGCTGTTGTACATCTCTCTAACACTAAAATGATTAAATTTAATCATTAAGTCATAAAACAAAAACATCACCCCAAAGTGATCTGACTAACTACTGTACCATTTGCAGTAAATGATAGATATTTGACCTAGGCAATAATGAAACAGCACCACCTAGTGATCAATTTTATAGCTTCTTTTTAGTAAAGAAAGATCAAAAATCAAACAAGGTTAAACTGTTATGACTTTTGAATGGATAAGCTCCCAGAAGCGGTATTACCCTTGTTTTACTTGGCAGGGAAAGTTCTACAATATTACATTTTACCTTCAAATGGTGCAGGAGTTGTCCATTGCATATTTCTTTGTTTTTAAATTAGAATGTGTGTGTGTTGATGTGTTTGGGTAGATTTCTCTTGTTTGCTGCCCTTGTGTATTTGATGACCATTGGCAATGAGCACGTACTTGTGTTGTGGGGCAGTAAACATCCAGTATGAGGATAATTAGGTGTTACTTCTCCTTTAATAATGGATTTTATGTCAAAAATGTCTCATAAATTTAAAGATAAAACCAGTAATAACTTTTTTCAGGGTAATAGCATATAGCCCATCTGCTTGTAGACAAAAGAGACGGACAAGCCCTGTGTATATAAAAGCTCTGCTAAATGTCCTTACCTGTTGCTACCTTGTGCTTCAGTTATTAAGGTGGTTAGTATGGGTAGCTCTGTGGTTGAATTCCAGTTATTTTCTACACTGCTTAAATTGCATCCCGCTGTAGAAAGGATTTTGGGTAAGCTCCTTATGGGAAGAGGAGGATAAATCTGAGCTCCTACCCCAACCCACAATGAAACAGTAAATCCAGACAGGAGACCAATTGTAGCACCCTGAAAATATAAATTGAAATATGAAGAAAATAGCAATATGTTATCATCAACCCAAAGTAAAAACATTACAATGTATTACAAAAAAATTGAATACAAAACCAGGATGTTTACGTGATCATATACAGGGATTAGATGCTCTGATGTCTAATCACTTTTTGTAATTAGTAATTGAGTAGTGAAGTTTTATTAAGTTTGTGTCCACAGTGAGTTTTTAAAAAGCATGCACGTTTGTCTGTTTATTAGGGATCTGGATATAATGTGTTCAATCATGTTGCTAAACTACAACTTCCAACTTGCTCAGGTGTCCTCCAGCTAACTCCGGAGCAGCAGAACTACTGCTCCCATCATTCTTAACTGGACACAGAGGATCATAGGAATTGTAGTCCAACAACAGCTAGAGGAGACACACAAGTTGTGGATGTAGAAGAGCAGAAAACATATTCTCGATATTGTTATTGTACATTTAGTCTAATTTGTGGAAAGCCCTCTGCTGAGTTTGTTCCTGCTCACACACACACACGCACACTACATATATATATATATATATATATATATACACCCTTGAGTGGTGTGTGTGTGTTTATATATTATATATATATATATATATATATATATATATATATATATATATATATATATATATATATTATATATAATAATTTGCTAAAAAGTTTGTCACAATGCAGTCATGTGCAGTAGAGGCTGCCCGCTCTGTAGTTGTGCACAGTAATGACTGCCCAAATGCACCGCATGACTGCAGGGCGATCAGTAAGAAGGCAGGATCCGGCCACCAGCCGAGGTTGCTGGGTGGCGCTGTGGCCCGTGTACACAGGCTTTTCAACTAGAATATATATATTTATACACACACACCACTCAAGGGGGTTAAAAACCCTGTTTAACCCCTTGAGTGCCAGAGGGTATGTGTACCCCCTCTGACACCCAAAGGGTTAAATCAAAGTGAAATTGTATTAGCTCATATGGGGCAGTTGCTTGACCTGCACTTCTTTTCTTAGCACATCAGACTCAGTAAAGTGTTTCCAGTTTCTGTGGTCAGATCACACTGTACAATAAAGTAGAATTTCTACTCACAGTTGAGTTTGCAAAGGGGATGATGATCCCTAGGGAAAAAAGCCCAAGCAACGGGCCTCCAATAATGCCAAAAATAGAGAGTGCAGCCTGTAGGAAACAATAAAATGCATTAGTAGTAGCACCCTAGCATTGGAGCAGCCTATAGAGTACAGCAGAACTAACTGGCTTAATCTGCTTTAAGTAAGCTCCATTCACCAGAAAACACAGATCAATGTACTTATTGTACTGTGTGAATTGGGTTGTATATTTACAGTAAACATTCTGAGAGAGTTATATTTATTGTCATAACTGTTTAATGACCTTCAAGTATGTGAATAAATATAAAGAAATGTTTGTTATAGATTATAATGTGACAGTAGGTAACATCTGGGTACTTACTGCACAAAAGAAAAAGAGGCTATTCTGGGGGAATACAATTGTCCCATACAGAACAATACCAGCTGCCCAAATACCCTTGATTTTAAAATATTTTTTTAACTCTTTGAATGTTAGAGTGTAATCCAGTGCATTGCAAAACAATGGGTTGGAAGTCTCTCTAAGACCCAAGGGGGTTAACCCTTTAACACTAGATGGGTATCCGATACACACCTGGCACTCAATGGGTTAAAGATCCCATTTAATTTCATAAGAATTTTTAATTGTCCGCTATGGTTGGTTTGTCTGGAATTGCAGTTCTTTTCCTTTCTGCTTAAAGGGATAGTAATACTTCATTTTATCTTAATTTTATTTTGTAGGCATTAAAAAAAAACATGAAGAACGATATGTCTTATGTCTATGGTTTGAGAGATATTCACAAGCAAAGTTTCCCCTCCCACCCCTTTTACCTAGTGTAAGCCATCTCTTCTCAGATGTGGAATGCAGTCCATAGACCAGACAGATAACAGAAGGGGACACTCTTATTCCTATGAAAACAATGAAAGCCCTGCCCCCCTTGACAAGCTTTTCAGCTTTTTCCCTTATCTTAATTGAAGATTGTCCCTCTCTGCAGTCTACCTGGGCACGTCCCTTCTGCTTTGGCTGAACAGTGTTACATCAGTAAAAGGGGAGGGAGGGGGATACTTTGTCATTGAATTACTCTTGTACTACAACTCTGACAGAACTGAAATAACACTCTCCAAAGTCAAAATATATGATGATTAATTAGAGCTGCTTTTATTATGAAACATGACTATCCCTTTAAGTCCCTTGCATTGTGTATGGTCAGACTAAGGTAAATGCAACCCTTACCTATACATGTTAACATGTCCTTCACATGTCCCCAGGATTGAAGGTTTAGTTATAGGACTATTGACTGCTGTGCTAAATGGTGGATCCATTGCAGAGAAGCACATTATTCTATAGAATGTAGGATAGCTGTGTCTGTGCCACCAATGGGTTTTACTTCCTCAAGGGTAGCCCCTGGTACTTAAAGTCACAATATATAAAGAGCACATTTCAAATCCCATAGAAAAAAGTATGGAGGCATTTATCGTTATTGCGTACTTCAATATACACGCCACATACTTTTCATCAGTGACAGAGAAGTTATGCAGTTCAACTCTCTCCACACCAGCATCTGTTTTGTGCTTCATCAGGCACTTCGTCAAGATAGAAAGAATTGCGTACATGCATCTGTGTGTAGGAAAATTATATCTGACCACTCCTCAGTGATGAAAAGCCATAATTACATCTTCCCAAGCTATATAGTGATTATATCTCATACACACAGATCATGCTGAACCCATAAACATACATAGAAGACCAATATAAAAATTGCATAATTCATCAATATCTTCTATACATTTTCTATATATAATTATATTTCTAAAAACACTGAGAACTTGTTAATATGAAGTCCAACTGCTCCTGAAACATTGAATTTAATTGTCGATTTTCATTCTTCTTGCAACAAAGAACAATCATTATTCCCCCTCTGTTAGGGGCCTCGATATTTTATTACCCATAATCCTAATTACATCTGAATTTGTACATTGAGCTTCCCTAAAATGACTTCTTCTACTGTCAGTTTGTCCCTTTTTTATGGTTCTTCTCTACTCCTCTCTTGTAGGGGGTGGCTAATTTATCCTATGTAGTATCTATTATACAGACAAAGAATGACATGTGCAGTGATATTGGTCCTGCGGGTTATCAAGTCATTTACCCTATATTCACCCTTAAATTTTGGTCCTGTGAATGCGTTTAATGAAATACAGTTTGAGATAGATCTGTTTAAATGTATCCAAGGGTAAAATGTTGATCAAAAAATTAAGGATAGTGATGTTTCCACTGTAACAGATGAGTCAATACCTCAGGGGATTAGTGTTAGTGCCCATTTTGATTCAAGGGACCGGGATATTCTTAGAGATTTATTTATCCTTCTAATTTCAAAAGAAAGTACCTCATCCCAGGGTATGGGTTTGGGTACAAGGGAATCAGCAGCACTGGAGAAGTTTTGTTAAACACAGTATCTATTTCATAACCGAGCACTCATGCACAGGGGGTATATTGCATACCCAACCTTTCAAATGGCCAAAGAGGGACGCTTTTAGTTTTAGGCGGTGTTAATGGGGGATTAGCTGGTGGGTGGGGCATTACCTAGAATTTTTAGGCTATTTTATGACCTATTGGCTCCTCTTTGTGAAACTGAATAAAGTATTTATAGCAATACCATAGTATTTTATTTACACAGATTAAGTTATAAATACATATATTACAGATTAACTACACATGTATGTGAGTTTTATTGCTGTGGAGCTATGTAATACACACTGCTTATTCTGATATCCTGAAAAGAGGGACAAAAGGGTAGAAAACAGGGACAGAGGGATTTGTGTCTCAAAGAGGGACTGTCCCTCCTAAAGAGGGACACTTCGGAGGTATGATATTGGAAGCCAGACTAAAGCCTTTCACTCTCAGCACAGGCACTTCATCGAAGTCCAAAGATCTTTGGACTCTGATATAGCACTCATGCTGGATGTGAAATGAGTTAGTGTGGCCCCTGCATATTTTGGTTAGTACCTTAGTGTTTGTATATGCAATACATAGTGTTTAATATAACTTCCATGGTGTGCCTCATCACTGTTGTTGTATGGACTTGCAATGTATTGCTGTCATCCTTAACAGTCTGCCCAGGTAATCCCCAGGTGATTACTGTGACTCATGTTGAGGGGTGAACTTATGGCTGTGGATAAAATTGTCTTGATTTATTTTTTATTGCCCCTTCCCCCATGCACCATTCTTACCATAAGGTTCTAAGTAAAGGAGCTGATTGGTGATTTTATATATTGTATCGGAATGGTTCTGTGGAGTAGCACCCTTCTATTGTGCATTTAGCATTCTAACCTACCCCAAATAAGCATTGGACTGGATGAAGAATAGGAAAAATCTTGCAGTGAAACAGCCTGACAAAGAGTTTTAGATAGGAAGATAGGTGAAAATTGATACTGGACTTTCCCAGGTGGCCGGTGTGAAAATTTACCATACAATGTACTATACAAACTCCAGGGCATACTATTGTATCTTCTACAGACTATTACATAACCAATATCCAAATAGCTTTTAAGGGATTCATGAATATTCAAGACAATATAGTTAAAAGTTAGCATACATCTAAAAATTGCAGAAAAAAAACAATTGTATTATCCTCAATCCCAATTAGGTTTTGATCTGTACTGAAACACTCTCAGGACATATACTCAAAAAGAGTCCAGAACAACATGTATGTGCTTTCTGGAAATTGCTCTTGGAGGTTCTTTATACTGTCCTCTCCACAGTGCCACTGGGTCTTAATCAGCAAGTAGGGTTACTCCTTGATACATCCACCAGGAAGAAAAATATAGAAGAGAAACACACAAGAGGGCAACTATAGTGCCTATAAATGACTAACAATTTAGTCCAAAAACAATGATAACGATACTCACAATTGCAGTGGTTGTAAGGGGCATATACCTCCTAACAACTGATAAGGCTTGCAGACAGATTGACCTGTCTCTGCTCAGGTTAAACAGGTGAAGTAGATGTAAAAAGGTGCTGCTCCAAATCTTTGAATTGGAGAAAACAATTTAATAAAATAATACATACATATAAAAACAATTAAAGAATGTGCAGTCAATATCTCTGCCAAACAACATTTCACAGATTAACTGATTTATCAAGTATAAATGGCAGTTGCACACTACAAACAACAAAGACAAAACAGCACCATACAATGTCACATTTAAATATACCACCCTCTCTACTCATTGGTCAGTCAGAAAAACGCACTTGACTTATACTAATATCGGGTTTAATTAAATAAGCACACACTAACTGTATGTGTCAATATTATAGATACGATCAACCACATGACTTTAATAATAAAAATATAAAAAAACCCTAAAATAACAAAAATGAAGTATTGTACAAAAAAACAGAAATGTTAGACTGGAAATGGACTTTCCCACAAACAATTAGGTTTTCTTTCATAAGTGTCTTATTAACTGTTACTCACTGGTACCATGCAATACTAATAATCATATAATATGCCTCATATAATAATATTGCATAGTATAATAAAAATATAAATATAACACATTTTTCTTTTCAGTATGAACCAGATGTATTAATATCACGTACCTATCTAACTGTAAAAACTAACAAATCATATGACCAAACGTCACGTTCAGTGCAATGTCAGAAAACACATAGAGTAAAAAGACAACATACCAATATAAAAACAGCAATCGCACTTAACGTTACCGGAAGTACTAACATGGCCTTCATATCAAAATTTAGATGACCAATGGATCATGCTATAATATATTACATAAAAACAAAATCAGCATGGCACATCAAATTAAGAGACAACTCACCAATGTAAATAAAGAAATTGCACAATTTCCATTACTTTACCTGTTTAAACAGAGCAGAGTCATGTCAATCTCTCTCTGCAAGCCTTATCAGTTGTTAGGAGGTATATGACACTTACAACCAAAACAACTGTGAGTATCTCTATCATTGTTTGCAGACTAAATTGTTATTCATTTATAGGCTAATGGTGTCTTCTTGTGTGTTTCTTTTCCATACATCTGAAAAGGGTTCTGACTGTTAGGGAATCACATATGTGGACATAATGTGTTACCATTTGTGATTAAACAAGATTTTGCTAATATTGGCAGAATGATTTATAGGGTAAATTACTTCATAACCTGCAGAACCAAAGTATTTGTGTATATCAATTTTTGACCTTGTAATAGATACTAAATAGGAACAATTAACCAGCCCCTAAAAGACAGGTTAAAGCCATACAGAAGAGCTATAAGAAAGGGAGAAATTGACACTAGAATAGTAAATCATTTTAGGGATATCCATGGTAAAAATGAAGACAGCATTAGATTTATAGGTTTAAAAATTGGTGGCCCTAATTGGGGGGCAAGGACTGTGTACTTTTGCTGGAAGAACCAAAATTGATAGTAGAGTCAATGCTACAAAAGCAATTGGTCTTAATGAGAGTAAGAAGTTCTTAGTGTTTTTATAAACAGAATTGTATATAGAAAATGTATAGGAGTTCAATATCTGTATTATGAAATGTTTTATTTTTCTAAATAGTAACGTAGTTGACGATGCTGAAAAAAGACGTGTCCATCAAGTCCAGCCCATGCCAAAACACCCCTGTTGATCCAGAGGAAGGCAAAAAAGCCCTCTGGAGCAATTTCTAATTTAGCCCCAAGTGGGTAAAAATTCCTTCCCGACTCCAAAGTGCATTCAGATAGTTCCCTGGATCCAAATCATATCTGCTTTTTTGTGCCCCTTATACACCCCTTGTATTTTATATAACCAAACCCTTACCTGTAGCAAACCACCCATTACGGAGGCCAGGGCAGCCATGGCAATGCATACAGCTCCATATAGGAGGCCTAAAAGCATAAGACATTGCATTGCTTGTTAACACAGTTATATTGCATTGACATGCTTAACTCATTGGATTGCACTGTTATCACATGAGATTCTTGACAGCAATGGCATAGGGAAGGGGATTATCCCTCCACCTACACAGTACCTCATTCCAGTAGCATTACAATCACAACAATACTCCACATTTCCTGATAAATTGTCATCTGATTTTATCTTAGGTTTTATTACTTAAATTCAGTCTCTTGCTAAGTCCTATTGTCATTGCTTAAAGGGATAGTAATACTTAAAATGTAAAAAAAAATATGTAGTAGGGTTTATCCCCCTGAGTAAAACAAGGGTACTCCCACTGCTGAGAGGTGTTTCATTCAAAAGTTATTAATTTTCAAAGTTGAATTTTTTAGGTGCAATATCACAGTGGCCTGAAATTGTACAGTGGCGCTGTTGCTACACGATCCTATGGACAGCTCTGGTCAGTTGACCATAAATCTCCATAGGATGGTGTAGCAACAGCGCCACTATACAATTTCAGGCCACTGTGATATTGCACCTAAAAAATTCAACTTTGAAAATTAATAACTTTTGAATGAAACACCTTTCAGCAGTGAGTGTGCTCTTGTTTTACTCAGGGGTATAAACCCTACTACATATTTTTTTTTACATTTTAACTATTACTATCCCTTTAAAAACATTTACCTTCTGACTGTGTTGAGATTCTGATTCACTCACTGGCCATATCCAACCTCAAATGCTACAACCCCTTTTAGGTGACTTTCCACTCACACATCTGCAGTCACTACACAGAATGCAATATGCACCTTACAGGGTTATCCATGTAACTCACTGTACTTCATCTGCTACTGTTCTGTGAAGATCCCTATACCAACATATCCATTCCCCCAATGACTAGTGCATATGGCTCTGTATTCAGTAAGCTAAAGTGGTGCAATTCTGGAAGAAGCTAACTACATCATAGGAGACAAATTAAAATCCTCAATGTTTAAACGGGGCTTTTAATATCCTTGAATGCAAGAGAGACTACCAATGCACCTTCAGAATGTGATAGAGACTTCTCTAGCACTCCAGTGGTTCACGGTGACATAGAGATGGAGGGTTAAGTGGTGGGGTTTGTACTTAAAGGAGCAGTAAACTTTTTTTATGAAAACACATATTTTATAAATTTTTTCCTGCTGAATAAAACAAGGTCACTCCCACTGCTGTCAGATGTTCTATTCAAAATGTATAATAGTTCAAATAATCAGGAAGCAAATTTACTGTGTTTACTTCCTGAAAGTTCTAACTGACAGGCAGTTTGTTTCACATTCTATGGAATTTCTGAATTTCCTCTCCATTAGAATCTAACAGAAAACTAATTAGAATTTGACCACTACAGGGCACTAATTATAATTTTAAAAACATGGGTTTAAACTGTAATAACTCTAGAAATATAAATCTCTCAGCAGTAGGAGTACCCTTATTTCACTCAACAGGAAAATCCTTACAATATATATTTTTTCATAAAAAAGTTTACTGCTCCTCTAAATGAGCAGGGAAGTGGAAAGAACAGGGAGGGAATTGGTGGAATGAGTGTGAAAGTAGGCAGGGTTACAGGCGAGATACTCCTCCACACTGGTCTGTCTGTAAGCTGGAGCACTCTCTTTGGCAGAGATCGATATCTAGCCAATGAGAGTGCTCCAACTTACAGACAGCCCAGCGTGGAGGAGGATCTCGTCTGTATACTCTTCGGCATGCGTTTTGCTGATCAGAGTGAGGAGGGGGAAAAGTAAGTTGGAAAACTGGATTTCTATAGTGAATGAAAAAAAAATGGCATGGCATTGTTGATATAACAAAACTAACAGATTAAAGCAAACTTTTAATAAGGTGATACATCCCCTTTATCTTGTACCCTACGATGCAGTGGTTTGTCTCAGAAATGCATTTCTTTACCTTAATGAAAACAGCCTCAAGTTCGGGGCCAACCACTTCGCACTATGCTAGCTGACGTTGCTACCTTGGAACAAACAAAGCTGGTTCTGATCCTGATGTGCTTCGTTCCCTTACTTGCCTTCGCTCTCATTTACATTCCCTGCTTAACCTCCATGTTGAACGGCTGTTTCTCTGCACTCGACAACGCTACTTTGAGTTTGGCAATAAGGTGGGTACACTCCTCGTGAACCAACTGCAGGCTAAGCAAGGCTCTGTGTTCATCCACTCTATCAAATCCCCTCTGGTGCGTCTATATATGCTTCATCTAAGATAGCCTCGGATTTCTGGGACTTTTACAAAGCCCTTTATAACCTCCCCGCTAACCCCTCTGCTGGATCAGATTTGTCCTCCAAGATGCAATCATACCTACTCGATGTGCATCTCCTGCAACTCCCCTCAGTTATGCAACAAGCCTTGGATTCACCAGTCTCTGTGGCGGAGGTTGAGAGAGCTATTGATCTCATGCCTAAAGGGAAGAGCCCGGGACCAGATGGATTTACCCAGCCTTGCTATTCTGCCTTCAAGACGTTGCTCTGTTCTCTTCTCACCAGGGCTTTTGCCCTCTTCCCGAATGAGATTTCCAGACATGCTAGTCTCTCTGAAGCCTACATTACTCTTATACCTAACCCTAATAAGGACAAATCTCTGTGCGCAAATTATCGCCCTATATCCCTACTCAATTTAGATTTTAAATTGTACGCCAAGATCATTGCTGAACAGTTACAACCACCAATTCTCCCATTGTTAATTAATTCAGATCAGGCGGGTTTTGTGCCTCGTTGTGAGACCAGAGATAACACCCTTAAGCTCTTGAACATACTTCACTATGTTAACTCTCGCAATCTCCCCTCTCTGTTCCTGTCAATCGACACGGAAAAGGCTTTTGACAGGGTGAACCAGGCATTTCTATTCAATACTCTACAGGCCTTCGGCTTTGGCCCTGGATTTATTTCTATGATTCAAGCCCTTTATACTAACCCTCAGCAAAGATTTGAGTGAATGGTCGTCTCTCTGAAACCTTTACTATTGCTAATGGCACTTGGCAGGGTTGTTCTCTCTCCCACCTGCTGTTCATCCTGGTTATGGAACCTTTTGCTCAACATGTTAGTTTTCGTCAAGACATATCTGGGATATCCTTAGGGGGCAAAGAATATAAACTATCCATTTTTGTGGACGACGTCTTCTCCACCCTGTCAGATCCGGCTGGTTCTATCACCGCGGTCATGGACGAACTTCAACTCTTTTTTGGCTTTTCTGATTTTAAAATCAATCTATCTAAATCTGAAGCGCTACCTCTCTGTCTTCCACCTGTTCTTAAGGCTGCTTTTTTGTCCCTCTACCCTTTTAAGTGGGCATCCAAAGGCATCCAGAACTTTGGTGTCTGGATCGCTCCTACGATCCAATCTACGTACGCTTTAAATTATCCTCCGCTATTGCAATCAGTTGCGAAAGACCTTGCAACCTGGAGTCCTCAATACATCTCCTGGTTGGGACGAATCAACTCCGTTAAGATGAATATACTGCCTAGAGTGCTGTACCTCGTTCAGACTCTCCCTCTCAAGATCCCGGCGGCATTCTTTTCTTATCTACATTCCACTATCTCTAAATTTATTTGGAAATCCCGTGTAACTCGACTTAGCCGACACCTTGCGTTCCACCACAAGTTGAAAGGAGGGCTGGGTGTTCACGAATTTAAGAAGTATTACCATTCAGTTTTGCTCTCCTCCATATTGGATTGGCTGCACCACGCTTCCTCTAAACTGTGGGTTTCTATTGAACGTTCGTATTTTTCTAATATGGATGTCCTCTATAAATTCCTCCTCCCCCCAAAGTCCTGATTATTTAAGCCCATGGACCACCCAGTTCTATCAGTGATTTCGACTGTCTGGCATTCTTATACTGCCTCTTCCTCCTTTTTCACTCTTCCCTCACTGGCCTGCCCGGTTTTCTATTCCCGTGCTACCGCCTCTACTTTTTTGGACGCCAACTTTCCCCAATGGATGGCTTCGCCAGTTATTTGTATTGGAGATGTCACAGACGGGGGTAAAATCATCTCCTTTGATTCTATGTGTACCCGACTCTCTCTCTCACAAGGAGAGCTGTGGAAGTTCTTTTGTGTCTGCCATTTTCTTGAGTTGTCTGATATTAAATTGGCATGGACTAGTTCCCTGACCAGATATGAGTCTCTCCTCCTTTGCCCCCCTGTCACTGGGTGTTATCTTAGTAAGATCTATGCCACCCTGTTGGATGTCGCTCCCTTCCCAACTCTGCCTTATGCTCGTGCATGGGAATCCGAAGTAGGGGAGACATTACTAGACTCTGAATGGTGCTCTGTCTGGCGCATTGCCAAATCTTGTTCCATTTTGACTCAACTTTGAGAATCTCATTTCAAATTTGTTTGTAGATGGCACTGCACTCCTATACAGCTACATTCTATGTTTCTTGCTGTCAGTGATAGATGCTGGAGGTGTGGAGACAGAGGGATCACCTTATCACATATGGTGGACCTGCAAGACTATTGGTCAAGTGTTTTCTATGCATTGATCGTAGTTTAACAATCAAATTGTCCAGGGACCCTTGGCAAATACTCTTTTATATCCGTTTACCACCTATGCATACTACTACCTGTTTGATATTATTGGCCGTGTTAGAACTCGCTAAAGCACTGATACCAGTTCACTGGAAATCTGCTGTACCACCCACTTACCTTGAATGGGTCTCCAAGGCTAGAGATCACATCACTCTACTTAGGATTTACAAAATTGAAAGACGGTATGGATCCTGACCTGATTACAAGTTTCTTTTTGTCTCATTTCGATCAGTGAGATTCTATCCTAGACTACCTACACGGGAGGTACCCAACCCTTCTTCCCCCTTTGTTCTTCCTTCTTTATCACCTCCTCCTGTTTTTTCTCCCTTCTCCCTCTTTCCTGATTCTATCCACCCTGGATTTATTGGTTTCTCATATCATATCTTTCACCCACAACCATACCAACTTTTCGAGCTTTCTACTTCTGCTTTGCAGTCCCTTACCATCCTGATCCTCTTTATATACATTATTTCTTGGAACTGTATGAGTTGACTGGTTGTGCCTATTTATAGCATAAAACTACTTATCAAATGTAACAATAAATCACACATCACATGCAGTCCACAATACATAACTAATAAAAGGCTTAAAATTGTATATAATTGTTTTCATTTTGCAATGACATGGGAATTCTGGGGAAGGGTAGTCAGTCCTTGAACCTCCAGTTATTGAGAACTGAAACTCCCATAATCCCCAACCAACTTTTGGCAGAGTGGGGAGGATGTGAGTTGTCATTTCCAGCCTCTGGATATCCAAAGATTGACCACACATTCAAGTGCGTAAATATTTAAGACTGGGTCTCTCTCCTCGATCCACAGCCTGGAGCTATAATCCAGACCAGCTAGTTAGAATCTCACACTGACACAGAACCCTGGTGCATTCACCACACGAGGATCTCAGAAGGACTTCACATGACCAAGAAAGACAGAGGAAAATTAATGTATCTGCAGCACCAGGGAGCTGGTTAAAAAAGGATTAGTGAAAAGGAAGGGGCACAGTGGCACTATTATTATCTTACTGCCTGGCAGAAGCCATGTAGAATGATGTCAATAGCCACCAGCCAAGATAGGAAACTGGTTTGACTCTGCAGAGCCAATGGGTCCCCTTAGATGTGGGCCCAGTCACAACTGCACCCTCACCACTCCCTGTAGTTCCACCCCTGTACTAGGAAGATGTATATGAACAGCAACTTTTAATTATACCACAGTGTCTGAATACATTAAGTATTAAGCAGATAACTATGTATTGGCATTAAACCTTTAGATGCATGTCCAATGCACAGCTTTGCTGTGTTGGAGATATCTCTAGCACCAAAGGAGTTAAGCTAATATAAGAAATATGGAGGGCTCATTGGAGTGAATTCAAATATTGAATAAAATACTATGAGAACATCATGTAAAATTATAATGTGAAATGATAAATAGTACTAAAAGTTAGTCCATGTTAGTCCATATCAAGATATATATATATATATATATATATATATATATATATATATATATATATATATATATTAATATACACAGGAGTCATTAAATTGTAATGATCGTTGGACCTCTCCCGTCAATATTCTGCTGATATAAATAGGAGAGCAACTTCTCCTGTCTTTTTCCTAGAAACACCTCGATGGTGTGGACAAGTTGATACCACTGACAACGGTATTGGATGAGTTATAGGGTGGCTGTTGACTCCAGTATATCCTCTTGTCTCGAACACCTTCCAGGGGAAAGTTGGACCGCAGGCAGAAGTGCGATATGTCGATCCTCAGCAGTGTATGGACCAGCAGGCAGAGGCTCCCTCCAAGCCAGCAATAAATGTTCTTCCAGGTAAGTGATATAAAATATGACTTGCTGTACAGTATCTTCAGTATGGATATGGATAACAGTGTTCCTTCCAATGCATTTTGTGTCACTTTTGGGACATTTCTTCAGGGAATAAGAGTATATTTCTTTTCTTGGACAAAGATGGGAGAAGTTGCTCTCATATTTATTTCAGCAGAATATTCATGGGAGAGGTAATCGCAATGATTATTACAATTTAATGACATATATATATATATATATATATATATATATATCTGACATCCTCTCATATTGCATCTTTTATGGACTCATATGGACTATCTTTTAGTACTATTTTTCATTTCAGGTTATACTTTTACATGATTATTTGATAGTACTTTATTTTTGTTATTATTAAATATTTGTATTCACTCTAAAGTGTTTTCCGTATTTTCTGTGTTCTTACATTTGTTCTTTTATAGCTATATCCACATTATAGCTTATGGATAGTAGCTTATGGAGGGTGAATTTTAGTATACTTTTGTTAGATACATACTTGTTTGTTTAAATCTCTGTATACTTTGTACATTAAATTCTTTCAAAAGTATCCTATAACATAAAGTCCTAGAATGCATCGCTCAGTGGGGACTCGCAGAACGGGCTGATCCAGAGTGGAGAGCTCCAGAAGGCTGACAGCCTGTCTGTGCTCCTGGCTCCGGGGCAGCAGAGGAGGTGGCTGGGTGACAAACTGTCACCCAGCACCTCCGCTGCTGCCCCGGAGCCAGGAGCACAGATAGGCTGTGAGCCATCCGGAGCTCCCTGCTCCGGATCAGCCCGTGTTATATGGGCTTTGTAACTAGTATTATAATAATACAAATAATGATAAATTCCTCACTTGTTCCTTTGGAAATCCAAGACAACTTAGTCTCATTGAGTGGCTTGCAGTATGGTTTTATAAGATCTTCCACTGTAACAGCAGCCAAAGCATTTATACTGGAAGAAACAGTACTAAAATAAAAATAAATAAAAAATAGGATGTTACTATAAGTTAAAATACATTTATCGAAGTGTACAAAAACTCATTTGTAATGATTCCGATACACTCAACTGTCGAAACAAAATTATTTAGTGAGGCATCAAGACTTAGTGGGGAAAGTGTTCATACAGTTTGCTCTTTCATAGGTGAAACCATGGGGGAGATTCACTAAGTGGTGATAAAGAGGTGATAAAGTGGAGATGACTACTCCAGTTTATCACTTCTCCAGTTCCTATGCCCTAAGAGAAAAATAATCCCACAATCAGGACCTCAAGGGGGACAGGAAAGGTGGAGAAGAATGGCCTCTTTCTTCTTCTCCTCCACATTCCCTTCACTGGCGGGAGCAGAGGATGATGTAGCTACTATTGTTGCTGCCTCAGAATCAGCACTACAACTAGGGCCAGAAGTATTGTTGCTAGCAAGTGGAACCTATCCTAGTCCCACATCACTACTGCTGGAGCCCATTCCTACAGGCACACTAGCCTGTTCCTTATCATCCTGCTGCCCTTGCAACTCAGCAGTAGAAGGAATTACAGCGGCAGCAAACTCCGCAAATTCTGCAATCTCACTGCTGGTGGTGTTGGTGATGCCCATTTCCATATCTATCTCCCATTCCTGCTTGGTTTGGGCTAAAAAGGCCATAATATCTATTTCACCCCAGCTGATCCACCATCACCCTCATCATCTTCACCACCACCCGTCACTCCTTGCTGCTGCTGCTCTATTACAGTCTCACCGGTTGGAGGTGATTACAAATGTGACACAGGCTCCTCTACTGTCACACTTGCCATCTCTTGAGCTGAAGAAGGCAGACTGGCAGCATTAGCAGCATGCACAGGCTACTGATCTGTGGTCGTGGTGGTATTGCTGCTGCTAGCTATCAGTCCTGCCTTCCTCAGTAGCATGTCATATAGGGACAATGATGGGGGAAGGGGACTCAGAGGGTAAGAGGAATGATGTGGACTCCCTTGACTGCTAATCTGCCCACTCCAGATCTCTTCCACCTCAATATCAGCAGGACCATCTACTGTGGGCAAGCTAGTCTCAGTCATTACTATCACTCACTCCCAATACTCTGAGTCTCTAGCTGCTGGATCTTAGTTGTAGCAGAGGGACTGCTTGGGGATGGCAAGTGTGACTTAGGGTTCCTGCTGCCACACTTGCCATCATCTCCTCCTCCCCACCTTCCGGAGAACCACAAGACACACTGTCAGGTGCAGCACTGGCAGCAGGTACAGGTAGCTGACCTGTCCTGCTCACACTACCCTCTTCTTCCTCACTATTTTCCCCATGATCCCTAGGGTGGAGTAGCGGGACTGGCCATCATTGGGTCTGTGGAATTAGGGCATTCAGACCAATGCAGGTAGTGATCACTTCCTCCTGCACCTCAGAATCACTGAATGCATATCAATCCTTCCAGCTCATTCCTTTTACTTGAATTCCAGGTGCACATAGTGATAGCACACACATTATGAGCCTCTCCTGCCTCAATTTAGCTAAATAAATCACAGCACAACAGCCTAGCACCTTATCTCTCTCTCTCTCTGTAGCTGCTTGTATTGTTTTTAACTTCCTGGAAACATCACGTTTTTATATCAAACACGCGAAGAACATGTAAGTAAAGGGGCAAAAATTTTATAGCCATTGAAAATATAGCGAAGGTTTTTCGGCAACAGGTGAAAACTGCAAAGATTTGAAGGGCTTTATTTAAAGAAGATTTTCCTGTGAAAAAGTGGACAACCAAGTGGTTTTCATGGATTTTTTCGCAGGAACACAATGGAACTTTTGCCAACCCTTACTCATCAAAAGGAAAACCAACAGTTCAGTCTCCTGCATGAGGTCCTTCATCGGGGTGACAAAGGTCCTGTTATAAGGGACCAAAATATTAATTTTTATATAGAGAGTTTTGTTCTCAAAATATGAGTGTGCCTTTGACATTTCTTCTTATTCTAATACATGATCTGTCTGTGGGTCCCATGGAGGCACTCTGACTTAAAGTAAACCACACTCTAATTATATTTTGTATTTTCAGAAGGTATGCAGAACAGGCAACGCATTGGAGAACTCTCTAGCATTCCTGGTTTTAAAAGCCTATTTAAAATCAGTAATTTGCTGAATTTTCATGTGCCCCCTATGGTGCAATTGGATTGTTCCAGAAATGCAGCTCTTTAGCTTGATAAATAAGGCCCAGTGAAGAAATGTATGTACACAGGTGCATTTCACTTTTATATCAAGTGTTATAGGCCAGTCTATGTATTACCAGTTGCCCTACATGTGGCCTGATCCAGTTTGCAGTCCAGCTCTTTTTATCACATAATCTCCTTTATGGAGCTGCCTCTTCCTTGCAATGACGCTTGCTTAAAGGGATAGTATTACTTCAAAATTACTATCCCTCATATTGTAGCCCTTAATAAACCGAGTTAAATGACACCAGAGGCATCTCTCAAACCTTTATGGTTTAAGAGAGAGCCGCTTTCAAAGTTTCCTCTCCCCTGCTGTCAGCGTTCTGCAGGAGAAACCGGTCCCGGGACAGGCAGAGGCTCTTAAACAGAGCCGATATCTCGTTATAGAAGGAAAAATGATTCATTGAAACAGTCTTATACCTGTGCTTGGTTACCAAGCACATGTAGAAGACTGTTTCAATGAATCATTTTTCCTTCCATAACGAGATATCGGCTCTGCTGAAGAGCCTCCGCATGATTCAGAGACCGGATTCTCCTGCTGGCAGCAGAACGCTGACAGCAGGGGAGAGGAAACTTTGAAAGCGGCTCTCTCTTAAACCATAAAGGTTTGAGAGATGCCGCTGGTGTCATTTAACTCGGTTTATTAAGGGCTACAATATGAGCGATAGTAATTTTGAAGTAATACTATCCCTTTAAAGCTTTCTGTTTGGCCTTGTCCTGTGTAAGCTGTTCCTGTTCGCTCCTTCTCTCCACTCACTGGCTGGCTTTTGTTCCTTACAACACTTTTGTTTGCTGTTTGTTCCTGCATTGATCCACCATTGTTGAACCATCCTCAAAGGATGGATTTCTCTGACAATCCTAGCATATCACTTAGAGTTAAGGAATTAAATAAATATACAATTTATTTGTAACTTATAGTACAGTTGGTTGGCTCCAGGATTGCTCCTCTTTTCTTTACACACGAGGACCTATATGTCAGTAATCCTGTGCCTTTCATTTGTTTTTTGTAATATAAGTACATCATTTTGAAGGAACGGTTTGCATTGTCCCAGACTTTACCTTAATGTTCCACTGTATGCACATGCCACAAACAGCCCTGGAAGTCCTGGGAAGTCTCGAAGAATGTCCAGGACCATGTAAGGCATCAGCTAAGAATAAGTTAAATCATATTACATACATATTACACAAGTGCAACTATACATACTGAGCAATATTTAGTAAGCAGTAAAAATAGACTGGATATTTTTGTGGGGGGTGTTTCAGCTTTTCATGGCTCTCCATTCTTAAATGGCAGTGGACCAAGCTCAGATTAATTCAGAAGTACATATTGATTTCTCAGTGTAAAAATGACTGGGGATTCTCTTTCATGGGGTGCTTTGAGCAGAGGGGAGCTTTGCCTGTAGGATTCTGGCAAAAGCCTCAGAATGGAATTTAACATTGACTAACATTATTTTTCCCAGTGGACTAAGAAATGGACACTACTTCTTCTAAGACAAGCCAAAGTATGTGAGAGGACAAACAAAAGAAATGTTGCCTGTTCTACTGCTAGTCACTGCTCAAGTGAATCACATTTTAGCTCTCTAGTAACATTACAGAGGACAATTTTCCACGTACATATTAGACTAATCCCACCCAAAAGGGTGGTCCAGTTCCAAAATAATAGGTAAGTCCCCTCTACAAGGGAAATATCAGCTAACAGTAGACATATGGTTCAGCTTTGTTTGGGCCTCGTCAGTGAGATGCAGCTGTTTTCCCTATGCACTGTGAGCAAGGGGTCCACTTCTGGATTATCCCCCACTTTTAGGGAGACGCCCCTAAAATATTTCCAAAAACAAGACAAAGTATGTGAGAGGCTCTGATGAACAAATGCAATGTTGCCTGTTGTGTATCTAGTCACCACTCAAGACCATAACATTTTTGCACCCTAGTACTGTTATAAAGCAGACGTTTTCACTTACAAATTAGACTAAACCAGCCCAAAATGGCATTCCAGTTTCAAAATGCCAGGCAAGTCCCCCTGTGTGGGAAATACTAGCTAACTACAAAATAGGTTTCTGCATTGTTTGGGCCACATCAGTGAAGTGCAGTTGGTTTCCCTGGACACTATCAACAAGGAATCTATGTCTGGATTACCCTATACTCCTAGGCAGAGACCTTAAGAGTTTTTTAAAAAAAGCCAAAGTATGTGATATGCTCTGAGGATGAACAAAAGCAATGTTGCCTGTTCCTCTGCATCACATTTTGCTCTCTATTGCTACTACAGAGGAGAAATGTTCACGTACATACTAGACTAATGTCACCCAAAAGGGTAGTTCAGTTCCAGCATTACAGCCATGTGCCTTCTGCAAGAGAAACAGCAGCTAAACCTAGACATATATTTTCACCTTGTCTGGACCTCATCAGTAAGGTGCAGCTGGTATTCCTAGGCACTGAGAGCAAGAGGTCCACATCTGAATTACCCTTAGAGACACCCTAATAGCTTTCAAAACCATGCCAAAGTATGTGAAAGACTTTGAGGATGAATCAAATAATGTTGCCTGTTCTGTAGCTAGTCACCAGTCAATAGAATCACATTTTTGCTCTCTATTGCCATTACATAGGAGAAATTGCCATTTACATATTAGACCAATCCTAATGAGTAATCCAAATGTAGACCCATTGCTCTCGGTGCCTACGGAAAACAGCTACATCTCACTGATACGGTTCAAACAAGGCTGAAAGTATATCTGGGGCTAGATTATATTTCCTGTGCAGGGGGACTTGCCTGTCATTTTGGAACTGGATTGTATTTTTGGGTGGGATTAGTCTAGTGTGTATGTGGAAAGTTACATTTTCTAACGGTATTAGAAAGCTAAAACGTGATGCTCTTGAAGGGTGACTAGCTGAAGAACAGGCAATATTGTTTTTGTCTATTCTCAGAGTCTCTTGCATACTTTGGCTTATTATTATTTTCTTAACTCTTACGGTGTCTCTCCCTAAGTGTAAAGATTAATCCAGATGTGGATCCCTTGCTCTCTGTACTTAGCAGAACCAGCTGCAACTCACTGACAAGGCCTAAACAAGGCTGAAACTTACTTCAGAGGTTAACTAGTTCTACCTGTGCAGAGAGGACTTGCCTGTCATTTTGGAACGGGACTGCCCTTTTGGGTGGGATTAGTGTAAAGTGGAAATGTATCCTCTCTAACGGTACTAGAAAGCAAAAATAGAATGGTCTTGAGTGGTGACTAGCTAAAAAGCAGGCAACATTGTTTATGTTCATTCTCAGAATCTCTCATATACTTTGGCTTGTTTTTTGTGTTTTTAATTCTTGGGATTAGATATTTCCCGCACAGATGGAACTTGCCTGTCATTTTGTAACTGGACTGCTCTTTTGGGTGGGATTAGTCTAATGAGTACATAGAAATTTCTCCTCTGTAAGGGCTCTACAGGGCTAAAATATGATGCTTTTGAATGGTGAGTAGTTCCAGGGAAGACAATGTTGTTTTTTTCATCCTTAGAGTCCAGGTATCTGCTTCAGAGGTGTGTAATTAAAACTATTACACTACTGCAGCCTAACATAAAATTACTAAAATGATTTGTGCAAGTTGACTGGTGTGATGCCAAGTGTCTCTGGTGTGATCATTGTATGTTATGACGTGGATGCCAAAGAGCTCCCCAAACAATTACTTTCAAAGCACTGGAGACCATTCATGCAGAGCGGAGCAAGACTGAGATAATTCTGTCCATCTGAATCAATTGTGAACAAATCTACACACAAACATATAAAGTGTATATATACACATACAACATAATTGCACACATATGTACATACACCAGCCCATACATGCATATATCTATGCTCTTTTAACTGTGTTTCAGGCCTTCAGGGTCCAAGTGTCAGTATTAACTCTAAAAGGTTCAGAAGAGTATAATACACATTTCAAAACAATGTGTATCATGCCCATATGGTCCATAAAGGGTTAAACTTACCCAAAATGCAAGTTTGTGTGTGCTTAACCCTTTGCGTGCCAGAGGGGTATGCAATGCATCTCCTAACAGTGAGAATACCCTTGTTATACTCAATGCTACAAAATGTATATTCGTGTTAAGGCTTTATGATTGTATATGTACATTTTACTAATAACGTAGTAGTTTAACTTCTTTCTTTATTTATGTTTTTAATCTCACCTGGTCCGGGGCTGATACAAACTTGGCGGTCCAGGGGTCACATTCTTTATATATTGAGTACATGGCCAGCCCACTCAATACAGCACAACACAGAATGGCCCATAGTCCAAGAAGATTAACATACAGAGACCTAAATAAACAGAAAACCAGAAAAAAATAAGACTATAAAGTGATAGATGCACATAATGAATAAAATAGAACAAAAAATACTCTCTGGCTTTGTTATGTAGACAGGGCCAGATTTCTCATTAGGCAGAGCAGGCAAACTGCCTTGAGAATCCAAATTTTGAGGATCCTCTCAGGCTTGCTGGTCTCTCCTGCATCCTGAGTTGTGGGTGTGGCCAGTGCAATCCCAATATCCCTGTACCAGTAACCAGACACACCTACTCTTGCTTTATGGTTGCTAGTTTATTTACCAGTTTATAAAAGCCTCTACTGACTATTATTTAAACCCTTGAATGCTAAAGGGTTCTCCAACTCATTGCTTCTCAATATGATGGAATCCTCTATAACATCCAAGGGTTTAAAAGCTTTTTGTGTGCTTTTCTATTATAGCCTAAGGGTATTTTTTGTGCTGGGTAACAGTCTTGTGAGGAGTGTGGGTATTGCCATAGGTGGCTGAGGGCACTTAGGGAGCTTTATCTAAGCTTGCCTGAGATGTAAATCCATCCTTGCATGTAGATTAACAGGTACAATTTGTTGTTTTGACATTTTGCTCCTTACAGAAAGATCTTCCCCAATACAGAAGAGTCGCTGAGGATGTGACCACATATAGATGTTTGTTTACACAATGTTAAGCTGAACGCATGCTAAAAGGGAAAATTATTTCAGCTTACCATTATTTTACTTTCCTGGTAATGAGAAGTGTTAAAGGTTAAATCCCCTTAACCGATAGGTCAGGAACACTACCAGCTATAAATTTGGTCCTCCCCTATGCCCAGGTGTCTTGTTAAAAAGTGTGAATGCCGGAGGGATACGGGGAATGCTGACTTCTCGTGACCAGGAAAGGAAAATAACTGTAATCTGAAATAATTTTCCCTTTTCCTGGCCACTCTAGTCAGCGTTCATGAAGGGTACTACCCAAGCGTAAATCGGGGGGGGGGGGGGGGTAATAAGACTAGGGAGAAGCAAGAATAAAAGAATAATTTATTTAAGAAACAATGGAGGACAGGGATCTAAGGACTCCTGAGCTGAAAACAGCAGAGTCCCGATCTCGTACATCCAGTCGGTAATTCCTAATAAATGTGGAACTAGAAGACCACATAGCTGCCTTACAAATAGCCTCAGGAGAAACACATGCTTCCAAGGACCATGATGTTGCCATAGCCCAAGAAGCATGTACCTTTATTCCTTGGATACTGGAAGAGCTTTTGCTTGATAGGACTTTGTAATGGAGGAGACTACCCATCTTGACAGGGAGGCCTTAGAGGCCTGCTATCACCATGCCCGTGCTATTCGGCGACATTCTGTCAGTTTCCACTCCTGCCTTACTGTTATTGTCCTGCCCAGTGTTGTCCTTAAATACTGGGTTCTGGCACTTCTCCGGTGCCCTTTCGTGGTGTTTCAGTGCCAGTGCTTGTTCCTGTTAGTTGTGTGATCTCAGTGTACCAACCCAGCTTGCCTGACGACTCTGCATCTTGTTCCTGCCTGTGTACAGACCCGGACTGTCTGACCATTCTGCATCTCGCTTCTGCCTGTGTACCGACCTGGATTGGCTGATGTTCCTGCTCGGTGTATAGACCCGGCCCGGCTGACGTTCCTTCTCTGTGTACCAACCCGGGCTGGCTGACGTTCCTGCTCCGTGTACCAACTTGGTTTGGCTGAAGTTCCTGCCCTGTGTACCGACCTGGCCTGGCTGACGTTCCTGTGTGGTGTACCGACTCGGATTGGCCTACGTTCCTGCTCTGGGTGTGGATCCTGCCCGGCTGGGCTACTGTGGTGGCGTACCTCCACTGCCTGCCTTATCTGATCTCTGGTTAGGGTGGTTTCTAGACCTTCGCTGTCTCCGGACAGCTCCCTGCAGTCTGGTCTCTGTTGCCTCAGTGTCGCCCAGGCAACATTTCTGTGCGTCCGCACTCCGTGCAGTCCCCAGTTGGGTGCCTCTCAGGGCAAGCTGCTCAGTCTCCATTACTGCTACGGAGGTGCTCAAGTTGCTCAGCTTCCATTACTGCTACGGCATTGTTCAAGTTGCTCAGTTTCCATTACTGCTACAGCAGTGCTCAAGTTGCTCAGTCTCTGTTACTGCTACGGCAGTGCTCAAGTTGCTCAGTTTCCGTTACTGCTACGGCAGTGCTCAGGTTGCTCAGTTTCCGTTACTGCTACGGCAGTGTTCCATTGCTCTAGTCTCCGTTACTGCTACGGCAGTCCACAAGTTGCCTAGTCTCCATTATCTTTGGGCGTTACTCGATTTGGTGCTCTCACTTTTGTTTGAGCTTCTTAAAGGAACTTGCACTATTAGGGCCTGTCAGAACTATCAGCCTAATAGTAACCCATTCAGTGCTGTCCAGCTGAGTTTCACACAAGAACTGCCTGACCTGTGTCAGTATATTGATCTCTGGACTATCTGCATATACTAGACCTGTGTGGGCCTACCTCTGTATAACATGTCTTGTGTCTGTACTATATTGCACATATATTACAGGACCCGTGAGGGTTATTGTTATTATCATTGTTTAATAAAATTGTGTTTTATCCAAACCTACTGTGTCTGTGTGTCAAACAAACCGTTATACCTGCAAGGCCTGACGTTGTCCACTGGGTATTACAAACAACGAGTCAGTCTTTGTGAAGTGACTAGTCCTTTTGACACAGATTCTGAGGCAACGTCCAACATCCAAATTGGCCCATTCAGGTTTGTCTCCTTATTGGAGATTGGGAAAATAGACTGGAAGAACAATTCTTGTGCTAAATGAAATGGGGTAGATACTTTGGGTACTTTCGGTTAAGGTGATTTAACCCTTTGGTGAACGCTGATTAGAGTGGCCAGGAAAGGTATTCTATACACAACACCTGGCCTGGAGGATCTTTTGTGGCCTGTAGATCTACACAAACTCTATAACTAGAATGACTAAAAAACACTCTGGAGCAACTGACAGGGTATGTTACTGTGATATTCATACTTGTCTGCCACAAAGGGATCCTTGCAACACACAAATACAGGAAGCTAATTATTGCCTCCACCCTTGTGAGTACACACACGCCTCACTGAGGCAGATGTACTAAGTAAACTGCAACGGTTTTTGAACAAGCCAAATGCATCGTAGGGGATAAATTAAAATTCTCCAAATTCACATTGCTTTACATGGGGCTCTATGAATGCTAGAGTGGTTTCCATCGATTGTGAAGCATAGGTTCAAGATATCTGCAGTAGTCAAGGGGGTTTAAATCAGTGGGGATTCTAATTTGCTCAGCGAGACTGATGTACTAAGAAAAAGTGGTGCAATTCTGGGGCAAACCAACTGCCCAATAGGGAACAAGTAAAAATCCCTGCTGATTTAAATGGTGCTATTATCCTCCTGAATGCTAGAGATGTCAATATACTGTAGATCTGGAATTCTTATTTATTCTCTATGGTGTACTTAGTTTGCATCTGAATTGAACCACTTTTTATAAACCTCAGTGTGTTTCTCTGGTCCATACTCAGTTAAAGGGATAGTGTAACGGATACCGCTGCCACCCAGCCTTAGGTGACTCCGTTAGTCGCCGCTTCCCTCGCTCTGGAACAGGAAAACTCCACCAGCTTCTCCCAAGGTATCCCAATCGCCAAGCAGGACTAGTGTCAGGATAACAAGAACTCTCCCAGCATACCAGCAGCTTAACCTCACCAGACAACACTTGTGTAGGTTAAAACAAGAACTGCTTTATTTGGACACAAACAAGGTTTATATACAGGTTTGTGATCACAGTTAACCAATAGCAAATAAGATTCACAACACCACCAGTCTTGCTGAGACTTAAATACATTAACACACAATAGAATACAAAACACACAGCCCTCTATCAGGTCTGCTCAGGTAATTACATCAGTAACTGTCATAATACAATCAGTTTCACAAACCAACAAATGGAACCACATAACCCCAGGAAACCTACTTTGCATTTAAACAATAACACAGCACACAATAGGTGAGGCAATAGGACATTTGACTCCCAGTCTCCAGATACTGTCCCAGGTAGTCACTGCCCCACCCCCAATACATAATAGGATCTCAGGCCTAGTGCCACCCTGGAGTCTGGCTGACACCCTTCTCCATTTTGTAGTTTGGCCCATGATTCTGTATGGCCAAATGGCCGCTTCCAGTCCAGGCCCAGTGGTTCCTGTGACATTTCTCCCCCTTGTCCACCTCCGACAGCCACAGCATGATCCACACGGGTCATCTCGCTGCTGTCTGGAGTGGACACATAGTCTGCTAGTGCAATGTCCGCACAGTACTTGTCCCCAGCCAGCCCCTATAGTCCTGGGGTCTGTCCAGCTTTGCGCACCCTGCACCTCCAGGTACAGGGTGACTTAGACATAAGATGCCTTGAGCCGGAGAGGCCATCCAGCCCAGGATCCGGTACACAGGAGTCTATGACCCAGTAAAAAACCCTGCCCAAACAACAGTGCCCTCCCAGTCAGCACATTACCGGAATCTCCGCTGCTGGCTGAGGATGATGAGAGTGGGTGGTAGAGTTGCTCTGGATACTGGGGTGAGAGTACACAACACTCCATCTCCTCCTGGATCTCGCTCTGCTGTAGGGTAGTGGTGCAGCCAGCACCCGCTCCCTGGGGCAATTGCTCAGATGGACAGAGGCCAGCGGCGCTCTGCCCTGTTGCCAGCTCTTCCGCTGGGTATCTTTCTCCTGGTGGCACCTTGGGTGCTTTAACCTGCCGCTGGGAAGAGAGGTTAACTACCTCCCCTCTGAAAACACAAATCTCCCGCTGGGGAGGGAGGACTGCAACCTCTACTCCCAAGACCAGGCACAGCTGCTGCTGTGAGGGACTGACTGCACCATCCCTTGGAACACTGCACCTTGATGCTGGGACATCCTTAAAGGAAGGGGTAGCAGCAGCCATAGCTTCACCTGCTACCTGCTGACCTGACTGTAACAGCTCACTGGAGTCAGTCTCAATGAAAGGGGTAGCGGTGGCCGTAGCTTCACCTGCTACCGGATGACCAGACTGTAACAGGTTGCTGTGGTCAGCCGTAGGAAGAGTTCACTCTTCTGCTTGCAGGGTGCCCGTGGCGGCCGCAGTCTCATCCATGGCACCCTCAGTGCCCATACAAATCTGCCGCTGGGGAGAGAGATCAACTACCTCCGCTCCCTGTACCTCCGTCATCCGCTGAGGAGTGACGTCAACTGCATCCCCTCCTAGAACCCAGCTCCTTACCGCTGAAACAGTCTTAAGTGAAGGGGTAGCGGCGGCCGTAGTCTCACCTGCTACCCGCTGACCAGACCATAACAGGTCGCTGGGGTCAGCCTCGGGAAGGGTCCACTCTTCCACTGGTAGGGTGCTTGTGGCGACCGCAATCTCATCCACACCCCCCCCCAGTTACACAAGCCATCTGCCGCTGGGGAGAGGGGTCAGCTACCTCCTCTCCCTGTAATACGAACAGCCGCTGGGGAGTGACTCCAATCGCATCCACTCCCGAAATACAGCACCTCTCTGCTGTGGGGACATCCATACCAAACGGGTTAGCGGTGGCCATAGCTTCGCCTGCTACCCGCTGACTAGACCATAACAGGTCGCTGAAGTCAGCCTCAGGAAGAGCCCCCTCTTCCACGGACAAGGTGCTTGTGGTGACTGCATTCTCATCCACTGCACCTTCAACATCCATACCAATTTGCTGTTGGGAAGAAGTGTACATAACCCCTTCCTGGAGGTCCCGACACTCAATCTCAAGTCCCCACTCTTGGGCTACGATATCCTCCAGCTCTCTCCATACCTCTGGTATTTCGGAAACCCCCAGCTGAACGGCTCGCTTGTCACGGATCTCCCAGAATCGGCTTTCGCTGCGGCTCCCAAAGTCCGGCTCCTCAGCCTTGGCATACCACAGTGAGCTGGGACCCTGGCAGGCAAAGCTGCAGCATGGGAGACGAGTTGCGGGGAACCCAAACCACTCAAATCCGGTCACGTCGCGGAAAGCCCCATACCGGAGATCAAGGAAAATAATATCTCCAATCCAGGATGCCAGCACCTCGCTTGTCCGGAGGTCCGAATTCGGCCCGAGGATGCAGGGGCTCCACTGCTGTCTCTCCCTCTCGTGCCTCTCTGCATAAGGGATGAAGCCCTTGGAGGAGAAAGAGTATCCCTCTGTCTCTAGCGCGGCCCTCTGTTGTTCGTAGCTGCATAGGGCTTGGCAAAGCATAGCCTCTATCTCAGCCTCTGACATGTTGGAGGCGGCCGGTGGAGAGCTACCGCTTCGGTCTCCCTTCCTCTGGGTCTGAGTCGCTGCTTTCTTGGCCGCTGAATCAGACTTAGCTCGCCTCGGCATGGTGAGTCAGTTGTTGCTTCCACTGCTCCCCTGAACTGTTGCTGAAACCGGGGTGAAGCCAGCGGCTGTATCTCCCCCTGGATGTTGGTTTCAGCTTAGTTCCTTGACTTTATCTGTTTCAGGCGAAACGATCCTCCTCCATTAGCTCTACGATAAGGGTAGCCTTGCTTTTGTTGCTGGCCGCTCGTCCCCGGGCTTCCAGTAGATCCTTCAGGGTGCTACACTTTAGCTGGCTGTAGCCCTGCTCCATCCACCATACCCTACGTTGCGGAGGCCGGGGTCAAGTCAGCGACTGTATCTCCCCCTGGATGCTGGCCTCCGTTATGTTGCTGGGACCGGGGTCAAGCCCGTGGCTGTATCTCCCCCTGGATGCTGGTCCCAGTTGCGGTTTTCCGTGAAAAAGTAAGATCCCGTCGCTTGCCACCAATGTAACGGATACCGCTGCCACCCAGCCTTGGGTGACTCCGTTAGTCGTCGCTTCCCTCGCCCTGGAACAGGAAAACTCCACCAGCTTCTCCCAAGGTATCACAATCGCCAGGCAGGACTAGTGTCAGGATAACAAGAACTCTCCCAGCATACCAGCAGCTTAACCTCACCAGACAACACTTGTGTAGGTTAAAACAAGAACTGCTTTATTTGGACACAAACAAGGTTTATATACAGGTTTGTGATCACAGTTAACCAATAGCAAATAAGATTCACAACACCACCAGTCTTGCTGAGACTTAAATACATTAACACACAATAGAATACAAAACACACAGCCCTCTATCAGGTCTGCTCAGGTAATTACATCAGTGACTGACATAATACAATCAGTTTCACAAACCAACAAATGGAACCACATAACCCCAGGAAACCTACTTTGCATTTAAACAATAACACAGCACACAATGGGTGAGGCAATAGGACATCTGACTCCCAGTCCCTTCTGGGAGAAGCAGGCGGCTCTTCAGCAGAGCTGAAATACAGCAATCTAAAAAGAAATACTTCATTGGAACAGTCTATAAAGTGTGCTTGCGAACCAGGCACACTTGGTAGACTGTTCCAATTATGTATTTATTTTTAGATTTCGGTATCTCGGCTCTGCCTTGGCCAACATGCATCTCCTGTCAGCCTTACAGCAGATATCAGTGAGGGGGGGGGACTTTAAAACATTCTATCTCTCAAACCATAAAGGTCTGAGAGATGGAACTGGGATCATTTAGTTTATTTTTTAATAGCTAACATATTTGTTATGTTTTTAAAAGACCTTACTATCCCTTTAATATACTATACTATAATTTGGTGTGCTTATCTCTTCCCCTAGGGGTATGTACTAATATGATTCTAAGGTAAAGAATGCCTTGGAATCAATGTACTAGTGCTACGTCTGCCAGTTTACTAACTTGCTCAGAAAATTATCCCCTTAAAGCGGAACTACCACCCAATAATAAGATAGCATCACATCATTGCCATACCTGGGAACTCTCCGGTTTTGCCCCGGAGACTCCGGATTTCAGACTGAATTACCGGGTCTCCGGGGCAATGTGTGGATCGCCGGGTGGGCAGAGTTTAAATAGAAACTCTGCCCACTTGTGCTCCATCCCGCCCAGTTCCTCCCACTCCCCGCCCGCTTAGATACATTTTTCAGGTTTTTTTTTTGTTTTTCTTTTGTCCCGCCCCCTCCGCGGCTAAGCCCCGCCCCTTTTATGACACGAATCGCGTCATTTTCATCCCAGGTCGGGACTGACAGGGTTACCCTCCGGGTAACCCTGTTTTAAAAGTTCCCAGGTATGATCATTGCCCATCTGGCGACTAGCTGCTCAGTAATGCTAGTCACCAGAATTCTTACCGGATTAAAGAGAAATCTCTAATCTTCATGGACTGACAGCAAGACGGAGAGTGGACATCTTGCCCTAATGACATCCACGCGCCTGCGCTGTCAGTCCCATCTGAAGCAAAATGGCTCCTAGCAACGCCTCCTAGACCCTGCTGGGACTGACAGCGCAGGCGCGTAGACATCACTAGGGCAAGATTTTCGCGCTCCGTCTTGTTGTCAGTCCATGAAGAATAGAGATTTCTCTTTAATCCGGTAAGAATTCTGGCGACTAGCGTTACTGAGCAGCTAGTCGCCAGAGGGGCAATGATGTGATGCTATCTTATTATTGGGTGTTAGTTCCGCTTTAACTAATAATGAAATATGTTTTGGGAGGTAGTCAAGCAGCATGACATGACTGTGCAGAAAATAAGGTAAATGTTTTTAAGGACAGGGCGTGCCATTAGTAAGAAACAGACATAGCATGGGAAATGCACACAAATCCGTCTGTACACCCTGGCCTGAAGTCAAATCAGTAAATGATGTGATGTGTTTCCAGTTTCCTGACTCAGTAAAATCACAGCTGGAACTATGATTCAGATATTAAGGGTGAAATATATATATACTTACACAATCCTACAGATCCTACAGATCAGTGGCAGGCAATCTATATCCCTGCAGTTGTTCTACTTCTACTCCCAGCATCATCAGCTGCTAAAGAGCCTCAGATACATCTCCCTTGTAGTAAACTACAATCTGTCTATATCTGTGTGTTGCAAAGTTTTGCATGTATTATTCCCCAGCTGTACAACACTTCTGAACAGGTTATTACTTAATTAAAATATGTAAAAGGCTGTTTAAAGATGTGCTGTTTATAGAAACTATTGCTTAAGGGCTCTTTCACACAGGTAACAGATCTGTAACAGACCCCTATTCTGAATTCAACTTTCTCCAGCATTCCCCTGCAAATCTCAATGAAAGAGGGCATGGCTGTGGGGTGGCCCATGTATACTCAAGCTGTGTATTACTGGCTAGTGCCCATGTGAGTTTGCCATTCACTGGATGTTGTGGTGAGAATGAGAACCTCCAACATCTCTTATTGATTTGGTCCCCACAAATAAACTTTATTTAGTACTAGATATCATGTCCAGAGAAGCATACATTATTCTGTGATGCTGAGCTTCAAAACCCCAACCATCCCAAGAAGACTTCAGTGGAAGGTGTTTGACGTACTGCAAAAATAATCCTGTCTGCCACCATGAACATAATATCCAGTACTAATCAAAATGATTTTTATGTTTTGTGTCCATTAAGATTATCAGATTAAGATAATATGTGATTTATTATTATCACAGACTCCCTCAGAGGCTGTGTTCCTGTGCTTCCTACCTCTGTATGGCCGCTGGTCAGCATGGCCTCCAGCCACTTCCTCATTGCTGTCATCAGGTAACAGGCAATAGCACAGACGCCTGTTTATGGGCCTATTCTGGGTGGCCTAATTGGGTCCCACCTCCTTCTGCTCCTTTATAACCCTCCTTGGGCCTGGGAGTCATTGCCCTTACGTGGTGTTCCTGTTAGTTACTCTGTGCTCCGTTGTGACCTGTGCTTATCTGAGAATCCGCTCCGTGCATGACCCCGGATTGTCTGACTACCCACATCGGCTCTGACTTGTAGCTCTGGCTGACATACTTGCTCAATGTATGACCCCGGCTTGTCTGACTACCCACATCGGTTCTGACCTGTGGCTCTGGCTGACTAACTCGCCCCTTGTTAACCCTGGCTTGTCTGACTACCCACATCGATTCTGACCTGTGGCTCTGGCTGACTAACTCGCTCCTTGTTAACCCTGGCTTGTCTGACTACCCACATCGGTTCTGATCTGTGGCTCTGGCTGACTCACTCGCTCCGTGTAGCCCCCAGTTTGTCTGTCCTCCGGCTCCTATCTCGCTTCGTGTATCCCTGGCTTGTCTGACCTGTGGCTCTGGCTGACTACCTGCTCCGTATGCTCCTAGGCTGCCTGACCATTAGCCTCTGTGTCCCATGGCTCTGTCCGACTCTCGCTCCCTGTTGCCTTTAGTCTCCGTTACCTCGCAGTAGCGCAGTGAGTAGCACAGTGTACAGCTCTGGGTAGGAGCTTGGGCCCATCATTCGGTGGTCTAGGGTTGTGTGGGATATTGTCATTGCTATAGCTCATATATTATTATCACTGTATAGTCTAATAAAGGTGGTTATATTTTATTACTGTGTCTGTCCTTCTTTGTCTGATCACCGTGACAATTATTAGATAGTACTGGTGTTCTTTTAAGGCTTGTTCAGATGGGAAAGACAGCAATGTTGCCACATTCTGGTCACCCAAGTATTTTATCTTCTCTGACCTGTGTTCTTCCAGTAATCCCACTGCAGGGTGTGTGTGTGACTGATTGCTGGTCCATGTCAATATCAGTCTAATATGACTGGCTGGTGCCAATGTAGATCTGCTACTACTTGGAGGCTGAAATCAACATAGCAAGTTTTAGACTTGTGCACGGACAAAATTTTCTGTAAAATTCGAATTCGGACAAATTTTTTTTTTTCTAATTCGGATAATCCTAATTTCGGACCGGGCCTATTCCATTCGGATGAAATTCTGATCCATTCCGAATTATTCGGCCGAATTTAACATGGGTTAAATTATAGCACTGCGCCTTCGTGCACGCTGCTATCATTATTTGCAGACAAGGTGTGGATTTAGAAAAGGATCCATCCCAAAAACGGACATTGTCGTACATTGAAAGTCTGTGCATGTCACCTCTACTCTAGCATGGGATGCCAGTCACAATGCAAACGTCGAACATCGAAAACCCATGCCTGTCATTCAATTTAGCATGTTCGAACATCGAAACCCCATGCCTGTCCTTCAATATAGCATATGTTCGAGCATCGAAACCTCATGCCTGTCATTCAATTTAGCATATGCTCGACATCAAAAACCCATGCCTGTCACATCCTACTCAACATAAGTGGTCGACTCGAACATGGACAAACTACATGTCACATTCTATGTTAGTACATGGGTAAAGATTAAGGTTTCATTTTCTGGTACCAGCCTCCTACCCTACTGTCCCTCTTTAGTACCCAAATTCCTCTCTCTCGTTTTCCTATCCTGATTTCCCCTCATATCAGATAACTCTATGTGTATATACATTGTAGAGTTTCATACTACATCAAGAATAAACATCAATGATTGTAATGTGATAGATGTAATGTGTTAAAAAGAAAAATTGAGACATTCTGTTGTGAACAAACTGCAACACAGGAGAGAAATAAAAAAAAATGCTTGACATCTATACTGAAGAGGGGTCCACAGCATTGTCTTAGTATAGCAATATCACCGTTTTCCGTGAGCGTGCAATACAGGGCTCTACGGTAATTGCTGGGCATTTCCCAATGTCATAATCGGGGATGATGGGAGTTGTATTCTAACTACTGTTAGGAAACACATAAGTGATGCACATTCATCTCCCACCTAGAAATTATTTACACACGAGGCAACTCCCCCAAGTAATACCTAGCCCCTTTCCAAGTGAAAGGACTTCCAGAAAGGCTTCAGATCTCTTAGTGACTCACCTGTTATTGCCAGTCAGCGGGACCCGGAGAGTAGGAGGGGGTGATGCTATGGCTGCACGGCACGGTGCTCTTAGTTGGTCACTTGTCGCAATGTTGAAGCTCAGCCCGGCCAGCACCTTCTGGGTGGAGACACCTCACAGCAATCCTGTTCAGGACACATCATGCACTGTTGTGCACTCATACTAGGGATCCCAAATGTTTAGACTCATTTCGTACAGGGAGCACCCTCCTGTATTTGTAAAACCGCTCTAGCAAATCTGGGACGGTAGACCTATTTACTCAAGTCTTGACTTTAGGTGGGCGATAAACAATACAAAATAGGCATAATGTTTCACTATCACATAATTCACGTCACTGAAGCAGCCAGCAGGCATCGCCACTGAGTGAGCATAGGGCTGCCCGGCTGCTGACAGTCACACTGATGGGACACCCTGCAACACAGAAATGGTGGAAGAGCACAAAATAAACATGCTATGGGACGGCAAATTGCCGCCCCTGTCAAAGTGCCGCCTGGGTCCATGGACCCACTGGGACCCATGTAAGGGCCGGCCCTGTATTCGAACAAATACCTAATATCTTTTTATATTTTGCACAGGAACAAATATTACTTGCTCTTGCAGTGGCAATAACTGGAACTAATTCTGGCTGCCTACCTATGCCTAGCCTAATGCTACCTGCCTGCCTACACAACAACTGTACACTCTCTAATCTCTTCTCTCTCTGAGCTCCAACAACCCAATGAGGAAATGCAGGCTGTCTGTCTGTGTGACTGTGTCATTAGTCCAACCCCCATCATGAAACGAAGAAGGCTATTCGAATACAGACAAAAGAGAGAAGTAGTGCATGAAACGGAGAATGGAATTGGACTAGAGACATGGAGGGAAAATTATGGAGGGAAAGTAATTGAGAGCGCACAGGAAGTACAAAAAAGTCCTGGTCAAAAGTAGTCAAAACTTTTGGAAATGTGTCGATTGCCGAAACTTCCGAAAGTTTAGACGAATTTCAGATCTGGGCTGTTCGGAGTCGGATCATTTTTTCCGAATGACCCTTGAGTTTCGGATTGGCCGAATGTCTCCAAATGACCCCATTTTCGACGAAATCCGAATGTCTCCGAATGAATTCGCACATGTCTAGCAAGTTTCATTATTATCTGAGTGAACAATCTACTGGGGTTGGATCTTATGGAACTTGTAGTCCTGAACAGCTGGATGACATCAGGTAGCCCACCAATGTTCTAAAGCATACCCCTTAGTATTGCCACTGGTGTTCAAAGCCAATACCAGTAGACCTAAGTATTCTGGCAGATTTGTATACTCCCGCCCCCAGTGTTTTTAGATTAGCAATAAACATTATGTTTTAACCTGAATACCCCCTACAATCCAACAGTCTACTGATACTGGGCAGGCCTCAGCTATGGGAAGCTCTGTGATACTGGAAAAAAGATCTTCAGTTATTGGGGAAATAGATCAGAGTATACATAAAACTGGCATAAGTGGCTACAGAAGCCTGTTTAATTATATGTATTGGCTAGTATTTGATTTAGTTTTTTAAAATAGCTTTAGTCCAGTCATTTTGGTAGCTGAAATGTTTATAAGAATGCAGTGGCGTAACAATAGGGGTCGCACCTGCATCCAGGCCCATCACTCCAGGGGCCCGGCCGCCCCCTGCGACCCCCCACCCGGCTCCACAGACCTCTAGTGGCTCAGATCTCCCTCGTCGGCACTCTAGTAATGCAGAGTGGTGGGAGATTACATAATCTCCTGGGGCTCTGCATTACTGAAGAGAGGTCCATGCGGGAGCTCCAGTTCTTAACAGAGGTTTGTGCCAAAGGAGGCACAGACCTATACTGCCACACCGCTGGACCACCAGGGAGGTAGGAGATGGACGCTGGGGGCAATGTGAAGATGTGCAGAGTTGGGGGCAATGTGTAGAGGAGGACATTGGGGGCAATGCGGATAGTTGGGGGCAATGTGGAGAGGTGGATATTGGGGGCAATGCGGAGAGTTGGGGGCAATGTGGAGAGGAGGATATAGGGGGCAATGTGGAGAGTTGGGGGCAATGTGGAGAGGAGGACATTGAGGGCAATGCGGAGAGTTGGGGGCAATGTGGAGGGTGGATATTGGGGGCAATGTGGAGAGTTGGGGGCAATGTGGAGAGCAGAACATCGGGAACAATGTGGAGAGTTGGGGGCAATGTGGAGAAGAGGATATTGAGGGCAATGTGGAGAGTTGGGGGCAATGTGGAGAGGTGGATATTGGGGGCAATGTGGAAAGTTGGGGGCAATGTGGAGAGGTGGACATTGGGGGCAATGTGTAGATACCCAATGGGGGTAATGTGGTCGGGGGGTGGGGGCCCGTGGCAATTTTTGCACCAGGGCCAGTGACTTCTAGTTACTCCGAATGCACTTCATGCAAACAATAGGCTATACAGGATTTTGAATTCAGATATGCTGTAGATGTGTTATTTTGTGCAATGAGTGGGATAGATATACGCAGAGTAGAGTGGTCTGTATGTACATTGGGAGAGAACTAGGAATGCACAGCCCTTTACACTTCATCTGGCATAGGTGCTTGAGGCACCAAACAATTGAAGTCACAATTAAATGAGTGCTTTACCTGAAAGTTGCACAACTGTTCCTTTGTATCCTTGAATGGAGAATGAACGTTATATTAAGAAACATAAAAGGCATTTTGGCATTAGGGATATTAGGAACAGGACACCAATTGGAAGATGGCAGACTGATACTCTGTAGGGAAGTCTTAGCCCTTTCAATGATCAAGACATTACCAGCATTCTATTGGTCAAAAAATTCTGTTTTTGAGATTTTTATGTAAATAATGGGTAATACTTTGAAATATTGTAGTTCAGATCATCATAAATACTCTAGCACTAGCAAACGAAGCACGGCGTTGTCCATTCAAAAAGGGGCAGGGGGAAAGAAGACATTTTAACGTGTGAAAGATGTACTGTAATTTCTTTGGTGTAGTCCAGGGCCACTACATTCCCTGCTGGTACCCTCTTGGCTAATTAACATTTTATATTATATATGTATTTATGTACAGGTATCTAATTATGTATACCAATATAGAGAATGGGAAAAATGCATGGAAGTAAAATGGGATGAAAGGAGGGATGGGGAAGAAATGTGGTGGGATGGAAATGGCAGGGGCAATAAAATGAGAGAATGGAGTATCTAGGAGAGTATGAGGTCTGTGGGAGCTGACTGAATGTTGCTTGACAAAGCAGAAAGGGCCTGATGCAATTTTTGCTTAACAGGGGGGATATACACACTTGCTAGACAGGTCTCCAGTGGTTTGCTTTGCAGTGCATTGTAGCCCTTGCTAGAATGCAAGGAATTAACATACAACCAGCGCACACACACACACACACACACACTGTGATTATTGTATTGTTGAGTGGATGGTGTGTCAGTGCTGTGGTTTATAAAGGTCAGTGTGTCAGTGTCAGCATGTTGTATGTAAGTGATAACTGCATTCCTTAAAGGAGTAGTAAACTTTTTTTTATGAAAACACATATTTTATAGAGCATTTCCTGCTGAGTAAAACAAGGTCACTCCCATCGCTGTCAGATGTTTTATTCATAATTTATATCAGTTCAAATAACCAGGAACTGAATTTACTGTGTTTACTTCCTGATAGTTCTAACTGACAGGAACTGACAGGCAGTTTCTATCACATTCTATGGAGAACTGTATGTCTCTGACTTTTCTGACTTTCCTCTCCATTAGAATCTAACAGGAAATCTAATTAGAATTTGACCACTAGAGGGCACTGCTAATGTAAAAAAACATGGGTTTAAACTGTAATAAGTCTGGAAATATGAATCTCTTGGCAGTGGGGGTACCCTTATTTTACTCAGTAGGAAAATCCCTACAATATATATTTTTTCATAAAAAAAGTTTACTGCTCCTTTAAATACCAAAGAATTTACTGAACATAAAGGGATATTTACAAATAAAATGCGGATCTCATGTACCCCGTGCACATACACACTCTGTCTCACGTGGTTTGGCAGTTACAGGGTTAACTCTGTGTACTATGGTATGGAATTCACTTCCTGAGGAGGTGGTGCTATCAAATACATTAGATGCCTTAAAAAGGGGCCTGGATACTTATTTATAAGAGCATAACTTAGAGGGCTATGTACGTTAGTATTGGGATTAATATTTAGTTAGGGCTTGTTGATCCAGGGAGAAATCTGAATACCATTTGGAATCAAGAAGGAATTCCAACCCCCATTCAAGGCAGAATTTTAAATTGCTATATTGATGGGGTTTTTTGCCTTCTTTTGGATCAACGATGGTAAACAGGAATAGGAAAAGGGCTGAACTAGATGGACGCAAGTCTTTTTTCAACCTAAATTACTATGTTACTATGTGATGTGCTAATAGGAGAAATGTTGGAGAAATGTCTGAGTTGCAGCTACTCCACCAGAAGGTGATTGAGAGAGAGGAGGTTATTGTGGCTGTTTGAATGGTTAAAGGAGCAGTGTGTGTGGAGAAGGAGGTGGCACTGATAGGGTTAACAAAGTTCTACTGTGTTCAGTGGCTGAGAAAGAGAGAATGGCGCAGAGGAGAATGGACATACTGAACGGAATGTGCATTGGGATGGTGAGAGTTAAATGGGATAAAGGATGTACTGTATATGTAATATTAAACAGGCATGTAATAACAGAGAGGGGAAATAAGTTTAATTACAACTTTCTTTGGGGAGTTTGTCATAGGACAATGAATCATAGTGTAATCTGCTAAAACACTGTCATCTGGAACATTTGGAAGATTGCAGTACATATTATAGATGACAGTCCAAATATCTGTGTTAACCCTCTGAGTGCTAGTGAGGTTCCCAACGAGCTGCAGAGCCTACACCTAAGACACCTAAGGCAACTAAGAACCTCTGTTAAAAGTGGAAGGTAGTGGACAATTGATGCCATAAATGGGGGTGCAACCCGCCACCATAATAACCCAGTCCACAGTAAGATATATCAAAAATATATATATAACAAAAAAATAGGATTTTAGTCTTACCTGTTAAATCCTTTTCACTTAGTCCATACAGGTCACTGGTACTCTGGGAGGCGTAAGTCCCCTTTAATAGGCAGGAACAACTATGCAAATGATTTGCAAGTGGCGGAGCCTCCCCTCTTACTTAAGCCACCTTCTGGCCAGAGCCACTTAGATTGATTTGAGACCCTAAAAACTGACAGGTAAGCAAAAAGAAAGACTCCTGTGAGCATGCCCGAATGGTCTCCCACTGGATGCCACAGGAGAGCCAAGACTGGTCCCTTGACAGGGTGGGAGACCAGTGACCTGTATGGACTAAGTGAAAAGGATTTAACAGGTAAGACTAAAATCCTATTTTCACTGTCGTCCAATACAGGTCACTGGTACTCTGGGATGTACAAACATTGAGCTGATCCAGAGGTGGGAAGAAAGGCAAGGACCAGGCGCAAGGCCCAAGTCACTAGATCTGCTATGACCAGTTAATAACATAGCCCAAACTGTAAGTGTCAACGGACACCAACCAAGGGAACAATCCCTGAACTAACACAGCACACGAAACCAGAGCCAACCGGGCTCAACAGTAAGGAAGCACTAAGGATCACAGAGCGGAAGACCTACACAGGCAAGACTGCCTCCAGGACCTTCCTACCAAAACTGGCATCAGCCAAAGCCAGTACATCAACTCGATAGTGCTTAGAAAAAGTGTGCACAGAGGACCAAGTGGCCGCTCTGCACAGTTGATCAGCAGAAGCTTGATTCTTGTAGGCCCAAGAGGCCCCAATAGATCTGGTGGAATGGGCAGTCACCTGGAAGGGAACATGCTTATTCCTCAACTTATAGGCTTCACGAATAGTAGCCTTAATCCAAGAAGCAATGGTAACTTTGGAAGCCGGTCTCCCTGCCCTAGGCCCCTCAGGAATGACGAATAGAGCGTCAGACTTCCTGATAGACTTGGTGCGATGAACATAAAACTTGAGGCAACGCACCACATCCAACAGATGGAGATCTCTTTCCTTGTCAGATGAAGGATTAGGGCAGAAAGAGGGAACCACAATCTCCTGATTGATGTGAAACTCGGACACAACCTTAGGTAAGAATTCCTTGGTAGTGCGAAGCACAGCCTTATCCTTGTGGAACACCAGGTAAGGAGGTTTACAAGACAAGGCCTGTAACTCTGCTACCCGGCGCACTGACACAACAGCCAAAAGGAAGGCCATCTTCCAAGTCACTAGACGTAATGGAATGGAAGCCAAGGATTCAAACGGTGGTCGCTGGAGAACTCCCAGCACCAAATTGAGGTCCCACTGGGGAGCAGGACTCTTGAAGGCAGGTCGAACATGAGTCACACCTTGGAAGAAAACTTTCACATCAGGAAGGATAGCAATCCTTTCCTGGAAAAACACAGACAAGGCAGAAGTCTGAACTTTGAGGGAACTCAGACTGAGCCCCTTATCCACACCGTCCTGCAAGAAGGCCAGGACAGTGGGAAGATGGAATTCAAGGGATAACTTCTTATCAGAACACCATGTCACAAAAGTTGACCATATGCGATGATAGATCTTGGAAGACACAGGCTTACGAGCACTGAGCATAGTCGACACCACAGAAGGAGAAAATCCTTTCTTTGCTAGAATCGAGGATTCAACCGCCATGCCATCAAATGGAGAGAGTGAACATCCTCCTTCCACAGATACCCCTGAAGAAGTAGGTCCGGACGGGCAGGAAGCGGAATCGGATCCGTCACTGACATGGCCAACAACTCCGGATACCAAGACTGGCGAGGCCAGTTTGGAGCGATCAGGATGACAGGACAACGTTCTCTCTTCAACTTCTGAATAACTCTGATCAATAGAGGAAGAGGAGGGAAGATGTAAGCCAGGGGGAAGTCCCAAGGGATCGACAAGGCATCCACTGCTAGAGCAAGGGAGTCCCTCAACCGGGAGCAAAACACCGGAACCTTCCTGTTGTGTCTGGTAGCCATCAGATCCACCACAGGCATCCCCCACCATTGAGTGAGCATGTGAAACACCTCTGGGTGAAGAGCCCATTCTCTGCTGTCGACGGTGTGACAACTGAGGAAGTCTGCCATGACGTTGTCCACGCCTGGAATATGAACTGCAGAGATGACAGGCACGTGATCTTCTGCCCAAGACAAAATATCCTTGACCTCCCACCAGGCGGAACCGCTTCTTGTGCCGCCTTGCCTGTTGATGTAAGCCACCGCCGTGGCGTTGTCGGACTCCACTCTGATCGGAAGACCGGTCAATTGAGACTCCCAGTGCCTCAGGGCTAGCCGGACAGCTCGAAGTTCCAGAACATTGATGGAGAGCATGGATTCCTCCAGACCCCATTTCCCCTGAGCACTGAAGCGACCCCAGACTGCACCCCAGCCCCGCAGGCTGGCATCCGTTGTGACTGTGGTCCAATGAGGAACTAGAAAGGATCTCCCTTTCAGGAGATGAGAGAGATCTAACCACCAGTGCAGACTCGACTCAACATGAGGAGGAAGAGAAACAGACAGATGTTGATGATCTGGATGATTCTTGCACGTCTGGATCACAAATCTCTGAAGATCCCTGGAGTGGGCCATGGCAAATGGTACTGCTTCGATTGTGGAAATGAACTTCCCCACTAAGGACGACAACTTCGGTACTGGAATTTCGTCCATGTCCAGAATCCCAGCCACTCTGACGGCTATCTGGTGAGCCACGTCTTCTGGAAGAAACACCATGCATTGGCGAGTGTCGAACAGGAGACCCAGGAATAGAAGCCTCTGAGATGGAATCAAGTCCGACTTGTCCAGATTCAGGATCCAGCCATGACGGTTCAGGGTGTGCATGCACATCTGTAATTGCTGATGGAGAAGCTCCGCTGAGGAGGCCTTCAGTAGGAGATCGTCCATGTAGGGGGTCACTCTGATTCCATCCTGATGGAGCACCACTATCAAGGAGCCCAACACCCTCTGGAAGACCTGAGGGGCTGAAGTCAGCCCAAAGGGGAGCGCTGCAAACTGAAAGTGTCCCCTGTGGCAGGCAATCCTGAGATACCGCCTGCTCTCTGGATGAATAGGGATGTGAAGATAAGCATCCTGAAGGTCCAGGGAGGCAAGAAACTCCCCTGGAGACATTGCTGCAATCACAGAGCGCAGGGACTCCTGGCGGAAGTGGGAAGTCACCACATAGGCATTGAGATCTTTGAGATCCAAAATGGGACGAGCTCCTCCGTCCTTTTTGGCTACCACAAACAGGTTGGAATAAAATCCTGAACCTGTGTCCCCTTGAGGAACCGCCTCCAGGACCTCTTTGTCCAAGAGATCCTGAATAGCGTCGTCGAACAGACGCCTTTTTGTGGGTTCCTGAGAAGGACGAGTAAAATGGAACCGAAAAGGAGGAAGGGAAGAGAAAGGGATCCTGTATCCCTCTGACACCACCTGAAGAACCCATGGGTCCGCCACTGACTCCTCCCAAGTCCGGCGAAAGATGCGGAGACGACCGCCTACAGCCGGATGCGGACCCGGGTTCGGCGAGTCATGCCGAAGCAGTCTTGGAGGTCTTGGCCTTGGGGGCAACTTTGGGCTTCCAGGACTGTTTGGGCTTGGAGGAGGAGCGCGTAGTGGGAGGACCCGTTTGGGCCGAGGAGCGTGTCTCAGTCTGAAAGGAACGAAAGGACCGATCGCGTTTGGCTGGAAACTTTTTCTTAAAGACTGAGGGTAGAAGAGTACTTTTACCACCAGTAGCCTCACTGATCATTTCTTTGAGTTCAGACCCAAAAAGCAAATTCCCCTGAAAGGGTAAGGAAAGCAAGGCTTTCTTAGAGGCTGTATCAGCAGACCAAATCTTCAGCCAAAGAGCGCGTCTAGCCACCACAGAAGAAGTGGAGGCCCTCGCCATCATGCGCACAGCATCAAAAGCAGCGTCAGCAACATAGTTCTGAGCTTCAGTGATATTAGCAAGTAGCTGCAACTGTTCAGATACTGGCGCATCCTGGCGAACTGCTTCATTCAGTCGTTCAGTCCAGGCCGCAATGGCTCTATTAACCCATGCCACAGCAAAGGTTGGGCGCATGGCAGTGCCAATGGAGGCAAAAATAGATTTAAGAGAAAGCTCTAGCTTTTTATCCGTCCAATCCTGCAGGGCAGAGGCATCTGAGACAGCCAAAGCGGTAGATTTGGATAGTCTAGAAACAGGAGCATCCACCTTAGGAGGATGAACCCATTTTGCCAGCTCAGCCTCAGGAAAAGGGTAAAGTTTAGCAAACTTTTTGGAGACAGAGGAAGATCTATCAGGATTCTTCCATGCCTCAGAGACCAGACGGGCAAGAGTAGGGTTAGTTGGAAAACAAACCACTGGCTTAGATGGCTTTTTCTGAAAAACATCAGTAGGATCATAAGTGGATTCCTGAGTCAGAGGAAGGTTGAGCGTATTCAGAACCGCTCTGATCAGACCCTCAGCCGAAACTTCGGGGTCACACTCATAGGGGTCCCCAATGGACCTGTTAGATTCAATAACAGTACGTTCCTCAGCATCAGAATCCTGTAAGAGTTCTTCTTCAGAAGAATCAGTGACATCAGGAGCTCCCTGTGGCTTAGGCAGGGAGGTCCTGATGGTAGAGGGGGTCTGCCAGACCTGGAGAGCCCCCTGAATCTGAGAGGGAAAGAGTTGAAGCGTGGATCTGAGATCCCTAGTGGCAGCTTTAAACTCCCTCACCCAAGATGGCTCAATAGCGTGGCTGGGAAGCCCAGGGTTGCTATCTTGACCAGTACAATTAGGGCATAGATCCCCCACATTATCGCTAGCCAGCCCAATGTGGCAAGAGGAGCAAAACGCCATGGGGGTAGCAGACCCCCCATCCTCCTTAGACTTGGGTCTAGCCCCTAGCTCCAGTGAAGTAGACATGCTCACAGCGTCAATATACCCCACTAATAACACTATCACCCAGAAAAAGTGTAAATGATTAAAGTTTCACCCCAGAAATGTCTAAATTCGGACTTATCTGGCCAGCGAAGGGTTAATCTGTTGAGGAGAGAGAAGGCTCGGTCCCTGCGTAGTGTACTCGCCTAGGAAAAGTACAACAAAATGGCGGCCGTCATGACAGCCAATCAGAAACGAGCGCGAACCAAGCGCTCATGGGAAATGTAGTTTTCCCTTACAAGTACCCCAAACAGTGCCCAAAGCCCCCCTGAACACCCCACATAAATAAAACACATTCCGGATGATAGAGCAGGAGCCTAGCATTAAAATGAGCCCTCTCTGAAGTTGCTGTGACAAGCGGTTCCAGAGATATGTCCCACACTGTGAATTCTCATAGAGAGTAAAGGAGCCCTTGCGTCTGAGCGAGAAAAAGCCGCGCTTAAAGGCGCGGAACACCATTTTTAATAAAGTTTAGGAAAACATTAAAAAGTGCCCAAACAAGCATGAAACACATGAGAAACATAAATAAATGAATACCCAAAGCTCCAAAACCCAGAGAATACCACAGAAATTGCATAAAACAGTAATAATGCAATAGAAACACCCTATGAGTGCTGTAGTGTATTAAAACTCCCAAATACAAGCCCATCAAAGGGACACTGTGGGGACAAGTGGACCTTCAGCACTCAATGGGTGACTCACCTTTCCTGCAGGACTTCTGTCTTCAGGTGACCATGATAAGGTGGGAAAGAACCAGAGGTAAATTCCCCAGTAGGGGAGCTGCTTAACACAAGCTGTCCCCTCTTCAGGGCATAAGGTCCACAGAAATCCCTGGAAGCTGCACCAGCCACTTTAAGGAGGGCAATTCACAGCCATGGTCACCCTCCTAATGGTGGTATTCCATATTTGAATAAAAAATAATAAAACACTAAGATGCATAGATGTTCTCTACCTGGTGTGCAAGCACACCAGGAACAAATCAATCTAAGTGGCTCTGGCCAGAAGGTGGCTTAAGTAAGAGGGGAGGCTCCGCCCCTTGCAAATCATTTGCATAGTTGTTCCTGCCTATTAAAGGGGACTTACGCCTCCCAGAGTACCAGTGACCTGTATTGGACGACAGTGAAAAAGGAGGCTGCCAAAGAAGTAGTACTCCAGGAATCTAGTTCCACAGGCGGTACTCAGGCAGCAGAGAAGCAACTAACCGAGCTGTATAAGGGAGGCAAAACCCCATCTTGGAGAAAAGTTATAGGAGGAAGACAAAAGGCCAGGGAGGTATCTAATACATTGTAGCAGAATGCATTGGATGCCTTTCCAGCAATCAAATGGTTAAGTCACCCCTATTGCTAATAGCAATGGCTGTGTGATGCAGGTGCTAAAAGGGCTCAAGAGGCTAATTGCAAATGTATACATGAAGACTGAATGAGAAGTTGGCAAATTCGATGGAGGAGACCATAGCGAATGCGAACATAGGGAGGGAAGCCAATGGCCACAAAGTGTATGTGTATTATGTGGTGTAATGTTGAAAGCTGTCCCAGAACTCATAAATAATTCAGTGTTGTAGCCTGCAGTCCCAGGGCACAGAGCAACCCAGTCTTTTTAAGGCAGTGTTTTTAGAAAGCATTCATTACTGCTCTGAGCCAGGGAGTGAGGCCGGAAAAGCCTAATTGTGAGCAGGACATACGTAGGTGGCGAGAGTAGGATAAGACACACATAGTGGACTGACAGGTGTTACAGCAGACAATTTATAAAGCACAAATTATTGTAGTGAAGCATGGAGTGAGGGAAGACATCCAATTACAACCAGAGGCTTTGCTGAGGCCCCCAGAAAGTTTTGGCTATCATATAATATTGGAAGCCCACGGACAGGTCAGTGAGCTGGCTTTACGTGGTCCACTTCATTAACCCTTTGAGTGCCAGGGGGTATCCAACGCTTTGCTAAACAATGCTTTGAATACTCCTCCGGCACTCAAAGTGTTGAGATGGACAAATGCCTCATGTTAAATAATACAGAAGCTTATGAGGGAGAGATTGGAGAAATATTTCACCTCTCATCTATTCCTCATAGGCAGTATAACATTCTGTGTAAGCATACACTCAATCCCTGTGCCGTAATCATGACCAAGAAAGATCACAGTACAGCAAGAAATGCATTGGGCAACTGCCTCACCTTGGGAAAAGCAAATGTGCATATCATCTGCTAGAATTCAGTATGTGTCCCCCAAGGCAAACCATGCAAACAGAGTACATTGGCCGCTCCACATATCTGAGTCAACCCCCTCCCTTCATAATGTTAAGCAGGAGCCGATCTGTGGCGGTAGGCACCTATAATCACAGAAGGATAGGGAAGGCAGCTGCAAAGACTTGGGCAAAAAGCACACCTGTGACTCCCAGCATGGTGTTGATCTGTTCTGAGGCAGTGTGTGAGTTGGTGGAGTAGCGAGAGTCTGCCATGGTATTTTTTTTTGGAAACAGGGAATAATGAGGGCGGGGAAACTCTTTGCAGAGATTTTGACAGGAGTGGCCAGGAGACTGACTCCTGTCAATATCACCCCCCCTTGTATGTCCTGGTGAAGCAGTATGAAGGAGATTAGAATATCTCCTCCTTAATGCTGTCCCTGGGTGTATGTGTTTGAGATAGGGATGGGTGAAAGTTTTCTCCTCAAATTGAAATTGGGAAAAAATGGCACTTTCCGCTTGGCGAAAAATGCCAATTTCCAGCTTTTTCCCGCTTTTTTAGCCTAGTTCATTCCATTGAAATCAATGGGAACATTGAAGTTACACATAACACATAGAAAATATTATTTTATTTCCCAAAGGCAAAGTATAAAGTGGGCATGAGGGTGCCTGTGTTGGTGAGATGTGGGGAAAGAATCAGTGGAACGGGGATGATTTTTTGGGGGGTTGTTTACTGGGATTGGGGGAGCAGATAAAAAATAAATCCTAAATACAATTTAAAAAAACCCATAAGACAAGGTTTAAAAGGGGTCTGAGGAGAGTGCCTATGTTAGTGGGTGGAGTCTGGGGAATGAATAATTTGAACAGGGAATTTGTTTTGGGGGGCTATTGGGGGGACAGTTAATAAAAATAAATAAATAAAATAAGACATTTATATGTAAAGTGATAGAGACAGGGACCCCCTGACGTAAGCTGCCACTAGGGTACACTGATACTTGACTTGATAGAGTATTTTGTAGAGGATGATTTGTTTGATTTGTTGTTAGAGGTCCAAGCCCTGAGGAAACATTGATTTGTAGGACTTAGACCTGTTAGAAACAACCCCCCCCCACACACACACCCAAGGTTTTTTTTTTTTTGTAGGACTATATTTTTATTGCTAATTTTTTTTTTTTTTTTAAAGCACAAGCCCTGAGAAAAAATGCCCTAACATCAACAGAGTGGCTATCATTTGGCGGGGGAGGTAACAATGAATGAGGTGGACTGGCAGAAGATGTAGTTGTTACCCAAGAGGAAGAAGGTGATGGTGATGGCGAGCTAGTTGTTTCACTCGTCATGGAACTTCCAGTGTCTGTCTTCCTCCTTTTTGATCTCCGCCTCACCTCTTGTTGCCTTTCTGGAGAGTCAGGGGGTACAATAACAGCGGTGCTAGATTTCTGTAATGGGTGTGTGGCTTTAACATGTTTGACATAAATGTCATGGTGTCTGTGTATCATGTGTTATATCAGGGAGGTTGTGCCAAGATGTGTTCCCTCCTCTCCCCTTCTCACTGATTTGTCACACATTGTGCACAGCGCCATTGGTGATGACTACACTGTACCTGCCCCAAGAGAAAAATAGTCCCACACCCATGACTTCTGGAGGGAAGGTGGAGAAGAATGACCTCTTTTTTCTTGTCCTCCACATTCTCCTTCACTGTCTGTGCTGGCAGCGGATGATGTTGCTGCTACTGCCTCAAAATCAGCACTGCAACTAGGACCAGGAGTATTGCTGGCGCTGGCAAGTGGAACCTGTCCTAGTCCACATCACTTGTTGAGCCAGTCCCACTGTGTCCACGGTGGTGTCACAGTAGCAGTATAAATGAGACAATACACAGGTACAGTTTAGTGAACACCACCTTTATTTAACAATAGAGCAAGTATGATAGCAAACAAATCCCCAATAAGGTCCTCAGGTATACATGTGTCAGAGCTAGACAGCAATTTCCATAAAGACAGGAATCTACTCAGGAACAGACCCTGATAATCTAGACGCCAACATAACCCCAACAAATGGTCAGACTTGCCTAAGGTCAAACCAGAGTATTTAGTCAGCCAGAGCCACAGGTCAGCACTAGCATGGATAGTCAGACTACTCCAGGGGTCAAACACAGAGTGGGCAGTCAGCCAGAGCCACAGGTCTGCATCAGAATCGATAGTCAGACTTAGCCAAGGGTCATACATGGAGTAGTTAGTCAGCCAGAGCCACAGGTCAGCACTAGAATGAATAGTAGGACTAAGCCAGGAGTCAAACACAGAGCGAGTAGTAAGCCAGAGCCATAGGTCTGCACCAGAATGGATAGTCAGTCTTAGCCAAGGGTCATACATGGAGTAGTTAGTCAGCCAGAGCCACATGTCAGCACCAGAATGGATAGTCAGGCAGCTAAGGGTCATACGCGGAGTGGGGAGTCAGCCAGGCAAGGGTCATACACGGAGCAGAGTCAGCTAAGCAAGGGTCAGCACAAGACCAGACACAGGAACCAAAAACTATTGCACTGGACACCAACTTAAGGGCAAATGAGATGGTGTCCAGGCAGTTTATGTACCCGAGTAAGGCGAGGAGGTGGAGCACACAACAAGCCCCTGCACCTTTAAGAACGATGCGAGCCGTCACTGGGAACTACCAGCTGATGCTCGCCCACTTGAGGGACAAGAGGAAAGAGGAAGTGAGCCACATTCAGAGATGCAGCGTGACAGCCGGCAGGGACATGAAAGCAGACGACTCCCAGCCGCCGTTCAAGTAAGCCTCGCTGACAGTACCTTCCCCTTCAATGACCCCTCCTCTGCAGAAAGGGCCGAGGTTTAGACAGAAAGTGGGAATGAAAGTTATGGATGAGAGCAGGAGCATGCACATCCCTAGAAGGAATCCAGGAATGCTCCTCGGGCCCATAGCCCCTCCAATGCATCAGATATTGTAATTGACCTCTTACTCTACGTGAATTCAAAATACTTTGTATCTCATATTCATCATCATCTGCAACCCTGATGGGACCAGGACGGACAGGAGGCATAGCAGTTGCAAATCAAGGGCTTACGTAAAGATACATGGAACACATTATGAATACGCATATTGGCAGGGAAATCAAGGGCATAAGTGACTGGAGTGACTCTACGAAGAACTTGGAAGGGACCAACAAAATGGGGAGCCAGTTTCCTACACAGTACCTGGAGGTTAAGGTTACAGGAAGACAACCAAACTCTCTCTCCCACCTGGAATGTTGGTGCTGGCAATCTCCTATGGTCTGCTTGCCTCTTTTGTCATTGCATGGAACCACGTAGGGTACTCTGAACCCATACCCATGTGGAACGGAGTGCCCTCAAATGCTCCTCTAGAGCCGGAATATTTTGTGCTTCGAAAGACTCAGGAAGTACAGATGGTTGGAAACCATAATTTATCAGGAACAGGGAACTCTGTGATAAAGAGTTCACAGCACAATTCTCGGCAAACTCAGCCCAAGGTAACAAGGTAGCCCAATTATCGTGGTGGTCTGATATATAGCAACAAGTGAATTGTTCCAAGGCTTGGTTAGACCTCTCTGCCACACCGTTAGATTGAGGATGGTAAGCCGAGGAGAATGAGAGTTGGATCCCCATCTGATCGCAAAAGCATCTCCAAAAACAGGAAATGAACTGGCTCCACTGGCTCTGAGACTGTGACCTTAGGAATCACGTGGAGCCGAAAGACTTCTTTAGCGAAAATCACGGCCAATTCCAGAGCGGAAGGTAGACTTTTGAGCGGAACAAAGTGTGCCATCTTAGAAAATCGATCCACAATCATTTGTATGACAGTGTAGCCCTTAGATACAGGTAGTTCCACCATAAAATCAATGGACAAATGGGACCAGGGGCATTCCCCATTCGGAATGGGTTGAAGGAGACCCAAAGGAAGATGTGGTGTTTTACCACCAGCAGGACACGCTGCCACGAAAGCAGAACAGTCAGCGTCAAGCTAGGCCACCAAAAGAGTCGAGAAATGGACCATATCAATTGATCTCTCCCAATATGACCAGCTGCCTTGGAAGTGTGATACATCTCGAGCAGTCTGGTGCGTAACTGGTCCAATACAAAGCATCTCCCTTTAGGTTTGTCAGCTGGTGCAGAGGCTTGAGAGGCCAAGATCTCCTCTCCAAATGGAGAGGTAATGCTCGTACATATCGTAGCTAGTATACGGTTGGCAGGTTGGCATGGGAGTACTCTCCTCCATGGAATTCAAGCAAAACTGGCTTGATATGGCATCAGCCCTAATATTCTTTGAGTCAGGAAGGTAAGAAACCATGAACTTGAATCTAGAAAGAAACAAAACCCATCTGGCCTGTCGTGAAGACAATCATTTGGCCTCAGACAAATACGTGAGATTCTTGTGATCTGTGAGAATAAGGATCAGATTCTAGTCCCCTCAAGAAGATAACGCCACCCCTTAAGGGTTAGAATAATGGTCAGTAATTCAAGGTCACCAATGTTGTACAGACTTTCATCCTTAGACAGTTTCTTAGAAAAGAACCCACAAGGAAGCAACTCCTCACCAGAGCCCAGCTGAGATAGGAGGGCCCCTACTCCTGTCTCAAACCATCAGCCTCCAGGGTAAAAGGCAGGGCGGAATTCGGGTGGGACAATATCTGAGCAACAGCAAAAGCCGACTTAAGGTTCTCAAAGGCTAGCAGAGCACTGGGTGACCAGTCCAAGGTATTCTCCCCCTTACGAGTCATATCTGTCAGTGGTTTAACCACAGTAGAGAAGTTCCATATGAACTTCCTATAGTAATTGGTGAAACCCAAAAATCATTGAATAGACTTAAGCCCCACAGGAAGGGGCCATTGCAAGACTGCCAATAACTTTTGAGGATCCATAGCCAAGCCAGAAGAGGAGATAACATACCCCCTCCAGTTTACAAAATAGGTATTCTCCTTTAAGATTTGTAACACCATGGACACGTTAGAACAATGAGCCTCCAATGTTGGAGAGTGGATAAAAATGTCGACCAGGTAAACAACCACACAACGTTGCAGTAAATCTCTCAGAACATCATTGATGAACTCCTGGAAGACAGCAGGAGCATTGCATAGACCAAACGGCATGACCAAATATTCATAGTGTCCGCTCCGGGTATTAAATGCTGTCTTCCACTTGCGGCCTTCTTTGATTCTTACGAGATTGTAAGTAGCCCTCAGATCAAGCTTGGTAAAAACCTTTCAACCTTTCAGTTGATCAAACAATTCCATAATCAAAGGAATGGGGTAGGCATTCTTAACCATCAACTTATTCAGCCCTCTGAAGTCAATACAAGGATGTAACTCCCCATTCTTCTTTTTGACAAAATAGAAACCAGCACTTGCCGGTGAGGCAGACTTACGGATAACACCTCTGGACAAGGCATCAGACACCATGGTCTTATTCTCGTCTATGTACAGCGGGCATATGCAGCCCCTGGAAGGCATAGTACCAGGAATCAGTTCATTAGTACAGTCATACGGCCTGTGAGGTGGTAATGTACTGGCCTGTATCTTGTTAAATACGTAGTGGAAAGGCAAGTACTCCTCAGGCAGGACCAAGGATTAACTTCTCCACTAACCACTAATTATTTTGCATACACTAAATCAACTTATTGTGTTATAGTAAAAATGCATTGGAGACCTATGCATTATTCAACGTATTAGAGTGGCCGTTTACAAGAACAATGTTTACTTGATCCTGTGTGTAGCTTTATTTGAACTGCAATTTGTCCGTGCATATTCTAGCAAAATGTGGTGCTTGAGGTGAGGAGAATGTACTGTATACTCTTGCCATTTCCATTAGTAAGAAAGTGAATTGTTTGAGTGGCAGAGGATTAGTGAACGCACTGCTTGGCAATGCATTAAGCACCTCTATGGCAGTCAAAGGGTTGGTACCTTACCCTGTATGACATTTGTAGTTGGGGTGAGAACAGATATGGGTGCAGACAGCAATAGATGTGTTGTAGTGGTGTGCATCTTCAACTGTATGTGGATAGACCGCACCAGCACGACAACACTGTTTATGAGCTCCTGGACATCTTCCAACATTAAATGCAATGTAAATTAAGCAGCATGATACACATACACTTTGCAGGCATACCACATACTGATGCACCGGTGCAGCATGATGGGATAGAGCAGTGATAGCCTATGCAAACCGGTGCATCGGAGCTGATGAATAAAGCAATAGAAGAGTCTGTTCTAAGGGTAGGAGAATAGGCACTTTTCCATTGGCAAGGCAGGTATTATGTGCAGTGATGGAATATAAGGAACAAGGCAGTTTAAGGGTTAAAATGGTAAGACAGCTTAAGGGTTACAACGTTCGCTCTCCTGTAACACTGTGGTACTTGATGCGATCTTTCAGAACCCGACATGAGAATCTCGCGCTGTCATGCAGTACAAGATTCTCATGTCGCCATTTATATTATGGCGACATGCTAACTGTGTCTTTTGGTCGCATTCTCTTTCGCGTGCAACCTTTTAAAAGGATACCAAAATCACACCCTCGTGTATGTCCTGATGAGGCAGTATGAAGGAGATGTGAATATCTTCTCCTTACTGCCGCCCAAGGGCATTTGTGTCTGCCCTGGGGTGTGTGTGGCAGAGACAGAGAATTCTGGCAATCTGCGAGCCTTCTCCTTTTATTTATCTTTAATTTATATATATGCAAAACTCTTTAGTTAAAGCCAGTGTTAGTATTCTCAAAAAATGTCTCTGAAATGGAGACTCCCATCCTGCATCACTTTACTCCTGCCTGGACATGTTCAGTTTAACACATAGCAAAGCCGTATGAAAAACAGAAATGGAACAGGATAGTGAATCAATTGAACCAGACAACCCAAGTGGATGCTCTTGTCAGAGATACTAACCATTGGATTTTTCTCCAGGAGAGAAATCCTGTGTTCCACATGGATTAATAAGAAAAAGATTTACCATTAAGTACATTTTATGTGGAACACGGGAACCATAGGGATATACCAAGGCATCCATCAAAATTCAAGGGAGGGAAAGAGGAAAAAGCCACAAACACAGACCAGTCCTAACAAAAATAAACTGGTACAACATGAACCTCAGGTATCAATGAACACCAACACTATGAACTAAAGAATAGAAACCAATATGTTACTAGCCAAAAGAAAATCTGAATGTCATGGTTTGCAAGCAAAGACAGGAGTCAGTAAAGTAAAATTCACCTTTATTAAAATAAGGGTGCGGTAAATATAGCAATACTCAGGATGTAGCAGAAGGGAACCAAAGAGGCAGGGACTCTATCAGAAATAGGAGTGCGTCTCCAGGTTTCCAGACTGCAGAGACTAGGCCGAAGCCAATGGTAGTCTCATACGCCAACGAAAAGTAAGTCTGAGAGGTCTCTCCTAAAGATGGTAACCGGGAAGATGACTGGCTCATGCCTGCAGCCAGCGAGGGGAAGGCTACAAGAGAGACTACTGACTCACGCCTACAGTCAGTAAGCTCAGGGTCTGCCAGAGTCACAGGCCTGCACCAGATAGGATGTCCACTAAACAGAAGGAGCACAAAAGGTATCTGGACAGAGCCCCAGGTCAGCACCAGGATGGATAGTCAGACAAGCCTAGGTCATACACGGAGCAGGTAGTCAGCCAGAGCCACAGGTCTGCACCAGATTGGGTGTCCACTATAAGAGAGTCGTCAGACAGAGCCACAGTATCACTGTGCCCGTGATTGCTGCCTTTCTTTGTCAGTTACCAGAAGGGGGCTCTCCATTGGCTGCCTGCCTTCAGCCCGCCCTGTATTGCCTATTTAGACTGAGCTTGGGCACCCTTTGGTTGCCCTTTCGTGTTGTCTCAGTGCTGCCTGCACCTGCATTGGGTTCCTGACCTTCCTGGGCCATTAATCTGTTCCTGCTCATCTGTGATCGCCTGAGTTCCTGTCTGCCAGCTTCCCTGGTTCCAGCATCCGTTCCTGATCCAGTTGGGGTTGCTGTCCCTGCTGTTTCCTGCTGCCGTTCCTGATCCGATTGACTGCCTGTAGATCTGTTTCCTGTCCATCACCGGCTGTGTTCCTGCTCCTGGATCGCCTGCAGTGTGTTTCTCTCCTCCAGTGGCCCTGGCGACATTTTCATTCACTTGTGTTTTACTCTCCAGTACGCGGGTACTGGTTTGCTCCACATACAACCGGTTGCTTGTTGCACCGGTAGAGGTTCTGTCACTCCAGTACGCGGGTACTGGTTCGCTCCATGTATAACCGGCTGCTCGTTGCACCAGTAGAGGTTCTGTCACTCCAGTACGCGGGTACTGGTTCGCTCCATGTATAACCGGCTGCTCATTGCACCGGTAGAGGTTCTGTCACTCCAGTATGCGGGTACTGGTTCGCTCCATGTATAACTGGCTGCTCATTGCACCAGTAGAGGTTCTGTCACTAAAGTACGCGAGTACTGGTTCTCTCCATGCATGACTGGTTGCTGTTCAGTCCTAGACAGCACCGGTAGAGATTCTGTCTCTCCAGTACGCGGGTACTGGTTCGCTCCATGTATAACCGGCTGCTAGTTGCACTGGTAGAGGTTCTGTCACACCAGTACACAGGTACTGGTTCGCTCCATGCATGACCGGTTGCTGTTCAGTCCTAGACAGCACCGGTAGAGATTCTGTCTCTCCAGTATGCGGGTACTGGTTCGCACCATATATATCCGGTTGCTGTTCAGTCCTAGACAGCCCGGTAGAGTTTCCGTTACTCCAGTACACGGGTACTGGTTTGCTCCTTGTTCAACCGGCTGCCAGCCGCACCGGTAGAGTTGTTGTTACTCCAGTACGCGGGTACTGGTTCGCTCCATGTATTAACCGGTTGCTTTCTGCGTTCTCTCATCACCGATAGAGATTGTGTACTCCAGTACGCGGGTACTGGTTCGCTCCTGTATTATAGGGTGCCTACATCATCCTGTCTATTCAGAGGGCCTCAGTCCGTCATGTGACTGGTCTATTACATCTTAAGCCAGTCACTGAGGCCACCATTGCTGCTATTCAGTACTTGCAGCCAAGGTTGCCTTGCCCGGTATATTGGTAAGGTCGGTAGAGCCTCACTACTTCACTACTTGCTGTCTTGGTCCCAAGGCTGCCTTGCCCGGTATATTGGCAAGGCCAGTAGAGCCTTATCTACTCATGTACCACTCTCAAGGCTGCCTTGCCCGGTATATTGGCAGGGCCGGTAGAGCCTTCACTATTCGTTGTACCAGTCTCCAGGCTGCCTTGCCCGGTATATTGGCAAGGCCGGTAGAGCCTCCTTTTCCTCTATTACTAGTATAGGGCTGCCTTGCCCGGTATATTGGTAAGGCCGGTAGAACCTTTTCCATCTTGTGCCACCTAAGGTTGCCTTACCCGGTACTGGCAAGGCCGGTAGAGCCTGTCTTACATTTTGTATATCACTACTCATGCTACTATGTATTGTCGCTAAATGTTCTATGTGTATGCTACCCACAAGGGTTCCCATTAAACTTTGCAATAAAGTTGTGTTTTTATCTTAACTCTGTGTCTGAGAGTCATAACAAGCCGTGACACAAAGGTCCGCACCAGGATGGATGGTCAGACAAGCCAGGGTCATACACTAAGATCATGCACAAAGAAACAAAACTGCGCTGAACACCAATGTAAGGGTAACTGGATGGAAATCCAGTTCCCTTTAAATACAAGGCACCAGGAAGTAGGTAGGAGGAGCTGAATCAGAACCCAGTGCTAAAAAGGTGGCCTGCATCAAACACGCTCACTCTAGCCCGTAATTGACGCACCTCGCTGAGATGCGTGGTAAGCCTGAGCCACCGCTGCGTCAAGTGGAACCTCCAAAGCGACTAGCCAGAGGACACGGACGTCCGCTACTGACACCAAGCACACTGTCACAGATGGCCAGGCTACCACCTGAGACACATTAAGAGACAAAGATGAAATCTTGATTTATTCAGTTACACAAAAAGGTGTCAGTTGGTTATGATGTAAAGTTAAAATTAATATTTTCCAGTAATGCCTGCCCACAAGCCATGCCCCTAGAAACATCATCTAAAGCAAAAGTGTCCCTCTATGGCCATTTGAATGTTGGGATGTATGCTGTTCAGTATATTTAGCTGTAGCTTTGAAGACATTTTCTTGTATTACCCAAATTTTAGCTGGAAGCTACAAATTTATTCTGGACCTTTATGTTTCTAACTACATAAAAAAATAGTACCAAATCTGAAGGGTTTGTGGGAAATGACATTGACTTCTGGATACCCAAATTTCTGCTTAATTCATAATTTAATTCAAATGTTGTAAGTATCTGTAAACTGGCATTTAGCAAACATGTGACTATGGCTGGGCTATAGCCCCACCATAATAAATTCTTGGATTGGATTTGGGGAGGCACACTACAAATTTGTAGGTTTCCATGTATAACAATTACATATGTTGGCCTCAAAAGACATGTCAACACACCATAAATGAAGTTGCTTATACACACACTAAATTACATAATAATAACTTGATTGTTATACAGCACTACTTATTACCTTACTTGTCCCCAAGTGTTTTCGGCATAGTGGGGAATGTAGGAGTATGCCAGAGCAGCTAATATTCCACGCATACACATTAACTTAATATTTATGCTCCTGCAAGTATGAGTATGAATGACCGTATTAATGCATACCAGTGAACACACTGTCCATCGCTAAGACTTTAATGAGAGCAAGCCAGAAAAGTCTCCACTATAACATGAGCAGGAAAAATGAAATTTTTTATGCCAGTTTCCTCTGAGCCTTGAATTTAAATAGCAAGAAACAAGATTTAGGGGAACAGAACAGCACAAAAACCCATACACTCCCCACAATGTCCTCTCCTTGGCTCAAGAAGTGTAAAGAGGATAATTTTCAGTGCATATAGCTTAGCACATAGGCTGGTTGGTTGGGGGTGACTGGAGATATAGTCCCCAACAGCTCAAAGTCCAACAACTGACTAGGGGCTCGATTCTATTAATCGTGCTAAAACCGGCGTTACAAGAAAAACAAGTAGCGTGAATTTTGCAGACGTGTTACATCGGTATTCTACGGGAAAACAAAACTGGCGTAGACAGCACATTTCAGAGTACTAACAAAACTGGCGCTGTCTGCTTTTTTCGACTACCGCCTACAAAAAATGCGCAAAATGTCGAAGTCCAAGGAAATAGGCGTACATTGGATGACAGAAAGATCAAGTTCAGTGTTAGATGTGTTCTCCACACAACAAAATCCGACATAGTGCCCCCTTTCGACATATTACCCCCCCTTTTAAAAGTCGACTTGCAGCGCTTTCTTTCACCACTTTAATTTTGACTAATATTGTTCACTTTAAACATTTTAACCCCTCCCCTTGAAAAGTCAACTACAGTGCTCCCATGACTTTCTTTCACCATTTTTCTCCAACATTTTTCTTCTCCTTTTTTTTTTCGACATGCCCTGGTATTTTGTATTGCAAGATTAACCCTATGAGTACCAGAGAGGTAGCAACGCATTGCAATGTGTTTGTTACCCCTCTGGCACTCATATGCAAGCGAAAGACAGAAAGAGAAGAAATGTGTATTGAAGGTGCAGACTTGTTAAAATGAAACTTTATTAATTTTAATATAAAACTGTGTTAAAACACAGGGTGTTAAGTGTAGCTCAAAGCTGACAATGTAGGTGAGTCCTATTACTTGGGCAGAAACGTGACTGGAAAATCCTCTTTCCACTGCTCTTTTTTTAGTTTATGGCATTAACCCTTTGAGTGCCAGAGATGAGTAATGTATTGCTTCGTAATGCAATGCTTACCCCCTCTGCCACTCAGAGGGTTAAACATGAGGCAGAAGAATGGAATGTCAAAATGCCCATACATCCCATACTACCCTCCACTTGGTGCAAGTGGCATTAACCCTTTGAGTGCCAGAGTGGTACGGAATGCATGGCTTCTACGCCTCAACCTCAGAGGCGCAGAATTTCTGACTTAAATGTAACCACAAAACAGGCGCTGATACTGAGCATGAGTAATAGGATACTACTTGCACCTTGTTTTTAGTTGTTTCCTATGGGCTTTTTTTTTACCGCTGGTTTTGTTTTCACAAGTCGGGTAATAGGATAGCAAAAACTGACTTAAAGGGATAGTAATACTTAAAATGTAAAAAAAATATGTTGTAGGGTTTTTCCCCCTGAGTAAAACAAGAGTACTCCCACTGCTGAAAGGTGTTTCATTCAAAAGTTATTAATTTTCAAAGTTGAATTTTTAGGTGCAATATCACAGTGGTCTGACATTGTACAGTGGCGCTGTTTCTACACCATCCTATGGAGATTTATGGTCCCGGGACCAGAGCTGTCCATAGGATCATGTAGCAACAGCACACTGTACAATTTCAGGCCACTGTGATATTGCACCTAAAAAAATTCAACTTTGAAAATTAATAACTTTTGAATGAAACACCTTTCAGCAGTGGGAGTACTCTTGTTTTACTCAGGGGGATAAACCCTACAACATATTTTTTTTACATTTTAAGTATTACTATCCCTTTAAAAAACATAGCTCCTGTTTTATTTTTAGCGCTGGTAATAGAATCGAGCCCTAGGTGTTAGGCAGGCCCAGCACTTACCAGTGTTTATCTTAGCATTGTATCACATTTCTACATTCCCCTGAGTGAGTTCCTGCTTTGTACAACTAACAATCTAGTTTTGATGCGTGAGGCACAGAAAAATAAAGCATGGCTGATAAATTAAGGTGTGAAGATGTTATGGAGCAAACCAACTGCACCTCAGGGAACAAATAAAAGACATACCGCTAAACAAAGACGTAATGAACTGTCCATGCTGACATCAGTTAGGTCACCATTTAAAAGGACAGTGAGCATGTGTAGTAGTCCTCCTTTTCCTGGGTTAAAGGGATAGTAATACTTAAAATGTAAAAAAAATATGTTGTAGGGTTTATCCTCTTGAGTAAAACAAGAGTACTCCTACTGCTGAAAGGTATTTCATTCAAAAGTTATTAATTTTCAAAGTTGAATTTTTTAGGTGCAATATCACAGTAGCCTGAAATTGTACAGTGGCGCTGTTGCTACACCATCCTATGGAGATTTATGGTCCCGGGACCAGAGCTGTCCATAGGATCATGTAACAACAGCGCCACTGTACAATTTCAGGCCAATGTGATATTGCACCTAAAAAAATCAACTTTGAAAATTAATAACTTTTGAATGAAACACCTTTCAGTACCCTTGTTTTACTCAGGGGGATAAACCCTACAACATATATATATTTTTTTTACATTTTAAGTATTACTATCCCTTTAAAGAAAAAGGTAAAGTATATATCCAAAATGGAAGTCAACTAGCTGTTGTTGCACTCCATCTCAAACCATTGGTTGGCAGAGGATAATGGGAACTGTAGTTCAGCAGCCACTGAAAGCCCACAAGTTGCTTGCACCTACATTAAGTGTTATCAGATATTTCTTCTATGACCAGAGACTACTATCATAACTGTGAACTCTCTGTATCTGTCCCGGAGACTCCGGTTTGCAGACTGGGGACAGAGGCTGAATCTTCGGCGGTTATGAGTTTCTTCACCTTCTCACCCTGTTCCACCACTGCCCGCCCAGTTTATGACACAAGAAGATTAAGCCCCACCCTCTTTATTACGTGAATCGCTTCACTGACATGCCCCAGGTAGGCAGTAAATAAGCCCTCTCCAGGGGCTAATGAAAAAGTTCCCAGGCATAGCTACTAGAGATAATACCTGGTCAGACTCAAGTAGTCTGTGATTTTGTCCATAACATATCTACATATTCCTGTTGTGTGCTGTATACTTGAGGTTCTCAATAACAATTCATGAGAACATAAATAGTCACTCACATTTTAGCCTGAAATTTGGTTTTGCACGCAAGGTATCTCTGGACTTGGGACTGGTTTACTCCATACATCCCAGACCAATTAAATGTTCCTCCGATAACAATGGTCCAGAAGGAATGTCTCTGCAGTGGGTGGGGGTTGAAACTAAAAAGAAATAACTTTATTAACATAAGCTGATAAAATAATGCACAATTGATAAAACATCCATCTGTTAGCGCTTCCATATTTTGTCATCCTAAACTTCTCTTTAAAGAAGCAGTACACTTTTTTATGAAAACACATATTTTACAGAGCATTTCCTGCTGAATAAAACAAGGTCACTCCTATCGCTGTCAGAGGTTTTATTCAAAATTTATAGCAGTTTAAATAATCAGGAAGTGAATTTACTGTGTTTACTTCCTGATAGTTCTAACTGACAGGAAGTGACAGGCAGTTTCTATCACATTCTATGGAGAACTGTATGTCTGACCTTTCTGACTTTCCTCTCCATTAGAATCTAACAGGAAATCTAATTAGAATTTGACCACTAGAGGGCACTGCTAATGTAAAAAAACATGGGTTTAAACTGTAATAACTCTGGAAATATAAATCTCTCAGCAGTGGGAGTACCCTTATTTTACTCAATAGGAAAATCCCTACAATATATATTTTTCATAAAAAATTTTTACTGCTCCTTTAATACTACTGAGTTTTTTTTCAGGCTATTTCTAGTGCAATCATTGTAATTACAGATATATCCTAGTATCTTGTACCCTTTTCACTATTTCTTAGATGAATGTTAGGAAAGTCTCTAACGCATTGCTTTGCAATTTTTTGGAGACATCTCTAGCACTCAAGAGGTTAGTACACGTGTGGTCCAATATAACAGGGCTGTGTTCATCCTTTATAACATTTATGTAATGCAGTTTCTTCTGAATGTCATGGGGCCTTATTTATCAAGCTAAGGTTATACATTTCTGGGGCAAACCAACTGCACCACAGGGAAATGAACATTCTATAAATTCTCTTTGATTCAGATAGGGCTGTTAGGCTCCTGAATGCTAGAGAGGTTTCTTACGGATGTTGGAGAACTCTCTATCATTCAAGAGCCCCATTTAAATCAATGAGAATTTTCAATTCCCCCTTATGGTTCAGTTGGTTTGCCCAAGAAATTCACCTCTTTATCTTGATGAATATGGTCAATGTGTGGCAGACGACTGTAAAGCAAGTGTTTAAGCCAGGGGTTGGCAAGCTTTGGGTCTCCAGCTGTTGGGGTCTACAACTCCCATCAGGGGTGGATTGCAGTGGAATACCAGCCCAGGGATTTTTTGTTAAACTGGCCCATCAGCTGGTATTCCCCCTCTTTCCCCTTCCCCTCTCCTCTCTCTTCCCATGCTCCCCCCTTTCCTAACATTTTTTCCTCAGGCCCCCTCAATCTCCTGCCTTTCTCCTAGCCTCTTCCCCTTTAAAGGGATAGTAATACTTAAAATGTAAAAAAATATATGTTGTAGGGTTTATCCCCCTGAGTAAAACAAGAGTACTCCCACTGCTGAAAGGTGTTTCATTCAAAAGTTATTCATTTTGAAAGTTGATTTTTTTTAGGTGCAATATCACAGTGGCCTGAAATTGTACAGTGGCGCTGTTGCTACACCATCCTATGGAGATTTATGGTCCCGGGACCAGAGCTGTCCATAGGACAGCGCCACTGTACAATTTCAGGCCATTGTGATATTGCACCTAAAAAAATCAACTTTGAAAATTAATAACTTTTGAATGAAACACCTTTCAGCAGTGGGAGTACTCTTTTACTCAGGGGGATAAATACTACAACATATTTTTTTACATTTTAAGTATTACTATCCCTTTAACTCTGCTTCTCCACATATTTATTTTTGAGTGTCTTCACCTCTTTTTTATTACTTGGTCTCTGACCCAGACCTCTATATCAGCACTCTCTGTACATCATGGTAGTGCAGAAAGACAGAATACGATGTCATATCTATGTCATAGCGAGCAGCACAAGGACTCCATGGAGCTCTGATATGGATGTCTCTGCCGGTGGCAGAAACATTGTGGGTTGTTTAGGTGATATCCTCTGATTTCACCAAATGGCCTATGATCCCCGATCCCCCAACAGGACAATCCTCCCCTGATTCCCATCATCCCCAAACCAGCCAATGGTATGATAAAGAAGAGTTAACGTGTGATAAACACTCTAGTTCTTATGTCATACTATAGATACTATGCACTAAGCATAGTGCAATGGGATTGCGCATCAGAGTCAGTGTGGTCATATGTAAGGCAAATGAGCTTTAACAGCTGGTGTAGAAAGTAGTTGGGCAAGGTTTCAGTTCTGCATTACCCCCCTGCTCACTGAGTTTGATGGACTAAGGAAAGTGGTGCAGTTCAGGAGCAAACCAAGTGCACCATAGGGAACAATTAAAAATTCCCATTGAACTAATCTCTTAACCCCTTAATGACCGGCCGATCGGCGTGGCACGGTCCGGTCAGTTAAGAACCACTGAGCATTTTTTTTTTTTATTGTTCCTTCTGGTTCCGTGCAGCCGCGGGGGGAGCCCGGAATTCCATGACGGTCATAGTACGTCATGGGTCGTTCAGTCAGATCGACCCGTGACGTACTGTGACCGTCAAAGGTCGTTAAGGGGTTAAATGTTAGAGCAGTCTCCTATTCATTAAAAAAATATTAAATCAATGGGATGGGAATGTTTGTCTCCTATAGGGTAGATGGTTTGCGAGAGAATAGCACACTTTTCTCTTGACACATCGGCCTCACTAGTGACACTTAACCCGTTCAGTGCTAGAGGAGTCAGGCAATGCATTGCTGGGAAGTGTCAGAGATAATGTAGGACTAAGACAGACGATGCTGGAATTACACGCTTTCATTTGAATAATTTATAAATCTAAATAACTCAAAAAACTGTTTTCTAAATTAAAAAATGGCCAATGTAACATATTGGTGACTCTGAAAGATCTTTCAAAATGACCAAAGTTGCTTGTAGGTGATAGGTTCCCTTTAAATAAATTGGGCTACCACTGAAAATAGACATAATGTTGATGAGTCACAATGAAAATATATAAGAAGGTATAGGAAAATGTTCATTTACTGAGATATATTGAAAGATGAATATATTAAAACACTGCACACACAGAAAATATACTAAAAAAAATGTAGAATTTGATAAAAGACCAACTTACTCCCAAAAGTTCAATCTATCTCCATGGTAAGCATCATTCAAAATAGGACCAATTCCACCTTTGATGATTATGGCTCGTATAATTACAGATACAAATCCAGCAATCATGATTCCGACTTGGAACACGTCTGTCCATACAACAGCTTTTAGTCCCCCCTAGAACAGACAAAATATAATACTGGGGAGGGAACTGGACATTCTTATTTGGACCTATTGCATTCCATTAAATGACACACCCTTAGGCTGAGGTATGAAGTGGAATTGGAGTAATCCTGGAACAAACCAGCTGTACAATATGGGACAAAATCCCTTTGATTATATGGGGCATTTAACCCTTTGAGTGCCAGAAGAGTATGGAACGCATTGCTATGCAATGCGATCAGTATCCCTCTACCACTCAAAGAGTTAATCCCTTGAATGTAAGTGTTGGAAAGCTCTCTAGAATTCAAGGAATGAACTGTCTCATTTAAATAAATGGGAATTCTGGGGATTATTATTTGTCCCCTCTGGTGCAGTTAGCATTTCCCAGAAATAATCCAGTTTTTAGTACATTAGCCTCACTGAAATATAACCCCTTGCAGACCACCGTGGTGCACAACACATTGTTTCCCAATCTGCACACCCCTCTGGTCCTCCAGCAGAAAAGTCGTCTGCACATGAAGTAGGGGACATTTTGAAGAGAAAAGTTAAATATAACAGAGTAGTGGGGGTTAATATGAATTAATTTACTAGTGCTGCTTCTACATATCATCTATTTACTGACCTTTCTACACAACCCCCCCCCCCCTTACTTCTCTTGTGTCAAAGTGAGGGAACTGGGTAAGAGAATGTTCTGTTCCTCTTAACATAACGTCATCTCCCTAACATTGTGCAGAAGAAGTTATATGTAACCTTACTCCATCTTCCTTTGGCATGCTATAGAGGAGGAATATGGAGTTTGCTCACATTAAAGCCTTAACCCTTTGAGTGCCAGAGGGGTACACAACGCATTGCAAAGTAATGCAGTGGGCATCCCTCCAAATATTTGCCTTCAGTGCCCAGGAGACCAACAGTACTGGGGTGGGAGTGTCAAAAGACAATCTGAGTCATAAATGATTGGGGGACTATGTAGGAAATGCTGGGCAAAGAAGGATAATAAGTGGGGTTTGATGTAAAACTGGGAATAAATGGGAGGGAAGTGAGAGGCGTGTAGGGGGAAGTTTTCAGAGATATGGGGGATTCTCCATGCTAGAGAAATAAGCATGGTAAACTAGGGCGGGATGCAAGAAACAAGCGCAATCACTATTTCGAGTGTGAAAATCACAAACAAATAGGTATGTGCAAACAGCTGTGAAAAGTTTTTGTGTGGTAGTGGTCAGCATTAACAAATCTGTGTGAGATGAATAGTGAATACACCTAATGCAAGAAGTTCTATTGCACATGATTTATACGTCTGTGGAGTGCTGTCATAAAAGCCCATTTTTATGCTCAATTTAAGAAGCTTTCAGTATATGGCTTCCTGGATTAGAACGTGCGCAATATCTATTTGCTCAGGAAAAATGCCTTTATCGCATGTGCACGTTTCTTGCATTCCACCCCTAGTATCTGATCAGTCTTTGGGTAAATAAAGACAATTCACGGGTATTCTTGTTACACTGAAGTCAATGAATTGTTGGACCAATGCGTACATCATGCTGTTACGCCTAGGAGCATGCCAAAATAAACTTCTTTATCGATATTTCATAAAGTTTTTCCTGCTTTGCATATGATATAGCTAGAGGTATTTATGAACAGTTGTATGCAGTTAACAGACTACTGTGGCACTGAGTATTGGATATACTGCTCTTCCCATTAATTCATACCTCAGTCAAAGTGCCTCAAGCTAGAGGTGCAACTTTGGAACAAAGAGAGGGGGGACTAAAACCTCCATTGATTTACATGGGGAGTTTGACCCCATAAACACAAGAAATGTCTTCAACCAGGTTAAAAGCCCCATTTAAGTCAACTGGAATTTGTTGAATTTGTGCAGTTGTCTATTTCCAGACTCGCTCCTCTTAAAGGGATAGTAATGTTTCACAAAAACAGCAGCTCCAATTAATCTTCATAGTATTTGGGCCATAGAGAGTGTTATTTCAATACTGTCAAAGCTGTTGTTCAAGAGTAATTGAAGGATAAAGAAAGTATCCCCCTCCCTCCCCTTTTACCTAGTGTAAGCAATCTCTTCTCAGATGTGGAATCCAGTCCATAGACCAGACAGATAACAGAAGGGGACAATCTTCTTCCTATGACAACAATGAAAGCCCTGCCCCCCTTGACAAGTTTTTCAGGTTTTTCCCTTATCTTAATTGAAGATTGTCCCTCTCTGCAGTCTACCTGGGCACCTCTCTTCTGCTCTGGCTGAGCAGTGTTACATCAGTAAAAGGGGAGGGAGGGGGATACTTTGTCACTGAATTACCCTTGAACTACAACTCTGACAAAATTGAAATAACACGCTCCAAGGTGCAAATACTATGATGATTAATTAGAGCTGCTGTTATTATGAAACATTACTATCACTTTATGCTTGATGAATAAGATCCAGCATTTTAAAAAGTAGAACATTCAAACTGCAGGTAAGATAAAATGAATGCTTGCTTACCAGTGTACAATAGAAAGTACAAACCACTCCAGTAGCGATGACAGCTCCCCACAAGTCAAACCCAGTCACTGGAAAAGTTACAAAGTTAATTAATGAAAGGCTCTGTTTTACAGAGAGATCTACAGTTGTATCTTCATCTGTGCATCTGTAGCAAGGATGCGGTATTACTGTAGTTGAAATCACATTGGTATCAAATTGTGCTTTTGAGACGTTTTCCTTTGAAAGCTGATTGTAAATAATAAAATTAATCCAACTGCTTCCTGCCATGGAACTTACTTGGTACAATATTGTAATAAGCCAACTTTATAGTGTAGGTGAAAAATACATTATAACAAGTTAAATAAATGTCACAACATGCACAATAGGTGTGACTGTTAGACACAGTTACTCTGAAACCACCCGGGACAGTTTTTACCATTAGGCTGGTAATTCTCAGGTTCGGGAGATGCAGAGCCAGATTTACCAATAGGCAGACTAGGCACCTGCCTAGAGATCCAAATTTTGAGGGGTGCCTCAGCTGTGCTGGCCACACCCACATTTTGAATTGTGGGTGGGGCCAGAGCAATCTCTGTATCCATGCAGTAGCTTATACACCCCTTTACAGGCTATTATTTAAAGGGATATTAATGTTTCAGAATAAAAGCAGCTCCAATTAATCTTTATAGTGTTTGGGCCATGGAGTGTGTTATTTCAGTACTGTCGGAGTTGTAGTTCAAGAGTAATTGAATGATAAAGTATCCCTCTCCTGTGAGAACAATGAAAACCCTGCCCCCCTTGACAGGTTTTTCCCTTATGCTAATTGAAGATTGTCCCTCTATGCAAGCCATCTGGACACCACTTTTTGTTCTGAGGTGAGCAGTGTTACATCAGTAAAAGGGTGGGAGGGGGATACTTTATCATTCAATTACTCTTGAATTACAACTCTGACAGTATTGAAATAACACTCTCTATGGCTCAAATACTATGAAGATTAATTGGAGCAGCTTTTATTTTGAAAAATTACTATCCGTTTAACCCCTTGGATAGTGAGATCAATGTGTTGGAGATCTCTCTAGCAACCAAGGGGTTAAGGCTTGTATGTCCTTGCTTGTTGTAGGCCAAATATAAATTCTGTGCTAGGAAACAGTGGATGAAGCTGGTGGAGTGGTCATGTGAGGAGTGGGGAGGTGGAGCTAAAGGTGCCCAGAGTGCCTTGCCTAGGGGAGCCTGGAATGTAAATCTGGCCCTGGGGGATGCATGAACCCACCAGCATAGCTCGAGTGACATCGTTCATCTGCAGCAGCTGTATGCACTACATTGTATGAACACTTTACTGGCACACACTCTGCCTTCATATGAACGTAATGCCAGCAAGCATTAACACGCCAGAATCCTTATAAACTGCTCTTCCTTTGAAGCAAGATAATTTTTGGCATCAGAAGCTTTATAAATTGGCATTATACAGACGTAGAACTAGTAAATCGATTTCATTGCAACTGTATTAGTACATGTTCCTTTTGAGTGCCAATAAGGTTTGCAACACATTGTGAAACAATGTGTTTCACATCTCTTTGACGCCAAAAATTAAATGAGCATCTTCTGCATCATGGGAGGGAAAAAAAGAGAGAAAATCTTAATGATTTATTAATGCCTTTACATTGCCAGCATCTCAAATACATTGTGACACAATGTGTCGCAAACCTCATGGCACTTTGAAGGATTAAGCTAAGACCTGCACTTTAATGCAGGAAGCTTTACAAAAGTCATTCTTCAGGGCCCCTCTGTAATGTGTATTATTATAAGTGTCTTGACTCCTGCCTTAGGCTATATGTTCACACCAAAGAGGAAAAAAAGGAGGGGTAGATAGCGCAAACAGTATCCTCTAAGTGTAGTAGGTATTAATATAGAGTATATGTCATCAACATTTATAAGCACAATCATTAAAACATAGACATACATCATAAATATATTTAATTGGAGCATAAGACAAACAACAATTATATTGATTATATATATATATATATATATATATGACTCAAAAGCACAATATATGCACAAGATATGTTAATATATGCACAAAAAGCAAACTAAAAACAAAAACATTAGGGTTATAGTGCTTACATACAAGACTGTGAATATCTCCCATCCATGCACAACACGGGCTAGTGAACCCTAATGTTTTTGTTTCTAGTTTGCTTTTTGTGCATATATTAACATATCTTGTGCATATATTGTGCTTTTGAGTCTCTCTCTCTCTCTCTCTCTCAATATATATATATATATATATATATATATATATATATATATATATATATTGATATATTTATTGTTTGTCTTATGCGCCAATTAAATATATATACGATATACGTCTATGTTTTATGATTGTGCTTATAAATATTGATGACATATACTCTATATTAATACCTACTACACTTAGAGGATACTCTTTGCGCTGTCTACCCCCCTTTTTTTCCTCTTTGCTTTGCATGTCCAACGACAAGTCTCCAGTGGATTTTCGTTGCATGAATTGACTATAGACAAGCAGCAAACACTAGAAGATTTATCACCCATTTATCATAGCTATAGGGATAGCCATATATATTTATGTATAACGCTATATATTTGTGTTCTATTTTTTTGAAGAACTGCATATATATATTGGATTAATGACTCTGGACATTTGCTACATCATAAGGAGATAATATATTTCTATATATGTGAATATAGAGTTATATCTTTATACACTTATACATCATAAATAGCGGTTACCCTACTATATAATTATACATCTGGCTACCTCTCTCTATCCCATATAGTGTATACCCAGTTAAGTGCACAGTGTCTCTCTATTTGTTGTAACTCTCCTATATGTTCACACCGGCAGTTCAAGGTGCTCGTGTTCAGTTCACTATAAAGAAGTAAAAATAGGGAGGGCACCAAAATAGTGTGTATACAGTTCTTGTATAACTGCATTTATCTCTTTAAAATGTACATCAACACACAGTCGTTGGTCAGTGTTCCACTATGAGAATTTAAAAAGAGAACCATTGTATAGATTGCAAAGTATGCTCCCCTGCATCAAATAGACTGGAGTGTTTTCTTCCCTGCACTTATTAGTATTTTATTCATTGAGTCTTCTGTTTTCACATTATTATCATTAACCCTTAGAGTGCCACCGATGTGTGCAATTCATTGCGTATCCCTCTCACACTCTAAGGAATAACTCACTATACTGGCCCATTGTCTTATTCCTTTCATTGGTATCATTACATCAACAGTTTTGTCACGCAGACTAACTTACTGGACATTATCCATTAGACTGCCAATTACTAATAGGAGGATGGTAAATATTTACCTTTCCATTACTTTATTCCATCTTTGGTTCTTCTTGTAAGTGTTGTTCATGTTTCTTATGGAGTCACAATTACCATTGTTTATTTAATAGGCTATTTTTATTTGCTGTTCTAGAGTTTCCTTGTTAAATTCAGTAAATGTATCCAACCACAATTTTTGTATTTTGCTGTTAATCTGTCTGTTATTTTGGAATAATTTCTGACAGAACAAAAAAGATTGTCTTATCATAGTATACATTCCTGCTAGTTGGACTGTAGAGGGTTTTCCACTGTCTCAGTGATTTACAAATCCTATATAATAATTTGCTAGAAAGTTTGTAATGACGCAGTCACTCACAGTACAGACTGCAACGCGGGGTGTAGTCATGCACAGTAGAGACTGCTCGTGACAAAGCTGATACAATCTGTGTCAGCCACAGCACGGGTAGTCTACTGAACATAATTGCACCGCAACCTCCTGGCACTGTATCAGCCTCGGCGTGGGCAGTCTCTACTCTGTATGACTACCCCGCGACTGGCTGGCAGTGGCACTGTGGCCCGTGTAACGGGCTCTTCAACTAGTAAAGGTTATAATCTAGCAGATTAGTTTCCATCCAAATCCTAACGTGTTAAACACATTTTGCAGATATTGGGACTCCATATTGCTGGCCTATGAGCAATTCCATTCTACAAGGACTGAAAGGCACACAGTTTCAAATAGAGGGTAATGTGGGCAAGCCGAAAATCAATTTCGTTTAACCCTTTGAAAATCAGAGGGGTATGCAATGCATTGTGTACCCCTGGCACTCAAAGGGTTAAGAAGGACTCCACTGGTAGGAGTCCTTATATTCAATATATCTGGATGTGAAGGAGCGAGAGGTTGGACAATCTAGGAAGCCTGGTTAAGGTGAGAGGATGAGGAAGGGAGTTAGGGCTGAGGAACAGCAAACACGTCTCTTGTTGCCAACATAAATTTCCAGGGGCCGGTGCTGCTTCCCAGTGTAGGGTACACCTTGAGGAGACTGATGCACTAAAAAAACTGGAGGAACTCAGAAGGAAACCCACTGCTCCACAGAGGACAAATACAAAATCTTATTGATTAAAATGAGGCTTTCAACCTCCTGAATGCTGGAAAGATCTCCATTGCATTGATATGCATTCAATGGGTTAAAACACCCATTTAAGTTAACTTTTAGATATTCTATTTTCCCTCTATGATGCATTTGTTTTGCGCCTGCATTGCTCCAATTCATCTTAGTACATAAGCCCTGTGGAACAGCATCTAACTTTGATTATCAAGCAACTGTACAAGATCATCACTTTGGGCTCAGTTTTATTGTATACAGTGTGTGTTTAAGATTCAGTGTTGATATTGGGCAGCAGAAACTACTGTAGATAAAAAGGTAGGCAACCTGTGGATCATCAGCTAACATTAAAAAAAATTAAGAGCCACGTATTCCTATAGAAATAGATTTCGTTTGAGTACATCAAGATAGTAGTGTTCTTAGGACTAAATAATATGGTTTCACAAGTAACTGTTTCTTACCTTGATTTAATGCCAAAGCAGGAGCATAAATAACAATTCCTGTATACAAAATCTAGAGAACAGAAACAAGTATTTAATGTGTGGGTGAGGAAGACAGACAGACAGAGATAGATAGATAGATAGATAGATAGATAGATAGATAGATAGATAGATAGATAGACAGGCAGACAGACAGTTATTGTGCTATTCTGCACTAAGATACCTCAAGTTGGAGTAATGTTAGTGCACAGGATCCATAGAATAAAATTGGAATCACATTAGCAATGTTATAACTGCTTTATCACACTTTAGTGCATAAAACCCCAGTCCATCTTACTGCATTAGTGTCAGTGTTTAATGCTAGATATATATATAGGTATGTATTTCCTTTCAACAACGTGAAAAGCTTAAAGCGGAACTACCACCCTATAAAAAGTCACCACCCAATAATTAGGCATATGGAACTAGCTTCTTAACCCCTTTGCGTCCTGTGACGTACCTGGACCGTCACGCTGGTCCGGCACTTAAGGACCAGTGACAGTCCTGGTATGTCACGTACTATTACTCACCGCGCTCCTGCAAAACCAGAGCAATCTCTTTCAGTCCTTCTTTCGACGTGCCGCCCCACATGATCAGTCACATGGGACGGCACATCGAACTCGTCTATCTGGTCCTTAAAGGACCAGACACCCCGGGATCGCTGGACCTTAAGGGGTTAATACTGCTGTTATCTTCCACAAGTACCACGTTTTGAAGTAATCCTATTTCTTCAGAGACTGACGTACAGGCTTCTTGCTGTAGAGCCGTCTGCACCGTCAGTCCCTTCCTGTGCCTTTCGGCTCCATGCAATGCCTCTTAGAGGAGACCGGGACGGACAGCGCAGGCTTCTCTGAGCAAGATGTCTGCATCCAAGCCTGGTGGTTAGTCTCTGAAGAAACAGGATTACTTCAAAACGCTGTACACTTGGAAGATAATAGCAGTATTAAGAAGCTAGTCACCATATGCCTAATTGTTTTGTCATTTGTCCTCCCCATCTTTCTTGGAGACATCTGCGTGCCTGTGCTGTCCATCCCAGGCTCCTCTAGGAGGCATTGCATGGACCGAAAGGCACTGAAAGCAGGGGAGGGCTGGCCTGGGTGGAAGGGGGACAATTGCCCCCTGGGCTGGCCATGTGTCTGGGCTGGTGGGCTAGTGCCTCACTCAATCTCCTACTTGCTGCTGTAAATGGAGCTACACTGGTGATACCACAGAACTTATGAAATTAATCTATAGGCAAGTGATACCGCAGAGCTACAATCCAAACATAGCTGCACTAGTAGCATAATCCATTTCCCTTGCAAGCTCTATGGCATCACTATTCTATCTTTACTTAACCCTTTGAGTGCCACAGGGATACACAACGCATTGAAAAAGCAATGTGTTGTGTACCCATCTGGCACTCACAGGGTTAAATTGTAAGCACTGTAGTATCACTAATGTAGCCCCATTTCAACAGTAAGCTCTGTGGTATCACTTGCTTTAATTCACAGCATTAAGGACAATTTTAAAATTAAGGAAACGGGTGGGCTGGGACAGTGGGCTTGGCCAATAGTAGATATGGGCCACTTAATTGTATTTGCTCCCTGGGCCGTATGTTGCCAGCTCTCCCCTGACTGGAAGGGACTGACTGAGCAGACACGCAGACGACACTACAGCAAGAAGCCTGGCCCTCAGTCTCTGAAGAAACAGAATTACTACAAAACCTGGTACTTGTGGAAGATAACAGCAGTATTAAGAAGCTAGTGCCATATGCCTAAGTATTGGGTGGTGACTTTTTATAGGGGGGTAGTTCCGCTTTATAGAACATACAACTGCAGTCAAGTAATATGATATTTCATTATATCATTCACAGATACATTTAAACATGATGCTAAGTGATATGTATTCTTTAAGCCATTCTGAATTTGTATATACAAAATATCTGTATTATCTTTCCATCAATGATAGAGCTTTCTAAGCATTTTTTTAAATTATTTTAACTCTTTGAATGCCAGAGTTCCAATGCGTTCTGTATCACTCTGGCACTCAAGGGGTTAACCGCCTGGAACCATATGCAGAAAGAAAATGATAAGTCGCAAACGAAACCATCAGAATCCCCAAATTCCCATTGATTTAAATGGGGATTTTAACCTGTTTTACACATGAGATGACTGCATCGTGTTACTTTGCAATGAGCTGAAGACCTTTCTAGCATTCAAGGGGTTAAACACCCAATTAAAAGTAGTAGAAACACCCCCATGGAGCAGGTGATATTCTCATTTTTTCCCCTCTCTGTTTCCAACCTATGGTCTAAGATGGTGTATTCCATTCCTGGACCTGAGTCACATGTAGAACACTTGAGAGAGTTGTATAAACATCTGATGCAGCTCGTACCAGTAATGTTTTTACTGCCTGAGGTCCAGCAGGCATAGAGTATTGTGTACATGGCCACTGTCCGCAAAAGGATCAGAGTAGTACAATGTTGCATAACGGGAAACTGTCATGAAAATATGTTCTTTGCCCTTTAGAGTCCCCTGGTCTATATCATATAGTATTTGGATCAGGACCTTGGCTAGTAAAAAACTAACTGCCAGCCTAACCTGCTTATAACTAATATATTGAAAAAGAAACCACTGTATAAATAAAGCATGTGTATCAGTACACCGTAAGGCTGACACACTGTACTACTAGTTATCATAATCTGCATGGACCACTCATTAACCCTCTGAATACTAGAGGGGTTAGCCACTCATCATTAAGCAAAGCATTGTACTTTTCTGGTTCTCAAAAGGTTAATAACCATATTGTTCCTGTCAGGGCCGGATGTGCATCTCAGGCACCCCTAGTCACCATATACCATCACAGACGAGAGAGACAGATTGCTCTGTCCGCTACAAATGTAAAGGACAGGAGGCGTACCTGTACATATAATAGTTTTGTGGCTATTGACTGCATCAAAGGGGATCAATACCCTCTAGACGGGAGATCATATTTCAGTATATTATTCATCTATATTTTGCACTTTTACACAATTGCTTTTATAAAAGAGTTGTGGTTTTACTTACATTAATGCAGTTATATATTTAGTATTTTAATAAACATGTATTATATTACTGTGGTCATTTCTTGTATACTAGTATATAGCTTTGTTCCTTTAGACCAGTGTTTCTCAACTCCTGCCCTCAGGACCCACTAACAGGCCAAGACTTAGGATTTCTCTGCTAGAGCACAGGTGTGGTGATCAGAGGCTCATTCATACTGATTAACTCACCTTTGCTCTAACAAGGAAACAGGAGCGGATTGTAGGGGAATACCAGCCCAGCATTTTTTTTTAAAGCAGCCCACTAGCTGCACCGACGTCCCTATGGACGCCCCCTTGTGGTCCCTGTGCAGCATGGGAGAGCAGGCGCCAGGATATTATGTCATATACTGGCTCTTTGCATTAACCCTTTGAGTGCCAGAGAGGTATGCAACGCATTGCTTTGCATTGGCACTCAAAGGGTTAACAAGGAACGCAAAGGCTGTCACAGAGAGTACCTGTGGCAACACAGACCTCTCCTTCAAAATATCGTGGGACGTTTAGGTGAGAGCCTCTGATCTCCCCCACCGGCCCATAATCTAGGACAATCTGCCCATGCAAGGAAATCATCAAATCCTGGCCTGTTAGTGGGTCCTGAGGACTGGAGCTGAGAAACACTACTTTAGACTCACATATAGTAAGCACTATATTTTGGTGTGCCATATGTCTGCATAGCATTCTCCACATTCATTTCCTATAAAACTGTATGAAGCATACTTGTTATGATAAATTAGGAGTCAAATTCAGACTGAAGGAGGCAACCATGCCTGATTGTTGATGCTGTTTGGGGAGATACTGCTGCTGCCACTGCCACCGCCTGCCAATAACTTCTGCTGTGCCCTAGCCTCTGACTCTCCTGCACACTTTAACCCACAAGCTATGCACTGCAAACTCCATGTGCATAGCTGATTTCTGGGTATATTCAGTCTGCGCAAGCTATGCTGTGATAGAAGGCATAGTGCACAGTTGTATTACATTATCCATACAACACATCTCAGCTGCAAGACAAGGGGGAGATTCACTAAGCGGTGATAACGAGTTGATAAAGTGGAGATGACTTCTCCAGTTCCTATTACTGTATGGAGCCTAAGCAGTAATATTTCTTCAGCTTTGGAGATCTTAGTGAATTGGCTCCTTACAGTAACAGGAATTGGAGAAGTGATAAACTGGAGAAGTCATCACCGCTTTATCACCTCTTGATCGCCGCTTAGTGAATCTCCCCCCGGGCCTGGATCCGGAGATCAGAGGAGGCTGGGAAGAGCGTGCACATTGGAGCGAACAATATTAGAAGCAGAAAGTGAGTGTTCTGATTTGAGTCACAGGGTGGTGCAGGCACTAGAGGCACCACCATTTCACCATTTATATTTAAAGTGCCTAGTCGGCCTATTCACAAATCCAGCCCTGATACCTGGAGAAAATCATCTTCTTACAAGTTATACCTAAACCGTTTGTTGTTAGGTACATCTCCGCTGCATCCTATATAATAATTCGCTAAATCGTGTGTAACGCCCGACATGCGCAGTAGACACTGCTGCACGTGTGGCAGTCATGCGCAGTAGAGAGCGCCCAGCTCTGTATCAGCCGCGGCGCGGGCAGTCGCTACTGCGCGTGACTGCCCCGCGACCGGCTGCCAGAGGCACTGTGGCCCGTGTAACAGGCTGTTCAACTAGTTTCTAAATAATGCACTGGGTAACTAGCTATAATCCAAGAGTTTAACTCCTTGAGGACCAGAGCAGTGCACAACACATTGTGAAGCAATGCACTCTACACTCTACTGGTCCTTAAGGGGTTAGCTCTTCATAAATTATTTGGATACATGTTATAAAATTGCACATTAAAAGTGCAGAGCAGAACAATCAGTAATTATGACTGTGTGTGTTATATTTAATGATACCAGTAATTCTGTGTCCAATCTATTTTGCTGTAGCATTTCTTATAGAAAATTCACATAGCTCATACAAAAAACAATTCCCATTGCTAATAAAAATTTGCATTGCTTTAAATAGTGAATGCTACGAAAATGTATGAATGCAACTGAATCTGCATTTTTATGTGTGGATTTTTGGTATAATATAATTTTCTTTTGGGGGAGCAACACAGATTTTTGGTTGCATTAACCCTTTCAGTGCCAGAAGGGTACTCTGGCACTGAAAGGGTTAACCATTTGATTGTCAGATGGGTGTGCAAGTAAAAGCACAGCTGTAACACCTGAAGAAGGATGCTCTTGCAATTTGAGTGCTGTTCTGTATGATGAACTATTATGTTGTTCCAGTAAAAGGTATCACTAAATACAATGAACCTATAGTGAACAAATTAGTCAGAGCTACATTTGGAAATAGATCAGTCTGTGTTGAAACCTAGCATGGAACTATTCCCTAAGAATAAGTGGCTCTTCATTTGTGTAACCAGAAGGTTGTGAAATGCAGTGCTTTGTAATACCTTACATACTCATTTGGCTCTTAAAGGGTTAATAGATTGACATACGTAAGTAGATATCCTTTTCACAACAGTCGGTTATATTATACTTTATATTTTTGGATCAACGATGGTAAACAGGAATAGGAAAAGGGTTGAACTGGATGGACACAAGTCTTTTTTCAACCTAAATTACTATGTTACTATGTATGTTACTATGTTTTATTTGCATATGATCTCTGTTGCAGTGTACTGCTATCATATAAAGTCAGTTGACATTTACATGTCATTGGGGACTTCTGGATGCTGAGGTATGACATAAAGGCAGACTTCAACTGTGATCACTATCCATATAAATATATACATAACTGTAACTGTATCTGGTTTGCTTTCTGCCCATCCCCAGTCTAGCAGGGGGAACAGTGTGCCCGTACCCAGCTAACCGTCACAGGGCAGTGATTTTGCCAGGAGTGTGCAGGGATAAAGCCCAGGGAGCAAATACAATTAAGTGGCCCATATCTACTATCGTCCAAGCCCATTGTCCCAGCCCACCCCTGTTTCCTTAATTTTAAAATTGTCCTTAATGCTGTGAATTAAAGCAAGTGATGCCACAGAGCTTACTGTTGAAATGGGGCTACATTAGTGATACTACAGGGCTTACAATTTAACCCTGTAAGTGCCAGAAGGGTACATAACACATTGCTTTTTTAATGCGTTGTGTATCCCTCTGGCACTCAAAGGGTTAAGTAAAGATAGAATAGTGATGCCATAGAGCTTGCAAGGGAAATGGATTATGCTACTAGTGCAGCTATGTTTGGATTGTAGCTCTGCGGTATCACTTGCATATAAATTAATTTCATAAGTTCTGTGGTATCACTAGTTTAGCTCCATTTACAGCAGTAAGTGGGAGATTGAGTGAGGCACTGGCCCACCAGCCCAGACACATGGCCAGCCCAGGGGGCAATTGCCCCCCTTCCACCCAGGCCAGCCCTCCCCTGATAAAGCCTAACTCAGCCGCTCATGGCAAAATCACTGCAGTAAGATTCACAGGAGTGTCAATTTCCACACGAGTGAGCAAGGGGGCTTCAACTGTGCTTGATAGTTAGATTTATTATATATATATATATATATAGTTCTCTTTTCACCCCTCTACAGGCCAGCAGGGGGGAGAATTGTGTCCCTACCCACTGAATTGCCACAGGGTAGTGATTTTGACAGGAGAGGCATGGGGCGTGAAGCGTCCCCCCTCCCCACCGGCCAGTGTGTCAAAATCATTGCAGCAAGATTAATTTTCATCCCTCCTGGGACCAGCAGGGGGAGAGAGAGGTGTGTCCATATGCAGTGAATCACTACAGGGCAGATATCATGATAAAAAATATAAAACAGGGATGCTGACCATCTGTAAATTCATTGAAAGTTTGTAACAATTTCTGAAAAATGGGATGTGTCTGTAAAAACTGAGGTGTATTTACAATATGGCATATCAAAGATCTCTATAAAAATGTGGTTATCTCTAAAAGCAAAAACATTTTCAGGGGTTGGCTACACAGATACAGCTGACTGTTGTATGAAGGGCACCTATCTTGGTATGTCAATCTGTTAAACAAATTAAAAGGCACTTATTCATAGGGCATACTTTCCATTTAATTTTCAGTTTATGACAACCAAATGGTATAGCCATTTAAAGTGGAACTACCATGTCACAAAATGTTTAGCTTAACTAAGTCCCCTTCAGGCAACTAGCTGCTTAGTAGTGCTAGTCTCCAGAATTATTACCTGATTTAATAGATATATGCTTTATTCCCCAGCTGTCAGTAGTACGGAGCGCGGACATCTTGCCAGAATGACGTCCGTGTGCCTGCGCTGTCAGTCCCAGATGGAGCTGGCCGGCTGCTAGCAACGCCTCCTAGACCCAGCTGGGACTGACAGCGCAGGTGCACAGACGTCATTCTGGCAAGATGTCCGCGCTCCATGCTACTGACAGCTGGAAAATAAAGCATATATCTATTAAATCAGGTAATAATTCTGGCTACTAGCGCTACTAAGCAGCTAGTCACCAGAAGGGGACTTATTTAAGCTAAACATTTTGTGACATGGTAGTTCCGCTTTAAATGAAAATATCATCATGAGTTTTTTTGTTTCCAAACCATACATATCTCTACATACCGTTTGTATAATGAAGAGCCCTGTCCCAAGGAGACGTACACATTTATTAAATCGTAGTTCGAGGTACTGTAAAAGAATCAAAAAGGATGAAGTTATTTACAGCAGTGTTTACATTTCAAAGAACAGCCAGGGTGACTGATAGCCGTAGAATGAACCAAGGGCATAAGTATCTACATTGAATTTCCAGATGCCCAATCTCCCTACACTTTTTTGCCCCATCAGATTAGGAAAACAACAATTTACCACCCCATTCATAGGAAAGGTTTGCTGCTGTTGTGTGTTTGTCAGTGCCATGGGCAGGCAAACTGCATCACTACAGCTATTGTTGGACTACAAAGCCCATCATTCTCAGCTGGCTGTTGGAATCTACATGGCTTTTGGATGTAGTAGTACAAAAATAATTCTAGATATGATGACCACATGCTTTATTCATTCATTCATTTATTTTGGGAGCTCTTCTCTGAACATCCTGGGTTTGCCCCTATCTTCTGTCCTGTTTTTGGGTGGGAATTTCATAACATGGGGCAAACCCAAAAAGAAGATTTAAAATTAGGAATAGTAGGCAACATAAGTTGTAAACATAACCCTTTGTGTGTTAGAGGGATGTATAAAGCATTTGCCTGGAGACACAAGGTTAAAAGACAAATACAGTGTTTTACTAAGTATTTTCCAATGGAAAAAAATGCCTAGAGCTGTTCTGTGCAGCCCCCAAACAACTCATATCACTTGTTCGGGGGGGGGGGGGGTTCAGAAAACTGGAAGGCAACATGGCGGTATGTGGCTTTCAGCTATAAACTCCTGAGTTCAGTATGCATTCCCATAGAACTACTATTTCAGGACTTCAAACATGATATTATAGAGGATCTATGACATCCCGCATCTCACAGGACACTAAATCCTGTGTGATGAAGTAGTAATAATACCTGAGGAGCACCAAAGTTTTCCTTTTAGATCCCTGTTTGCTCCTCTGTTGGTCTGCCTGGGCTTACATTGCAGCCCTGGCTTAGCAAGCCATTTTTTTCCCAGGTAAGCAAATTTGCTGATATGACAACTATCTCATGTTGTCCTATTGGCAGGCTTAAAGGGATAGTAATACTTGAAAATAAGTTTATTTTATATTGTAGCCCTTAAAAAAACATGAAAAATGATATTAAGTCTTATCTCCCAAACCTTTATGGTTTGGGAGATATTCACATGTAAAATATAGTAAAGTTCTCTTCTCCTGGCTGTTTCAGCCAAGTCTGCCATCTAGTGGACAGATTTGGAATTCGGTCCACAGAGCAACCAGCAGCTCTTTAGCAGTGCTGAGATCACTATCTTTGAAAATAACTACTTAATTGGAACTGTGGCCTGGCTTGAAAATACACTTTGTAGACCATTCCAATTAAGAAATTCTTTTTAAAGATCATGATCTCAGCACTTCTGGAGAGGTACAGCCGGTCTGGGGACTGGATTCCAAATCTGAAGGGTGGAGCAATGACGTCACTCCAGGGGAAACTTTACTTCTGAATATCTCCCAAACCATAAAGGTTTGGGAGATAAGACATCATTTTTCATGTTTTTTAAGGGCTACAATAAAAAATAAACTTATTTTCAAGTATTACTATCCCTTTAAGGTAGAGGGTGAGTGGTTCTAAACATCATCAAGATGACAGCCCCCTCCCTCTTGCTACCAAAGAGGGATAAGGTATCTGTTCATCATTGGGGGGAAACAATATTTAGATTTTGTGGGTATTTTTTTTAGCTTGTTGGGGGGTTATAATTATAAACCAATTGGGGGGGAAGGGAGGGGAGTTGGAATGTGACAGGTTTACTTTAAGGTTAGGACTTGCCAATAATGGTGTACTATCGCAAGGTGGCAAGCTTGGCATACTATTTCTATTTTATGCTAATAAAACATCAACTTTAATATATTGGTTATATGTAGGCAACATTCCCAGTATAAAGGGTTAATTTTAAGTGAGTATGGATGTGCATCCATATTCTGCCTTTTTAGCTTTTCCGCAGGCTTGCAATGATAAAGATCTACAGCAGGTAATTGACCGCGATTAATACTCTCGCTCATAAATGCTGTTCCTTATCTGTATAGCTATGACTCACATACCTATTACAGCAATAAAATAATCTTTAGATAGATAATCTATTGACTGCGCCATCAATAAAAATAAAAACAAAAGCTGCTTAATGTTAAACATTCCTCCACCTGGAACACAAATAAACAAAAATATCAATGCGCCAATACAATATATCACTGTATTCACCAAATGAATAATATAAACTTGATTAAAAAAGACCAAACAGGTTAACGCTCTACTTTACAATGGATGCCATTTGGCTTGACTAAAACAATACAATGTGTATATGCTGGAATAATTAAAACTGGAATAGTGTTGTTGTACAAGCCCCCTCTATGCCAAATCAGTCACCTGGCCTGGTATATAGGCACCATCACCGAGATGGTGTCCGCATTTGCACCCAATGGTTAAAACAGAACAAACAAAATCCAATTTAATAGAAAGTATCTTCAACAACCCACAGTGGAATAAAAGTAGTAACACTGGATGACCTCTACAATATATAAATGGGCGAAGTGTGAACCCTGTCAGGACAAACAACCTACTGACACAAGGCTAACTGGCTTGTTAATCACCACACCCATCATCCAGAATTTACCAACAAAGTAAATTGGATACACATGTATCCAAAGAACAAGCAGATCCCCTACCTGACTGTATCATACTGAAATGTATCTCACGCTTAATGGTTCCCACAGACATGGCGACAGTTCAGTTTATAATGTTGAATGAACCCCTCGAGTGCCTTCCCCACATAACGATCCTTATAATGCTGAATTAACCCCTTGAGTGCCTTCCCCACATAACGATAATCATAATGCTGAATTAACCCCTTGAGTGCCTTCCCCACATAATGATACTCATGTACCTCACATGCTGAATTCTCCCGCCCTCTGGCGGTTGCAGTGTCCAAAGAAAAATCAAATACAGTCATATGTTTTCGGCAGCAACTGATGACAGGACTTGGATTACACTAATTGTGGTATGCGACAGTAGCTGACATGAGGATCGTTATTTGGGGAAGGCACTCGAGGAGTTAACTCAGCAAGTCCTGTCATCAGTTGCTTTTGATTGGAGCGACATTCTGATCTTGGCTTTCTGGTTCAGGCGATATTTTTAACACGCTGTTTTGTTGGTCACCATATAGATGGCGACGTATCAGTAGGTGTGGCACTGAACATGGAAATTCAGTATTGCCAACTTGACTCTTGAGTCGATTCCGTAGTGTCTCTTTTGCTGGCATCTATTTAGTGGCTGTGTTATTAACCTGCTGTGTTCCATTTTGTTTGTCAAGACTGCTGGAATCTGATTTCAGCTATTGTAGTAACCCTTAGTGGTATCCAGCAAGTGTGTCCTAATCCATTGATGTCTTTTTGGTCTGCAAGGGATTTTGAATATTGGATATCTAGTAGGTATATGCAATCTAGATTGCTATCCATTAACCCTCTAGGAGCTGATTCATGTAAAGAGTTTACTCCTGGTGGTGATTTTTGGTTAGTCTCACCCATTTATATTGAATTTTTTTGTTTTTTTTATACTTATTCTGTTGTTTAGATGCATTTTTCACATTGGACTGAGTCAGGTTTTAGTTTAGTCACCCGTAGGACAACCCACTGGTCATTTTGTTATGTGTGGTGGGGGGACTGTCAGGTAGGGGACCTGATGTATCCAATTTATTTGTTGGTGAATTATAAGAGATAGACTTGGTGATACAGTGAGTCAGTTAACCTTGTGTCAAGAGGATGTTTGTCCCGCTGGGTTCACACTTCGCCCATCCCCATATTGTACATGCCATCCAGTGTTATTACTTTTTCCTACTGTGGGTTATTGAAGAACTATATATTGAATTGGATTTTGTTTTCCCCTTTGGGTGCCAATGAGGGCACCATTCCCGTGATGGCGCCTATATACAGGGCCAGATTTGGCCAGAATTCCAAAATACACATTGTATTGTTTTAGTCAAGCCATACGGGATCCGTTGTAAAGTATATAGTTGACTTGTTTGGTCTTTTTAAATAAAATGTATATTATTCATTTAGTAGAAATGCAAGAAGGGATGGGAGAAAAGAACACTGGGCGCCCCTGTGCGGGATCAATATTATATCCAATGACCACCAGCAACACCCAAAGGTGGGTACTCACATATGAATTGACTATACCAAATCCAGCTATCCGGCAAGTGAGGGTTCAAGCTGTCCTCAGAAACAGTGTAACATCAGCACTTTACCAGGTATAGGGCAGCTCTTACAAACCACGCTCTCCCTGAGCAGCTGAAAGCTCTCAAAAAATATATTAAAAAAGAAAAAGGCGCCCAATAGTGTTATACTGTACAGGAATCAGAATATAAAACAAAGTAAAAAATTACACTCACTTGTAAAGCTGGTCAAATGGCTGATATCAGTCAATCTGACAACTGAGCTTGTGGAGAAATTGTGTCCGTCTCCACACGGGGACTCTCAATCAGCGGCTTTCCACTCCAGTAAAATCAATAGACAGCCTAATGAATCAACATATTCCAAGAAGTGGAGGTGTAATAATGTAAGAAAAGATGTTTCTTTAATTCCCTGTGTGGACTATAGAAGCAGGAGAGGTATGAAGCAGAGATGCAGCAGCAGATCCTAAGCACTCACTTCCCCAAGTTCACAGCTGCATTGACTCTGTGTTCATGTATAGTATAACACTATTGGACACCTTTTTTTTTTTTCCTTTTTTATATATTTTTTGAGACATTATTCATTTAGTGGATACAGTGATATATTTATTGGTACTTATCCTATAATATAAAAGTTCAGAATGTTTGTCCGATGCAGTCATGTACAGTAGAGACTGCACATGACTGCATCGCATGCTCTGCCATTGAGGTGACAGCAGTAAGCAGAGCAGGACCGGCCTTTTTGCCTCACCGGACCTTGGCCCATGTACACAGGGTTTTACACTAGCATTATATATATTGGTATAATAAAATAATATTGTATGATGTTTAAAAGAACATTTTATATCACTATGTAGTAAGTGGCTCAAAACATTTTTCTTTCTTATGTGCTGCATACTCATCTGGCACTCAAAGGGTTAAATGATGGGAATGTTTATTTGTCACCTCTGGAACAACTGATTTGCTCCAGGACCACTCAGATTTGCTTTCTGCACAAGGGCTGTGGATTTCAGTCAAGAACAGAATTAACAGTGGGTCAAATTGATGCTTTTGCTGAATTTGTCAAGTATGTTATGACACACAAAGAAGGAAAACAGTCCTGATTAATAGGGATTGTCAGAGAGGAATCAACTTACAATTAGTTAATTGTGTGGAACTGGGCTCATCTTCAGTATATCAATATGTAATATTTCCAGGAGTTCATTGTATGTGTTATCTACTGTTCGGCTGACGCTAAGTGCTTTTTATGGCTAAAGGGCAATGTATATTTTGCTAAAAAGGTAAAAAATTACTGATTATGTCATCTTTTGATTGAACCCTTTGAGTGCCAGAGAGGTATCCAGTGGATTGAAGTGCAATGTGTTGGATACCTCTCTGACATTCAAAGGGTTTATACAGTGAGTGATTCCCTGTAAATAATTAGAGAAAGTTATTGCTCAGTCTGATTCAATACAATGGAGATACAGTGGCGTATGGGGAAATCACCCAGCTCCCAGTCTTGAATGCAGAATATCTCAGAACATCCAGAGGTCAGTGTATCAAGAACTGAAGTAATTCTGGTGTAAACTAAGTGCACCATATGGGGCAAATAAAAATGGCCCAGATGCCCATTTGTTTAGTATGTTTAACTCCTTGAATGCTAAGAGTGGTTATTAACACACTGTAAAGCATGCAATGAATTAAAATCCACATTTAGATCAATGGGAACTTGGGGACATATTATTTGCTTCCTGTGATGCACAATGATAGTACAAAGTCGCAGGGAGCATTGGGAACTTACTGGAGATATTTTCCAAAATTTTGTAAAGGGCTTTGACATACTAGACCATAATATTGTGATAAATAAGCTAAAAAATTCAGGCTTAGATAATCATTCTGAAAACGGGTTTCGATCCTACTTATCAGAGACAATACTGACATTGTTTCCCTCCCACTCAAAGTAACGTGAAGTTCCCCAAGATTCCAGCAATTTTAACCATTTGAATGTTAGGGCATACCCCTCTGGCACTCAAAGTGTTAAATGTTTTGCTCATGATCTGCAATGTATCTTCTGTGCACGTTTGCAGATAACACCATTAGCTACACTAAAAATCTAAATATACACATGATGGATCACTGAAAACAAATTGTTCTTAACATATTAACCTTTTGAGTGCTAGAGGGATAAGCAATGAATTGCTTTGCACTGCGTTGTGTACCCCTTTAGCATCCAAAGGACCGGTGACATTCCAGGACCATCACCGTTTTTTTCCCTTATGGACTGGTCACGGTTCTGACACTTCATGTACTTTTTAGTTACGGAACTCCTGCGGGAGCATTGTAAGAAAAACAGGGTCTGAAACTGAGCTCTCCAAGACTGTAACAGTGTCTCTCTGACCCCTGCTCGGTACTGCGGTACACACAACAGGTCACGTGTACCGGCCCATCGGCAAGAATCAAAGAGATCCTTAACCCTTTGAATGAGGGGTACGGAACACATTGCAGTGCAATGTGCTTCATACCCCTCTGGAACTCAAAGGGTTAAGGGAAGGTAACGTCTCTGGACCAGTGGTCCTTAAAGGGTTAAACACTGACAAAATAGTCACAAGGGTATTTGTTACAAAGAGCAAATTACTTAAACTCCAGAATACTCATTTAACCTCCGTAACATATTCTAATCTTAACCTGGTCCTAGTCTTCTTCTACAAGTTTCTAGATATGTTGATATGGAGTCCATCAACATACTCCATATTCATATTGATAAATTAACACTCAAACTTTATCCTAAAGTAGGCACTCAGTTTAGAAACAAATCCGGTCTAAGTCGCTTGGTAAGAAAACATGTTGTGCAACTAGGGTTGCCACCCAGACAGTATTTTGCCGGCAGGCCGGTATAAAATTGGCTTCTGTCCAACGTTAAGTCTACGGAGGGAATGCCATGGCCGGTATTTTTTTTAAGAAAAGGTGGCAACCCTATGTGCAACAGATGTTAATGCCAATCTTCAGCTTTGGAGATGTGGTATACGGTTCTGCTCTGCTTTGTTCTGCAATGTAATTACACTAACCATCATTGTGATAAGTTTAACCCTTTAAGTGCCCGAGTGGTACGCAACACATGGCACTCAAAGGGTTAAAGAGCTAAACTGAATGACACTTGAATCCACACTACCTTTAATCTTTCCTGCCTAATTTATAACCACTTATTTGGAATCAACCCCACTACCTGAGCAGAATGTTTACTCCAGCTCCCCTCAATTCCTATAACCTCTGCCCCACTGCAGGACACACACTGACTATTCCAAACGACAAGAAAGAGGTGCATGGCCTGCCTTTTCCTACAGGGCTCTGAAAGCCTGGAATAACCTGAAAAAAATCAAATATTCTGCCATTTTAAAATCCCCCAAAATAACTGCTTCTTTCAACTTAAAGGAAGATGTAATGGTACATAAATGCTAATGTGTTATTTTTAATTTTCTTGTTTCCATTTGCACATAAATGTGTAATTTGTACAGTAAATAATCCCCAGGACATACTTTAAAATGAGAGAATTCTCAGTGTAGTCTTCCTGGTAGAGCATAAAATAAAGTTTCCCCTATAATTGCTACAGTTTTTGGTAAATCAGCCTCCCTGAATAACAAGGGCACACTTCCCCTTGGCAGGCATGTCTGTCCTAGCTCTCACTGGCATTCAGTTGATGGCATTATTCCTGTTATATTCTACAAACCTAACACAGTGTTTTTCAACATTACTGCTCTGGGCACACCAACCTATTTGCTTACTTACTAGTGTGTAATCAGGGGATCGGTCATTGCGAATGAATATCCTATGCTTAATTAAAAATATCCAGAAAACCTGACCTGTTGGCATGTCTTGAGGACTGCAGCTGAGAATCACCGATCTAGAAATTCAGTGGGCAATATGCACAAACACAAAAGTGGAGTCATTTTGGCACAAACCTACTGCACCACAGGGGGTGACACACAGATTCCTATTTATTTAAATGGGGTTTCCAAAAGGTTTCCAAAAACTGGACAGGGTTAACCATTTGTGTGCAAGAGGGGTTCCCAACACATTGCTTAGCAATGCATTGGGCACCCCTCTGGCACTCAAACGGTTGCAACAGCCAACTAAAATTCCATTTGATTTAAATGGGGCATTAGCCCCCTTCCATTCTAGAGAGGTCTCATATGTATTGCTAAGGGGTTAAAGCCCCATTTAAGAAAGTGGGACTTGTATTTGTTCTTTATAGTGCAGTTGGTTTGTCCCAGAATCAGTGGTCTAACTAGTCCTTAGAGGAATCGGTGCAAACATGTACTGGGGCCCCCTAAAACAGAAATACTCTCCCAAGGGCATAACTAAAAGCTACTGGGCCCTGGGATGCCAGAATCCATCACAGCTACACCCTCTATATTTAAGACCTTGCCCAGAATTATTCCACTTTTATGGCCCAGTTGAAGGACTACAGGTAGAAGGCTGGTGCACATTGATGCCCATGTAGCAGCTGCATGAGGGCACTGCTGGGTTACTGTACCTCATATGTACTGGTGATGCCCAGCCTGTAGAACACTGGCAGGAAGACCTCAGAGCAGAATATTACCACCAGGGTGTAAGTGATGGCAAATATGCTGAACATGGCTCCATATCGGTACACTTCTGCCGGGGTGCCCAGCACTGTTACTGCAGACATGAAGCTAGCAGTGAGTGACAGAGCCACGGGCACTGCAGTCATGCTTCTTCCACCCATCAGGAAGTCCTTGGAGGTCTTCTGTCCACCCCCTGCAAAGGCATAATAGATCCCAATGGCCGCGGAGATGAGCAGCATCATGGAGAAAACCACATAGTCCCACACTGTGAAAGAGCCGATGTCTCCTGGGATGGCCATGCTGATTTAGTTAGAGATGTACACTGATGGGTGAGATCAGGTGAGTTAGATCCTCAGGAAGAGAAGAGGGGTGGCAAGGAGATACAGGCAAGGTGAGAGCAGCAAGGCACCCTAGGCTATAAAGAATCACCTCTGCCCTGTTATATGCTTATTGGGTTGCACAAACTCCCTGCAGAGCTAAGAGAAAAATAAAGAATAAAGGGCAGCAATGATTACAGAAGAAATCAGTGCTAAGAACAGTGCAGGTGGATGTAGAGGTATAAAGGACAATGTGCACGGAAACTCTAAAAACCAGGATTAGCAGTGAAGGGCAAAGTTACAAGGCAATGCTGAGTGTCAGGAATACAAGGCAATGCTGAGGATCAGATGCAGGGTTTAGGAGAAGAATGTTATATCTAGCAGGAAGCTGGGAGACAGCACACAGGTAACCCTATCTGAGACACACCACACAGGTGGAGGACAGCACTAGGAGATTCACAGGATAGCAAGGGAAGACTGGTACTGGTATGTCAGAGAATAGGAGGCAGGTGACAGAGGGAATGTGGGCAGGATTGTGCACAGAAGATTAAGGTGAGAGGCTGGACAGGAGAGAGCAGGGAGTGAGTGACCCAGCCAGCAGCACAGTTAATAAGGTAACAGGAGGAAGGAGGGTTCAGCAGGTGAGGTATGTCCTTGTCTTGCCAACTCCTCCCAGGACAGATCACTCACTCCACTACTTGGGGTGGGCAGGTGTCATGAAAAAAAATGTAAAATGTAAGCATAAAAACAATTAGGCGTAATGTACTATGGAGAGCTGTAGAAATTCTGTGAAACCAACTGCACTATTTTTCCAAATTTCCATTTATTTAAATGGAGCTTTTAACCCATTGAACGGTAGAAGTGTCTCAAATGCATAGCAATGAGAAACAATAGGGAAGTACATCTGGAAAAAGAATTCCAGAGAGCACCCAAAACAGCAACTTATTAATAAGAGGCACTCAAATATGTATCCAAAAATATCCAACAAAGCTTTATTACAAAATAACACAATAATAGCTACAAAAGACAGTTAAATACAATTAAAAATAAAAAAAAAGTGATACTGGCAGTAACATGAAGTCAAACCGGCTATATCAGTGGTTCTCAACCCGTGCCCTCAGTGACCACTAACAGGCCAGGATTTGAGAATTTCCTTGTGAAAGCACAGGTGAGTTAATCAGTGTGAATGAGCCTCTGATCAGTACACTTGTGCTCTAGCAGGGGAATTCCTAAGTCCTGGCCTGTTAGTGGACACAGAGGGCACGGGTTGAGAACCTCTGGGCTATATCCTCTGAATAAAAGAGTATAAGAGGTAAGTAATACTGTGCTTAATACAAACTATGTGAAGGCTCCAAACGTAAGGGAGCTACCCTAAACAATGCAATTACATAAAGTGCAACAAAGTGACAGTGAATAATAGTGACAAAAAGTACATAAAGCACAAGATACTTATCTCTAAATATTACGAAGTGTATACACTGAGGATGTAGCACAAATGAAGAGCCGCCTGTATCACAATCCAATGCATAGCAAAACAATGTGTTTGAGCCCTCTCTATCATTCGAGGGGTTAACACACTGAGTGCCAGAGGATTGTCCAAAGCATTGCAAAAGCAATGCATTGAATACGCCTCTGACACTCAAAGGGTTAAAAGCCCCATTTAAAATAATCCTATATTATAATTGGCTAAGTATGTTTGTCAGAAGCTGTCATGAGCAGTAGAGGCGTCCGCGTGTGCTGCAGTCATGCGTAGTAGAGACGGCTGCGTGTGCTGCAGTTATACGCAGTAGAGACGGCTGTGCACGCTGCAGTTATGCGCAGTACTGACTTACCGAATGCGCTGCGGCTGATAATGGAGCGGGGAGCCCCGAATTCAGACCGGATTCCTTCCGGTGCACAGAGAGGACTACGATCTGAATTTGGAGTGCCCCTCTCCATGTCAGCCACGGCTTGTTCGGGCAGTTAGTAATGCACATAACTGCAGCGCCGCCAGTGTTGGCCCGTGTATACAGGTTTAAAAACTAGTTAGGAATATTTACTTGTCTCCCATGGTGCAGCTGGTTGGCCTCAGACGTTCCCCTTAGTACCTCATCCTCAAGAAGTGTATACAGCTTTGCTCCTAAGTACAAATAGCTGGATCTAATCATCTATCCACACAGCTGATGAAGAAGGCAAGACTCAGAGAAAGAATAGCTATTACAAAGATAGAAGCAGCCATTTCCCTTTGTGGGGTGTCCTCAGTTTGATATAAATTGATTTATAAACTGAGATTATCCCCTAATGTAATGGAATCACACTTTTATTGGAGAAGACTGATATGGCATAATACTCTGTGCATAGAACAGCTATTGCTGATTTGGAGGCATATGCACAAGGACAAAACAGGAGCAAATCTGGAGCAAGTCATCTGCACCAGAGGAGATATAACATTTTCTAAAATTCCCATCGATTGGGGTTTTTTAACCCGTTGAATACCGGAGAGGTCTCCAACACATTGCTTTGTATTTCATTGGAGATCTAACAGGTTAATCCTTTGAGTGCCAGAGGGGTACGCAATGCATTGTTTTTCAATGCATTGCATACACCTCTGGCACTCAAAGATTAATAAAAGAATTACAATGTGCAAAGTAAAGTCTGCTCATAACAACATCCAGTACAGTGACTGGTGTGGATGTTACTACCCACAGTATGTGACAAACTGTACACCCTTTACATGTGCCTTTCCACTGTACATTGAAATCAATGGGGCACGATGCAGTTGGGAGACAATGGAGAGGATTTGACTGGGAATACTTACAGTTTATTGGCAGGTGCTGGCATGGAATCCAAAGAAAGCTGTAAATGAGTAAAGTTAATTAACCTCTTGAGGACCAGACAGGGATGCAAAGCATTTTTTTGCAATGTGTTGCACACTCCTCTGGTCTTCAAGGGGTTAATTAAATGTTATATTACCCATGGTAGAACGACTCTTTCAAATCCCTGCCTGTAGAAATATGTGGCTCTTTACCCTTTGATTGCCAGAGGGGTGTCCAACGCAATTCCAGGATTCCAAATGCCACAGCAATCTTGATATGTGTCTCTGAAGTGATGGTCATAGGTTGTATAAAAAGGCTGGCTCAAGGGGAATAACTACAGGGGGTGCAGCTACACTGGGGCCCAACATGTAAGGGAGGCCCCATCTGTCCCAGAATCCAATAGGTACTAGTTATGACTCTGAAAATAGTTTTATGATAGGGAGCCCCAAAACAGTTTTTGCACCAGGGACCTCCAGTGCCTATATACGCCACTGGTTGGAATGAACTGCAGACTAATCTGCAATCTCTAGAAATAAGATGGTCCAGTATGGCTGACAAAAATACCAAAGGATCTGCCACCTCAGCACCATACAACCAACAGCAGTTTAACCCTTTGAGTGCCCGGGGCTTGTTCAAAATATTGCTACGGAACACTTGTAACACTGAATTTTTAAATAACAGTGACCAACATTTCATCTCATTTAATGTAAATGGATGAGTTATATTCTTCAAATGTTTCAGATGGGCACACATCATGTAGAACTGTGGGTTAAGTGCTGTGGTACACATTATTCCCTTGTAGCAGTGTTGCATTCCTCAAAGACCCCTGAGGGGGCAGTGTGCCCCTGAAAGGCGATTAAGATGGCCGGCAGCCCTGCTTTCTTTCCTCTCTCCTGTGCTGGGAAATGTTCTTCCTCCTCCCTATCCCAGTGCATCTGGTGGGGGCTGGGGGAGGGTGGCCAATTGCCTGGTGGCGAGGGGGAGGGACTAGTTGCATAAAAAGGTGTGTTTCTAAGTAAGTGCAGTAATTTACCTTTGTTTGCTAGGTGAAGCAGCAAGCAAGCATGAAGAGAAGGCGGACTAGAGCAGCTGGACCACCCAAGCTCTGCCAGGAGGATTTTGGTGTAGAACGACCTCGTCAGGGACCCAACGGACCAGAGCTCCCACTGCAAAGGAAGTACGGGCCAGTTATCCCCAAGCCTCTTCTTCACTTCCCTTTTCTTCCCTGCCATCTTTCCTGCCTCCATCTAACCCAGCTTCCTCCGCCCCTATTCCTCACCCTTCCCCTGCTTTCTATCTTTTCCCTCCTCTACATATCCATCAAAAGCTAACCTACTCAGGTACGTTAGGCACATGAGAAGTGGGGGCAGCATCCAGGGCAAAGCTGGGCACAACACTAGCTGGCATATCCTTTATCTCTTGACTTAGAGCGTTAACGTATAATGAGGGGGTGGGGGAAGTCAGCAGGTTCTACCCCTGACAAGAGGAGACCCATAGATGATGAAAGGTTAGCAGCCATCATAAAGGTACTCTCTAGGATTTGCAGCTCACCATATGAGGCTTCCTTGTTTAAATGTGCCTTCTGTGGCATATTCAGACTGGCGGAATTGGTGGCACTGGCAAAGGGGAGCCGTGGAAAGGGGGTTGCAGGCAGCGCATGTTATCAGAACTGGGGGTGCATTGCTTCCTGCGAACTACAAAAACTGACCAGAGAGGTAAAGACAGAAGGGATGCCGCCTGCACAGCGGAAGCAGTGAGGAAATTTATGACGGTTAGATCACCAGGAGGAGGGTCATTTTTAAAGCATTCTGATTGACCCTTACTGTTATTTTTCCAGTTCAAGCTGTGCTCAGCAAAGTGCTGGCCTTGATCAGTTTAGCCCCAGCAGCATATGGTACTCACTCTTTTAGAATTGGTGCAGCAACAGCAGCTGTGGCTCAGGGTAGCTCTCCCAGGGAAATAAAGGGTGTAGGAAGATGGAAATCTAGGCTGTACAAAAGATATGTATGCCCAATTGATTCTGATTAACATTTAAAATTTTGTCTCTCCCTTTAGAGAAATCGGATCTGCCTTGTAAATCATTCATCTTGGGGCATTCCTATGTGCATTGGGCTGAGAAGCAAGCAGCCGCATCGGACGGAGGCAGACAGCTAGACATCCCACAGGAATGCATGCATAAAATGGGGTCTGGTGTGGGATCTGTGGCTGGAGGCAGTGGGTAAGTGGAACCAGCCGTAGGTTGTGGTGATCCATGCCGGCGGTAACGACCTAGCCACTGTAACAGCGATGGCCCTAATCTACATGATATACATGCCGGAGGATCTTGGACACCTTCCCCAGTGTTTGGCTCATCTTATCAGAAATGGTGCCCAGGCTGTCATGGAGTGGAGCCAATTTGCCCAGCGCCATTGACAGAGCTCGGTGTAAGGTGAACTTTTGCCTTCCTGTGTGGGGTACACCATCATGAATAATAAGATTCTTGTACAGGGGAGATGGTGTGCACCTAAATAGTGAGGGTTTGGAGTTGTTTAACAGCGCACTAGGCACAGTTCTAGAGGATGGTATGGGGTCACAGCAAAAGGGTAGGGGTGCAGAGGGACACCTTAGAGGCCTTCTTTGGATGGCCCCATGCGGGTCCCCCAGGGTGCCTCAATGTGGCTTAGCCTCAGAAGGTACAGTTTCCAGAGGGCCCGGCTGACAGGGAGTCGGGTCCCACCCAATGAAGGTTCCAGTTGGCTTTGGGGCTGGCTGTACAGTGGCCACTCGTTAACAGGTCGGACTGATTCTCTGGAGCACTGAGTGGCCATCATGGAGGTCCAGGGTAGGCCATGAGTGTCTGAGATTCCCCTACATACCTACTGGGTGGCAGGCAGCTGGGTGCTGGGGCTCAAGCTGCCAGGGCTGGCCATGGTGTCCATTCCGTATGTTGTCCTGGTGGACCCACATTAGAGGGACGAAGGGCCCTCCAAGGGTAACTAGATCTATCCCATTTTAATAAAGCTGTGACCTCTTTATTCCCACCAATTACTGTGTCCGTGTGTTTCTTTGAAGTTTGTTATGTTATAGGGTTCTGGGGGCAGGCTGGGGATTGTTGGATGGGGGCGAAAAAGGTGGGTGATGATGCCTGGCCATCTTAAGTAGCTTTAACACACCTGATTTGCATGATTTCCCTACCTCACACCTGTGCTGAAGCTGGGAAATCACAAAAACCAGCGCTGTTAGGGGCACTTGAGGACCTTGGTGGAGAACGTCTGCTTAATGGAACACTGTGTTCTTTTATAAAGATGTGAATAATCAATCCACAATTTCATTAAAAATTAACAACATTAAAAAGGCCTATATTTATCCCATCTGAATGGCCTCACTGTACACTGTACAGCTTCCCATCTTATCCCCTTCCATGATTCTTTTTCTTACACTTCTCCCAGCCACTGTTATACACACACGGACAAAGCCACTGTTACAAACACCTGCATGCACACAATCATTCACACATGCATACAATCCCACTATAAACTCCCACCTGAAAAATGATAATTATACACACACACACCCAGTGTTACTCAGTCCCACACAGCCTCTGTTACACACACACACACACACACACTCACTATTACACATACCTGCATGAATACATGCACACATATACGCACGTATGCACGCAAACAGGCATGTACACGCACTATTACTCATACCTACACACTGTTACAGCTTACCTTGACTTCAGCATCATCTGCAGACGCAAGACTTCAAGCATGTTGCAGGCCTCTGTTTTATCTGTTTGCTTCCTGTAGTCTCCTCCTACCAACTTTCTACTTCCTCCCTCTGAGCTGCTCCTCCTACTTCCTGTGGAGGGGTTTAAAAGGCAGACTGAGGCCTGACTATTCTTTTGCTTATTCCTATAGTGGACACCCAACCTGGTGCAGACCTGTGACTCTGGCTGACTACCTGAACTGTGTATGACCTGGCTTGTCTGACTACCCCCTCTAGTGCTGACCTGTGGCTCTGTCTGACTACTCTTACGTTTGTTCCTTCTACCCTTCTACCTAGCAGACACCCAACCTAGTACAGACCTGGGGCTCTGGTAGACTAAGCTCCCTACTGGACTGCAGGCGTGAGTCAGTTTGCTCCATACTGACTGCAGGCGGGAGTCAGTTCGCTCCATACTGAGTGGAGGCGTGAGTCAGTTCGCTCGTTATGTCGATCAAGATCCTGAGTTCCGGTTCCTGGTTCCTGTTGAGACTACCAGTGGCTAAGGCCTAGTCTCCAGCAGTGTGGTCTAGCTTTGCAGCCTGTTATTCCTGATAATAGTGCTTGCTGGCTGATAACCCTCTGCTTGTTCCTGTGTATATATTGTTCTTTCTATCATTTTGTTAATAAATTGCATTTACTGTACTCCTGAACTTCTCTGGGTAACCGTGACACACACGTCCAATTTTACACACACATGTGCACACACACAAAGATATTGTTACACACACCTACACGATTTCTCACATACACGCACACACAGCCACTGTTTTACACATGCACAGATACTGTTACACATACGTACACATACACTTATGCATACAGAGTTATGCACAGTTACTCTATGTAACAGTGTCTGAGTTTGAGTGCATGTGTCTTGGAATGGTTCAAATAGCAGGTGAGATGCTGGGAGAAGCGTAAGAGAAAGAATAATTGAAGGGGATAAGGTGGGAAACTATACAGTGTACAGTGAGGCCATTCAGATGGGACCTACACACAGCCAGTGTTTTATACAAACACACAGGCACACACTCACAGACAGCCACTGTTTAACACATTGCGCATCCGCTGTTTCACCCACCTACACAAATACAAGTACACATACACTATTAGACACCTGCTGAACAAAGTAAGTGGAATCATTCTCATGTCTATATTAGTAAATTACTGCCTGGACCAACAAATACCCACACTGAATTTCCTCAGTAGTGGTGCCTACAGGAGAACAGTCCTATTACAGTAATGTTTCACAGGAAGCACTTGCACCTCATAGAACGTACACCTTTAATGTCCCAACCTACCTTTCTCTAGTCGTTAAGCTCTGACCAGGGCCTTCTGATCCTTTCATTTTCTATGTTCCATTTGTACTGTTTTATGTCTCTAATGTCTGTTCCCTATTGCACAGCACTGTGGAATTAGATGGCGCCGTATAAATTAAGGATGATATTAATAATAACCAACCAATGCAGAACTAATTTTTAGTGGAGATTAGGATTTTTTTAAATGAATAGGAACCTCAGACTGGCATGAACTTGAACATGAATCGCACTTAAACATTTACAGAGATATGAAGTCTTCTTTCACTAAAGCCAATCCCAATGTGATCTCCCTGTGCGTATCTTGATAATACAATGATGCAAGGACTCCCACCTTAATAAACAACATGTGGATAAGTCTGCAACACAGATGCTGTAGATCAAAGATATTTTCCAAACATGGAGACTTTATGACAACATATTGAAAAGATGAGGCACACAAAAGAAAAGTAGTATGGCCACTGGTAATGGTTCTGTGAATTGTGGACCTGATGGTTCATAATTATAGAAGTTTCAGCCCAGATTTCTGTCCAACGATATCTACCATTACTTGGGTCCAATCAATTACAATTACAGTCTCCAAAAGCCAACAACTCACTTTTCTTGTTTTGACTGACAGTCTCATTGAGGAGTTGGGCTATGTCTGAAAGGGACTGTGCCAGGGTATCAGATGGTTCGTAGATGTCAGCTTGAGTATTAAAGGCTTGAGTATTAAGGTTCCATGAGGATTTCATTTTGATACTAAAGGGCTCCACCAAAGCAATATGTTTGAGAACAGCTGCTATGGAGTATTGACGCTGAAGTTGACCACACAGTAATCTTCATAAAAAACATATAAATACAAGTATATGAATTCATTTGATGCTAGAGAGGCAACCAATATATTACTACAAAATGCAAATTGTGTTTTTCCAAAAATATGGTTGTGTAATTCAAACTTGCACTTTAAATGAGGCCATGGACTTGCCCCAGACCATGGGGGTGGGGGAGGTACCTCAGATTTTACCCCAGGGCCCAGTAGGTTCTACTTACACCCCTAGATACAGGAATATTCATAGCTTAAAAATATATCACATGGTCCTCATAATAACTGTTGATTTCTAACAACAAGTCTAGTACTGCAAATAGGCAGTTGTGAAACCCAAATTTATAGTGAAAGTTGTTCCTGGTTTGTTCCAAGCCTGTGCTCATTCACAATCTGACCATTGCTACATTTTCAAGCACATTGTTATATTTGGCATCTTATGAGCACTTTCTGTTAGATTTCAATAGTATATTGACTTAGAGAGAAGGTTGGGTTTTGGCGAATTATCTACTATTTAGTTAGCTTAGTGGAGATGTTGCAAGCTCACATTGTCTACTCTTAGAATTTACATTTCACAATACTGTAGATTCTATTTCTATATTGTAATGAATAACTGAATTATTATATATTGTTTATAAACAAAGGGCTGTACACGGTAAGCTAAAGTGGGACATTTCTTGGGCAAACCAACTGCACATGGGGCCAAGCAATAAATTACATTTACTTTAATGGAGCTTTTAACCCATAAATGTTAGAGAGGTCTCTTGCACATTTCTTCAAAGGGTTATAGTCTTTTAAATCAATAGAACTTTTGAGAATGTTTCTTTGTCCCCTATGGTGCAGTTGGTGTGCCCCGGAAATGATCCTCTAGCTCCAAGAATACAGCTCATAATAATAAAGGTGTAAATTTAGCTGGTCATTAAGAATTAAATGAAATTAATATTTTCATTGAAATAAGAATATATAGCAAGATATACTATGTGATTGTCACGGTTTTGTAAAAACACTCAAACAAGTTAGGTAAAATCAGCTTTATTAAGAATAATAAAGTGCACAAGGTCACCCTTCACAGGCCCAGATCCAGACAGTACCGTGGCACTTCCCAAATCTGACACAGGTCAGGGTGCAAAGAGACAAGCAAAACAAAAACAGTAATACTGCAGTTAGAAACAGGTGTCAGGAACCAGGAACAGAACCTCAGCAGTACCAAGCCTAGGATGTAAGCCAACCGGCAAGGCTATAGGTGACTGCAGGGCAGACTCCCTAGCAATCTAGGGTAACCGGAGGCAACACAGGCAAGAATGTGCAAGGCACTAGTCTCAGGAGACTAGAGTGACCGGAGGCAACAAAGGACAGGCACTGGTAGGGCACTAGTCTCAGGAGACTAGAGTAGCCGGAGGCAACAAGACAGGAACTGGCGAGGCACTAGTCTCAGAGAACTAGAGTGACCGGAGGCAACACTGACTGGCCTTGGTAAGGCAACACTGACAGGCCCTGACAAGATACTAGTCTCGGAAGACTAGAGTAACCGGAGGCAACACTGACAGGCACAGGTAGGGCAACGCGGACAGGCACTGGCGCGGCAACACCGGCAGGCACTTGGCAAGGCAACACTAACAGGCCCTGACAAGATACTAGTCTCGGAAGACTAGAGTAACCGGAGGCAACACTGACAGGCACAGGTAGGGCAACACGGACAGGTACTGGCGCGGCAGCACTGACAGACACTTGGCAAGGCAACACTGACAGGCACTGGCAGGGCACTAGGCAACAACGGATCGGGTAGTCTGCCTCAGCCAGGGTCAGTACTTGGAGCGGTACTCAGCCAATCCTAGTCAGCAACGGATCGGGTAGTCGGCCACAGCCAGGATCGGTACACAGAGCAGTAGTCAGCCAGTCCTAGTCAGCAACGGATCAGGTAGTCAGCCACAGCCAGGATCGGTACACAGAGCGGTAGTCAGCCAAACCTAGTTGGCAACGGAGCAGGTAGTCAGCCACAGCCGGGATCGGTACACAGAGCGGTAGTCAGCCAAACCTAGTCAGCAACGGAGCGGGTAGTCAGCCACAGCCGGGATCGGTACACAGAGCGGTAGTCAGTCAAACCTAGTCAGCAACGGGGTGGGTAGTCAGCCACAGCCGGGATCAGTACACAGAGCGGTAGTCAGCCAGTCCTAGTCAGCAACGGATCACGGTGCAAAGAGACAGGAGAAAGGTCAGGCAAAACCGGGTCATACACGGAGCAGAACCAACAGCAGAACAAACGCCAGGTACAGGAACACCACAAAAGGGTACCAAAGGCATGACAGGATTGAGGTTAAAAAGGCTAGTGCTAGGCGGGACAGACGCCAGCAACCAATAAGAACCCAGCAGGACTAACATAGGAAGTAGTAATGTCGCCAGCTAGAAAGATCACGGGCACCGTGATAGTGATCAAATCTTATAAAAAGCTCCTCCTGAGAAGTGATTGAAAATAAAATCCAGATACCCTTTGGTAGTGTTAGCTACTTGAAAACTAACTCTGTGAAGAATGTGTACACATAGGACAGCAAACAGCTTAGGATAATATACAGAAGAATAGGCAAGCTGGGTCTGCAAGATACATGACAATACTATAACAGCAAAGCCAAGGGGAAAACTGAGAGGGAACAGGCCTAGGTCAGGGCATACTGCAAAGGGTCAACATGAGAGACACTCTGAGGTCAGGGGCCGGTTGATCAAAGGATCATGGACGAAGCCTTCAGCATAAATATGGTTACGGAATGTCAGGGATCCTTCTAGCAAGTGAAGCCATTCCTCCAGGGCTCGCTTGATAGCTAACAATTCCTTGTCTCTGATGTTGTAGTTTTGTTCTGCAGCAATGAGTCGCTTGGAGAAATAAGCTATAGGTTGGTAGTGCTCCTTAAGTTCCCAGTGTTGTGATAGTACTGCTCTAGCGATATCAGTGGTGTCCACCTCTAAAAAGAATGGCTTTGTTACATCTGGCTGTTGAAGGACAGGTAACTGAGTAAAGGCTGACTTAAAGGGATAGTAATGTTTCATAATAAAAGCAGCTCTAATTAATCATCATATTAATTGGACTTTGGAGATTGTTATTTCAATTCTGTCAGAGTTGTAGTTCACGAGTAATTCAATGACAAAGTATCCCCCTCCTTCCCCTTTTACTGATGTAACACTGCTCAGCCAGAGCAATTAATCTCAATTACGATAAGGGAAAAACCTGAAGAACTTGTCAAGGGGGGCAGGGCTTTCATCGTTCTCATATGAAGAAGATTGTCCCCTTCTGTTATCTGTCTGGTCTATGGACTGCATTCCACATCTGAGAAGAGATGGCTTACACTAGGTAAAAGGGGCGGGAGGGGAAACTTTGCTTGTGAATATCTCTCAAACCATAAAGGTTTTAGAGATAAGACTTATATCGTTCTTCATGTTTTTTAATGCCTACAAAATAAAATAAAGATAAAATGAAGTATTACTATCCCTTTAAGGGAGTCAACTGCTGCTTGATCCTCGGGAGACCAATGAAAGCAGGTTTCATTCTTTGTAAGAATGCTAAGATGGGCTATTAAACTGGGGGGTAGGCCATTCTACCCCATTCTAGGGTCCATCTTAATACATCTAGGAAAGATATGAAACCCCCAAAAATCTATCTCTTGAGTCTCAAACTTACATTTTTCAATCTCACCTTATATAAACCATGGTCACGAAGACGGTTGCGATGTTCAAAGAGTGAAAGAGAAAAGATTAGGATGTCGTCCAAGTATATAATAATGAATTGGTCTAGAAGGTCTATAAGCACGTCATTAACAAAATGTTGGAAAGTGGCCGGGGTATTACACAGCCCGAAGGGCATAAACATATACTCATAGTGACAATGCCATGGAATGCCACCTTCCATTCATCCCCTTTAAGTACGAGATTGTAGGCTCCCCATGGATCAATGTTTGTGAAGAGCTGTGCAATGGACACCTGTTCCCAGAGGTCCGGAATCAGTGGAAGAAGATAGAGGAAGACCTCCATCCTTTTTCAGGACAAAGAAAATGCCTGCCCCAGCCAGGGATGTGGATAGTCAAATTAAACCTTGATGAAGACTCTTTGTTATGCACTCTTTTAAATGTTGGTACTCTGGACCAGATAACAGATATATATATATATAAGCCCATAGGCAATCTCGTCTCCGGGAAGGAGGACAATCGGGCAATCGTAGGGTCGTGTGGGGACAAAACGGAGGTTCCCTTCTTGTCAAACACATTGGAAAAGTCTAGGTACTGAGAATGTAGGGACACAGTCTCTGGATGGGAAAGTACTGCTGGCAGGCAGACAACATCTTTTACAAAAAAGAGAAACAGAAAGTAGAAGGCAGAAGACAACTCTATAAGCGGATATGGAGCCTGGATAAAACAAAAATAAGAGGAAACAAAAGGGATGGCACCACGTCAAACTGTATCTCTTCTTTGTGTCCTCTAGAAGGTCCAGATTGGAGACTGCTCTGATCCGCCATCTGAACTTTGAGAGGCTGAGGCTTGTTGTGTACAGGAATTCCTAAATCACTGACCAAGTCCTGGTTAATAAAACAACTACTGACTCCGGAGTCGATCAAAGCCGATACCTCAGTCTGCTGGTCTTTACACTGAAGAGTGACAAAAATGTATAGGTAATAAGATGTTGCAACTGGTGTGATAGGAAGAACAGAGAGGGAAGAGTAGTTCCTACCTTGGGAAGGATGAGGTCGGGATGGACAGGAATGCAACAGTTGGCCACTTTCCCCACAATATTGTTCCACTGCCTTGGACAAAGGTCCTCTGACAACTCCCACTTGCATAGGTTCTTCCGGGAGTATGGTCGAGGTGCTAGTTGAAGGTTCAGCAGCAGTGAACCTGGTGGGGAGTTTAGGAGAAATAGGAACGATGGCCAACTTCTCACTTCCTGTGGTCTCCGGTCTATCTGGGTGGATAGATATATTAAATCATGCAGCCTAGGGGGTAAGGACACCCTTGCCAGTTTGTCCTTAAGACTCTCAGATAGTCCCAGATGAAACAAGTCAAACAAAGAGGCTTCATTCCACTTTGAATCACTAGACAGGTGACGGAAGTCTGCTATATAGTCCTCCTCAGGTCTCCTTCCTTGAGTAAGGGATCTCAAGACAGTCTGGTCAGTAGTAGCCAAGAATGGGTCGTCATATAGGGCATCCATAGCTTGATGAAATTTTTTTCCATGTAGTCAACAAAGGACTATTACTCTAAAGAAGATGATGCCCCCAGGTCTGTGACTTCACAGTCAGAAGGGGGTTATGACTGTACAGACCTTGATGAAGTCCTTTGCAGGATCCACAGAGGTTTCACAGAAAAGAACAATTCTCAGGAAGTGACAAATGATTGGTATTTGCCTCATTTGCCATTAAAAAGATCAGGGAGAGGTACTCTGGATTCCGTTTGATGAGGGGTATCGTTCCCTGGAGTGGTTGGACCTCCTGCGGCAACAGAAGCAGGTGGCACATTGGGTTGCAAATCATGTAGTTGTTGCTGCAAATGGGCTTGATTCGTCTGCAATTCCTGTACAGACCGAGTCCAGGCTGAGATAAGGTTCCACAAGGTGTTTAAGGCCTCAATATGCTTTGCAGGTTCAATATGCCGTTAGTAGGGCTCTTTTGTACTGTTAGCCGCTTGAAAACTAAGGCTGTGAAGAGTGAGCTACACAGAGGATAGCAAACAGTTTAGTATAATATATATAGAAGAATAGGCAAGCTGGGTCTGCAAGATTCACAACAATACCAATAACATCAAAGCAAAGGGGAAAACCCGAGAGGGATGTGAGGGACAGGCCAAGGTCAGGGCAGGCTGAAAAGGGTCAACACGAGAGACACGCCGAGGTCAGGGGTCGGCTGAGAGAAGGCAATGTCAAAAACAAGGCCGACGTCAAGGGCAGGCTGCAAAAGATCAATAAAATAAGAGAAACCAGGCAAGAGTAAAAAAATCCAGGGAATTCAAGACAAGGCAAGGAAGAACACTTAACACTGGGTAACTCGAGGAAGGAGCACCAGAGACCGACCGGCAAGGGTTTTTATGTGCAAGGCAACGTTGGATGTTATGAGCATGCTGTTGGCAGCATCAGAGAACACAGCTTAGAGAAGGCCGCAGATGCAGAGGGCAGATGCGATATGCATGGGAGCGGTAGAGGTACTTGAACTGGACTGCAACAGGTAGGAAGTATTGCTATGATCAATTGCTGAACCAGGAACTGGAACCGATTCCTTAGCCTTATGCCTCCCTAATGCCAATTTACTAAGTTAACTTATGTTTTTTTTTTGTTTTTTTGTTTTTTTAAGGCTATAAAAGACATCTCATTCCTATCTGAAGTCTAGAAAGGTCCTCAGAGAGGATACACTAGTTGCACACTAAGACAAAATGAGCATTACTCTGAAATTTACCACAGTACACAAGGAGATTATATAGGGACTATATGATAGATTTGCTCTATAATTAATAAATTAATTAATAATTTAATAAAAAAAACTGTAGTGCTGGTATTTTTTCCCCCATACATACATACTCATAATGGATATTTCATATAAAGATGCACAGAGACATTTGCAGTGCATCTTTTTCATCGACACATCTGTATATTGGCTGATTATGGATTATGAAGCCAAACATCACATTTATTTACTCAGGACCAGGTGAAACAAAGTGATATTTGGCTGAAAAAGTTGGAAGCGGACATATACTAGTCTGATGGCAAGAAGATAAATGGAGACTATCTCCTTAATACCCATATGAAATATCCTCAAAGGGTATGTATTGGGGGAAGTTAAAAGAGGAGGCACAACTGGGTTTCATGAAATAAAGCGCAAAACAGCTTGTGTTAGTGCAAATATATTAAATATACCCCTCTGAGTACATGTAAAGCAAATGGACCTTTACAGATGGAGCACTTTTAAAATTGATACCCACCTATCACAAATTTATTTACCAGCTGTTTCATACTCTCAAAATCACACCAGAACTAAGTAATTTTGAAACTAAAGTATCTAATATTTCAGGGGCACTGAAATCTATTGCCAGCCCAAGAGTACAGAGAGCTTTCAAATGTGGACAAGTAAGTTGTCTCACCTGATTACATAATACATACACAAGTAGATAATTAAAATCTAATACAACATGGAAAAAGCTTTTCAGTTTTTTTTTATTATGACTACACATTTGTAATCTATTTGATTAACTGTTACCTACCAACTATCTATTTTTCTCATATGTTTTTATTAATTAGCATTTTCAGAATATTCAATTTCTTCTTCCCTTTCAAATGATATATAGCATGTGGGTTATTTCTCTTTGTTAAGTGCTCGTTTTCTATTGTATATCCCTACTGGAGGTGGCCATCTTGGATTTAGGCATCTTGCCCTTTCTGCTTTTCTGAGAATGTGCAAACCTTTCTTCACAGTATACACCATTTTGTGATGTTTCTCATCACTACAAATGTTTTTTACTAGACAGCAGACCTTTCCTGACTTGACTATACATAATTGTCATTCGTTTTACACTTCTCTGGTATATATTACTCTTTTTAAACATACCTTTTTGCTGTCCTTTTGGAATTTACTTTTACAAGACAATTCTGCTAGTTTAAAGAGATAGAAAGAAAGGCGAGAGATGCTCAACTAGGCTCATGAGCTAGCAAATACATGCAAGAAGCTCACTGGGACTGTGCCCTCGCGCACAGGGTGCAATCTCTTTTAGCTCACCAGTGCCATACACAAAGAAAAAATCTTCTGAAGCATATCATACTGGTACTGCCAAATGACAGTCCAGCCACGAAATGCCAGACAACTCCTCTCTGAACAAGGGAAACAGCTAACCCCAGACATAAGTTTCAGCCTTTTTGGGCCTCGTCAGTGAGGTACAGCTGATCCCTCTAGGCACTGTGAGCAAGGGGTTCACGTCAGGATTCCCCTCATTACGCATAGGGTGACCAACCCCAAGAGCAATTTGCATTTGTAAAAAGAAAGGTGAGAGATGCTTAACTAGGCTCATGAGCTAGCAAAAACATGCAAGAAGCTCACTGGGACTGTGACCTCGCGCCCAGTGTGCAATCTCTTTTAGCTCACCAGTGCCATACACAAAGAGGAAATCCTCTGAAGCATATCATACTGGTCCTGCCAAATGACAATTCCTCACTGAACAAGGGAAATAGCTAAACCCAGACGTACGTTTCGGCCTCGTCGGTGAGGTGCAGCTGATCCCTCTAGGCACTGCGAGCTAGGGGTCCACGTCTGGATTCCCCCCATTACTCTTAGGGTGACCACCCCCAAGAGCAATTTGCATATGTAGAAAGAAAGGTGAGAGATGCTCAACTAGGTTCATGAGCTAGCAAATACATGCAAGAAGCTCACTGGGACTGTGTCCTCACGCCAGGGTGCAATCTCTTTTAACTCACCAGTGCCATACACGAAGAGGAAATCTTCTGAAGCATATCATACTGGTCCTGCCAAATGACAGTGCACCCACGAAATGCCAGACAATTCCTCGCTGAACAAGAGAAACAGCTAACCACAGACGTACGTTTCGGCCTCGTCAGTGAGGTGCAGCTGATCCCCCTAGGCACTGTGAGGAAGGGGTCCACGTCTGGATTCCCCTCATTACTCTTAGGGTGACCATCCCCAAGAGCAATTTGCATATGTAGAAAGAAAGGTGAGAGATGCTCAACTAGGCTCATGAGCTAGCAAATACACGCAAGAAGCTCACTGGGACTGTGTCCTCGTGCCCAGGGTGCAATCTCTTTTAGCTCACCAGTGCCATACACAATGAGTAAATCCTCTGAAGCATATCGTACTGGTCCTGCCAAATAACAGTCCAGCCACGAAATGCTAGACAATTCCTCTCTGAAGAAGGGAAACAGCTAACCCCAGACGTACGTTTCGGCCTTTTTGGGCCTCGTCGGTGAGGTGCAGCTGATCCCTCTAGGCACTGTGAGCAAGGGGTCCACGTCTGGATTCCCCTCATTACTCTTAGGGTGACCAACCCCAAGAGCAATTTGCATATGTAGAAAGAAAGGTGAGAGATGCTCAGCTAGGTTCATGAGCTAGCAAATACATGCAAGAAGCTCACTGGGACTGTGTCCTCGCGCCCAGGGTGCAATCTCTTTTAGCTCACCAGTGCCATACACAATGAGTAAACCCTCTGAAGCATATTGTACTGGTCCTGCCAAATAACAGTCCAGCCACGAAATACCAGACAATTCCTTTCTGAACAAGGGAAACAGCTAACCCCCAGACGTACGTTTCGGCCTTTTTGGGTATGGTCGGTGAGGTGCAGCTGATCCCTCTAGGCACTGTGAGCAAGGGGTCCACGTCTGGATTCCCCTCATTACTCTTAGGGTGACCAACCCCAAGAGAAATTTGCATGTGTAGAAAGAAAGGTGAGAGATGCTCAACTATGCTCATGAGCTACCAAATACATGCATTAAGCTCACTGGGACTGTGTCCTCACGCCCAGGGTGCAATCTCTTTTAGCTCACCAGTGCCATACACAAAGAGAAAATCCTCTGAAGCATATCATACTAGTCCTACCACAAGACAATTCCTCTCTGAACAAGTGAAACAGCTAAACCCAATCGTACGTTTCAGCCTTTTTGGGACTCATCGGTGAGGTGCAGCTGATCTCTCTAGGCACTGTGAGCAAGGGGTCCACGTCTGGATTCCCCTCATTACTCTTAGGGTGACCAACCCCAAGAGCAATTTGCATATGTACAAAGAAAGGTGAGAAATGCTCAACTAGGCTCATGAGCTAGCAAATACACACAAGAAGCTCACTGGGACTGTGTCCTCGCACCCTGGGTACAAATTCTTTTAGCTTACCAGTGCCATACACAAAGAGAAAATCCTCTGAAGCATATAATACTGGTCCTGCCAAATGACTGTTCAGCCACGAAACGCCAGACAATTCCTCTCTGAACAAGGGAAACAGCTAACCCCCAGACGTACGTTTCGGCCTTTTTTGGCATCGTTTGTGAGGTGCAGCTGATCTCTCTAGGCACTGTGAGCAAGGGGTCCACGTCTGGATTCCCCTCATTACTCTTAGGGTGACCAACCCCAAGAGCAATTTGCATATGTAGAAAGAAAGGTGAGAGATGCTCAACTAGGCTCATGAGCTACCGAATACATGCAAGAAGCTCACTGGGACTGGGACTGTGTCCTCGTGCCCAAGGTGCAATCTCTTTTAGCTCACCAGTGCCATACACAAAGAGTAAACCCTCTGAAGCATATCGTACTGGTCCTGCCAAATGACAGTCCAGCCACGAAATGCTAGACAATTCCTCTCTGAACAAGGGAAACAGCTAACCCCAGACGTACGTTTCGGCCTTTTTGGCATCGTCGGCGAGGTGCAGCTGATCTCTCTAGGCACTGTGAGCAAGGGGTCCACGTCTGGATTCCCCTAATTACTCTTAGGGTGACCAACCCCAAGAGCAATTTGCATGTGTAGATAGAAAGGTGAGAGATGCTCAACTAGGCTCACGAGCTACCAAATACATGCAGGAAGCTCACTGGGACTGGGACTGTGTCCTCGTGCCCAGGGTGCAATCTCTTTTAGCTCACCAGCGCCATACACAAAGAGGAAATCCTCTGAAACACATCATACTGGTCCTGCCACATGACAGTCCAGCCACGAAATGCCAGACAAATCCTCTCTGAACAAGGTAAACAACTAAACCCAGATGTACGTTTCAGCTTTTTTTTTAGTCTCGTCAGTGAGGTGCAGCTGTTCCTTCTAAGCACTGTGAGCAAGGGATGCACTTCTGGATTCCCCTCATTACTCTTAGGGTGAGCAACCCCAAGAGCAATTTGCATATGTAGAAAGAAAGGTGAGAGATACTCAACTAGGCTCATGATCTAGCAGATACATGCAAGAAGCTCACTGGGACTGTGTCCTCACACCCAGGGTACAAATTCTTTTAGATTACCAGTGCCATACACAAACAGGAAATCCTTGAAGCATATCATACTGGTCCTGCCAAATGACAGTCCAGCCACGAAATGCCAGACAATTCCTCTCTGAACAAGGGAAACAGCTAACCCCCAGACGTACGTTTCGGCCTTTTTGGGCATGGTCGGTGAGGTGCAGCTGATCCCTCTAGGCACTGTGAGCAAGGGGTCCACGTCTGGATTCCCCTCATTACTCTTAGGGTGACCAACCCCAAGAGCAATTTGCATATGTAGAAAGAAAGGTGAGAGATGCTCAACTATGCTCATGAGCTACCAAATACATGCATGAAGCTCACTGGGACTGTGTCCTCACACCCAGGGTGCAATCTCTTTTAGCTCACCAGTGCCATACACAAAGAGAAAATCCTCTGAAGCATATCATACTAATCCTGCCACATGACAGTCCAGCCACGAAATGCCAGACAATTCCTCTCTGAACAAGAGAAACAGCTAAACCCAAACGTACGTTTCAGCCTTTTTGGGTCTCATCGGTGAGGTGCAGCTGATCCTTCTATGCACTGTGAGCAAGGGGTCCACTTCTGGATTCCCCTCATTACTCTTAGGGTGACCAACCCCAAGAGCAATTTGCATATGTAGAAAGAAAGGTGAGATATGCTCAACTAGGCTTATGAGCTAACAAATACACACAAGAAGCTCACTGGGACTGTCCTCGCACCCTGGGTGCAAATTCTTTTAGCTTAGCAGTGCCATACGCAAAGAGAAAATCCTCTGAAGCATATCATACTGGTCCTGCCAAATGACAGTCCAGCCACGAAACCCCAGACAATTCCTCTCTGAATAAGGGAAACAGCTAACCCCCAGACGTACGTTTCGGCCTTTTTGGGCATCGTCAGTGAGATGCAGCTGATCCGTCTAGGCACTGTAAGCAAGGGGTCCACGTCTGGATTCCCCTCATTACTCTTAGGGTGACCAACTCCAAGGGCAATTTGCACATGTAGAAAGAAAGGTGAGAGATGCTCAACTAGGATTATGAGCTAGCAAATACATGCAAGAAGCTCACTGGGACTGTGTCCTCGCACCCAGGGTGCAAATTCGTTTAGCTTACCAGGGCCATACACAAAGAAAAATCCTAGAAGCATATCATACTGGTCCTGCCAAATGACAATTCCTCTCTGAACAAGGAAAACAGCTAATCCCAGACATAAGTTTCAGCCTTTTTGGGCATCGTCGGTGAGATTCAGCTGATCCCTCTAGGCACTGTAAGCAAGGGGTCCATATCTAGAATCCCCTCATTACTCTTAGGGTGACCAACCTCAAGAGCAATTTGCATATGTAGAAAGAAAGGTGAGAGATGCTCAACTAGGCTCATGAGCTACCGAATACATGCAAGAAGCTCACTGGGACTGTGTCCTTGCGCCCAGAGTGCAATCTCTTTTAGCCCACCAGTGCCATACACAAAGATGAAATCCTCTGAAGCATATCATACTGGTCTTGCCAAATGACAGTCCAGCCACGAAATGCCAGACAATTCCTCTCTGAACAAGGAAATCAGCTAACCCCAAGCATACGTTTTGGCCTCGTTGGTGAGGTGCAGCTGATACCTCTAAGCACTGTGAGCAAGGGGTCAACGTCTGGATTCCCCTCATTACTCTTAGGGTGACCAACCCCAAGGGCAATTTGCATATGTAGAAAGAAAGGTGAGAGAAGCTCAACTAGGATTATTAGCTAGCAAATACATGCAAGAAGCTCACTGGGACTGTGTCCTCGCTCCCAGAGTGCAATCTCTTTTAGCTCACCAGTGCCATACACAAAGAGAAAATCCTGTGAAGCATATCATACTGGTCCTGCCAAATGACAGTCCAGCCACGAAATGCCAGACAATTCCTCTCTGAACAAGGGAAACAGCTAACCCCAGACGTACGTTTCAGCCTTTTTGGGCCTCGACAGTGAGGTGCAGCTGATCCTTCTAGGCACTGTGAGCAAGGGGTCCACATCTGGACTCCCATCATTACTCTTAAGGTGACCAACCCCTAGAGCAATTTGCATATGTAGAAAGAAAGGTGAGAGATGCTCAACTAGGGTCATGAGCTAGCAAATACACACAAGAAGCTCACTGGGACTGTGTCCTCGCACCCTGGGTACAATTTCTTTTAGCTTACCAGTGCCATACACAAAGAGGAAATCCTCTGAAGCATATCATACTGGTCCTGCCAAATGACAGTCCAGCCACGAAATGCCAGACAATTCCTCACTGAACAAGGGAAACAGCTAACCCCAGAAGTACATTTCAGCCTTTTTAGACCTCGTCGGTGAGGTGCAGCTGATCCCTCTAGGCACTGTGAGCAAGGGGCCCACTTCTGGATTCCCCTCATTACTCTTAGGGTGACCACCCCCAAGAGCAATTTGCATATGTAGAAAGAAAGGTGAGAGATGCTCAACTAGGCTTATGAGCTAGCAAATACATGCAAGAAGCTCACTGGGACTGTGTCCTTTCTCCCAGGGTGCAATCTCTTTTAGCCCACCAGTTCCATACACAAAAAGAAAATCCTCTAAAGCATATCATACTGGTCCTGCAAATGACAGTCCAGCCACAAAATGCCAGACAATTCCTCTCTGAACAAGGAAAACAGCTAACCCCATACGTACGTTTTGGCCTTTTTGGGCCTCCTCGGTGAGGTGCAGCTAATCCCTCTAGGCACTGTGAGCAAGGGGTCCATGTCTGGATTCCCCTTATTACTCTTAGGGTGACCAACCACAAGAGCAATTTGCATATGTAGAAAGAAAGGTGAGAGATGCTCAACTAGGCTCATGAGCTAGCAAACACATGCAAGAAGCTCACTGGGACTGTGTCCTCGCACCCAGGGTGCAAATTCTTTTAGCTTACCAGTGCCATACACAAAGAGGAAATCCTCTGAAGCATATCATACTGGTCTTGCCAAATGACAGTCCAGCCACGAAATGCCAGACAATTCCTCTCTGAACAAGGTAAACAACTAAACCCAGACGTACACTTCAGCCTTTTTTAGCCTCGTCGGTGAGGTGCAGCTGATCCTTCTAAGCACTGTGAGCAAGGGATCCACTTCTGGATTCCCCTCATTACTCTTAGGGTGACCAACCCCAAGGGCAATTTGCACATATAGAAAGAAAGGTGAGAGATGCTCAACTAGGATTATGAGCTAGCAAATATATGTAAGAAGCTCACCGGGACTGTGTCCTCGCACCCAGGGTGCAATCTCTTTTAGCTCACCAGTGCTATACACAAAGAAGAAATCCTCTGAAGCATATCATACTGGTCTTGCCAAATGACAGTCCAGCCACGAAATGCCAGACAATTCCTACCTGAACAAGGGAAACAGCTAACCCCAGACATAAGTATCTGCCTTTTTGGGCATTGTTGGTGAGATGCAGCTGATCCCTCTAGGCACTGTAAGCAAGGGGTCCATATCTGGAATCCCCTCATTACTCTTAGGGTGACCAACCCCAAGAGCAATTTGCATATGTAGAAAGAAAGGTGAGAGATGCTCAACTAGGCTCATGAGCTACCGAATACATGCAAGAAGCTCACTGTGACTGTGTCCTCGCGCCCAGAGTGCAATCTCTTTTAGCCCACCAGTACCATACACAAAGAAGAAATCCTCGGAAGCATATCATACTGGTCCTACCAAATGACAGTGCACCCACGAAAGGTCAGACAATTCCTCGTTGAACAAAGGAAACAGCTAACCCCAGACGTACGTTTCAGCCTCGTCGGTGAGGTGCAGCTAATCCCTCTAGGCACTGTGAGCAAGGGGTCCACGTCTGGATTCCCCTCATTACTCTTAGGGTGACCAACCCCAAGGGCAATTTGCACATGTAGAAAGAAAGGTGAGAGATGCTCAACTAGGATTATGAGCTAGCAAATACATGCAAGAAGCTCACTGGGACTGTGTCCTCGCACCCAGGGTGCAAATTCGTTTAGCTTACCAGGGCCATACACAAAGAGAAAATCCTCTGAAGCATATCGTACTGGTCCTGCCAAATGACAGTCCAGCCACGAAATGCTAGACAATTCCTATCTGAACAAGGGAAACAGCTAACCCCAGACGTACGTTTCAGCCTTTTTGGGCCTCGTCGGTGAGATGCAGCTGATCCCTCTAGGCACTGTAAGCAAGGGGTCCACGTCTGGATTCCCCTCATTACCCCTAGGGTGACCAACCCCAAGAGCAATTTGCATATGTAGAAAGAAAGGTGAGAGATGCTCAACTAGGCTCATGAGCTACCAAATACATGCAAGAAGCTCACTGGGACTGTGTCCTTGCGCCCAGAGTGAAATCTCTTTTAGCACACCAGTGTCATACACAAAGAGGAAATCCTCTGAATCATATCATACTGGTCCTGCCACATGACAGTCCAGCCACGAAAAGCCAGACAATTCCTCTCTGAACAAGGTAAACAACTAAACCCAGACATATGCTTCAGCCTTTTTTTAGCCTCGTCGGTGAGGTGCAGCTAATCCTTCTAAGCACTGTGAACAAGGGATCCACTTCTGGATTCCCCTCATTACTCTTAGGGTGAGCAACCCCAAGGACAATTTGCACATGTAGAAAGAAAGGTGAGAGATGCTCAGCTAAGATTATGAGCTAGCAAATACATGCAAGAAGCTCACTGGGACTGTGTCCTTGCGCCCAGAATGCAATCTCTTTTAGCCCACCAGTGCCATACATAAAGATGAAATCCTCTGAAGCATATCATACTGGCCCTGCCAAATGACAGTCCAGCCACAAAATGCCAGACAATTCCTCTCTGAACAAGGAAAACAGCTAACCCCCAGGCGTACGTTTCGGCCTCATTGGTGAGGTGCAGCTGATCCCTCTAGGCACTGTGAGCAAGGGGTCCACGTCTGGATTCCCCTCATTACTCTTAGGGTGACAAACCCCAAGGGCAATTTGCATATGTAGAAAGAAAGGTGAGAGATGCTCAACTAGGATTATTAGCTAGCAAATACATGCAAGAAGCTCACTGGGACTGTGTCCTCGCTCCCAGAGTGCAATCTCTTTTAGCTCACCAGTGCCATACACAAAGAGAAAATCCTGTGAAGCATATCATACTGGTCCTGCCAAATGACAGTCCAGCCACGAAATGCCAGACAATTCCTCTCTGAACAAGGGAAACAGCTAACCCCAGACGTACGTTTCAGCCTTTTTGGGCCTCGACAGTGAGGTGCAGCTGATCCTTCTAGGCACTGTGAGCAAGGGGTCCACATCTGGACTCCCATCATTACTCTTAAGGTGACCAACCCCTAGAGCAATTTGCATATGTAGAAAGAAAGGTGAGAGATGCTCAACTAGGGTCATGAGCTAGCAAATACACACAAGAAGCTCACTGGGACTGTGTCCTCGCACCCTGGGTGCAATTTCTTTTAGCTTACCAGTGCCATACACAAAGAGGAAATCCTCTGAAGCATATCATACTGGTCCTGCCAAATGACAGTGCAGCCACGAAACGCCAGACAATTCCTCGCTGAACAAGAGAAACAGCTAACCCCCAGACGTACGTTTCGGCCTTTTTGGGCCTCATCGGTGAGGTGCAGCTGATCCCTCTAGGCACTGTGAGCAAGGGGTCCATGTCTGGATTCCCCTCATTACTCTTAGGGTGACCAACCCCAAGAGCAATTTGTGTAGAAAGAAAGGTGAGAGATGCTCAACTAGGCTCATGAGCTACCAAATACATGCAGGAAGCTCACTGGGACTGTGTCCTCACACCCAGGGTGCAATCTTTTTTAGCTCACCAGTGCCATACGCAAAGAGTAAACCCTCTGAAGCATATCATACTGGTCCTGCCAAATGACAGTCCAGCCACAAAATGCCAGACAATTTCTCTCTGAACAAGGGAAACAGCTAATCCCAGACATACATTTTAGCCCTTTTGGGCCTCATTGGTGAGGTGCCACTGGTCCCTCTAGGTACTGCGAGCAAGGGGTCCATGTCTCGATTCCCCTCATTATTCTTTGGGTGACAAACCCCAAGAGCAATTTGCATATGTAGAAAGAAAGGTGAGAGATGCTCAGCTAGGCTCATGATCTAGCAAATACATTACAAGTGATAGATTGTTTTTCTTGTATCTTTCATCTTGTCTTCATAGTTTTGTCCCTTGGACATTAAAAATGTCTCACAAAAAATTAATTTCACCCATTGCTCCAAAAAAATGTAATAGGATCCCTCCTCATTTTATGTTGGAGGATAATGTTTCCAATTCTGATTCGCAAGAGGCAACTGGCATGTCATCAAGGCCTGATACTGAACAGAATATTCAAGCATTAATGGATCAATCTGTCAGTAAATCTGTATATAATGCCATTTCTTCTAGCAAGAATCAGATACCAAAAACTTTAGTGATTACTGGTGTACTTAATCAAACTAATTTGAATAAGCATCCTCAAACTTTATTAAAACCTCAATTAATTGGCAATAAAAATGTTCTAACACCTCACCTGACAGAGACAAAGTCAGGAAAATATCAAAGGCTAAATGAAGTATAAAACTAAACATTGTTCCTCAACAACATCAGCATAAATGTTTCATTATTGAGGGTTCTAAAGCTTTGTTTCAGACTGATATGATAGGGTTATGGAGCTGCCAGGGGTTGGGGTTTCTGGGAAACTGGACACAACCTTTTGGTTTGCCCTTGCCTCAGATGCTAGAGTGGTCTAAAACCCATTGAAAAGCAACGCATTGAACATTTAATGGACTGAGGGGTTAACTGCTTTAACCCCTTAAGGACTACGTGACGTGCTAGGACCATCACGGTCCTTATACATTTAAGGACCAGTGACTGTCATAGCACGCCACGTACTTTTTACTTACAGCGCTCTACCGGGAGTGCTGTAAGTAAAAACGGGGCCTAAAATTGAACGCTCCTAGACTGGAGCGATCTCTCTTAGGCCTCAAAGCGGCGTGCCGGTACGCGTAACAGGTCACGTGTACTGGCGCGTTGCAAGGATCAAAGCGGTCCTTAAGGGAAGGTAACTTCCCTGGACCGCTGGTCCTTTAGAGGTTAAAGTACTTTATATACAGTAAGTTGCAGAACAGCAGATTTTTTCTTGCTAGAAAAATTAATATGAATTTGAACTTTACCCTGCTAAATATGTTGTTTCGAATAAAGATACTCATAGATGACTCAGTTGCTAACTGATAGTTAATGTATGAGAAAGGCTACACAAATGATTGTCAGAAAGATAAACAGAAACATACCACAGAAGGTTAATATAAATGGCACTCATCGGGAATTACGTATAAAAGCAAAGTGGAGCAATTCTGGAGCAAATGAACTGTACCACAGGAGACAAATAAGCATTTCCCAAATATGCAATGATTTTAGTTGTTTGTTAATTGTTGTTTAACCCCTCGAAGACTAAGGGGGTTTCCAGTGCAATGCTAGGAGTCTCCAATGCATTTCAGAGCAACGTGCTGGAGACCTCTCTAGCATTCAAGGGGTTAAAGGGATAGTAAACTTTCATAATAAAAGCAGCTCTAATTAGTCATCATAGTATTTGGACTTTGGAGAGTGTTATTTCAATTCTGTCAGAGTTGTAGTTCAAGAGTAATTCAATGACAAAGTATCCCCCTCCCGCCCCTTTTACTGATGTAACACTGTTCAGCCAGATCAGAAGGGACGTGCCCAGGTAGATTGCAGAGAGGGACAATCTTCAATTAAGATAAGGGAAAAACCTGAAAAACTTGTCAAGAGGGGCAGGGCTTTCATTGTTCTCATAGGAAGAAGATTGTCCCCTTCTGTTATCTGTCTGGTCTATGGACTGGATTCCACATCTGAGAAGAGATGGCTTACACTAGGTAAAAGGGGCGGGAGAGGGAAACTGTGCTTGTGAATATCTCTCAAACCATAAAGTTTGAGAGATAAAACTTATATCGTTCTTCATGTTTTTTTAATGCCTACAAAATAAAAAAAAAATGAAACAAAATATTACTATCCCTTTAAAGACCATTTATCAGTGGGAAGTTTTACTTGTCCCTGTATCCTTGGTTTGTCCCAGAATTATTCTACTTTGCTTCTATACAAATGGATTTTCCTGTCATGATTTGTACACAATTAGTGCATCTGGAAAAAACAAAAAACAAATATATTCATTCACTTGTCCTGAATATGGGAGTACCCCATGTGACTAGGATTTTAATCTCTTTTTCACATTATTATTAAATGGTGAGCACCACTGTTTTCAAGGTGTAAGTTGGTTACAAAACCCAAACATGCCCCACAAAAGTATATGTTTCCAAAAAGTAGACTACATACGATAATTGATCAGTAGAATTTTAGAGCTTTTCATGAAGCTATTTTTTCACAAATCTGCATCAAATTTGTGGTAATTTTTTTTTTTGTGCTCACATTACAATATTACTATGGATTTCAAGCAAAGGATATGTTCAGATGTAAAAAATGCATTGATTAGTGTTCATCTACATCTTCTGAGTATACAAATGCCCCCTATGCATAGCTTTGTCATGTTTTGGGGAAGCTAATGGGCCACATTTGGAACATGCACATTTCCATTTTCTGACATGGAAATTTCACAGAATGCTTTACCAGTGCCATGTCTCATTTGGGGCGGTTTAGTAGTCCTCCAGTTCAAATTATTCCCAAAAAGGTATATGTTTTAGAAAAGTAGACAACCTAGGGTTTCATTCTTTGTGCAATTCGACACTTTTCATGCAGCTACTTTAACACCAATCACTCCCAAACCCTGCAGTAATAAAAAAAAAAGTTTTTCAAACTTATGTTACATTGTAGCTGTGGATTTCAAGCACATGGTATTTGCAGATGTACAAAAAAACATTGATTAGTGTTCAGCTACTCCTTCTGAGTATGGCAATGCCCCACATGCATAGGTTTGTCATGTTTTGTGGAAGATACTGGGCCAAATTTAGAACATGTGCATTTCCATTTTCAAACATGGAATTTTCACAGATTACTTTACCAGTGCTATTTTTCATGTGGGGCAGTTTAGCAGTCCTCCAATTCAAATATAAAATTATGTTTTGGAAAAGTAGACATACCAGGGTTTCATTCTATTTGCATGTTGACACTTTTCATGTAGCCACTTTACCACCAATCCCCAGTTCAAATTATGCCCACAAAACTTGTCATGTTTTGTGGAAGCTACATCTCCTGAGTATGGCAACACCACACATGCATAGGTTTGTCATGTTCTGTGGAAGCTACTGGCCAGATCTGGAACATGTATATTTCCATTTTCAGACATTTTCAGAATGCTTTACCGGTGCTATATCTCATTTGGGACAGTTTTGCATTCATCCAATTCAAATTGTCTGCACATAAGATTATGTTTTTGAAAAATCGACAACCCATGGTTTCATTCTAGGTGCAATTTGATACTGTTCATGCAGCCACTTTACCACCAATCCTCAAATTTCAATCATGCTCATTTCCATTTTCAGACATAATTTTCACAGATTGCTATAATGGTGCTAAATCTCATTTGGGGCAGTTTAGCAGTTCTCCAATTCAAAATATCCCCACAAAACTGTCATGTTTTGCGGAAGCTACATCTTCTGAGTATAGCAATACCCCCACATGCATGTTTTGTGGAAGCTACTGGGCCTAATTTGGAACATGGGGGTTTCCATTTTCAGACATGGCTTTAGTGGTGCTATTTCTCATTTGGGGTAGTTTAGTCCAGCAGACCGCCAATTCAAATTATCCCCACAAAACAATATGTTTTTGAGAAAACTGACAACCTAGGTCTTCATTCAAGGTACATTTGCTACTTTTCATGCAACCACTTTAGCACCAATCCAAATCCCTTTCAAAAACTGCAGTACGAAAAAAACGCTATGCTTTTTTATGGATTTTGTGTACAAAACACGTTTGGTTGCACAAATTAGATTTTGCTATTTCTTCACTTTATAGAGATATCACATATGTGTAGATATGTGTAGGTTTATCACCTATGGTGTAAAATGCCGTTGGTTCTGTCACTGGATGCTGAAGTTTTGGGCCTCTGGCTTGGCATTGCCTGTTAACCTACATCTATAATAGACCAAACTCCATCAACAGATTTAAAAAAAATAATGAAATTAAGTCTATTAATTAAAAAAAAGCCACCAGTAAGCCACCAATAAAAAATCTAAAATAACTTGGGGTGCATTGCTTCCATAGTTTACATCGTGTTCGATCTAAGGAGAGATGTATCCTGAAAAATATTTAAAAAAAAAACCGGATACTTCAGGGGAAAAAAAGTGGTCACATAATAAAATGGTACTGTTACAGTACTGTTACAGTACTACTGCATTGCAGCTATGTGTTATTGCTTAACCCCTTAAGGACCAGTGACATGTCAGGACCATCACTGGTTTCCTTGACTAAAGGACCAGTGACGGTCCTGTTACATCACATATTTTGTGCTTACAGCGTTCCTGTGGGACCACTGTTAGCACTAGTGGGGTCTGAAATTGACCAAGACTGGAGAAGTCCAAGACCAGAGTGTTCTCTCTCAGACCCCCATTTGGCTCTCCGGTACACATCATCAGTAGCACGTGTCAACGCACTGAACATTCTATATGCGGCCCTTAACAGTAATCCACCCCTAGGATTTCTGGTCCTTAAGCAGTCGCCATTGCAGAGACCAGCTTGTGAAGTGCAATCAGGACAGAAGAATGTAGTTTCTGTCCATTTCGCATTGCTGTAGCACACTCTGCGCTGTGTCTGTGGGTTTTGTTTTTTGCTGTTTGAGAGAATTTTAAAAGGAAAGTGTGCTGCACCAGTTCTCAGTTCTTCAGACACTGCTGTAGTACCAGATAAATCCTGAAACAAAAACTCATAATTACTTTGAGCTGGTACTGCAAAAATCTGCACTTTGTAGTGGGGCTTGTCATTTTAAAAATTACATAAATATTGTGTACTAGTGTAAAAGCCAGTGTACACGGGCCAAGGTCCGGGTAATGTTAACCATTTGAGTGCCAGAGGGGTACGCAACGCATTGCTTTGCAATGTGTTGCGTACCTCTCTGGCACTCAAAGGGTTAAGCGGCCGCTACCTCACTGCTCCACGCGATGCAGTCTTGCACGGTAGAGACTGCCTGAACACGCGCAGTCTCTACAGCACATGATGGCTTCTGACAAACATCCTAGCAAATTATTATATAGGATGATAATCTACATCATATAAATGACAACCTTTTTATTCCAAGCCTTACTTTTCCTCATAATGAGTTAAGGCTGCATAAGCCAACCCCCTCATGTGCCTATTGTATACTTTGGTGCAGACTGGTTGTCTTAGTACCTCAGCTTTGCCGGAGACTGAGTGTGACACAGTGCTCTAATCATGGATGGTGGTTAACATGTACACATCCTTTCTGACCTTAAACTTAATTGCCAACAGCTCCTCTTGGTGAAAAGCTGAGGAAGCCCCCCACTGCTTTGCAATGCATTCCGTACCCCTCTGGCACTCAAAGGGTTAAATCAAGACAGTGGCAGGGATTGTGTCTACTAAAATAATGTATAGCAATGTTCTGAAATCACACAGCCACTTGGATGCTAGAGTTGATGGGTTGTAGACCTCTCTAGCACCGAAGGGGTTAAATATTAAATTCATATTTATTTGCAGCTGTCTAAGAGCCAGTTTCACACTTGCACTGAGTCTGAGCAAGTTTGACTCTGGAGCTCTGACAGCTGTAAAAAAACACTAACTATGCACCGCAAGTCATCGTAGGTTCACATTCTGGTCACCGCTCTTGTCACTGGATAAATGCCAGCAGGGGACAGAGATAAACACAATATACAACGGAGAAACTTAAACCAACAAAAACAAATAAATTAAGCCGTAATACTTACTGAATCTGAGGAGGACTCCCAGACTTGTCCTCCCTGCCCAATCTCCCCCTTTCCTATCCCCATGATTTCCCAGAATGACTGATGCTTATCCCACCACTAGACATGTGCGAATTCATTTGGAGACATTCGGATTTCGTCGAAAATGGGGTCATTCGGAGACATTCGGCCAATCCGAAACTCAAGGGTCATTCGGAAAAAATGATCCGACTCCGAACAGCCCAGGTCCGAAATTCGTCGAAACTTTCGGAAGTTTCGGCAATCGACACATTTCCAAAAGTTTTGACTACTTTTGACCAGGACATTTTGTACTTCCTGTGCGCGCTCAATTACTTTCCCTCCATAATTTTCCCTCCATGTCTCTAGTCCAATTCCATTCTCCATTTCATGCACTACTTCCCTCTTTTGTCTGTATTCGAATAGCCTTCTTCGTTTCATGATGGGGGTTGGACTAATGACACAGTCACACAGACAGACTGCCTGCATTTCCTCATTGGGTTGTTGGAGCTCAGAGAGAGAAGAGATTAGAGAGTGTACAGTTGTTGTGTAGGCAGGCAGGTAGCATTAGGCTAGGCATAGGTAGGCAGCCAGCATTAGTTCCAGTTATTGCCACTGCAAGAACAAGTAATATTTGTTCCTGTGCAAAATATAAAAAAATATTAGGTATTTGTTCGAATACAGGGCCGGCCCTTACATGGGTCCCAGTGGGTCCATGGACCCAGGCGGCACTTTGACAGGGGCGGCAATTTGCCGTCCCATAGCATGTTTATTTTGTGCTCTTCCGCCATTTCTGTGTTGCAGGGTGTCCCATCAGTGTGACTGTCAGCAGCCGGGCAGCCCTATGCTCACTCAGTGGTGATGCCTGCGGGCTGCTTCAGTGACGTGAATTATGTGATAGTGAAACATTATGCCTATTTTGTATTGTTTATCGCCCACCTAAAGTCAAGACTTGAGTAAATAGGTCTACCATCCCAGATTTGCTAGAGAGGTTTTACAAATACAGGAGGGTGCCCCCTGTACAAAATGAGTCTAAACATTTGGGATCCCTAGTATGAGTGCACAACAGTGCATGATGTGTCCTGAACAGGATTGCTGTGAGGTGTCTCCACCCAGAAGGTGCTGGCTGGGCTGAGCTTCAACATTGCGACAAGTGACCAACTAAGAGCACCGTGCCGTGCAGCCATAGCATCACCCCCTCCTACTCTCCGGGTCCCGCTGACTGGCAATAACAGGTGAGTCACTAAGAGATCTGAAGCCTTTCTGGAAGTCCTTTCACTTGGAAAGGGGCTAGGTATTACTTGGGGGAGTTGCCTCGTGTGTAAATAATTTCTAGGTGGGAGATGAATGTGCATCACTTATGTGTTTCCTATCAGTAGTTAGAATACAACTCCCATAATCCCCTGATTATGACATTGGGAAATGCCCAGCAATTACCGTAGAGCCCTGTATTGCACACTCACGGAAAACGGTGATATTGCTATACTAAGACAATGCTGTGGACCCCTCTTCAGTATAGATGTCAAGCATTTTTTTTTATTTCTCTCCTGTGTTGCAGTTTGTTCACAACAGAATGTCTCAATTTTTCTTTTTAACCCTTTGAATGCCAGAGTGGTATGCAACGTATTGCTTTGCAATGCATTGCGTACCACTCTGGCACTCAAAGGGTTAACACATTACATCTATCACATTACAATCATTGATGTTTATTCTTGATGTAGTATGAAACTCTACAATGTATATACACATAGAGTTATCTGATATGAGGGGAAATCAGGATAGGAAAACGAGAGAGAGGAATTTGGGTACTAAAGAGGGACAGTAGGGTAGGAGGCTGGTACCAGAAAATGAAACCTTAATCTTTACCCATGTACTAACATAGAATGTGACATGTAGTTTGTCCATATTCGAGTCGACCACTTATGTTGAGTAGGATGTGACAGGCATGGGTTTTCGATGTCGAGCATATGCTAAATTGAATGACAGGCATGAGGTTTCGATGTTCGAACATATGCTAGATTGAAAGACATGCATGGGGTTTCGATGTTCGAACATGATAAATTGAATGACAGGCATGGGGTTTCGATGTTCGATCATGCTAAATTGAATGACAGGCATGGGTTTTCGATGTTCGACGTTTGCATTGTGACTGGCATCCCATGCTAGAGTAGAGGCATGCACAGACTTTCAATGTATGACAATGTCCGTTTTTGGGATGGATCTTTTTCTAAATGCACACCCTGTCTGCAAATAATGATAGCAGCGTGCACGGAGGCGCACTGCTATAATTTAACCCATGTTAAATTCGGCCGAATAATTCAGAATGGATCAGAATTTCGTCCGAATCGAATAGGCCCGGTCCGAAATTAGGATAATCCGAATTAGAAAAAAAAAAATTCGTCCGAATTCGAATTTTACCGAAAATTTTGCCCGTGCACAAGTCTACCCACCACAATGTTCAGTGCATGCTCTGTTCCACTTCATGCTCCAGGTATGCATTAACCCCTTGAGGACCAGCTGTGTATAAAACACATGGCAAAGCAATGCTTTGAAGATTCTTCAGATTCAGGTTGAAACAATGCAGCAAGAATGTAACAAAGCATTCTTCAACAGGATTAGTAAATAGGACAGACAAATATGAAGCATGTCCGCCCAAAAGCAAACTTACAACCATCACCCCATCCAGTCATTTCATTGATAGTTGCTTGACCTTTATAGTCTCCTGGAAGAGTGATCTTGTTTGTAATATGGAATCACAAGTGTAATGCTGGGATAATAAGGGGCTATCTCAGGCTTAGGGGGAGGAGTAAGTTAGGGCACAATTTATTAGATAAAGCTTGTAACAAGGTACTTTTGAAAGGATTTAGAACAAATTTTTGAAGCAATATTGATTTTTGAAATGAAGCAAGATAGCACTGAATATGTAGCCATCTATAAAAGTTAATTTTAACCAGTGAGTGAGTAATTTTTAGTCAGTACAGTGGTGGTGGCAAGCTCCACTACCACAGATAGTCCAGGTTTTAGCATATGATTCTTCAAGAACAAGTAGCTGAAGCAAACTAACTGAATCACTTATTGAATCACATATAATATCAACATGTGGGTGGGAGGCAGATAACATGGGACAGTGTTAAAAGTACCCTGCATACCATCTACACAATCTGCAACCATCTGTGCCAGAGTCCAACCACTGGCTTCTGGCGAGTATTTTCCTGAGTTCCCATGCCTTCTTTGTCCTCTTTTTTGGCTAATTTTGGCCTGAATTGCGACTTGAGCCCAGAGTACTAAGGAGGTCCACTGTTGTCCCAGCCTTAGGTAGACCCTCTGCCCATCAGTTAGTCCCAGGTATGGCTGCCTGAGGTAGCAATCCAGTAAACCGATCAGAGGTGCCCTCTACAATAGATTCTTGTGGAGGTGGCCTAATTCGCAAGCAAGTCCTGTGTACATTTTGCACCTGTGATATCTCAACTTTGCCCTGACATTGCTGATTAAATGGAAATTTTTCTAAAGGCTCTGCTCCAGACAGAAGCAGAAAAAAATTTGACACAGTTATCTCTCCCCTACAAGCATAAAAGTGTATTTAGAGCGGATATTCTTTTGAGATAATTATTTTATAAGTCATAGAAAGAGATTGCTTGCCAGACATTGGACCATGATATAAAGACTTGAAATGGGGAGATGCTCCTGTGATCATATCCTTTTGCAAGCAGAGTTCGCAGATAATGACATATGTGGCCTCTGGTTGCGGCTTGGCCATGGCTAGTTCCTCAGCAGAGCTCTGGTGTGCATCACGTGGTCGTCTTAGGATCTGGGGCTCGCTGTAATGCAGGTTAATCCACCGCTGCCACCAGTTTGTGACACAACAGCCCTGGCATCTCTGCCACAGAAGGTATAGCAGTTCAGGAATGTTATCATCCGTGGGTTTCTTTCACTAGCCTACACAGCTAACCGCTATACTATGCACTAAGATCCAGTACTTTGAGTCGTGTATCCTCCGGCAATGCAGGATATACTGCACTGATAGCTCCGGTTCATATAGGATATTCTATCTAGTCCTCTGGCACTTCTCTATGAGTAACTGCTCTATAGTGGATGTCATACAGCAATATACCTGGATACTTCAGGGAGAGACAAATAAACTCCTTCTTGGGAAATCATGAATTGCTTTATTTTCAACCAACATAGCATTTTAATACAGTTCAGAGAAATTAGCAGTCACTACATGGACAAAAAAATGACAAGCTGGGTTTAACATCAGACAAAGGTTACTAAAGTGGAGAGACGGACACAAGACTCTAATCACCTCCTGTAGGGGGAGGGTTGTCACAACCAAGGGAAAATTCTGTTCACACCATAAAACAATCAACTCGGCTGATAGTCATCTGCAGCTCTGAGCCTCTGAGTCTGAGGGGGGGGGGGGGGAGTTGGAACAGGCTTCCATGCCAATCCCTACCTATTCTCTCTATACTATTCAGTATTAGTGTCCACAAGATCCCAGATGTGTGACCTGTGACAGTCCTGTTCATCACACCACCCTTTAAAGGCAGGGAACCGGAAAAAGGTAAGGATTTTAGCTAACACTACCACAAGATAATATCTTGACACGTCAGGCAGACCCCAACTTTCTAATTTAGGAAGTAGAAAGAGTAAGTATTGGGGTAAAATAGCCGGCTTGCATGACTAAATGAAAGCAGAACCACCAGGAAACACAGAGAGTTCCACATGTCAATGTATCACGGTAGGCAATAATGACAACAATGTAAGGTAAAGGAACACCACTTTATTGAATAGATATGCAGGTAAGATAGCAAACTCCAAGTGAACAAGAGCAAGTACCAAACTTGAGCAATGAGATCCCATCAAGAATGGGAGACTGCTGCAGGGTGGTGAGCAGAGCCCTGAATAGGATAGACAGACCAGGCCTAAGTCAGTCTTAACGGGCTGGGTGGTCAGAGACACATGTCAGGGACCAACAGGGAGAAGGAGGCCAGACCAGGGGTAGTACCAGAAAGGGCAGTCTACCAATGGAGCGGGTAGTCAGCCAATGCCAAAGGTCACACCAGAGCGGGCAGCCAGCCATAGCCAGAGGTCAGAACCGGAGTGGAAAGTCAGCCAATGCCAAGGGTCAATACCAGAGCAGGTAGTTAGCCAATATCAGAGCATCAGACACAGGAGGAATCACAGCCAGGCCAAGGGTCATACACAGGAGCAAAAAGTAAACATACTGCATTGGAACACCACGTAAGGGTAATGATTGTAGTGTTCCAGGCAGTAAATATAGGGCAGCTAGGAGATGGAACACACAAATAGCTCCACTGGGCAAATTCATAAGAAGCGGTGTGTGACCTCACTGGCACACCACCAGATGACGCGCGCCCGTCAATCTATCTGGATGCAAAAGCAAACAGCATCCGGAGACGTGGCCACCGGGCAAGTCATGCACGGCGACAGTACCTACCCCTCAATGAACCCCTTCTCTGTGGAAGAGGTCGAGGCTTCGAAGGAAAGTGAGAATGAAATTTACGAGTGAAAGCAGGGGCGTGCATACCTCTAAAAAGAACCCATGAATGCTCTTCAGGCCCATATCCCCTCCAATGAACCAAATATTGCAACTGGCCTCTGACTCTGTGCGAATCTAGAATACTTTGAACTTCGTATTCATCATGATCTGCAATCCAGACGGGACCAGATCTAGAGGTATAATGATTACAAATCAAGGGTTTCAAAAGAGAGATGTGAATACATTAGAAATATGCATGGTCTCTAGGAGCTCTAATGAGTGTAAGCGACAGGGTCGACTCTTCGAAGGATATGGAACGGGCCAACAAAACGAGAAGCCAATTTCCTGCAAGGCACTTGGAGGTTCAGATTTTGTGCACTGTGAGGCTGTTCCCTTTATTCATGCAGTTATCTCGACTACCGGTTTTTCAGCCTTGCATCCAAGCGTTTGATGGTGAGTCCCAAGCACGTTATAGTTTTGGGATCCTATATGGCTGTTTGTGGGTCATATGAGCACTGACTTTGCATCTTCCAGTCATAGAACCAATTGAGATTTGTTTAGATTGATAACTTAACCATGATTCTTCAGTATTTCCATTGTTAGATGATGTTGTACAGTTAATTCCTGGGACAGAGTTTTTAGTAACAGGTTGTCCAGGTATGGAGTCAGGTTTATTCCCTTGGATTGTAGGTGTACCATAAGGGGTGGCATCATCTTGGTAAATACTCTTGGTACTGTGGCTAATGCAAAAAGGAGTGACATGAATTGGTTGTGTTGGTTTTGGAAAGCAGATTTGAGATATCGATAGTGTTCGTGCCATATTAGTAAATGGAGACATGCATCTTTGATGTCCATTGATGTCATGAACTCTGCTGGTTACATGGTTGCTATAACTGATATGATTGACTCTGTCTTGAACTTGGGAACTCTGAGGAATCGATTTAATACTTTTAAGTCCAAGACTGGATGGAACCTTCCATCTTTTTTGGGTACCATAAAAAAGATTAGAATAAAAGCCTTTGAACTTTTGGCACTGGGATTATTACCCCATTATCTAGGAATTGCTGAATTGCTTTATGGAATGCCTCTTTGAGTGTTTTTTCTTTGGGTATCCTGGACATGAAGAAACAAGGTGGTGGTAGTGTTGTGAATGACATCTTGTACTTATTGTATCACTTTAAGTACCAGTTCATCTGTAATTGACATCCTCCATTGTTGAATTTAGTGTTGGAGTCTTTCCCCTAAGGGAGGATCTCTGGGGAACTCCAAACTTCATGCTGTGGTATGTTAGGATTCAGATGACTTGGGAAAGTTTTTCTTATGGGCCCAAGCTGGTTTTCTTTTGCTGTAACTAATGGAATCTCCTGACATATTGGATGTTGCTTGTGGGGAAGAACCTTCATTGTGATATGTAAATCTTTTCTTTTCTATGTCAAATCTTAGAGGCTTGTTTTGTGGTAAAAGGTACTTTTGCCTTTGGTAGCTTGATTGACAAATTTGTCCAATTATGTACCAAATAACAATGAGCCTGTAAATGGTAAGGCTACTAAGGCTTTTTTGGAAGCAGAATCTGCATTCCATATCTTGAGCCACAAGGTACGACTTGCAGCAACTGTTGTAGCTGAATACTTGGCTGCTATTTTGCTATTTCCAAGGCTGTTTCACCTATATAGATAATGGATTCTTGTAGGTAACCCATCAGTGGGAGTATATCCTCTTTTGGTGTGTTGTCTTGGAGGGCTTGTATAATTTGGTTTTTCCAAGCCTCTGTGGTTCTGCATGTCCATGCTGAAGCAAATCTAATGATAGCTCCCTGGCCTGAAAACATTAACCTATTTAATGTATCCATCTCTTTGTCTGCAGAGAGCGCTTCTGCATTTTGCATTGGAATAGTTGTATGTTTAGACAATCTGGATATTGTAGAGTCTACTGCTGGATGTTGGGACCAAAGGTCTCCTTTATCTTTAGAGAATGGATAAATACATTCAAATTTCTTGGGATTTAGCAAGAATTTCTCTGGCTTATACCATTCCTCTGTAACTGTTTGATCTAATTCCTCATAAGCAGGAAACATTTTTTGTTATGCTTCAAGAGGGATTTGAATGAAGTATTTTTGACTTGCTCGTCAGATACTTGTAGAACCTCCAGAATTGCTATAATCAGAGAATCTACTGATTCTGTCTCATCATCACCGTTTATGGACCACTCTGCCATGGACATAGATGGTTCACTATAATAACTTTCCCTCGCCATCTGATGAGTTCTGTAGAAAACAAGATGCATCCTTAGTAACACTCATAGACCGGGTTTTTTTAATAGCTACCCGTTGTGTCTCTGCTAACCATTTATCTAATACTTTCTCTAACGTGTATGCCATTGAGCCAGGTAAGGCCTTAGTCTGGTTCTAAATCTGGCAGCAAATTCTTTGAGATCACAGCCTTGTTATTATCTGTGTCTATACATTTTGAACACAAAATGAGACTTTGTTACCATTGCATTTATTGCTCTTAGCTTTCTTTTCCTCCCTTTGTTCTGCCATAGTGTCCAATTTAATAAAAACGTGATGAGAAGTAAATGTTATTAATAGTGTTCCAATGGAACTGTAATAAATTTACTGTGTATATATATATATATATATATATATATATATATTAGCTGGTACTAATAATATTGCCTCAACGAAGCTGTTGCTTTTTTAGGTAATTTGCTGAAATATGCTCCAAAAGAGCTTGTTTATGTACTATGCAGATCCGTCTCTCTGAGGAGAATTCACATGTGCAAGCATTTAGAGTTGTGCGTTGCTATAGAGGCCTATAATTACCCTATAAAGGACTCAATATAGGGTACCTGGATGAGGTAAGCTAGCTTAAACAGTGGCATAACTATAGGGGTCGCACCTGCGACCGGCTGCCCCCTGCGACCCCTCCACCTGGCGCCCGCAATCTCCCTCCAGCACTCTAGTAATGCAGACCGCTGGGAGATGACATAATTTCCCAGCATTCTGCATTACTGAAGAGGACTGCGAGGGAGTTCAACCCATGTAGAGGTCTCTGCCTACCACGTCACTGGACCACCAGGGAGGTAGGAGATGGGGGCATTGTGGAGATTGAGGAGCAATGTGGAGGGGGCCTATGTGATCGAGGAGGTCAATGTGGTCGGGGGGTCCCATGGCACTTCTTGCACCAGGGCCCTGAGGCTTCTAGTTACGCCTCTGACTTTCGCCAAACTATGTGACAAAACCCTTATTTGTTGAAAAGGATGAATTACCACATTGGTTTAATATATGCTCTACACAGAGATCACATTTAAAGAGATAGTAATGTTTCATAATAAAAGCAGCTCTAATTAAACATCATAGTATTTGGGCCTTGGAGAGTGTTATTTCAATTCTGTCAGAGTTGTAGTTCAAGAGTAACTGAATGATAAAGGATCCCCCTCCTTTTACTGATATAACACTGCTCAGCTCAGAGCAGCAGGAAGGTGCCCAGGTAGATTGCAGAGAGGAACAATTTTCAATTAAGATAAGGGAAAAAGCTGAAAAACCTGTTATATGGGGCAAGGTTTTCATTGTTCTCACAGTAAGAAGATTGTCCCTCGCTGTTATCTGCCTGGTCAAGCAACCATATTCCACATCTGAGGTGAGCAGTGTTACACTAGGTAAAAAGGGCGGGAGGGGGATATTTTATCATTCAATTACTCTTGAACTACAGCTCTGACAGTATTGAATTAACACTCTCTATGGCTCAAATACTATGAAGATTAATTGGAGCTGTTTTTGTGAAACATTACTATCCCTTTAACTAATTTGTATGGAGGACCACAGGATTGTTTTTGTTTTTACTTTAGGTTTGTCCCTAATTTGGGGACTGTGGAGAATTATTCCTTGATGCAGTTAATACTTTATTCACTTGGGTTCCTTTCTTTGTAAGTGTCTATATATTCCTTTTGCTTGCAGATCCATTGATAGGGTAAGCATATAGCAATCCTATAACTTGTACAACAGAGTTGCCCTTCTGTTGCATCGCAAACTGTACCCACGCACGCCTAAATAATACAATCAGTCATATAAATAAGAAATTTTAACATTTAAGAAGGGCATAGACTATTAACATTTTAATGACAAGCACACAGAACATAACATTGAAATACAAATCAGCAACAAAACCAGGCATATCTACTATCCAGAATAAGTCTATAAATTGAAAACCAGATAATTGGCAGGTATCAATAAAGTTTTGGAGAAAATTAGGAAAAAAGTTAATGCACTGAACGTTGATTGATATATATATATATATATATATATATATATATATATATATATATATATATATATATATATATATATATATATATATATATATATATATATATATATATATATATATATATATATATATATATACACACACACACACCACATTAATGAGCGATTTTATGTAAGCGCATATGAACCTCTAGTTATTTTCACATCGTAAGAATTAAATACACAGCAGCGGCCAATCAAAACATGGCGGTTGGGTGATAAAGTTAGGAGACAAACTGCCACTTCCTGGTTGGCAAGAGAAAGCCGCTTGGGTAGGCCTCCGGAAAGTAAAGGAAGTTACGTCATGGCACCCATGATGGCAGCCTCCAGATGTTAACAGCGTGTGTTTAGTTCTGATGAGAAACGTGCTCAGTTTTAATACACAATAAACAAATTAATTTTTCGCACCGGGTTGTGTTGCATATGTAATTGCTATTTTCGTGAACATGAAGACGAAATCCTCTCACCACAAATCTGAAAACACATATAAGGTAAAAAAAACCCCAACACCCAGCAAAAACCAAACACTGTAATACGATTTAATGTCGTTTATACGGAATGTGTATACGCGGCAAAGGGAGCGCTGGTGTGTCGATTAGTACTATTATGTTTCAGACATATGTGTATTAGAAAAAATAATCATAACTACGTTTGCTACCACATTTAAAGTATTTAGTGCTGTGCGGCTTGCTACCGTGATTAAACTTGTCAGAATTTGTAACTGGTTTAAAAGCTTGGAATTTAGAGGTAAAGCACATTACTTCCACTGCAGCTGTCCTAAACAGTTGTGCACAACATATGGAGTGGTTCTTAGCGTCGTTTTTCTTTTTGTGTTGTAGTTGGAATAACTTACAGAGTCAGTAAATAAAACCGCCTTATCTTTATGACAGTAGGTATACAAAAAGGTTGTGTTGGAAACAAGTGGTGTGTGTGTGTATGTTATTCCTTTAAGGACCAGTGTCCTGCACAGTGGTGGACTGGTGATTAATGAATACATATTGTTGGGTAGAAAGGCTTTCAGCTATCTTCTCCTAGGTAGCAAAGAGTGTAATAGTGCATTGTTGAGTGGTACTCACCCATTGGAGATGTGTATTGGTGACTTGTTGACTGGCTAAGCATGTATTGGTTCTGTCTTTGGTGACATGTTTTCATGCTGTGTTAGGTGTGAGAAGGCAGCTGAGCAATTTTAGAGAAAATGCTTGTATAATGATACTCTGGTGGGTTGTGAAGTGCAGAAGAGCTCTCTTTTGGATGGGCTTATTGCATATTCAAGAGTGCCCTGTTGAGTGGCACAGTGTGGAAGAACACCCTGTTGTGTGTTCGGTAGTGTGCATTGCAGGGATGTCCTGTTGGGAACAGAGGCAAGAAGAGTATTTGAAAACAAGGGTGTTGTAAATAGGGAGAGTAGGAGCCAGACTGGTAGTTTGCTTATGCCTCATCACATCTGTAACTCAAATCATTCACATATGGGCCACATGCACAAGGTGGTTGAGCAATTCTGGGGGAAACCAGCTGCACTACAGGTAAAATGTGTAAAATGTAAGGTCCCCAAATCACAATTGTTTTAACCGATTGAATGCTAGAGAGGTCTTGAACTCCTTGAATTCTAGGGAATACCCATCTGCACGTTAAATCATTGGGGATTTTAGGAACAGTTCTTTTTTACATGTGGTGCAGTTGGGTTGTCCCAGAATTGCTCCACTCTCTTTTTGTGCAGATGGCTCTGTAGATGGAGGAGAGTTCAGGAAAAGAGGGTGACAGTATAAAGGAGGACTGGGCAAACTGAGCCCCTACAGCTGTTCAGAACTGCAGTTCTCATCATCCCCATCCAGCTATTGGATGCAACCTTGAACTATGACAACTGTGTCCAATACAGCTTTGCTCACAGTCAACATCAGCAGCCATGGTTGTTCAGTACACAAACACATAGCAATATACCTACCCTAGTACAACATTTCTCTTAATGGGATTGATAACTTTGATTTGAACAAGGATTTGTAAGATTAAATCCATCTAAAAATCTATTTGAGTGCAACAGAATCCAGCTCTCTGCATCTAACTAAAATTCACCTCTCCATCTAATTCATCTACCCTGCCCACTGGTAGCCACATATCCTCCACATACATTGCTGACCCTCTAGCTGGGCTCAACTGCCCCTGGTAGCCATAGATCCCCCACATACATTGTCTGCCCCCCCCCCCACACCTGGTTCTACTGGTAGTCCCTCTGACCCTTCTGTTCTCCACATTTGATTTGTACTATTTAATATCTCTGTATGTCCATTCCCTATTGTTGTGCGCTGTGGAATTGGTGCTATATAAATAAATAATAATAATAATAGTCACAAAGCCCCACATACACTGTCTGACCCTCTAGCCTGCCTCCACTGCCCCTGGTAGCCACAGATCCCCCATATACACTGTCAGTCCCTTCCAGCCTGGTTCCTCTGGTAGATACAGAACCACACTTTACTCTGTCTGACAGTAGAATATTATTCTATTGGTAGCCAAATAATCACACACAGTCTGCTTCCCCAGCCTTGTTTCACTAGACCCGAGGAAGGTTCTACTCTGTGATACAGGTCTGGCTCTTACAGAAAAACCAAACTTGTCAAGCCTTTTGTGAAATTAACCCTTTGTATCTTAAAGAGGCTAGGACAAGCACCATGCCTTAAATGGTTAATAGAAATCACACCCCATGTAAAGGGCAAGAGAAGAAAAACACATTTTTAAACAATTTAACTGTCTTGTTAACTCCTTTAGGACCATAGATTTGAGCCATTTGTCACTTGCCCCTCTAGTCCTCAAAAGGTTAACACACACACACACACCTTATTATTCCTTTTTGCCTTTACAAATGCATAGGTATTCTGTTGCATTTATGATCTCAAATTAAGTAGAATGAGGTGTAAGTTCAGGATTGTGAGATCATTGTCAAATTTCTGCCCAACATTTGGCACATTTATCAGAGTTCTAGGCCTGGACTGGGTTGTTTTTAGTTAAATCTACATTACCTTGTGAAGGGATATGGGGTACATGATGTGTTTTCTGAACTATTGGTGTTTTTTTGTCCCAGATGTTTAGATGTCCTGAGTAAGGCTTGGGCTAGGCACTGCAACCTTGGACCTATGTTCATTTTAGCAACGAGAAATAGTGAGGCTGAAATACTAAGAATAATTGGAGCAATCCTAGGGCATACTGGTACCATAGGGGACAAATAAAAGATCATGTTAATTTAAATAGGGTTGTAACCCCCTTGAATACTGGATAATTCTACAATTTATTATACAACAATGATTTGAAGATTTGTCTAGCTTTCAGGGGTTATAAACATAATTTAATTTTTTTGTCCACTATGGTGCAGATGGTTTGCTCTAGAATTGTACAGGACATTGTGCTCAATATGTAGCACGTGGCCCCAATATCGTTAACACTGAGAGAATCAAAATCCTGCCACTGAGAGAGGGTGTAGGCTTACTGCAGAGTACAGGAAGATCCTCAAAGGGAGATCCCTCTGCAAAAGAATGCACAACAAGTTAAATGTTATGCCTGTAGCGGGTTAATAAACATTACATTTCTTATTTATTCATCTTTGTTGGTCTTAAACATATTTAGAGAGATCCTTAAAACCTAACCTGTTGGTTTGCCCTGGGAACTGGAGTTGTGAATCACTGTCAAATGTAGCTTATGTTTTACTAGCTCATTTTATGTAAAATAAAGTTTTTTAAGAAATTAATCTTAATGTTTTGGTTGCACAGTTGTGCACATTATGCAGATTCCTGCACTCTCTGCTAATTAGCACTCTTCTAGGTCAAGTTTTATCACCACAGTGCTGTTAGAAATGCCCCAGGTAGCAGTTTGTGGTAATATTGGCCCAGTTCATAAACAGATTAGCATAAAGTACCACGGTGTGCCACCAACAAACAGAGGTTAATTTCTCAGAAAAGATTTCAATTGAAAACAATAACTAGTATAAAATATTTTCAGTTTTTAATTCATATTAACTAACCTTATATTAGGTGACAGAGGACTTTACTGTATGTTTTTTGGTCAAAAAGTTTTGATAGATTATGATTTGTTTAGTCAGGAAAGGGTTCAAGTTAAATGGTAGAGTTTCATATTTACCTGGGTAAATCCTAAATTGCGAGAGTTTAGACTATTGCTTAACTATTTGCACAAGGTTGGGAATCGAAGTAAGGGGATTTTTAAATGTGCAAGAGACATTGTATACATATGCCGCAACTTTATAGTCTGTATCTCATATTTTTATACCCAGCATATTTTATTTTCATGAATCATACTGAGGAGACTTTCATGGTTTAGAGCAAATTGGAGAGGAGGCATGGGTAGGCCCTTGCTAATACCATATATATATGATATATGATATAATATTTTTAGGGGCCATAATGTTTATTGTATGTATGGCCTGTATGTTCTTGATTATTGTGACTGAATCCAGTTCTTTCTTTTTGCAGTTTCTCACATTCTCAGAAAGATTAGCGAATGTTAATATTGATATAATCCATCGGATTGACAGAACAGAGAGTTTTTCTGAGGTAAGCAATAGTGAAAATATGGGAACGTGATTCTTATTTATTTTTTTCTTTATTTGCTGCTGTAAGACTGTACAGTTTTGTGTCTTTTTACATGGATTAGTACAACCTTGGGTTCTCTCTTGCATAACAAATGAACCCATTAAATCATACTAATAAGCAGCACCAGTTGAAGGGGGGTTATAAATGATTGCAGAAATACATTTTGGGAAGCAATGCATTAAATATCCTTTTCTTACTGCATTTTATTAAATTCCCTCTAGAGCAGTGGTTCTCAAACCTGTCCTCAACCCCCCTCCCCAAACAGTGCAGGTTTTCAGGATTTCCTCTCACGATCACAGGTACACTAATTAGTGGCTCCGTTGTGACAGATCCTTCTGCGCTAATAATAAAGCCATCTGTTCTCAGTTGAGGACATCCTGAAAACATGCACTGTTGTGAAGGCTTGGGGATAGGTCTCGGAACCACTGTTCTAAAGGGATTGTTCACTCATTCTCTGCGCAAATGATTCTGTCTGGCTTCTTTGAACCCTGCTGTTCATATCTACTACTTGTATCTTGTATATTGACCTCATTAGTATGTGTTAAATTAAGAACGTATCTTCTGAATTAACACCTGCTTTACAAAATAAATCTGCATTTGCATTGTTATTTCTATACTGGTGATGTTTTATCTAAAATATGGTGTTGAGGATTTATTCAGATACTTGAAACAGGCTTGGATCATGTATTGGACAATCTAAGTTTCCTGTGGAGGCACAAAAATGAAAAGCTTCATAAGCTTCCTTTTTATGCTGTGACCTATTGACGCTTATTACAAATAAGAAAAAAATATATTTGAAGCTTTTTGTCCCTCCACGGCAACCTATGTGTTGCAGGTACAGTATGCCAAATGCTCATGTTGCAATGATGACATTACCCATAGAGAAATAAAGCAGATTCATTTTGCAAGGTGAGTTATTAACCTAAGAACATACACACTTTGCTAAACACACAAGAACTTGGTCATGAGTTTTAAATGATTTTTTTGAACCCTTTACTTCACTTTTAATATGCCTTATGTCCTATCAAATGGAAAGCAATAGTGGTACAATGTTTCACTATCCTTGCAGCAGAAAAAAATTGCCTCCACTACAACATACAGAGCACTGCAAGGATAGTGTTATGTTGTATCTCTTACTTGACAGAAGCCTCCCTGGAACAGAAATTGTGAGTTCACTGTTACGGATGTAAAATAAAAGTGAAGATGAAAAATAATAATAAAGTACAGGCAATTATACTTTTACATTTGCAGAATATGTAAAGTCAAAAATGGAGGTTTACTGTTAATTTAACATTCATATATATGTACTGTTTTTTCAGAAGACTGAGGAACACCAATTTTTCTTTAAAATTAAGTATACTCTGTACATTCCTCCCAGCATTTCAAATGGCCAAAGAGGTACACTTGTTTTAGCTGGTGTCACTGTAGGTGTGGCTAGTGGGCGGGGCATTAGCAAGAATGTTTAGGTTATTCTATGACCTGTTGATGCCTCTTTGTGTAATTGAATAAATGATTGAGCAACATCAAAGTATTTTATTTACACAGACTAATTTATATATTCATATACTGAAATTTAACCAAACATTAATTTGAGTTTTATTGCTGTGGGGCAACGTGATATACTTATATAACACATATTATAGTCTGATCTCCTAAGAAAGAGGGAGTCCAGTGTGGGAAAGAGGGACAGAGGGATGTGGGTCTCAGAGAGGGACGTCCTCTCTAAAGAGGGACACCTGGGAGGTATGTATTTGTTGGGGTAAGCACCTTTCCTTTGTAACCTTCACTTCCTGCCCAGCAATCTGTGCTATCGTGTGTAAGATATAACAGGAATTGAGGAGTGCAATGAAAGATGTTTCCCCCACTGTCTGTCTCTTTCTCTCTCTATCTTTTACAAAGTGGTTCTCAAACCAGTCCTTGAGATCACTAACAGGCCGACTTAGGCCTTTGCCTTCTTGTACATAGGGGAGTTGGCAGCACTAACTCTAAATCAGCAATTGCACAGGCGTACTTTACCATGACAAGATGGTACATGAATCATTAAAAAGGAGGGCAGCCGTGGTCTTTTGCCCGAAACTTTGACCATAATGTTGTATCATTAAAATTTTTATCACATGAATCAGAATAATAACTATAACGCTTATACCATTATGCTAGATTACCAGTTTATCTTATACAGTAATGTTCCTGAATATTAAATGTCATTTTCACAGATGATCTGTAAGGAATTAACAGTCATTTTCTAGAATGGATAGCTTTTGCAGTATGTAAATAACCTATGCTATATAACAGTGTAAGTGATTGCTGCTCTCTTTTATTCGAACAAGGACGTTGAAACCTATTTCTATGAGGGACTACAGAAATGGAGGGATCTGAACCTCACTCAGAATTTTGGTATGTTTATTTCTTTTACATATTTTTAGTTGATATTGAAATTCCAATTAATGGACAGAGTAAAAGACTCAGTAAAACATGAATTACGGACCTTATGCAGATAGCAAAATATGAGCAGTTATGTGGCATATCAAATGCACATAGGGGAGGAAAGAAACATAACTAAGTTTACTATTTATTTCAACTGGGCTTTTAACCATATGGATTCTAGAGAGGGCTTCAACCCATTGCAAAGGAAGGCATTTGAAACTTTTAGCTTTGTGGTTGAAAAGCCCCAATTTTAATTATTAGGAATGTTTATGGTTTCCCCTATGGTACAGTTTGTTTACTTCAAAATTTCTACTCTTTTATTTGTGCATAAGGCCCTAAATGTACATATTTTTATGCACCTTCCTCACTGAGCTTAGGTTGCAGAGTTTGGTTACACCTCTGAAACACCAATCAAAGGAATTAAGTTGATTGGCCAGTCTTCTGACCTTTCACTTGTTATTTTCTTCTAACAAAATGTCCATACAATTTCCAGAGCATGTTTTCATAGAGTGCTTCATGGTTGGAAAACACATCTCAGAAAGTAGTTACGAGCTATTTGACTCTGTCAGTGTCACTATGCTATAGGGAAAGTCTCTGGCTAGAATTCACTAAGCTAACAAGTTAGCAGTGCTACTAGTTTAATGGCTCTGCAGGCCCTATTCAGAAAGAAAAGCGGAGCAGTTTCTAGGCAAACTGAGTCATATGTCACAAATAACATTTCCCTAGATTCCCCTCTAATGCACTGTGTCACATTTAGTTGGGAACCTGTCATTGAGTGGATTAAAAGACTCATTTAATCAGTCGTTATGAATTTTGGGAATTGTCATTTGTCCCATATGTTGTAGTTGATTTTTGACAGAATTGCTCTTCTTTAACTTGCTGAATATAGTCCTTGCGGCTTTTATGCAGGAACCAAAGGAAGAGAAATTCTTGAGCATGACTCAACTCCTACACATAAAAATCCCTATTGACATAAATGGGGGTTTTAACCTCTTGATGGCTAGAGAGATTTCCATTTCAGTGTTCCACTTGCATTCACTGGGTTAAAAGCCCAGGAATGTGAAGGAATGCGTTGTGAACCCCTCTGGTCCTTAAGGGGTTAAATCCATAGAAATGTGGTTGTTTTTTTGTGGCGCGATGCAGGAAACATGCGCAGTCGCTATTTCCCTTGTGAAAACCACTAGGGAATAGGTTTGCTCATGAAAATTCAAGATTAGCGAACGGCTGCGTATATTTATTTTTTGTGGGCGTGGCTAGGATTAACAAATCTGTGTGAGTGGAATAGCGAATGCGCTTAATGCAAGAACGGCTATTGCGAATTAATTTATACGTCTGTGTACTGTTGTCGTAAAATGGAATTTTTCATGCACAATTCAAGAAGCGTTTGGTATTTAGCTTCCTTGATTAGAACATGCGCAAAATCTATATGCGCACAAAAATGCCTTTATCTGAAGCGAACATTTCTTGCATCGTGCTATTGGTCCCTATTGTGCAGTTAATTTGCTCCAGAATTGCTCATCTTTTGTTTTCTGCATTAAGCCGTAAGTATGCTGGTGACCTTCCTTCTTGTTGGCTCTTATTTAGTCATAGCCTATTAATGTATCCCAGATGGAGAAAAGGTTGTGAAGTGGAAAAGATTTTAACGTTCCTCCTGATTGACGTCGAAAAACACAGGCACTTCACTTCTCTTCGGTGCCGCATGTTAAGAATTGATGTTAAGGAAGTGAGGCTTATTAATTCTGTGCCATTACCTTAATGAAACCCCAAGTGACTTTTATAAGCTTGTAAAGTCACTTGTCAGTCTTTTATAATAGTTTTTGATTCTGTATAAAAAAGGTTCATTTTTCATTTGTGCTTTTTGCTATAAATCCCCGTCAGTTTTGGACCTCTCTGACTTCTAGCTTAATATGGAATGACATAAAAAAGGTTTATAGTGTCATCTAAAAATATAATGTAAACACAGCTGACAAGCAGGTAATAAAAACTAAAGCCTGCAGTTCTGTCTATAGGCCAGACTTTCACTTTACCTCAGAATCAGCCTGATGGTTAATTGAAGAGGAAGCAGTTTATATTCTGTGCAAAGAATGGAGAATTAAAAAAACCTCTGATCATAACATGGGAAATTCTCCCATTATGAAGTGCTCTTGTCAATGGGGCATATGTATAAAGACAAAAGTGGTGCAAATCAACTGCACCATAGGGAACAATGAAGCAGTGCATGGGAGACCTCTTGCGTTCAGTGGGTTGAAAGATCCATTTTAAACCAATGGGCATTTTTAATTCTTTATGGAATAACTAGTTTTAAAGTCAGTGTATACGGGCCACAGTGCCACCCAGCAACCTCGGCCGTTGGCCAGAGCCTCTCTTCTCACTGGCGGCACTGCAGTCATGCGCAGTACTGACTGCCCGAACACGCTGCGGCTGATACAGAGTGGGGCACTCTGAATTTAGACCGTAGTCCTCTCTGCGCACCTTCTTGGGACCAAGCCGTCCCAGGAAGGTGCGCAGAGAGGACTTCGGTCTGAACTCGGAGTGCCCGGTTCTGGATCAGCCGTGGCGCTTTTGGGCAGTCAGTACTGCACATGACTGCAGAGTGGGCCATCTCTACTGCGCATGACTGCAGCGCGTGCAGCAGTCTCTACTGCGTATGATGGCTTCTGACAAACATCCTAGCGAATTATAATATAGGATTCTTTTTTTCTGTATTTCTTCACTTTTGCATTTATACATATGTAAAATTGGGCCTTATGTATAAAGGTAAAGTGTAGCCATTTTGGAACAAATCAAAGGTGTCACAGGGAACAAATAAACATTTCTCTTAATTTACTTTAGTAAAATGTGCTTTTTTTTAACCCCTTGAGTGCCCGAGGGGTACGCATTGCAGAGCAAACCACTGGTATTCAAAAAATATATATCATGCTTGGTTTTACACCAAGTAATAAAATACCGTAGAGAGAGGACCACAGAGTTCAGTGCAAAGTAAGCTTGGCACCATAGGTATTAACCCATTGATTACTAGAGGGGTTCGCAACGCATTACCCCTCTGTCACTCAAAGGGTTAGGAAACAAACAGTCCCATAACACCAGACTGGGGATAATCCTATATAATAATTCGCTATTTCGTGTGTAACGCGCGAGATGCGCAGTAGACACTGCTTGCGCGTGCTGCAGTCACGCGCAGTAGAGACTGCCCGCGCCGCGGCTGATACAGAGCTGGGCACTCCGAAGGAGCGTCCAGCTCTGTATCAGCTGCGGCACTGGCAGTCTCTACTGCGCGTGACTGCCCCGCTACCGAGTGGCAGTGACACTGTGGCCCGGGTAACGGGCTGTTCAACTAGTAGACTTATAAGAAAGAGGAAGTACCAGAGAAGAAAAGAAAGGAATCAGGAGAGATTTATAGGAAACCAAGGGGAGGGAGCAGAATGGGAGGAAGAAGGAAGATAAGAGCTTCTCCTCTTCTCCCCAGCAGTGTGAGCATTCTTCTTATTGAAAGAAAGGTCCCAGATGTTCCATATGTTATCATGCTTTGGGAGGGTGTCATTAAAGAGTGCATTCTGCTTCTTCATTGATTTAGTATTAGAAATGTGATAATTTGTTAGAGGAAGTTGTTGAGGGTTTCTGTAATTTATCAGGCATCTGGCAGTGACACGAATATGTGATAGGATTGCTAACGATCTTAGGTATATCTTTGGCGGTACCCCTAGAACTAGAACCATGGAGAAGTTCACTTATAGTGACCAGATTGATTAGAGTGATCATTTTTTCCAAAAAATTCTGTATAAGGGAGCAGGACCACCAGATGTGGAACATATCCTCATCCTCGGCACATCCCCTCGAGCACAGATTTTCTAGATGTTTTCTTTAGTAATGGAGCAGATCAAGGTTCTAGAATCTCTAGACCTGATAGTCTAGCCATTTGAGGAATATCAGCCCCCAAGTCTCCCTCCCAGACTGTCATGTACTTTTGTTTTGAAAGGGAGGTGGACAGGACAGTTTCTGGCAGTTGTTTCAGAGAGAAGCAGGCAGAGTGCTTGAGCCTGCTTAATCCTTTAAATATCAGAATGATAAGAAGCTAGTTATGAATCAATGTGTTGCTCACTGCTCAGGTCCTTAAAGGGTTAAGATTATACTGCAGTGAGCAGAGTTTGTGGGCCTGTCGTCTTGCTAGCAGCTGTCATGTCTGCCTCCATGGACATGACATCCAGAACCAACTGAAGATGGTATCTCTTGGAGTAAGGGAAAATTCATAGGGCCATTAGGATTTTTCAGGGCATAATTAGCTAAGTGATGGGTTGTTATTAGGTGGTACTTATTTTTGTATGCAATTTACTTTTTGATCAATGAGAGTGTTTTTGTTTCCTGTGGTGCATCTGATTTACCACAAAAAATGCTGCACATTGGGCTAGATCAGTGGTTCCCATGAAAACTGTCCTTTTGTGTTTTACAAAACTGTGAAATACGTCCTTTTTAAGTTCATTAAACGCTTTACATATTTTAAAAAAATATCCTTATACATTCTTTTCTTTGCCTCAGATACTTCTACAAGTCATCATAGATATAGGAACCCCCACCAATCATATGCACAAACCAGCCACACTTTGCTTTAAACCAGTCTTTTCCAAACGTATGGCCCATATTGCTTTTTGACAGTAAAGATACTGTCATGTTGCACAGGATCGCAGAAATGTGGTGTTGAAACACAACCTAGGGCCTCACTGTCCCAGTTTGGGAATTACTGGGCTATATGTGCACATGTCCCAGTGTTGCGTTTGCATGTCTTTATCCTTTTTTTTTTTTTAACCCTTTGAGTTATAAGAGGATTGTGCATTGGATACCCCTCTGGCACTCAAAGGGATAGACACTGCCGGCTTATTTGCAACAAAACCAATGTAATTCCTTCAAGAACATAGATGAATGTGTAAAAATGTTGACTGATAAAAGAATGACTAATTATTTGTTGTTCAGTTACTTTCTACAGGGAAGTGTCCAGCAAATGCCAGTCATTCCATCTGCTGGTTTATCACCAGAATGCTATAGTGCAAAGTTTGAAGACGCACTTACAAGTGAAGAACAGCCTTGCGTATCAACCCCTGCTTGAGTACGTATATTGCCACAGTTGTCATGGAGCATTGTGAAGTATACAGTGTTCTTGTTTGCTAATTTACTACTTGATTGAGGTGCTTGTCACAATTGTCATGGAGGTATTGCCCATAAAATGTTCTTGGGCCTTATGCACAAAAGCAAGGAGGTGCATTTCTGGAGAACACCATAGACAACATTGATTTAAATGAGGATTTTAACTCCTAGAGTGCAGCAGAGGACTCCAGTGCATTACCGCTCTAGCATTCAGTGGGTTAAAACTTCCCTTTAAATCAACAGACGTTTTGTAAATTTTAATTTCTGTCGTATGTTGGAGTTGGTTTGCTGCAGATTTGCTCCTCTTCTATTGTGTACATTGATTTTTTAAAATAAATAAGATCAGCAAAACAAGATGCAGGACATGAATTAAAAAGCATTGCCTTTGCATTGTATTGATTTTGTTTACACCTAATCAAGCGGGAGTTGGCAATGTGAGGCACTCCAGCTGTTGCAGTTATAGTCCGGCAACAATTGGTGGGTCTTGCATTACTCACCCCCTGATTTAATGAACACTAATACCTAAAGATTAAATTGTATTATATAATTTTTAAATATAATGTATTTCCAAATAATATCTGTAAAAGTAGTTGTTCCGGGTTATATGCCTAAAATCTAATCCTAAACTTGAATTTTTAATGCATATGTAGACTGTCCTATATAGACACCATATGGTTCATTTTGTGTGTGCCATATGTAATGAGAGTCAAGCTAATGTGGTTAATTTATTGAGATTAGTACCCACCACTCTTCCATTCAGAAAAGGTGTTGAAATTAACAGACATTGCCTTGGTAAAAAGGGGGGTGTTAGGGAGCCATGGTGGAAGCATGAATGGATGCCCCCACAGAACATACGTAAGATGAAATTTTAGGTCTCAGAAAAAGAAATGAAGGATTTTTACAGATGCCAGAAGTTCAAGGTGCTTAAAGGGATAGTAATACTTCGTTTTAACTTTATTTTATTTTGTAGGCATTAAAAAAACATGAAGAATGATATAATTCTTATCTCTCAAACCTTTTTGGTTTAAGAGCTATTCACAAACAAAGTATCCCCCCCTGTTCAACCAGATCAGAAGGGAGGTGCCCAGGTAGACTGCAGAGAGGGACAATCTTTAATTAAGATAAGGGAAAAAGCTGAAAAACTTGTCAAGGGGGGAAGGGCTTTCATTGTTTTCATACAAAGAAAATTGTCCCCTTCTGTTATCTGTCTGGTCTTACAACCAGAGTCACATCTGAGAAGAGATTGCTTACACTAGGAAAAAGGGGCGGGGAGGGGAACTTTGCTTGTGAATATCTCATAAACCATAAAGGATTGAGAGATAAGACTTATAACATTCTTCATGTTTTTTTAATGCCTAAAAAATAAAATAAAGTTAAAACGAAGTATTACTATCCCTTTAAGTTCTATAAACCCAGATCATTTTTAGGTGTTTCTGTTCCATTCATACTATTAGACAAACAAATCTTTAAAGGGATAGTAATACTTCATTTTAACTTTATTTTATTTTGTAGGCATTAAAAAAACATGAAGAATGATATAAGTCTTATCTCTGAAACCTTTAGGTTTAAGAGATATTCACAAACAAAGTATCCCCCCCCCCCTGTTCAACCAGATCAGAAGGGAGATGCCCAGGTAGACTGCAGAGAGGGACAATCTTCAATTAAGATAATGGAAAAAGCTGAAAAACTTGTCAAGGGGGGAAGGGCTTTCATTGTTTTCATACAAAGAAAATTGTCCCCTTCTGTTATCTGTCCTGTCATACAACCAGACTCACATCTGAGAAGAGATGGCTTACACTAGGTAAAAGGGGCGGGGAGGGGAACTTTGCTTGTGAATATCTCATAAACCATAAAGGTTTGAGAGATAAGACTTATATCATTATTCATGTTTTTTTAATGCCTACAAAATAAAATAAAGTTAAAACGAAGTATTACTATCCCTTTAAGGCGAAAATGATATACTATAAACAAGGGGTATCCAACCCTGGTCCTCAAGACCTACCAACATTGCATGTGTCAACATATCTCTGCTTGAGTAAAGGTAAATCATTCATTATCTTAGTCACTTTCATTTATTCACCTGTAAACAAGGGATATCCTGAAAACATGCACTATTTTTAGCTCTTGATGAACAGGATTGGCTATTCCTGCCTTATGCTTTCCCTTTAAGTAAATAGAACTTTACAAGCTATTTTACCACCGAAGATTTGGTAATTGTAATTTGAAAACATCCCTGTGTCCACCTTCCTGCATCTGTGATACATTCAAGAAATACAGATGAAAACCTGCATAAGGTCGAACAGTTCCGTAAAACAAGGGTATTTGTCTGTGAATTGCTTTTACCTAAAGTTATTACAGAGCAAATTTGCAGTTTTTTGAGAGTTTGAGCTCAGGATTTTTATGCAGACAGGTGGCGCTGTTGCTAATACTTCCTATACAAAACGAATAGTTTCACACACAAGCTTTCCACAGATAGATGTAGCACACATCTTGACCACAAGCTGTCTGAAAAATGTTACTTTAACTCTGTAATTAGTTTTGGAAGAAATATCTTCTTTCATTGGAAATACCTTTCTTTTACTCAAACGGAAAATCCCTGCGACATAAATATTTTCACAATTAGTGTTTTCTGTTCCTTAAAGTATTACAGGTGAATTAAATAACTTCACAGGTGAACTACAATTTCCCATCATCCTCATATAGCCGACATCTGGCTGGGGATGGTGGGACTTATAGTCCAGCCACACCCCTGCTATTCCTCAGTGTAGTATGCTAAAACACAAGCTCACTGAACACCAGTCCATAGTGCAGAGAGAGGTAAGTGCACCGATTGGCATTTTCATTTTTGTTATTAGTTTTTTGGAATTAGTGGTTCCTGCCTCCTAATATTTTTATTGGTTTCTTCCTCATATGTTTACCATATTGTAACAGACCACAGCATACAAATATAACCTTGTCAATTCTCATGCAGTCTAGTGGTACAGCTGGCCAGAGACCTCCAGACAGACTTCTACCCACATTTCCAGGAGTTTTTTCTGACTATCTCTTCCTTACTGGACACCAAAGACACTGAACTGATAGAATGGGCCTTTACGTGCCTGTCGTACCTGTACAAATACCTATGGAGGTTAATGGTGAAGGACATGCCAACTATATACAGGTACTGTCTGCCACATAATAATGGTTTTTAAATCTTTGTCAGCACACTTTATAATACATTTACTTTTTATCTGCAGTGCACACCTTTATCAAGAAGTCTTGCTTTGGTTGACACACAATGCTGTGATGGAATTAATGTTGTGGGGAAGTATATTTTGAGATGAATAGTAGAGCGCGCCATTTTATTTTACCAATAGGAGCAGTCTTCTTGTTTTGTCAGGGAGTATGCTGTTCATGACCATTTGACTTCTGTTTACTTATCTGAGCTTCTTATGAGTGACTAGCAGGTGTGTGGCACAGCTTTGCCGAAGTGGGGAACCATGTTTTTTTAACTATTTGAGTGCCACAGAGGTATCCAGCACATTGCGTTGCAGTGCATTGGATTCCTCTGTGGCACTGAAAGAGGTCAATTGTATTAAATGTCAGACCTCTTGGTGGCGCATCAGGACCCTTCCTGATGCCTCCCAGTCGATTAGGCTGCAAAATCAATAGAGGCGATGCAGGGGAACAAGAGAGCTGCCCTGCTTCCATTGTACCCAAAGTTCTGGGTAGGAGTGGGTGGGATCGAGAAACCCTCTCATGTCAATAAGGGAAAGCTTCTCACACTGAAGTGAAAGAGTTTCCGGATCCTGCCCACTCCTACCCGTTCGCATACCTGGGAACTCTCCGGATTTGCCCCGGAGACTCCGGTTCTGACAGAGCGTTACCGGGTCTCCGGGGCAGAGGCTGATTCCTCCGGATGTGGGGAGTTTCTATTGAAACTCTGCCACATCTGCTTTTTTCTACCGTTGTGCCTCCGTCCCCAGCCTTCTGTGTGACACATTTAACCCTCTGAGTACCAGAGTGGTATGGAATGCATTGCTTTGCAATGCATTCCGTACCACTCTGGCACTCAAAGGGTGAAATCCCCCCAACACTCGAGTTAAGCCCCGCCCCTTTTTGACGCGATTAGCGTCATTTTTGTTACCCCCTGCTGAACAGAGGACTACCCTCCGGGTAGCCCTCAACTGAAAGTTCCCAGGTATGCCCGTTCATTGCAGTAGAATGCAAGCAGGGAAGCTCTCTTGGCCCCCTACGTCACCTCTACTGGTCTCCCTGCCCGAATCGGCCGGGAGATCAGTAGCTGGGGGCTTTAGGAGTCCTGATACCCCACCATGAGGTCCGACTTTTTTTGTAAACTGTTGTTGAGGTCTTCTACGCCAATGGCTAACTATTTTAAACACAGTGTGGTTGCGGTGGTTGGTTGAGGAGATAGGGGGCATTTTCCAGCCACACTTCCTGACAGTGAACTAGAGTCACTTAGATTTTTATATATATATTATCCTATATAATAATTCGCTAGGATGTTTGTCACGATTCAGTCATGTGCAGTGTAGAGAGTGCCCGCCTTTGGACATTCTCTGCTGCACATGATTGCATTGCGTGAGTGAGGCGACACAAGACTGCATCGTGTGGAGCAGTGAGGTAGCGGCCTCTTGAACCTTTGAGTGCCAGAGGGGGGTATGCAACACACTCAAAGGGTCAACATTACCCGGACCTTGGCCCGTGTGTATGTGTGTATGTATATATATATATATATATATATATATATATATATATATATATATATATATATATATATATATATATATAATATGTGTGTATTCTATCTATCTATCAAAATTCTCCGGCACTGAACACACCCAGGGGAGTGCACTAGAAGGAGAACTTTGGCAGGTAGCCAAGCTGTACTGAGGACACATTCATGTTTCCTCACACATAACACAGGGGGATGATTTTCATAGGAGTTGCTGGCTACTCCTATGAAAATCTCTGAAAGGACATGGCCCCCCAGCCACATAACACAGGGGTGAGATTTGCCCCCCCAAAAGACTTGCGTGCCACTGCAAGGTGAGGGATAGGTGCAATATGAGTGCAATATGGGTTCAATAAGGATGCAATATGGCTGCAATATGAGTGCAATATGGCTGCAATATGAGTGCAATAAGGGTGCAATATGGGTGCAATAAGGACGCTATATTGGTGCAGTATGGGTGCAATATGAGTGCAATAAGAACGCAATATGGGTGCAGTATGGGAGCAATATGAGTGCAATAAGGACGCAATATGAGTGCAATATGGTTGCAATTAGGACGCAATATGAGTGCAATAAGGATGCAATGTGGGTTCAATATGTGCGCAATATGGGTTCAATATGTGCGCAATATGGGTTCAATATGTGCGCAATATGAGTGCAATATGGGTGCAATTAGGACACAATATGAGTGCAATATGGGTTCAATATGTGCGCAATATGGGTGCAATAAAGACGAAATATGGGTGCAATAAAGACGAAATATGGGGGCAATATGAGTGCAATATGTGTGCAATGAGTGTAATATGGGTGCAATAAGGACACAATATGGATGCAGTATGAGTGCAAAATGAGTGCAATATGGGCGCAATAAGGATGCAATATGGCTTCATTATGAGTGCAATATGGACGCAATATGGGTGCAATACCCATATTGCGTCCTTATTGCACCCATATTGCACTCAAATTGCACACATATTGTACTCATATTGCATCAGTATTGCACCCATATTGTGTCCTTATTGCACCCAATGTGCCACTCTTTAATGGTGAATGAGCCATTCGGAATGACACGGCCAAACAAATGCAACACTTTAAGACGCAACATTTTAAGGGCGCCAGTTCAAGAATAAACTCTGTCCCCTTCTCCATCATGTGTCTCTCTCTCCCCCCTTCTCCATCATGTGTCTCTCTCTCCCCCCTTCTCCATCATGTGTCTCTCTCTCCCCCCTTCTCCATCATGTGTCTCTCTCCCTCCATTCTCCATCATGTCTCTCTCTACCTTCTCCATCATGTGTCTCTCTCCCCCTTCTCCATCATGTGTCTCTCTCCCCCTTCTCCATCATGTGTCTCTCTCCCCCTCCCTTCTCCATCATGTGTCTCTCTCCCCCCTTCTCCATCATGTCTCTCTCTGTCCCCCCTTCTTCATCATGTATCTCTCTCCCCCCTTCTCCATCATGTGTCTCTCTCCCCCTCCCTTCTCCATCATGTCTCTCTCTACCTTCTCCATCATGTGTCTCTCTCCCCCCTTCTCCATCATGTCTCTCTCTGTCCCCCCTTCTCCATCATGTCTCTCTCTGTCCCCCCTTCTCCATCATGTATCTCTCTCCCCCCTTCTCCATCATGTCTCTTTCTCTTTCTCCCCCCTTCTCCATCGTGTCTCTCCCCCTTCTCCATCGTGTCTCTCCCCCCTTCTCCATCATGTGTCTCTCCCCCCTTCTCCATCATGTGTCTCTCTCCCTCCCTTCTCCATCATGTCTCTCTCTACCTTCTCCATCATGTGTCTCTCTCCCCCCTTCGCCATCATGTATCTCTCTCTGTCCCCCCTTCTCCATCATGTATCTCTCTCCCCCCTTCTCCATCATGTCTCTCTCTCTCTCCCCCCTTCTCCATCATGTCTCTCCCCCCTTCTCCATCGTGTCTCTCTCCCCTTCTCCATCATGTGTCTCTCTCCCTCCCTTCTCCATCATGTGTCTCTCTCCCTCCCTTCTCCATCATGTCTCTCTGCCCCCTTCTCCATCATGTCTCTCTCTCCCCCTTCTCCATCATGTCTCTCTCCCCCTTCTCCATCATGTCTCTCTCTCTCCCCCCCTTCTCCATCATGTCTCTCTCTCTCTCCCCCCCTTCTCCATCATGTCTCTCTCCCCCTTCTCCATCATGTGTGTGTCTCTCTCTCTCCCCCTTCTCCATCATGTGTGTGTGTGTCTCTCTCTCCCCCTTCTCCATCATGTGTGTCTTTTTCCCCCCTTCTCCATCATTTGTCTCTCTTTCTCTCCCCTTCTCCATCATTTGTGTGTGTGTGTCTCTCTCCCCTTCTCCATCATGTGTCTTTCTCTCTCCCTCTCTCTCTCCCCCTCTCTTTCAGCATGTGTGTGACATACCCAACCCTGAAGCACTCAAAGGACTTAATTTCCGTGGGCAACGCTGTGCCCCTTTTGCTAGTATGTATATATATATATATATATATATATATATATATATATATATATATATATATATATAGGGCTGAAAATTTAGCCCTGGCGAGTAGAAATTCAGCCCTGGTGGGTATGTTTTGGCTTGCAGTGGCGAGTAACTTTTCAGGTCTGGCTAGTAGCAAAGGACTTCAAATTTTAAGCCCTGTTTATATATAATATTTATTTATTTATTTTAATATATACATAAGGCAAAAAGAGAAAGGGATGTTTCTTGTCTAAGGTCTTGTTCACATGTCTGGCAGAATAGGTAACATTGTTATCTATGGGTCAGTACACATGGATGATTTTTAAAGTTTCTATACTTTTCAGTGCCAGCCTTGTATTGCTGATAAGTTAGCCATGTGAACTAGGCCTTAGCGTTACCTTCCTTGGTTTTTATCATTTTCTTTTTTAACTCTAATAATGGACAATCCTGTCTGAACTCCTCGTAACAAGAATCAAGTTGGATAAAGGGCACAGAAGGGAATTGTGGGGGATGGTCTGGTACTGATTAGACTGGGCAACATGGGGCTATTTTGGCTAGTAGTATGTGTTCTGAGAAGGGAATCTTGTCCATATCCTCTTTGAAGCCCCCATTGACTTTAGTATCTCTAGAAAGGTTTCTTTAAACCACAATTGTTAATTTCTCATTGTGCTCATCAACTTCTTATACCTCTTTTGTCCCCCCCCCCATCAGTTTGTACAGCACCCTGTTGGCTCATCACAAACAGCACATCAGAAACTTTGCTGCAGAAAGCTTTGCCTTCTTAATGAGGAAGGTAAGTTCATCTTTTAGAGGCCTCTTGAGTTTTTCTTAACCCCTGAATATTTTACATTGCATTGGAGACTTCTCTAACATCCAGTAGGCTATGTATGACAGAGCCATCCATAAAAGGAATGATGTGTGTGTGTGTAGCAATGAGTTGTGATACTTGCCATATAAATAAGGCAAATGTTCTTGCAGATCAATTTGAATGTTAGTATCGTATCATGCATTAGATGGTATTCACTTCTTCCCCGTATCACCTTCCTAAACATTTGATCACACTGGAGACATGAGCCTAGCACAATGATTCTCAACTCCAGTACTCAGGACACACAAACAAGTTGGGCTTTAAGGATATCCCTAATTAAGCATTTGTAGCACAATCAAAATGACTGAGCTAGTCATTACCCACCTCTGAAGAAGGAATGTATTGAAAATGTGACCTGTTGATGTGCCCCGATGACTGACATTGATAATCCAATGACCCAGCAGTTTCAAAACACCTAAAACTAGAACAGATGTTCCCTTATTTGGCTGTTCATATAAGACACTTTTCTCCTGCTGCCTTGCAGTTTGCACACATGAACAGTTTTGATTATTTATGGGCATACAAATGTATCAGCCAGTAAAGAATAGCATTGACACTTCACTGAAGGGATTAAACTACACTCATACTCTACAGTTTTGTCATGGGGGGGGGGAATGACACAGGGACTCAAAAAAATAATTTATTTTCTAGTACTTGAATATAGGGAAACATGCCCCAATTATGTAGGGTATTCTTAATTTACAAGAGTTATTAACCAGAAATAACTTTGGATAATTATAACATTATTACTATGTATAATCATTTATATACTGGGCACCAACATATTCTGTAGTGCAGTATAATGAATTACCTGCAGTAGATGGTAACTCTAACAACTATTGTGACAGACAAAAAACCCCAGTTGCAGAATATGTAAAGTCAAAACCAAGCATTACTATTCCTTTAAAGGTTGTGAAAGTATCAATACTGGATCTCTGCACTGAAAATTAAGAACATTGTATCTGTATGGTGCTTTGTCATAAATGTTATCTTTCTTTCTTCGCAGAGAAACCCAGAAGTGATATTTTTCTGTCCCATGGGTCTGCTATATGTGTATAGCCAAACTTAACCCTTTGAGTGCCAGAGAGGTCCGCAACACATTGCAAAGCAATGCGTTGCGGACCCCTCTGGCACTCAAAGAGTTAAAGGCCAGGGAAAATCGGCTTGCAAGCAGCCTTTTGTCCCACCTCTCCTCTAAACCATAGTATCATATGAGTGGAAGGCAACAGCAGTTTAGTATTTCTTATGTTTTGAATTCCTACATCTGGAATGTGCAATTAACCTAATATCTGCACTTTGTTTTTAGGTGTCTGATCTAAGTGTGCTCTTTAATTTCATGTTTTTGGACCTTAATGAGCATCCTGAGAAGGTGCAAGGTTTGGGGCAGCTGCTTTTTGAAATGTGCAAGGGAGTCAGAAACATGTTCCACTCATCTGGCCCCAAGGTAACTTGCACTGCATTCAGTCCAGTACATTAATATGAATGATCTCTGATGTATCCAGTCCTGTTCTACAATGGCAACATATCACTTGTTTTTATAACCTAGTAATTGACAGCATTGTTCAGTTTATAGTTGCACAGTTGAATAACATCTGACATAGTATGTTGTATAAATAATCCTATGTAAAACAGGTATGTGCAACCTGAGGCCCTCCATCTGTTCCAACCAGTGGCTATTGTAGTCCTCCGCAGTCGCATAGCCTCAAGTTGCCAACCCCTGTTGTAAAATAGGACATTATACTCACACTGGTGCTCAAAAGTATGTTATTTAATTACTCCAGTGATATGTTATGTTTATTTCTGAAAATATCTGTGTGTAAACAAGGGGAGACAAATACTAGTTCTTGTACATTGTCCTTAACTAGGGTGTTTAAGATTTGCATACAACAGTTCAGGTATTGCATTATTATAATACGTAAAATAATTTGACACCCTTTCTTAGACTTTTTATTTATTTCTTTTTTCTTTGAGGTGCGTTAGGTACAGCCAAAACCTCTGGCACTCAAAGGGTTAAACTGAATATCTGGCCTTATGTAGAAACAAAACGTGGAGCAATTCTGGAGTAGACCAAATGCACCAGAGTACAAATAAAACTCCCCTTTGATTTAAATTCACCTTTTAATCCCGAGTGTTAGTGAGGTCTTGATTGCAATGCTTTGTAATGAGTTGGAGATCTAGCCACTATTTTAGTGGTTAAACATCCTTATTTAAATCAGTGTGGATGCTGGAAAGTTCTGTGTGCCCCCTATGGTGTAGCTGGTTTGTCCTAGAATTGCTCTATTTTGTTTTTATATATAAGTTGCTTGCTTCCATCTTAATACACAACTTCAATAATTTAACACCTTCATTATGTAGAGGTTATTGGGACTGGACATCTCTATTGTATGTAGTGAGTATGTTTTGAGAGGTATGTAGATATGGGTATTATATATATATATTACATTATCTTAGTGCCACCAGTTAGTTATGTGTAGTATGAAATGTGAACAATAACACATACATGTTGAACTGCCAACTGTGTATAAATGTGGTCTCTCTGGCAGGCAATAGGGGTGATTTTACAGAAGTTGGGGCCTGTCACTGAGACTGAAATTGTGCTGCCTTGGGACCTGGTTGGAGAGACATTCAAGCATTTGGTGGAGTCTGCAACATCATATATACACAAAGAACATTTCAATCCACTTTTCAACAGTATTCATGTATGTATGAAAAATGTTTAACATGATTTTTGCTCAATATTGTTAAGAGATGTTAGTTTGTGAAAGATTAAGGCATATGCTGTACTTATACTCCAATTCTGATGGAGTAAATTCATTTAATTACCAAAAGAAATGTTTTTATACAAATTCTCCTTTTTTGTCTCCTTTAAGGAGTCTCTCCTAGCTCTTTCAGGGAACATTGTAGCAAGTCGAAGCATGGAATGTTCAGAACAAATAGAAAGATTACTGCAGGCATACGCCATCCTCCTGGAGCATGGGCATGGCTCTAAGATCCCACAACCAGAGCGTGCATCTCAGGTGAGTTTAGATAAGCATAAACTTGTCCATCTTGTCTTTTGATGCCTCAGGGGTTCATTAATTCTTTTATCTTTGTGTTTGCTCCTAGACTTTAACTGCAATGATGAGTACTCCTAATATGTCATTTTCCTGCTGTCACAGTCAGCTCAAGCTAGTTACTACTTTACTTCTCAGTGACAATGTTTATTTACCAGATTCCGAGATAAAAGCAACTATAAATAAGGTAATGATGTGGAGCAGAATGGAACGCCATCTTATATAATAATTCGCTAAAATGTGTGTAATGTCAAAGTCATGCGCAGTAGAGACTGCTGCGCGTGCTGCAGTCATGCGCAGTAGAGACTGCCCACCCCGCGGCTGATAGAGCTGGACGCTCCTTCAGAGCATTCAGCTCTATAGCAGCCGTGGCACGGGCAGTCTCTACTGCGCATGACTGCCCCGCGACTGGCTGGCAGTGGCACTGTGGCCAGTAAAATATAATTTGTAATGGTTGAACAAGATACATTTTGGCAGACAATACCTTTCTGTCTCCTTTGGCAGTGGAGAAATGATTGGTCAAATCTACTTAGGATAATGATAAGAGTTTTAGGTACATCTGACTCAGTTGTTTTACACACACACATTTGTGCAGATATCCTTTAAGGCTCTGTTCACACAGGTGAATTATACAGCACTGCAATACAGCACATTTTAAGCCACCCATTCGGTTATTGTTACTTTTCTCCTGTCTGTTTTCCACAGCAATCCTTTAGTGTGGGCTTTATGTTGGGAGTGTGACTAGGGAGGCCCATGTCAAAGTCAGCCATATTTTATTGGCTAGCACCCACATTTTAAGGACAGTCATTAGAAGTTTCAGCGAACATTGTAACTTTGCATGCTGCCTTTGTTCGTGATCTACACTGTGGTCCCAGAGACAGCTGTACAAATCAGGCATGCTGCAGCTTGGATGTGTTCCTGATGAACAGCTGATTTGCTCCAAAATGATTAAAGTTATTTGTAGTACATCATCCTCATCAGCTATTGCCCAAACCCACTGAACAAGCTAAAGCAGCATTTATGGAGAAAACCAACTGCACCTTGGGGGGGACAAATTATCATTCCCATTGAATTTAAATGGTGCTTTTAAACCCTTGAATGACTATTTAAATCAGTGGAAACATGGGGAATCTATGATTTAGGTTTCATGTCCATATGCTTTTGTTAGGGTCACTTGGTATCGGTTATTCTGTATATAGGAGGGACTCCAATAGAAGGGGTTACTCCTCTTGCATCTAGTATTGGAAGTCTGCGTGATGAGTGATCCAGTCCAACACTTACATTAGAAATCAATCATGGTGATTGGTAGAGGTTTATTTAAAAGTCCAGATAGACATAATGAGAACCTCAGGTCATGAGTAAGCGTTCTATGCACAAAACGCGTTGATCTGTGGGGGACCGAATTCACACACTTGCTGGTTCAATTTGCACACCTCATAAGTCTCTCCTCCATTATTCTGAATTTTCAGGATGTTGTAAAGGTATCTATGCTTTTATATGTTTCAAGAATAAATATTAACTGTTTTTAATATAATTACAGTCAGTTTTTGCGTGCCAGTAAGGAGGAGATATAGAGATCTCGTATTTGTATGCTGTGTGAAATACCCCATGTCCCCTATAGTGCTGTTGGTTTTCCCCAGAACTGCACTTGTTTAATTTGTTGAATACGGCCCATAACGCAAAGCAATACAGTTGCATGTTCTGATGCTCAAAACAAAACAATAGCTGAATAAGAAAAAATCTATTTATTTTTTGTATTTTGCAGGTGTTTGAAAGTGGATTTGAAAGGTGTTTAATTCTGAAGTTTTCAGAAGAAATGTTCATCATGAAGCAGTTTGAGAAGGTGTGTATTATGACATACTTAAATATCCTCCTGTGATATTGTAGCCGAAATTATCACTGGATATAGGTTAATATACGTGTGTTTTGAGATTCAAATTATGAATGCATTTAGGTGGTTGATGCCAGTGTAAATTTCTGGTTTGCCCCAGAATTGAGCTTCTTTAGCTTGATGAATAAAGCTCATTTTGTTACAGTAAGCTGACTAACTGGGTTAGGGTATTTGGCTTTATGCTAGTTCTATGTAGCCTTATAGTTGTGAGTGGTCCATTAGTCAGCTAAGAGGAGGTAAGATGGATGTTGTTTTTTTTTAAAGGCCAGGAAACATGTAGCTCTCCATCTCTTTGCCTGCAGCACCCAAAACAGCTGGCTGTTGAAATAGTATAACCTCTAGTCTTGCTACTCCTACAAAACAGTACTGAGACTGATGTAAAAAAAAAAAAGAACTACAGCAATTCTGGGGCAAACCAAGTGCAATATAGGGGACTAAGGAACTGTGCATTTAAATTGTGATTTTTGTAACCACATGAAATCTAGAGATGTAAAATAGACTTTTAAATCAGTGGGAACTTGGGGAATGAGCATTTGTTCCCTGTGGCACATCTGGTTTGCACCACAGTTATGTCAGTTCTTCTTAGTACACCAGCCTTTTTGGATTATGGTATATAAAGCAGTGGTTTATAATGTTTTTGCTTCCCTAACACACAGTCTGGAATTTTTGGGCACCCTTATTGTTTTATATAATTTCTCAGGGGAGTAGTTAGGGGTGTACACATACATAAAATACTGATTTATTCTTAGGTCACACTCACAATCAGAAAAACAAGAACAAATTGTGTATAAATATTTCCATAAATTTACATTTGAAACTCCAATTTGTTTTTAAAGAATCCTATAACATAAAGCCCTAGACTGCGTTGCTCACTGTGTGCGTAACCGCACATGCGCAGTAAGGACTCGCAGAACGGTGAGAGCTCCGGAAGGCTGACAGCCTGTCTGTGCTCCCGGCTCCGGGGCAGCAGCGAGGCGGCTGGGAGACAAACTGTCACCCAGTGCCTCCACTGCTGCCCCGGAGCCGGGAGCACAGAAAGGCTGTGAGCCATCTGGAGCTCACCGCTCCGGATCAGCCCGTGTATACGGGCTTTGTAACTAGTAGCATATATAAATAGGGCACACTAAGGGGATGATGTTCAAAAAGTCTTCATAATGAAAAACTTGTTGGATCGTTAGTTGGTGGTAAAAGAATGATGATATTTTCATAAGTAAATCCGTCACGTTTGAAAATTCGTCTAAAGAATTAAAAATAACGGTAAGAAGTTCTTAAAAATTGTCTTTCAATTTGTCTTTGAAACGAAAATTTTCAAAGAATCAAAGACCTTTTTTTGTCTGAAACAAATTTTTCTTCTCCAAGTTTAGACCATTTTTATTATGTCGGGGAAAAAATGACGTTAATCAGACAAAAAAAATGACGTTCAAACAAATATTTTTTCCTGAAAATACCTTACATTATGACGGAAGACTGAGCCACACCCACTTTTAAGACGGATTTTTCCCTATGACGGAGATGGCGGAATTGGATGCAAAAAATGACGGAAACATGTCTAAGAATCGACGGATCATGGTGTAAGAACTTTTTTATTTTGATTATAGACAATTTCAGTTACCACCACTTTCTGAACATCTCGCCCTTAGTGGATGTCTGTGAAGCACCAAAGTGCCACAGTACCTTGTTGAGAGTCACTGGTATAAAGCAAAGATGTCCAGCCTGCAATCAGTGGGCTTCATATATCACCAAAAGGATTTGGATTCATCTGGGTCTGCCTTGGAACACCATAGCATTTACTGTTACATAGTAGGCTATAACCATCTCTAAACATAATTCATCATACATCAATAAAAAAAAGAAGTATAACTTTGCTATATGATAGTCTATTGAACACCTTTTTATGAGAATGTTTTGTTTTTTGAACCTCCATGATGATGATGAATTATTCTTTTCCGCCAAGAGATCTGTGTTTTGGGTTTTTCAAATGTAATTTCTGCCACTATAAACGTTTCTCAGGGTATGCTGTCTGACAAAATAATATTTAACTTCTAACAATGGTAAAGCCTGTTTTCTAAAAATTAAATCTATTATATTTTCTCCTGTAAGTATTTTCTTCCAAGCTTCTTGAAGTACATCCTGACGTTCTTTACAGAAGAAGACACTGCAGCCAAAAGAGAGGCCTTGGTTATCCTGACAAAGCTAATCTTAGAAAAAGCGGAACCTCCAGCTGTCGCTTCAATGGCTTTTGAAAAATATCCACTTGTATTTGTTTCAAAACCAATGATGTAAGATCAACTTCTCCTGATTTGTCCACATTTCCTCAGCCACACAAGTATCAATAGTAACAATCGTGCTGGGTGAAACTATCACATTTGAATGCCAAAGGGGGGGTGTCCAGTGCATTGCTTTACATTGTGTTAGACAACCCCCCCTGACTTTCTTAGGGTTTGCACTTAAAGGGATAGTAATACTTAAAATGTAAAAAAAAAATATGTTGTAGGGTTTATCCCCCTGAGTAAAACAATGGTACTCCCACTGCTGAAAGGTGTTTTATTCAAAAGTTCAAATTTGAATTTTTTAGGTGCAATATCATAGTGACCTGAAATTGTACAGTGGTGCTGTTGCTACACCATCCTATGGAGATTTATGGTCCCGGGACCAGAGCTGTCCATAGGATGGTGTAGCAACAGCGCCACTGTACAATTTCAGGCCACTGTGATTTAAATGGGTTTGTTAACCCGTTGAATGTTTGCAAGGTCTCCAACTCATAGTCAAGGGTTCAAAAGCTCCATTTAAAGTGGATCTACCACATATAGAAAAGTAATGCTCGTTAGTTAGAGTTAAACATGTTAGTCATTTTTGAAAAAAAAACATTATCTGCGTAAAATTCAAGTTTTAAAGGTGCCCAGCAGCCTACTTCCTGCTTGCAGCACTGCCTCTGCTCCCGCCCCACTACCCAGTATCCTCCGATGATGAAGGCTTTCTTTCTCTAAGCTGGAGCGATCTCATATCTAGCCAATGAGATCGCTCCAGCTTAGAGACAGACATCCTCCGTCATCGGAGGATGCTGGGTAGTGGGACGGGAGAAGCATCTGTGCGGCAAGCGGAAGTAGGCTGCTGGGCACCTTTTAAACTTGAATTTTTGTACATGTAGTGTGAGTGCAGGTGTGGAATGTACACATCAGTGCAATCAATTTATTCTGTAGCCTCCAGCTCATGGGATAATACAAGAAACTCTGTTATATAATGGGTTAGGATAGGGTTCTCAAACTGTATTCCTTAAGGGCTGAGAGAAAATGTTTTAAGACTATATTTACTTTTGCATGTGTGGTCCAATTAAGCCAACTAAACCAATATTTATGACACATCCTACAGTGGATATAAAAAGTCTACACATCCCTGTTAAAATGCCAAGTTCTTGGGATGTTAAAGAATGAGACAAAGATAAATCATGTCAGAATTTTTTCCACCTATAATGTGACCTGTAACATGAACAATTCAGTTGCAAAACCAACTTAAATCGTTGAGGGGGGAAAAAAAAAACAAACCTCACAATAACCTGGTTGCATAGGTGTGCACACCCTTAAATTAATGCTTTGTTGAAGCACCTTTTGATTTTATTACAGCAATCAGTCTTTTTGGGTAGGAGTTTATTAGCATGCACATCTTGACGTGGCAATATTTGCCCACTCTTCTTTGCAAAAGCGCTCCAAATCTGTCAGGTTGCGAGGATATCTCCTGTGCACAGCCCTGTATGCACCAAACATACCTTTTGGAAGTATAGCCAAAAAGTTCAACCTTTGTTTCATCAGACCATAACACATTTTCCCCATGTGTTTTTGGGGGACTTGATGTTTGTTATTGCAAACTTCAGCAGGGCTTGGATGTTTTTCTTTGTAAGAAAAGGCTTCCGTCTTGCCATCCTACCCTATAGCACATTCATATGAAGAATACAGGAGACTGTTGTCACATGTAGCACACAGCCAGTACTTGCCAGAAATTCCTGCAGTTCCTTTATTCTTACAGTAGGCCTCTTGAAAGTCTCCCTGACTAGTTTTCTTCTCGTCTTCTCATCAATTTTGGAGGAACATCCAGTTCTTGGTAATGTCTCTGTTGTGCCATATTTTCTCCACTTGATGATGACTGTCTTCACTGTGTTCTATGGTATATCTAATGCTTTGGAAATTCTTTTGTACCCTTCTCCTGACTGATAGCTTTCAACAGTGATATTCCTCTGATGCTTTGGAAGCTCTCTGCAGACCATGGCTTTTGCTCTGAGATGCAACTAAGCAAATGTCAGGAAAATCGTACTAGAACGGCTGAACTTTATTTGTGATTAATTGGAGTCACTTTAAATGATGGCAGGTGTGTAATGACTTCTATTTAACATGAGATTGACTGTGATTGGTTAATTCTGAACACAGCCACATCCCCAGTTGTAAGAGGGTGTGCACACATATGCAACCAGATTATGGTGAGTTTTTTATTTTTCCCCCTCAACGATTTCAGTTTGTTTTGCAATTGAATTGTTCACGTTATAGGTCAGATTAAAGGTGGAAAAAGTTCTGACATGATTTATCTTTGTCTCATTCTTTAACATCACAAGAACCTGGTGTTTTAACAGGGGTGTGTAGACTTTTTACATCTATCTACTGTATATAATAATTCGTTAGGATGTTTGTCAGAAGCTGTCACGCTCAGTAGAGACTACGCACGTTGGACAGCCTCTACTGCGCATGATTGCATCACGTGAGTGAGGCAACACAAGACTGCATCGCATGGAGCAGTGAGGTAACGGACGCTTAACCCTTTGAATGCCAGAGGGGTACGAAATGCATTGCAAAGCAATGCGTTGTGTATCACTCTGGCACTCAAAGGGTTAACATTACCTGGACCTTGGCCCATGTACACAGGCTTTTACACTAGTATTCTATAAAGGGCAATCATAATGTTTTTAATGTTGGGAGCTGACATAGTAAACAGCCTAGGGTTACGCTGTGTAGCCGCAAAACTTCTCTCAACTGTTCAGGGGACCAAAACCTGACCCGCCCCAACCCCCAGCTGGGACACAACCCAGAAGTGTATGGCTGTCAGTCATAAAGTCCTGGGTTCTGTTAGGGGTCCACATAGACCACCTGTTAGGCTTTTAGGCCCAATACAGAGAGTATGGCATGTGCATTGTCCACAGGAAACAGTCTATGCAGTGCAATTCTTTCATTTTGACACCCCCTGCTCAGCCCCCGCAGATCTGCCAGTGGAGCAACTATTGCATGATTTAACCCTTTCAGTGCCAGTGAGGTATGCAAAGCATTGCTCTGCAATACACTGCATACCCCTCGGGCACTCAAGGGGTAAAAAGAAAAGTGTTGCTTAATAGAAAATTACTTTGTAGGACTTTTCCCACTGAGCAGAAGAAGAATTCAGGCTATTTCAGAGGTAAATTGAATTTCTAGATACAGTGCATTATTAACCATAGGAGTGCTTTTGCCATATATACAGAGCTTTAATCACTGACATAGATCACCATAAAATAGATAGGTAATGAATAGCATACTGCACCCCTTAGGCACTCTGGTTAGGGATGATAGGAGTTGTAGTCTCCAACAGCTAGAGAGTCAAAGGTTGCTTTCTCCTGAATTAAGTGATACTTCCCCCTTTAGAACAGGCATGGGCAATCTGAGGCACTCCTATTGTTGAGTACTATCCCCATAATTCACGTACAGCTGTTGGTTGGCTGGGAATGATTGCAGTTGTAATCTTCAACAGCTTTCAAGCCTGCATTGTGCTGTCACTTTAAGAATGCAGTGTAAAACCACTAAATTAGAGTGTAGAACATTTGTGGGCAACCTGAGGTCGTCCAACTGTTCCATCATTCCCAGGCAGCCAGGGTCTCGGGTTGTCCAGCTGGACTAGAGTAACTTATGTGATACTTATGTGAAAATAGGTGTTTGTGTATTTTCAGAGACAAAGCAAAACCTTCTGACAGAGAAAACGCTGCAGTGCTGGACTATGTTCTGTCTTTGATTCAATTGTCAGCAAACGCGGATATCAAGGATCTTTCACACTGTTGGGCTGCTCTAATCGTTCTTCCTCATTTAAGGTAATTGTCCTATCCTATATAATAATTCGCTAAGTTGTGTGTAATGCCCGACATGCGCAGTAGACACTGCTGCACGTGCGGCAGTCATGCGCAGTACAGACTGCCCGCGCCGCGGCTGATACAGAGCTGGGCGCTCCGAAGGAGCGTCCAGCTCTGTATCAGCCTGGCGCGGGCAGTCTCCACTGCGCGTGACTGCCCCGCGACCGGCTGCCAGAGGCACTGTCCCCCGTGTAACGGGCTGTTCAACTAGTTAATTCATAAACAGTGTGGAATTCTGGGGTGTCACATATATTGTTTATCCTTTGCAACAATACTTTCTTCCTTCTTATAATGCACTAAAAAGAGAGGAAAAAAGTGTAGTGTTTTACATGAATAATATGCTTTGTTTTCAGATAGCCTGAGACACACATGCAAATCCTAATCATAAAGAACAGATAATATACAAGTTGCTTTTATGTGAAAAATGTGTAACAGTTGCACATTATATATGTTAAAGTTGCCATAGTAATGATCCCTTTTTCACCCCTTTGGTCCTGCAGGGGGCTTAAGTGGACATGTTACCTTTTAACAAATCAAGCTACTTTGGAAGAACGTTCAACATATGTTTTAATTTAACTCTTTGATTGCTAGATGCAGAGCCAATCCATTGCTTTGCTATATGTTGGATACCTCTCTGGCGCTCAGATGGTTAATGTTTCACTTGATAATTGGCATTCTGTTCTGAAACTACCTACCTCTACTAGTAAAACTTCCTTCCTTTTTGCCTCACATCCCTGTACACCCTCACTAGTCCAATATGAAGTGTATTGGAGTTTAGGGGTGTTGTATTCCCTCTCTTACATCTGTATCTACAGTTACAGGTTGAGAAAGTTCCATTCATCACCATATTAGCCAATTACTGGATCTCCAGGTCCCTGTTTCCCATTTCAGGAGTATGTAGCTTCAGGCTTTTTCAGAATTATTGACCGTGATCCGCAGTTCATGTTTCTCCGTTTAGCTCAAATCTCTAACTACTGTCGTGTGACACAGTCATATAAACGAATACAGCAAAATGTTGAATTGAAAGTGCTGGGGATTGGGACCCAGATACTCCTCCTACCTCCTCAGATATTCAGGCCAAGCAGTGGTGCTGCAACTGCTGTGTGATGAAGGGGGACAGAGGGAAAAAGAAACCCTGCAACCTCATGGAATTGAGAATAAAACATTCTATATAATAATTCGCTAAAGTTTGTCACAAGCCGTCATGCGCAGTAGAGGCCGCCTACGGAGCGGGCAGTCTCCACTGAGCAAGACTGCACAGCGAATGGCTGGCACTGTGGTCCGTGTAACGGGCTCTTCAGCTAGTTGGTAACTAATAGAAAATAGTGATCTTGTGGATCTTCCTTTTTCCAGTAAAAGCTAGATTACTGATGAGGGGGTAGGGGTATATGGGAGTGAGAATGTAACAATGGGAATGTTACATAGGATTTAGGGGCTTTTTAGATTCAGAACAGAGTGCTTTACAGAGCTAATAAAAAAGCTAAATATTGGAAACTGTTATTTAATCAATAAATTGATAATACAGAATACAAGTGGTTTTAAAAAACTTTTTCTAATTATTTAAACTGTTATAATGGGACTGGCCAACTTTAAGATATGTTAAATTGTCTGTGCTGCTTTTTTATTAGACTTAGAGGAAACTTTGCCCTGCACTCCTTGCTGCCAGTTTGTATCTTGATTATTATATGTCTCCGTTTGAATCAGAAAAGAAGTTCGTGATTGGTGTATGCAATCTTTTGTATACTTTGCCAAAATGTTGCATTTTAACTGCCTCTGGCAGTCAAAGGGTTAAAAAAAAATATATCCTATATAATAATTTGCTAAATCGTGTGTGACGCCGCGACATGCGCAGTAGACACTGCTGCGCGTGCTGCAGTCATGTGCAGTAAAGACTGCCCGCTCCGCGGCTGATACAGAGCTGGGCGCTTCGAAGGAGCATCCAGCTCTGTATCAGCCGTGGCGCAGGCAGTCTCTACTTCGCGAGACTGCCCCCGACCAGGTGGCAGTGGCACTGTGGCCCGTGTAACAGGCTCTTCAACTAGTAATTATATAATAAAATACCCTTCTGCATATGTCAATAATGTCAGCTTGAGTACACATCCCTGAAACCAGGGCTTCTAAAATATCACTGCTGGCTAATAAATGTTATAACATTTTGATATACACCTGCATACATGTATCTATTTATTGGATTCTGAAAAAGGTTTTCTGACTCCAAAGTTCTTTATATTTTTTTTTGCTCCTGCACAAATTGCACTTTAGATCTACAAAAATAATCTTGTTCAGTGGGTATCATTTACCGGTGCTACAGATGTGTTCCTATTGATAAATTATGTTGGTTTGTTTGCAAATAATTAATTATTGTTGGTTTAGTACAGTTCTTGTTGATCTTTTTTTTTCCCCCACAGGCCTTTGGAAAAGGACAAAATCCTAAAGCTTTTAAGAACCTTTATTGAAAAACTTTTCTCTTTGATCGACCAAGCAATACTGCCAAAAGGTAATTTACAGTATATTATGACAAGGGAAATTAATAATTCTTATTTTTAAACAATGACACTGTGAAAAAAGTGAAACTGGATGAAAGTGAAAACTGGATGAAATCTCTTCACACTTAAATGTACAGTTAATTTATCAAAAGGGCTTTCCTTGTATTAGTATAATAAGATTTATATATATATATATATATATATATATATATATATATATATTTTTTTTTTTTTTTTATTGGCTGGAATTTACAAATGCAATGCTAATTTCCAAACTCGGTGGTGAGTAACATGAGGTCCTCCAGCTGATGTCAGACTACAAGTCCCATCATTCCCCTCCAGCCTTTGGGTGGCAGTGAATTATGGGAGTTGTAGTCTCTCAGCAACTGGAGCGCTTGCCTTTGCCAACCAATATTATAATTGATTTAGCAATGCACAGAATTTTGCTTTCTTCTGTGTAATTACAATGTCAGACTTGACTGAAACATGTCATTGTAATTGCATGCTTTAACCCTATTAAAAATAGCTTAAAATGGTTTTCACAACAGGATACATTTTGTTTTTAATTTGACAAATTCCTAAGTTATAGACAAATTTATACTAGTTACTGCCATGAAAGACATTTTAAAGTAAAGTAGGAGAGGCCAAAAAATATCAAAATAAATAAATAAATGAATATGTTTATATGGCGCTACAAGTGAACTCAGTGGTTTTCAATGAAAGAGTTTAGACAATACAGGGTGTCAAGTGCTTAGTAAAGTGACTCACTGGAAGTAGGTCTCTGCTTGAAATCTTCCAGTCTAAAGTGGTCATGGGTCATATTCAGGAAACTAAAGAGGTGCAATTCTGGGGCAAGCCAGCTGAACCATAGGGGACCAATATTCATTCCCCAAATCCCCACTGATTTAAACGTGGCTTTCTGCCTCTTGAATGCTTCGAAAAGTGTTGGAGACATCTCTAGTAATCAAGAGATTGAATGTCGCATGCAAATCATTTCTTCTCTGTTGCACAGTTGTTTGTTTTCAAAATTGCACCTCTTTAGCTTATTGAATACATCATTAATTCTTTGAGTGCCAAAGGGTTGTGGAATATTCCGTACTCCTCTGGCACTCAAAGGGTTAAATGCTGGAAAAAATTCAGTGATTTAAGTCTGTCACAGTTGACGTTACATTTTATGTATAAATACTATAGTTACATTTGTATATCTGACTATATGTTCAATTGATGTTCCTTAACATAATTTTCCAACAAAATTCCTCTAATATTGTCAAAAGAGATGATGTGCATTATGAACATTCCTGAGGGAAAAAAATGACCCCACTTTAAATTTAATACCTTTTCATCGGGCAAGATTTACGGCTGTGCCTTGCTTATTATTCACCTAGTTAGAGAACTGACAGACGTCTGGTTCCGCTACTGTATGTGAGTGTTAAAATAGTGTAGAACTGGGCCACAATGAAGTATCTTTGACATGAATGGATTAAATAACCATAATTTATTCGCATATATAACTAAAAACCTCAATCTGTATATAGTATTTAGGCAGGAAACCACTTTTTGGGAAACCAAAACCCCTTGAATTCTACAGACATCTTCAACACATTGCCAAGTAATGTGTTTGAAACATCTCTAGAATTAAAGGGTTTTCTAAATCTGCATCTCTGGGAACAGATTTAATAAAAAGCCTTGGGCTGAGCTGTGCAGTTGCAAAATGGCTCCTGACAGCTGTTTAGGGGATGAGGTCTGAAAACTTAACTTCAGCTGGTAGAAGGCTGGAACACATACAGGCATTTGTGACTTAAAACTACAGGCTCCACTGGTTGCACACACACATCCATTATGCTACCAGAGTTGGGTTAGAGAACCTGTTGCTAATACTCTATGGAGACTGTAAGTCACAGACCACATATCTTAAACTCCGAGACTTAAAGAATATAATTTCAATCACTATTGAAGGAGCAGCACTAGGGCCCCCTGTTCTGGACCCTGTTCAGCTCCTCCACTAATCTGCCAGAGCTCTCCATACTGCCCCAGCTTCATTGGTGGGTCTGCTTCCAGAGGAACAGGCCTGCCAAGAGGGCTCTTTGAGATGCTTGGTACTTTAGTTTGTGAGCTTAAGTCACTCTTTTTATTTTAATATGTAGCCATATTTCCACCTGATGCTGCCATAGAGTACTGATATTTTATTGTAAGATTCAGTATTATAAACCAGTTTTATTGATACAAGGACACACATGCCATTGAACTTGTTACAATGTTCAGTTGTTTTCCCTTCCATAGGTATTTTCTTTGTAGTCTGCCAAGCTATAACCACACTCCTCAGTTTGGATGACTCTTCTGAAATTCTTCACATTGTTCCCATACACCGTGTAAAGAACTTGTTACTGTAAGTCACTTGTAAGCTTGGCTATTTGGTCAAATTAATGTGCATTTTTCTTCAAATCCATGTCTGCTCTTAATCCCCTTAAAGGGATAGTAATGTTTCACAAAATCAGCAGCTCCAATTAATCTTCATAGTATTTGAGCCATAGAGAGTGTCATTTCAGTACTGTCAAGAGTTGTAGTTCAAGAGTAATTGAATGATAAAATATCGCCCTCTCACCCCTTTTACTGATGTAACACTGCTTCCCTCAGATGTGGAATCTGGTTGCTTGACCAGACAGAAAACAGCAAGGGACAATCTTCTTACTGTGAGAAAAATGAAATCCCTGCCCCCTTGACAGGTTTTTCAGCTTTTTCCTTATCTTAATTGAAGATTATCCCTCTCTGCAGTCTACCTGGGCACCTCCCTGCTGCTCTGAGCTGAGGAGTGTTACATCAGTAGAAGGGGCGGGAGGAGGATACTTTATCATTTGATTACTCTTGAACTACAACTCTGACAGAATTGAAATAACACTCTCCATGGCCCAAATACTATGAAGATTAATTAGAGCTGCTTTTATTATGAAACATTACTATCCCTTTAAGGACCAGAGAGGTATGCAAGGCTTTGAGAAGCAATACCTTACACACCATTCTGATCCTTAGACTAGGTTAAAAGAGCCGATTCAACTAATATATTTTTCTCATGGCTGTAAAGCAGTGGTTCCCAACAGGCATGTCACAAAATATTTATGCTCCAAGGCACCAAGCTCCCTGTGTCACATCATCTAAACTACATTCATTAAAAGGATAGTAATACTTAAAATGTAAAAAAAAATATATATTGTAGTGTTTATCCCCCTGAGTAAAACAAGGGTACTCCCACTGCTGAACGGTGTTTTATTCAAAAGTTATTACAGCTCAAAGTTGAATTTTTAGGTGCAATATCACAGTGGCCTGAAATAGTACAGTGGCGCTGTTACTACACCATCCTATGGACAGCTCTGGTCCCAGGACCATAAATCTCCATAGGATGGTGTAGCAACAGTGCCACTGTACAATTTCAGGCCACTATGATATTGCACCTAAAAAATTCATCTTTGAGCTGTAATAACTTCAGATAAAACACATTTCAGCAGTGGGAGTACCCTTGTTTTACTCAGGGGGATAAACCCTACAACATACTTTATTTTACATTTTAAGTATTATTATCCCTTTAAGTTAGATTGTGTTAACCGTGATCAGGTGTTGCAGAAATTAACACTTTCCAGCTGTATGTGTCACAAAAAAGAATTTGTCACAGTTTCACAACAATTGGAAACCACTGCCATAATGGGTAGCAGATGGAAAAGTTCCTATTCCCCTTTCTTTCTCAATTACAATCTTTTTTTTTATTTTTTTTTTTTATTTTTATTTTATTTTATAAAGTAAGTTCGAAAATGTATACAGAGAATGTTCTTTACCTCGGCACACCAGGTTCTGTGTCTGGTGCAAGATATCAGCATGGTCAGTGCCATGTTGTGACCCACAGCATCAGCAGAGATGAAAAGATGATGTCTGCACACTGAAATGTAGTTTAAGCTGTACTGAGCACGTTTATTAATCACCATTTGCACAACGTTTCGGGGAAATCTTCCCTTCGTCAGGTGCTAAACAAAATGAAAATCTATGGATATATTGCCTAAAGTAATGCTCAAGTTGGTTTCTGACTATGCATATATTGCTATTTTCCTGGTGAATAAACAAGGGTACTCCCACTGGTGAGAGATGAGTCGTTCAAAGGTTATCACAGTTTTATCAAAATCCAGACTATGGACTGTTGCCACAAGGTGGTTCTTTTGCTATACGTTTTCAGATAGACCTAATGAAGAGGCAGAAGATTCCCAAAGACAAGAAAATAAAAATTAATTTTGTTCTCTTGTCTGAATGCTGATAACTTGTGAATTAACCCTTAACCAATTTGTTGCATACCCTTTGGCACTCAAAGGGTTAAGCATCTGCCGGCAGTGGGATTCCCCCTGTTTTATACAGCAAGAAATGTCCTGATAGCTATACATTTCTTAAATAACTATCCTATCACTATAAAGAAAAAAAAAAAAAAAAAAATATATATATATATATATATCCTATATAATAATTTGCTAGGATGTTTGTCAGAAGCCGTCATGCGCAATAGAGACTGCCCGAACACACAGAATGCTGGCAGTATTCTGTGCTTTCGGGCAGTCTCTACAGTGTATGACTGTGTCGGTGGCAGGACACGTTGTGTACCCCTCTGGCACGCAAAGGGTTAACATCTCCTGGATCTTGGCCCGTGTACACGGGCTTTTACTCTAGTATAATATAAACAGCTCAAGCTTTATGCAATATTCCATATAAACTGCAGGGTCCCATCAGAACTGGCTGTTATATCCTTATATTCATACCTGGAAACTTTCTGCTTTGGAGCACCCTGTGAGAGCTGAGAGCTCATTGGCTGGGAATTGGACTGTCTAAATGACATGAATCATTGCATAAAGTGGGTGGGACTTGATTGGGTTAGATTGAGAAGAGAAATGGTGGGGGTTGACACTAGAATGAGTGGGAAGTTTGTGGAACAGGGTGGGAAGGGTTATGAGGAGAAGTGGAAGGAATTAAACTGGAAACCCCCCAAGCCAGGGAATCAGTTTCTGCCCCCAGAGACCCAGTAATGAACTCTAAAAACCAGTGTCTGCTGGGGCAGGTCCTGAGAGTTTCTAGGTATGCTTATATTGTGATCCATCTTCAAACATCTTTTTTAGTAGAATTAAATGTCTCCATTTTGTATTAGTCTCTTCTCTCCCAAGGTGTATATTCAAAATATGCCCGAGAAAATTCTAACCACCCCTATGAATAAATACTTAGTGGATTACGTCTCTAAAATTAATTTAATGACTACTGTCTATCACGTCCATGGAGCAAGGCACGATTATCTGTTGCAGTGCTCAAGGACTCCAAACTCCTACTACTGAAGGCTTCTGAGGAAGCCTTCAGTGGGAGTGTGGAGTCCTCGAGTAGTAACTGAAAACTGATTTTGGAGAATTAATCCACACAGACTTTATTAAGGTAATTCAGGGGTTATTATTAGGAGGTGTTAGTTTTCCTTTAACCCCTTAAGGACCTGCGTGCATGGCCAGCCCTTAAGAACCACAAAGCATTTTTTCCCCCTGCAATCATGTTCAGGGCTCCCTGAAAGTCGCGCAGCTGCATGGGGATCCCTGTAATCCATGACGTGCCAGGACTGTTGTGGGTCCTTATGGCAAGTTCACCCATGTTCACCCAGGACCATAAGGGGTTAAGAATGTAACATTAAACAATAAAATGTATAAAGCAGTATACAAGTCAGCTGGAAAGATGCTATGTATGTATGTATGTATGTATGCACATGTGTGTATCATGTGAATTCTACTAAGCTGGGTAAAGCATATCTTATGACATGGTAACTCAAGGCACTGATTTCTGCTCATTGCTTTTCCAGTGCTTTCCCTTCTGATCCGTGTGTGTTGCTGTTGGCTGATTTGTACTTCACTAGACTAGTGTTTTGTGGTCGTCAGGACCTTCTTTCACACAGCACCCTGCTGGAGATATTTTCCAAGCTGCAATATAATATTTCAACAAACTCCTCAAAGGTACATTGAATTAGCAAAACTGTTTGATTCATGCTTAAATTCTTGAAAGCAGTGGCTTTTCCACTTACATGTTAAGCTCTAATGGTTTTGCTGTGAGCTTCCTGTTGTACAGATTACCTGTTTTTTTTCTTCTGTTTGTTTCCAGTGATTTTTAGTGTTTAAGGCTGTGCTGAGCAACTTGAAGCCCTCCAGCTGTTGACTAGTACAACTCCCATAATCCCAGGCTAGCCAGTGGCTGTGTTAGTTAGAGTTGTAGTCCACAACTGCTGGAGGGCCTTGGGTTGCCCAGCCTTGGTTCAGTGTGCTAATACCAATACAACTGGCTTCACTCATGCTGACATACATCACACTAGGGCAACTAGCAGTCTAGGAATTAACCCTTTGAGTGCTGGAAAGGTGTCCAATACATTGCACTGCAATGGACTAGATACCTCACTGGCACTTAAAGGGTTAAGAATTTATCTTCCTTGAGTACAAGTGAGGTTTTGTGAACCTCTTCTAAAGCTTATCAATAAACAGAGCATAACACTGCTTTGTATACAGTGAAGCAAGTAATTATTTGTTATATTTTAACTTCACAAGAAAGGTAAATATCTAATCAAATGAGTGATTGTGGGCTTCAAACGGTAGCTGGTCAGCTCTAGTGAACCTGTCGGAAGTAATACATCTCAAAATATATTTTTTTGTTTCTCTCCATAGATAGCAATTGCAACATCCCTACTATAAACCGAAATAGTTAAACTCTCCAAGAAAGATAGATGGATAATGCATGCAAATTTGTGTTTGAGCTTTAATAACTTTCAGTGACACCCCCCAGCAGTGAGAGCTACCTAGTTTAGTCAGTGGGAGAAGGTGCCTAGTATATGATCATAATGAACAGTTACTATCCTTTATTAAACTTTATTGTAACATACTTAGTCGCTGGTATACTTGGTAACTTACCTTTGTTCCTTCCTTGAGCAAATAACTCTTTGTATACTGCAGAAGCTTAGTTTTCATGGAAGTTAAATATGTGTAGAAACCACCTATGTAACTTCCCAGTGAAGCAAAGCCTATCATATTCTTTTCATTTTAGGATTTTGCTTAGTGGTCTTATAAAATACATTTTTCTCTTACTTCCAATATGGAACACAGGAACCATGGGAGTAAAGTTCCCTCCTCCAGAGGGCAGGGCACTTAAAAAAAGACAGGGCCTTTGATGAGGAGTGTATTTCTGTGCATTTTCTCATAATTTCCAAATTATCAGGCCTACTCTGTCCTACTGTAGAAGGGTTTTTCTCTGAACCTGTCAGATCCCAATGGAGACATGGGAAAATCCAAGCCTAAGGATTCTGGGGTCTCTTTAACCCCTTTCGTTCACTGTTCCTAATGGCAATCTGGGCTTCCACGAGAATATTGAGGCACCCTGTGTCCATCTTGCACTGTGGATCTTAATACCCCCTCCCCCTCCCCAGGGTCCTCCACTGCAGAGCAAGAACCAGTTTGGATTAAAGTTCTGATGTCTTCAGTTGCTTCTGTATCTTCATCTGTTCAAGGAGTTCATTCTTGGCACCCCATACCACTATCAGACGCACTGATCCTGTCTTTAGGGGCCAATCTCAGCTGGAGATTCCTCTGCGGAGGAGGTTAACATGGGGTGGACATGTATTCTTCCTTGCCTTTTGGGAATACTTATGAGGAAGACCCTTGCCCCTCAACTGAGGGACTTATCAGAGCTGTTTTAGGCATCGTGCATGTCTCTGAGCCTTCTGATACAGGGTCTTCCTCACTGGACATCTACCAACGGTGCAAAAAGAGAATCTCCTGTTTTTCCTCCCCATCGTTCTTTGGACCAGGTTATCATGGAAGAATGGAAGAATGGAAGACTCTTCCACAATAAATGCATTACCAACCTTTATCCTTTCTGAGCATATGCCTTGGTCCTTAATGATCATGCCGATCAGTGCTTAGATTCCTTTTTAAAGGCAATTTTTGGGCCACTGGGGCTGCACTGAGACCCATTTTCATTACCGTTTGGGTCGCTAGAGCCATGGCTGTCTAGGATAAACAACTGTCAGATGCATTTAGGGAGGTGTTCCTAAAGAGGAACTTTTAGTTATGCTGGCCAGAGGTTGTTGCCCAAGGTCATCTCAAATTTTCACACTAACCAGGCAATTATCCTTCCTTTTTGCCCTGATCCTTTTAACAAGCAGTAGTTCCATCTGTTGAACGTTGTGCATTTTCTTAATTACTGTGTCCTGGTTGTCGGTGCATACCTGCTCCAAACATTACTGTGTCAGTGTCTTGGCTGCCTCTGAGGCCAACTTTGGCCAGAAGGTTCTTCAGGTGATGGTTCCTGTTCTCAGACTTCTTTCCTACCTTTCTTTATGCAGACTTCTGAACCCTTTTAGTTCTTGTTTATTTGCTTGATGTGCATTGACACCCAAAGTCTATATGGCACCAGTTAGTCCTGTGGAATACTGGTCTACAGTGGGGTGTTTTTTCTCTTTTTCCCTCCTGGGAATTGTGGTGGATGCTATGGTATATATCCCCATAGTTCCTGTGTTCTATATTGAACATAGGAGAAAAGAAGATTTTAGTGAACTTACCATTAAATCATTTTCTCTTAGTCCATCTGGAACACAGTACTGGCCCCACCAAGAAGAGAACAATATGGTTTAAGTACCTGGGCAGAGAGGTCCTCTTGGAAACTATTTTCACAGGATTTAATTCATTCCTCTCACTTTGGTTTCTTTATACTACTTTGCTATATGTTGAAGCTGAGTGATGGGCCTCAAAGGCCCTACTTTTTTTTTTTTTTACGTGCCTTGCTCTTTGGAGGAGGGAACATTACCCCTCGTGTTTCCTGTGTTCTACATGGGCTAAGAGAAAAGTATTTAAGTGTAAGTTCACTTAAATTCTCATTTTTTCTAATTATCCAATGTATCTTTATTATTTTGTTCCAGGTGCGTCTTTTAACCATAAGGATTTTAAACCACTTTGAAGTTCAGCCTTCTCCCGATCTAGAGGTAAGAGCAAACTTGCATAGTAATGTGTAGAATATCATGCAAGACAATAAAAGTAAAGTCTGACCTAACTCGTAATATTCTGTATCAAGGAATCCAGAACAGGAGAGACACAATCACTTTTTTCAATACTGTTGCAAGCGGAACTTGTTCCAGCCACTGTCCATGAATATAGGGAGAAGCTCCTCCATCTCAGGAAACTGAGACATGATCTTGTGCATATGGGAGCAAAGGAAGATTTTCAGGAGGTCAGTATGAAGTATGTGTGTTTTTAAATATTCTTCTGTATTTGTCCTTAGTGCAACTAATTCATTTGGAAATGTGATGCATGTTGATTTAAGAAAACAAATACAGAAAAGATAACTATGCAAAGGACCATACTCAATAAGCTAAAGAGGTTCAGTTTTGGAGCAAACCAAGTGCACCATAGGATACAAATAAACATTCCCATTGATTGGGCTTTTAACCCCTTGAGTACTAGACTTCATCTCCTATTAACCGTAACAGTCTGCTGTAGTTCAAAATCATTTGGAGAATCACAGATTTTCCAGCCCTGATGTGTAGTGTCAAAACAAATATGAGGCCTGTTTTTCTTTTAGTATGCCCTTATTGTACATGATGTGCAACGATGAGACTAATTTAGGGATAGGCAACATGTGGCTCTCCAGTCATTGGAGGCTGCAACTCCCATCATCCCTGATTAGCTAGTTGTAGTCTCTACCAGCTGCAGAGCTGCCTACCCCTGTGCTACATGAAACCGTAAATGATGGTGGGAGTTAAGCTTCCTGTCCTTCCACTTAATTCCATTATTGTCTGGAAGATAAGTTCACTTCAGTTGTGTGTGTGAGGTTTACTTAAAACCACGTCTTAACTAATTGTTCTATATAGCAAAGTATTGGCACTGACAGACAAATATTTTTTTTTTTTTTTTTTTTTACAGGTGCCTTTGAGGTATTTACTGGCAATGCTATATATCAATTTCAGCCCTCTCTGGGATCCAGTAATTGAGCTTATTGTGTAAGTATTTCAGAACAATACAATATACCCAATAAACGTATTTTCTTATATATTGTAGGGCTTTTTCCTTTCCTGCTGAGTAAAGCAAGATTACTTCCTTCTTCTGTGAGATGCTTAATTCAAAAGTAATTGCAGCTGAAACTTGTATGTCTTATGTACATTACTTCAACTGACTGCTAATCTATCTAGTGTAAGCCACCTCCCCTTAGATGTGGAATCTGGTCCACAGACCAGACAGCTCACAGCAAGGGACATTCTTCTTGCTGTAAGAACAATGAAAGCCCTGCCCCACCTTGACAGGTTTTTCCCTTATGTTAATTGAGCAGTGTTACATCAGTAAAAGGGGCGGGAGGGGGATACTTTATCATTCAATTACTCTTGAGCTACAACTCTGACAGAATTGAAATAACACTCTCCATTGCCCAAATACTATGAAGATTAATTGGTGTTGCTTTTATTATGAAACATTACTATCCCTTTAAGCTGGGACATGTATTTGTGTGTAACAATTGAACCTTTTTTTCCTTTCACTATTTTTAGTATCTTGGCAGTGTTTTGCTAAGTGGTGCAAATGGCCAGCTAGTTATTTTGGGCATTTGTCACAGTTCTCTGCTTCTGTTAATCCCCAATAAGTTCCCATATTTACAATCTACCGTACGAGAGTTTCTAAGCCAGAAGAAGATTCAGTGAGGCCTCTGGGACTCTAAAGGAGAACAGACACCTCCTAATAATAATAACTGCCCACTTTCCTCACTATGGCCAGAAAATATGAATAACCCCTATGAATTTTGCCTTTGAGCATTTGAGTAGCACAGAGCACGGACATCTTGCCAGAATGACGTCTGTGCGCCTGTGCTGTCAGTCCCAGCCGGGTCTAGGAGGCGTTGCTAGAAGCCGTCCGGCTCCGGCTGGGACTGAGTGCAGGCGCGCGGACGTCATTCTGGCAAGATGTCCTCGCTTCGTGCTACTGACAGCTGGGGAATAAAGCATATATCTATTAAATCATTTAATAGTTCTGGCGACTAGCGCTAATAAGCAGTTAGTCGCCAAAAGGGGACTTAGTTATGCTAAACATTTTATGACATGGGAGTTCTGCTTTAAATTAAGCTTTGGTTTTGTGTTCTAAATGGCCTGGTAAACTCAAAACATGAATAAGAAGCATCATTGAGCAACGATACATTATCTCATCTGAGATTCCCCTTCTGCAAAGCAACTCTGCAAAATCTGTATTGATCGTGTTTTTTATCAACTGGCCGCCAATGTTGTCTTGAACAAAGAAAATGCAGCAGAGATTGCAGTATATTCAGGATTGGGATTCAACAATTGTCAGCTATTGAGTAAATGTCTACATTGAGAATCTGGGCCAAAAAATGTTTTAATTATGTTTTACATCTTATTAATGGCTTCTGATTGTGTTACCAGTTTTTCAGCTGGATTGCATTTAACTTCTCATTGACAATTTTTAATTATAAAACATACGGCAAACAGAGTTTGCTGCAACAGGAAAGGGAAGGAATTACAGGAGAAAAAAACCCTTAATGTTAAACACAAAACATAATATAAAAGTGAAATCAGGCTGTCCAAACCATAACAGCTAGCACTCATTAAAGTAGACCTGTCACCTTGAATTAAGTTTGTAATTTTGAAACCTTCATTAAATACTGCTTATCTGTCTTGTTAGCTAAAAGACCAGCTAATTTCCAGTTAAAGAGATGTTCATACTTGGAACATTATGCTAATTTTGGTATCAGTGAAGTTACATATGCTAATGCAGCTTTGCTGTGATATCATATGCTAATGGAGCCCTTTCAGTGACATTTAATATGCTAATGAAAGGTTTGAGATGTTTCATATAGCTCTTTGCTTCCCCAAGAAACTTCACTTTTTTGGATATAAAAGTGTGAATATCTCCTAAACTAGACATCTGCTGGACTTTTGGTTAACATAACACATAGGGAAATATCTGACCGCAATTTGGAGTCAGGAAGGAATTTTTTTTACCCACTTGGGGCTAAATGAGAAATTGCTCCAGAGGGTTGTTTTTTTTTTGCCTTCCTCTGGATCAACAGGGGTGTTTTTGGCATGGGCTGGACTTGATGGACGCATGTCTTTTTTCAGCCTCGTCAACTGTTACTATGTAGGCAGTTTTGAATTAAGTTCTCAAATACGTAAAACATTCAAGGTCCATTTTAAGTTGTCTACCTTTATAGAGGGAATCAGAAACAGTGTAAATAATGGACAAATGAATAATCTTCTTGGACAGGATAGTTTTTTGGAGACTGAACTCAGGAAGATAAACATGTACCACAGGGAAATATGAAAATCCTTATTGGTTTAATTGGGGCTTTTATTCTCATGAGGGCTAGAGAGATCTCCAGCATCTATTTGTGCTTTAGACCCTTTCTAGTAGTAAAGTGGATAAAAGCCCCCTTTAAATTAGTAAGGATTTGGGAAATTTTTATTTGACCACTGTGATTTGCCCCAGAATTACATTCTGACAGATGGGGAGTTGAAAGTGACGGGTGTGCTGTATTGGCCACCCACTAAGTTGGCATCATCTTGTAGAGGTTGGACAGAATGAAACCGTTTCTTAGGCTATTACAACAGGTATTATCTTGTGAAAAGTATTGTAGTGTGCTGAAATGACAATCAGTACAGCTTATCTAAACACAAAATGAAAGGGTGAAATTAAAAACCACCGTGGCCAAGAAGCTTGAGAAACAGAAATCATTTTAAAGTCATTCACAGTAAGGAAACTTTGGGTTCAAGTTGGTAGTTGAAATGAGTCCTGCTTTTGAGAAAATAACTGAGAACATCTAAGTGCAAACTTAAGAATGACATCTGGGGACTCAAACAGTAAGAGTTAGAGTGGAGTCCGAGAACCATGAGAAGGCTGTCATGGAGACTATGGGGGAGATTTAATAAGTGGAAATAAAGTGGGGATGACTTCTCCAGATTATCACTTCTCCAATTTCTGTGTTATTCTATAGAGCCTATTCACTAAGATCTCCAAAGTTGATGAAATCTTAGTACATAGGCTCCATAGAATAACATAGGAATTGGAGGTGATCTCACTGGAAAAGTCATCTTCACTTTATCACTGCTTAGTTAATCTCTTCCCAGAAGTATAATGCAGTTGAAGTGGGTGGTTCACTGTGTAAGAAGCAACAGAGAGGTGGAGAATAAAAGGTAGTAATGACTTTTTGGCTTAAACGTGAGCAAACCATTGGGCATTTTAGGTAGTGCAGTCATAGAGGGGTGTTGGGATTTTACTCCAGTAGAGATCAAGAGATAAGAAAATAAGCTTGTACACACGAGATGCTGGGGAAGACTGGCACAATTGCTGAAGTTGGGGTATCACTTGAGAAATATGTCTTTTTCATGGGTGATAAATGTATGTTTGAAGCTTGAGATGTTTAGAGATGATGATAGAGCTGACACAAAAAATTAAGAAAAAATATGTATTTCAGTAGCATCAAGGCAGAATTATCTCTAGTAACAATGGGCCTTGTGTATAAACTATAAACTGCCAAAATGCTCATTGATTTAAAGGGTTAGTAATGTAAAAAAAGTTTTTTTGCATTTAGAAGAGCTTAAAAAGTTGAGCTAAAATCAAAAACCTGTATCTCTCAAACCACTATGGTTTGAGAGATACAGACATTTAAAGTTCGATGTCTCCTGCTGACATCTGTAAAGCTGTCAGCAGGAGATCCGTGTCGCACACATTTTAGACCATTCCATTGAAGGGATTCGTTGTCAGTAATGTGATTGCAGCTCTGCTACAGAGCCTCCGTGTCGACTGACACGGATGTCCTGGTGACAGCTTTACAGTTGACAGCAGGACACATCGAACTTTAAATGCCTGTATCTCTCAAACGATAGCGGTTTGAGAGATACATTTTTTTGCATTTAGCTCAACTTTTTAAGCTCCTCTAGCATTCAGATGTTAAAAGCCTCATTTCAATCAGTGGAAATTTTCATTTGTCCCCCTTTAGTGCAGTTGGCTTGCCCCAGAACTGCACATTTTTCCTTTGTACATAAGGACTAGAATTCCCAAAATGCAAGAAATGACAGGATCATTTTGATACAATGGAGGTGGAAAGTGATAAATTCTGTCATTAATGTATTTATTGGTATTGATCACAAAAAAGAAAGTGTGTACATTCTTTAGGTGATTTCTCAGCACACATGATCACATAATAACGTCTAAAATATCCATTATTACATATATATTGAAGTATAACGGTAAGCTTACTTTACTGTTTTGTAATTCTTAGTGGGTCTCCTACCAAGCTCCGGTATCAGCATGTTAGTAAATGAGCAGTTCAGTAAGATCAGTGATGTAACTAGCTCTATTCTGTATGAGCTCCCATGTAAAATAATTCATGACTAAATGCATTTTGATCAGTAGTAGCATTGCATGAAAGATGCATATAAACTTACTTCTGTTCTGTTAATGCGTCATCTTGCACTTAATAGTACAACCGAGAAAGCCTCGGATGTTTGGTCAGGTGTTGGTCATTTGGGCTTTGCCAAGTACAACAGCTTCTTCACACTCCTGAGAAAAATGCAAGTTATGTTCTTTATTATCTCTTCACAGTTCTCATGCAAATGAAATGGAAAATAAATCTTTCTGGAAAGTGTATTACGAGCATTTGGAGAAATCTGCTTCCCACGCTGGTAAGGCAGCTTTTGGCAAGCCATTTCACTGTTCTTTGTGGATGGTAATTATGTGTATAAAACTATTCTCTAAACTTTATTAATAAGTGCAAGAAACAAAATCCATTGGGCAAAAATCATACCTCTTATGCTTCAAAGCGAGAAGTCACAGGCGCCTCCTTCAACACTTTAAAGGGATAGTAACCCTTAATTTGTTAAAAACTATATATATATATATATATATATATATATATATATATATATATATATATATATATATATATATACACACACACACACACACAGTAGTGTGCAAAAGATTTAGGCAGGTGTAAGAATGCTTTCAAAATAGACATGTGCTGTCCATGCTCTTTTGAAGAAGCGCAAAGAAACGGCCAATGCTGAGTACCGTAGAGACCGTGGTCAGCTAAGGAAACTTAGTACAGCAGATGAAAGACACATCATGGTTACTTCCCTTTGCAACTGGAAGATGTTCAGCAGTGCCATTAGCCCAGAATTGTCAGAAAACAGTGGAACCTTAGTACATCCATCTACTGCCTGGAGAAGTCTGGCCAGAAGTGGTCTTCAAGGAAGACTTTCGGCCAAAAAGCATAGCTCCAACGTGGAAACAAGGCCAAGCGACTCAATTATACATGAAAGCAGAAGAACTGGGGTGCAGAAAAATTGCAGCAGGTGCTCTGGACTGATAAGTCTAAATTTGAAATATATGGCTGTATCAGAAGGCAGTTTGGTCGCTGAAGGGCAGGAGAGCAGTACAAGAATGAGTGTCTGCAGGCAACAGTGAAGCATGGTGGAGGTTCCTTGCAAGTTTGTGGCTGCATTTCTACAAATGGAGTTGAGGATTTGGTCAGGATTAATGGTCTCCTCAATGCTGTGAAATACAGGTAGATACTTATCCATCATGAAATACCAAATTTATTCTGCAGCATGACAACAACCTGAAACATATAGCCAAAGTCATTACGAACTATCTTCAGCGTAAAGCAGAACAAGGAGTCCTGGAAGTGATGGTATGGCTCCCACAGAGCCCTGATCTCAACATCATCGAGTCTGTCTGGAATTATGTGAAGAGAGAGAGGCAACTGAGGCTGCCTAAATCCACAGAACTGTGGTTAGTTCTCAAAAATGTATACCTGCCTAGTTCCTTAACAAACTGTGTGCAAGTGTATGTCAAAGAATTGATGCTGTTTTGAAGGCAAAGGGTGGTCACACAAAATATTGATTTGATTTAGATTTTTCTTCTGTTCACTCACTTTGCATTTTGTTAAATGATAAAAATAAACTATTAACATGCCGATTTTTGAAAGCACTCTGACTTTACAGCATTTTTTCACGCCTGCCTAAAACTTTTGCACAATACTGTATATATACTCACACACACGTCTGTTTAACATCCTATCATTCCAAATACTTTAAACCAGTTAAATTTTTTATGCACATGTGACAGAAATTTAAATGTTTCAGCTGCATGTGCCATGACTAAAGAAGGTTGGGATCTACTGATCTAAATGGGAAGAGGAACCATCTGTTGTTATTACGGGTTAAAAAAGCAAAAACGAAAAACCCTTAATATATCTGGTTCAGTGGTTCTCAACCAGGATGTGTGGGTGCCACCGTCATCCACTTAGGGTACACTGTTTTTTTTCTATAAAGACTGTGACAACATTTTGAATGCTGATTTTTTTTTTTTGTTTTGTTGTTCTGATTGTGATTTCTAACAATAACTGCATATTTTTTTATTTGTAATCTTCATTACTTGACAAATTACATATTATAAGTTAGGGTGCCACAGAAATTCCAGATTGTGTGATAAGGCTGTCTTGAGCAGAAATTATTGAAAAACACTGATCTGGTGGGATTAGCTTCCCAATTTAGTCAGAGATTTCATACATTTCCTTTGATTTCCAGCCTAACACTTGTATGTATTCTCACTTGAATAAGCAGTATCACCAGTTTCAGTGTGTGAAATAAGTTCAGTTGTAACTCGTTACTTTTACGGCAGGCTTTTGGCCTCATTTATCAAGCTCAATACACTGCACTGTAGTGATGAAATGACAATTCTGAAAAACCTCATAGATTTAAATGGGGCATTTAACTTCTTCAACAACAAAGAAGTCTCAGCACATTGCAAAGCAATGCAACAGAGGCCACTGTAGCATTTGAGGAGCTAAATGATCAATTTAAATAATTCCAAGCTTTTTAAATGTTAATTGTTCTTGCATCCATTGGGGGATGCAGGGACCATGGGTAAACTTCCCTTCGCCAAAAGGCAGGCACTTAAAGAGTTAAAATAACTCATCTCCTCCCTCTCCCTAGCCCCTAGGCTCTGCCCTTAGTCCGTTTTCTTTAAGGTCATCAAGGAGACAGCTGGCTTATTTGCACCCGGGCAACTTATTTGGTTTTATTGTAAGTTATTGTTTTTGTGTTTTACCAGGTGAGTTGGTTATACTTTCTGTGTGGATGCACTATAGGTGCAATTATTTATTTTATCCCTAATCCACTCCATCTTAATGGGTGAGAATGGTGATACTAAAAACTGTGTATTCTCCCTTGATGCAGAAGACTAGTGTGATACATTCTGTATTCCTTTCTTCAGAAGTAAGGTATATTGTGCAAGAAGGGAGGTGATATGTGGATTTTGCTTAAAAGGGAATAGTATTTATTGCTAGTGATTACAGTGACCATATCTGCTTCTAGATAGGAGATCAACATGCTTCAGTATAGACTTGAGGAACTGAAATTACATTCAGTGCTTATATCCTACCAGCACAAGCTTAATTTGAGTATGTGTTTGGGAAGTGATTATATCCCTTTTATTGAGTGTTCATGCTTGCTGGATTGTTTTCATATTCAGTTATTAATCCTACCAGCATGAACATGCTTTTGGAGTAGGATGTTAGAAAGTTAATTTGTCCATTTACTCTGGGACTGATAAGAGGTAACTACAAAGGACACAGCCCTGAACATAGCAGGTGCTGATTTCTAACCTTTATTTTCTAGCCTTCAGGGACCATGCTGCTATGGGCAGTATGCTGAACTATTGTCAGATTTTGCTAGCATTGTTTCTAGGGTGCTTACTGGGAGCTTGCAAATGTGTGATTAACAGATTGCACCATTAGGTTAAATGATATATGTATTTAACAGTCTCAGAAAATTATATGATTGCATTGTGTTCTATCTTTCAATGATGACACTATTTCAACCATTGATTTTTCTAGAAATGGTGGATTTTCGTGTTTCAGGTTTGGTCTGTGGAGCTCTGGAATATTAGTGAAACCAGCCTGCTCCAGTTGTTCAAGTTTTTTTCTAATTCTGCAGAACCTTGATTTGGAAAGCAGAAAATGTAGGGAGGAGCACCTTCTTTAGTTACTCTGGGTGGTAACTGTTATTTCTCTCTATAGGTTAAGCTTCATCAAGTGGAAGCCAGATTTTTAACATGTACCAGTTATACTCCTGCAGTCAGTGTTTCTTTTCAGGGTCTACAGCTATCTTTTAATAATGAAGTGGATGACTTCAAAGTGCTAAACAGATTAATCAAAATTCCCTACTTCAAGATGGATTCTATCAGATCTGTTAGAGATACATTGGCACTGGCAGAACCCTCTCTTCTCTGGATGTCAAAGCCACTTACATATCCCCATCTGACTGGATTTCTTACCAGTAGCTCAGATTCACGTTTCAGAACCAACATTGCTACTTATGGCACTACCATTCGGACTGCCTACAGCATCAAGGATCTCTAAGAAAACGGTGGTTCAGTTAACACCTTTCTTCTAATGAGAAGGATCAACATAGCACCTTATCTGAACAATCTTTTGATAAAAGCCAAAACAATACAAACACTCCATTTACATTTGCTTTAAAGATCCACATTTCTCATCACTGCGATGTGAATCTGGCAAAGCCTAATGCTCTGTCCAGCCATTTTTTGCTGGGACAGGAATTTTGCACATCTTCAGAAGTGTTTTTTTTTCTTTTCTTCCACCAGACAAGGACTTAGCCTTTATTTGCTCAATTTGTACGAATTGAGTAGACAAAGAGTCAAGTGTACCATGACATCTACATTAGAAGTGGTACCATTTGCCTTGTTTCCTTGGAGACCTCTAACCAGACAGTATTTTGAAACCAGCAAATCATTCACAATTTCTTCATGGTTGGTAGTTATGACAGATTAAATTTCTTAGAACTGAGAGGAATTCATGGAGCTCTTCACACTTGGAAGACATTCTTGAAGGACCATTCAACTTAAAGTATATATTAATGTGTGGAAATAAATGCCCCTTTGATTATTCTTCATAGTTTTTTGTCATGTAGAGCTGTATTACATTACTTTCCAATGTGTAGTTAAAGTGTAATTAAATTATAAAGAGTCCCCTTCCTGCCCCCTTTTACCTATGAAATTCTGCACTCCAAGCCGGTCCTGATAGAGTTCGGCAAGGGACAATCTTCTACGATCATCAGAAAAAAACTGTCCTCCTTCATCAAGGCGGGCAGGGTTTTCCCTTTTGCTCACAGCAAGAAGATTGTCCCTCGCTGTGAGCTGTCCATTCAAGCAACCGGATTACACATCTGAAAGGTGGCGGCTTACCATAGATAAAAGGGCTCTTTATCTACACAATGGAAAGTATTGTACAGCTCTACATAACAAAAACTATGAAGAATAATCAAAGGGGCATTTATTTCCACACATTTCTATCCATTTAAACCCATTCTAATATGAGCCCACAGGTGCTTCCAAATACTACCAGGGAGGGCTAAAGGGTAATATGGCTTGGCTAGAGGATGAGAACATTTTTTACTGATAGGATGGGGGAACATGTCACAGCCATTTACATCACAGGAGGGAAAACCTGGAAGGCAGTTTGTCTCAGCAGAAAAAAAGGAGCTCCCAGAGACTGGTAGTTGAACCAAGAGATATTCTGGCTGATCTTGGGTTGCTGAAGACGAGCAGAATTGGACCTGATGGTGTCAAGGTTCAAAACCAAAACTTTAGTTCTTCTGAATCGAGATACAAGATCTGAAGGCCGTGACAAAGGATATCATAGTAATCTCTATTCTGTCCAGTGTCAGTGAATCCTGCAGCTATTGCTAAGATACATCCTTATAGCACCTGCATGTCGGAGGAGACCCTGGAGTCATTCACAAGTGGAGCTGTCTGTAGCAGAACATTGGTGCCTGCCAGTGTTGCTAGGCATGCTGTTACAGGATACCATTCATCATCTACACCTGCACAGTCATCTAAATCGGTATGATTTAGCTTTTCCAGAATGAAAATTGACAGTTCACTCTTGAGAAGGGATTTTCGTAAGAGGTCACTCTGTGCTAACAAACAATAAACCTATTTTCAGCTACATTCTATCATACAATCTAGAAACTCTAGTTTTCTCTTCTGCACACCATTGTAACCCTTAACAATTCATACTGGCACTCCTTTTCAGTTTCTTATTAATCAAGTTAGTAAGCTAAAGCTCTGCTCACTCAAGGTCCATATTTATGCTCTTTCAGTTCTCTTTCAAAGGGAAATGACAGATGTTCCAGATAGCCAGACTCCTTAACTTTCCAGGTTATGCTTCCTAACAAAGATCCAGCTCCACCATGGGCTTTTAACTCAGTACTAGAGATTTTCTATTCTGAACCTTTTGAACTACTTTATTCATCATCTTCCAGGGATCTAACTTGCAAAGCAGTATTTCCCTTTGTGATTTCCAATGTCAGCACACGTCCGGAGCTCAGTGCATTTTGTCTTAATTGTTTTCCCTACTATATTCCATATGGATAATGAGGTAGTAGAAACAGTTCCAAGTTTTCAACCCAAGGGGTTTTCCTCACTCCACACTGATCTATAACTGGTGTTCATTGTGTCCTGTCCTGCAGCATGATTGAGGACGATTACTTGTGTTAAACGTAGTGAGATGCTTGAAAAATGATTTCCATGCAACTACATACTGCACCTTAGAAACAGTTTTCTATTTACATTTGGGAATTCTTTGGTGAAATGTGTCTGCTCCAGAATTACTCTTTTTAGCTTCTGAATATGTCTTATTGTTAACTAACATCAAAAGGCTGTGTAATAACCTTGTTTATTTTTCTTGTGCAGAGAAAGAACTACAAGATGACTTACAGGAGAAGGCATTATTGAGCCATGGCCAGGAATCCTCTGAGTGTAACCCTGAAGGAGGGATTGGAGCCTTATATGATGAAATGATGAAAAGAAGAATAGAAATAAATGACAGGACTGACTACACCAATTTCCGGTTTCTTCTCTGGAAAGCAATGTCACTTTTTCCAGACAGGGTGGAACCAAGATCTAGGGAACTATCCCCTCTTCTCCTGAGGTTTATTAGGTTAGTGTCATTGTGTGCATGATATGTGTGCTTAGGTGCATTGTAATGCAGGGTCACAGCCAACTTCCTTCTCCTCTTGATGAGTGGTGGGCAACAAGAAGTCCAGAGGCCTTGTGTAACTCTAGGGGTGTCACTTCTGAGGCTTTTAAAGTATGTCAGGTTATTAAAGACTGCACTAGCTTCTTATAGCACTTCATTGAGGCACATTTATTAATCAACGCTAGAGCTATAACGGTAAGAAATGACCCATGCAAGAGCCACCATATCATTTATGAAGTGATACTCTGCACTGTGCAGTGAGTTAGCAAGGATTTTGACTGAGAGTGGAACTAGATCCACAGGAAGTTCAGTCATCAATGGCTCTATCACTGATGTACTTAAAACTCCAAAATGATTATGGGAGGGCTATTTCTGTGGCAAAGGCGTGTTTAGTGCATTCATTCACAATATGTTTCACACATCTCAGGCTTTTGAAGGGATAGTAATGTTTCATAATAAAAGCAGCTCCAATTAATCTTCATAGTATTTGGGCAATGGAGAGTGTTATTTCAGTACTGTCAGAGTTGTAGTTCAAGAGTAATTGAATGATAAAGTACCCCCCTCCCATCCCTTTTACCTAGTGTAAGCCACCTCCTCTCAGATGTGGAATCTGGTCTCTTGACCGGACAGATCACAACAAGGACAATCTTCTTACTGTTATCATAAGGACACCCCTGCCCCCCTTGACAGGTTTTTCCTTATGCTAATTGAAGATTGTCCCTCTCTGCAAGCCATCTGGACACCACCTTTCTGTTCTGAGGTGAGCAGTGTTACATCAGTAAAAGGGGCAGGAGGGGGATACTTTATCATTCAATTACTCTTGAACTACAACTCCGACAGTATTGAAATAACACTCTCCATGACCCAAATACTATGAAGATTAATTGGAGCTGCTTTTATTTTGAAACATTACTATCCCTTTAAATAAACAGCTTGCTACTTTGGTAATTATTAATGTGGAAGAAATGCTGCTTTGAAAGTGCTGTGCCATCAAAATTATGGCCTTTATGTATGAAAGCAAAGTGGGGCAGTTGTGGTGTGAAACATCTACAAATTAAAATTGTCGTTGATTTTAAGTGGTACTTTCAACCTTTTGAATGATGGATTGTAAAGCATTGTGTTAGAGACCTATTTAGCACTCAAAAGTCCCATTTCATTTTCAGTTCTCTTCTACAATGCAGTTGCTTTGTTCCAGAATTGCACTACTTTGCCATTATGCGTAAAGCCTCATGTTTTCTTTTAGTCTACGGTGTTTTAAGACCCTATCCATCTATGTAAAGGGCTCAGTGGCATTTTTTTCTCTGTATAATTCATTATGCTATAGCTGTGATAGGAGAACTGATTGATAATCAGTTTTCTCCCTGTGTTTTGTTCAAGCAGTTATTATTAAGCAGAATTTAATTCACACATTTATGTTCCCTTTAAAATATTGACTCCAATGAGGTATTGACTGCCATCACTGATTGTAACACTAAAACATCACAGACAAGTTGTGCAAGTATTTTATCAGTTAAGTGCCATTTCCAGGGCTGCATTTTTGAAGCAATTTATTCTCATATAATGTTTCAGTTTGTATAAAGCTACATAAATTAAATAAAGGGGAATTTTATTAGAAGTGACATTATGCTAAAGGACCACAGTTAGAGGGAGATTTATAAAAAAAAAAAAAAACGCTCTTCTTTCCTTTTGAAGAACAGTTCTTATGGCATTGTAAGTGGATATAATGCCAGGTATGATTTATAAATGATTAAAGGCGTTTTTATAAATATGGCATTATTATGCAGATGTAAATACGTGGAATGCTTAACCCTTTAACGAACCTTGATGGTCATAGTACGTCATGGGTCGATCTGAGTTAACGACCCATGACGTACTATGACCTATGACCGTCATGGAATTCCGGGCTTCCCCCGGAATTAAAAAAAAAAAAAATGCTCTGTGGTCCTTAAGTGACCGCGACACGCTGATCGGTCTTTAAGGGGTTAAAGACAGCGTATACCTGGCGTTAAGATTCTGGGGATAGTTATATCTCAAAATTGTCGCAACTCGTGACATTTCTTTATAAATTTGCTGTGCAACTTTTTACAAACTGGTTACTCCATTTAAAAAAAAAAAAAAAAAAAAAAAAAAAAAAAAAAGTACTACACGGCGTACAGCCCTCCGAATCTGGCATTCTTAGCTTTATAACTATCAAAGACGCTGTTACAGCCATTTTAACACATCTGTTTGCTTAACTCTATGTTTATAAATGTCCCTCTTAGTTTTTTATTGTTCCTTTAAAAACAAAAGGTTTATGAAATTATCCCAGTCTGGACGTAGACAAAGGGCCACACACGTTGGAGTAGTCGCCCAGGGCATACCAATTGCACCTTAATGGGGAGATACAAAGTCTGGTGAATCTGATTGGCTGGTCTAACGGGATTAGAGGACACACATTATTTACTAAGGAGCGGATCGTTACTTTTACAAACAATACATAAATAAGAAAAAATGCTCATTTACTAATTTTTCTATTTACTAAGTAGAATACACACCTAGGCTGACCAGTTTTACATTTTTATACATTCCTTGGCCAGGCACACAGGATCCTATTCAGGAAGCTAAAGTGGAGCAAACCAACTGCACTGATGGGAACCAATGAAAATTCCTAGTGCTTAAAATGAGCCTTTTTTCCCCATGAATGCTTTTATACACAAATTCATCTTGATCGAAGTAGGGATGTTAGACTTCTCTTTGCCATTCAAGCCACATTTAATTAACCCTTTGAGTGCCAGAATGGTACGGAATGCATTCTGTGCCACTCTGGCACTCAAAGGGTTAAATTGAATTTTTTTTTTTAATTTTGGGCCCCAGACCCTAACACAGATGTACTGTAAAGAATTAGGGAGATTCTGAGGTACATAGGGCAAGTTTCAACTTCTCCAAATTTCTATTGAATTAAATAGGGCTTTTCAGTCCTTGTATGCTAGACAGGTCTCTAATACATTACAGAGCATTGTTCTGGATACCTCTCTACCATTCAGGGATCAAAGGTGCCCATTTAAATCAATTGGGAGCTTTTATTTGTCTCCTAGGTACAGTTTACCTCAGACTTGATCCAGTTACTTAGTGCATCAGCCTCTCTGCCTCAGTTTCACAGCCAGGGAGAGTGTGACTTCAGAATGACACTAGGCATTTTCACAGGGAGCACACTGTAACCCTTTAAGTGCCAGAGAGCAATGTGTTGGATACACCTCTGGCACTCAAAGGGTTAACCTTGTGTGATATTCATTCTCCCTTACAAAGTCATTCTGACACAAGGGTCCGCCAAACAATACCCAGAGAACCAGGCTTCTCCATTTTTAACCTTTTAAGGACCAGAGGAGAGCACAACAGTTTGATGAATTTCACACCCTTGTGGTTCTTAAAGGATTAACCCTTTGAGTACTAGAGGGTTACACAGCGTATTGTAAAGCAATGTATTGTGTACCCCTCTGGCACTCAAAGGGTTAAAGAGACCGTTGAACCTGACATATCATGGCATCTTTTATTAAGGTGGGGGAGTTCCATCAAGGTTTAGAGAGAGCACATTTAATAAATATCTGAAGTACTGCAGTCCTAAAATGGCTTCTATCAATGTTCTCGAATGATGGCGACCCAACATATGCAGTTAGGTTTATTAGCAGAACCCACAATTGCGGTATAGCACCAACTAGAAAATCAAAGATAAACCACATCTATAAAGTCCTAAATGGACCAGGTGCTCTCAGGGTCATACAACAACATACACATAAATAAATGAAGAGCTCTAAATAAAGACAAAAAGAGCCCCCCAAAGGACCCAAATAAAATGAGGCACACTGGGTTTATCAATAAATCAACACAAAAAGTACACAAAAAAGTAATAATTTTATTGATACTAAATAATCACACATAAAAACAATTAAAAACAGATCTGGGGGGTCTAACCAGATAACATAAATGTGCTAATTAATACTGGGAGACCTGAAAAGGAGGACAAGTAAACCTACAAAATTACAATATAGTTAAATGCACCACAAATAAAGGAGCGAATAGGCAAGTGCAAATAAGAAACAGGGATACTTATCCAACATAGATGTATAAGAATCTAAGAATCCCAGAGGCAAAAGATATCATGGTCAGACTCCCCAGACCGAAGACCCAAAGCGCATCGCCACCGACTGTGGCTTCGTCCTTTGGGGGGCTCTTTTTGGCTTTATTTAGAGCTCTTCATTTATTTATGTATAGGTTTATTAGCAGAGCTAGAAAAATGCTTCCCCTTGCTAGGCCTGCTCTGAGTAGACATTCTGTACTTTTATAATAGGTCTCTGGAACAGCTATTGTGTTTTTAGTAAATTAAGGAGCATTGCTGACTTCAGTCTGCATGTGTTGTTTAGCTTCAGTTCAGGTGGCAGTCTTTTATACATTGCTAGTTTAAAAGCCCATGTATACGGGCCAAGAGCCAGGTAATGTTAACCCTTTGAGTGCCAGAGGGGTACGCAACGCACCAACACACAAACACACTCCACCATCTGTAACAATTCATACATTTCCAAAATACCCATTAAAATAGGACTTTTAACCATTTAATGTTGGAAGGGCTTCACTGCATTGTGAAGCAACACATTGGCAATGTCTCTAACATTCAGGGGTTAAATCCCTTTAAAATCAGTGGGATTTTTTTTAAAATTTGTTCTTAATGGTGGAGTTGGTTTGTCCCAAAAGCAATGCGTTGCGTACCCCTCTGGCACTCAAAGGGTTAAGCAGCTACTTCATGAGCAGTGGAGACTGCCCGAATGTGCGCAGTCTGTATTGCACATGGCAGCTTCTGACAAACATCCATGCAAATTATTATATATGTGTGATAGCCATGCTTTATGGTGATGTCACACACACACACCAACACACACACCCTCACACTCCGCATCAGTAACAATACATACATTTCCAAAATACCCATTTAAATATGACTTTTAACCCTTTAATGTTGGAAGGGCTTCACTGCATTGCGAAGCAACACATTGGCAATGTCTCTAACATTCAGGGGTTAAATCTCCAGTCATTGGATTTTTTTTTTGATTTTTTTTTTAAATTTGTTCTTAATGATGAAGTTGGTTTGTCCCAAAATGTATCCACTTTCTTAGTCCAGCAGCCCGTGTGTTGGAGTTGTGTCCTAACCATCTTGGAAATACAGAAAATGTGTCTTCTGATCTCACTTAAAATCAGAAATATGATTCATTTGTTTGAATTACAAATACCCATGATCTTTTGTGCTTTAAAATATCACGCGATGGTTGCCCCGTTTAACTTTCTGTGTAATAGAGATGTTAATAGATTGTTTCCTCCCTTTAAAGACATTTTTTTTTAGCTTAAATAATACTTCTAGAAAAACATTACACTTTATTTTATGATTTCTTTCAGCAATGAATACTATCCAGCAGATTTATTGGTGGCTCCTTCCCAGGACCTCCGGAAGAAAAATACAGAGACAGAAAAAAGCAGTTGCGAGGAAGAGTGCAGCTTGATAGAAGGTGACACCATGGAGGAGGAGGGAGATGCTGAGTTCCAGGAGTCAAAAAGCACAGGGCCACAGAAAAAGAAAACCAGGAGAGCTGCTTCAAAGTGAGTGAATGTCTACATCCTTACCCCTTGTGTGCTCTTCGATGCAATGTTCAAATGTAATCATTTTTTTCTAGTGTGTTTATAAGGTCATTTAATTGTGTTTTTTTTCTTTTATCTTAAGGCAGCTTATTGCACACTTGAAAGTTTTTTCCAAATTTTCAAATCCACGTGCCCTGTACCTGGAACCCAAGTTACATGACCTCTATATACAGGTTTGTATTTTGGGGTTTGGGAGAAAAACGTGTGGGCATTGGATAAATCAACTGCAGCCCCATTACAGTGGGAGCTTTTATGGAGATGAGGCTGTGGTTAAGAACAGGGAGCTCCGAGTGAGGCACTGCAGTGGTTAAGAACTGGGAGCACTGTGAGATATTTCATTTGTTAATGACAGGGAACACTGAGTGAGATATCTCAGTGGTTTGGAGCATGAGTGAAATACCTCACTGGTTATTAACAGAGGAAGCATTGCGTGCTATGTCTCAGTGGTTAAGCATTGCGTGAGATTGCTCAGTGGTGAAGCATTGAGTGAGATTGCTCAGTGGCTAGGAGCAGGGAGGATAGAGTGACATAACTTATTGGTTAAGAACTGGGTGCAATGTGTGAGATAGCTCAGTGGTTAAGAACTGGGTGCACTGTGTGAGATACCCCAGTGGTTAAGAACTGGGTGCAATGTGTGAGATAGCTCAGCGGTTAAGAACTGGGTGCACTGTGTGAGATACCTCAGTGGTTAAGAACTGGGTGCAATATGTGAGATAGCTCAGTGGATAAGAACTGGGTGCACTGTGTGAGATTGTCACGGTTTGTTAAGACTCTCAGACGCAAAGTTAGGTAAAAACACAACTTTATTGAAAAGTTTGAGACAATCCCATAGGATCTCATACACGTACATACATATATATGAAATGACAGGAAAAGCAATAATAATAGCGAATTAGGCTCTACCGGCCTTGCCAATATACCGGGCAAGGCAGCCAAGACTGGTACTCTCAGGATAGTTGGCTCTACTGGCCCTGCCAATATTCCAGGCAAGGCAGCCTAACGGAATACAAGAAGTGTACAGGCTCTACCGGTCCTGCCAATATACCGGGCAAGGCAGCCTAACGGAATACAAGGAGTATACAGGCTCTACCGGCCCTGCCAATATACCGGGCAAGGCAGCCTAACGGAATACAAGGAGTATACAATCCAATACACTTCTCGTTTCAGGAGAAGTGCATCTAAATCACCTCCCCTGATTCCTATCCTTGCACGCTCTATACCCTGAATTCTTAGGGTATCTATCTTGCCTCCATGTTTATCTTTAAAGTGAGAAGACACAAATGATTTAAAATCTAAACTCCTGATATTACTGAGATGTTCAACAAATCTCTCTCTTAATGTCCTCAATGTTTTACCTATATACTGGAGTTTACATCATTTGTGTCTTTTCACCTTGGGCACCAGATACCCAAAAGGTTTAAATAAGGAATATGACCTCATGTGTTATACTTAGAGTGTTAGAATATATGATTGTTGCTCTCTTTGATATATATAAGAAAGGGGTTAATTTGGGATAGACGTTAGCTTGCTCTTCTTTATATCTTTATTACGTCTTTTATACAGGGGTCATTATCTTTTTATGATATGTTTATGTTTTTATTTGTGTCTTCTGTTTGTTGTGTTATTATTTTCTGAATTGTTGTTCATTTCAATTTGATCCCTATCAATGTTTTTACTGCTCTTGGGTTCCGGTGATATTTTCATGTCGGTTGGTTAGCGGGGATAGATATATAGAGCAGTCTGCACAGGGTTAAGTTCGGGTTGACGTGCGCTGACTTGGATGTTGTATAGACTTTCGTCGGCGCATTTGCTGCTCGTACCATTGTGTGGATTTGCTCCTATTAAGTCCTCGCGTTTACATTTAGAAGCTCCTTTGTGGGGTGGCTACATATGAGCAGCTTTTTTGATATTTATTTATTTGAAATGCACATTTACATGTCTGCATATGTGAAAACGTTACCTTTAAGGGAGCTTCCTTTAGAATCAATTGACGTGTATGTCGGGGAAAACAAGAGCATGTTGATAGGTTAACATTGTTTCAAATGTGATTGGACAATTTAAATTTAAATACGAGACCAGTTGACATGATACTTTGTGTGTTTGATCATGAGTAAGCGCTGTTTGAGCGTGAAACGCGTTGATTATCACCATGTTTAACCTGTTTGTACCCACTCCGTGAGACTTGTCACTATGTTGCATAGTATCGTTGATTTTTAAGCTTTCAATAAAGTCATATTGTTTTATTAAGAAGAATTTGAAGCGTTCCTGTATGTGAGAGCTATTTGGTAGTTGTGCACACATATTTTTTGATTCATGTTTCTATTCGTAGGAGTTGGGGTACTCCTAGTGTGGCACACATCATGCTCATATTATCATCTGATACCAAGCTATTGATGTATTCCATTCGTTGGTTCTCTATTTTCTCATGACCGAGTGGAGCCGCTGTACCTTTATTTTTTTGAATATACCGGGCAAGGCAGCCTAACGGAATACATCTAGATACAGGCTCTACTGGCCCTGCCAATACCGGGTAAGGCAACCCAAGATGGTAATGAAGGAAGGGTTCTACCGGCCTTACCAATATACCGGGCAAGGCAGCCTATCAGAGAGGGTGGCAACCACTGAGGCCTCAGTGACCGTCTAGATGACAACAGCAGTCACATGGATGACATGTACAGGCGAAATGAGCATAAGTGGCACGCCCAGGAATAACAGGAAGACACCAGTACCTGCGTACTGGGTAGCCAACGTAGCTGCCTAGGACTTGACAGCACAAACCAGCATGGAGAAAACCAGTACACGCGTACTGGGGAACACAGAACTACAGTGCAGTATCAGCCGGGTGGCTATGGAGCGAACCAGTACCCGTGCACTGGGAACCCAATACAGTAACGAGGCAACGGTAGCCATGAGGCAGTGTAGCGAACCAGAACCCGCGTACTGGGAAACAATCACATGGATAGAACGGCAGCTGGGTGGCTGTGGAGTGAACCAGTGCCCGCGTACTGGGAATAAATATTATCGAGTCAACAATAGCCATGAGGCTGTGGAGCAAACCAGTACCCGCGTACTGGGGACCCAAAATAGTATCGCGGCAACAATAGCCATGAGGCTTGTGGAGCGAACCAGTACCCACGTACTGGGAACCCAATATAGGATCAAGGCAACAGTAGCTGTGAGGCTGTGAAGCGAACCAGTACCCACATACTGGGAACCTAATTCAGTATCGAGGCAACAATAGCCGTCAGGCTATTGAGCAAACCAGTACCTGTGTACTGGGGACCCAATATATTATCGAGGCAACAATAGCCGTGAGGCTGTGGAGCAAACCAGTACCCGCGTACTGGGGACCCAATATAGTATCGAGGCAACAATTGCCGTGAGGCTTGTGGAGCGAACCAGTACCCGCGTACTGGGGACTCAATATAGTATCGAGGCAACAATAGCTGTGAGGCTTGTGGAGCGAACCAGTACCCGCGTACTGGGAACCCAATAGTATCGAGACAACAGTAGCCGTGAGGCTGTGGAGCGAACCAGTACCCGCGTACTGGGTAAACCAGCAAGGATGGAAATGTCGCCTAAGCGACCAGGGAGCAATCGCTGACACAGGTGAACTGGAAAATGAGCACTGCAGGCAAAACAGGAACTAGCACTCTCCGTCGGTCAACCAGATCAGGAACGGCAGCGGGGACTGGCAGCAGGAAGCAGCAACACAGGGCGACTCCAACCGGATCAGGAACGGAAACCGGAACCGCTGAACAGGAGACTCAGGAACTAGACTATCTCAGGATAGCAGGAACACAGCAAGGGCCCAAGACGCTCAGCAACATGATGAAAATGCGAGCAGCATAGAAACAAAACGAAAGGGCAAACAAAGGGTGCCCAGGCTCAGTCTAAATAGGCAATGCAGGGCGGGCTGAAGGCAGACAGCCAATGGGGAGCCCCCTACAGGTAACTGACACAAAAAGGCAGCAATCACGGGCACCGTGATAGAGATACCCCAGTGGTTAAGAACTGGGTGCAATGTGTGAGATAGCTCAGTGGTTAAGAACTGGGTGCACTGTGTGAGATAGCTCAGTGGTTAAGAACTGGGTGCACTGTGTGAGATACCTCAGTGGTTAAGAACTGGGTGCACTGAGTGAGATACCCCAGTGGTTGAGAACTGGGTGCACCGTGTGAGATAACTCAGTGGTTAATAACTGGGTGCAATGTGTGAGATAGCTCTATTAGCTATATTAAAGCCTTAGGAAAAAAAGCATATTGCCCCCAGTGTCATCTCTGAAACCTTTATGGTTTGAGAGATGAACGCTTCTAAAGTTGCCCTCTCCCTCCCCCTTCCCCGTAGTCAGCATTTTAGCTGACTGCAGGGAACAGAGTCGTATGACTTTCAGGTGGCTCTCCAGCTGATCGCTCTAACTAAAAAAAAAAACTTTCACTGAAATGGTCTTCTACGTATGCTTGGCTTGCAAGCACACGTAGAAGACGTTTTAGTGAAAGTTTTTTTTTCTTGTTAACGCGATCGCGGCTCTGCTGCAGAGCCGCCTGATGATCTCTGACCGGAAACATTGTGTGAGGTATCTCAGTGGTTAGGAATAGGGATCACTGAGTTAGAAAGCTCATTTTATAAGAACTGGGAGCACTGAGTGAGATATCTCAGTGGTTAGGAGTAGGAAGCACTGAGTGGCATAGCTCATTGATTAAGAACTGGGAGCACTGAATGACATAGCTCAATGGATAAGAAAAGGAAACCTTGAGTGAGATATCTCAGTGGTTAGGAGTAGGGAGCACTGAGTGACGTAGCTCATTGATTAAAGGGATAGTAATGTTTCATAATAAAAGCAGCTCTAATTAATCTTCATAGTATTTGGGTCTTGGAGAGTGTTATTTCAATACTTTCAGAGTTGTAGTTCAAGGGTAAATGAATGAAAAAGTATCCCCCTTCCGCCCCTTTTACTGATATAACACTGCTCAGCTCAGAGCAGCAGGGTGTGTCCAGGTAGATTGTAGAGAGGGACAATCTTCAATTAAGATAAGGGAAAAAGCTTAAAAACCTGTAAGGGGTGGCAGGGTTTTCATTGTTCTCACAGTAAGAAGATTGTTCCTTTCTGTGAAATGTCTGGTCTATGGACCAGATCCCACATCTGAGGAGGGGGGGGGGGGGCTTACACTAGGTAAAATGGGCAGGAGGGGAAACTTTATCATTCAATTACTCTTGAACTACACCTCTGACAGTATTGAAATAACACTCTGTATGGCTCAAATACTATGAAGATTAATTGGAGCTGCTGTTTTTGTGAAACATTACTATCCCTTTAAGAACTGGGAGCACTGAGTGAGGTAGCTCAGTGGTTAAAAACTGGTTCATTGTAGTTAGGAACAGGGAGCATTGAGTGAAATAGCTTAGTGGTTAAGAACTGGGAGCACTTAGTGCGATGGCTCAGTGTAGTTAGGAACAGTTAAATAGCTCAATTTGTTCTGGCCTCAGCAGTACCATTGAGTTGGGTTAGAGTAAGAATTATGTATCAGCTGCAGCCTTTCAGTTAATTCTGAGATGCTTTGAGTAACCCTGGGGTGAAATATGCTACTTAAAAATAGGTGGTGGTTTTGTTATTACTTTACATTTTTAGGTGCTGTTGCTACACCATCCTATGGACATCTTTGGCCAATTGAACATAAACCTCCATAGGAAGGTGTAACAACAATGCCACTGAGATACTGCACCTAACAAAATTCAGGTTTGAGCTATGATAACATTAGAATAAAACAACACAGTAGTGTGAGTGCCTAGTTCTAGATGATAAACCCTACAATATATATTTTTTGAATACTAAGTGTTACTATCCCTTTAATGCAAGGAACACAGGAATGCCCTGAATGCTCACACACTCTCCATCTGATCCTCCACTAAGAGCAAGCAGCAGAAAGAGGACACATTCTGTAAATTAGTACTTAGGCATTAGGTAGATGCCAAACACAATAATTGATTCCAGCTCCAAATGTAGCATGGGATTTCATTTGAACATTCTTCCAGTAACTGCTGAGTTGGATCTTTTTTTTTTTTTTCTATTTAAAGATTTTTATTGAGGAAAGAAAAAACATTACAAGACAATACATGGAACAAAATAAAACATAGAGATGACAAGTAATCAAGTCCATCTCAATTATAGGAGGACAACAAAAAGAAATGCATATAAGTACAAATCAAAGGATGTACAAGTTATCAGATACTAAAAGCTGACTCAATAGGTAATGATATTGCGCTAAGAAGACTTGATGTTTCTCTAGAAGCATATTAGAGAGACAAGATACAGAGAAAAAAGAAGAGAAGATATAGAAGGGGACAAAAGAGAGGTAAAAGAGGACCCGGAGTACTCTTGCAACAGTGAGAGGCACAACGTAAATTCAGTATAGGACAGGTATAGGGAGCGACTGGGTGGAGGGAGAAAGGACGAGGAAAACCCCCTACTCCACCCGTCCCTCCAGCCAAGGGGACCAAATTGTGAGAAAGGAGGCAGAATCTCGCCTCCTGATGTGCAACAATTTCTCCAGAAGAACTGTCTCCGAAACCTGTTTAAGCCAATTCTGCAGAGAGGGCGGCGTGTCTGATCTCCAGCGTCTGGGAATACATAGCTTAGCAGCATTAAGAAGATGAGTCAATAGTCGAGCAGACAAAGAATCCTGTGCAATGTCTGATGGAAAAATAGAAAGACAAACTAACTCAGGGGAAAGAGTAAGGTCTAAAGAGAGAGTGGTTGAGGTAGTGCGATTAATCTCTGTCCAATATGGTCTTATTTTGTCACAGGTCCACCATAAGTGCAACAGCGAACCCCCCGGGCGTCCACAGTGCCAGCATTCATCTGGTACAATCTGATAAAAGTTATGTAGGACATCCGGAGACCTATACCACCTCTTCACTAATTTGAAGTTGATCTCCGCAATCAATGCATTCCTAGAACTAAATAGAGCAGACTTGAGAATCCGTTTCCACAAGCAGTCATCAATGGCCATATTTAAGTCGGTGCCCCATCTGGATCTGCTGGACATAGCGGGAAGAGGAGAATCAGAAAGGTTGTAAAAAGCAGAAATGTTCCGATGTTTAGGATTAAGATCAAGGAGCATTTTTTCAAGTAGGGTCAAGTCTTGAAACAAAGAGGAGCGATCAGGATGGGAAGTGAGGAAACTATGTACTTGGTGATACTGCCAGTAAGCCGTTGAAGGTAGATCTAGAGCTGACTGGAGAGATTCAAAAGGCAAAAGTTGATTGTTCGCAGATAGAGAATGGGGCGAAAGATAACCATCTCCCTGCCAGGCAAAAAAGTCAGTACCGAGAATTCCAGGTGGGAAGTCAACATTATAGAGAAGAGGTGTAAGAGGGGACGGAAGAGAGGAAAGGGATGGATGAGCTTTTAGAATCATCACCCAGGCACGAAGGAGTGCCAAAAGGAACGGAGAATGTGAGAGATGTCTAGGCCGAGAGAGGCAAGGCAGCCAAAGTAGACCCTGCAGAGGGACAGGAGAGACCAGATCGCGCAAAATCTGGATCCACGCCTTGTCAGCAGTGGAATGAAACCAATGGGCAAAAAGAGACAGGTGAACCGCATAGTAGTATTTCGCCACAAGATGCAAAAATGTCTTCTGAACACCAAGTCACGTATCAGTCCTCGAGGAGAACTGCCATTCCAAATGAATGAGTGAAGAATTTGTTGTAAAGATCTAAGAAAATGCCGAGGGAGATGGATTGGGACCGTTTGAAACGTATAAAACAGTTTAGGAACCACTACCATTTTCAAAAAATGTATCCGTCCTGTCCACGACAGATAGAGAAAGGACCACCTCTTAAAATCCTTTTCAAGAGAATTCAGGAGAGGGAGATAATTTAAGGTAAACAAAGAAGAAGTATGAGGAGGAGGAAGCATGCCCAGGTACTTGACATGTGATGGAGCTCTACGGAATGGAGTGGAGCGCAGGATTCGACCAAATTCTAGTTTTGATAGTGAGACATTTAACAGTTTGCATTTATCTAGATTTGGTGAGAGTCCCGAGAACTGACCAAATCGCTCCAACTCATATAAGACCTGTGGAATTGAGGACTCCGGGTCAGTCACTGTTAGCATCAGATCGTCGGCAAAAAGTGCCAATTTGTGTTCGTTAAAACCCGTAAAAATACCCCTGATCAGACCATTGGAACGGATGGCGTTGGCTAACACTTCAGTAGTAAAAATAAACACCAGGGGAGACAAGGGACATCCCTGTCTCGTGCCATTCGCTAGTTTAAAGGGCCGTGACAAATAACCATTTGCTCTAATGGAAGTGGATGGGTTCGTATATAACTCCTTAATCCGTGCAAGGAACTTGGGACCAGTCCTCATATGAGACAGGGTGGCATCGACAAAGGGCCATGCCACCCTGTTGAAGGCTTTCTCAGCGTCTATCGCCAAAAAGACGGCGTCAAATTGGGAGCTATGAACTAAGTCTAACAGTTAGATCAGCTTGATGGTATTGTCACGGGCCTCTCTACCCGGGACAAAGCCCTTCTGATCAGAAGAGACCAGAAGGGGTAGTAGAGTTTGAAAGCTATGATCTTAGCATACAGTTTCAAGTCTGTATTCAGTAAAGAGATAGGGCGATAGCTAGCAGGTAGGAGAGCATCTTTACCCTCTTTTGGTATCAAAGTGATATGTGCCTCTGCAAAACGCGGATGGTCCGAAATAGAATCAGGAAGATCATGGAACACCTCTAACAATAAGGGAGAAAGCACATCTTCAAATTTCTTATAGAAGAGCACCGGATATCCATCCGGACCCGAACATTTGCCCGAAGGCATATCCCTTAAAGCTTGAGTAATATCCTCCAATGTAAAGTCTTCTTCCAGGCCCTGTGCCTGAGAGGGAGTTAATTTAGGGGTGTTCGTAGAGCGAATGTACGTCAACAGGTCCTCCACTGAGGGAGAAGAATCAGCCCGGAATAGATTGTATAAATCATGATAGAAGCTTTGCAAGGTCTCCAAAATTGAGGGGAAATCACGAACCATGCCATTAGATGGTGATCTAAGACCATGAATAGTGGCAGGAGCGGATTTTAATTTGGTGAGCCAACAACTTACCACATCTGTTACCAAATTCGTAGGAAGTCACCTTTTGCCAGTTATGGGCATTCTCAGCCCCTGCTTTGAGAAGGGCACAGCAGAAAATCGAGACGCTCAGAAGATTCCTGATCAGGACACGAATCCATGGCCCCCTCCACCTGACCAATATCTGTCAATAATTGAGTCACCGCGGATCCCTTCTCTCTTTTTTTCCGTGAGGTGTATTGCAGAAAAAGACCCCAAATGTGGCATTTTAGAGCTTCCCAGACTGTAATCATAGATGGGACAGAATCTCTATTGCGATCAATGAAGTCCGTAATGTTCTTACGGAGCTCAGCACAAAAAGCCTCATCTTCCAGGGCCGAGACAGGCAATCTCCAAACACCTGACCTAGGTAAGTTCGTCGGAATGTCAAGGGACAAAAGAACAAGGGACTGGTCGGACCATGTTCTGGGCAATATCTCTGCCGCGGAAGAGAAGTGAAGATGGGCCTGGGAAAGAAAAAGATAATCTAGGCGGGAAGAGGATTGATGTGGGTTGGAGAAGAAGGTATAACGAGACAGTGAGGGATGGAAATGTTGCCAAGGGTCCAGCAGATCCAAATCAGCAAAACTTTTCCGTATACGAGACAAAAGGGTCAAGGAAATATCTGATTTTCCTGTGGAAGAGTCAATGGGAGGATAGAGAGGAACATTGAGGCCACCCCCCAACACAGTCAATCCGTCCACAAAGGAGCATAGGGAAGAGAGAGAGTAGAGGAGAGAAAAGCATGTTGTTTAGAGTTAGGAGAGTAGATGGATGCTAAAGAAATAGACAGGTCATCCAGTGAGCCCTTTAAGAAAACACTCCTACCTTCTACATCTGTCTTGAAGTCCGTCACCTTAAAAGGTAGGGACCTATGAATCAATATACCCACTCCCCTCTTCCTCTCTGAAAAGGAGCTATAATACTGAATGGGATGGGAATGTCTGAAAAATTTCGGTTCTTCTCCCTTCAGAAAATGGGTCTCCTGCAGGAGTATAACGTGAGGACCCAGACGCTGAAGATCCTGCACCACCACCCGTCTTTTATGTGAGGAGTTCAAACCCTTAGCATTCAAGATAAGAATTCTCACTGGAAGGGAATCAGACATGACCATAATGTCAAAGGGAGAGAATCAGGCTGTCTAAAATGATAATAGGCAAGAAACTCGTACAAGAGCAGTCCAGGTAGGGCAGGGAGAGGCCAGAAGGGTGAGGGAAAGAGAGGAGAAAGAGCGCAGGAAGGTAAAGACAAGAAATATGAAACAGAGCAGAAAGGTTGAGGGACAAGGAGAGCCCCGTGCATCCAGCAATAGAAACGGACAACAGGGGAGCATCTCCCATACCCGTAGAGAAAGTATCAGAGACAGAGAAGTCACATATATAGAAAAGAAAAATAAAAAAAAAAACCAGAAAATTGCACAGGGTTAAGCCGTAAGGCATATGTGAACACGTACAACCAACAGAATAGCAAATAAGCCACGGCAAAAATCATGGGGTGTGAAACCAAAGTGATGGCAACAGTAGGAACATTAGACCCTCTTTGAACTCACAATATAATCATGCGAAAGCAAGGGCGTCTATAAGTAAAATTGGAACTGTAAGCTCCGCAAGGAACCAAAAAGAGCAAAAGCATATAAAAAAAATTTCTATAGCAGTGGTAAAAGCCCCAAAAGTGCTAACAGGTCAGGAACTCCTCTATTAAGCAGCCATCTCCAGTTGGCGCCAAGGCACACGCCCCCCAACCCTAAAGCTTTAATGCTCTGAGTGTCAAAGAGGTGTCTGTTGCATTGTATTACAATGGAATGCATTTGATGCATCTCTGGTAGTCAAATGGTTAACACAAGAGTAGTCAGTTGTCAAAAGTATCAAGTTTCACTTTCAGAATGGGAGACCCCTGTATCAACTGTTGAGATGCTGTATAATCCCCTTATCTATGTTTCTTGGAAAAGCTTGAGTGAAACGCGTCTTTTGAGGGATTTGTTTTGCATGGCTGTTTTTTCTACCTTATTGACTTTGGGGAATGTGTGTGTTTTTGTGTACCTTGTAACATACATCAAGCTGTTATAGTTGTTAATGTGTGAAACCTAGTTCAACTCTGTCATAAAGTAACTTTTAAATATAATTTTGAATTAGACCTAACGGGGACATAGTTTAAAGACACTTTTTTCTATGACTGCAGGAACTAGCTTATAAAATTGAGTGAATAAAAGTATTTACAATTCAAGGGCTGTATTAAAGTGGATGTGTCACATATGTATAACAGAGTTTCAATATATAGGCTACATATCGAATACTACTAAAACATTATTATTTTTTTTTACGTTTTATTTCGTGTAAATGTAACTTATAAAGTCTGGGCTGCAGCTACTTCTTCATAGACTGCGGTGACCTGCTCTGTAACCACAGTCCGTCACTCTGCTCTCCTCCTCCTCCTCGATATCTAGCCAATGAGGCCGCTCCAGCTTACAGACAGAAGCCTCCATCATTGGAGGAGGGAGGAGAGCACAGGCAGAGCAGTCTATGCGGAAGTAGCTGCAGCCCTGACTTTCTAAGTTACATTTAAACTAAATAAAACTTAAAAAAAAGAAAAAAAATTATAACTTTTTAGTAGTAGTCGCTATGTAGCCTAAATATTGAGGCTATGTTATACATATATGACACATCCACTTTAAGAGAATAATTATTATTTTGAATCAACAAGCACTAACTAAATATTAATCCCAATACTAACATACATAGCCCTCTATGGTCTGCTCTTTAAAAAAAGTATCCAGGCCCTTTCTAAAGGGTCAGTAATGTCCCATAATAAATTGTTATTGTTTTATAGAGGTTAAAAAATGAAACTATATGCTACGGTTTGAGAGATATTCATTTTCAAATTTCCCCCCTCGCTCCCCTTCTCCTGACGTCAGCGCTGTGCTGACAGCAGGAGATCCCGGTCCTGGGACCAGTCGGCGGCTCTGCAGCAGAGCCGAAGCCGTGTTATAGGAAAATAATTACTTCATTGGAAAGGTCTACAAAGTGTGCCTGGTTTGCAAGCACACTCTGTAGACCGTTCCAATGAAGTAATTCTTTAAAAAAAAACAAACAAACAAACAAAACCCGCAATTTCGGTTCTACTGAAGAGCCTTCTTGAGTCGCACAACTCTAATCTCCTGCTGTCAGCTTTACATCGAATATCTCTCAAACCATAGCAGTTCGAGAGATAGGATTTGTGGCACATAGTATAATTTGTTAACCTCTACAAAACTAGAACCATTTTTTAGGGGACATTACTGTCCCTTTAAATGCATCTAAATGTATCTATTGACTTAGTTCAGAATTGTTCCTCTCTTAGTTTGATTATACAGTTCTGTGAGTCTCTATCTGTGGCTCACCCCTGGGCAAGGATTTAACCCTTTAAGCACTAGAGTGGTGAGCAAAGCATTGGTTTGCAATTTTTTGCATACCCCTCTAGTACTCATAGGGTTAAGAATGGCATTGCTTGATTTAGGTGTGTCAGTCACAAGGACTGATCTACTGAAGGGAAATGTATCTAACAGCATGAATATCCTTAAATGGGGACTAATAACAGTAAGATTGAAGAATCATATATTTTTTCTCAGATGTATTTAAACCACACATACTTCTAACTACTGTCTGTATGACTTCTTTATTTGGTGCAGCAGGACTGAAGTCTGTTTTTATATTTGAATTGTGTAGAAGCCATGCTTGGCAATGGTTGGTTATACAAACTTTTATTGAGTTTCTTACCAGTCTCACGTGTGGAGCCTGCAGTCATGTATACTGGAAGCAATGTGTTAAAGGAGCACGAACACCTAAATGTGAACCGAGGTTATATGATTATACATTTGCTGTACATTTACTGTCCCAGCTTTTGTTTCCTTACAAACAGCACAACAAACAACCAAAGGGTATCTATGTAGAACAGTCTACATATTCGTTAAAAGGCAGATTTAGGATAAGATTTTAGGGATCGATCATAAAATAACTTTTTTTACAGATGCTACCTGTAAGTATATAAAATTTAAAATGATAGAACTAAATTTAATTTTAGATGTTAGTAATACTTTTAGAATGTCTTATGATGCAGAAAAAAGGATGTATCGGATGAAAATTGTGTTTTGGATTTTATTTCATGAGTCCATTGTAATCCTTTTTAAACAAGTTACACAACTTCAGTTCTGCTGGCAGGGTGTGTTACATCAAGCCTTTCGTTCCACACAGGGCAAGGGCTTGCTATGCTTAAACCAAGAATAATGCTACGAAGTATAAACATAGGTAAGACTCAAGATGAACACACGAGATTACAGGGAGCATAAATATAAACTGTTACAGAAAGAGACAAAGTGTTTGTGCCTTTAATTAAGACACATGCACGTTGAAAAAGAGGAGTAATTCCAGCGCAAGCCAAGATTTCCATTTAGACTTAAAATGGGGTTTTACTACCTTGAGTACTAGAGAGGATTCCAAAGCATTTTCAAATGATTAAAAGCTCTGTTTAAATCAAAAACATATTTTGTTCCCTGTGGGTGCAGACTATGGGCTGCCTCTCTACCATTGTAGATGTTGAAACCCTCATTTAAGTCAATAGGAATCTTCATTTGCCCCTATGTTGCAGCTACAGAATGATACCCCTTTAACTTGATGAATACGGCCCTTGCTGTTTAGGTAGTTGGAATGGATCGTGTCACAGTTTATGTTCACTGGAATTCTTCATAATGAAACCTAAACCATACAGCAATTTCGTAAATCATTGGCTATCTGAGACCTTTGGATGATGGGATTTGTAGTCCACAACAGCTAAAGATCCACTGTGCTTCAAGGGCAGACATTCGGATCCTGTCTAGGGCCCCTTGGAGTCTTAATCTGGCTTTGATTGTTGGAGCTGCAGCTGCTGGAGATTTCAGTTCCTGCACCCTCAACCATCCAACAGATTATGGGAGGTGTAGTCTCCAAAAGGGGGGATGTTCTCCAATTGACTGCCCCAGGACTAAGAGTATTTTCTGTGCCAGACAGCAGTGGATGGGTTGGTGTCATGGAAAGAGTGGAGGTGTAACCATCGGCTTGGATAAAGGCACCTTGGATGCCTTGCCTAGTGGTGCCTGAGATGTAAATCCAGCCCAGATTATTGGCATAAATGAAAATGAATGCAACACATGCATGTGTATATAGTAGTAAAGCTTTAGTATATAACAGTAGATCTTCAGTTGGCTTAAAGGAACACTATCACCTAAAAAAGCACTTTCAAAATTGCCTAGATTTTATATTAGCAATTTGGAAAACAAAATTTTGAATTATTTAGATTTATAGATTATGCTAATTAGTGCATGCCTTTCAGGCATTTATGGTCTTAGCCCTACACATTACCTCCCCCACTCAGTGACACAGCAATGCATTCCTCACCTACCCTAACTCTGAAAGGGTTAAGGTCAGTGAGTGGGTGGAGAGTATGTAGGTCTAAGACAGGAAGTGACTGTACTGCATGCCTTAATTATCATTATTGATACATCAAAATAAATACCAGGCTAGTTTACTAAATAAACTTAAAAATACAGGTATTATGAAGTGGTTGTTAGGTGGTTTGGTCATTTTAAAGGGACATTAACATCTTCTATCAAAAGTATCCCTATTTCCTTTAAATAAATAGAGACAAATCCTGAGGCCACCTAAACATTTTTGAGGGGCTCTGTTGTCCAGATAGAGCACCCCATTGGAACCCTGCAGTCACCAGTCATGTAAAATACCACTTCTCTTCTTTCCGGTCTGGAGGAGCAACGTGCTTTCAGATGTGCAGCTACTTCCAGGAGCACGTCAGTAGAGACAAACAAGGGGGGATGGCAGGTGCTTCTGGCAGCAGTGTGGTTCCAGCGTTCTCAGTTTGAAGGTACCCATTTTAGAAGGTGTTAGTGTTCCTTTAAGACTACTTAAACAAGAAGGCTCAGAATTGTATATCACTGTATACTGAAACTCTTCTCTTCACCATTCCCTTCACCCACTGTATTTTTCTTCTTAGCTATTGTGCCATCAAGATCAGAATGTACAAAGGGTCACCTTGGATTGTGTCATGAGCTACAAACATCCCCATCTACTTCCTTACAGGTAACTGAAATGCTGTCTTCTTACTTGGAGCATGGGTATTACTTTTTTGTGTTAGAGCTGATGCTTCCTATATAGAAAAAAATAACTTTTCTTAGAAAATAAAGCTTTGGGGAGCCTTAAAAATGGACAGTTTTTGATATTTTCACCATTATCTGAATTTCCCTGGGGCTTTTAAATCCAGCTGATGCGGGCTTCAGGATTAGCTTGGTCCCTTGGGTGCCATAGAGACGTACCATGAGTTAATTCTTGGATCAGATTAACCCCGTAAGGACCAGAGGGGTGTGCAGCACATTCCTTTGGAATGCATTGCTCTCACGTCTGGTCTTTAAGGAGTTAATGTTTTCAGCGTCTTCCTGTCCATCTGAGCTCCCATCGTAGCTGTGGTAAGGATTCTTTATGTATCATCCAAACATGGAAACATCGTGTTCTGAATGGCTTCTGGCACTCAAAGGGGAACTATGGCAGGTCTTAATGTGTTTAACAGAAGCACTTATATATATGTACTTCATACAGCCATTAGTTATATCTATTATATATTCTGTGCACAGTATCTGCATTTATCTTTATCTGTGGCACACCATTTTAGGTCTGTGTTTAGTTTTCACCTCCACAAAATAAAAGATACAATTAGACTGAATGAGATTAGCCATAGAGACACCCCTCCCATTATTCTACTCAAGGTAGTAATATGCCCATGTTCAGTTAAAGACTATAGCAGAGTTTCCTTACAAAATACGGTAAATAGATATACCCGACTACTGTATGAAGGACAAATTCCCAAGCAAGTCCTTCTTTTAAACCATTTAAAGCGGAACTTTCATCACATTCATTTTGAGCCCCAAAATATAAGTACAATAGCGATATGTATGGACTTACTTGTATTTTCAAGTATAATTGCAGCATTAGTGAATATATAACTCTTTAGGCAGACAGGCAGCGGGGAACAGCGCAGACATCTTGCAGAGAAGGCATCTCTGAGTCTTCGCTGTCCGTCCCCTTCAACTTCACAATTGGTACGTTGAATGCCTTTGTGCCTTAAAGGAGCAGTAAACTTTTTTAATGAAAAAACATATATTGTAATACATTTCCTGTTGAGTAGCATAAGGGTACTACCACTGCTGACAGAAGCATATTTCCACAGTTATTACAGTTTAAATCCATGTTTATTTACATTAGCAGTGCCCTCTAGTGGTCACATTCCAATTAGTTCTCCTGTTGCATTCTAATGGAGGGGAAAGTCAGTGACTTACAGTTCTCCATAAAATGTGAGAGAAACTGCTGAGTCACTTCCTGATAGTTCTAACTGACAGGAAGTAAATGCACAGTAAATTCACTTCTGGTTATTTTAACTTTTGTAACTTCTGAATAAAACAACTTACAGCAATGGGAGTGACCTTGTTTTACTCAGCAGGAAAAGCCCTATAACACATACCTTTTCATGAGAAAAGTTTACTGTTCTTTAAGACACCAGAAGGGACTGACAGCTCGGGCACAGAGAGCGCCTACTGCAAGATCTCTGCCGGTGCCTAAAAAGTTCTATTTCTCACTATGCAGCAATTATTCTTGAAAATACAAGTAAGTCTATGCATATCGCTATTGTAATTATGATTTGAGGCTCATTATTAATGTGATGAAAGTTCCACTTTAAGAACAACTTATTAAAATAAATAAATAAAATAAAATTATATATATATATATAATCTATCCCCTTGTAACAAAAACAGTTGTCAAAGTTGAGAGCCCATGCAGCCCTATCAAAGCACCTTGGCTCCTCCCAATTCAGGAAGACTGCTCAAACAGCCTTTTTTTAGTTAAATAGAGCCCCATCTAATTTTCATGCTAAACACGTCAGATCACTGCAGTAAGACAATCAAGCATTAAGAACAAAAGAAAAAAATCTTTACTATTTATTGGTTGAATATGTTTAGAGTCATTTTTTTTTTCTTCTTTTATATTTCATAGAGAAAACTTGCAAAGATTGCTGGAGGATAAAAGCTTTAAGGAAGAAATTGTCCATTTTAGCATCTCTGAAGAGAGTTCAATCGTGAAATCTTTGCATAGACCAGATCTAATGCCCATTCTGATGAGGTTTGTATCTTGTATTGTAATGAGATTCACTGAATATTCATGGGCTAAACTGCAAATTCTTCTATTGTTATGTGTGAGAACAGGAAAAAAAGATGAACAATTCCTGATCAAACAAAGAGCAACACAGCTGACACAAAAATGCTCCCAACATGTTCATGAACCCCCTCTGGTCCTTAAGGGGTTAATTTAAATGGATGTTGTAACCCTATTAGTGCTACAAAGTCTCCAGTGCTTTGTGAAACAATGATTTGACGACACCTCTACCATTCCAGGGGTTAAGAAGCCCCATGTAAATCAGTGGTATTTTCGTTTGCCCCCTAATGTATAGTTGATACGTCTCAGAATTGCTCTTCTTTTTCTTCCTGCATATGGATCTTTTAGTGCCAGGCAGGTGTGCAACATGTTGCAGCAGCCAAAGGGTTAAATGTGTAGTGAGAATAGAAAAGTTTTTATTTCAGTTTCTCAGTATCTCCTTCAGTACATGCAAATACAATGAAATATTCTGTATTATTTTGCTTATATTTAAAGAATTCTGTATGGCCGGATGAGAAGCAAAACTGGCAGTAAAACACAGGGCAAGGCGGCATCGGGAACCCGCATGTCGATTGTTCTTAGATTCCTGGCTGGCTCCCTGCCAGAGGAGATTCGGGTGTTCCTGGATCTTCTGTATGAACCCGTGAGACACATGAAGGATGGTATGGTGCATTGTTCCCAGCAGGGATTGTTGATTGTTATGTTACAGTAAAATAATTTGTTTCGTTTTCTTGAATAACGTTGTTTAAAGACTACTCAATATTAGGTAAAAAATTATCTGTAAGGATTATCCTCTAATTTGTCATTTTTGGTAGCTATAAAATGAATCGCCTCATTTACCTTGCAGGACATTGCCTTGCCTCAGTGCTAAAAGCTGTAGAAGGATTGGATCTGTCTAAGGTTCTTCCTCTGGGGCGTCAGCACAGTTTACTCAGTAGTTTGGAGGTTGTTCTTAAAAACCTTGGTCACCTGATCAGCCCGTACTTACCAGAGGTGCTGCGGATATTACTGTGCATGACTGCAGCAGTGTCTCATGTTCTGGAGCAGAGAGAAAAGGTAATTGCCCTGAGCATTACATGAAGTCCATGTCAGTACTGTCATTGGTGTCAAATATTTAAACGTGGACAAGTAAAACACATTCACAGGTCTTTAAAGGGATAGTAATACTTCGATTTATTTTATTTTGTAGGCATTAAAAAAACATGAAAAACGATATGTCTTATCTCTCAAACCTTTATGGTTTGAGAGCTATTCACAAGCAAAGTTTCCCCTCCCGCCCCTTTTACCTAGTGTAAGCCATCTCTTCTCAGATGTGGAATGCAGTCCATAGACCAGACAGATAACAGAAGGGGACAATCTTCTTTCTATGAGAACAATGAAGGCCCTTCCCCCCTTGACAGGTTTTTCAGGTTTTTCCCTTATCTTAATTAAAGATTGTCTCTCTCTGCAGTCTACCTGGGCACCTCCCTTCTGATCTGGCTGAGCAGTGTTACATCAGTAAAAGGGGAGGGAGGGGGATACTTTGTTATTGAATTACTCTTGAACTACAACTCTGACAGAATTGAAATAACACTCTCCAGAGTCCAAATACTATGATGATTAATTAGAACTGCTTTTATTATGAAACATTACTATTTTGAAGTGTGGTTTCTTGATCAGTGTTTCGTTTTCCTAACTTGAGCTCTTCTGAAATGTTTATCCAGTAAAACACCCTTACTTGAACAATTACTTGAAGCCCTGTGAGTTCCTTCTACTTCTCCATTTTGGATGCAGTTCCTGCTTAATGTGTAGCAGTCAATTTGTTTAAAAAACTTGAGTGATTCCCCTTTTATCTGCCTGTCTGTCTGTCTGTCTATCTTGCTAGCTACACATGGTATATAATAAATACAGGGCCTTGCATAAGTACTCACCCCCTTTTGAGTTTTCCATATTTTCTTTGTGTTACAGCATGGAATTCAAATGGAATTAATTGGGATGTTATCATTTGCTTAACACTTTGAAGGTGCAAAATATTTTTATTATGATACAAAAGTTAATTAAAAAATAAAGAAGAACTATCAAACCAAAAAAAATTGTAAGAGGGCAGGTTGGCAAGTATATGGATGCGGTTGATGGCGAACCCATTTTATGGGGTTGTCTGAGGGTGGAGGTGGGTCATGCTGGTGGGTTGTGTGAGGCTGGAGATGTCGGGGAAGGTTTTTTTATTGGGGAGTTGAAGGGAACAGTACTGGGGTGAGTGGTTGGTGGAATGCAAGGTATACAAAAGTGTGTGATACCAAAGCCAAGTTGTGGTGTTCTTTAAAGGTGAAATTGGCAGGTGAGTGTGTAAGTGGTAGGGGAGGATTTGTAAAAGGGAGAGTAAATGTGTGATGTCCAAAAATGTGTGGTACAGTGAGATCATGCAGTGGAAAATCTTTTTAAAATCACTGGCCCACAAACATTAGTCGTTGCAGTAATTTTGCTAGAAGTTCTTGTAGGGGGGGAGGGTCCTCCCTAGCTACTCCTTTTAAAATCAGCACACACACACCCCCAGCCACACTCAAGGGACACAGACTGGGAAAAGATCCTGTAATCAAGGAGGTAGCAGTAGGGAGGTTTTACATAACTCCTTCCTACTGCCGCCCTGGAGTATGGCTGGCAGCTACACAGGATAAGCTAGACATTTTTTAGGAATTGTGTGTAGTATCTCTTTAAGCAGGCATTCTTCTATACCATAGAGTATTTTCTTTAATTGGCAATGAAAAAAAAAAAAAAATAAATCTCATATTAAGCACTTAACCCTTTGCGTTCAGAGGTGTACGCCACGCATTGCTCTGCAATGCGTTGCATACCCACCTGGCACTTCTAGGGTTAAACCTTTAATTTAACCCTTTGTGTGCCAGAGTAGTATCCAACTTGTTGCATTGCAATGCTTTGGTTACCTCCCTGGTACTTAAAGGGTTAAAAGCCTAAGTGGTGTGCAGCTCAGTGGTTCGCAATGCATATCTCAAGCCTCTGGTCCTTAAAAGGTTAATAAATTGCATAAAATAAAATAGGAATAAGAAATACAATGGTTGTTTTTACAGTATGTAGTTAAATGAAGGTATGTGCAAAATTCCATTTCTGTTTTTCCAGGCAATAAACTCACTTAAACCATTGTGTTACATGGCACATAAACATTATTATAAACATCTTTAGGTTGTCCTCCATGTAATTCTCCTCATAGAATCCCTAACTTGTTTTTATAACTGATTTTAAGGCTCGGTAACTCTTAGATATGCACTTGAAATGCCAGGTAGTCATTTGTAGAGTCAATTTACCACGTCATTAGACATTTGGGTGTTAGAAGTTCAGTAAAGTAAATGACATTGGCACTGTCCTGGGTAATGATTGTGAGACCTGTTCTAAGCAGAATAAGGCCAACTCAGTGAAAACCATTCTTTTAGTTAAACTTCCACTTAGTTTAGGGTAGGAATCTCACAAGGGCTGTGAACCAAGGTGTTGCCAAGTTAAATTAACACCTTCCTTGGTATTTATGATGGGAATACTGCAACTTATTTACAGAAGGGCAGCTTATGGCCCTGTAGAGAGGTTAACACACGACTACCTAACAAAAAAAATAGTTCAGTATCTGTCATGTAAAACAACTCCTGGCAGGTCCTGTTCTGTTGCACAAGTAATGCTTTGTTCTTTCATTTCACCCACTCTAGTGCATTTGCTGTCTTATTGGCATCATGTGACGCTACTGAAACAGCGCCATACAGATGTTTGTTACTCTCCTTAAAGGGATAGTAATACTTAAAATATAAAAAAAAAAAAATATGTTGTAGGGTTTATCCCCCTGAGTAAAACAAGAGTACTCCCACTTCCGTAAGGTGTTTCATTCAAAAGTTATTAATTTTCAAAGTTGAATTTTTTAGGTGCAATATCACGATGGCCTGAAATTGTACAGTGGACAGCTCTGGTCCCGGGACCATAAATCTCCATAGGATGGTGTAGCAACAGCATCACTGTACAATTTCAGGCCACTGTGATATTGCACCTAAAAAATTCAACTTTGAAAATTAATAACTTTTGAATGAAACACCTTTCAGCGGTGGGAGTACTCTTGTTTTACGTAGGGGGATAAACCCTGCAACATATTTTTTTTTTTTTTACATTTTAAGTATTACTATCCCTTTAAAAAAATAAATACATAAAAGGGGGAAGGAGGGTTAAAAAGACAGTGCCCCCTAGAGTGAAATATAAAAATACAGCATTAAGAAGCGTATCCCTGACATTTATAATTGGCAGCACAAATCTTAAAATACAATTTTTGCATTTCACATGCAATGAATTTATCAGGGTCTGGTAAATTCAGTCAGTGTTCTCTTCTTTCTGCCCCTTTCTTCACTTAAACTTCCCACTTCAGATCAAAGACAAGCCCATATAAGGAAAATGTAAAGGCCCAACATGAGCTGAGAGTCCTGTGTGGCATTTCAACAACTTGCATTACTAGAGAAGGAGAGTTTGAGAGCAAGGAATGTAACAAGCTTCTTGTGTTGCTCTGGCCATGGAGAAAGAAGAAGAAGTGAGACCAAAAATAAAATCACAGATGTTTTAATTTACTAGTGTACTTATCTCATTTTCATCCTAGGAGGCACTGCCCCTTTAAAGTCACATCCAATATGTCACAGACCAGTGTGGATTAAATTGGATTATTATTATTACTAGTTGAAGAGCCCGTGTACACGGGCCACAGTGCCACCCGGCAACGGCCGCGGTGCAGTCATGCACAGTAGAGACTGCCCGAGCCGCGGCTGATAACAGAGTGGGGGTCTGAATTCAGACCATAGTCCTCTCTGCGCAAACGGTCTGAATTCAGAGCTCCACTCCTTTATCAGTCGTGGTGCGGGCAGTCTGTAGTGCGCATGACTGCACCGCACGCAGCCATCTCTACTGCGCATGACGGCTTCTGACAAACACACATTTAGAGAATTATTATATAGGATTATTATTTCCGTTTGGTACATGAACATACTTGTGGCTGTTGCAGAGAAGGGTTTAACCCATTGAGTGCCAGAGGGGTACGCAACGTATTGCAAAGCAATACATTGTGTACCCTCTCTGGCACTCTAAGGGTTAATCCTTTTAGTGTCAGAGGGGTATGCAGAGCAATGTGTTGCACACTGATCTGGCACTCATTTGGTTTAGCAAGACAGCTGAAAGATTTTCTTTAAAAACTACAATGTGTATACAAGTTTGTCATTACTCTGTAATGCTTGTTATAGTTATGGTGCCGAAAATCTTTGATAGACTACTGCAAATGAGTATGAACGTTAATTGAGGTACATTTAAGCTGCATATATTGTAGTTGCATAGTTTGGCCTCATTTCATATATAAATATACATATGGACATATGCACAAAGATTCATTCCATCTGCACCATAGGGGGCAAATAGATGTCCCTGATGATTTCAATTATGTTTTCAACATCTTGCATGCTAGAGAGGTCTCCAGTGCTTTGGGAAGCAGTGTGTTAGAGGCCTCTCTACCATTCCTGGGGTTATATGCCCCATATTGATCAATGGCAGTTGTTATATGTCCCCACTGGTGCAGTGTGTTTGCTCTTGAATTTGTTCTTTTTTCATTGTGTATATGATCCATATAATCCTGGCTCTGTTTGGGTCTATTTTCTATCTGTAACCGATTACACCACATGGCCAAAAATATACCTGCTCGTTCGAACATCTCACTCAATGTTGCTATAATAGCCTCTACTCTTCTGTGAAGGCTTTCCATTAGATGTTGGAACCTTGCAGTACTGATTTGTTTCCATTTAGCCACAAGAGCATTAGTGAGGCTGGGTGTTCCAATTCATCCTATAGTTGATCAGTGGGGTTGAGGTCAGGGCTCTGTACATGACAGTCAAGTTTTTCCTCAATGATTTCAGCTAACTTGCAGAGGGTATTGTCATGCCGTAAAAGAAAAGGGCCTTCCCCAAACTGTTGCCACAAAGCTGGAAGCACAGAATCATCTAGAATGTCATTGTACTCTGTAGTGTTAAGATTTCCCTTCACTGGAACAAAGGTGCCTAGACCAAACCATGAAAAAGAGCAGACGATTATTCATCCTCTGTCAGACTTTACAGCTGGAATTGTGTAGTGTTTTCCTGGCATGTGCCAAACCCAGAATTATCCATCGGACTGCCATATGGTGAAGCATGATTCATCACTGCAGATAATGCATTTCCACAGCTCCAGGATCCCATGGTGCTGAGCTTTACACCACTCCAGCTGATGCTTGGAACCCATTTCACTAAGCTCCTGACAAACAGTTCTTATGACGTTGCATCCACAAGCAGTTTGGAACTCTGTAATGATGTTACAGCTGAGGACAGATGATTGTTTGGTACTTCACCACTCAGTGGTCCCTTTCTGTTAGCTTGTGTGGACTGCCACTTTGCAGCTGAGCTTTTGTTGCTTCTAGACATGCAGCTCTAACAGGGCAGACATTTAGCACTTACTGGAAAATTGGCATCCTATGACAGTGCCATTTTGAAAGTCACTGAGCTTTGAATTCTACCGCCAATATTTATATATGGGAATTTGTGTGGCTGTGTGCTTGATTTTGTACACCTGTCAGCAAAGGGTGTGGCTGAAATAACCTAACCCACAACCTTGAACGGGTGTCCACATACCTTTGGCCATGTAGTATAATTCATGTCTTCTAAGACACAAATACAAAATCATGATATTCTGCACAGAAGTACATGTCATTAATCCCTTAAGGACCAGCCTCGAGCATACGCGGACAGCACTTAAGGACCACGGACCTTTTTTTTTTTCTTTGTTTCCGGTTCCGGACTCCCCGAATGGTGTGCAGCCTCGGGGGAGCCCGTAATTCCATGTCGGTCATAGTACGTCATGGGTCATTAAGTCAGATCTACCCATGATGTGCTATGACCGTCAAGGGTCGTTAAGGGGTTAAAATCTGGAGAAATTCAGGTAAACAAAATAATGGCGAGAATATTGGCATATCATACATATTCCCTATGTATTTGAAGTTTTACCATATCTCATGATTCTATTTTCTCTGGAACTGCTTATTTAACCCTTTGAGTGCCAAAGAGATATCCAATGCATTGCAATACAATGTTTTGTATACCTCTGTGGTGCTCAAAGGGTTAAAACTCTTTCATTCTTGAAATGTCAGCAGAGCATTGCATCTCAATGAGTTGGAAAAGTCTCTAGTTTCCAGGGGATTAAAGCAGTGAGTATTTGAATAACTTTTCATGTCTGGTAGCTGTGGGAAATGTTCATCTGCCTCCACATCCTTGCCTTGTGTGATCTTCAGTACTTTAACCCTTTGAGTGCCAGAGGGGTACGTACGCATTGCTTCGCAATGCGTTATGTACCCCTCTGGCACTCAAAGGGTTAACATGGGTTAGTCGATCTTTGGACCTCCAGCTGGTGGGGATTACTACTCTTACAACCCCCAACCAACTTTGGTCCCTTCCTTTGCAATGACATGTAGAAATGCATTAATGTGAACATGCATGTTTTAGTGTATTACAAGAATTACTTAAGATTAAAAGAAAATTTGTGCCCAGCAGATTATATTCTGATTATGCTTTTATTTTGTAGATCCAACTTAGGTTCATTAACCCTCTGAAGAACTTGAGACGTCTGGGAATCAAACGCATTGTAGAGTTTTTCACTGATTTTGAGACCTATCCGTTTTCTGCAGAAGAAATTGATGCTGTGTTTCATGCTGTTATATGGCCACAGGTATGTAGTCAAGCCCCTTGATACACATTTTGGGTCTTATGTTCAGAAGAAACTTGAAACAATTCTGGAGCCAACCAGCTGTACTATAGGGGAGAAACAAACATTTCTTAATGATTTAAATGGTGATTTTAACCCACTGAATGGTAGAGAAGCCTCCAGTGCATTACAGGGTTAGAAGCACAGTTATAATCTGTGGTGCAGTCGGTTTGTCTCAGAATTGCTCCTCTTTGTATTTATACATAAGGCCTATTGTAAATTGTCATGTTTGTTATGATTTTTCCTTCAATAATACTTCCTATTGCTGTTTTTTGATGCATATAATGTTGTATGTTGCCTTCAGTGTAAACCCATTTCTAATACCAGCTAATCCACTGAATGCAGAGGATGTCTCTTGGATCTATGGAGTTAAGGGAAAAGAAGAGAATGCTATTAGTAGTTATCAGATCGTGATACTGTGGCTCACATTTACAAGTCATATCATGGGTGAAACTATGGGGCAAAGGGCCCATCATTCCTGGGACCCAATAGGTCGTAGTTATGTCCCCGGGAGAATATGGTTTGAGAGATATCCGCTGTCAAAGTTCCCTCTCCCTTGACGTCAGCATTCTAGATGACATCAAGGGAATCCGTCCCGGGACCAGCAGAGGCTCTGCTGCAGAGCCGCCCGTGATCCCAGGAGGAGGATTCCCCTGCTCTCAGCTAGAACGCTGACATCAGGGGAGAGGGAACTTTGAAAGCGGATATCTCTCAAACCATAAAGGTTTGATAGATGCCGCTGGTCTCATTTAACTCAGTTTTTTTAGTGGCTACAACATGGAGGATAGTAATTTTTAATTATTACTATACCTTTACATTGTTTTTCCAGTGCAGCTTTCTCCAAAGCATTTAGCAGTTTGCATATGTTAGCATCATATGTATCAAAGAAAGCTGCCATAATCGCCTATCAAGGAATGTTTCATTAATTTTGCAAAAACATAATAAATATTCACAAACTACTTGATAAATATGAATCAGAGATGATAACCCTTTGAGTGCCAGAGAGGTACTGCACACCTCTCTGGCACTCCAAGGGTTAAAAACAACAGTTGAAAACAAAACTTATTGTAGTGCCAGAAACCTAAATATGCCTCTCTGTGTTTTCCTTTGCTGCTTCCAGATTAGCAGACTCGCTGCTGAAAGTCAGTACTCTCCGACCGTCGTGCTGCAGCTTATTCATGTTTGGAGCAAAAATACCAGGTAACAGTCCTATATAATAATTCGCTAGAATGTTTGTCAGAAACCGTCATGTGCAGTAGAGACTGCCAAACGCACAGAATGCTGGCAGTTTTGTGCTGGGAGCATTCTGTGCTTTCAGCCAGTCTCTACAGTGCATGACTGCGTCGGAAGCAGGACGCAGAGCAGGACTGGCCTCTTAACCCTTTGAGTGCCATAGGGGTACGCAAGGCATTGCAAAGCAATTCGTTGCGTACCCCTCTGGCACTCAAAGGGTTAACAACACTCGGACCTTGGCACATGTACACATGCTTTTACACTAGTCTTCTATACAGGAATCCTGCAGAGTACAGTAGGCCAGAAATATTTGTGTTAAAGCACGAAGCCCTACTTATTGGCTCCGACTCTCTTTCATTTGTAGGATATGCTGTATAGTTAAAGAGGATCTAATGTATAAAAAATATGTTATAGTTCAGTTTTACTACATTAATCTATGTGATTCCCACCTCTGGGTGCAGCAGCATTATACACTTACAACCATCTGTGTACAAGACCTCACAGGTCTTCTCTTCCCTATAGCTGTATGCCAGGTAATGGATAGGGAGTCATGGATGCTGTAGTAACTCATTCAACCAAGCGACATTTTAATCATGCAAGTGTATGCCAGATAATGGAAGGGGAGTCATTGATGCTGTAGTAAATCATTCATACTGCACTCGACACTTATGAGGGAGTCATTCTGGTGTCTCGACATTTAAGCCTGCAACATCAGAATGATGCCCATTTAAATAATGCACCATTTTCAAAGAATCCTTTTCAACAATGCTAGATTTTTAAAGAGATAGTAATACTTAAAATGGAAAAAAGAATATGTTGTAGGGTTTATTCCCCTGAGTAAAACAAGAGTACTCCAACTGCTGAAAGGTGTTTCATTCAAAAGTTATTAATTTTCAAAGTTGAATTTTTTAGGTGCAATATCACAGTTGCCTGTACCTATCTTGGATTGGGACAAAGATCTTGGGACTCTGTTCCAGGGCTTGAATCCTGGTGTGTGAAGTGGGCTTATTGTGGTTGTCTATTTTTAAACTTCGTAGTGCTGCACTGGAAAGGGTTATTTGGGTGTCTTCAATACCAATAAGGCCTGTTTCTCTGTCGTCCAATACAGGTAACTGGTAACTTGGGGTAGGCGATCCGCCCCTTTAAGTAGGCAGGAACAATTCTAGAATTGTATGCAGGGGGTGGAGCCTACCTTCCCTCCTTGGCTGCAGCTAGCCAACCAGCTCCAGAAAGATTTGTTCCGTGGTGAAGATAACACAGGCAAGAGAACAGTTCTGCTATAGATTTAGAAGTATTTTATTTTTCTGTTAGAAATGGAATATCACCATTAGGCAGTGACCAGGTGCCATCTGCAGACCTTAAACCCTGGGGGGGGGAATCTTGGCTACAAGTTCTTTCCTCAGGAGTTGCCCACCATGGTTCTTAAACATGGTAATCTGAAGACAGAAGATCTGCAGGAAAGGTGAGCAACCCTTTGAGTGCTGCAGGTCCACATGTCCCACAGTGCCTCTCCGCACAGGGTTTTTTTCATCTGGAGTTCCTATTGCACACTCCAGCACTCATTGGGTCTATCTGTATGTCTGTTGGGTGTTTGAAGCAGGTTTATGTGGTATTTAACCCTTTCGTTGCTGGTTTGGCATTCATTTGGGAGGTTTTCTGACACTTTTCCTACAGGTTCAGTGTTTTTTGGGTATCCTAACATGTTTTAGTGATGTTCCATGTGTTTTAATATTACACCTTCAATTTTGTAAAATCTGAGTAAAGGCGCTCTTTACCGCATAGGTGCCATTGCTCCATTTACTCCTATGGGACTGTACAGTTTGGGACATATCTCTGCAATCCTTTAACCTAGCAACTTCAGAGATGGCTCATTATACTTGTCTGCCCTTGCTCTATCATCCGGTTCATGTTTCTAGTGTGTTGGGGGATCAGGGGGGCTTGGGGCACTGTTTGGGGTACTTTTCTGGGAAAACTACATTTCCCATGAGCACTTGCTTCGCGCGCTCGTCATTGACATCCATTTTGTGATCTTTCCAGAATAAGTATCCTACGCAGGGCTTGTACTCTCCTTCTCTTCTCTGCTGAGTAACCCTTCACCTGCCATATAAGTCTATTTTATTGATTTCTGGGGTGAAACTTTAATCATACACACTGTAATTGGGTGATTTCTTATACTGTAAGGTTATTGGCACTGTGAGAATGTCTATACCGTTGGAGCTTGGGGCCAGACCTAAGACTAAGGATGCTGGGGTCTCTGTATCCCCTATTGCGCATTGCTCTTCCTGTCATTCAGGGTTACCTAGAGAATTCTCAGGTCATTTATGCCCAGCATGTTCTGATGTCCCTGAGAGTCTCCCAGGGACCTCCAGCCATGCATTAGAACTAGTTTGGGTGCAAAAGTTCAAGGCTGCTACTAGGGACCTTAGGTCCACTTTGCAACTCTTTCCATCCCAGTTACAGGGGGTCTTTCATTCTTGTCAGACCCCCTCATTCGTCAGGTTTTCCCTGCCAAAGCCTCAGGGTGTACCTGACGTGTCAGATTCCTTTGAGGGTGAACTTTTGGTGTATTCAGATGTTGAGGAATGTTCTGCGGTGGGCTCCTCTCAGTTTTTTGGGGACCCTTTTGAGGCTGATCCTGAGCCCTCGGCTGAGGGCCTGATCAGGACGGTTTTAAATACCCTATACATTCCCTTAGTGCAGGAGGTTCCTTCTGACTCTTCTGATGTATTTCAGGAGCCTAAAAAGCCCTTTACTTGCTTTCCACCTAACCCCACTCTTGACCGCCTTGTGTCTGATGAGTGGAAGTCTCCGGATAGGAAACCTTCTGTCTCCAAGAAATTTTCCAAACTTTATCCCTTCTCTGAGGCTGCGCTTGCTCAGTGGGTTCATCCTCCCAAAGTGGATGCTCCTATCTCTAGGCTATCCAAGTCTACTGCCTTACCAGTGTCTGATGCATCTGCTGTAAAAGACTGGACTGACAAGAAACTTGAGGTCTCCCTCAAGTCCATCTTTGCCACTGCTGGTACTGTCACGCATCCAGAATTCGCTGCTGCATGGGTGAACCGGGCCATTGCGGTCTGGACCGAACAGCTCACCCTTGCTGTCTGTCAGGGTGCTCCTATTTAGGATATGTTGTGTCTCCTTGCCGACATTTCTGATGCACAGCACTGTGTTTCTGCTGCCTTATTTGATGCCATCCGTTTGGTGGCCAGGGTTTCCACCATGTCTGTGGTTGCCAGACGGCCTCTTTGGCTAAAGATCTGGACTGCTGACACTGCTTCCAAGAAAGCATTGCTCTCCTTACCTTTTCAAGGCACTTCTTTGTTTGGGCCAGATCTTAAGGATCTGATCAGTGAGAACCACAGGGGGTAAGAGTATACTTCTACCCTTGGTTTCTAGGAAGAAAACACAGCTTAAGCTTGACCGGTATTTTTGTTCCTTTCAGAATGAGACACATCCGATGAACCAGACAGTTCCCTCAGCTCCGCGTCCCTCCTCCAAGCCCAAACAGCAGTGGAAGCCCAAGGTCTCCTCCAAGCCCAAGGCTTCCAAGCCTTCTTCAGCATGACTCACCGAACCCTGGTCCACACTCTGCTGTGGGTGGTTGTCTGCATCACTATCACAGCATTTGGGAGGATTCAGTGATGGACCCATGGGTTTTGCAGGTAGTGACGGAAGGGTACAGGATCACTTTCGTCTCTCTTCCTCCCTTTCGCTTTCTTCCTTCTCATACGCCTCAGGGCGCAGAGAAACTCCGTCTGTTCGGCGCTGTTCAGGCTCTTCTGGACAAGGACGTTCTGGAGGCGGTTCCAGTTCAGGACAAAGGTATGGGTTTTTACTCAAACCTCTTTGTACTCTCCAAGAAGGACGGAGGTTGTCGTCCCATTTTGGGCTTGAAGGATCTCGATTCCTTTGTGACCCGGACTCATCACCAGGAGTCTCACCGGATGGTGATTGCCGCCATGTCCCCGGGGGAATTCATTGCATCTCTGGATCTTCATGATGCGTACTTACACATTGCCATTCATCCAGAGAGCTGGCAGTACCTCTGGTTTGCCTGCGACCAGGGACATTTTCAGTTTTCCGCTCTTCCATGTGGTCTGACGACAGCTCCTCAGGCCTTCAACCATGTCCTGTGAGCATTAGTGTCCGTCCTCCACCGAGACGGCATCAGAGTTACTTCATACATGGACGACCTGTTCCTGAAAGCCTCTTCTACTGAACTTCTTCATTAGCAGGTTCAGCAATGCATTCATACTCTCACCCATCACTGGTGGATCATCAACTTGGACAAATCAGATCTTGTCCCATCCCAGCGTCTGGTCTTCCTGGGCCTCCTCTTCGATACCCAGAAGAACATGGTGTTTCTCACAGACGAGGTGGCTCACCAGATTGCCCACAGGGTTTCTGCGATACTGGCTCAAGATCCAGTTCCAGCCAAGAAGCCGTCATCTCTCATGGGAAATTCATTTCCACCATAGAGGCTGTACCATTTGCCATGGCACATTCCAAGGAACACCAGCGGTTTGTGATTCAGGTGTGCAGGGGTCGGCCAGACCTTCTGAAGACGTCGGTGTCATTTCCTCTTCATGTGGAACTGAGTTTGTCCTGGTGGCTCAACCTCTCCAATCTGCTGAAGGGCAAGTCCTTCCTAGTTTCCTTCTGAACCATGGTGATGACGGATGTCAGCCTCATCACAGTAGGTGTTCCTCAGGCATCACTCCTGGGACCACTTCTCTTTTCCCTCTACACCCTCTCACTTGGTGACTTCATCTCATCTCTTGGGTTTAATTACCATCTGTATGCGGATGACACGCTAATCTATCTCTCTGTTCCTGACCTCACTCCAGCTGTGCAGTCTCGAGTCACTCAATGTCTGTCAGCTATTTCATCATGGATGGCCCACCGCCATCTTAAACTCAATATGGCTAAGACAGAGCTGGTGGTGTTCCCTCCAAAAACCCATCCACCATCCCCCTTCTCCATCACAATAGACAACTATGCCATACACTCAATACCCAAAGCACGCTGTCTTGGAGTCATACTTGATTCGAAATTAACTTTCTCCCCCCATATCCAAGCTGTCACTAGAACATTTTGCTTCTTCCTAAAAAATATTGCTAAAATACGTCCTTTCCTCTGCATGTCAACTGCAAAATCTCTATCTCATGCACTCATTCTATCCAGACATGACTACTGTAACATTCTACTCTCTGGTCTTCCTGCTTCTCATGTCTCTCCACTTCAATCTGTTATCAATTCAGCTGCAAGAATCATCACATTTGCTCCCAGATACCTGCCCTCTCATCTCCTCCTGAAATCCTTCAATTGGCTCCCTATAAAGTATCGTATTTCTTACAAAATTCTCCTCCTCTCCTGTAAGTCTCTGTGTTCTTCAGCACCCTCTTGCATTTCTGCTCTTATCTCCTGGTACACCCCTTCCCGTACCCTATGGTCTTCCCAAAGGTTCTTCCTGTCCTCTCCCTACACAACTGGAGCCATCTCTCGTTTACAAGCTTTTTCACTGACTGCCCCATGACTTTGGAATGCCCTCCCTATCACCATTCGCCGATCATCCACAATCATCACTTTCAAGCATCTCCTCAAAACCCACCTGCTCAAGGAGGCATCTCAATAGCAATATCCTCATCCCTGCACAACGATAGTGACATCAGAATCTTTCTACACTTCCTTCACCACACCTTGTACTTGCACTTATAATCATCCCCCTACTGTCTCTGTATATCATCATGAACTCTAATTAGACTGTAAGCTCCTTGGTGCAGGGTCCCTTTCCCAGTGTATGTTTCCCTTGCTGCACTTTCCCCAAAAACTAATGCAGTGATCGCACTTTAGCTTAATGCTCTTAACCCTGTTCTGTATTTTTGTATTGTTTCAAATTCTGTTAAGAGCTGTGTACATGTATGGCGCTATATATAAATATAAATAAAGATACATACATACATGGGGAGTGGTCCTGGGTCGCCTGAGTGCACAGGGCCGGTGATCTCTGGAAAAATTTCTCCTTCCCATCAACGTATTGGAGCTTCGGACTATATTTCATGCCCTTCGTCATTGGACATCTCAGCTGGAAGACTGTCCAGTCCGGGTAGAGTCCGACAACGCCACGGCAGTGGCTTACATCAACAAGCAGGGAAGAACAAGAAGTCTCACCGCTTGGTTAGAGATCAAGGCTATTATGTCCTGGGCAGAAGAACACGTTCCTGCCATATCCGCAGTGCACATTCCTGGCGTAGACATGTCATGGCGGACTTCCTCAGTTGACACACAGTGGACAGCGGAGCAACGAAAATAATTTTACTGTTAGGGGTCCCCACAACTTTGGAAATGTTATCAAAGGGTCGCGGCACTAGAAAGTTTGAGAACCACTGCTCTAGACTGTAAGCTCTCATGATCAGGGCCCTCTGATCCTTCTGTTCTCCACATCTGATTGTACTATTTAATACATCTGTATATCTATTCCTAATTGTAAAGCACTGCTGAATTAGTTGGCGATATATAAATAAAGAATAATAATAATACTAATTCCCTTCCCCGCCTCGCTTCTGTTTTATTTTATCTTTGCTAAACTGAGCATGTTCTATGGGGATAAAATGAAGTAGAGAGGGAGTCTCTGCCTCCAAGAGCCTTTTAAGGTAAGTGCCCTGCACTCCTGGACAAAAGTTTCTTTACCCTGTGGTTCCTGTGTTCCACATTGACTAGGCGAAATGGATTTATCTGAAAGTACATAAAAATCCACTTCACGGGGCACCTAGTTTATGCTCTCAAACCAAGTAATTCAAACACAGGGCAATAGTGAGATCTCTCCTCATTCTAACCTGTATCTCACAATTGTGGATTGACAACAGAGGAAACACAACCTCATACACTCATATTTATATGAACATGAACAATTATACAGTAGGAATGCATCAAAGTAAGGGCAGGCAAAATAAAATAAGGTAAAAAGTGAAGAAGGAAGAAAATAAAATGGAATGTAAGAAGAAAAAGTAAGAGGGACGAGACAGTGCACTCAAGAGGGTCTTACAGAGAGGTCTTCTAAAGAAAGCCAAGGTTCCCCTACAAGTGCCAACTTTGTTTGAGTGCTCCTGTGGGAGGATGCTAATTTGTCTATCTCATAGTTATCCCTGATTTTCTGCTTTACCTGGTGAAAAGTTGTGATAGGTCGGTTCCAGTTTTTAGCCAAAGCTCTCTGGGCAGTCAGGGTAAGTTGAGAGGCAAGTTTGTTTTGAGCAGGAGAAAGGACATTAGTGGTTTGGATAGAAGAAGGTTCTATGAATCTTTGGGTTATAGGGAGGTTCAGGGAATCGGATATCCGTGCATGAATTTGAGTCCAGAAAAGCTTTTGGGGCTGGACCACCAATTGTAAATATAGGAACCCTTCTCTTGGCAACCCTTCCAGCAGTTGTAAGAATTTTCCTAGACATCGCAAAAAGTCTGGAAGGGGTAGGTTACCACAGTATGAGGGTTTTGTAAGCTTGTTCTTTAACAGTGGTGTTTTTCTTTTTTACCTTTCAAATGCATACTTCCTTTATTGCACGGATGATACTGCCATCTTTTGGAATCCTCAAAAACACTTCTAATGGGGATTACAGTACTTGAATATCAAAGGCCTCTTTCACTTAGATCATGTACAATTTTGCATTATAAAGAAATCCTGTAAAATCCATAACTCATCCATGCTTTGGTCAAAAAAAAAGGTAAATTAAGTACTTTGCTGTCAATTGTAAAATATGAAATATGCTTGCCATGAAATGTGTTTGTTTACAAGTGGTTAATAGTTTTTTTAATTAAGTCTTTGAGTACAAGATATACCCCCAGTGCATTGCAAGACAATGTGCTGGAACATTTCTAGTGGGTAAAGCTTGTAATGGGTCTTTATACTGTGTGAATGTACACTATTACAAAGGTTTATGCTTACATAGGACCGTACTCCATGTGTTGTAGTTCTGGAAAAAACCAACAGCACCATGAGTGAGGATGAAAATTCTTTGGAGACCTCTCTAGCTTTCAAGGGTTAAAATGCCTCATGTAAATCAATAGAATTTTGTCTAATTTCCATTCCAATCCTATAGTTCAGTTAGTTTGATCCAGAATTACCACAGTTGCTTGTTAAATAAGATTCATAATAAATGTATAAGGCAGATTTATTACTCTTGTTAAAGTGCACACTGTCTCATGTTGTATGCCCAATAATTTGGACCTTTCCTTGGTGTTTACAGGTACTTTACATTGCTTGCCAAGGAAAAACTTGGGCATCCTGAATGTGATATACTGGCAAATGTGTTTGCCTTGCTTTTAACGAAGAATCTGTCAGAAGCCACTGCCAGTGTGGTTATAGATGTAGCTGACAATCTTCTGAACAGCCCAGATTTTGAACCTACAGAGAGTCTTTCCTGCTTAGTGGTAAACAATTGTGTTCTTCCTGATGCCAAGGATATTACTGAAGGTAAGTGAGGACTCCCAGCAAATAACATATCTAATACACTGACGTGTTGTTCAAGACTTTCCATAATCTACATATTATCTCTCTGTCCTGGGCAGAATTTCCAACCATTGGTGTAAGGCTGATCGTACCACATGTCCCTGTAATTCTCCAGTACCTGAGCAAGAGTATGCTGAATGCAGAAAAAATTAGGAAAAAGAAGTTTATTAATCAAGTCAGCAAAGAGCTTAACATCCTTTCTAAGTAAGTGATTGCTCTTTACAAAATTCAGGGTTCTGCCTTCTCAGAGGGTTTTATCCCAAGCAGTACAGTAATGGTGACTGAACATACAATGATGGCAATTGTAGAGAAACTTGTCTAAATGATTGTCTAATAGGTAACAATACTTGGGCGGTTACCTGCCTTGTGCTACATCTTGCCCAGCTTCATAGACACTCAGACACAGGATTGTATTTAGGGTAATGCTGATGATAATTGTTGCCAGTACAATGATTAGAATTGTATCTTGTATCTTCAAGCTAACACCAAATGCTTCATCATTAATCAAGAGGCAGTGACTAAATGAACAAGTTGCATCAGAGTGGGTATAGGCAGGGCTTCTTGACAGGTGCATAACAGCTTCCATTTAAACACTTCTTAAAGATTCTCACCCATTTCCTTATTGATGTGCTATTTCATACCAAGAATTGTTTCGTTCCTTTGTGTAGGTAGTAGATAAAGCAGATAAGATAAGCAGTCTTTGGCATTAAATACTAGTTACTACTTTATAGGGGTCAAGACCACCTTTTTTGATTTTGCGGAGGCACCACAAATGTCCCCTGTTCCCATTGCTATTTTGTGTCTTTAAGATTACATAGTATTTATTGTTTCTTGCATATGTTTTTGGAGTAATACATATAGAACAGTTCTTGTGTTTTTTTTTTTTTTGTTTGTTTCTTTTTTTTACTACACTCCCATAATCCTCAGGATGCCATATTTGTCTGGACGTCATGTCTATGGAGGCAGACATGACAGGTTCTGGCAGTTTTTTTTTTTTGTTTTTTTTTTTTGTTTTTTTAGAGTGAAGCCGGCAGATTGCTGGAGTCTCATTAACCCCTTGAGTGCCAGGGGTGAGCAACGAATTGCTTTGCAATGCATTACATATCCCTCTGACACTCAAGGGGTTAAACCCGTAAGGGCAAAAGCAATACATTGCATAGCCCTCTGATCCTTAAAGGGTTAAGTTTATCACATGCAGTGAGCAGGGTTTGATGTCCTGTGGTTCTTCTAGCAACTGTCATTTCTGCCTCCAGGTGCCATGGCATCCAGGACTGACTGAACAACATACAAACGCAAAATCAATAGGGAGCATTAGGATTTTCTGGACATAGTAAGGCGTGTTGCACTTATTATTAAGGATGGTTAGTTACACAGTAGTTTAGGTTGAAAAAAAAAGACTTGCATCCATCAAGTTCATCCCTTTTCCTATTCCTGTTTACCATCATTGATCCAAAAGACCGCAAAAAAAAAACTCATTAAAAATTACGCTTTGAATAGCGGAAAAAATTCCTTTTTGATTCCAAATCAGCTTTCTCCTTGAATCAACAAGCACTAACATACATAGCCCTCTATGTTCTGCTCTTTTTAAAAAGTATCCAGGCCCTTTTTAAAGATATCTAATGTATTTGATAGCACCACCTCCTCATGCGGTGAATTTCATACCTTTATTGTCCTTACCGTATAGAATTCCTTCCGCTGTTGTAGAAATCTCCTTTCCTCATGTCTTATCGGGTGACCCCTTGTTCTTTGTACTGTTCTGTTAATGAACAGGTCTTTGGAGAGCCACTTTGTATGGGCCCTAAACATATTTATATAGTGTTATCATATCCCCTCTAAGACACCGTTTCTCTAGTGTGTACAAGTTTACATTTTCTAAAACCTAAAACTTTCTATTCCCCTTATTAGTTTTGTAGCCCTCCTCTGCACTTTTCATAACGTCCTTTTTCAGAAGAGGCGCTCAGAACTGAACTGCATATTCAAGGTGGGGTTTTACTATGGACCTGTAAAGAGGCAGAATAATATCTTCCTCCCGTGAGTCGATACCCCTTTTAATACATGCCAAGATCTTATTGGCCTTTGCACTCGCCAGCTGGCACTGCGCACTATTGCTAAGTCTGTTGTCTACCATTACTCCCAAATCCTTTGCATTAGTAGATTTCCCCAAAGAACCACCATTTAGACTATATGTTACACTTTTATTATTATAACCAAAATGCATAACTTTACACTTGTCTATATTGAATCTCATTTGCCATTTGCCTGCCCAATTACCCAATTTGTCCAAATCCTCTCATAATGAAGACACATCCAGTTCAGACTATATTACCCTACTTAATTTTGTGTCATCGACAAACACTGATACATGGCTCCTCATGCCCACTGGGAAATCATTAATAAACAAATTAAAAAGAAGAGGTCCCAGGACAGATCCCTGAGGTCCAACTGGCGAACTTCCTATTTACCACCATTCTTTTCATTCTATCTTTGAGCCAATTTCCAATCCACACATAAATATTTGCCCCTAAGTTATTCTTTAAATGTGACATTGGCTTTGGGAAGGCCATAAAGTTAGTGGAGCCATGATTCTGGTGGTCAAGCCTGTATGGAGTATGCCTTTATGCCACTACCTGTATGCCGTATCAGATATGTAGAAGTCCATGGCATTCAATTAGTCTATTTAAAAATGTAAACCCAGTATTTATTAGGACAGATAACTGATATGGTGATTGAAGGTCACCGTGTCAGTAGTAAAGATGATCTGGTACTCTACCATGGATTTCTTTCTACATAGCTGCCATTATGTATACTTTCATTCTGTATCCTGAAGGAAACCTGGGAGCTGCCATTAGTTGTGATTATGATCACATTCACCTCCCCTCATATCTAGACACTGACTCTGATGTACTAAGAAGAACTGGAGTATTTGTGTGATAAACCAGATGCACAACAGGGGATACAAATTCTCAGTGATGTAAATGGGACTTTAATGCCTTGAATACTAGAGAAGTCTCCAACGCATTGTAAGACCTCTAACTTTTTTGTGTGTCCCCTATGGTGCTGTTGGGTTTGCCCCAGAATTTCTCCAGTTCTTCTTAGTATGCCAGCATCAAGACATGTTGGGGCCTCTTTTGCCATTGGACGAGTTCTCCATGCCTGAGGTTCTTTTCTTTTTAATTTGCACACTGTTTGTCAGAAGCCTTCATGCACAGTAGAGATGGCTGTGCATGCTGCAGTCATGCACAGTAGAGACTGCCCGTGCTGCGGCTGATACGGAGCGGGGAACTCCGAATTCAGGCCGGAGTCCTCTCTGTTCATCTTCCTGGGACTGGTCTCAGGAAGGTGCGCAGAGAGGACCACTGTCTGAATTCGGAGTGCCCAGCTCCGTATCAGCAGCGGCACGTTCGGGCAGTCAGTACTGCGCATGACTGCAGCACCGCCAGTGTTGGCTCGTGTACACGGACTTAAAACTAGTAGGGAATAAAATAAATTACAGTGATGTTAACACATACAATGACGTTTAAACAAACATTAATGTGAGTTTTATGGCTGTGGAGCAATGTCATACACTTATATACATCACATAGTCTGATATCCTAAACACAGGGACACCAGGGTGGGAAAAAGGGACAGACGGATTTGAGTCTTAAAGAGATGCTGTCCCTCCTAAAGAGGGACACTTGGGAGGTATGATATGATGTAATCAGCAAATGAATATTTCATAATATAGTTACTTACTCTGTTAACGCTGAGGCCCTCTAGCTGTTGTAGACTACAGCACCCATAAACCATTGGTTTCTTGGGGATGATTGTCCACAAACAGCTGGCAGGCCTCAGGTTGCCAAACCCTGAATTAGAAATTAATATCTGTCAAAAGAATTGTAAGAACTTAACGTACAGCGTTCATGCTCTTTTGTAATGCTTACTTTAATGCAGTGTACTTTAAAAAAAAAAAAAAAAAAAAAAAAAAAAAAAGGGGATTTTGTTATAATTTGCATCTGACTCCTTGTGGCATTGATTTTCAAATGTAAATGCCTTCCATTTGCAGGATCAGCAAGTTTATTCAGGATAAAGAGCAAAGTACTGTGCTCATCGGCCTCCTCCTTTCCTACCTACATAAAAGTAATAATGCACAGGTATGTGACTCCGTTCCCTTTATACCAGAGCTGTCAAATGGCTTTGGTTGTATTATTCATTTAAAGGGCAACTAATATGAAACATGAAAAAAAATGTTACTCTTGGGGCTGCATGTTCAAAAGAAAAGTGGAGGAATTCTGGGGCAACCCATTTGTACTATAGGAGAGGACGTCTGTTCTCCCCATAGAGTAAATGATTTGCCCCAGAATTCTTCTTTTCTTTTGAACATACGGCTCGCAGTCTTTTATTGGGTATTTGCTACTTCATTACCCAATGGGAGTAGAAGCATTATTCACTAGGAGCTTTCAATGGAGAGGTCTCTCCCTAGGCTTCTCTTCCCCTGAGCTGATGCTGTGAGCTGCAGAGAGGCAGCTGATGATTTCTTTTGGCTGTTGACAGCTTTTGCTATTGTAGGAGATGGGACGAGAAACGCTGGACCAACCTGACCAATTAGGGCTGTAAGATTATAAGGTCGCTACTCACAATGTGCTTGTAAATAGACTAAGCTTTAACATGCTGGTTGTCATTTAAAAAGGACTTAAGAGGGATGTACCTTAGATGACCATTTGACTTAACTCAGAGAATGGGATTAGTGTTGGATGGAATTACATATTCAGTAACATAATTCATCTTCTATATTTCAGAAAATATGAGACCCGTGGACTTTTTTTACTTTTCCTAATCCCACATATTTTTAGCAAATAATTTCACCATTCCCCCTCCCAAATAGTCATACCCTTTCTCACTAGTGATTTTTTTTTTCCTGCCCATAACCAGGGCTGAATTTACATTCCACCTTCTCCTAGGTAAAGCACTACAGGCTCTCTTAGCTCCAACTATGAACATCCCCCTTTCCTCATGGCCCCACCCTAGTCCTATTTACTGTTTCCTGTTACAGAAAATACCCTTGACCTATAACCAGTAATGTACAGGAACACTGAAATTGTTGTGTCCACACCCACAATTCAAAATGTGGGTGTGGCCAGCACTGCTGAGGAACCACTCAAAATTTGGAGCTCTAGGTAGTTGCCTGCTCTGCCTATTGGAAAATCTGGCCCTGCCCATACTTTTTATGATCACTTGTATCTGTATCAATTTTCTATACAGATCTATGTATTCACCCTTCTTTTTATAGCTCTTTACCTATTTTAATACTTGTTTATTTTCATTATAATGCTTTCATTCACTTTACCTCTTTCTGTATCTCTTTCCCTAAATTATTAGAATGTATATGTGTCTTTGAGAGTGTTTTAATTTTCTTTCATTTCAGGATACAGAGATTGATATTCTGGAGACTGTACAGAATTTGCTAAGGCACTGCTCAAACCCAGCAAGCTTTCTGAAACCTCTGGCCAAACTCTTCTCTGTGATTCAGAACAAATTATCACGTCAAACGCTTAGTACAACTTTTCAGGTGCGGCTTTCCAGTTTTCATTTCTAGTGATTTATATATCTGCTGCAGTTTTTCTTTCATGTGCTAGGGGCTGTTTCTGCCCCAAGACCTTTAACCCATCTAGAGACATCTCTAATATATTGTGAGAACTGGCTGTATGGTCAGTTGACTTGTTGCCATGGCAACTCACCTGGCAATTTATTCAAACAGAGACACTTGTCTGACTAAAGCTCACTCAGTACACAGGAGGCAAAGCATTGAGTCAAAATAAAAAAATAACCATTACTGTACTTCTAAAGTATCTGATCTTGTCCCCAGGTAAGGGTAAGTAGTGGTGCTAATCTCCCATTTAGTAATAGTACATTTGGCCTGTATGATGCACCAATATTGCAGTTGATTGGCCAAAGTCCTGGGTTTTTGGAAGCCTAGCAACACCCCTGATTAATGCCATGTGTTTTTGGATAGTTGATATTCACTGCAGTGTTGGACTGCTGAGGGAATGTGCAGTTAGCTTTGAGTTTTTCTATGGGCCGAAAGCACTCCAATTCCTGTGTAATTCTGTGAAAACTCTTCAAGCTCTAATACAAGCTATGGAGAGAGACATTACTTACTGGGTGCATCTTTTGGAGTCTAAAGGAGGAGAACATTATGTAATCTGATTTCTGGTAACCTCTGGCTGCAATTGTATTTTATAATTAGTCCAATGGAAGTCTGGAATTAAATCTAAACCTCCTAATATCTGTCATGGCTGTGGCAAGGACATCTTTTTATTCACAAATATAAAAACATTTCTACTCTTTGTCCTGTTGAGAGGCAGAGATTCACCTCTCCAGTAGGCCTAAGCATACAGCTGTGGCAGAACTGGAATGTCCATTTTAGATCCACGAAACAGTGGAGCATTCATTGCAGTCAGCCAGCTCCATGGCACTCAGGACTATCATCAGAGCGTGTTGAACTTTTTTTTTTTTCTTTTGCCAAAACTTGGATCTCCTATCTCTAGATGTCTCTGGGGCACACACCTTGTTGCTTTATTATAGAGGTGTCCAAGTTTATTCCTCAAAGGCTGCAAACATACCATGGATACCCCTTCTTGATTAATGGCAGGTTATATTAAAGGGTATCCTAAAAACCTGGCTTGAGTACAGCCTTTGAGGGCAGATTTAGACACCCTTTGCCTAATAGAAAATGTGGCTAATTTGAGAATGTAATTTGGATTCAGAAGTTTAGATACAGTATTATAGTACATTATCTGTGAGATATATGTTATTTGTAATATCTGTATGCACAGTGGTTACCAGATGCATTCTTGTTGTTCATTATACTTTGAAATAATTCTTCGATACCTGCCAAAGATAGGATTTAGGATGAGTTTGTAGTTACTTTTGATTACAGAAAGTAATGTTTTCATTGCTTTTGGTAAAATGCTTGTGTGCTTACAGGTTTTGTCAGAGCTGGACCCTGCATTAGACTATATCACAGATGTGGCTGCTAAGGTAAAGGCCTTTTCTCCTCTGTATGATCTCTATATATATGTTACAGGAGCAGTAAACTTTTTTTATGAAAAATATATATTGTAGGAATTTTCCTATTGATTAAAATCAGGGTACTCCCACTGCCGAGAGATTTATATTTCCAGAGTTATTACAGTTTAAACCCATTTTTTTACATTAGCAGTGCCCTCTAGTGGTCAAATTCGAATTAGATTTCCTGTTAGATTCTAATGGAGAAGGTCAGAAAAGTCAGAGACATACAGTTCTCCATAAAATGTGATAGAAACTGCCTGTCACTTCCTGTCAATTAGAACTATCAGTAAGTAAACACAGAAAATTCACTTCCTGATTATTTAAACTGCTATAAATTTTGAATAAAACATCTGACGGCGATGTGAGTGACCTTGTTTTATTCAGCAGGAAATGCTCTGTAAAATATGTGTTTTCATAAAAAAAGTTTACATCTTCTTTAAGCATACGTGATAAAAAAAAATTTGAGTTCTTATCTTGTTACTTTTTCCAGTTGAATGCATTTGACAAAAGACATTTGGATGACATCCACTTTGATGTTCGGTTAACAGCGTTCCAAAAAGCTACAGCTCACATTAAAGAGATGAAGGCACTTGATGTGACCTATATAATCCCTCTTATGTACAACTGTTTTTATACAATACAGGTAAGCTATTGGCAATATTATATTTAACTATAGGTGTGTCCAATTATGAAGGGAATTGAGTAATATTTTTCAATATGGAATGCTCTGCATATAGAGTGTACTATCTGTCATTATTACTTACAGCTATTAGATACTTTTACCCCCTTGAATACTAGTAACACCCACTCATTGCTAAGCATGGTAATGTCTAGCATGCAAAAGGTTCACTTCATTTTGATTATGCTTGGGTCTAATACATGTAGCGTAGTGCCATAAGATATGACTTCATAAAATCTCTACATAAACAGCTGTGAACGTTTCCAGTAGTCTGTGACTAGTAAAAAAAAAAAAAAAAAAAAAAATTCAGCAGACGAGTAAAAAAAATAAATAGATGCTATATTTAAAGTTAGGTGGGCTAGTAACTATTCACCTCCTGACTATTAACTATTTTTTTCTGTTTGTACACCTCAGTGATATTCTTTGAGTCCTGTCCATAAAAAACAAAGGATAGATATTGTATAGAATTGAACCCTTCGAGTGCCAGAAAGGTATCCAACGTATTGCAACAGAGTACATTGGATACGTCTCTGGTACTCTAAGCGTGAAAACAAAAAGGAAAACTAAAAAGAAGCAGGACATTAGTTCAAGGATAGTTGAAGGCCTGGGTACATTGTTTTAGATCAGAAAAATGCCAGTCCTGTTATACATGTGAAGATGTTGGAATGGTAAGGATTAAAAGGTCCTTATACACAAAAGAAAAGAGGTGCATTTCTATAACATAGCACTGCACCACAATATTACATCCCTCAAAAAGCACTGGGGCCTTCTCAAGCATTCAAGGGGTTAAAGTCCAGTTTAAATAATGGGAATTTTTATTTGTTTCCTACGGTCAATTTACTGCAGAATTGCTTCCCTTTTCTTGTGTGTATTTTACCATTATTTCTTAGCTGCCTGAAGTGAATAAATAAGGGTTTAAATGCCATTATCTTAAAAGGATAGTAATACTTAAAATGTAAAAAAAAAAAAAAAATAATAATATGTTGTAGGGTTAATCCCCCTGGGTAAAACAAGAGTACTCTCAATGCTGAAAGGTGTTTTATTAAAAAGTTATTACAGCTCAAAGTTTAATGTTTTAGGTGCAATATCACAGTGGCCTGAAAATGTACAGTGGTGCTGTTGCTACACCATCCTATGGACAGCTCTTGTCCCAGGACCATAACTCTCCATAGGGTGGTGTAGCAACAGCGCCACCGTACAATTTCAGGCCACTGTGATATTGCACCTAAAATTTCAACTTTGAACTGTAATAACTTGAATAAAACCTCTTTCAGCAGTGGGAGTACCTTGTTTTACTCAGGGGAATAAACCCTACAACATGTTTTTTTTTACATTTTAAGAATTAATATCCCTTTAAGCGGTAGACATGCTACATACAAATTATATTGCCAGCATTTATTTTTAAAGGGATTCTAGAGTTTGAGTAAAGTGTGTGTTTTAAAAGCTTTAAAGATTGTTTTCTTCTTTAATGTCTTGAGGACCACAGGGCTGTGCAGTGCATTGTGAAGCAGTGTTTCACATGCTGTTGGTCATCAATGGCTTAAAGAACATTTTCTAATTATTTTTGTTTATTTCTTTTAGCTTGGAGAAATGTCTCTGAGTGACAATGCCAGCCTTTGCCTTATCAGCATAATCACACAGGTAGCTGCAGTGGAACATACAGAGAATGATTTCAAAGAAATAATACAGCGCACTCTGCTGGAGAGCTTGAAAACTGGACTGAGGAGCAAAGTGGAGGTAAATATACAGGGGCTTGCCTGGAAAATGAAGGTATTTTCTCAGGGCCATATGCACAAAAGAAAGGTGGAGTAATTACAAATAAAACCAGCTGCACTATAGACATACCTGGGAAAGTTCAAAATGTGCAGACCCTGAGAATGATGAAATATAACCTTTAAAGTTCCTGAGAACATAGATTGTAAGTGGTATCATCCTGCTTTCTCTAAACCAGTCATATGCATTGGGCCCAGAAGGAAGCCTTAACCCTTTGCGTGCCAGATGGGTATGCAACGCATACCGCTCTGGCACGCAAAGGGTTAACATACTACAACATACACGCATCACTGCTTGGACATGCAAGATAAGCAGGACTTCTCCTTCTTCCTTTCTGATAAAAACGGCACAATTTAGAAACTGATGAAGCAATTAACCCCTTAACGACCGACCGCGCAGGCACGCGGCGGTCACTAAAGGACCACAGTTTTTTTGTTTTTTTTTTATTTGGATTCCAGACTCCCTGTGGGGGGAGCCCGGAATTCCATGACGGTCATAGTACGTCATGGGTCGTTAACTCAGATCGACCCATGACGTACTATGACCGTTAAGGGGTTAATTGGTTCAGTTCCTCTATTAGGAAACTCTGAACACTCACCTAATTGGGACCTTCATCCTGAGATTTAGCTCAAACCCATGACAGAACCCAGGTATGACTATAGGGGCCAAATAAACATTTCCATTGATTTGAATTGGAATTTAACTCCTTGGATGGTAGAGAGGTCTCCGACTCATTGTGAAGCTATGTGTTGGAGACCTCTTTAGCATTCAAGGGGTTTAAATCCTCATTTAAATCTATAGGTGTCTGAGGATTTATATTTGTCCACTGTGGTAATATTTCTGAACCCCACTGTCCTCAAGTACCCCTAAGTTCCATTTACTCTGGTCTTAATAGATCCTCTTGTTTTTATGTTCGGCTCTGTGAGTAAATAGCCTGCCTTCAGTACAAATGTTGATACACTGTAGAACTTATATATTTCCTTTGGTAAAGCTGTTATTTTACATTTAGTAGAGCTATTTCATTACTTGGCTTTTGGTCACTATGGTGCATTGACTTCTGTGCACATTATATAACATTTTTTAAGGAGAAGTAGAGCTTTCTTTTGATGCCACATTTGCATGTATAACTAATTATTTAATTAGATAATTAGAATTCTTACTGATAAATATACTGTATTGTCTTAACAGAGCATTCAGCAAGACTATACAACACTGCTGTCTAGTTTGATCAGGACTTTTCCTAAACATTCGGAGTTTGCAGACCTGGTCCAGCTCACTGACTACAATGATCCAGAAATGGACTTCTTCGAGAACATGAAACATATTCAGGTAATAGGGTCCCATTGCATATTGTCCATACTTGGTAAAGCCCTCTCATTGCATTACATTGGAAGCCTCTCCAGTACCCACTGGGGGTGTATATACCACTGGTGGTCTACCTGAGGTCCTTCAGATGTTCAAGAATACAACTCCCATCATTCTTAGCCCACCAACAGCTGGCTGGAGATGATGAGAATTTACTCCTAATCAGCTGGAAGGCCTCTGGCTGCTTGGTTTTAATGATATCTATAATTAAGTACAGATCGATCAGTCTTACTAATTGATCCACTAATTACCCATCTGGAATGTCCATTATATCTAGAAAGCAAGACCTGTTAGTATGTCTCAAGGACTAACATTGAGAATCACAGGCTTACATATATACAATTAATGGTAATTTCAGTCACATATCTTGTGATTATACTTTAATGAATTGCACATCTACATTCTCCAAGTGACGTCCCAAGTGGGTGCATCATTTTTAACATATATTATAGTATGTATAAATGGTAACGTCAAAGGAGCAAATACAAACTTTCTGCCTTGTCCATATGTCCAGGATATACTAAATAAAAACAGATTGCTACTGTTTAATTTTGCACCATTTACTGTTAGAATCAACCACTTAATGAAAGTAAATGTCTGCCATGTCTGTAACCCTATTCTAGACATTAGAAGATTTGTACTGCAAGTACCTCATGAATATGTTCTCTATGTGTGAAAAGTACCCATGCATACCAGGTCTCCCATTGTTTATTTCTACTTTGATACACATGTAACATTTCTTAAAATTTATGAGCTTATTTTTGTAAATAGGAGAATTGTATGAGGCGATTTCTGCTCATAAAACTCTGCTTATTAGATCCATTACTATGTAACTGTCTGCTAACACAATATTAACACTCTAGTTGAAGAGCCCGTGTACACAGGCCACAGTGCCACACAGCAATGGCTGCGGTGCATTCATGCACAGTAGAGACTGCCCACGGCGTGGCTGATACGGCCGAGGCTGGGTGGCACTGTGGCCTGTGTACACGGGCTCGTCTCTGAATTCAGACTGTAGTCGAGGACCGCGGTCTGAATTCGGAGCCCCGCTCCGTATCAGCCGCTGCGCGGGCAGTCTGTAGTGCACATGACGGCTTCTGACAAACAATTTAGCTAATTATTATATAGGATAGGCGTATGTGTATAAAGGCAAACTATGGCAATTGTGGAGCAAAACAACTACACAATATTTATAAAATTAAGCCAATGGGTGCTAGAGAGATCTAAAAAAAAAAAAAAAAAAAAATGAAAATCAGTGTGTTTGTGATCTTTCTAGCATCCAGAGTGTTGTTTTGCACCAGAACAGTTTTTTTTTTTTTTTTTTTTTTTTTTTTTTTAATGTGTCCCATTTAGTTGATATGTCATTTAGCTTACAGGACCATTGCATGTTATAGTTCTCAGCTATGTAATTATTGCTGGCAATCCTTAAATATTTGCATGTATCCTTGAAATGTCTTATAGGTTCACAGGCGAGCGCGGGCACTGAGAAAACTAGCAAAGAACCTTGCAGAAGAAAACCTGGTCCTGTCCTCTAAATCTCTACAGAACTACATTATGCCTTATGCCACCACCACACTTTTTGATGAAAAGATGCATAAGGTAGGCTGTTAAAGGAGCAGGACATTTTTTATTATGAAAAAACATATAGGGGTTTTCCTGCTGATACATGGTTGATCACAATTCAGACTGTTTTTTTTTTTCATTTATTTTAAATTCATAATGATAGTACCTCCTAGTGTTCAGACAGCTTACCTGTATCCTGTTGCATTCTATAGGAGAAACCACTGGAGACACTGTTCTTAGAATGTGATCATTTTATCTCCCCCACTTCTTAACAATTAAATATATTCACAAATGAGTGAATCACTATGTCTATTTATATAGCACCAGAAGTGCATGCAGCGATTTATAGTTTAACCCCTTAAGGACCCATGCCGTTCGGGTAGTCCAGAATCAGATTCCGAAAAAAAAATAAAAAAAATAAAAAAGGTCCCTGGTCCTTAAGTGACTGCACCGTTAAGGGTTTAGACAATACAGGGTTGCAATTGCTTTGCAAATTGACGCATTGGAAGTGAGGACCCTGCCCAAAAGCATACAATCTAAAGTGTTGCCAGCAATGGGGAGTTCCTTATTGTGCGCAGCAGGAAAAGCCCTTCAGTATATGTTTGTTTTTTACATTCTGAAACTTTTCTGATCACTTAACCCCTTCTGCTCCTGTGGGGGCTGCAACACATTGCACACCCTTTTGCCACTCAAAGAGTTAAAGCAGAAATAGCCTCCCACAGCAACATGTTGTTTTTCTTCACCAAAATATATAAGAGATTCATTAGTACTAATCAGTGATATACATAATTGGGTACACCAACGACATTTACTCTGAAGCTTATTGTTTAGTTTACCTGCTGGTTGCAGGGACAACACATTTTTCTCATGCCTCCTTTATTCTCTGTAACAGTCTTTCCCAGGCTTTTCCTCAGGCTTGCCTAAAAGACCATATCTTTAGATTTTGCCTCCTTGTGTACATGTGAGTAAATCAGTGGCTCAGTCAATTAATTTACTGTGCACAAGCAGGGATATCCTAAAGACATGGCCAGCTAGGCATCCCCTGAGGAGCGGGTTGGGAACTACTGCTCTATAACGCAGAGGCTCTCAACTGGAGAACTCACTGAGTCTGATATAGTGAAGAGAACTTGAGTAACTTTGGAGCAAACCATCTCCGTAAAAGTGGACAAATAAAAATGGTGGTTTTAAGTGCTTGAATACTAGAGGTCTCCAACCCATTATGAAGGAATGAGTTGGAGACCACACTCTAGCATTCAATGAGCTAAAACCACCATTTAATCAATGGAAATGTTTGTCCACTCTAGCGGAAGTGTTTTGCTTAGAATTGCTCTGGATCTTAGAACCTCAGCCTCATTTATCTCCAGCAGTGCTTTTAAGACTATCCTTAATGAACACAGCTGGTTCTGTTAAAATGGCTGAACCACTGATAGATTCCCCTGTAGTGGGGCATGCTGAGGAGAAAATGTTGAATCCCATGCTATGCTGCTAAGGAAACCTTGCCTGTCCCTTTAGATGTTCTAGGGCAGTTCAGCTGCAGAACTTTCCATAACAGAGAAAAACATTCCAGTCTAAGACATGTTTGTTTAAACTGAACTATAATGATTTCTTTGCACAGAGTCTGCTCAAAAAAGCTGATGTACTGAGCTGGAGAGCAATTCTGAGGCAATCCAGGGGCATCACAACGGACAAATATTCACCTTTGATTTACATGGGACATTTAATCTTTGAATACTAGAGCGGTCCCCAAAAGCACTGTATCATTAACCCTTTGAGTGCCATGCAATGCATGGCGTAACCCTCTGGCACGCAAAGGGTTAAGCTATTGCAACGCAATGCGTTGGATTCCTCTGTGGCAATCAAATTGTCAATAGCCCAATTTTTGGGAATTTGTATTTGTCCTCTATTACATCAGCCCCAAAGGGTGAATTGCAGTCATCAAATAAGAACAAATGATAGAAGAAAAACATAACATGAACGTAATGCATTGCACATTCATCAGCTCCTTAAAGGGTTAATCAGTGTAAGCAAAGATTTTCAAAATGTTGGTACTTCATATATGAAAACATGGGCCTCAAAAGGAGATGCATCATTGTATGTAACGATCTATTTCGTCAGATTGCTAGCTGTCATATCACATTTGTTTAACTAGACTTTTGTTTGTTTTTTTTTTTTTTTGTTTTTTTCCTTTTCTTTTCCAGTATGAAAATATGGTCACTGCATCAGTGGAGATGGTAGGATCCGTGTGCAAGCATCTGTCATGGTCTGCTTACATGTACCACTTAAAGCATTTCATTCATGTGCTTCAGACTGGGCAGATCAACCAAAAACTGGGTGTCAGGTACTGGATTATTTATTAAAATTGGACTTGTCACCATGAATTTGCATATCTGTATACTTCATGAGAAAATTCCTATGTTAGCCAAAAGACGAGCTTGTATAGTTTAATAGATACTGATACATTTATGTCTATATGGTGAGCTCCCTGTGTATGGCATTGTATGCTAATGAAGCTCTTCATGTAGTTTCATATGCCAATTAATGTGGCTCTATCACCTTATAACAAATAGGTGATTTTGAAAGCGCCTTCAAACTCACCTATATTAATGATAGTCATTTTTTAACTCTAGCAATAGCTTGAGATATTTTGTTTATTCAAATGAGATAGTATCTGGCCAGCAGGGAGTGACAATTGGGATGGTGAGCAGTTAGTATGTGGTAGGCATGCCTAACAGTGTTGTGCCTAATGTGTTTAAAGTGTTAGTAATGTCCCTGAAAAAATATTTATAGTTATGTAGTGCTTAAAAATGCAACAAATCCTGTCTCTCAAACCGCTACGGTTTGAGAGAGATCCTCAGCTAGAGTTTCCCTTCTCCAGCTGTCAGCTGTAAAGCTGACAGCAGGAGATCCATGTCGGCCGACACAAGGAGGCTCTTCAGCAGAGCCGCAATCGCGTTATATAAAACAAATTACTTAATTGGAATGGTCTACAAAGTGTGCTTGCAAAACATGCACACTTTGTAGACCTTTCCAATGAAGTAATTTGCTTTAAATAATGCGATTGCAGCTCTGCTGCAGAGCCACCAGTTGGTCCCTGGACAGGATTTCCCTACAGTCAGCACAGCGCTGACATCAGGGAAATTGGAGGGGGGACTTTGAATATGAATATCTCTCAAACCATAGCGGTTTGAGAGATAGGATTTGTTGCCTATAGATTAATTTTTTAAGCACTACAAAATTAGAAAGATTTTTTCAGGGACATTAGTAACACTTTAACTGACAAAAATAGCTAAATATGGACTAAACTATTATCTTAAAATTGATAACACAGGTGATTTTGAAAGCTCTTTCAAGATTACCTATATGTGATAATTCCACTTTAACCACTTAACAACCCATGAGTGTATGATAGCAGTGCACCTCTGTGCACGCTGCTATCATTCACTCCAGGCTGAGACTGAGCGCTCTGGTACCGGGTCATGTGATTGTGATCACATGTACCGGCATTCTGAATGAATGAGGCAGTATGCAAAGCATACTGCCTCTGTATCTCCCCTCTGCCTCTGTGTCCCTTACGATCAAAGTAAGGGAGAGAGAAGCAGAGGGGAGACACCTAGTGGAAAAAAAATGCAGCAGCTGGGGGTATTAACCCCTTCACTGCTGTGCTGAAGGCTGGCTGGATGCAGGTCCGTTTTTGACCTGCTAAAATAAACTTGTGTTTGTAAAAAAATTTTTTTTTTTTTTTTTTAAATAAAAAATGTATTTAAAAAAAACAATGAAACAAAATTGGGAGTGTGATTGTTGTGGAGCCATGTAATACACTCATACACACCACCAAATGTCATCAATAAAAAAAAGTGGGAAAAAGGGACATGGGTCTGCTAACAGCTTGGGATTTACAGATTTCCCTGTTTGAGCACAGGTGAATTAATCAGAGACTCAGTCATTCAGATTAACTTATCTGCACAAGCAGGGAAGTCCTGGTCTGTACTATTTGTATCATTCTGTATAATGCATCTCATTTGTTTGGAGTTACTGCTCCCCAGTAGTACTGCACTATAGAAAATGTTATCCTTTTATAGGTAAATAATAAGGAGCTTAGATTCCTTTAGATAGAGAAACATTTGTGAGCCTCTTGATAGACAAAAAGTATGCATTTTTAATTTTTCATACAGCCTGCTAGTCACTGTGCTTGACGCATTTCACTTTGATCACAATACTTTGGAAAAACATCTGCAAGCAGCTGAGAATGAAGAAAGTGAGTACAAATCAAATAATCTAAAGAAAAACACATGTTGTGTGATATAAATATGGACGTAATGTTTTACTGCTTTAGAAACAGAATTTAACAGCAGATAACCTTTTGGCCCATCTAGTCTGCCCATTTTTACTACTGAAAACCTTTTTTGGCCCTTGAGCTTGTTAAGGAGAGCCTTTTGTCTGTCCCATGCATGCTTAAATTCCTTCACTGTATTAAACTCTACCACTTCTGCTGGTAGGGTATTCCACTTATCTACCACCCTCTGAGTGAAGTAAAATTTACTGACATTACATCTAAGCCTTTGTCCCTCTAGTTTTAGACTATGACCTCTTGTCCTAACATTTCTACTCCTTTGAAGTTTACTTCCCTCCTGCGCTTTGTTGAATCCCTTCATGTATTTGAATGTTTCTTTCATATCCCCGCTCTCTCTCTCTTTTCTCCTCCAGTCTATACATGTTTAGATTGTTTAGATATTTTAGTCTATCCTGCGAACGGCTGTGTGAGCTGTTTACTAGATCAGTCTGTAAAGTTGTGTTAAACTTGTTTCATTTTTGTATTAAAGGTCAAATGGATGTAGAGCAGATCGTTGAGGAAGAAACCATGGAATTAGAACATGAAGAGGAGCAGGAGGAGGAAAAGGACAATCTGGAAATTACCGCAATGGAAACTGAGAATACGAGCAATGCCATAAGTGATAATACCTCTGAAGCACGGGATGGTAGTCAAAAAACAAACAAAGCAGTCCAATCTCTTCCAAGGAACAAGGAAGAACTTGCTTGCCTTATCAAACATATCCAAGATACAGTTACTGGGAACATCATTCCTAAGTTGCAGAAGTGCCTAGATGCCAAGGTTAGTCTTCTGTACCTTTATCATGGTCCTAAATCGCATTCCTCACTGGGATTCAAGTAATAGAAAGGGTCAGGTTCTAATTATTGGTTATTGTCCCAACATAGGGCTGCATTCAGTTCCAGGTGAAAACTTTATTGCTGATTTCTCCATAGACTTCACAAGGAATCTGTGAGATATAACCAGTGATCATGTTTATCACCTGCATTGGATACAGCCCACTGTAAAGCTGATGCACTTGAATCCATTCTGGATCAAACTAACTACCACAGACGACAAATATTTCCATTTAACCCTTCGAGTGCCAGAAGAACAGACAAATCAAATGAACTCAAGGAGAGTTGTACACATCTGTAGCTTAGCTAGATAGATCACGCATTCGGGGAAGCTGAGGTGCGAAGGAGAAATCACAGACCGCCCCCAGACCGGGGAACTCCTCAGGACCAAGCTCCCCCGCAGATGCACCATCCTCTGATTCATAACCCAGAAGACGAGTGCTGGGGAGAAACAGGAGGATGCAGCATAAAGCCCCGCAAGTGGGGCATCAGCACCCATCAGCTGAGGGTAAATTAAACATTTAAATAATCATGGGAGAGACAACCCATTAACAGTACACACTAAAATGCATTCTACAACTTAGAAGATGTGCACCCTATAACCCATAGAGCGATATAGGGCATTTAAACAGCGGCAAAGCCAACGTTACTAACGTTTTTGATATAACAAGCTTACTATCAGCACTGCACATGTGGTCTTTCGGAGCCATCGCCATCAACGTGTCTGAGGATAAGGAAAGGGGGATAAACAGTAGGAAAGGGGCGATTATCACAAGGGAAGTGAATAGACATAAGGAAAGAGTGGAGGGGAGAAATGACTGGTGGAGAGGAATCCTAGGGATAATACCCTGCAACCCATCCCAGCATGAGCAAGGCACATAAAACCCCCACAATCTGCAAACCTGTCATGACCCCCAAGCTCCTAGTTCAAAAACAAACAAAGAAATAGTCAGTATAGTGTGGAAAAAGAAGAGAAAAAATACTGCTTCAACGGGAACACTGGATCACTAAAGGTAAAGGTCAACGAGAGTCTGTTGATCCCATCTGTGAGCCATCATTCGGGTCAGTAACTACCCTCTTCAGTAGAGGACGAGAATCGGACCATCCAGGCCTCTGCGGAACCAGACCTTCACAAGGTAATCCAAAGCCACCACGGGAGTCAGAGGACAAAATGGGAGCAGAAGGGAGACGAAGTATTGCACATAACTCCTGGATCTCTTCGATACAATGAGCTGTGTGTTGGCGACCCTCAATTGTGATAACCATAGAAAAGGGAAATCCCCAGCGGTACGGGATATGTCTGGAACGCAGTTCATCGGCCAGTGGTTTAAATTGTCATCTCAGCTGCAGGGTATGCAGCGATAAATCGTTGAAGAGGGAAACCTGTGTATTTTCACAAGTTAGAAAGGGTAAATTCCTCGCCTTTTGCATAATGGCTTCTTTTTGTGCATAAGATTGCAGGCAACAGATCACGTCTCTCAGATGATCAGCTTGTTGTGTTCGGGGCCACAACGCTCTGTGCACATTCCAGCTTGATCTCTGAGATATTTTAGAGGCCAAGCAACCCACAAAATAACTGGTGAAGAGTTGAGATCAAACCACCGGTAGGTATAGATTCAAGTAAGCCTTTTAGCCTGATATTGGAGCGTCTCCCCCGTTCTCCAAATCATCCATCTGGTTCCAAAGAGTTTCCATTGCATCATCTTGCATAGCCACAATACGTTTAAGATCATCCTGTGCAGCCTAAACCATATGTTGGGCATCTTCCAGATCTTTAACCCAAACAACAACTTGGTGTAGGTCAGACTGTAAGATATCTTTGCGAATTGAGTCCTGGAGTGATGCAATAAGATCCTCCATGTCTGCCTTAGTCGATAAAAGCTTCAGATCCTCTCGTGTCACAGCAGAAGAGGCTGTTGGGGAACAGTTCTCTTTTCCTGCCCTGGCCATGTCGTTGAGTGCGTAAGATGACTCTGACCTAGCTAGGCCAGCTCTTGTCTTGGTTGAATTTTGTTGAAAATAGGCACCTATAGAGGCAGACTACTACCAGTAATAACCAGTCATAACCTCCAAGCAGAGCCCAGAAAATGAAAAGTCACATCCCCGATGCCAAAAAAGAAGCTATTAGCAGCTAAGGGCCCGGGAGCAACAGGATCACACGTCCGCCATGAGCAAGGTGCAGGGCCCCCCCCCCCCCCCCCCCCACTAACATCTCTTAACTATCAATACAGATAACATTAAATAAATGCTCTCTGAAAAAGGACAATAAAGCATTCACTAAAAAGCAAGTTAGGATTATATTTTAAGGGTGTAACATACGAATAATTCATTTTTACATATGCTACCCCTAAGTACATGATATTTAAAGGGATAGTGTCGTCAAATGATAAATATACGTCCAATTGATGTGTCATTTTTATAATGAATACTATGTTCTGAAAATTCTTTACCTTCATGTTCAGCTTAAAAATCCGGTTTAAAGTTTCCCTCCCGCCCCTTTTCAGTAAAGCATGCAGATCTCTCCCAGATCAGAAAGTCGGTCTGGACGAATCACAACGAAGGACAGTATTGTGCCATCATGAGGAAAAACCTGCCCTCCTTACATTGACACACACAATATTGTTCCTCGTTCCGATCTGTCTGGTCAAGCAATCGCCTTTCAGATCTGAAGGGAAGCTGATTGTGAAGGTAAAGGTTTTTCAGAACATACTATTCATTGTAACAAATTACACTTATCATTTGGATGTATATTTATTTTTTGGGAATATTATCTCTTTAAAGGGATAGTAATGTTTCCCAATAACAGCACTTCCAATTAATCTTCATAGTATTTGGGCCATGGAGAGTGTTATTTCAATACTGTCAGAGTTGTAGTTCAAGAGTAATAGAATGATAAAGTATCACTCTCCTGCCCCTTTTACGTATTTAACACTGCTCAGCTCAACGCAACAAGGTGGTGTCTAGATGGCTTGCTGAGAGGGACAATCTTCAGTTAGCATAAGGGAAAAACCTGTCAAGGGGAGCAGGGTTTTCATTGTTCTCACAGTAAGAAGACTGTCCCTTGCTGTGAGCTGTCTGGTCTGTGGATCAGATTCCACATCTGAGGGGAGGTGGCTTACACTAGGTAAAAAGGGTGGGAGGGGGAAACTTTATCATTCAATTAGTCTTGAACTACAACTCTGACAGTATTGAAATAACGCTCTCCATGGGCCAAATTCTATGAATATTAATTGGAGCTGCTGTTTTTGTGAAACATTACTATCCCTTTAAATTTATATTATTATTATTATTATTATTATTATTATTATTATTCATTAGTGTTAGTTGTACATTGTATTGCAGTTTTCCATAGTGGTCACCAGATGGTGCTGTTCCTATTACTTGTTATGGAGAGCTGTAGTCTATAACTCAAGTTTTCCCTAAGAATTCATTATAACAAAATAGCCTTTTGGACACTAGTTTGTGGTGTCCTTAGCAGTTTCATTTAACAAAAAAAAAAAAAAAAAAAAAAAAAAAAAAAAAAGAAAGAAATAAGTTTGAGCTGTAATACATTTTGAATGAAAAAATTCTTCCAGCATTGCAAGTGCCTTTGGTTTACTCAGTGGAAAATGCCATATAACATGTATTTTTATTAAAAACTAGTTGAAGAGCCCGTGTACACGGGCCACAGTGCCACCCAGCAATGGCCGCGGTGCAGTCATGCACAGTAGAGCCTGGCTGAGCTGCGGCTGATACTGAGCTGGGCGGTCTGAATTCGGAGCCCCGCTCCGTTATCAGCCGCGGCATGGGCAGTCTGTAGTGCGCATGACTGCTTCTGACAAACACACATTTAGCAAATTGTTATATAGGATTTGATAAAGTATGTTGAATATAATTGTTCCTTGGATCTGGTAGCAATAGTATGTGGACACCTTTGGACATGCACTTTGGTTAAATAGATCGGGGTGGACAGTTTGCGGCCTTCCAGTTGTTTTTGGATTACAAAACCCATGATCCATAGCCAGCTGTTGGATGTTGCTGAGATTGATCTGAGCTGTAGTCCAACAACTGCTGAATGGTCACGAATAACTCACCCTGGTATAGAGCAAAATCAATCAGTTCTGTCAGTCCTTGGGTGCATGAAACAAATGACATCAGACCCTTGTGGGACTCTGTGTAATACGTATTCCTTTATTTTGCAGGTGAAAAGAGACGAGGAGCACAAGTTGGTAAAGTCAAAGGCTGTTAATGAAGAGGAAGTGGTCCGGGTTCCACTGGCTTTTGCTTTGGTGAAGTTAATGCAGACCCTTCCGCAAGAGGTCATGGAAGCCAATTTACCAAGGTGACATCCTACTATTTTTTGTGTTAGAGGAAAGTAATGTGTTATGTTCCAGGCTATGGTACATAATGCATCTCCTACATACTGAGACTGATATGCTAAAAAGAAAAGGGGTGAAGGAGATGCATTAAGTTGTGATCAAGAGGTGATACATTCTCCAGTGGGATTAACTTTCCAATTTCTGTGTTTTTATGGAGCCTATGTACTAACCTTTCAAAAATTGGAGACATCTTAATTGCATAGACTAACATAGGAAATTTGGAAATGGAGAGTTTATCAACCTGGAGCTGTGTCTCCTTTATCTTTATCACACCTTATTGCACCCCCCTGCAACCCTGGTGCTTAAGAGCCACCAACTGCATGTTTTCAGAATATGCCTAAATGAGCACATACATACCGATTAAAGTGATTGAGTCACTTGATTAAAGTGATTGAGTCACTTGATTAAAGTGATTGAGCCACTGATTAGTCCACTTGTGCTCCAGCTGGGATATCCTGAAAACACTCACTGTTGCAGCTCTTGAGGACCAGGGTTGGCTTCCCCTGATCCAGATGTCTCTTTAGGGAGGATCCGTGCTGTGCCCATTTCTAGTCAGGAAGCAAGGATGTTGAAACAGTCCTCTATGCTTGTTAAGGAAACTATTGGAGGGAGGGAACTAAAGAAGCTCTCCTCTTCAGATCCCAGGGCACTCATAATGTTAACACACATTCACACTCAGGTCATACCCACCCACTGACACACTCCTAGCAATGATATAGTTGGCTGTTTGTGTACCATCTACAGTTGAATACCAAACTATAAACTTTTTAAGAATTAGAATGGTGTATAACACACTGCTTTACTATGCTTTGTGTGCACTTCTCTTGTCCATAAGTGTTAAGGGCTAGTGGATTGTGCAGTGCATTAGGAAGCAATATGTTGCACACCCTTGTGGTGCTTTAAGGTCTAAGGAACTGCTACATTGATATTTTTCAGAGGCTGATTCAATAATTGGGGCAAAGAAAAACACCACAGGAGGAGAGAAATTAAAAAGTCCCTTTCTTGCTCTATTAAGCCTCAATTAATTGCTACATATGTACTGACAAGGGACAAAAGTGAATCTCTTACATGCTTCATGTCATTGCATGGGCTCCTGTTGTTGGTCCAGGAGCACTGCTCTCAGCACAGACAAGGTGCTTCCATCCCTCATTTGCCCCATATTGCAAGCCAGCTCAAACCTTCAACCTAAACAATCACCAGCCTCAGGCCCTCCCAGGTTCCACAGCATTTAGAGTGCAGGAACAAATCAATGAGGGGCTTCCACTCACCCAGCAGTGTTCGCCTTATGCTCTGAACCATGCCTATACTGGGCGCACCACTATCCTTACTTTAGGGGGTGTGTGTTTATTAACCTTACTAGTGTAAAAGCCCGTGTACACGGGCCAAGGTCCGATGAGGTAAAGAAGCCGGTCCTGATCTGCGTACTGTCACCGCCTCACTGGAGGCGCATGCAATGCAGTCATGTGCAGCAGAGACTGCATCAGACAAACATTCTGAGCTTTTATATTATAGGAGGATAAGTGCTCTGAGATTCAGTGAAGAGAACTCCTTTAGTTCCTACGCACCAATCTCTTCCTTAGCAGGGACATGTTGTTTATGTTGTTCCACTCTCCTTACTTTTCTGATCATTTACTGTCAAAGCAAGGATTCTCCCTCTAGAGACATCTAGAGGGAGAAGCCCTGAAATCTGATTTCCTAGTGTACAAATAAATAAACAAATAAATAAATAGTATAAGCAGTTTAACTGTACATGTTCTGCAAGTGCAGAATATGTAAAATCAAAATGAGGGGTGGGTGTATCTTCACAAGTCCTATTTAAATCAGTCAGAATTTTTATTTGTCCCCTATGGTGCCTCAATGGTTTGACTCCAGAATTATTCTAGTTCTTTTTAGTATATCATCCTCAGTGTCATTTTTACATAGTTGTTGGTTTTGGTCTTATCAGGTTTCCATGTGTGAATGGATTGATTGTATCTAGAGAATGACAGCGTTCAAAGCATCACATGATAAAAGTAGTAAATAAATACTGGAAATAGTATTTCTATTCAGGAGAATATTTGTAGTAGATGAAAAGGGCTTTTCCTGTGGTGTAAAACAAAGATACTCCTATTGTTGGAAAATGTGTCATTCTGAACTTACTACCGCACATAAAATACATAGGTTTTCTTTTCTTGTCATATATAAATGTCAGTTCCCAACTGTAGTTCTCCATAGAAAGTTATAGCAACAGTGCTGCCTAGTGATGACTTCATAAACTTAAAACTATAGTAACAGTACTGCCTCATGATAATGTCATAAGCTGAAAGGTTGTTAAAAAAACTCCTTTTGAGCTGTAATAACTTTTGAATAAAGCATCTCCCACATTGCAGGCAACTTTATTTTACTCAATTGGAAAATTAAAAATGACATTAACCACTTAAGGACCGTGGACGTGCCAGGACCATCCACACTTTCTGTCCTTTAACTAACCCTTTGAGTTCCAAAAAGGTATCCAACACATTGCATACTTCTCTGACACTAAAAGGGACCAGTGACGGTTCTGGCATGTTATGAGTTAAATGATGCTTCTGTGGGCATGCTGCGATTATGCCGGGAGGGTGAAACTGACTGCTTCAAGACCGGAGCAGTCAGTTTCAGCATTTCCCTCAGCGAGCCGGCACACTTGAGTGCTCACATGTGCCGGCTCAGCGAAAACAATGGCGCTGGTCCTCTGGCGTACAAACCCCCTGGTCCTTAAGGGGTTAAAACTTTACTGATCCTTCAGTGCTTATGGTGTATATGTATGAAAAAGTGTGGCAGAACAATTGCACATGTATAAAATTGTCAGAATTTTCTCTAACATCTATATCGAGCTGTGGGGACAACATATGGCTCTCCAGAGGTTATTAGACTATGACTACTTTTCTTTATCAACTAACTATTTTGATACTGTGCACAAAGGGAGTTGTAGTTCATCAACCACTGAAGAGCCTTTAGTTGGCCGTCTCTAATCCAGACTAGTCATTAGTCCTATTTTTTCACTAAGGACTGTATTTTTAAAAGAAAACTAGAGTAATTCTGGGGCAAACAAACTACACAATGGGGAGAACTACAAATCCCCATTGATTTAAATGAGGCTTTTAACACTTTGAGTGTTAGAGGGGTGCTCAATGTGTTGCAAAGCAGTGCATTGCGCACCCCACTGGCACTCAAAGGGTTAACCTCTCTGATTCGAGAAAGGTCTCCAAAGCATTGCACTTTTCTTTTGAAAACACAACCCTATAAATCTTTTTAGTAGTAGCAATTGAATTTTGCCGCTGAACTAATAGAGACTCTGTCGTTTTAGGTCGATCATGTCAGATTAATTGAGATTCCTTTGAATTCATTTTTTGTCCCTTTACTGACCTGTTTTCTACTTGTCTGTGATTGCAGTATTTTGCTGAAGGTCTGTGTTCTTCTAAGAAACAGAGCACAAGAAATCCGGGATATTGCTCGGAACACTTTAATTAAAATAATGGAAACTCTAGGTGCCCATTACCTGCACTACGTGTTGAAAGAGATGCAGACGGTGCTCGTTAAGGGATACCAGGTGACAAAATCATGACTTTTCTTCTCTTGTTGCAACCTGTGCTTAAAGGAGACGTTACACCTTATAAGAAAGCCCACGTCCATGGGACGGACATGACTGTTGTTATCAGGACCTCAAACTGCTCACTGCATGTGATAAATTAACCATTTAAGGACCAGAAAGGTGTGTAACGGCTGTTTCACAAATGTGTTGCACGCTCCTCTGTCCTTAAAGGGATAGTAATGTTTCACAAAAACAGCAGCTCCAGTTAATCTTCATAGTAATTGAGCCATAGAGAGTGTTATTTCATTACTGTCAGAGTTGTGGTTCAAGAATAATTGAATGATAAAGTTTCCCCTCCCGCCCCTTTTACCTAGTGTAAGCCCCCTCCCCTCAGATGTAGAATCCAGTCCATAGAACAGACAGATAACAGAAAGGGATAATCTTCTTCCTATGAGAACAATGAAAACCCTGCCCCCTTGACAAGTTTTTCAGCCTTTTCCCTTATCTTAATTGAAGATTGTCCCTCTCTGCAGTCTACCTGGGCGCCTCCCTTCTGATCTGGCTGAAAAGTGTTGCATCAGTAAAAGGGGCGGGAGGGAATATTTTATCATTGAATTACTCTTGAACTACAACTCTGACAGAATTGAAATAACACTCTCCAAGGTCCAAATACTACAATGATTAATTAGAGCTTTTATTATGAAACATTACTATCCCTTTAAAGGTTGAAGTAAGCCTATGCATTCAGCTTGCTTCAGTTTAAAAAAAACAAAAAAAAACTGCTAGCAACTGTCACATCCACCTCTGTAGACGTGATATCTAGGGCTGATTGATGATATCATCTCTCGAACACAGACACGAGCAAAATTCAAGGGGTCATCAAAATGTTCTGTCCACAGTAACGTGGAAGTTGTAGTGAAAAGTTCACGTGAGAGATCCTTGGATGATCTTTCTAATACTTCAGTCTAATTAAGATCCCCTCTTAGGGCATCTTTTCTCTAGAATGAAGAAACTATGTTTGGCTAGACCTTCATAATGCATTCCCTTACTTTAAAGAGGAACTTGCATTCCCTTACTTTAAAGAGGAACTTTCATCACATATATATAGAGCCCAAATCACAATTACAATAGCGATCTGCATAGACTTAATTGTATTTTCAAGAATAATTGCTGCATTAGTGAGAAATAGAACCTTTTAGGCAGACAGATACCAGCAGGAATCTTGCAGTAGGCGCTCTTTGTGCCTGTGCTGTCAGTCCCTTCTGGTGTCTTAAAGGAGCAGTAAACTTTTATATGAAAAAATATATGTTATAGGGCTTTTCCTGCTGAATAAAACAAGGTCACTCCCATTGCTGTAAGTTGTTTTATTCAGAAATGGCAAAAGTTCAAATAATCAGAAGTGAATTTACAGTGGATTTATTCCTGATAGTTCTGACAGGAAGTGACTCAGCAGTTTCTGTCACATTCTATGGATAACTGTACATCACTGACTTTCCTCTCCATTAGAATGTAACAGAACTAATTAGAATTTGACCACTAGAGGGCACTGCTAATGTAAATAAACACGGACTTAAATTGTTGGAAATATGTATCTGCCAGCAGTGGGAACACTCTTATGCTACTCAACAGGAAGTGCCCTACAATATATGTTTTTTTCATAAAAAATAGGATTTTAGTCTTACCTGTTAAATCTTTTTCACTTAGTCCATACAGGTTACTGGTAACACTGGGAGGCGATCCACCCCTTTAAGTAGGCAGGAACATTTCTCTAAATGTATGCAGGGGGTGGAGCCTCCCCTCCCTCCTAGGCTGCTCCTCAGTCAGCACAAGCCAGAATGATTTGAGACACTAACACTGACCAGAGATAGAAGAGAAGAAGATGACCCCTGTGAGCATGCCCCAAAGGACTCCCACAGAATGCCACAGGAGAGCCAAGCATGGTCTCTTGACAGGGTGGGAGACCAGTAACCTGTATGGACTAAGTGAAAAGGATTTAACAGGTAAGACTAAAATCCTATTTTCACTGTCGTCCAATACAGGTTACTGGTAACACTGGGATGTCCAAACATTGAGTTTCCCAGAGGCGGGAAGAAGGCAAAGACCAGGCGCAAGGCCCCCAGAGTCACCAGAACCTCTATGAACCAACCGGTCAGAGATCCCAACAATCGGAAGTGTCAACGGACACCAACTAGGGGAAGAACAGACCCCAAAAACAAACACAGCACACTGAACCAGAGCCAACAGGGCTCAACAGTAAGGAAGCACTAAGAACCTCAGAAGAAGAGGATCCTAGACAGGCAAGACTGCCTCCAGGACCTTCCTCCCAAAGCTGGCATCAGCCGAGGCCAGCACATCCACACGGTAGTGCTTCGACAAAGTGTGCACCGAGGACCAAGTGGCAGCCCGGCACAGATGATCAGCAGACGCTTGATTTTTATAGGCCCAAGAGGCCCCAGTTGATCTGGTAGAATGAGCAGTGACCCTAAAGGGCACATGCTTATTCCGCAATTCGTAAGCCTTACGAATGGTAGATTTTATCCAAGATGCAATAGTCACCTTGGATGCCGGTCTCCCCGCCCTAGGTCCCTCAGGAATGACAAACAGAGCATCAGACTTCCTGATAGACTCAGTGCGAGACAACGCACAACATCCAACAAATGAAGATCCCTCTCCTTGTCAGAGGAAGGGTTAGGGCAGAAAGATGGCACCACAATCTCCTGATTGATGTGAAATTCAGAGACAACTTTAGGAAAAAACTCCTTGGAAGTTCGAAGCACAGCCTTAACCTTATGGAACACCAGATAAGGTGGTTTACAAGACAAGGCTTGTAATTCTGCCACCCGGCGAACCAATACAATAGCCAAAAGGAAGGCCATCTTCCAGGACAAAAGGCGCAAAGGAATAGTAGCCATGGACTCAAAGGGGGGTCGTTGGAGAGCCCCCAAAACTAGATTGAGATCCCACTGAGGAGTCGGACTCCTGAAAGCAGGACGAACATGAGCCACACCTTGGAAGAAAACTTTGACGTCAGGAAGAACAGCAATGCGCTCCTGGAAAAAGACAGAAAGCGCTGAAGTCTGGACCTTAAGAGAACTCAGACTGAGCCCCTTATCAACACCTTCCTGTAAAAAGGCCAGGACAGTAGGAAGATGAAAATCATGCGATAGATCCCTATCAGCACACCATGCTACAAAGGTCGACCAGACTCGGTGATAAATCTTAGAAGACACAGGCTTACGAGCGCGTAGCATCGTAGACACCACAGCAGAGGAAAAACCCTTTTTCTTCAAAATTGAGGATTCAACCTCCAAGCCATCAAATGAAGACGATGAACATCCTTCTTCCACAGATAGCCTTGTAGCAGAAGATCTGGACGAGAGGGAAGTGGAAAAGGATCCGCCACAGACATATAGCCATCAGGTCCGGATACCAGGACTGACGAGGCCAATTCGGAGCGATCAGAATAACTGGACAACGCTCCATCTTCAGCTTCTGGATGACTCTGATCAACACTGGAAGAGGAGGAAAGATGTATGCTAGGGAGAATTCCCAGGGAATTGACAAGGCGCCCACTGCCAGAGCCAGTGGATCCCTCCACCGAGAGCACAACACTGAAACCTTCCTGTTGTGTCTGGTTGCCATCAGATCCACCACAGGAACCCCCCACATCTGAGTGAGGAGTTGGAACACCTCCGGATGAAGAGCCCACTCTCCACTGTTGATGTGTGATGACTGAGAAAGTCTGCCATGACGTTGTCTACGCCTGGAATGTGAACCGCCGAAATGACGGGAACATGAACTTCCGCCCAAGAAAAAATGGCCTTGACCTCTAACCAGGCGGCGAGACTTCTTGTTCCGCCCTGCCTGTTGATGTAGGCCACTGCGGTGGCGTTGTCGGACTCGACCCTGACTGGACAACCCTCCAGTTGAGATTCCCAATGGCATAGAGCAAGGAAGATCGCACGGAGTTCAAGAATGTTGATGGACAGAAGAGATTCCTCCAGTCCCCACTTCCCCTGGGAACTGAAGTGACCCAGCACCTCCCCCCAACCCAGGAGGCTGGCATCCATCGTGACCGTGGTCCAATAAGGGATCTGGAAGGATCTCCCTTTCAGGAGATGGGTAAGATCCAACCACCATTCCAGGCTCAACTCAACATGAGGAGGTAGAGGGACAGAGAGCTTCAGATGGTCTGGACGATTCCGGCACGTCTGGATCACGAACCTTTGAAGTTCCCTGGTGTGCGCCATGGCAAACGGCACCGCCTCTATCGTGGAAATGAATTTCCCCACTAGAGAAGTCAATTTCGGCACTGGAATCCGCTCGAGGGCCGGAATCTTCGATAGCCGAAGAGCAATCTGATGAGCCACCTCTTCCGGCAGAAACACAATGCACCGCTGAGCGTCGAAAAGAAGACCCAGGAAGATTATTCGCTAAGATGGAACCAAGTCTGACTTGTCCAGATTCACAATCCATCAGTGGCGAGTGAGAGTTTGAATGCAAGCCTGAACCTGCTGATGAAGGATATCTGCTGATGCCGCCTTCAAGAGTAAGTCGTCCATGTATGGAGTCACTCTGATGCCATCCCGATGGATGACAGCTATCAATGCTCCCAGGACTCGTTGAAAAACCTGTGGAGCTGTCGTCAGCCCAAAGGGAAGAGCCGAAAACTGAAAATGACCCCTGTCGCAGGCAAACCTGAGGTACCGCCTGCTCTCTAGATGGATAGGGATGTGCAGATATGCATCCTGAAGGTCCAGGGAAGCAAGGAATTCCCCCGGAGACATAGCAGCGATCACAGTGCGCAGAGATTCCTGTCGATAGTGGGTACTCACAACAAAGGAGTTGAGATCCTTGAGGTCCAAAATAGGACGAGCTCCGCCGTCCTTTTTGGCCACAACGAAAAGGTTGGAATAAAATCCTAAACCTATGTCCTCCTGAGAAACTGGTTCCAGGACGTCCTTGTCCAAAAGATCCTGAATAGCGTCGTCGAACAGACGCCTTTTTATGGAGTCCTGAGAAGGACGAGTAAAATGGAAGCGAAAAGGAGGAAGGGAAAAGAAAGGGATCTTGTATCCCTCTGACACCACCTGAAGAATCCAAGGGTCCGCCACCAAATCCTCCCAAACCCGGCGAAAGAGGTGAAGCCGCCCACCTACAGCCGGATGCGGACCCGGGTTCAGCGAGTCATGCCGAAGCAGTCTTGGAAGCCTTGGCCTTGGGGGCAACCTTGGGCTTCCAGGACTGTTTGGGCTTGGAGGAGGGGCGCGGAGCAGGCGGAACCGCCTGGGATGTGGGGCGTGTCTCAGTTTGGAAGGAACGAAAGGACCGATATCGCTTAGCTGGGAATTTCTTCTTAAAGACCGAGGGTAGAAGAGTACTTTTACCCCTAGTAGCCTCGCTGATCAATTCCTTTGGCTCAGATCCAAACAGGGAAGTCCCTTGAGAGGGTAAAGAAAGCAAAACTTTCTTGGAACGGTGTCAGCAGACCAAATTTTTTGCCAAAGAGCGCGTCTAGCCACCACAGAAGAAGTGGAAGCCCTCGCCATCATGCTAACAGCATCAAAGGCAGCGTCAGAAACATAATTCTGAGCTTCAGAAATATTAGCAAGTAGTTGCAATTGCTCTGACACTGGCGCATCTTGGCGGACCGCCACAGTAAGTTGTTCAGTCCAGACCGCAATGGCCCGGTTAACCCACGCCACAGCGAAAGTTGGACGCATGGCAGTACCAATAGAGGCAAAAATAGACTCTCTAGGTCTCTAACTTTTTGTCAGTCCAATCCTGTAAAGCAGAAGCATCAGAGACAGCCAAAGCAGTAGATTTGGACAACCTAGAAACTGGAGCATCCACCTTAGGAGGATGAACCCATTTAGCCAATTCAGTCTCAGAAAAAGGATAAAGTTTGGCAAACTTTTTTGAGACTGAAGAGGACTTATCAGGATTTTTCCACGCATCAGAAACTAAGCGTTCAAGAGTAGGGTTAGTAGGAAAACAAGTAACAGCCTTTGAAGGTTTCTGAAACATCCGTTGGGTCAAGAGGAGTCTCCTGGCACAAGGGAAGATTGAGGGTGGTCAGCACAGCCCTGCTCAAACCCTCAGCAGAGAGTTCAGGATCACATTCAAAAGGGTCTCCAGCTGATCTGGTAGACTCAATAACTGTACCATCCTCAACATCAGAATCCTGCAACAATTCTTCCTCAGAAGAATCAGATACGTCAGGAGCTCCCTGTGGCTTGGGCAGGGAGGTCCTGACAGTGGAGGGGGTCTGCCATACTTGAAGAGCCCCCTGAACCTGAGAGGGAAAGAGCTGAAGAGTGGATCTGAGATCCCTAGTTGCAGCCTTGAACTCTTTCACCCATGTTGGCTCAATAGCGTGGCTGGAAGGCCCTGGGTTGCTGCCATGACCTTCCGCACAAGCTGGGCATAAATGACCAGAAAATTCTCTAGGTAGCCCTGAATGACAGGAGGAGCAAAACGCAATGGGGGATACTGATACCCCAGCCTCCTTTGTCTTAGGTCTAGTCCCAGGCTCCAGTGGAGTAGACATATACTCACAGTGTCAGATATACCCCACACACAGAAATCACCCAATTAAAGTGTGAAAGATTAAGTATTCACCCCAGAAACGTTTAAAAGTAAACTTATCTGGCAAGCGAAGGGTTAATCAGCAGAGGAGAGGGAGAAGGTCCGGTCCCTGCGTAGTATACTCGATGAGAAGAACTCACAAAATGGCTGCCGCGACGGGAGCCAATCAGAAAAAGGGCGCGAACAGAGCGCTCATGGGAAGCGTAGTTTTTCTCACCAAGTACCCCAAAACAGTGCCCGAAGCCCCCCGAGTCCCCCAACACACTCAAACATAAAACCGGATGATAGAGCAAGGGAAGACAAACAAAATGAGCCCACTCTGAAGTCACTATGTGAAGCGGTTCCAGAGATACGTCCCACACAGTGTAAGCCCATAGACAGTAAAGGAGCAATGGTGTCTATGCGGGAAAAGCGCGCTTAAAGGCGCGGAACATAATTTCTAATAAAATTATTCCTTAAGTTAAAAGTTCCATAACACATAGCAAACACATGTACTATGTAAGCAAACATTACCCCACCAAGGCAATATCCTAAAATTCCCATAAAACTGGAAAACCCAGCAGGGTTAAATCCCATATAAACTGTTCCAAAACCCAAGACATACACATATACATTGCAAGATATAGAAAAAAACACCCAGTGAGTGCTGGAGTGCACAATGAGAACTCCCAGGTACAAGCCCAATGAAGGGACACTGAGGGACAAGTGGACCTTCGGCGCTCAAAGGGTGGCTCACCTTTCTGCTGGACTTATGTCTTCAGGTTACGAAATGAGTAAGGAATTACCACAGAGGATAATACCCAGGGAAGTACTTGAAATCAAGTTGTTCCCTCATCAGGGCGAAAGGTCCACCAGAAGTACCCTGGACGCTGTGCTAGCCACTTTAAAGAGGGCATTTGACAGCCATGGTAACCCGCCTAATGGTGGTATTCCATATTTGCAAAAATAATAAAGAAACTAAAGTTTGAAGAGAGATGTTTTCCACCTGGTGTGAACACACCGAGGAACAAATCATTCTGGCTTGTGCTGACTGAGGAGCAGCCTAGGAGGGAGGGGAGGCTCCACCCCCTGCATACATTTAGAGAAATGTTCCTGCCTACTTAAAGGGGCGGATCGCCTCCCAATGTTACCAGTAACCTGTATTGGATGACAGTGAAAAAACTTTACTGCTCCATTAAGGCACAAAGGCATTCAACTCATCAGTCCTGGAGTTGAAGGGGACGGACAGCGCAGACTCAGTGATGTCAGCACTGCTCCCCACTGCCTGTCTGGGTAAAAAGGTCTATTTTCATTAATGCCACAATTATACTTGAAGATACAAGTAAGACTATACATATCGCTATTGTGATTATGATTTGGGTCTATGTGTGTGTGCGTGTGTGTGTGTGTGTGTGATATGAAAGTTCTCCTTTATGTTATCTTTCGGACACCTGTCCACTTCAAAACCTTTCCTGTGAATCATTTTCTAAGACTGAATTTGTGGACATGTCTTAGATTGACTTTGAGATTATAACCTGCTTCACTTTATTTCCATTGATAGCAGTGTTCACCATACCCTTAATAGAATGACACGCCCATTTTGAGTCTCAACAAATGCCTTCTTTCATTTGTTAGAGAGCTGATTACAGCTCACAGTGCATTACAGTAGTGAGGCAGAGGCAGTCACTGAGACCATACTCTGCTATACATTGTAAATACAATTAAAGTTAGACTTTGAATCTCTTAAATTTAGTTGTGTCTGATGTGTTATTCTTTGGCATGGCAGTGTGTTAAAAGATGAAACAGGTGTGCAATACGTGAGCTGGATTAGAAGCCAGTAAAATTGTTTGATGATAGCTGTTTAGAAGGAAGCTAACCTAGTAATTTTATTTTTATAATCCTATACTGTTTTAATCCTTTCACCACGCATGTAGCGTTAACCCTTTGAGTGCCAGAAGTGTGTCTAACACACTGCAAAATTATGCTCTGGACACCTTCCTGCAAAAGTTAAATATGGTGTCATGTTCTGTTTCACTATTGTGTCATCTTGGTTTGTATCCGTTTTACTTTTCCCCTTCACACTCTGGTGTATGTATGAATATAAAGCTCTGATCTACCTTGCTGTAATATGCCTAGTAATGGGGTATCTAAGCTGGCTCTTCAAGGACCACTAACAGACAGAATTTAAGGAGATCCCTGATTAAACTCAGATGAGTTAATTAGTGACTCTGTTGTGTTCTGACAGGGAAATCGTAAATCAGAACAGAAAGTGCAAACCCTAGTGTGTTACCCCTTTATTATAATAGCATCTTAAGAATGACAAATGACCCTCACAGGTTTGATGTGTTCACCAAGTATGTGGTACAATGTAACACTGAATGACCGTCCCAATGAGAAAAATTGATCAATAGCCACCGGGATCATTGGCTCATTATTCTCTGTAACTATCATGGTAAGATCACCTAGATGGCTAGTCTCGTCAGTCAGATTGGCAACTATATGAGTCTCGCAGGCTGGATTTCAGAAGTTAATCACTGGTTTACAAGTATTTCCAGTATTTAAGACGTTTCACTTAAATGCTATTGGTCAGGGTCCATATGATAAAAATGAGTGAAAAATATAAGCTGCTTATCTAACATTGCTGTTCTGAGTCCATCAATATAGTACAATAGTGTGATTTGTTAATCTCCTCCATGCGGTTCTGAGAGAGAAGGGGGGGTCATGATTTTGAACCCCCCCCCATGGCCACTGCTGTAAAAATCTTTTTTTACCACCCTCCCTCTCTTTTACCATATTCTCCCATGTCCGGCCTTCATCCCAGTCTTCTCACAGTCCTTTTAAGGCCAGAGTGGTGCGCGACACATTTCACTACAATGATTTTGCACACCAATTTGGTCTTTAACCCTTTGAGTGTCAGAGAGGTACACAAAGCATTGCTTTGCAATGCGTTAAGTACCCCTCTGGCACTTAGAGTTTTAAACTGTTTAGGTTTCCATGTGCAGAGAGCAGAGTCTGAGCTCCTGTGGTCCTGATAGCAACTGACATGTCCACCCCTACAGGCACGATATCCACATGCAGCTCAGAAGCCCCTGCTGTATGGGAACATCAGCAGACTGCTTTTGTATCTATGTCAGGGGAGACAGATAAAATAAACATGACTATCTACATTGTTCTGAAAGCAAACACAATAATGAACTATAAATTCAACATAAAATAAAATAATATAGATAATACGCACACAGAAAAAATGGATCAGTTCTGGGACAAATTAGCTGCACCATCTTAAACCAATGAATACTGGAGAGTTATCCAATGCATTGCTTCACTAGGCCTATCTAGCACGCAAGGGGTTCTAATCCCCATTATATAAAGGTAATTTGTTTCCTATGGTGCAGTTGGTTTGTCCCAGAATCTCTCCACTTTTGTGTCTGTGTGTATATGGCACTCTGTACAACACTACTTTGCTTTACTGGGTACAATGAAAGTATTACAGCCACTAATAAAAAGATTTCTGATTTGTTCTTGTTTACAGTTGACTTTGTAGTCCTTACTTCTGTTACACTAAAATGTTCATTTACTGTTGTCTTTCTGATGTTAGGTCCATGTACTGACTTTCACAGTGAATCTGCTACTGAAAGGCCTCACTGGCAGCCTGAAGAGTGGGGAGTTGGACGGTTGCCTGGAGACTTTGGTCCAGGTATATAGGACACGCTGCTCACACATAGACTTCTGTACAGCTACATCTGGGGGAAAATGCATTAATGTGTGATAAAGAAGAAAAAACACTAATATGTATTGTTTGGCATGAATGCACAATGATTTAGAACTGATGGGATTTTTGGATGTGTGGTTAGATTCGTACAAATGACTTTGTTCATTATTTTGATAACTTCTTTTCATGATATTGAAGGGATTGTTCCATATAAATTAGACCTATGCCATACTGTTATCCCTTTGATTTATTTTTTGTGCACTGTTATTAAAGGGATAGTATAATCCCATAAAAAGTATGTTCTAAATCGTACGTGCACTAAAAAGCATTCAATGTGCTTAATTCTTTCTCTCAAACCGTTATGGTTTGAGAGAAATAAGAAAATAAAGTCCTCTGTTCCCTCCCTTTTGTGCCTGACGAGCTGTAAAGCTGTCAGAGGCAGAATCCAGTCGCCCGACTGTAGGCGGCTCTTCAGGAGCGCTGTCATCTCGATATCTAGGTATAATTACTTCATCAGTATGGTCTACAATGTGTGCCTGGCTTGCAAACACACGTTGTGGACCATTCCGATGAAGTAATTATACTTAGATATCTAGATGACAGCGCTCCTGAAGAGCCGCCGTCTGGTCCCGGAAGCAGGATTTCATGACGTCCACTGTACAGCGAATGCATGAGAAGGGGGAGGGAGCGGGGGTCTTTATTTTATTACATCTCTCAAACCATAACGATCAAGCACATTGAATTTTTAGTGCAGGTACGATTTAGAACATACTTTTTATGGGACTATACTATCTCTTTAATATATTACTTCAGTTTGTAAACTTGTTATAAATGCTTGGGAGCAATACTGTTTTTATGTGTTGTGTTACATATGTATATATATTTACTTTGTAAAATACTGTGGTTGATGAGCTTCATGCTGAGTTTAGCTTATTTAGGGTCATATTAACAAAACAGAAGAGGAGCAATTCTGGAGCAAACCAGCCACACCATACTGGGCAAATGAAAAGTCCCATTGAGTTGATGGGGCATTTTATTCTTTGAATGATGAAGTCTCCAACGCATTGCAGGTCAGTGCACTGGAGACTTCTCTGGCATTCAATAGTTTAAAATCCCATCAAAATCACTGGGAAGTTTCCTTGTCCATTTTGGTGTGGTTGGTTTGCTCCAGTTTCTCCTCTCTATCTTTGTGCATCCAGCCCTTGGAGTCAGTTTGAGCTGTGTGCAATGCCTCTGGAATGTGATCTGTGAGACTTCACAGGAACAATCAGAGAGCTGCTGGGGTCACTTTTCTGACCTACAGATATCACTCTGGCACCCAAAGCAGTCTTGCTTCTTTGGCAGGCTTAGTCCCTCAGCAGTTTGTGTTGATATTTCATTTTAAGATACATACCGTAAAATCTCAGGTATAATATGCACCTCTGTATAATATGCAGGTATAAATTATACCCAAGATTTTAGGTAAAATCATGAGTCTTATGTATAATACACCCCCCCAAAAAGCCAGTCTCCCCACCTCAATATTAGTACTTGACTGTCCCCTTTTCGGGAATCAGACCCCCCCCCTTGATGTGTTTCCCCCTAATCTGGAGGCAGCGGGTGGCATTCCTGCGCTCACTGCACGAGCATGCGCACTGAATCTATAGTAGGTCCTGACAGGGCAACCCAGATGCTCAGAGGAGTTCCAGGAGTCAGAAGAAACGGGCGGCGAATGCAAGAATGTCGCCCACTACTCATATTTCATGGATATCTCTGGAGAGGGCTTTAAAATGTTTCTGAGTAAAGCATCATAGAGGAAGCAGGCGGCGAGCACAGGAAAGCCGCCCGCTGCCTCTAGATTGGGGGAAGGACACGTCAAGGGGGGGTCTGATTGCAGAAAAGGGGGCAGTCAAGTACTAATATTGAGGTGGGGGAGACTGGAAAGAAGGGCGGTTGAGAGGGGGTATTTACATTTTTCTTTTTTTTTGTGTGTTTTTTTTTTTTTTTTTCCCCTCCACTCATGTATCATACACCCCCCCACACTTCACATAAGGTTAAATGGGGTAAAAACATGCGTATTGTACCCGAGATTTTACGGTAATTTCTATTTTCTGTTATGAATAGATTTTTAACCATGAGCTGTTTGGGGATATTGCTGAGGAAAAAGAAGTTAAAGGCATAGTCTCAAAAGTCATGGAGGCTCGAAGCAGCAAGAGTTATGACTCTTATGAACTCCTCGCACAGTTTGTTGGAAAAGACCAAGTCGTGAAGCTGATCGTCCCCTTGAAAGAGGTGAGTGCATTCCAGGGGAATAAAATGGCCAGTTCGGTGTTTCATTTATATAGAATACCTACAATTGTACGAACCAGAAGAGAAAGGTTAGAAGCCAGCACTCTCAGTTTAGATTGCAAGACCAATCGCCCAGTGAACACCAAGGAGTACATGTATAAAAGTGTAAGCGGAGTATTTCTGTGGCAGGCTAACTGCACCACAGTGGCAAGTAAACATTCCAAAACTCCCTTTATATTAATTGATGCTGTAACTCCTTGTTTGCTAGAGCTGACCGCGATGCATTGTGGGAATTTGTATTTGTTACCTATGGTGGTGTTGGTTTGCTCCAGAATTGCTCTTCTCTTGTCGTTTGTAAACAAGTCTTCTTAGGCCTAACAAGTGTAAGCAAACTAGGACAATTCTGAAGAAAACCATATGCATAATAGGGGGCAAAGAAAAATCCCGATTGATCTGAATGGGACTTTTGAAACCTTGACCACTAGAAACCAATGCGAAACAATGTATTGGAGGCTTCTGTGGCATTCAGGGGGTTAAAAAGCCCCATTTAAAGCAATGTGCATTTTAGGAATGGAGATTTCTCTCATATAGTGCAGTTGGTTTGCCCCAGAATTTCTCCAGTTTGCTTTGATACATAATATATGTTTTAATCGAAGCATTTTAGGGTCTACTTCCATCTCTGCTTCAGTTAACCATTTGAGTGCCAGAAGGGTACGCAGCACATTGCTTTTCAATGTGTTATGTACCCCTCTGGCACTCAAAGGGTTAAACTACAACTTGTTTTGCTCATACAAGCAGAGTTAAAAATTGTGATCTCCGTCACAGAGATTAAACAAATGTGTAACCTGGTCTCTGCCAATCATCTATAGGTTTTGGAGAAGACTACAAGCTTGAAGCTGGCCCGTAAAGTGCACGAAGCTCTGCGCAGGATTGTTTTTGGTTTGATTGCAAACACAGACATGACGGCAGAGTCCATCCTTTTACTCAGTTATGGCCTCATCAGTGAAAATCTCCCACTTATAACTGAAAAAGAGAAGTAAGTAAAATATTTTCTATGTCTCAATTAAAAAGAAACAAAAAATAATTTTAGGGTTTTTCCTGCTGAGTAAAACGTTACACCCACTGCTGGGATAATCTTTGTTCAAAGGTTATTCCCGGTGATCATACAGTTGAATGTAGACTGTGTGCCTCAGATCACCTGAGGGAGCGATTCAGAGATTTCAGACAGTTGCCCCTTGCCCTGTTGTTAAAATGGAGCTGCAGCTGGCTACAACCATGTGGTACTGAGCCTGTGAGACTCCGATATATAATGTGCATTCATGAAAATATTCATATCAAATACCCTATAAACTGTACTTAGAAAATAATAAAATATATGTTAACAAATATGTGAAAGAAGAAAATAATATCACCAAAATCCAAAATGGAATCTTCAAAAGTGGGATGTCAGGAAAGTCTTCCATATTGAAGGTGATACATTTCCTCTGGCTAAGTTAACTCTAGAAGATGGTCTGTCACTGTTGAGTAAAATTGCTTAGCCTAGTGGTCTTCCACAAACCAGCAAAAATATACATAAAGGGACAGCACACATAATTACTTGAAGTGCAGCAGAATAATCTCTCCACACTCCGCTAGAATGGCTGCTACTCAAAAAAAATTGAGAGACCACTCTGGCTTCACAGAATTGGCATTTGTCAACTACCTCAAGGCAAACTGCTCCTCTATATTAGCTGGATCTCATGATGTACTCTGTGGTGTGGTACAAACAGAATCACTTTCAGTAGACAAGAACAAACAGTATGAGTACAACCATCCATTTATTTATATACTAATGTAAAAGCCTGTGTACATGTGCCAAGGTCCGTGTGATGTTAACCCTTTTTGTGCCAGAGGGGTACACAACGCATTGCTTTGCAATGTGTTGCATACCCCTCTGGCACTCAAAGGGTTAAGAGGCCGGTCCTTCTCTGCGACCTGCATCCGACGCAGTCATACACTGTAGAGACTGCCCGAAAGCACAGAATACTCCCAGCACAAAGCCCCCAGCATTCTGTGCATTCGGGCAGTCTCTACTGCGCATGATGGCTTCTGACAAACATCCTAGTGAATTATTATATAGGATGTGGGTTTTTTTACCATGGGGTTCTGACATGCATGTTTGTTGTTAATCCTAATTAGCTACTGGCTGGGTGATCAGTGGTATATAACAACACCAAGGTTGTGATTAAGGTGAACAATAGACATATGGTATGTGGCAGGGTATACTGCTGGTACAATTTTCACACTATAAAGGAACAGTGCCACATATGCATAAAAGCAGAGTGAAGAAATTCTACAGCACAGTAACTGCACCACTGGGACAAACAACCTTTTGCAAAATTCCCATTTCTGTAAATGGAACATTTTAAAACCTTGAATGCTAGAGTGATCACCAACACATCATGAAGCAATGTGTTAGAGACCTCTTGCAATCAAGGGGTTAAAGGCCCCATTTATATTAATTGGATGTTTTATTAATCCTCTATGGTGAAGCTGGTTTGCCTCAGAATTACACAACTTACCTGTCTCGACATACATCAATACTGATATCTCATGTCCTCATTGCTGCCAGATGTCTGATCGCACAGGTGTGGAAATCTGCCACTCTTCCAGCTCTACCCCAACTCCTGTCCCGTGTATCTTACATTAAGTCTATGGAGCATCTGAACGCTAACCTCAGGGGCTCTGTGGTTAAATGTCTAGCAGTCTGGAGCATCTGGGATCTACGCTAGCAGTCAAAAGTTTTGTGACACCTCAATTTTTGCTACTTTTAGTTATTGCCATATAACTTGACAAAAACATTAGAAAAACATGTCAACATTGGGTATTTCTAAAATCAAGACAAATATTATAATCTACTTAGCGTGGGGGGGTTAGCGTTTGTACATGTGTAATAGATTTTTAGTGCCAAAGTAAAAAAAAAAGTGCATTTGTTACATTTTGTTTCATCATATTTTATAAATTGTTTTACAGGAAATTTGATGAAAATAATGGTATATTTAGAAAGCCTATCTTGAAAAACAGTATATAATATATGTGGGTACATTAAATGAGTAAGAGGAAAATTACAGCTAAACACAAACACAGTAGAAGTGTTAAAACAGCCATTGTCGAGCCGCTGTCCACTGTGTGTTGACTGAGGAAGTCTGCGAGAACATAGTCTACTCCGGAAATATAAACTGAGGAAATGGCAGAGACATGCACCTCTGCCCAGGACAAAATGGCCTTGACCTCTAACCAAGCTGCGAGATTTCTTGTGCTGCCTTGCTTGTTGATGTAGGCTACCGCTGTGGCATTGTCCATCTGGACTCTGACCGGGCAATCCTCCAGTTGGGGCATCCTGTGGCACAGGGCATGAAATATTGCCCGAAGCTCCAACACATTGATGGGAAGAAGAGATTCCTCCTGGGACCACCGGACCTGATCATTCAAGTGCCTCAAGACTGCTCCCCATCTGGAGAGGCTGGCATCCGTCGTCACTGTTGTCCAGAATGGCACCAGGAATGGCCTGACTTTCAGCAGATTGTCCAGGTTGAGCCACCACGAGAGGCTCAGTTCCACATGAAGAGGGAGAGATAGAGATCTCTCCAGGAGATCCGGTCGACCCTTGCATGCCAGGATGAGAAAACTCTGGAGTTCCCTGGTATGAGCCATGGCAAACGGCACCGCTTCTATGGTGGAAATGAACTTCCCCACCAAGGATGACAACTTCTTGGCTGGAACCGGATCCTGATTCAGGACAGCATGGACCTTCAGTGCTCTCTGTTGAGCCACTTCGTACGTGAGAAACACCATGCCTCTCTGAGTGTTGAAGAGGATGCCCAGAAAAACCATCCTCCTTGAAGGAACAAGGTCCGACTTGTCAAGATTGATGATCCACCCGTGGCGGGACAGAGCATGAATGCAGGCCTGAACCTGCTGATGAAGGAGTTCTGGAGAAGATTCCTTCAGAAGGAGGTCGTCCGTGTATGAGGTGACTCTGATGCCGTCCCAATGGAGGACGGAAATCAAGGCTTCTAGGACTCTGTTGAAGACTTGAGGAGCCGGGGAAAAATGCTAAAATAGACTTATCTGGCAGGCAAAGGGTTAAGCTGCTGAGGAGAGAAGGAGAGTCCAAGCCCTGCGTGTAGGATGCTCGTTCAGAGAAGGCACAAAATGGCTGCCGAGGCAGAAGCCAATCAGGAATAAGCGGGCGAAGCAAGAGCTCATGGGAATTGTAGTTTCTCAAAAAAAGTACCCCAACAGTGCCCGAAGCCCCCTGAGCCCCCAGCATGCCCAGAACATTGACCAGATAACGGAGCAAGGGCAGACCAACAAAATGAGCCATCTCTGACCTCGCTACGTGGAGTGGTTGCAGAGATATGTCCCAAACTGTAAAGTCCCATAGAAGTGAATGGAGCAATGGCGTCTATGCGGCAAAAGTACGCCTTAAAGGTGCAGAACATACATTTTGCCAAGTTAGAACAAAATGTAAAACCACTCAAAAAACCCACTAGAACAAGTCAGCAGACCCAATAAACACAGATTCCAGTAGGGAAAGTGTCCAGAGACCTCCAAAAGATGCCAACCAGCAGCCAAAGGGTTAAGTTACCACTTAAACTTGCTCCAAACACCCAACAGACATACAGATAAACTCAATGAGTGCATGAGTATGTAATAGGAACTCCAAGGAGACCCCTGGGCGGAGGGGAAGCATGGGACGTGCACCTCAGCACTCAAAGGGTTGCTCACCTTTTTAGCAGGTCTTCTGTCTTCAGATTACCATGTCAAGAAGAAGCCTCAGTGGGCAACTCCTGGGGAAAGAACTTGCAGTCAAGATTTTCCCCCCAGGGCTAAGGTCCACAAAAAGCACCTGGATACTGAGCTATCCACATATGGGTGATGGGAATTGTCAGTGACGTTAATCTGCCTAATGGTGGTATCCCATATCTAACAGAAAATAATAAAGAAGCTAAAACTACAGCAGAACTGTTCTCTTGCCTTGTGTCTTCACCAAGGAACAAATCTTACTGGATTGACTAGCTGCTAGCTAAGAAGAGGAGGTAGGCTCCACCCAGCATTCACTTCTCAGAATTGTTCCTGCCTACTTAAAGGGGCGGATCGCCTACCCAAAGTTACCAGTAACCTGTATTGGACGACAGAGAAAAAAGAATTACACAACTTAGTTTTTATACCTATAGCTTTTATCGCCTAAAAATTTAGTTCATAGCTCTTTTAAATGTCATGAACTCCTATCCAGCTTGTTTACAAATAAATTACCTTACAGAAATAATGTTAGTGCCACTGCCTAAGTGATGACAAACATTTTAACCCCTTACCGCCTGAGGACGTACATGTACGTCCCAAGCGGATGTCCCTTGTGGACAGAGGATGTACATGTACGTCCCAGAAATCCTGGTCCCCTCTCGGCTGCACACTGCGCGGGGACTCCAGATTCTTTTTAAAAAATTAAAAAAAAGTTTGGTGGGTGTTAAGTGCCGGCCACGTGTGCGTGCAGCTGGTCACAAAGGGGTTAATGTATGTGCCTCTGGGATAGTTACACTTGTGGTTTTGGTCTATCTTATGGCCTTATGTACAAAAGAAAATAGGAATAATACTGGGGCAAACCAACTGCAACTTAGGGGGCTATAAAGCATTCATATTAACTTAAATGGGAGTTTTAAACCTTCGCATGTGAGCGAGGCCTCCTGTGTATTAGAAGCCAATGCACTTGAGTCTCTACTGGAAGAGATAAAAAAAAAAAAAAAAAAAGCCTAATTTTAATCAATGGGAGTTTTGGACACATTTGGTTATCCCTTGTGATTCGGTTTTTCCACTTGAATACCTCCTGTTTTATGCATAGGGGCCCTCAGGGCACATGAAAGAAAAGTGGAGTGATTTTGGAGCAAACCAACTTAACCCAAGGGGACAATTAAAACTTCCCACTGAGATAAATTGGGCTTTAACCCTTTGAGTTTTCGAGAGCTCTCCAACACATTGCTAAACAATGTGTTGGAGAACTCACTGACATTCAAGGGTTTCAAAATATCAAATCAGTGGGAGATTTGAGAATGTTTATTTTTCCCCTGTCGTACAGTTGGTTTGCTCCAGTATTGCTCAGATTTTGCGCATAAGGTCTTAAATATTCTGCTGAGGGGGTGACTCTACTGGTAAGTTATATGTCATAAAAATTGCATTATACATTGTAATGTTTTTAGTTCAGTGAAAGAAATCTTCCATCTTAAGTAAAATGCTGGTAAAACAAAGTGTGTAGGAGGAGATTTCCATGTCCACCATATTTATCAAAGAAAAAAATGTTATTGATTTTAATAGAGCTTTTTCTTTGATAGATTAGGGCCAGTTGTATTGCCTGCCTTTTGCCATCATACTAATGATTGCTTTGTTTCTTCTGGTTCCTTACAGGAACAAAAGCTCAGAAATGCTTCTACCAGATCCACGTCTTCAGCCAAAGAGCTGTTTGCTGATTCAGCCAGCACTGCCACGAGGAGGCCCTAAAGCTGCTGTTAGCAGCAAGACCAACATGCATGTCCTGGTGGACACTGGACTTCGGGTTTGTAACTAGAGCAATTTTAAGATTCCCTTACACCCCTGGAAAAATTGTGAATGGAGGCTCCCAAATAAAGGAAAAACATAGGGACATGTTAAGGATGCTAAAGATGGGCAAACCAACTGCCCCATGAAGATAACTGAAAATGGGCTTTTAATCACCTGAATGGTAGTTATCTTCAAGGCATTGGTTGATTTGCTCTGGAATTACTAGCTTATTGATTATGACCATTAGAGCCTTATGGGGATAAAGAGAGACAAATGGCAAACCATCTACACTGTATGAGAGAATGATCTGACCTTTCTTTTGTGTATAAGGCACATAGGGCTTTATGTAGAAAAGGGACATACCAACTGTACCGTGGGGGAAATAAACATTCAAAAAAATACCATTGTTTCTCATGGGGTTTTTAATCCCATGAATACAAGTGCATTTCCATTGCATTGTGAAGCAATGCTTTGGAGACTGCTCTTGCACTCAAGTGGTTGAAAGCCCCATTTAGAACAATCGACATTTTTCTTTGTCCCCCATGATGCAGTTGATTTGCCCTAGAATTGCCCCACTTTGCTTTTAGAAATAATGTCCTTAGAATTCCCTTAATTTTAGTGCCATCATCATCATCATCATCGTGTTTCCCTTCCTGTATGTGGGAAGAACATCCATATTAGAGTGTTATACACCCAACACCTCCCTGACCAGAGGAGTACATTGGTTACTTCCTGTGTAACTGGGATTATGTGAACGCTAGGCATGTCTTTGCATTAAAGTGTCCCTGAAATGGAACTTAGTCAACATACTGAAGAGTAGAAAATTATTATGTTACATTTATTCATTAATAGTTTCACTTGAGGCCATGCAGTATGTTTAGAGAAAAGTGTAGTCAAAATGGAAGACACTAAATGCAACCAATGACAAATATTCGTTCCCAATAGTTCCAATAATTTAAAAGAGGCTTTTCACCCCTTGAATGGGAGTGAGTGCTGTGACATTCAGTAAGTTAAAAGTCCATTTAAATGATTAGGAATCATTTTCTCCCATATGGTTTTCTCCATAATTATTCCACTTTTCATTTGAACATAAGCCCATAGTCTGGGAATGAAACTGTACATTAGGTGATATGTACAAGGCCTTCAGATCACGTTGCACTACGAGTTATTGTGAGCTGTAGGTTGCCCACTCCTACACTAATCAGCGAGAGGAAGCTCTCCTGTTCTTTTACACAATCAGTGATAAAATAGTAACTTTAAGTATTTCTGTCACTTGAGAGTTTCATCGCCTTACAGGTCTAGCTTTACTAAGCCAAACAAATCAGCCTAAGGTCTAAATTTGCATGTGCAATGGAACAACAGAGTGGAAAATAATTATAAAATGTATATAAGTTATTATATGTACCTTACATTTAAAGGCAAATTGGAGCAGTTCTGAGGCAAACCAACTGTGCCACGGGGAACAAATAAACATTTCCCAAATTCTCATGGAATTAAAAGGGATTTTAATCTCTTGAATGCTGGAGGGGTCTCCAAAGACAAGCATTTGAGACCTCACTAGGCAGTCCCTAACTGCACATGACTGCATTGCAGCCATTGCTGGATGGCACTGTGGCCCATGTACACAGGCTCTTCAACTAGTAAGCAATATTGTAACTTTCTAGACACACAATCCCAATGTTTATGTGCTGGATAGTATTTGATGTGTAATAAGATATTATTAATCTAACCTCACAGCTGCTGCATATGAGCATGAAGAAATCTAAAGTGAATTCCTCAGAGGAGCGTGTCCTAGAAATGCTGGATCCCTTTGTGCAGATACTGATTGGCTGTTTGCAGTCCATGGATGTTAAGGTAATTCTGTGGAGACTGCACACCAGCAATATGTGGAAGTTACACTAGTGGAAATCCCAGGCAATATGAAGCACAATGCCTTATTTTCCACTTCATCATATGGTGAATCCCAGAACCTGGGAAATGGGCATGTTCTAAGTTTGTAGTTTGTCAGTGGTGGGCAACCTGAGGCCCTCTGGCTGTTCAGTGCTACAATTGCCATCATCTCCAGTAAGCCAATGGTGGGAATTGTAATCCTGGACAGCCGGAGGGCCTCAGGTTGCTGAACACTGGCCTATGTTTATGACTACTCCATTGTTACACTTGTGGCCTCCATTTTATGCAGTTTGCTATTCTTATCTTCCCAGTGCCCTCAATATGTTTTTTTTCTAGAATTCCCAAACAGTCTTGGTTTATGCTGTTGGTGGGCAGTAGGTGCCCAAAGAGACTCAAGGGATCATTGAGTCTAATTTACTAAGAAACTGGAACAATACTGGCGCAAACCAACTGCACCCTGCATCACGGGGGGACAAGTAAAAAAAAAAAAAAAATCAATTTATTAACCCTTTGAGTGCCAGAGGGGTACGCAACGCATTGCAAAGCTCTATTTAAATCAGTTTGAATGTTTATTTTTCCCACCATGTGATGCAGTTGGTTTCATCCAGAATTATTCCATTTCTCTTAGTACATCAACCTCATTGTCTTTTCATGCGACTCCAATCCTGACTTACTGATGCAGTGCTAACAGGAACAGATTCACCTCTCCCACCATTTCATACCTCATCGTCTCATTGGTCACACAACACACATTCCCACTGTCGTAAATTGATCCAAACCCCATAAGGAAATATAATGATTATAATTAACATTGACTTAAACAGTACAGGGTGTGACCATTTTCAGCATTTGGAATACATATCTGCAGTCTATGAAGTGAAAGTGATTTCCATAACTGATGTAAACCACAGTTAAAGGGATAGTAATGTCTGGTTTCACTAAAATGTAATATTGTAGATATTACAAATATAAACTACCAGATCCAAGTCCCATCTCTCAAACCTTATAGTTTGAGAGAGATACAATGCTAATGTTCCTCCCTCCCTCCCCTTTCACAGACGTCAGCTGTAAAGCTGACAGAAGGAGATTTGAGTCGTGCGGCTCTACGGTGGTTTTTCAGCAGAGCCGAAATACCGCTGTCTAAAAAAAAAATACTTTATTGGAACGGTCTATAAACTGTGCGTGGTTTTCCACGGCTGGTCCTGGGACCAGGATCACCTGCTGTCAGCTTTACAGCTGACGTCTGTGAAAAGGGAGGGAGTGGGAACTTTAACATTGTATATCTCTCGAAATATAAAGGTTTGAGAGACGGGACTTGGATCAGTTAGTTTATTTTTTTAATATCTACATTACATTTTACTGAAAAAAGGCATTACTAGCTCTTTAAAGATGCATATATTAATTTTTTAATTATATGCAGGAAATTGTGCTGGAACATTTGCAAGGATATCACTGTGTCTGGGGTCACAAAAGTTTTAACAGTACCTGTGTGACTTATAAATCCTACCATAAAGTTCTGTAATGTTCTGTCATATGGCAACACCTTGATTCAATACATTCATATGAGATTTGGAAACAAACACAAAATGGATTCAATGTCATTATACAGTTGCTGGAACATATGGCTGGATCACACTTCTAAGCATTTAAAGATATATACAAATCCATTATGCATTCCTTTTAAGATACTGTGGTCCATGTTCAGGAGGCCAAAGCAGGGTAATTCTGGGACAAACCAACTGTACCATAGGGACCAATACAAATTTCCACATATCTGTTAATTTAAGTGTGGGTTTTAACTCCTTGGACGCTAGCTTGGAGTCCTCCCACATCCAAGTGATAACGCATCATTTATATTAATGGGAAATGTGGGGATTTGTATTTGGTTCAGTTGATTTGCTCCAGAATTGCACACCTTTGGATTCCCGAATACAGCCTTGTATGACTCTGTAGGGCTTATGTATCAAAGCAGACAAGAGCAATTCTAGGGCCAACCAACTGAAAAACAGGGGGGAAAAAAAAAATTCCTAAAATGACCATTGTGTTAAATGGGGCTTTTAATCCCTTGAATACTAGAGAGGTCTCCAACACATTGCTCAGCAATGCGTTGGAAACCTCTCTAGCATTCAAGGGATTAAAAGCCCCATTTAAATCAATTGATTTTTGGTGTGTGTGGGGCAGGGGTTCCCCACTATAGTATTTTTGGTTTGCCCCAAAATTACTCTGGTCTGCTCTGATACAGAAGACCCTATACAGCATGATTTATACTTAAGTATGCACTATATGGACCTGTTTAGTTCGTTGTTAACACATTTAATGTTAAAGTTGTATACAGAATATTGTTTTTCAGTGCACAGAAGACCACTATAATAATAGGTGTTAAAACCATATATATATATGATTTTAACACCTCCTATTCTAGTGTATGTGTATATATATATATATATATATATATATATATATATATATATATATATATATATATATAATAAAATTAGAGGACCATAGGCTTGGATGTAATGTAAGGAAGTTTTACTTCACTGGGAGGATTGCAGATAAGCGGAATAGCCTACCAGCAGTAGTAGTAGAAGAAGTTAATCCAGTGAGAGAATTTAAAGGCGCAGTAAACTTTTTTGTATGAAAAAATATATCTAGTAGGGTATTTCCTGATGAGTAAAATAATGATATTCCCATTGCTGAGAAATGGATATTTCCAGAGTTATCACCGTTTAAACCCGTTTTTTTTTGTTTTTTTTTTTTATTAGCAGTGCCAGCTAGTGTGCAAATTCCAATTAGTAATTATGTTACATTCTAATGGAGAGGAAAGTCAGTGACATACAGTTCTCCATAGACTGTAGAAACTGCCAAGTTACTTCCTGTCAGTTAGAACTATGAGGAAGTAAACACACTGTAAATTCACTTCCTGATTATTTGAACGGTGATATATGTTGAATAAAACAACTGACAGCAGTGGGGAGTACCCTTGATTTACTCAGCAGGAAAAGCTCTATAACATATAGGTTTTAATTAAAAAAGTATACTGCTCTTTTAAGCATGCATGAGATAGGCATAAGGTTGTGCTGAACATAAGATTACCATTACATTAACCACTACATGATGTTATGACATAATAATAACTGGTACAATATTTACTTTTGATTTTTTTCCAGGTTATCACTGGAGCTTTGCAGTCTTTCATCTATATGCTGAAGTTTCCATTGCCTTCTATTGAAACAAATACAGAGCAGCTGATTAAACAACTCTTTCTACTGCTGAAAGACTATGCAAAAGCAGGAGCAGCCAAAGGGCAGAATTTCCACCTAGTTGTTAACTGTTTCAAGGTTAGTAGCCTTACTTTTTAACTTGACCAAGACTATAACATTCCACCTGACTCATCTGCCTTTAAGTTTGCTTGTAGTTTAGCATCCACTTCACTAACGTGGGTACATATTAGCAAAGGAAGAATTAACCTTTAGGTTCCTTAACAACTACAGCCCAGGATGTCACATTATACATTCTATTGCATACATTCAGTATGTTTTGCAAAATAAGCTGCATTATATTTTTACTACTTGGTAAAGGTCAAGAAAGAAGTACAGCCAAGTATGAAAGCATGTCTCATTTTAGTGATCTCATTACATTTGTATGGGGGGGTCGTGACTGACCGCGTTGGAGGGCAGCAAATGGCCATAGGGCCTTCGTTTGGCCATCTCTGATCTCCAGCATCTTCAAAGTGGCTACATCCACTACAACACTGTACATTATGATTAACTGGTTCTGTTCCTTTGCAGTCTGTTACCATACTGGTGAGACATATGAAGGGAAACATTACAGAGAAACAGCTGCAGGTGCTGCTGGGGTATGCAGAGGAAGATCTTTATGACTCATCCAGACAAGCAACTGCCTTTGGTTTGTTAAAGGTAGGCAAGTAAATGTACAGTATAATTATTATTATTTTTTTTTTTATTCACAACTGAATTTGAATACGTGGTTAGGTTCCATTGCAGGTGTATAACTTTATCACTGTTTTTATCTACCAATTCCCCATAGACCTGAGTAGGAATCTGTCAGACAAATACAAATGATAACATTTATCACCTGGAATGGAATCATCCCCAAGGTTAGCAAAGCATTTACCCATTGAATGCATTTGCAAAGCATTGTGGACTTCTGGCACCCATGGGGTTAATATAAAGTGAAACAAAGAATTTTAACCAAACATCAGCTAACACAATCCATTTGATAGGCTAATTCTGTCAAACGTTTTTATTCAGTCGGGCATATTATTTGCTAGATTTATGCTTAGCCAGACACAAAAGGCCATATTATATTATAAGGTTAATTCTGGTGCAAACCAAGTGCACCATATGAGAGAAATGAAAATTACCGATTATTAGATATATGCAGATTTTAACCCCGAGAATCCAAGAGAGGTCTCCCATGCGTTGAGAAGCAATGCGTTGGAGACGTCTCTACAATTTAAGGATTTAAAAGTCCCATTTAAATCAACTGAACTGTAATTTTCCCCCTATGGTGCTCTAAAGGAGTTGGGAGTCACTGGCCATCCAGAAGCCACTGGATTGTTGGGCCAAAGCATATTCCATTATATAACTTAATATAACCAATATCTACATATATATCCAAAAATTACACTCTATCCATTGACGAGTCCACGGATAGAAGCGATATTGATCACCATACTTGATTGCTAATAGCCGACCACTGTGGGCACAGGGCACCATGATCACATTTTGTTGTGAGTAGTATATATATAAATATATATATGTTAACATTATCAAAGATGGTATGAACCCTTTGAGTGCCAAAATGGTATCCAACACATTGCAATGCATCAGATAACTCCCTGGCACTCAAAAAAAGAAATTCCTGCATGCTGGAGATATCACTGACAAATTGTGGATCAATGTGATTTGGACCTCTATAACTGTATTGTTTTATAATGTTATATCACTACTAGTGTAAAAGCCTGTGTACACAGGCCAGCATTCTGTGCTTTCCGTCAGTCTCTACTGCGCATGACTGTAAAAGCCCGTTTACGCAGGCCAGAATTCAGAGCATTCCGGCAGTCTCTACTGTGCATGATTGTAAAAGTCCGTGTACACAGGCCAGCATTCCGCGCGTTACGGCAGTCTCTCCTGCGCATGACTGTAAAAGCCCGTTTACGCAGGCCAGCATTCAGAGCATTCCGGCAGTCTCTACTGTGCATGATTGTAAAAGTCCGCGTACACAGGCCAGCATTCCGCGCGTTCCGGCAGTCTCTACCGCGCATGACTGTAAAAGTCCGTGTACACAGGCCAGCATTCCGCGCATTCCAGCAGTCTCTACTGCACATGACTGTAAAAGTCCTTGTACACAGGCCAGCATTCCGCGCGTTCCGGCAGTCTCTACCGCGCATGACTGTAAAAGTCCGTGTACACAGGCGCGCATTCCGGCAGTCTCTACTGCACATGACTGTAAAAGCCAGTGTACACAGACCAGCATTCCGCGCGTTCCGGCAGTCTCTACTGCACATGACTGTAAAAGTCCGTGTACACAGGCCAGCATTCCGGCAGAGTCTACTGCACATGACTGTAAAAGCCAGTGTACACAGGCCATCATTCCGCGCGTTCAGGCAGTCTCTACTGCACATTACTGCATCAGACAAACATACATCTGGCTTTTTATATTACAGGATTATATATTTATTTGTATAAGTAGTTGTTATAAGTTGAAGCATGACGGGGGTCGTGGCTACACAAGCTTTAAAAGTTCTTTCTGTCAGTGGGAGCTAATTGGCTATAACAGAGGTCCCTATCCTTAACTGTATAATCATCAGCTCACTTAAGCCTTGTAAATGCTGGAATGCTAGTACGGAAAAAAAATTTGGCAAAGAAATCTGGAAAAATAAATGTATGTCCACCATAGAGTTCAGTCCTTATTGCAACGGAAGACCATCAGAGCTGCATGGAAAAGATCAGAACGTGTTTGCTCAATTACATAAATCAGTGTTGAGCAACCTGAAGCTGTCTAAATGTTTACTTCGATTTCTATCATCTCTCTCCTGGAAATAGTTATAGACTACAGCTAGAGGGCCACATGTTGTTCAGTGGGCAGAGAGGGACTTTCAAAGTTTTAAGCTATGGGAACTTGGTCCCTTATGTTTTCAGTCAACAGCTTATAGTAAGAAAGCCCCTTATGCTGACCTATTACTGCCTCTTTAAAGTGGAAGTGAGAGTGCAGAATCTTCTTTCTTTATGTCAAATGCTAGAATGCGAAGCTCCCTGTGTGTGATGCAGTCACTATGGCGCATGACTGCATCGCGTGCGCTGCAAGTGAGGCGGCGGCAGTACACAGAGACGGACTGTCCTCCTAACATCACCCGATCCTATGCCCGTGTGTACGGGCTTTTACACTAGTCAGTTTAATATTTGAACAGCATTGCGTTCCTTTAATTTAAAGAAGCAGTAAACTTTTATTTATGAAAATACATATTTTATAGAGTTTTTCCTGCTGAGTAAAACAAGGTCACTCCCATCGCTGTCAGATGTTTTATTCCAAATTTATAGCAGTTCAAGTAACCAGGAAGTGAATTTACTGTGTTTACTTCCTGATAGTTCTAACTGACAGGAAGTGACAGGCAGTTTCTATCACATTCTATGGAGAACTGTATGTCTCTGACTTTTCTGACTTTCCTCTCCATTAGAATCTAACAGGAAAACTAATTAGAATTTAACCACTAGAGGGCACTGCTAATGTAAAAAAAAACGTGTTTAAACCGTAATAACTTTGGAAATATAAATCTCTCAGCAGGAATACTCAATAGGAAAATCCCTACAATATATATTTTTTTCATAAAAAAGTTTACTGCTCCTTTATAGAACACAATGGTGTGATCATACTTGGGAACTTTTAAAAAGCCGTCACCCGGAGATCTGAAAACCAAGGGGGGGGGGGGAGTAGATTGTATTAACCCTTTGAGTGACAGAGAGATACGCAACCGCAAACCATTGCAATGCATACCCCTCTAGCACTCAAAGGGTTAACTGAAAAACTAGAATATGCTTATCAGCCAACACTGGCTGGTGCGCATGTTTTCCTCTCTACTCCTCCCACTCCTAGTGCGATGTGGGCAAGCAAGCAACTTTGAACCACGGCTGCCTTCACTCTTCCTGACATCTGCCCCATCTATCCAGTCATTGGCTGGCTGAGGTCACATGCCACAGATGCAATGCCTCGGCCTTCTGAAATTACAGGAGCTGCACTTTTTGGTTTTTTTTTCTTACAGGTACTTGCTTTAGCCCAGAGAAATTGATGTTTCACCCAGAGACAGAGCTCCAAATCCGGAGTCTCTGGGTGAAACCCGGCAAGTTCCCAAGTATGGACCATGTGATACATTATTCAAAATATATTAATCTGTTTGTTCTGTGTGGATTTTAGGAACATCTCAGTTTTTTTTATGGATACCTTCAATTGTAGCACTTTTTTTACAGGCTGTCAGTAAATACAGTCAGTTGGCAACCCGGGGTCGTGGATAGGAAACAATGGGACATATATGTAAATGCAAACTGGAGCAAACTAACTGCACTATAGGGGAGAAATAAGAATTCCCATTGAGTTAAATGGGGCTTTTAACCCTTTGAATGCAGGAGAGGTTTCTAGCACATTACTTTTCAAAGAGTTAAAGACCTTGCTGCTAGTCAAGGAGTTAAAAGCTCCATGCATTTATAGAGATGGCGCAATATATTTTCCACAGCTCAGTAAAAATTAACCCTTTGAGTGCCAGAGGGGTATGAAATGCATTGCTTTTGCAGAGCATTCCGTACCCCTCTGGCACTCAATGGGTTAAACGTTCTGTTCATGTTATGAGCCTTGGCAGTAAAACATCACGTAACCAGCCCTGGTAAATATCCATTGCTTTTGTGCTGTTTAACATTATTTGCCATTCTGTGATGTTTTTAAGGCCATTGTATCAAGAAAGCTTATTGTTCCTGAGATGGAGGAGGTGATGCAGAAAGTGGCCAAGTTGGCAGTCACTGGCCAGAATGACCAAGTCAGAGTGCAGTGTCGGCAGGTACGTGACGAAAGACTCCTGGCTTTCTCTTATTCACTGATGAGTTTGCCTGCTTTCCAGTAGTGATGTGTGTACTTGTACTATATATATATACTGTCACCTACTAACAGCAATCCATTGCTAAGCGTTAGAATCTACCATTGTGGGTGGTATTTATTAAAGGTCAAAAAGCCCTTTCTTTTCAAGAAACAAGGAAAAAAAAACAAAACACGCATTTCTTACTTCACTGTATTTACTGCCACCCATGTAATCTCTTATTAACGTGCATATGGGAAAAGTCTGCGCTCTCTCTCCAGTGTACGCAGTGTTTGCAATAAGTGACACATTTTATGTATTTTGGTTTTTAACCCATTCAGTGCCAGAGGGGGTACACGATACGTTGCTCTGCAATGCGTTGCGTACCCCTCTGGCACTGAAAGTGTTAATGAATATGGGGGTTTCTGTGTACAAAGGCAAAACTGGAGAAGTGATATAGGAAGCCATTTCACCATAGAGAACGATAAAAATATGCATGGATTTAACTCTTAATGACTGGTGATTTGCCAGGACCATCACGCCTGTCCGTACATTGAGGAGGACCGGTGACTGTCCTGTCACGTCACGTCAGTTTGTGATTTCAGTGCGATTGCACGTTGCAGTGTTATCACACATCACGTTTCTGTAAAAAAAAAAAAAAAAAAAAAAAGAAAGTGCCCTGGTCCTCTAGAGCAGGGCTGTCCAATTTCAGTCCTCAGGGGCCACCAACAGGCCAGAATTTATAGCAGAACTATCATGCACTCATAAGTTATTTCCAAATTAATTGTTAGTATGTTGTTAATTATGGAAATCGTGTAATAACATTTCTTAAAGGGTTATTAATGTCTAAATATATATAAAAAAAAATGAATATTGCAGCTATTAGAAAAATAAACTAAATGTCCCCAGTCCCATCTCTCAAACCTTTCTGGTTTGAGAGAGATAGAAGGCTAAAGTTCCCTTCTCCCTCTGCTTTCCCTGATGTCTGCTGTAAGGTGACTGCAGGATATCCTGGTCTTGGGACAAGCAGGCTGCTCTTCAGCAGAGCCAAAATAACGCAATGTAAAAACAAATACTTTATTGGAACGCTCTATAAAGTGTGCCTGTAAACCAGGCACACTTTGTAGACTGTTCCGATTAAGTATTTCTTTTTACATTGTGTTATTTCGGCTCTGCTGAAGAGCCACCTCGAGTCGGCCGCCTCAAATCTCCTGCTGTCAGCTTTACAGCTGATAGCAGGGAAAGAGTGTGTGTGGGGGGGAGTTTAGCCTTCTGTCTCTCTCAAACTATAAAGGTTTGAGAGATGGGACTGGAGTTGTTCAGTTTCTTTTTCTAATTGCTGCAATATTAATGTTTTTCACATATAGACATTACTAACCCTTTAAGTGTCGGAATGAGTTGGAATCATAACTTCGTATGAAACTTACATCAGTAGGACAGCTCAGACATCTTGGCAAAGAGGGATCTGTGCACTGTCCTGTACCATATGGTACAATGGAACTCCCGCTTTGTCAAATAACCTATCAGTGGCGAGACAGGGACTGTCCATTGATGTAAGTTTCATACAAATCATGATTCCAGCTCATGCCGGCCATTAAGAAACTTTATTATGCTATTTTCATAAATAGATTCTAACAATTAAGTGGGTGTAAATTGTGTGCATTATAGTTCCCCTTTAGAGATTTCCCTGATTACACACAGGTGAGTTAATCAGTGGATCATTACTTTTGACTGACTCACCTGTGTGTAATCAGGGAAATCTTTACATCCTGGCCTGTTGGTGGCCCTCGTGGACTGAACTTGGACATCCCTGCGCTAAAGCAACCCAGCACCAGACCACGCAGTCCTTAACCCCTTAACATCCGCTGTCCTGGGAAGTAACCTTTCCTTAAGGACCGCACGGTCAATCTCACTCCCCGTTTTTACTTACAGCGCTCCCGTAGGAGCGCTGTAAGTAAAATGTACGTGACATGCTATGACCATCACCGGTCCTTAACGCAAAAACATCATGACGGTCATAGCATGGCACGCGGCCGTTAAGGGGTTAAATAGGGTGTTGATCTGTATAGCACTCAAGGGGTTAAAATCCCAGTTTAAATATTTAAAACAATGGGATTTTTTTAATTTATCCCATGTAGTGTAGTTAGTTTGCAGCTTATCGAGATGTATAGTATAGATGCTAGTTGTGCATTTTCATATACAGCAATCTGCGTGTGTTCTTCATAAAAAAAACAAGATTATTAAATGGCAAGTCCAACTAATTAACTAATGAACTGTCAGTCTTCTTCTCTACAGTCTTCGTAATGCTTTTCTTTCTCTAATTAAGCTTAGTTGATAGATTTTCCCCCAGAATGAAGACTAAAGTTTATGTGTTAGCCTATAAAGCATATAAACAGTCAGCAGCACAAAGAAAAAAGCCAGTGAGGCCTACAAAGGCATCTAATTGTAGAACAATGTAGTGATCTTCTCCTTAGTTCCTTCCTAGAACCATGAATTCTCACAGTTACACACTCAGCATTTCCGCTGATGGAACAGCTGCTGACTTCTTCTTAATACCCTAACCGATTGGGTTTAACAAGGTTTAACCCTTTAGTAATAGAGCTGTGTGCAAATCATTGCCCTGTAATTCTCTGCATGCCCATCTTGCTATCTGAATCCAGGGTTAGGCAGTATTTGACATCTTAACTGTTGGAGACTACAACTCCCATCATCCCCAACGTTTGGAGAATCAAAGGATGCTTACCCCTGGATTAATCTGTCAGGCATACTACTGCACTTATTTTTCAGTTTTTTTAGGTTAAAGAGATAGTAATGTTTCAAAATAAAAGCAGCTCCAATTAATCTTCATAGTATTTGGGCCATGGAGAGTGTTATTTCAATACAGTCATATTTTTAGTTTAAGAGTAATTGAAAGATAAAGTATCCCCTCCCACCCCTTACTGATGTAACACTGCTCACCTCAGAACAGAAAGGTGGTGTCCAGATTGCTTGCAGAGAGGGACAATATTCAATTAACATATAGGAAAAACCTGTCAAGGGGGGCAGGGTTTTCCTTATACTCACAGTAAGAGGACTGTCCCTTGCTGTAAGCTGTCTGGTCTGTGGACCATATTCCACATCTGAGAGGAGGTGGCTTACATTAGGTTAAAGGGACGGAAGTGGGATACTTTATCATTCAGTTACGCTTGAACTACAGCTCTGGCAGTATTGAAATAACACTCTCCAATGCCCAAATACTATGAAGATTAACTGGAGTTGGTTTTATTTTGACACATTACTATTCCTTTAATGATATGTAACAGAGGCCCAAGTGCATCTGATTTTGTGTTCTGCAGTAAAGCAAGTGGAGATGATAGTTTTCTCCAGGGGGCGCTTCACAAATTTCAGTAAGCTTTTGCTTGCCATACTACTCTACTTTATTAATGAAATTATGATTAATGACCTGTGAATGGTCATCATATATTGTTATGTGTTTGCGGTTTCAACACATAACCACATAGCAATATATAACCAATCATCACATTGGTTATGGTAAATATCTTTATGACCATAATAATCTACTTTCAGTGCTGGGATCAATGGTGTTAGATGACAATCATGAGCAGAATTATATCTAAAGAAATACGTGGCTCTAAATGTGCTGAACAGAAGGCTTAAACTATAGTCAATTTTGGGACTTACACAGAAAGAAAAGGAGATGGACTTCTGGAGAAAACCAACTGAACCATATTGAGGAAATAAAAAAATCCCATTGATTTAAATGGCTGTTTAACCCTTGAATGCCGTAGAGGTCTCCATTACATTGAATTGCACATGGGGCCATATTCCAAAAACTGAAGCTGAACAATTCTGGGGTAAACCAACTGCGTTATAGTGTATGTATAAAACTTCCCTAAATACACATTGATTTAAATTTTATTTATTTAGAAAATGTTTTACTAGGAAGAATACATTGAGATTTCTCTCGTTTTCAACTATGTCCTGGATCGTTTTCAATAAAGGGTTACATATTTACACTAATTGTGAGACATTATATGTTACATGTTATTATATATACATACATATGGAACATTAAAATTATATACAGCTACACTCTGTTTTTAGATATAAAGAAGCATTTACGTTTAAGGATTTTAGACTAGGAGCAGATGTGATTATTTCAGGCAGATTGTTCCAGGCCTTTGGAACTCTGAAGGAGAAGGCAGATCTTCCTGCTTCTTTCTTGTATTGTGAGAGTTGTTAGCAGTGGAGCGGAGGTTATAGTTAGTATGGAGAGCAGGAGGGAGCATACTACTCAGGTAGTCTGGTAGTTTTCTAGAGAAGTGGTTGTGTGCTAAACAAGAAAGGTGAAGGGTACGTTTAGATTGGAGTGTTAACCAATTTAGTTCTTTTAGCATATCACAGTGATGAGTAGTGTAATTACATTGGAGGCTAAAGCAGCATATTGAATTATACAGGGTGTCAAGTTTACTAAGATGAATTTCTGGCGCTGGAGCATAAACTACATCACCATAGTCTATGACTGGCAGCAGCATCTGTTGCACAATACGTTTTCTAACCAGGGGACTTAACCCTTTGAGTGCCAGAGGGGTATGCAATGCGTTGTGTACCTCTCTGGCACTCAAAGGGTTAAACATGATTTGTGTCTAAAAAGAGTACTGATTTTGGGATAAAGCTTGGAGGTTAATTTGTCAATATGATGACCATACGTGAGGTTGGGGTCAAGCCACATGCCAAGATATTTGTAGGCGTTCACTGGGGCCAATTTACAATTAGACTCTGTTACAATGGATAGGGACTTTTAACCTCATGAATGCTAGAGAAGTCTCTAGCACAATGTGGAGCAATGCGTTGGAGAACTCTCTAGTATTAAAGGGGTTAAACGTCATGTTTAAATCTGTGAAAATGTTCATTTCAGTTGATTTGCCCTAGAATTGCTCAGCTTTAGCTTCCGGAATGTGGCCCTTTCTATGTTAGAAAATGAAGAGCAAGTCTATGTCTGTATAAGGCCTTATGTTTATAAGTAAAGTTCCCTTGACATGTTAACAATAACCTGATTATTTTAATGGTGTTTTTAATGACAGAAATGGTAGATGGGCCACATATGGCCTCCTGGGTTCTCATCTTGACATCCTGTGGACTAATCCATAACCCCTTGAGAACCAGAGGGGTATGCAACGCATTGCTTTTCAATGCATTGCTCACCCCTTTGGACCTCAAGGAGTTAATCATCTGTTCCTGTTATTTGTTTCTTACCTGTGAGATCACATTAGGGTATATGTGGGCAACCTGGGTCCCTCCAGTCATTGTTTGATTACCCCACTATCCTCCTTGGAAGTTGTAGACCATCAACATTTAGAGTGCCACAGATTGCCTACTCCTGATTTAGAAGTTCCATTGTGATCCTTGTTTATACCTAAAAATGAACCACTTATTGATCTGGAGAGCATTTTCTATAGTTATTGTTACATTGAATGTCCTTTTAATATTTTTCCAGATCTACCTCAAGTATCTTCTTGACTACCCACTTGGTGAAAAGCTAAAAGTTAACTTGGAATTTATCATTTCACAGTTTAAGTAAGTCAGAGTTTCTTATTTTACACTTATAGAAAAAAGTTTACATTCTATAATAGCAGTCTGCTTTCTCTCTTTTGTCCACTATGGAACACAATAACCATGGGGTAAAGTATCCTCCCACAGGAGGGCAGGGCACTTGCCTGAAAATATTTCTCTAGCGGTGTAGACTCCATCCCTACTCCACTTTACCCCCACCAGGGATGTTCAGTTTTAAAAGTGACCTTAATGGAGATGGTCAGGGCAAAATATTATCTTAGCTTGCTTTTTTATTTGCATAATTTATATGGGGACATTCTGTCCCTCATTATGCAGGCTCCTATTCCCTGTTACTCCAGGATGAATACGGACCAGAGAGCAGATTTTTATGGACCTGGGTCTGCTAGAAGAGGACTTTCAGAACTTTAGTTAGCCTCTTTTCTTTCTATCTCAAGAAACTGGTGCTTGCAGCTGCCGACTTGGATGTTGCAAGAGCTGTGTAACTTGGTATGCCATGTCACTGGGTGGTCCCGCCACTGTGGAAGCGAATGGGCTCGGAGGCTGGAGAGACACCATGCTGTTTACATTATAAAATGGAGGGAGAATTTTCCCATGAGACCCTGTTTTTTTTTTTTTTTTTTTTTTTTTTTTTTTTTTTTTTTTGGCTTCGCCTCTCCCATTCCCTTTCTTTTCAATGGAGGAACCTGCTTTGCAGCTCTTTATCTGGATGATTGAATTTCTCTCCTGGCTCAATGTATTTAACCCCTCACAGACAGTGTTTTCTATCCTGTATTTCTCTTTCTGAGGATCTTCTGGCTATGTCTGAACACGGAAGACATGGGAAATCTAAGATCACCAGAATGTCAGGGTTTTTTCAGCAACTTAGCCAAGTTTTCCCAGATCCTTTGCTGGTGCGTTACGTCCATCTTGTTCTGTGGCACTTACACCACAAACTGGAATGTTGGTTGGATAGCTTTGGTATATCCCCATGGTACATGTGTTCCACATGTACAAAAAGAGAAATGTTTTTTGGGTTTTTTGTGTACTTACCGATAAATTTTTTTCTCTTCGTGAAACACAGGATTTCCCCCCAGGAGAAAAACTAGTTATTCTGGGCATGGTGGGCCATTGGTTTCTCTGATTCAGATAACCACCTTCCTGCCCTACTTGTTTGATTTTTGCTTTACGTTATAACTGAGCATTTCTGATGGGGTTAAAGTAGTGTAGGGAAGGGAGTCTCCACATCCAGAGATCTTTTTTTTATGCAAGTGTCCTACCCTCCTGTCAGAGGATACTTTACCTCATGGTTCCTGTTTCCACATGGATTAATGGAAAATTATTTATCAGTAAGTACACAAAAAGTCCCTTTTCAAAGTGTTAAAGTTGTGTTGTTCTCCTGAAATAAATGTTTTTGTGGTATTCCATGTATATACTTTCCCCTTGTGTAGTATGGAGGATTACATGTGTAATTTTTTGTTTCTGTGTGTGTTTGCTTTAAAATCTTTATTAAGACAAATGAAGTATACAGACAAAAGAAAACAAAACAGGCAGATGGTACATAGAATAGGCTTAGTAACAAATTCATACATCAAATTAGGTCAAGTGAAAAACACATGAGTCCTAAGATGTCTCTTATGAGCATACCCTAGATCAGGGATTGGTATGATGCTGCGTGTGAGGAGTTTGCAAATCCTAGGAATACAGCAAGCCTCTCTATATAGGGGAGGAGTAATAACACTAATGACTCATCCAGACCCTGAGCATGTCATAACCAACTACCCTTATGAGATTAAATGTAGCATAAGTAAAGAGAATAGAGAGAAAAATATGAGAGAAGAAAGACCAAGACGGGGAAGAAAAATGAATGGGAAGAGGAGGATAAAGAGGGTCAGAGAATTATGGGGGAAAGGGGGAAGGGCAGAGGACGGGTGGGATAAGGACAGGGAATCCGCCTGAGCTACTGCCCTATATTCAATGCCTTTATGGGGAAAGGGAATGGTAGAATGCTATCCAGGGTGCCCAAGTGTCCACAAAGGACTCATATGTGAAATTTCTAAGGGATGTAAGTTTCTCCATCATCATGACCCTAGCCAGTTGTACCAACCATTCCATGGATGTGGGGGAGATGAATGAACGCCAGTGGGCGGGTAATCAAGCTTTACATATGTATTCTTATTTGTTCCTCATGCTGCATTTCTGCTGCTTCACAATTGCTCCACTTTTTATGTCAAGGGTGGGCAATATGGGACCATCCAATTGTTTGTGGATGACAACTCCCATCATCCCCCACTAGCCAGTTGACATAGCCTAATTTAAACTTGCCTTTTCACCATTCATCGCAATGTAGTGAAAGTTGCCTTAATAGCAAGCTTATCATATACTGCATTTTAGGCCTTAGGCAACTAAGAACATTTTTTTTTTTTTTTTTTTTTTTTTTTTTTTTTTACAAATATTGGCTGGAACCCTTTGAGGTAATGGTGTCTCTTTTAAGAAATGCACCTGCTTAGAGAGGAACTAACACCTCCTGATGTCACCCAGCCTTACAGATTACCACGATCTGTAAGACTTGCCAGAGGGCAGTGGGAAGGGTTTAGAGCTATGGAAAGTCTGTTTCCATGATTCCAGGGGGACAGCCTAGCTTTTAAAGGGGTCTTGTAAGGATCCTGTACTGCCATTTTAAGGACCAGGGGTACTCATTACAATGTAAACAAATGCCTTTGCACACCATTGTGGTCTTTAAAGGGTTATGATTACCATTCGCGGTAAGGAGAGTTTGAAGTTCTGTTAGAAACTGTCATGTCCTCCTCTATGGACGACTGGAGGTTTTTATGTCTTGAACCAAAGAGCAAGAGGCAAATTCATAGTGGCCATCAGACCTTTCTGGCCATAGTAAGATTGGTGGAGGGTTATTATTAAGAGGTGTTAGTTCTCCTTTAAAACCATAAATTGAGGCATATTTTAAAGAGTAGTAGGAACGTCCCCAGTGCTATATAGATTAGTGCTTAGAAGATACATATCATTACAGAATCATCCTAAACCTTAATGCACATTATAAAAGCCATTTTACAGGTGCCATAAGGAAGAGAATCCATTAGTCACGCACGGTTTTATTCTGGAACGGTCATTAAAATGAGAACAACTTTTACTATATTGACATTATTTTCACTGCTTACGGATGAATTATGAAAAAATCAAAGACAAGTTTAAAACGGGTTATATCAAAGTTCTAGTTGCCATCTGTACTCAATAATTTTCAAGGATGACAATAATGATTAACCATTTGGATACTAGAGACATGTCCAGTATATAATTTGTTGGAGGGGTCTCTAGTACAAGAGGTTGTCCCAAGGGTTCTTAGAACGGTTGAACTATAACTTTGGTGCTCGCTGTACCCTATTTCCTTGTGCCCCCACCACTCTCTTCAATATAGAGAATAATTAGAAGATTATAATTACAATAAATGACAGACCCGATGTGCAATCCACCACCACAAAGGAACTTAACCCCTTAACGACCTTTGACGGTCATAGTAAGTCATGGGTAGATCTGAGATAATGACCCATGACGTACTGTGACCGTCATGGAATTCGGGAGTGTACGCCGTCCAGGGAGTCCAGAATCCGATTTAAAAAAAAAAGCTCGGTGGTCCTTTTAGTGACCGCAAAGCGCACTCGCGGCCAGTCATTAAGGGTTTAAAAAGTCTTCATGTAAGATTTGGGAAAACAGGGTACCCCAATTTGATTGGAACTTCAGAAAGCTGCATCAGGGCCCACATATTGCAGGCACTGCAATGCCCCAGTCAGCTGCCTTAGGTTGTCTGTATAGTTGGGTCGTCTTTGGACCATGTTTATTTTGATAGTACAAACATATAAAGCTATATGGCATTATATATAAAAGTAAAATGGAACAATTCTGGGGTAAATCAGCTGCACGGGAGAAATAAACATTCACAAAATTCTCCTAGATTTAAATGGGGCTTTTACCTACTTAAATGCTACATATGTCTCCAAAACTTTAGAAAGCAATGAGTTGGAGACCTCGCTTAATTTCATCTGATTAAAAACCCATTTATATCCGTTGGCATATTTCTTTAGCCCTTATGGTGCAGTTGGATTGCCCCAGATTTGCCCTAATTTGCTTTTATTCATAGTGCCCTTAAATACATTAATAGAAATGGCATTACTGAAATGTTTTATGATTGGTTTGCAACTGAGCATATTCTGTTTTCATGAATGTGTTCCTAAGTGCATGCCAAAGAAATATTCAGTAAAACCAGGTATGGTGAAATGCAAAGAAGGAAGGGTCTATGTGTCTCCTTCCTTTCCATCACTGATGCAGTATGTGTGACATGGAGCATGCTCATTAGTTTTAGCTCAAACCCTTCTCCTCATTTCCTGCTTTTGTCTGTCCTCTGGTTACTGTCATCACAAGTAGATCCCTGCTAACCAATGGATGAATGAAAGGAACTAAAATGCACACGGTTGATCACTAAAATGAACAACCGTGTGCATTGCATTTGCTGAGGCTGAAGTACTTAAGAAATGAGGGAACAAATATCGGTCAAACCATGACTCCCATTGATTTAAATGTGGCTTTATTCCAATGAATGTTAAATTGGTTAAAGGGATAGTAATACATCGTTTTATCTTTATTTTATTTTGTAGGCATTAAAAAACATGAAGAACGATATAAGTCTTATCTCTCAAACCTTTATGGTTTAAGAGATATTCACAAGCAAAGTATCCCCCCCCTGTTCAGCCAAATCAGAAGGGAGGTGCCCAAGTAGACTGCAGAGAGGGACAATCTTCAATTAAGATAAGGGAAAAACCTGAAAAGCTTGTCAAGAGGGGCAGGTATTTCATTGTTTTCATAGGAAGAAGAGTGTCCCCTTCTGTTATCTGTCTAGTCTATGGACTGGATTCCACATCTGAGAAGAGATGGCTTACACTAGGTAAAAGGGGCGGGAGCGGAAACTTTGCTTGTGAATATCTCTTAAACCATAAAGGTTTGAGAGATAAGACTTATATCATTCTTCATGTTTTTTTAATGCCTACAAAATAAACTAAAGTTAAAACGAAGTATTACTATCCCTTTAAAAGCCACATTTAAATCAGTGAGAATTTTGAGGAGTTTGGATTTGTTCTCTCTGGTGCAGTAGGCTTGCTACAGAATTGCTCCACTCAGCCGCAGTGTATCTGAAGTGTGAGAGGAGGAGAAAGAATGGGAGGTGGAGTTCACATGGTGTAATTCGGACTGTCTCTTTATTAAAAACACTAGTGTAAAAGCCTTCGTACACAGGCCAAGGTCCGGTGAGGTAAACACGCCGGTCCTGCTCTGAGTGCCGCTGTCGCGTGAGGCAGCGCACACGATACACTCATGCTCAGTAGAGACTGAATGGGAGCATTCTGTGCGTTCAGGCAGTCTCTACTGCGCATGACTGCATCGGACAAACATTCTGGCCATTTATATTATAGGATTATACACCAAACATAAACAGACACTGGCTACAATAGTGGTAACCCCATGCTGGACATCTCCAATATAATGAAAATACTTTTCTGGCAACCAAGGAGTTAAAACTGAATGGTTTATTATTATTTTCTATATGAACTAATGAAAGACCCTTCTTCTTGGTGCAGCTATGAATATGAAACCGGGAGAGAATCTGCATTGGAAATGATTGCTTATATTTTCCAGACTTTCCCACAAGTAAGAAACATCTTTGTCTTCTAACAGTTCTCCATTTCTCTGTACATTTTGGCTTGGATTTCAGTGTCATTTCCAAAATATTTGCCTGCAGTGCCAATAATCATTTTATGTTGTATGTGTTTATATTATTAGCAAATCCAGCTGTTCCGTTTCTAGTATGTAATTTGCCTCATGCACAACATAATACAATCTTTATTCAGAATTCTAACATCTTTAATTTCTTCTAACAAGTTTTATTATGAAAAGTGTATACTGTAGATCAGTGGCTCTGAGCTCCAGTCTTCATGACACAGCAACAGGTCAGGTTTACAGGATGGGCTCTACTTAACCCCTTAGTGACAAGGGCTTTTTGACACTAGACGACGAGCAATTTTGGCCTTTCTAGTATGCCTTTGTTTAACCATATTTGCCCTATAATTCATTTAGTCCACTCACAGAAATGATATACCATTTTAAGTATAAGTAGGGCTTTATTTGGATACTACAATTATATGGATAACCCACCAATTTTGTTTGATAAAATTAAAAAAAAAGAGAAAAAATGAAAAAAAAACAAAAAAAAAAAACTTTTTATAGGTTTTCCTGTCATAATTTGTACTCGGTTGGTTCATTTTTAATTACGACTGGATAAAAGACATGAACAGTCATTCGTTCCTCCCAAATGTCCCTTTTTTAAGGGGTACTGTCCCTCTGAGGTGAAAATCCCTATGTCCCTCATTCCCTCCCTGGTGTCCTCCTTTTAGGTGATCAGACCATGAGATGTGTGTATATATGTGTCTCACATTGCTCCACAGTAATGAAATTCACATAACGTTTGTTGAATACTTGTGTTTAACCCCTTAAGGACGGCCGTCACTTAAGGACCACGGACCATTTTTATTTATTTTCTTTCGTCATCCGCTTACAGGCTCCCCAAACGATGTGCGGCCACGCGGGGAGCCCGGAATTCCATGACGGTCCAGGACTGTCATGGGTCCTTAACGGAAAACAACCCATGACAGTCCTGGACCGTCATGGGTCGTTAAGGGATTAAATAAAATACTTTGGGCTTACTCTAAATCATTTATTCAATGATACTAAGAGGTAGCAGGAGGTCATCAAGTGACCAAACCTGCTCTACCTCTAGTACTACTCGCAGCGCATAAAATGTAATTCAAAATGCCCCCCTTGTGACCATTTTCCCTGTGGAGATAATTGGCTCAACTGGCATATATGATCCACTGTAGGAGCAGTCGCATGTACCGAGCCACAGTGGAAAGGCTGACACTGATTGCCATACCTGGGAACTTTTTATTGTTGTCTCCCCGGAGGGGAGTCCTTTACTGCCATGGGTTGTGTGAAGAATGACGTGTATTTCGTCAAAAAGGGGCAGGTCTTAACGTGAGTGCCGGGGGAGGGCTTAAAAGAAGGCTTGGGAGGAAGGAGCTACACTGGGGGAAAAAGTGGAAGTGGTTAGAGTTTCAATAGAAACTCTACCCATCCGGAGGACTCAGCCTCTGCCCTGGAGACCCGGTAAAGCAATGCCAAAACCGGAGTCTCCGGGGCAAATCCGGAGAGTTCCCAAGTATGCGGATTGCTCTGGTCCTTGGCACTCAGTTTCAGCCTCCCCAGCACGATCACAGCACGCCCTAAGGCACACTGCGATCATGAAGTCTATGACGGACCAAGACCGTCACCCATCCTTAAAGGACGGAAATGTGTGACGGATCTGGTCTGTCACTCGTCTTTAAGGGGTTAAGCGCATGTGGATTGATCACAGTCACGGACCTACTTATTTACACACGTGTGATCAATCAGGCGTATGTTGAAAACATGCACTGTTGGTGTGTCATGAGAATGAACATTGGCAACCACTGTGCAGATCTTTTCCTGGTAAGTAAACAACAAGAGTTGCTCCCAGTGCTGGCAGATACCTTATTCAAAACTTATTGCGCCTCTTAGGTTTTTATTATTAATTTATTGCTCAAATGAAAGCAATAGCACCAACTAGTGTACAAGGACAAATGCTTTTTCCCCTCTATTGCTTTGTATGGGAGTGCTTAAGATGAGACTTTCCATAGATCATTTTAACTACATAGCCACCTGATTACCACAAAAGAAAAATAACAACAACAACCACTAGTATTTATATAGTGCCTTTCTCCCATTGGGACTCAAAGTGCTTTCAGAGCACGCTCTCGAAACTAACCAAATCGGCAGCTGAAATAATAGATGTTATTATTACCCAATCAATGGTACTCATTTATCGACCTCGGTAGGATGAAGGACTGAGTTAATCCTGCCGGTATTCAAACCTGCAACCTTGAGGTTTGAACAGGCTCCATAGCCAGGGAATTTACGACTGAGCTATCTCACCAGCAGTACAGTACGGTTAAATAAAAAAAAAAAGGTTGAATTCTAGTAATATTTGAATGAAGCATCTCCCGTCAGGAATATTACAGTTGTTTTACTGCACAGAAAAACATACAGAATTAAACATTATTGTTTCTTTTAACTCTACCCTAGTAAGAGGTGCTTTTAGATTTACCTAGATAGGTTCCCATCAAACAGCCGTCAGTTATGTTTATATACTTTATTTAATCTGATTGTTTTCTGTTGTAGTTCACTACTGATTGTTTTAGTTTAAGATGTAATAAAGCCTAGTGACAATTATGAGCCATTCATGTCTGCTGAAGCCTATTGTTTTGTTGTGAGGAGTTGTGACCTACATTCAGAGGTCAACTGCTGGTATAATGCAAAACATATCAAAATAAAAATACCTGACTGCTGTATGAAGGATTCCTATGTTTAACCAGTTTCAGAATTGTCACTTATATCTAGTAGAGATGAGCAAAACTGCTGTAGTTGATTTTGTGAATCAATTGGAACCATACAAAGAAGAGATCCCGTTGGATCGGGAATCTATTAGAAATTAATCCCCTATGAGCAGTCGGAGAGTGTGTGTTAATTTATTGCTCCTTTCAAGGAAGGTTTTCTTAACCCGTTGAATATTACAGCTTTGCCCTCTCTACTGGCCCTCATAAGAAGACTACACCCTGATTAAAATGTTCCATCTGATTCATTTTGATATCTAAAGAAAGGTTTTCTCATCACAACACCCAATGCCTGCCTGTTCATGAAACAGATATGAGCTCTTTTTCATTGCAGCATTTTCATGTACTAATGCCATGTGATTTGTGTGCGCTGTATCTTGTGGCTTGTACTATTCTATAATAACATTTTAAATAATTATGAAGAGAGAGGGCCTCATTCATCAAGCCAATAACATGCAGTTCTTGAATAAACCAACAGTACCATACCATACCATATCATACCATAAAGATTCTACACATCCCATTGACTGCAACAGAGAACTCCAATGCATTGCTTCACAATGTACTAGAAACCATTCTAGCATTCACAGTGTAAAATGTCCCATTTAAATCAATAGGAATTGTCATTTCCCCTACTGCATTTTGTTTGCTCCAGAAACGAACCTCTATAGCTTGATGAAAAAGCCTGTAGATACCAGCAGTATTAAAGTTTTTTTTTGTCTTTTAGGGATTACTTAACCAGTTCTGCGGCCTTATGTTTGTCCCACTGGTTTTGATGATGGTAAATGATGATTCTCCAAAGTGTAAGAAGATGGCTGCCCTGGCAGGAAAATCACTTCTTAGTAAGATCAATGTTGAGAAGAAGGACTTGATGTTTTCCATGGTCACCCAATGGTTACACAATGAAAAGGTATATGCACAGACTGAGAGTGTCAATAGGTTATTGTAATGAGAGATTCTCTATATTGGGCTTAGTCAATTGCTGGACCTCCAGCTGTTGTGGACTGAAACTCCCATATTTCCCAGCCAGCAAATGGCTTTGATAAGAAATGTGCTTCACACCCCTCCGGGCTGTATTCACAGATGCAAATGTGCAACAATACTGGCGCACAACATAGAGAACAAATCAACATTTTCAAAATTCCCTTTAATCTAAATGGGGCTTTGCAGTACATTTGTGATCTCTCTCACTCTAGCATTCAAGGGGTCATTTGGATTTGTTCCCTATGGAGCAGTTTGTTTGATCTAGAATTGCTGTACTTTTGCCATCTTCTTTGTATGCTTAAAGTCATAGTAAAACAAGGGTACTCCCACTGCTGAGAGATACTTTATTAAAAAATAATAACAGTTCAAACTTGAATTTTTTAGGTGCAATATCACAGTGGCCTGAAAATTTACTGTGGCGCTGTTGCTACACCATCATTTGGACTGCTCTGGACTGTAGACCATAAATCTCCATAGGATGGGGTAGCAACAGCACCACTGTAAATTTTCAGGCCACTGTGATATTGCGCCTAAAAAAATTCAAGTTTGTGCTGTTATAATTTTTTAATAAAATATCTGTCAGCAGTGGGAGTACCCTTGTTTTATTCGGGGACATAAACCCTACAACATATATTTTTTTCACATCTTAAGTATTAATATCCCTTTAACTGTCATACATGAAAGCAAAGTAGTGTACATTCATTTTATGAGTATTATTAGGTTACAATAAGTGAAGATCTAGTTCAGTTACGAACCCTAGGAATGCAAGCATCCAGAGGTCGCTAGAAAAGATTTAAAACAAGGTTGTGTCAGGGAAGAATCTGACAGCCTGAGAAAATGGATGCCTAAGAGCAGCTGAGCTAATTTGCTGCCTAAAACTCTGTAATTTCTTGCTATATGCATTTTTTTAAAAAATTGGAAAGCCTACAGTATTTCTCACAGTTGTTGGAAACCACCTAAAAAGAGACACCAGTCTCATCCCATGTACTAAAAATTCACTGGAGATCATGCTGCAGCACAGCCAGAAGTGGCAGCAGTACATTACATATAACGCACAAGAAACAGATGATATGGGGTGGTCATCACCTCTCTTAGGGTTAATGGTGCATCATTTCATGACTTTATACCCATCTTCATCTCAAAGGTTTAAGGTCAATGGTAAATTATAAGATACATTATTTATAAATATCATCCATTTAAATGACAACATTAAAGGTTACACAATAGATCATACAGCATAGATTAGCTCTTTATGTAGATATCAGGGCTATTCAAGTTCAGTCCTCAAGGGCCACCAACAGGCCAGGATTTAAAGATTTCCATTATCAACCCCATCGCGACAATGGACGTACACATACGTCCCACAGAATCTGTCACTTAGAGACAGAGGACATACATGTACGTCCAGGAAGTTGTTCAATGCAATGGGGGAAAAAAATTTGGCAGGCGTTAAGTGCAGGCCGCATGCGCGCGCAGCTGGTCACTAAGGGGTTAACCTCAGGTGAGGTAATCAGTGGCTCATTCATTTTGACTAACTCACCTGTGCTTCAGTAGGGAAATCCTTAAATCTTGGCCTGTTTGAGGCCCTAGAGGACTGAACTTGGACAGCCCTGATGTCGATTCTGTACTCCACTTTCTGAATGAGTTGTAGGAAGCTAAATTACTTTACAATGCATCATTCTAACGTGGATGTTTTAAAGCTCACCTGTCCTGAGTACTTATTGAACATGTATCACTCCCTCTACAGCTTTAATCCTTTGGCTGCCAGAAGGGTGCACAATGCATTCTCCGTAATGCTTTTGCGTGCCTCCCTCTGGCATTCAAAGGGTTAATTTAATCACAAATCAAATACAGACCTTGGAATATAGCTATTTCCCCTCAGTTAACCAAGATAAGCTCTCTAAATTTTGATAATTTTACCAAATCAGTCCAGACCAATCTTCATCAATTTGTCATGGATTAGAAGCAGAATCATGAATAATATCCTCAAACATTATACTTTCTTCAAACGACCCCTTTCAAAATTGCACCATCCACTCTTAATCTTTGGCAGTCTATCATATCTTGTTATATCTGGAATAACAAACTCAAGTCAATACAAAAACTTTCTTGGAAACTAGGAAGTGATTGGGCTTAATTTACAATAAATCCTATCAAGCCTCTAAAATAGTACAACCCATTGAGTGGTTGAAACAATCTAAAACTAAACTCTGAGTACAAAAGGGTCTGACAGGATTCATATCCCTCTCAGCTCTCCCTTGGATTGCTTCTCTCTCTTCACCAGAATGTCTCCTGCATCATGCATATAATGAGACCGGTTTCTCCAGTTGTCTTTCCTCACAACCTTCCCTTCTTACTTCTTTCATAGCAACTCCACACTTTAAACCTGGCCAAAGGAAATTAACTTTAAGTAAATGGAGAGAGATAATGATCTATGTCTTTATAAGTTTGTGAAAGATTCCCACATTAACTCCTTTAGACCTGGACAAGGGAGATTGTTAGATATACAGACAGCTTTCAAATTACATGATCACACACAAATATATAACGATATTACCAGAGACCTAATCAAATTTGGAATTCTGCTCTTAAACAAAACACAGTCTGCCCATTTCATCTCTGTAGTACATGTTCTTCATTTTACAGCACCTGCTGACAAATTGAAACATATGTTGTCCTAGGAAAGGGATCTGGGGTCTTTCATCTCAGGTAAAGACTGGCTTAAAATTCACAGAAAGCTCCTCTGATGCTTCCAGAATATCCCGATGCTTAAAACGAACCTGAAAATTCCGTTCTGCTAGTACAGGACCCCAGGCGTTCTTGCAAAATCTTTCCTACTACTTGATAACAGTACTAGTGATGCAAAAAAGATGGGGGTAACTTGGTAAACATTTGTTGGTCCTGTCCAGTAATCAGACACTTCTGGGAGAAGAACCTAAAAAAGATCCATGGATCCATCGATGATTGGCCAGTCTTAAAAAACTCCCTCTTTTAACACCTCTTAAATGTTAAGCTGGGTGTGATCACCATTCTTTGGAAAATTTCAGATTCCCTTCCTTTGTCCCTGTGAATGCAGCGTTACAAACATTTTTCTTATGGAGACATCTCATATACATAATGATAAGTATATGGATTTTGGTCTCAGATAGCTTCCATGGACAGAATTTATTGAATATGGTGATGGTGTGGAACTTACTGCTTATGTTTTGTACTATCACTACTGTCACTTTTCTCCTTAAAGAATGTGAACTGCTCATCATACTGTAATTCTTTCATACACTGATGTACCATTTTCTCCTTTCCTTGTTCCCTGTTCCTCTGCCCCTTTTCTTTTTTTGTGCCCTCCTTTAATGCCTTTGTTGTCACATTTCTTTGAAAATTAATATAGAAGAGTTATGGGAAAAAACAGGGTTGGACAACCTGAGACCCTCCAGATATTGAGCACAGCAATTCCCTTGCTTCCCAGATAGCTGTTTCCAGGCTGGAGGTGAAGTTCACCACGTCTATAGGGCCCAGCCCAACCCTGACTTAGAGGGATAGTAATACTTATAGTAAAGTGCAGCTCTGAGTCTTCTTTATTCTGTATTGTAGCATGTACTATATATTTCAATACTAACAGTTTTGTAGTTCAACAGCAATTGAATCCGAAAGGATTCCCCTTTCCTCTGCGTCACTGACCTTTTCAGTCTGGTCCTGATGGAGCGTGGAGAGGGACAATCTTCAGTAAGCATAAGGATAATCCTGCCCTCCTTCATCAGGGGATCAGGGGTTTCCTTATACTTACTGAGTGAAGATTGTCCCTCACTGTGATCTGTCCGGTCCCAGGACTGGATTCCACATCTGAGGGGAGTCAGTTTCTTTATCTTGAAAAGAAAATATAAGTAATTTGAATGCACTGCAATGCGATAGATACCTCTGTAGCATTCAAGGGATTAAAAGTCCAGTTTTGGGAAATGTCTCCTGTGGTGCAGTTGGTTCACTGTAGATTTATTCCACTTTTCTTTTGAACATAAGGCCCTTAGAATAACAGGAAGTGATATGGAGCAAAACAGTCATAGAGTCTATGAGGCTGATTTGATAAGAGGACCTGACGCAAGCCAACTGAACCATGGGATTCAGATCAAAATTCTCCACATCCCCATAAACTTAGATAGGCATTTCAACCCATTGAATGCTAGAGAGGTCTCCAATGCGAAGTGTGGAAACCTCAGTATTTCGGCAATTCATCTTAACCCTTGAGTGCCAGAGAGGTATGCAACACATTGAGATGCAATTTGATGGAGCTGTCTTTCTCTGGCACTCAAAGAGTTAATACATTTGCTTCATAGGAAAATAACTATAGAACACCTCAATGTACCTAATACTTGGTTAGTAATGTGTACACTGTATCTAATTAGGCATATTCTTGTTTATTGCAACAGTCCACTCACAAGAGGTTGGGTGCACAGACATGTGGTTTATTTGTCGAGGTTGAAGGTGTTGAATTTGAAAGGCGACTGGAACCTGTTCTTCAGATAATTGAAAAAGAAATTGACCCGTTGCAGTATGAAGATGTAAGTATTGTAATGCCCATAAGTCTTAGAGCAGTTGTTTCTTATTGCTATCGCTGAATATCTGTTTGTGTTCTTAAAGCTGAAAGAGGAGACTGATGAAAAGGCAGCTGACAGATTGTTGTTCAGTTTTCTTACACTGATTACAAAGCTGATCAAGGAATGCAATATCACTCCGTTATCCAAGCACAGAGGGACTGTGGATAAAATATGCGGTACGTCCATTCTTATTGTGTAGATTTACATGAAAAAATGACACCAACAATTGAAAAATATTGTGTAAAAATAAATAAATGAAACAAGCTGTTAAAGGCAACATATCACCTAAAGCCAACTACTGGTTTTGAAAGCGCTTTTCAAAATCACCCATATGTTGTATTATCCATTTCACATTTAGAAAACTAGTGTTTGAGTTATTTAGATTGATAAATTATGCTTATTAAGGAATGTGGTGCAGACACTTTCTGTTTTAGCCCTACATTACCTGCCCCACTTCCTGACATTAATCAACAAAGCATTACCCCTAGAGCTGAAAGAGTTAAATGTGGACCCGGTACTGTAGGGATAAGACAGGAAGTGTATACATGGCATGCCTTAATTAGCATAATTTATACATCAAAATGACAGTAATATAGGATGGTGTGGCAACAGTGCCAATGTACACTTTCAGGTCATTGAGATATTGAACCTAAAAAAATGCAACTTTGAGCTGCAATAACTTTTTAATAAAAGGCCTCTCAGCAGTGGGAGTACCCTACAATTAATTTTTTTTTTACATACTAAGTGTTACTATTCCTTTAAAGGCATAGTAATGTTTCACAAAAACTCTGCTCCAATTAATCTTCATAGTATTTGAACCATAGAGCGTGTTATTTCAATACTGTCAGAGAGTTGTAGTCCAAGAGTAATTGAATGATAAAGTTTCCCCTCCCACCCCTTTTACCTAGTGTAACACTGCTCACCTCAGATGTGGAATCTGGTTGCTTGGCCAGACAGCTCACAGCAAGGGACAATCTTCTTACTGTGACAACAATGAAAACCCTGCCCCCCTTAACAGGTTTTCAAGCTTTTTTCCCCTTATCTTAATTGAAGATTGTCCCTCTCTGCAATCTACCAGGACACCTCCCTGCTGCTCTGAGCTGAGCAATGTTATATCAGTAAAAGGGGCGGGAGGGGATCTTTTATCATCCAATTACTCTTGAACTACAACTCTGACAGAATTGAAATAACACTCTCTATGGGCCAAATACTATGATGATTAATTAGAGCTGCTTTTATTATGAAACATTACTATCCCTTTAAGTGAGCCTTTTAGTGAGGTGCAGCTGATTCTGTCTAGGTTCATGGAGTGCAGGGACCTTTACCTGGGACTACAATACAAGAGCTGTGATAAGCTCACACTGAGAATAGTTTATTCTTGGGGATGGTGCCCCCTCAAGTCTTGCTCAGAAATGGCTAATAAAACTTTAGTGATTTTGTAAGTTCTTTCAAAATAACCATAATTGTTTTAGGTGATATGTTCCATTTAAAAAGGGAAATCATTTCCATATATGTTTATTTTTTCTGTGGAACAAAGCATTCATTTTAATTACATTATATCCCTTGATCTTTCAGCTCACGTTCAATCCCATCTTTGGTATCCTCATAGCTGGGTTTGGCTTACCTCCTCCCAGATTTTTGGACAGCTGTTTGCCTCCCAAAAGCCAGAAGACCTTGTCAGCAAGTGGATGGCCAAAAAGACAAGTAAGAAAAAGACACAGTCAGACTCACCAGCCTCATTCCTGGATGCTCAATTGGATGCAAAGGTAATGACTTATTTTTGTTAAAATACATTTATGGATTTCAAAAGAATGTGTAAAATTTTGAGCACCAGAGGGTGCCTAACGCCTTGCAAGCAATTAATTGGACACCCCTCTTGGGCGCAAAGGGTTAAGTTAAGGGGAACTACCACCCCAACACAATGTACTCTCTAAGTCTTAGTCTTCCTAGCGTTATTAGCAATCCATAGTTGTTTTCTCCAAAAAAGCGTTGTAAGAGCACAATCTTTATACTAAATCTCTACCTGATGACGTCTTGCCCCTTGAATCACTTCTGCGCATGACCACTATGGAGCCTTTCAGCTCCACTGTACCTCCCTCCATCTTGCCCATCACTCGTACGTCACTGTCCTCAGCAACACGTGACCTGCAGTGCTTCTTACAGAGACCGGGATTGACAGCACAGGTGCGTAGACAATCGCGTAGCGTAGTGCGAGCGCTTTACATGAACGCGCTCGCACTATGTTAGAATGACCTGACCGCGTTTGAGATTAGGAGCACTCCTGGTCAAGAGAATCTAAAGCTGATGACGTAGGTGTTTTCGTGTAGCCGGAGGGAGTTACAAGAGAGCCGATTGGCTCTGTTGCTGTCATGCGCAATGCGCTTTTCTGGGGAAGACTTTTTGCAATTACGGTTTATTCTTTAATAACACTTAAAAAAAAAAAAAAAAAAAAAAATTACACAGTGCGTTATAATGGATGATAACACTTTAACTGAGGCTACATCTTGTAGGGGTGTTAGTTCCGCTTTAATTATTGAAAGGCGACTTATTACTACCTGAAAGTTCTGCTTTAAGAGCTGGAGTAATTGTGGAACAAACCAAAATGGTACTTAAATCCCTTCAATGTTAAAGAGATCCCCAACACATTGCTTTGTAAACTGGTGGAGGCCTTTAAAAAGCCACATTTAAATCAATGGGATGGTATGGAATTTGTATTGGTTCTCTATAGTGCAATTGGTTTATTGAACAATTACTTAGGACATCATCCTCTTTGCTTAATGGTTGCATAACATTTCTTTGGGTCTTTGATGTTGCTGGTATGTATGCAGTGGTGAAGTTGGTAAAACCACCTTTGGATTTTGTATTTACAGATGAAAGACCTTGCTCTGGCTTTCTGCCATCAGCTGCAGTCTAAATTTCTTGACCAATCCATGGGAGAACAGGTATGTGATTACTCAAGCCTTTAGACCAGGGACAGTCAATTGTTGGACCTCCAGCTGTTGGGTATTTTAACTCTTATCAACCCATACTAGCTGCTGGTTAGTTGGGGCTGATGAGAGTTGTAGTCCCCAATAGCTGGTGGTCCAATAATTGGCTACTCCTACCTTAGACAATAAACAAATTTACAGACTAAAAGGAATGTTCCACTTTTAACCTCTAAACGACCAGAGGGGTGGGCATGCCATTGCTTTTCAATGTGTTGTACACTCCTCTGGTCCTTAAGGGTTAAGACTTTCCTTAAAATGTAGATTGAAATAGTTTTAAAGGAACACAAACACCAAAAAATGAAATCGGCTGATATAACTTTAACCCCATAAGGACCGCACAATTTGGGGGTGGGCAGTTTTAGAGGACCGTGGAGCTTTTTTTTTCTTTTTTCCTTACATATTTCTCTGCGATCCCAGAATACCATGATGTGCCAAAACTGCGACCAGTCCTGTCATGACATCCAGCTTTCAAGGGTTAAATATCACATCCTATAAAATAATTTGCTGTGATTCGTCGCTCCCTGTGTGCGCACATGCACAGTAGAGACTGCTGGAATGATGCAGTCATGCGCAGTATTGACTGGCCGAACGCGCCGGCCTCCAGTCTGAATGGCGGCACGGCTGATCTGGAGCGGGGTGCTCCGAACAGCCCACCACCTGTCTCCTCTTCCGGCTCCGGGGCAGCAGCCGATGCCTCTGGGTGGCACTTTGGCCCATGCACACGGGCCTTCAGTACTAGTACTTCCGTAAATACATATGCCGGCACTCACAAGTCTTCTTACAGTGATGCAGATGGTGTTCGTTTATTATCCACATTTTGGTAGACTTTTGCTACGTAGGTAATAAACACCTTCTGCATCACTTTATAAAGACTTGTGAGTCCACTTCTTCATTTATTTACAGAACTAATAATGAACCCAGGAATTTTCCTATTTGATATGAGTGTGGCCTCCCCCTTGAGTATTAAAAATCATAACAATGATAGTATACAAACATCTAGGAGTTTATGGTTCTCTGTCAGTCACATCCAGGCTGGAGTGACCAGAGGGTGAAATCACAGGTTCCTCTTCTAGGTGTAATCAGTATATGATTTATTGTAATAAACATTTCAGCCCTCCCTTGGGCCTTAGCCCCTTGGGCCTTAACCCCAATGCCGTGGCAGGACCATCATGGCTGTCCGGCACTTAGGGACCCATGACTGGCCTGGCATGTCATGGAATTCAGGGCTCCCAGCGCGGCTGCACTCTGCGCTGGGAGCCCTGAATCGGATCCACAAAAAAAAAATGCCATGTGGTCCTTAAGTACTGACCGCGCATGCACGCACCAGTCCTTAAGGGGTTAATTGAGTTTACAGAAATAGTGAAAATACCCTAGTGAGCAAAAAAAAAAAAAAATGAAATCATGCATTGAATGGGATGAAAAAACTGTATCAACATTGTATATGTGTTCTAGTGTAAAAGCCCGTGTACATGGTCCAAGGTCCTGGTGATGTTATCCCTTTGACTGCCAGAGGGGTACAGCAGTGCGTTGCGTACTCCTCTGGCACTCAAATGGTTAAGAGGCCAGTCCTGCTCTGCGTCCTGCCACCGACGCAGTCATGCACTGTAGAGACTGCCCGAAAGCACAGAATGCTCCCAGCACAGAACTGCCAGCATTCCGTGCCTTTGGACAGTCTCTACTGAGCATGGCGGCTTCTGACAAACATTCTAGCGAATTATAATATAAGATATATATTACTGAGGTTCAAATGCTATTTAATCTGAAAATAACAAGTAACCAAAATAAACACTAATTAAAAGAAAAAAGAACCAACTGGAACCACCAAAGGAATAAAATGAAAATAAAAAAAACTGAAATATGATCTGCTTATATAGAAACAAGTTCACATGCTGTAGAAAAGACTTCCTTTCAGTGAAAACCCCCATATAATTACTACATAGATTAGGTGCAAATAAATAAAATATAGGAGTACTGGAAACAAAGGATTTTGGACATCCAACAAAGAGCATGTAATAAAGAAGTATGGTAACATTTGCCATGACAATCCAGTTTTGAAAACTAAACAGAAATGTCAGGAAAGGATTATGAAGCACATAAATAATGTCAAAAAATGCTACTTTCTGTCCCAAACCAAATACTATTTATCCAAAAAGGGAAACAAAGTAAAACATGTATTCAGAGTTGCTGGTCTCGATTGAAATAACTGTACTGCCATGTCAAATATCAGCAACATGCTAGATCAGAGGTTCTCAACCCGTGCCCTCAGTGGCTACTAACAAACCAGGATTTGAGAATTTCCTTTTAAGAGCACAGGTGAGTTAATCAATGTGAATGAGCCTCTGATCAACACACTTGTGTTCTAGCAGGGAAATTCCTAAGTCCTGGCCTGTTAGTGGCCACTGAGGGCACGGGTTAAGAACCTCTGTGCTAGATTGTTAGACACATGCTAAAGGACCCAGCTATAGGAAATTGAGAAAAAACGTGATAACCATATTTATAATTGATACAGATATACATACCTAAGGCAGCTATTGAATAGTATGATATAGTTTCATGTGTGGAAATCAGCACATAAACTCCAAGTGTTAATCCATGTCTAACTCTCATGACCAGAGGAGAGCTGCACAATATTCTGGCATGGACAGGAGACCCCATAGTCCACAACCTTCCAGTATCTGCACAAGGGAACTTAAGATGGCAAAATATAAACAATATATTAATCTCTGCTGACCGTTTGTTACCAAATGCAGCTATTTTTCTTTCTTCTTTTAGTTTGCCTAATCATTGTTAAAGGAGCAGTAAACTTTTTTTATGAAAAAATATATATTGTAGGGATTTTCCTATTGAGTAAAATAAGGGTACTCCCACTGCCGAGAGATTTATATTTCCAGAGTTATTACAGTTTAAACCCATGTTTTTTTACACTACCAGTGCCCTCTAGTGGTCAAATTCTAATTAGATTTCCTGTTAAATTCTAATGGAGATGAAAGTCAGAAAAGTCAGAGACATAACAGTTCTCCATAGAATGTGACAGAAACTGCCTGTCACTTCCTGTCAGTTAGAACTATCAGGAAGTAAACACAGTAAATTCACTTCCTGATTATTTAAACTGCTATAAATTTTTAATAAAACATCTGACAGCGATGGGAGTGACCTTGTTTTATTCAGCAGGAAAAGCTCTATAAAATATGTGTTTTCATAAAAAAAAGTTTACTGCTCCTTTAAATGTTGTATGGTAAATGTTTACGTGGAAATCTTTTGTGATGAGGGTTACCCATTAACAGTAAAAGGTTCAAAAATGGTTTATCACTGGCAATTGAAATCCATAAATGGACCATATTTGTTTAATTTTGTTTTATAGCCTCAGAACTGTATAAAATATACACATTGGCAGAGATAAAACCTAATATTCATACTTTTCAGTACCAAATTACAGTGTTTATATAGCATTTTTTTTTTTTTAGAAGAAAAATGTCTTATCAGCTGAAAAAAATATAGGTTGGTTTTAACATCTGCATCTAAATCACAATATTTTTGTTTTTTGTTTTTTTTATTGTTTTTTTAAGACGTGGACTTTATGCAAACAAACAGTTTGATTACTTTGTCTTATTCCAAGGTTATCAAGAATTTGTTGTTCGTGGCCAAAGTTATTTACCTTCTTGCACCTGCTGTGGAAGAAGACACAAACAACAATGAAGAAATGGACTCTGAAACTAGAGAGCTGGATGCATCTGGCGATGAAGAAGAAAATGAGAAGGAGAAAGGGGATGAGAAAGAAGTCAACTTGATGTGGCTTATGAAGAAAGTGACCATGCTGGCAAAAAGGGAGGCTGCTCAAACTCCTAAAAACCCATTAAAGGTGAGTTCTTGCTAGAGGTATTTGGAATCAAAAACAACCTTTTTGATATATGCTGTTATTCCTTGTTGTTTTGCTTTGTACCATCTAATTCTCTAGACAGGGATTGTCAGCGGTCCTAAGGGACCACTAGCAGCCCGTGTCTTTTGTTTTTTCCTGCTTGAGCACATGTGAGTCAGAGGCTCAATCATTTTATTTAACTCATCTGTGCTCAAGCAGGGTAATCCTAAAGACATGGTTGGTTCTACTCAAGTGCATATTTGGAAACACATGCTTTAACTGCTAGATCAGTATGTCTCAACCACAGCCTTTCAAAGAACATCAAATCCTAAAATGATGTGGGGGTTATATGCACTTAAATACCCTGCACTTCATGGTATCCTCTGTAAAAAAATAAATAAATACATAAATTAAAAAAAATATGTGTATGTGTATATATATATATATGTATATGTTTTCAAGGCCTAAATCTAGACTTACAAGTGTTTTGTGGGGTTCCCATTTCTGCTTGATTTCAATGGACCTTTTCATGGAGACAACCATAATGCACTAAACATAGTTTGAAGGTTTACTCACACCAAAACATTAAAATAATACCTGAAAAGTATACATTTCCTGAAACTAGAAATACTTCAGCAACATTGAAAAGCTTTGAAATGTATTCATTAGCTACTGCTCTTCCAAGAAAGATGGTACCCCATTGGTCTGATTTGATATACTGCAAAGCATAGAAGCACATAACTATGACTACTACAATCTTAATTTTTCTTACATATTTTTTATTAAAATAAGACTTACCTTTACTAAATTGTTGTAACAACCAAAGAAATCAAGAAAAGGTAGACAAGCAGACAACTAGCCACATCAGAAGAGGGGTCTCTTGGATTTCTTCTCCTAGGCTACTGTGCACAACGATTTCCAGAAAATGTTGCTATACGACAAAACACATTTCTTTGTCGTCCAGTACAGGTTTCTGCCCCTTTAAGTAGGCAGGAACAGTTCTAGAAGTGAATGCAGGGGGTGGAGCCTACCTTCCCTCCTTGGCTGCAGCTAGCCAATTAGCTCCAGTAAGATTTGTTCCTTGGTGCAGATACAGGCAACAGTCCTGGAATACCACCATTAGGCGGATTACCATAACTGACAATGCCCTTAGATGTGGCTAGCTCAGTATCCAGGTGCTTTTGTGGACCTTAAGCCCTGGGGGGAAAATCTTGGGTTCAAGTTCTTTCCCCAGGAGTTGCCCTCTGAGGCTTCTTCTTAATACATGGTGATCTGAAGAAAGAAGATCTGCAGGAAAGGTGAGCAACCCTTTGAATGCTGCAAGTCCACATGTCCCACAGTGCCCCTCCGCACAGGGGTATTCCTTTGGAGTGCCTAATGCACACTCCTGCACTCATTGGGTTTATCTGTATGTCTGTTTGGTGGTTTGGAGAAAGTTTCTGTGGTAACTTAACCCTTTAGCTGCTGGTTTAGCATCGTTTGGGGGGTTATTGGCACTTTCCCTTCTGGGTTCAGCGTTTATTGGGTCTAGTGAAATGTTTTAGTAATGTCTAGTGCACATTCACTATCAGTTACAACTTAGCAAAATTTGTGTTCTTACCACATAGACGCCATTGCTTCATTCACTTCTATTGGACTGTACAATTTGGGACATATCTCTGCAACCGCTCATGGTAGCGACTTCAGAGATAGCTCATTTTGCTTGTCTGCCCTTGCTCTATTATCCGGCTTGTGTGTGTTGGGGGGCTCAGGGGGATTTGGGCACTGTTGGGGTACTTTTTCTGGGAAAACTACATTTCCCATGAGCGCGTGCTTCGCATGCTCATTCCTGATTGGCTCCCGCCACAGCACCCATTTTGTGCTTTTCCTGAACGAGTATCCTACGCAGGGCTTGGACTCTCCTTCTCTTCTCTGCAGATTAACCCTTCGCCTGCCAGTTAAGTGCATTTTAGCGTTTTCTGGGGTGAAATTTTAATCTTACACACTGTATTTGGGTGATTCCTTATACTTTAAGTGTTTTGACACTGTGAGAATGTCTAATCCATTAGAGCTTGGGGCCAGGCCTAAGACTAAGCATGCTGGGGTCTCTGTGTTCCCTATTGCGCATTGCTCTCATGTCATTCAGGGTTACCTAGAGAATTCTCAGGTCATTTATGCCCAGCATGTTCTGATGTCCCTGAGTCTCCCTCAGGGACCTCCAGCTATGCATTAGAGCCAGTTTGGGTGCAAGAGTTCAATGCTGCTGCTAGAGACCTCCGGTCTACATTGCATCTCTTTCCATCCCAGTTACAGGGGGTCTTACACTCCTGGCAGACCCCTTCTTCAGTCATATCTTTCCTGCCAAAACCGCAGGGAGTACCTGACGTATCAGATTCCTCTGAGGAGGAACTGTTAGTGGATTCGGACATTGAGGAATGTTCTGCTGTGGGCTCCTCTCAATTTTTTGGGGACCCCTTTGAGGCTGATCCTGATCCCTCGGCTGAGTGCTTGATTACAGCCGTCCTACCTACCCTAAACATTCCCTTAGTTCAGGAGGTTTCTTCGGATCCATCTGATGTATTTCAGGAGCCTAAGAGGCCCTATACTTGTTTTCCACCTAACCCCACTCTTGACCTCCTTGTGTCTGATGAGTGGAAGTCTCCGGACAGGAGACCTTCTGTGTCCAAGAAATTTGCCAAGCTTTACCCCTTCTCTGATGCGGCGCTTGCTCAGTGGGTTCATCCCCCCAAATTGGATGCTCCTGTCTCCAGGCTATCTAAGTCCAATGCCTTGCCAGTTGCTGATGCGTCAGCTCTGAAAGACTGGACTGACAAGAAACTTGAGGTCTCACTCAAGTCCATTTTTGCCACTGCTGGTACTGCTATGTGTCCAGTGTTTGTAATCCCTGAGGGTCCTAGGGCAGGTATGGCTGCATCCAAGTCACTATTGCGGCTTGGATTAAGTCTACCATTATGAGCTCAGAAAGAAACCTGTTCCTATCCACATTACAGCGCACTCCACCAGGTCTGATGGGGACTCCTGGGCCTACAAGAATCAGGCCTCTGATGAACAACTGTGCAAGGCTGCCACTTGGTCTTCTGGGCACACCTTTGCCAAGCACTATCGTGTTGATGTTCTGTTATTGACAGAAAGGTCTTGGATGCAGTTCTACCTGTTTAGGACCTACTGTTTCCTACACCTTATCGTTCTTTACCTGTTTGAGCCCGGTTGGCTTTTGTTCTTGTGTGCTGTGATACTGTTATTCAGTGTCCATTGACACTTAGTTTAGTTTGGGCTGTTCCGTATCCTGGATAGTACATGGGAACTGACGTATCATGGGGACTGGCGCTAGGTCCTTTACTTTTTCTTCCCACCCTGGGAGCTTAATGTGGTACATCCCCATGGTAGCTGTATGTCATATAGTACAATATAGAAAAAAGAGAATTTTAGTCTTAACTGTTAAATCCTTTTCTCTTAGTCTAAATGACACACAGGTCTCCTGCCCAGTGACAGGGAACCATGCTTGGTCTCCAAGTACTGGAAGTGGGAGTCCTCTTGGGTCTGCTGCTCACAGGAGTTTTCTCTTTTTCTTTCTTGCTTCCCTACTTAGTAGGCTTGTCTGAAGTCTATCTGGGACGGGGCTAGTGGGATAGCCTGATAAGGAGGAAGGGGAGGCTCCACCCACAAATTCTTCTAGAATTGTTCCAGCCTACAGGGAGGAACTGTTGCCTCCTCATGGTACCGGTGTGTCATATGCAGTAAGAGAAAATTATTTAACAGATAAGACTAATACTCTTTTCTAAAGCCTAGGTTGACCTTTGGTCCAAACCGCCAACAGTTGACCCTACTGTTTCAAGATTATCCAAACATACTACTTGCTGTTCAATCTGCAGCAGCGCTTGAAGATCCTGCTGCCAAAAAAAAAAAAAAAGGTTGACCCCTTGAACAGACTGATGTTCTCTGGTCTAGGAGCAATAATTCAAGCTTCCTTTGCTTCAGCCTGGGAATTCTGAGCAGCTGAGGCCTGGCAAGCTCAACTTATTCAAGCTTTGCAAGATAATGTGCCTCATGAAATGTTCCTTCTCATTGGATACCTCCAAGAGTCCACCTATTATGTTGGGGAAGCTACCTTAGAGTTAGCTAAATTGATATCTAAATGCTCAGCATTAACTTTTACAGCACACCGTGCTTTATGGTTAAAGACTTGGATTGCAGACTCTGCTTCCAAAAAAGCTCTAATATCTTTACCTTTCAAATGATCCTTCCTATTTGGTGCAGAGTTAGACAAAATTGTCAGCCACCGCACTGGAGGTAAAAGCACCTTTCTCTGTCGTCCAATATAGCTACAGGTACCATGGGGAGGCAACAACTCCTCCTAGTAGGTTGGAACAATTCTTCAAATAAGTTGCAGGGGTGGAGCCTCCCTCTCCTCCTTAGCAGGCTACCTAGTCACTCCCCTCCCCAGTTAAGATTTGTTCCTTGTTCTGGTAGGAGGGTTGTAAACAGTTCTGTTTAGTTTTAGTTCTTTTATTATTTTTACTTAGATATGTCCAGGTTCCCCCATTAGGCTTATTACCATTACTGGCTTCCCCTTCTGGATTGCCCAGTTTACAGGAGCTGCTTGTGGACCCTTTCAGCCCTGAGAGAGAACCATGCAACCCATGTCTCTCCAGTCTCTCAGAGGCTTCTTCCTAACAATGGTAATCTGAAGAAAGAAGACCTGGAGAAAAAGTGAGCAGCCCTTTGAGTGCCATGGTCCACTGTCCCACTGTTTCCTTCTGCACAAGGGTTTCCTTGGAGTTCTCTGTAACTCCTGCACTCATGTTGGCTATTATTTCTCTGCTATGGCTGCTGATCTGAGGATCTTTGGTTTATTGCTTGTTATGCGATAGTTAACCCCTTCCCTGTCAGTATTGGTCAGTTGGGGGTCTTATAAATATATTTTATTTCTTTCATAGTATATGGTGTTTTTATATGTTTTTACACTTTACAAACACTTTTTCGTTTTGTGTGCTTAATTTGAATTTGGCGCCTTTAAGGGCACGCTTTATCACATAGCCGAGATGCGCCATTAATCTTTGTGGGACAACCGTTTCTGGGACATATCTCTGCAAGCATTCTGAGTACCGAGTTGGGAGATGGCTCATTCTTATTGTCTCCACTGTCCTAACTATCCATTGGACATTGTCAGTGTCTTGGGGGCCCTGGGGGGATTCGGTTCTGATTTTTGGTGCTCTGTATAGAAGGAACTACATTTCCCATAAATGCCCGTTTCACGGGCCGTTTTCTGATTGGTTCCCTGTGCAGTCGCCATTTTGTTTTCCTCTCTACATGAGTATCATACATAGGGCTTGGTTTCCTCAGCTCTCCTCCTCAGGTTAACCCGTTGCTCGCCAGATAAGTGTATTTCTGGCTGAGGTGAAAACTTTAAGCTGGGTCTTCCTTTAATGTCTTGACACTTTTCTCCTGTTAGTATGATGGATCCACTTGGACATGGGGCTAGGCCTAAGGCTAAGGACTCAGGGGCGTCTCAGACCCCCCTCACGTACTGTACCTCATGCCACTCAGGGCTTCTGGGCAGTTATGCCCCTCATGTGCTGCGGCCCCTGCGTCTCTGCCAGGGCCTTCCAGCCATGACCAGGAGCCACTTTGGGTCAAGGACTTAAAGTCCTCTGTGGCACACTTTCCTCTCTCTATTCAGGGGGTTCTTCATTTGTGGAGACCCCCTACCTCCTTTAGGTTTGTAGCCCCTAAGGCTCCTGGCATTCCTGATTTATCGGATTCTTCATTTGAGGATTCTTCCCATTTTTATGGTGACCTCTTTAAAGTGACCCTGAGCCCTCTGCTGAGGGTCTCATTATGGCGGTGCTGACCACTTTAAATATTTTCTCTACTCCGGTAGAGGCACAGGCTTTCTTTCTTTCAAAAGCCTAAGAAATCATGCACTGTCTTTCCCTCTAATCTCACTCTGGATCAGATTTTCCTGGATGAGTGGATGACTCCTGATATGCACCTTTCTCTGTCAAAAAGGTTTTTCTAAACTCTGTCCCTTTTCTGAAACTGCCTTGACTCAATGGGCTTCTTCTCCTCAGGTTGATTCCCCCATTGCTATGCTTTCTAAGTCCACAGTTTTGGCTGTGGCAGACGCTTCCTCTTTAAAAGATGTCACTGATAGAAAGCTAGATGCTGTTTTGAAGGCTAATTTCACAGCCATACGTGCATCCATGAGGCCCACCTTGGCTTCTGCATGGGTCAATAGGGCTATTGCAGTTTGGACTGAACAGCTGACTACTGCTGTACACAATGGTACCCCTAAAGGTGACCTATTGTCACATTTGGCCAACATTTCTGAGGTTCAGCATTATTTTACTGATGCTCTCTTAGATGCTATCAGGCTTGAAGCCAAAACATCTGATTTTTCTGTGACTACTAGGCTCATGCTATGGCTGAAGATCTGGTCTGCTGACTTGATCTCTAAGAAATCACTAATTTCTCTTCCTTTTCAGGGTTCTTCTCTTTTTGGCCCTGAGCTGAAGACTCTCATCAGTGAGGCCACTGGGGGTAAGAGCACATTACTGCCTCAGCTCCTAAATGCACCCCTCAGGTGAAGAGACATCTTTTTTTTCGTCCCAAACAAATCAAAGCTTTTAGGATGAACCCGGTGGCGCCTCAGGCCCCACGTTCCACCCCCAAGCCCAAGCAGCAGTGGAGGTCTAAACACACCTCCACCAAACCTAAGCCCACCAAAAACCTTCTTTGGCATGGCTCGCCGAACCCTGGTCCACGACCAGTAGGGGTCACCTGCATCACTTTTTGAGTGTTTGGACAGGCTGTATTGCGGAACAGTGGGTATTACAGGTGATTTCAGTAGGTTACAGGATTCCCTTCAAATCCCTGCTCCCCCTTCAGGTTCTTCCCTTCTCAATCCCCTCAGGGACAAGTAAACTCACCCTTTTCAATGGGACTGTCCAGTTTATCTTGGACAAGGGAGTTCTGGCACCGGTTCCCCAACAGGAGAGAGGTTCTGGCTTTTATTCTAACCTCTGTGTCGTTCCCAAGAAGAATGTTGGCTGCCGCCCGATCCTGGACATCAAGGCCCTCAACAAGTTTGTGGTGAAGACCCACTAAAAGATGGAGTCTTTACACTCAGTCATCGCAGCGATGTGTCCGGGGGAGTTTCTGGCTTCCTTGGACCTTCAGGATGCCTATCTGAACATCCTTGTGGATCCGGAAAGTCAACAGTACCTCAGGTTTGCCTGCGAACTGGGTCACTTCCAGTTCATTGGTGTTCAATTGAGTTCTGGTTTCATTGATTGCCTTACTGCGCACCATGGGAATTGAGGTAACACCTTACATGGACAACCTTCTCCTCAAGGCACCCTCCAGGGACCTCCTGGATCTCTAAGTACCCAGATCCTCCTCCAACACGGTTGGATTCTGTATATAGGCAAGTCTGCTCTGGTTCCCTCGCAGAACCTGGTGTTCCTCGGTCTCTGCTTCGATAGTCAGCAGAGTATGGTCTACCTGATGGAGGACACAATTCATCAGGTCACCTCCAAGGTGTCTTCTGTTCTGTTTTGGATGTCAGCTCCGGCAAGGACGTTCTCCTCCCTAGTGGGGAAGGTGATATCCACCATAGAAGTGGAGGTAGCTCAGAGCCTTCACTGATGCTTGAACATCTCCCACCTGGCAAAAGGGATGCCGTTTGTGATTCCACACTGGACCACAGTGACAACGGATGCCAACCTGCATGGTTGGGGTGGCGGTCTTGGGTCACCTCAGTGTTCAAGGCCATTGGTCAGAGGAGGAGACTCTTCTTCCCATCAACATCTTAAAGCTCAGGGCGATTTCCCATGCTGTGTATTATAGGACTTCCCATCTGATGCGGTGCCCAGTTCTAGTCCAGACTGAAAATGCCACGGCCGTGGCTTACATCAACAAGCAAGGAGGTGCCAGAAGTCCCGCTGCTTGGTTAGAGGTCAAGGGTATTATAGTCTGGGCAGAAGATCATGCACCTGCTATCTCTGCAGTGCAAATCCCAGGCATAGAAAACATCCTAGCAGACTTCCCCAGTCCCCACACGGTGGATCTGGAAGAGTGGGAGCTTAACCCAGACGCATTCGATCTATTGGTGCAGATGTGGGATCTTCCTATGATCTGATGGCTACCAGGGACATCCGGAAAGTTCAGATATTTTGCTTGCGCTCTTCTACCCAGGGTGCTGTGGAAGATTCGGATGGGCGGGACTCCCACCATCGTGATTGTTCCATATTGGACCAGACAGCCTTGGTTTCTGGAACTACTGGCACTGTCTGCCCAGGTACCATTTCCACTGCCACGCAGACCGGATCTCCTTCTCCAGGGGTATCTGTGGAAGGAGGATGTGGACCATCTGGCTTTGACGGCTTGGCTATTGAAGCCTCTATCTTGACGAAGAGGTAGTCTCCACTATGATTCAGGCCAGAAAACCTGTTTCCTCTAAGGCCTATCATAGGGTTTGATCTATCTTCCATGCTTCGGGTGTGTACATGGATCTGTCCTCACAGGATTTTGCTCTTTCTGCTATCCTGTCTTTTTTGCAGGATGATGTGAACAAGGGGCTTAGCCATAGTTATTTGAATGTTCAGACCTCAGCTCTCTGTGTCTTTTTTCAAAGATGCATTGCCACCTTGCCAGATGTCAAGGTCTCCTTTCAGGGTGTCGCTCATGCTTTCTCAGTGGGACCCTAGCCTTGTTTTAGGAGTTTTGCAGCAGCCTCCTTTTGAGTCTTTGGCTACCATCCCCTTATGTCTTTTGACGTAGAAGGTGGCTTTTCTCCTGGCTGTGGTCTGTATTTGCAGAGTGACTGAGTTGCAGGCTGTGTCCTACAAGCTGCCTTTCCTGGTGTTTCACAAGGATAAGGCTGTTCTCCATACCTTCCAGGAATTTCTTCCTAAGGTGCTTTCTGAGTTCCACATCAATTAGGAGATTGTTGTGCCTTTCTTTTGTCCTGACCCTAAATCTGACAAGGAGAGGGATCTCCACTTATTTTATGTGGTGCACTGCCTTAAGTTCTATATGCACCACACTGAGTCTGTCCGTCAGACTGATGCACTTTTTGTCATCCCTGAGGGTACCGGGGTTGGTAAGGCAGCATCCAAGGTGACTATTGTGTCTTGGACCAAGTCTACCATTCACAAGGCTTATGAAATCAGGAAGAAACCTGTTCCTTTTGCATCACGGCACATTCCACTATGTCTGTTGGGGCCTCCTGGGCCTACAATAATTAGTCCTCTGCTGATCAGATGTGCAAGGTGGCCACTTGGTCTTCTGTGCACACATTTGCCAAACACTACCGAATTGATGTTCTGGCTTTGGCAGGAAAGTCCTGGAGGCAGTTTTGCATGTCTAGGGCTTTACTTTCCCGTGCCTTTTAGTTCTTTATCCTTTTGAGCCCTGTTGGCTCTTGTACAGTTTGCTGTGTTACAGTTATTCAGTGTCCATTGACACTCTGTTAGTCTGGGTTGTTCCCTGTCTGGTTAGTCCATGGGAGCCCTGATAGCATGGGGGCCAGTGCTTGGTCCTTTCCTTCATTTTTCCACCCTGGAACTCAGTGTTGGTACATCCCCATGGTACCTGTAAGCTATATTGGAGAACCGAGAAAATAGGATTTTAGTCTTACCTGTTAAAACCTTTTCTCTTCGTCCATATAGCTTACAGGTCTCCCACCCAGTGAAAGGGACCATGACTGATCTCCTGTGGCTGGACGTGGGAGTCCTATTGGATCCGTGCTTACAAGTGTTTTCCTCTTCTTCTTCTCGCTATCTGGCTCAGTTGGTTTTATGTCTCTAATCTAACTGGGGAGGGGAGTGGCTAGATAGCCTGCTAAGCAGGAGAGGGAGGCTCCTGCCCTACAACTTCTTTGAAGAGTTGTTCCAACCCACTAGGAGGCGCTGTCATCCCCATGGTGCCTCTAAGCTATATGGACTAAGAGAAAATTATTTAACAGGTAAAACTAAAAGCCTATTTTTTGCCTCAGAATAAACCGTAAAGGTTTGACAAAAAGAAAAGGGCTTTTACTTACTGAGGTTTCTAATAATAAGGGAGGACATCTATGCCTGTTTCAGAATGCCTGGGAGACCTCGGTAGTGGACCAGTGTGTTTTGCGGGTAATCTCAGAAGGGTACGGCATAGATTTAGAGTCACTTCCACCATTTCGCTTCTTTTTGTTCAGGGTGCCAAAGTAGCTGAACAAGGTGCGGCTGGGGAGTATCTGGTGTCTCTAAACCTTCTGGCTTCTGCGCCCCAAGTGTTCACCAGAGTCATGGGGCCTTAGAGGCCTTCATTCACACCAGGGGGCATCTTAATGACATTGGACGATCTTTTGTTCAAAGCTTCCTCAGAGGAGCTCCTGGACCAGCAGATCCAAGATTGTGCCCAGCTTCTGTTCCACCATAGGTGGATTCTGAACTGCTGAAGTCCTCTCTGGTTTCTTCTCAGGAACTAGTGTTTCAAGGGATGAGATTTGACACCCGTTAGGGGAAAGCTTGCCTGCCAGGGGAGAAGATCTCTCTGGTAATGCAGGAGGTGCCTCAGGCCCTGGAGTGTCCCTCGGCCACAATTAGGGAGTATATGAGAGCTTGGGCAGGCTAGTATCAACACTAGAGGCTGTGCCTTACTCTCAGGTAGCTTCAGAGACATGTTCTTCAGAGTTGGTCAGGGAATCTGGCACCACTGCATCGCCAGATTTCCCTCTCCCTGGAAGCCTGCAGAGACCTTCAGTGGTGGCTATGCCTGTGCAACCTGGAACAGGGGAAACCCTTTGTAAAAACAGAATGGACTCAGCCTGAACTACTATGGTGCTGTTCTAGATCACCTGGGTGTCCATGGAAGGTGGACTGCGGAGGAGTCTCTTCAGTGTGTCAGTTTTCTGGTACTCAGGGCCATTCATCTGGCCCATGTGTACTGGACCTCACACTTGAAGGAGGAGCCAGTGAGGTTTCTGTCACATAATGCTACGGCCATGGCATACATCAACCGTCAAGGGGGCACTCGAAGTGCCACCACCTGGTTTGAGGTAAGGTATATTCTCTGCTGGACAGAAGCCCACGTTCCGGTCATCCCCGCCGTGCACATTCCAGGGGTAGAAAACATGCTGATGAACTTCCTAAGTTGCCAAGACTTGGATCCCCGGAGAGTGGGAACTCAATCTGGAGGTGTTCTACTTAATTGTGCTTTAGTGGGGTGTGCCCACAATAGATGTCATGGCCACCTAGGAAACAAGGAAGATTCCGACCTTCTGCTCCTGAAGGGGAGATCCTCTGGCCTTCTCCACAGGTGCTATGACGATTCCATGGAACCTCCATGTAGCTTATATCTTTCTTTCAATTCCTCTCATACCCTGGGTACTCTGGAAAATTAGGATGGATGGCCCGGCTGTGGTGCTGGTCACTCCTAACAGGACCAGGAGGGAGTGGTTTGCAGACCTGGTCAGTCTTCCATTCAGACCCTGCTCCACCTCCCTCTTAGGCTGGACCTCCTCCTTCAGGGTTACCTGTGGAAAGAGGATGTGGAAAAGATGGCTTTGACGGCAAGGCTGTTGAAGCCCACATCTTGAGGAGAAAAGGGTTCTCCTCTGAGGTCATCTGTACTATGATTCAGGCTCCCAAGCCTGTATCTTTTAAGGCCTACCATTGTGTTTGGTCTCTCTTTCACAAGTGGTGCACAGACAGGTCTGTGTCCTTTTCAAGAGTTTGATCTTCCTTTGGTGCTATCCTTCGTTCAGATTGTTATGAACAAAGGACTCAGTTTGAGCTCCTTGACTGTTTAGATTTCAGCACTTTCTGTGTTCTTTCAGAGACCCATTGCCACCATTCCGAATGTCAAGGCATTCCTTCAAGGGGTGGCTCATGCCTTCCCTGCCTTTAAGGCTCCTACTTCTCTGCAGGACCTTAATTTGGGAGTTTTGCAGAGACCTCCTTTTGAGCCCCTTGCTTCTGTTCCTCTGTGTCAGCTGATGCTTAAAGGGACAGTAATGTCCCAGAAAAACTGTTTTGCATTATGTAGTGCATAAAAAGTTGAGTTGAATGCAAAAAAATGTACCTCTCAAACTTCTATGGTTTGAGAGATACGTGCATTCAAAGTTTGAGGTTTCCTGCTGTCAGCTGGACTGGTCTAAAAAGTGTGCCTGGTTTGCAAGCACACTTTTTAGACCATCCCAATGAAGTCATTCATTTTAAATAACGAGATTGTGGCTCTGCTGCAGAGCCTCCATGTCGGCCGACACGGATCTCCTGTTGACAGCTTTACAGCTGACAGCAGGAAACTTTAAAATTTGAATGCATAGATCTCTCAAACTATAGCGGTTTGAGAGGTACATTTTTTTTGCATTCAACTCAACTTTTTATGCACTACTTAATGCAAAATCGTTTTTCTGGTACATTACTATCCCTTTAAGATGTCTTTTCACATGGCTATTGTCTCAGTTCTCAGGGTTGCTGCACTGCAGGCCTTGTCTTGCAAGCCACCTTTCCTGGTCGTACGCAGGCATAAGGCTTTCAGAATTCCGCATCAATCATTTTATTCTGATACGAAGTCTGACAAGGAGAAGGATATCTATTTGTTGGATGTTGTGCATTGCCTTAAATTGTATATGCACTGTTCTGAGCCTTTTCTTCATCCTTGAGGGTCATAGGGCAGTGCAAGCTGCTTCCAAGGTTACTGTGGCCTCTTGGATTAAGGCTATGAACTCAGCAAGAAACCTATTACTTTCAGGGTCACGGCACATCCCACTAGATCTTTTGGGGGGCCTCTTGGGCCTACAAGAATCAAGCCTTGGCTGAGCAGTTGTGCAAGGCAGCGACTTGGTCTTCCTTGTACACCTTTGCTAAACACTACCATGTTTATGTTCTGGCCTACACACTTGGTTGCTATATTGTTGTTCAATTGGCTCTTGTTATTGTGTGCTGTGGCAATTCAGTGTCCTTTGACACTTTTTTCTGTTGAGGCTATTCCGATTCTGGATAGCCCTAGGGAACTCTGGTATCATGGGGACAGGCGTGAGGTTCTTTTTCCTTTCTTCCCACCCTGGGAGCTTAGGTTGGTATATCCCCATGGCACCTGTGTTAAATATTGGGCGTAAGAAAAAAATGTTAACTATGTAAAACTTAGTGAAAATGTGAAAGGATGACCATGCACCTGATTTGCACAACTGGTCAACAGTAGCTTGGTTCTTCAAGGCCCATGAAGTACTAATGGACCTAGCAGAATGAGCTGTGAGCTCACCCCTCCTACTATCCAGTGTGGATATGACCGAAACCACACTAACTAGACATACAAGAGAAGGAGGAGGAAATCTCAGAAATACAATCCCTAAGCAGACTCCTCATCCCAGACAGGCAAGACCAAAAAGAGGTCCCTCAAACACTAAAATTCTGTTAATCTCAAGATACTAGTTTCGGACGCAAAGTTTTACAGGCCATTGTTCATTCGTTTTTTTCCCTCCCACTGATTTGGGATGGCTTTGGTATGTCCCCATGGTCCCTGCATCCCTGAATTACAGTAGAGAAAATGGGATTTTTTACTTACTGGTAAATCCTTTTCTTTTAGTCCATTGAGGAATGCAGGGCTTCCTGCCCACAGAAAACTTGTTGGGTGAGGATGTATTGCCTTTTCTGGTGGATCTGTTTGTCTGCTACTCCTTTCCCAACTCTGCTAAACAAGAACTGAAGACAGTTTGGCAGGGGCGGCAGCTAGGAAGTAGGAGGAATTTTTTTGCTTAGAGTGCCCTTCCTCCTATTGTGCATAACTATGTCCAGAAAATAATGCTATAAGGAAAAACACACATTTTACATTTCAGACTACTCTCTTTAGTACCTAGGGCCAGACTGAGAAAAATGGTACCTTAGTTGGTATGGGGTTACACGCCGTAGTGCATGTGTGGTTTTGTAGCTCCCAGTGGACAGTTAAACAAGGCCAGGAAAGTAGACAGTGCATTTGTGATTCAGTGGCTACAATGAACACATCTGTGGCACATATAGGCTTTGATTTTTTTAATGTACAGACCCCTTCTGATGCCCCTCCTGGTACTGATCACTGATAATGGTACATGCACTGCCTTCTTTCCCTCTACGACAAAAGCTAGTATTCCCAGATATTTCGGCTTCAGCGGGAGGACCAGGGAACTGTTCACTTCAGTGAGGGGGCTAGTTGCCTTTTCTGGTCCTCCTGCTCAACCTAAAAGTTCTGTGAATGCTGGTCTGAGGAAGGTGGGGGTGGGGGGGTAGAATGTGGAGTTCATTCCAGTCACCATTAATAATCGCATACATTATTGTGTATGAGATCAATATGGGGGGTAGCATGAGGAATATCCTGATGTCTCCCCTAAAGAGGTCTGATTAAAAGAAAGTATATTAAAGGGTTAGTAATGCCTAACGTTACCAAACCCTAATATTGTACGTATTCAAATAATAAACTTATTGGGACAAGTTCGAACTCTCAAACCTTTATGGTTTGAGAGATACAAGCATTTAAAGTTTCCTCCTTTTGCTGACAAGCTGTAAAGCTGTCAGCCGTAGATCTGAGTCGTGCGACTCAGGCAGCTCTTCAGCAGAGCCAAATGAGCGATATCTAAAAACAGATACTTCACCGGAACGGTCTACAAAGTGTGTTTGTTTTGCAAGCACATTCTGCATACCTTTCCACTGAAGTATTTGTTTTTCAGTATTGCTCATTCAACCCTGCTGAAGAGCAACTGGCCGGTCTGGGACTGGGATCTCATGACGTCCGCTAGATGCTGACATCTGGAAAAGGGGAGTGAGGGGGTAACTTTAAGAGCTTATATCTCTCACACAATAAAGGTTTGAGAGATCAAACTTGTCCCATTAAGTTTATTATTTCAATAATACAATATTAGGGTTTGGTAATGTTAGACATTACTAACCCTTTAAAGGCTTTCCTGTGCAGTTACACATGGACAAGGTCGTTCCCATCTCTTTGCAAGTCCATTAACCTGTTTCCTGACACAACTGTGCTAATAACATTACATTTTAACTGACATGGTTTTCAATGTTCTGCTCTATAAAAGGTGATGAACCAACTTTAACTTTAGATCAGAATTTCCAAGTAGCCATTTTTTTTTCCATCACAGGGTCCTTAGTATTTTCTGAAGCATGATCTTTGTTCTATCTTTACAGAGAACATTAATTTTCAAGTTCCTTGGAGCTCTTGCAATGGATCTTGGGAAGGAAAAGGTGAAAGTGTTTCTCACAACAATCATCACTCCCCTTTTCAGAGAACTTAATAGCACATACTCAGAGCAAGGTAATGAACAGTTTGTGATCATTTTGCTAAAGAAAATGTCACTATGAGCAAAATACCCAGTGTATAGGAAACTATTAAATAATTTGTACAATTCATGTGTCCAATTAAGGGTCCTATGTTCAAAAGAAACTCATTGGGAGGCCTAAACATTCCTGTTGATGTGAGTGGAACTTTTAATCCCTTGAATGGACTAGGTCTCCCAAGCATTTCTTCTTAATTCATTGATGATCCCTTTAGCATTCAAGGGTTTTAAAGCCCCATTTAATTCAGTGGGAATTTGGGTAAATTGTATTTTTGATCCGCTTTTCTTTTGAACATAGGCCCCAAGTCATAGCCATTATTCATAGCAGCCCCAGAGTTTCTCCAGCAGGCAGCTTCTATTCAACAGTGACATTTCCAGGTTTGTCTAACTCGGATATAGGAGCAGGATACTCTGTAGTGAATGACGAGTTTATTTGGACACCCATTATTAGCTTAGATTCTGTAGGAAGAGCTCTGTATTGTTATTATTATAACCTATAAACACCCTTATGCCAGCTCTTTTAGAGCAAAGGTCTGTTACTTCTATTGGGTTATTACAGTGAGGAATTCAGTCTGTCCATATTTTATTTATGGTGGTCATCGCTTTGGGGACACACTTTATACATATTGCTATTGAGCTACAATTGTTCATTTATGCTAAGTCCTTTTGGGACAGTTGCACCTCATTGATTGTTATTCATTGTACTTATCTGAGAGGAGATTTAACTTATTCTCAATCACTAACATTGGGATTTAATTAATTGTCTTCCTTCATTTATTATACATGGCAGACAAACAGAAGAAGCAGGGTACCAAAAGAAAATAGTTTATAGGAAGCCTTTCATTAACCTGTCTGTTACTAGACAATGCAGTGATAGTTCCAGTACCAAAAGACCAAAAGTTCAAAGGCTTTTCTTCAAATCTTTTTATGGTTCCAAAAAAGACTGATCCCTTCCCATCCTAGACGTCCTATTCCGTCCAGTCTTTCCTCTCCCTACCAGAAGTCCCTGTAAGACTGCATGAAGTTTGTGGGAAAATAAGCAGTCTCTTTCGCTCAGTTTCACTTGAGTCTCTTCAATAGGATCTAATTTGTAATAGGTCCAAAAATCCAAATCATCTTCATCATATGATGAAGATATCACAGACCACGTGACAGTCTCTTCAGTGGTGGTTCATAAGTTCAAATCTCCTAACAGGGAAACCTTGCTCCATAACACATTGGGAGATGGTCGAAACAGACTCCAGTCTGATCAGATGGGGAGATGTGTACAAACGTCTCTTTATTCAAGGTCAGTGGACTCCACTAGGCCTATTTCTCCCACCCCCACAGGCCACATGGGGCTTAAATATTAAATTGATTGCAAACAGACATGGTGCATACAAGCCAAACCAACAGGCCACTTACCATGCCTTTAACCGGCTCTGAATGAGAGATTGCAATAGTGCCAGTTAATTATTAGTATATTTAATATATTTAATTAAAGATTGTGAACTTAAATAGAATGAGCGAAGAAGATGCTCAAACGCAGAAAAAGGGGTAAAAAAAAAAAAATCACAGAGCTAACTCACCATAATATTTACATATAATAAATAACATAAGAAAAAGATCAAGATCAAGAAAGCAGCAAGGAAATTTGTGCACCCTGTATAAGGCATATATTATGCCACTGTGTTAATAAACAGGAGGTTTTCGTTCCATAGTTTGGCCAAGGAATGTTTAACCCCTTAACGACCCTTGACGGTCATAGTACGTCATGGGGTCGATCTGACTTAACGACCCGTGACATACTATGACTGTCATAGAATTCCGGGCTCCCCCCACAGCTGCACACCGTCCAGGGAGTCCGGAATCGGAAAAAAAAAAAAAAAAAAAAGCTCCGTGGTCCTTTAGTGACCGCCGCGTGCCTGCACGGACGGTCGTTAAGGGGTTAAGCTTGGCTACCACGTCACTATACAACAATATCAGACAAATCCTCTAATACACATATAGAACCCTATCTGAATTAAAAACATTTCTGGAGGAAGTATGAGGAGTTTTTTGTTTTTTTTTGCCCTGCCTCCCGTAGGCACGCTGCTTAACCTCGTGGACCCTGCATCCTTCAGTGAACTATGCATTTATCTATAAATAAGAAATTATATTCTTTAATCCCTTGAATGGTGGAGAGGTCTCCAACATGTTGTTTTGCAATGTGTTCAAGACCTCTCTGGCATTCATGGGGTGAAAAAATTTAATTGGCCAGAGGAAGATTGTAGGATTATTTCTCCCCTTTAGTGCAGATGATTTGCTCCAGAATTGCCCCTCTCTTCTTTTCCGAACAATTCCAGTTGGGTATCAGTGTGCTAAGGATATATCACATACTTGTTTTGTTAAAAGAACACCAACAAAAAATGAAATAGGTTAATATAACTTTAAATAGCCCATACTTACAACTAGCATATGTAAAATGTATTCATATATAACATTTCTAAAATATAACATGCATTTTAGCGAATGTGTATGTTATCCTGTTCAGAGAGCAATTTTCTAAGTTTTGTACTGTTTGTATTTAGAATCATTTAAATTATTGTAATCTCAGCCCATCTGCACACAGTCCTGGACAATGAATGGGAGCCCTGGAAAGGGCAGGAATGTCTGCATTCAGGCCTTTGTTGACAAAATTATGATTAAAAAGAAAACAAGATTGAGATGTAATACTTTTTGAACTAAGAATCTCCAAGTAATGGGCATACCCATGTTTTACTTAGGAATAAAGGTCCTACAGAAATCATATACGTACATACAATGACATCTCTTCCCTTCCCCCCCAGATCCTACACTGAAAAACTTATCTCAAGAAATTATAGATCTTTTAAAGAACTTAGTTGGCTTGGAGGTCTTCTCTTTAGCATTTGCAGCTGTGCAGAAGCAAGCTACACAAACAAGGGTGATGAGGAAAAAACAGAAAGCATTACAGGTAAGATATTTTAAGCTACTTTAGAGTTCACTTTACCCAGCAAACATTTGTAGTGAATGTAAGCCCATTTGTTTATCTAATCTGCCTAGTCTCAGATCTAATTTGTATACACTACTTTTAAAATGGAAACTTTAATAGCCACCACTGTATTTTAAGTCTGTAGACACACCCATCGCTACTATATATATATATATATATATATATATATATATATATATTTATGTGTGTAATATTAATATTAGCCGAGCTAAGCTCTAATTCGAATGCACAAATCCTTGAAATATGGGTTTTCTTAAAACTTAGCTGCACACTCCAATGTGCTTTGCTGATGACATCATACATGACATCAAAAATTACATCATCAGTAACATACTGCTGACACCGCAAATTACATCACTAATAGCATACCTGGTGATATTACAAATGACCCTGGTGGTACTGCTTAATATCAGTGAGCAGTAATACTGCACTGTTCTACCGCCAATGCAAATACACAACTCTATCCTACTAGCACATCATGAGCCAGCTACACAAAAACACTGACACTGTGCCAAAATATGTCCCTTACTGCACTGCATATCCTCATTCTGCAAATGTCATAAACTACCAACCTACTAGCACTGTATCTAGTCATCCTGTAATAACACTAATCCCAAACAGTGCGGAATTAAATTATATTGCTAACAAAGCACCAAGACTGACACTGCAACACTTCAGCAAACCCATCAGCAGTGGCATTGCACCGAAACCAGTAAATACTAAACCATAGTGCCCCTCTGTTAGTACAACACTACAGCTTTTTACCCAGTACCATATTTCCCCACTTAACACTCGCAATGCGAAAGCAGGGCAAACACATCAACAAAATGCTAATCTAGCAACAAGACAGTTTGTCACCCTATAGCACAGCTACACTTATATTACTGTATAAAATGTGTACAAATTCTGCCTCCATAAGAGCACTGCACTACGTGATAAAAAAATGTCACACATTGAAACTATCAGTGTCACCAGCAATGCCACTAATGAGATAATCTGTGATATAATTGATGATATCATATATGATATCATCAAAATAGCATTGATGGGGTAATTTTGATGATGATGTTATCAGCAAAGTTAAGTGGAGTTGGTTCTAAGAAGGTAACCTGTATTTTCCAACTTTTGTGTGTTTGAGTGACAACTGTGGCTTTTTCAAACGTTTTTTTGCCATTGGCTTTCCATAGGTTTTTCAAAAGATCACTGTTAAGAAAAAAATAGAAATCATCCGGACAGACTAAGAGCTAACACTCTGATAGCACCTTATCAGGACAGGCTCAAAAAACTACCAACCTAACTGATAATTATCAGGATCAGCACTGAGGACAACAAATCTAACTGCATATAATCAGAACCTGTTCAGATACTGGGCTGGTGCAAGGTTTATTGTATCTCAAGTCAAAGATACACTATGTCACCTTTTTATTTGCATGTCTCTTGTACCCAGTGTAATCACTGTTAGTGAATGCTGCCCCACTCAACTTCATTCTATGAACTGTTGTAATTGAAATAGATGAGGATAATTTGGCTTGAGAATCACCAGATATCATAGGAGATTTAAGCAAATAGTAAACAAAACTAAAGAAAAGCACAAATCTCACTAGCAGCTGCTTCCTGCTAACTTTGCAATAGTCGAAAAGAAGCAATGTATTGCATTTCACAGACATTTTGCATTACATAAACTGCATATACAGTAAAGTCAGGTTACAATCAGATTTGTAAGAGAAGGGGTTAAAGATATTATAGGCAAATTTTGAAGTACATTATGAAAAGTTAAAGTGATTGTAATGTTTCATAATAAAAGCAACTCTAATTAATCATCATAGTATTTGGACCTTGGAGAGTGTTATTTCAATTCTGTCAGAGTTGTAATTCAAGAGAAATTGAATGATAAAGTATCCCCCTCCCACCCCTTTTACTGATGTAACACTGTTCAGCCAGAGCAGAAGGGAGGTGCCCAGGTAGATTGCAGAGAGGGACAATCTTCAATTATGATAAAGGAAAAACCTGAAAAACTTGTAAAGGGGGACAGGGCTTTCATTGTTCTCATAGGAAGAAGATTGTCCCCTGCTGTTATCTGTCTGGTCTAGCAACCAGATTCCACATCTGAGAATAGATGGCTTACACTAGGTAAAAGGGGCGGGAGGGGGAAACCTTATCATTCAATTACTCCTGAACCACAACTCTGACAGTATTGAAATAACAATCTCTATGGCTCAAATACTAGGAAGATTAATTGGAGCTGCTGTTTTTGTGAAACATTACTATCCCTTTAAGAAAAAGGTGCTGCCTTCTCTGTTAGCTTACAAGCTAAATAACCATTGAGTGCCAGAATGGTATGCAACACATTTTTAAGCAGTGACACTTAGAAAGTAGAGTATCAGAGCACTGTCCCCCAGCCCATGCAGAATAAGAATAGTGCCCCCCACCTTGGAAGGAAAGTATAAGAGCTGCCCATCACTGACCAAAAAATATTTCTCTTACAGCTTATATAGAGCACAAGTACCATGGAGTTCATTCCCTCCTTTTGGGGGGCAGGAAACATCTCAAAGACAGTCTTGTGGGTGGAGTCTCTCTCTTCATCCTCCAGTTCAACCCTTCCCCAGCTCTGCAACTACCTAGAATGAATGTGTCCTGCAAAGAAATTGGATGGCAGGAAACAATCTTAGTTTTTAGATTTTTGTTATTATTTTCTGATAGAGATGGAGCAGTCACATTCCACCAGTAGGCAGGTTACCATTACTGGGCTTCCCCTGGAGTGGATTGACCAGTATGCAGGTGCTGTGAGACCCTTGCAGCCCTGTGCAGGGAATCTTCCTGTCAAGCTTTCCCTCTCAGAAGAGTCTCTTGGTGCTCTGTTTGCTTTCAGCTACAGAGGTAACCTGAAGACAAATAACTGGTGAGTAACCCTCTGAGTGCCTTGGTCCACGCTTGTCCTAGTCATGTACCTCTCCATACAGGGGTTTTCTTACTCTTGCACTCATTTAGGTAAATTGTTTTTAAAACTTAATGTGCGCATATAACTTTGGAGTAAAGATGGCTGCTTTCTGTTTGGAGTTAACCCTTTCTCTGCCATTTTTGGCTGCTTAGCTGTTTCTGAGGATGTGTGGGATTTGTTCTCACTTTCCCTTTCTTGTGCCTTTCTTTTCTATCCCCCTTGGATGTTCCCAGGGGTATTTGAGTCTCTGGGTCACCTTAGTAAATTTGACTGATTTCACTGTAGCAGGCCCTTTAAGAACGGGAGTCCACCCACCTCCATCCTTGCTCCATTGACGTCTATGGGGGAAACTTCTGTGGGACAAGCCTGTGCAACTGTTTGACATACGAGGGAGACATCAGAGTGGGTTTATCTTGTCTCCTCATGCCCTGTAATCTGGTCCAGTCTCTGAGTGTCCTGGGGGCCCATGGCGATTCCACGAGAGTGCTCATTTTGCAAGCTTTCTTCCGATTGGCTGTCACTTTTGCAGTTGCCATTTTACTTCTTTCTTGTTTATCCTATGCAGAGGCAGACTCTCCTTCTCCAGATTAACCCTTCGCTTGACAAATAAGTATATTTTCTGGGCTTTTAAGGGTCCTTTTTACTCAGGGACTAGATTCTAGTATTTTTTACTAGTTTGGGACACTGTGCTGTCAGGATGTCGGATTCTGAAGGACATGGGTGTAAATCTAAGGCTCAGTGTGCCTGTTACCCCCTCAATTACTGCTCCTCATGCCAAACGGGGCTCCCCAGGGAATATTCAGGAACTCTCTGCCCCTCTTGCTCTGGGGTCTCCACTACTCCACCGGGACCCACCAGCATTGACGAACAGCCAGCTTAGGTCAAAACAATTCTGTCATCAGTGGCTCAAATTCCTTTCTCCCTTCAGTGGGTGCTTCAGCCCTGAAAGCCCCCCACACACACTGCCTTTAAATATGTGACCCCTGTCTCTAGGAGTGTTCCTCAGATTCTAGGGGCATCCTCACAGGAGGAATTGTCTGTGGGAGCTGAGGCAGAAGAGGAATATGAGGATATGGGGACTCTTATGAGACTAACCCCTTCCCTCTGCTGAGGAACTTATTAGAGCTGTCTTGGAGACCCTTCAGGTCTCTGACACCTTTGATGAGGGGTCTTCTTCTACAGCTGTCTTCCAGAGGCCTAAGAAGTTTTTCCCCTTAAGGGGTTAGTAAAGTCCCATTATAATTTCATGTTATTTTGTAGATATTAACAAAATAAACACTATCTGGAGCAAGTCCCGTCTCTAAAACATTTATATTTCTACAGATATAACATTTTAAAGTTCCCCCCTGCTTCCCCTACTGACAGCAGGAGATCCTGGTCCCAGACCAGAAGTATTTCTTTTTAGATAGCTCTATTTTGGCTGATGAGCCGCCGTCGGGTCATCTGATTCGAACCTCCTTCTGTCAGCTTTACAGCTGACATCAGTGAAAGGGGATTGAGAGGGGAACTTTAAAACATTATATCTGTAAAAATATAAATGTTTTAGAGACACAGCATAGAAGATCCAGATTCTGTTCCGGGAAGTATCTCAAGCACCGGAGTGGCAGACGAGCACGATCAAGGACTACATGAATGTCCTGGGATGTTTGGCGTCCACTATTGAAGCAGTCCCCTTACATGCAGTTCTACACAAGGGAACTACAGAGGGACATCTTCATGTAATGGTCCAGGAACCCTGTTTATCTTTCTCATCAGATGACCCTGTCTGCAAAAACTAAGGAGTACCTTCAGTGGTGGCTCCATCAACCACACCTAGCGAGAGGGAGACCATTTGTCATTCCAGAGGGGGCTGGGGGCTGTTCCAGTCCAGTCAGAATCTAATTAGTCTGCTGCCCATGCAAGATCTGTTGCTTCAGAGTTGCTTGTGGTACGAAGATGTGGAGAGGTTGGCTTTGATAGCATGACTCTTGGTGCCGCCATCCTGAAGGGGAGGGCATTCTCTAATGATGATATCTCCACCATGATGCAAGCGCAGAATCCAGTCTCTTTTAAGGCATACCATCAGGTTTCATCCATTCTCCACTGGTGGTGTGTGAACAACATGTCCCCACAGGTTTTTGACCTTCCTATGGTGCTGTCCTTCCTTCAGGATGGAGTTAACATGGGACCCAGCTTGAGTTCCTTCAAGCTTCAGACCTCAGCCCTAACATCCCAGACATGAAGATTTTTCTTCGAGGGTAGTACATGCTTTCCCTCTTTTCATGATCCCACACCTCCATGGGATCTCAATCTAGTTTTGGGTATTCTTCAGAGGTCCACTTTTGCGCCTCTTGCTTCCATTTCTTTACGTTAAAGGACTTTGAAGATGGCTTTTCTTTTGGCAGTGGTGTCTGTTAGAAGGATGGCTGTGCTGCAAGCTCTGTCTTGTAAACCTTCATTCCTGTTTTTTCACCAGGAAAAAGTGGTGCTTCATACCTCTCTGGAGTTTATTCCTAAGGTAGTCAACGAGTTCCACATCTATCAGGAGATTGTAGTGCCTTCTTTTTGTCCTGACTCTGCGTCTTCTTAGGAGAAAGATCTCCATCTGTTGGACACAGGACACTGCCATAAGTTTTACGTACACCATGCTAAGCCTTTTCTTAAGGCTGACTCTTTGTTTGTCATACCTGAGGGTCCCAGAGTGGGTCAGGTTACTTCCAAGGTAGCCATTGCCTATTGGATTAAGGCTTCCGTATGCAGGCGTATCAGATCAGGAAGAAACTGATTATCTTCAAGATCACAGAGCATTACACCAAGTCAGTGGGTGCTTCTTGGGTCTACAAGAACCAGGCCTCAGCTGAACAGCTGTGCAAGGCTGCTACTTGGTCCACCCTGCATACTTTCGCCAAAGACTACAGCGTCAATATCTTGGCCCCGGCTGAGGCCAGCTTTGGCTGGAAGGTTGTTCAGACAGTCTCTTTTCCTTTTCTACTTCCATTTTGTTGTTCAGTTGTTTTTCTTAAGCGTGTTTGGTGTGCTAGTTCGGTGTCCGTAGATACCTTAAGGTTATTCATGTCCTGAATAGTCCTAGGGAACTCTGGTTGGGGACATGTGTGAGGTCTTTTCTACTTACCCTTCCCGGAAATCTCAATTTTGATATAGCCTCATGGGCCTGTGTCCATATTGGTAGGAATAGGATTTTAGTTTTACCTGTTAAATACTTTTGTCTTTAGTCTGTTTGGAACACAGGTCTCCTACTGTGAGAAAAAAATTATTTTCTGTTGCTTTCCCGGACAGAGGAGTCCTCTTAGGGTGTTAGTCCTGGGAGATTTTCTTTTCTTCTTACCTTCTTATTTTCCTTTACTGTGGCTTTTTGTTGCATGAATTCTGGGAGTATTGTAGGCAGGGTTGAGCTGGAGGAGGGAGCCTCCACCCCTAAGACACTTTATGTGGTGTGCCCTGCCCTTCAGGAGGAGGGACTCAACCCCGTGGTACCTGTGTTTCATATAGACTAAAGAGAAAAAGGTTTAACAGGTAAGAACAATACAATCCTATTTTAGATCAATGTGAATGTTAGGAATTTGTATTTCTTTCACTGTTATAATGTTGGTTTGCTCCAGAATTGTGCCACAGTTCTTAGTACATCAACCTGACAGTGTTGCATGAAAGAATTTCCCATATCCTTCCCCAGCAATACAGTATAACAGCAGCCCCCCACCCCCCAGTACAATACAAGAACAGTGACTCACACGGACAGAACTGAGTGAGATCAGTACTCTTCCTAACCAGTTCCACTTACACTTTGGGGTGCTAGTTCCACGTGCAGTGAGCCAGGTGCTGTGACCTCAGGTTCATTTCACTCTATCCAAGAACACTGGCATAAACTCATAGACCAGCTCTCAATCCAAGAAAGCAGTGCCTATACACTGGTAATATAGTATAAGGGCAACCCCCTCCCAAAAATACAGTAAATTTCCTCATCTTGACTATTAATCCCTTGGTTGCCCAATGTATGAGCACATACAAGTCGCCGCGTCTTCAGTAGAGCCGAATCAGCGCTATCTAAAAAGAAATACTTAATTGGAATGGTCTGCAAAATGTTCCTGGTTTGCAAGCACACTTTGTAGACCATTCCAATTAAGTATTTCTTTCCAGATAGTGCTGCTTCGGCTCTGCTGTCCAGTCGCACAACCAGAATCTCATGCTGTCAACTAGATCGTTGAAGTCTTTGAAAGGGGTGGGAGGGGGGAACTTTAAACAGCAGGCATTATTATCCCTTTAAGTCAGTAAGTGTAAGGAAAACCCTGCTCCCCTTGATGAAGGAGGGCAGGAGTGTAAGGAAAACCCTGCTCCCCTTGATGAAGGAGGGCAGGAGTGTAAGGAAAACCCTGCTCCCCTTGATGAAGGAGGGCAGGATTTTCCTTTGCTTACTGTAGTTTGTCCCTCGCCGCTCTCCACCTGGACCACTCTTAGATGAGCATGACGTGGCCAGATGGGGCGGGAGGGTGATCTTTTTACATTTAATAACGTACAAATACTACAGCAAAGTAGGTAATTAAACACAGTGCAGATTGTTATGCTTACCATAGTGAAGACTCGGAGATCTACTTTATTTTAGACATTACTATTCATTTAACCCCTTAAGGTCCAGCGGTCCTGGGACATTTCCGTCCCATAAAGACAGCTTTGATCCATGTCGACGCACCGGTACACGTGACCTGTTGCGTGTATTGGCGCGCCGCTTTGGGTCCTGAAAGAGATCGCTCCAGTCTTGGAGCAGTCAATTTTAGACCCTATTTTTACTTACTGAGCTCCCAGTGGAGGGTTGTAAGTAAAAAGTATGTGACGTACTATGACCGTCATCTGTCCTCCATCTGTCTTTAAGGGTATAAGGACCATGACGGTCATAGTACGTCATGTAGTCCTTAAGGGGTTAAGGTGTGTAATGTTAAAAGATAAATTTATAATTGTATAACTGTATGTTTATATTTCTAATAAATCTTTAGGCTGTAGCAAATCCTGATGTGGCTGCTAAGAAGAAGCTGAAGAAACACAAAAACAAAATTGAAGCCAAAAAAAGGAAAATTGAATTCCTTCGACCAGGATATAAGGCCAAGAAATCACGAAGTAATTCTCTTAAAGATTTAGCAATGGTGGAGTGAAAACAAATACTATCAATCCATTTCGGGTGGACATCAATGACTATGTACATAGCAAGTTTGTCTGAGATACAACAACACATTTTAGAAAGAGCTATTTGATATTGTACAGTTTAATGTACTGAGCATTTTTCTAATTAAAATACTCTAAATCTGTTTTGAAAGCTTGTCATCTATAATGGTATGCAAATATAATGCATATTTCAGAAAACAAAAAACCTAGAAAGATGATTTTTTTTTTAAGGTCTTTAGGGTAGGCTGGTTCCTCACAGGTAAGCTTGCATCTTTAACAGATTCACAGTATTCAAACAGGACAGAAACCAAATAATGTTTTTGTGTCTACATTTTACTCTAATACCTTAGACACACTTGTAGCTTTTAATGAAAAATTAAGGGTCCTGTGTTTAAAAGAAAAAATTGGTGTTAAAATGTAGTTATAATATTCAAAATGTTTAATGATTAGTTTTCATAGTCACTTTTTTATATTGGTTAATACCATACAAGTTAGTTTTAAAGATATTATCTCACCCCTTTGAGTGCCAGTGAGATATTTAATGCATTGTGTTGCAATGAGTTGGAGAGTTGGATACCTCTCTGGCACACAAAGGGTTAAAAGTGAGCAAGATCACACATAACTACAAAACAAATAATGTAAAATATATATGGCTCAAAATTTCCACTCGCCTCCTCGCAATTGGCGAGGAGAAATTGAGCGAGGGCGAGTGGAAATTGAAGCCCTGTATAAATGGCCCCTTTCCCCTTGTTGTCACTGCCGGCTGCTTAGGTGCTCCGCCTCTGCTGTGTGACGCCAGGCCAGAGCCGGATCACAGGCAAGGCGCATGTTGAGAGGGCCTCCAGAGATTGCCACTGCCCCAAGAAAGACGATAGCCCAGCTAACATGTCAGAAGTTTTGTATGTTGCAGAAGTTAGACAGAGGTGGAAGACTTAACGGAATGGGAAACAAACAACGTTAGAACTAATCAATGTGTTTCGTGGCATCAAGACACTTACTCATGATCCACCATGATCATGAGTAAGTACCTGGAGATCACAAAACACGTTGATCAGTTCTAACATTGTTTGTTTCCCATTCCGTTAAGTCTTCCACCTCTGTCTTACTTCTGCAACATACCAGTAGCGGAGGCCCCTCAGTCCCCGCCATGCTGGGAGCCCCGTCGGACTCGGCCCCCCCAAATTTTGACCATTACATTGAATGCCTTGGGGCCCCCAGAAAGTGCAGTAGGCCAGCTTCACTTGTCGCTTAACCCTTTGAGTTCCAGAGGGATATCCAGCTCATTGCTAAGCATGAGTTGAATACCCCTCTGGCACTCAAACTAGAAACTCCTTACAGAACCCAGTGACTCTATGTACACTGACTGCACTGCTCACCTTTCTGCCGAAGATGTCTCACAACATAAGATGCAACATGACATCACAGCATGCAGCCACGCGGGCTATTTAAATCCTGGGAACACTGTTGTGTGGCATTGTGGTGTCATTTCAGCACACACAGGGAAGGAGGTGGACTTCCCCTTTGGAGCCCAGAACTGTGCATGCTAGACAGAGAGAGAGACCGACCCACAAAGCAATGATCCGGAGAGAGGCATGTATTTCGGACTACAGGGGGCAGGTGAGACCCAACACACGCACAAAGGCTGCTGGTACACACTTACATGGAAGGAAAGAAGCATGTTAGGAAAAATGTGAAGGGTCATTAATAGGTAGGGACTGAAGGATTTCAGGGTGTATTATTGGGTTGCATCATGTACTGCAGGGATCTCTGGGAGCACTTGTGCCATATCAGGTGCTTCAGGTGTGCATTTGTTGGCTATTGTTTAATAAAGATGAGACAATGCATCAATTTGTTCCTCCTGTCCTAGTTTTTTGGGGATGGTGTGGAATGGTATGCCACAAATGGTGAAACATGTAGATTTCTGATTTGCTTGAGAGGGGGCAAACTAAGGTGTCTTGGACATGGTGGATACTGTAAGAGGTCTTGTCATAGTACTGGGTTCAGGTCTGAGAGAAGTGGCAGTGCTGAGTTCAGGAATGATAGTGGTGAATAGCTATGGATACCCTGTGATTAGGGTGAGTTCCTTAATTGCAGTAGCAATACATTAAAGGAGAAATTTCACTCCCAAGCAAGTTCATGTAATTAGATGCCTATTGTAGAGATTATATGGGTTTTTTAATTTTTTTTTAACATTTTATTTTCTATGTAGTTGTAGCAATAGCTTTTCCAAACTTTATCATTTGAAGATCTGTTCGGCACAGAGCTGTGCAGCACACACACACACACACACACCTCTGCAAGGCTGTCCCCAGCCTGACATCATCACTACCTACCACCCTCCTACCTCTCCCTAGCACCACCCTCTTGACTTCCAGTGCAGCTGAAGATGCCGCTACTTGGGTAGGCTCCTGTTCTGAGCTGGGGCTCATCCAGCAGAGGCATCAGAGTACAGCACATGAGCACACAGTAAGATTAGTAGTTTAAAAATGCAGCAATTACCGATATACATGAATATTGAGGCACTGATATGAGGTCTGAGTGGGGGCGCATCCAGCAGAGCACATCTGAGCACATCACACAGTAAGATTAGTAATTTAAAAATGCAGCAATTAGGTATACAATATTGTTCCCTCTTCCTAGGTTCAATCATTTAGTGTAACTAGTATTGCTTTGCCCAAATTAATTGGATGGTGTGGCATTGGCTATATATTACTTTGTCCCTCTCCCATGATCCTTTCTCAAAAATCTCAGTTCACTACATATTTGTTAACATACTTATTTTAACATAAAATAAATGCCCAGTGCTTATAGCAACATCCCTGATTACATCACTCAGTCTTGGTCTGGGACTGGGATACTTGATGAAATCTCATTAGACTGCACTGCAGATTTGGTATCCCAGTCTTCCCTGGCTTGCATGTTTCCTCTGCAACTATGTCAGCAATGGGGTGCACCCATTAAGAACACCAACTGACACACCTGGTCAGACCTTGGGGAACACTGATTTGTACACATGGTTTAGTTATACCTTGAGGGGAACACTAATTTGTAAACCTGGTTACCAGGTGTAAAAATTAGTGTTCCTCTCAAGGTGTTACTAAACCATGTGTACAAATCCGTGTTCCCCAAGGTCTGACCAAGTGTGCCAATCAGTGTTCTCCACTTCCCCTCCATGGTGTGACCATGTGTATATTTTTGTTAATTTTATTCTGAATAAAACATAGAACAACAGTGTCATTTCATCAAAGAGAACTTGAGATGGGTGGGGTTAAAGGCGGAGAGATGGGTGGGGTTAAAGGCGGGGATAGGGGTGGGGCTATGCATGGAAACTGGTGGCGAGTAACTTTTCAGGCCTGGCTAGTAGCTCAGGACTTGAAATTTTGAGCCCTGATAGATATATATATATATATATATATATATATATATATATATATATATATATATACTCCAGATATAAATGGACCTGTCACCTTAAGGCAACAGCCTACATGTTGCAGTTGTCATTTTTCTGTTTCCTACCGCTTATGAAATTTCAGGGAGAGCTTTAAATGGATGTGAGAATTCCCACTGTAATACTAATTGGGGCCTGGTGCCAGCAGATAGTATTGCTGCCACCACATTCTTTGGGTTGGATTGCCAGGTCATCCCTGTTGCAGTCGCTATTACTGGGCTGCAGTTGTTCCCATGTATCCGTGCAGCAGGCATTGTTCATGTATGTCCAGTTTTAAAGGGACGATTTGGCAACCCTACACCAGGGACCAGATGGCTGTGTTTAGTAGAAGCACAGGTCTATCTGCCCGAGCCTTTCATGTCTGTGAATGTGACACCAGTTGCACCATCTTTGTCATCACCAAGAGGAGGAGGAGGAGTCTAGTGGTGCTGCTGATGATGAAGACCATCAAATGGGTTAGCTACAAACAAATGAAGAGTTTGAGAGAGATCTTCATATATGAATTATTATCAACACCACCAGTGACATTATGGTGTTTGCTAATTTAGCTCATATGTCATAGGATCAGGCTTGTGATATGAAGAGGTAATTTATCATCTATACAATTGTGTTTACTCACATTGTACTGTAGTAACAAGTGCCATATACCTCTGGTATATATAGGAATAGCCTACATATTTCTGACACCATATATATGTGGCCTATCTCTCATTTTTTGAGAACAACACTACCATCCATAAAGACCGTATAAGAACCAGCGTGGAAAGTCATTGGCCTGAAGTGAAAATTATAATTCCAGTGCAAGCGATTTACACTGAGAGTCAGGGAAAGCCTCTACTATATGTGAGTAGGCACTTTGGAGGTTGAGGGGTTGGTTCAACTGTTTTAATATTGTGGAATACTATGCTTAGAGGAGTTTGTTTGCGTTGTCTCTTCTTATTTCATAGGATCAGGCTTACCATGCTGTAGGCCTCAGCCTGCTAACCCTTTTCAGGGTTGAAGCCTATTTCAAGATAAGCCTTGAGACTTTTTTTTTTTGCTTCTGGTGGCGGAAACGTGGACTGACAAGTGATTTGTAGTGGGTGATTGACTTCCCATGGTGTGACTCATTTCCAATCATAGTTGATGAGGCTGAAAGAAAAAAGACATGCATTCATCAATTTCAATCCATGTCATATCGCATTGTTGATCCAGAGGAAAGGTTAAAAAAAAAAAGAATGTTGAAGCCATTTCCAAATAATCCCCAAATGGGTAAAAAAAATCCTACCTGACTCCTAATAGCAGTTGGATATTACCCTGAGTCAACATGCTATCTGCTTTGAAACTGTCATAATTCTCAATATTGTCCAATCCCTTTATTTCTGCACTTTTCCAGTTCAGTAATGTCTTTTTCAAGAACCGATGCTCTGTATTCTAGATCAGTGGTTCTCAACCTGTGCCCTCAAGGTGTGTTAACAGCCCAGGACTTGAGGAATTCCCTTGCTTGAGAACAGGAAAATCAATCAAAGGTTCAGTCATTCACCTGTTCTGAAGCAGAGAATTCCTCAAGGTCTGGCCTGATAGTGGGGCCCAATGACACAGGCTGAGAACCACTCTTGATGAGGCCTTACCAAGGATTTATATAGAGGAAGAATTATATTCCCATCTTGTGCATCTACATCTCTTTCTCTGTCGTCCAATACAGGTTACTTGTAACTTTGGGTAGGTTCTCCGCCCCTTTAAGTAGACAGGAACAATTCTGAGAAGTGAGTGCAGGGGTGGAGCCTACCCTCTAACCTTAGCTGCAGCTTCCTGTTATGACTTCAGTAAGTTTTGTTCCTCGTTGCAAGCGACAAAGCAAGAGAACAGTTCTGTTTAGTTTTAGATTTTTATTATTTTTTGCTACATATGGAATACCACCATTAGGCGCCTTACCATCACTGACAATTCCCATCCCCCAAAGGTGGATAGCTCAGTTTACCAGGTGCTTATTAGTGGACCTAAGCCCTGGGGGAAAATCTTGGCTGCAAGTTCTTTCCTCAGGAGTTGCCCACTGAGACGACTTCTTGATAATATGGTAATCTGAAGAAAAAAGTCCTGCAAAAAAGGTGAGCAACCAGGGCCGGATTTATAAATAGGCAGAGTAGGCATCTGCCTACAGGCGCACCCCACAGAGGGGCGCCTGTCAGAATAGTTGAGATCAGGTTTTTTTTTATTGATTATTGTACAGGTATATCTATACTCAAGTGATTTCTGATGCCCTCATCATGTAGTGCTGATAAGTGTCGGTCAGAGGCTCCAGCATTTACTTGTTTCCGTGTGGGGCGGATTGGTGGTTGCACATTCAAGCTCACTGTGTTCTGTCACGGCGGTGGAAGCCAATCGCTGGTCAGATTTGTGAAACTATCCGGCAGAGCAGCAGGCAAGAAAGAATGAGTGCACCGCACAGAGAGGGAAAGGATCATCAGTGGGGGTGGGGGAGCACGGAGAAGGGCATGAACAGTGGAGGAGTATGCACAGAGAAGGGCAGGATTTACCTCACAACTTTGTGCAATTTTTATGTGGGGGTGGGGCGCTTCAGATTTCTGCGCCTACAGGCTCCTGAGGTATAAATCCTGCCCTGTGAGCAACCCTTTGAGTGCTGAGGTCCACATGTCCCTTGGAACCCCTCCGCACAGGCGTCTTTATTATTGAGTTCTTATTGCATACTCTAGCACTGATTGGGTCTATCTGTATGTCTGTCTGGGTGTTTGGAGCAAGTTTCTGTGGTAAATTAGAATAGAAGGGGAGACAGCGCACCAAAGATCTAAGTGCAGTAGGACTTAATTATTAGAGTATCATACAGGTAGAATGGAACAACCAATAAACAATATATAAGTAGGCAAGTAATTTATTAAAATAATCAAAATTTAGTATAATCATAAAATCATGGTGCACATGAATACATACAAAAAATATAAAAGCAAAGGAAAATAAAAACTATATAAAAACCATTGAAAAAAGATCAGATGGAGGCTGAATCCTCAACTTTGAGAAAGAAAAGTTTTTTCATCTGGTGTAGTGGCTACTATGCTTAGTGCCCGTACGCCTGTTTCTCCAAGGCCTACCATAGGGTCTGGTCTCCATTTTTCTCTTGGTGTGCTGATAAGATCTTTCTCAGGAGTTTCATCTCCCTACAGTCCTTTCCTTCCTTAAGGATAGTGTGGATAAGGGTCTCAGTTTGAGCTCCCTTAAGGTTCAGACTTCTGCTCTCTAAGTTTTCTTCCAGAGGCGCATTGCCATTCTTCCTGATGTCAAGTGTTCTTCCAGGGTGTTGCTCATACCCGTCTGGTGTTTAACTCCCCTGCTTCTCAGTGGGATCTTGGTTTTGGGCCTCCTTCAGCGCCCTCCCTTTGAGTCTTGGCTACTATTCCTCTTCGCCTGTTGATGTGGAAAATGGCTTTTCTTCGGGCAATAGTGTCCGCCGTATGGCGGAGCTCCAGACCTTGTCTTGCAAACCACCATTTTTGGTGTTTCACAAGATAAAGCTGTGCTTTGCACTTTGCAAGCGTTTCTTCCAAAGGTTGTATCTGAGTTCCATATCAATCAGGAGATTGTGGTTCCTTCCCTCTGCCCTGACCCTTCTTCTGACAAGGAAAGGGATCTTCACTTGTTGGATGCCTCAGGTTCTATGTTGTTCTATGTTGTTGCTTCAATCTGATGCTGTTTTCATTGTTCCAGAGGGCCCCAGGGCAGGGAAGCCTGCGTCTAAGGTGATCATGGCTTCTTGGATTAAGTCCACTATTTGTAAGGAAGAAGCCTGTGCCCTTCAGGGTCACAGATCATTCCACTTGCTCCATTGGGGCATCTTGGGCCTAAAAGAATCAGGCCTCTGCTGATCAACTGTGCAAGGCAGCCACTTGGTCGTCTGTGCACACCTTTTCCAAACACTGCCGTGTTGATGTGGTGGCATCAGCTGATGCCAGTTTTGGGAGGAAGGTCCTGGAGGCAGCCTTACCTGTCTAGGATCTCCTTTATTCCTTCCGTACTCTTTCACTTTTGAGCCCACTTGGCTCTAGTTCAGCGTGCTGTGTATCAGTTTCTGAGGTCTGTTTTACCCCTGTTCAGTGTCCGTTGACACTCAGTTCATTGTAGGTTCATTGGTGCTTTGGTGACTTTGGGGGCCTGCACCTGGTCCTTGCCTTTCTTCCCCCCCTGGGAATGCTAGCACATAATCTACTATAAACGTTCCTTCTGCCCCTATTGTCCTTTCCCAGTGGGTCCTGAGTAGATCTAGGGGTCCTCGTACCCTCCTCCCATAGGCTAACTCAAAGTGGGAGAACCCGTGGCGAATAGGAGATGCGGTAAGTTCTTCTCCAAGTCCCTATGGGAGGTGGCAAACGCCCGAAGCAACTGCTTCAACGTCCCATTAAATCTTTCACACAACCCGTTGGTCTGGGGATGGTAGGGGGTACTTTGTAAGGGCCAGATTCCGCAAGGCTTCCAGAGTTGCTGGGTCACCTCTGCCGTGAACTGGGTCCCCTGGTCTGAAATAATCTCCCGGGGAAAGCCTACCCTGGCAAAGATTCGGAGCAGGGCATCTGCCACTGTCTCTGCATGAATGTTTGCCAGGGGAATGTCCTCCGAGTACCGGGTAGCATAGTCTACTACTGTTAAGATATATTTCTTCCCAGAGGGACTAGGACGCGGCAGTGGTCCCACCAAATCTATTCCTATCCTACTGAAGGACTCTTCTATGATGGGCAAGAGGTGTAGAGGAGCTTGGCTGTGATCACCTATCTTGCCGACCCGCTGACAGGTGTTGCAGGTCCGGCAGTATTGCCTACTATCTCCCGTGATCCCTGGCCAAAAGAAGACTGTGTAACACGGTGATGCATCCTGGTCAGTCCTAGGTGGCCAGCCAGGGGAATGTCGTGCCCAGTTTGTAGCAGGTCATGCCGATATTTCCGTGGGGCAACCAGCTGACGCTTGGGCACACGGGTCTCCTTCCTCCCTTCCGTGACTCGATATAATAAACCCTGATCCCATTCTATCCGGTCCCCACCCAGCCCCCCAGGGTCAGCCCCAGCCCTGTCCCTGTAGATGGCTAAGGTAGGGTCAGTGAGAGTTTCCTGGGCAAAGTCAGCAGGGGAGTCCCAGGAAATAGGGAATGGTGTTGGGGCCATGGTGGTGTCAATGGGGGTGTCCGTGTCAAGAGAGGGGTCAGTGTTGGGGTGTCTTACCTTGGTCCCTTCTTCGGATGGACTAGCCGCCGTTCGTGCTTGCTGCCGGGTGGTCACCAGATACATTTCTGGGGAAGCATCCTCAACAAACGATGAAGTGAGGCAACCAAGGTCATTGCCCAGCAATACTTCAGCGGGGAGGCCCTTCATTACCCCCACTTCAACCTCTCGGGCTCCCACCCCCCAATCCAAATGAACTCTGGCCATGGTAATCTGCAATACTGTGCCCCCCGCCACTCGGACGGCTATTGACTGGCCAGTTTTCTCCCTGGGGGCTACCAACTGGGGCTGCAGCAGAGTAATGGTGGCCCCACTGTCCCGCAATCCTTGGACGGGGCGGCCCTTAACCCAAACCGCCTGTCGGTGGTGCAGCCAGTTATCAGCCGCGGCTGCTTGCACGGGATCCACTTCGTGGAGAACCCCAAAATCTTCTTCACTCCATCCTGGGTAGGCAATGGAAATTCAGCGTCCAGGCAATGGGTGGTATCCCTGTGGTTGGCCGGGCCCAGGTACCCCGTGGAGGATTTTTAGGGCAATCCGCCTTCACATGGCCCACTTGGTTGCAACCGCAGCAGCGAATGCCCAGCCTCCTGGGCATTCAGCTGGCTGGATAATGGGCTGGAAGAGGTTGTGGACGGGATGAGCGCCGGCCCCAAATCCAGGGAAAGAGGTTGAACAACTCGGGCTGGGGGATGTGGTTCCGGGGCTCCCGCCCATCTCCAGTCTATGTATTGATCCGCCAAAATAGCCACTTGTTCCACGGTGTGGGGTCGTCGGTCCTTGACCCAATCTCGCACAGCTACAGGGGAATGTTCATAGAATTGCTCCAAAAGTATGAGCTGTAGAGTGTCCACCAATGTAACCGTCTGGCAGCTGGTTACCCAACTTTCAGCAGCCCTCGCCATCCGGTGGGCCCAGTCGGTGAATGGCTGTCCTTCTTTCTGCCTTAGGTTGCGGAACTTTAGTTGGTGTGCCTCCGGGGTTATGGCATATCTACCCAGTAGTCTCTCCTTGACCCACTCATAGTCCATGCATTCTTCCGCGGGTATGGCTTGGTAGGCGAATGGCAGTTTCTTTTTGCTGGACCCACTAGGTCCGGAGCTTGCCGGCTCTTCTCTGGGTCGCTGAGGCTCTGCCATCCGGAGGATGGTAGCCTCACTCAGGATTTGCGTAATCACTTCCTGGGGAGGAGTGGTGCCATAAAGGGCCAGCCGCCACTGGACCTCCTGCTGCAACTCCAACATATCCGTGGTCGTAGAGGACGTGTTGCTGGCTCTATCACCCTCCATTAGTTCGGCAATCAGCATGGCTTTAGACTTGTTACTGGCCACCTGTTCTCTGGACTCCAAGATGTCCTTAAAGGTGCTTCGTTTCAAGCCGTCATACCGCTGCTCCATCCACTGCTTGCTGTGTTGCTGAGACTGGGATGAAGCCAGCGGCTGTATCTCCCCCTGGATGCTGGTCTCCATTTAAGTCCCTTGGAAGAAGTCAAATCCCACTGCTTGCCACCAGATATGATGGTACCAGCGGACACCCAGCCTTGATGTCTCCGTCAATTGTCACTTCTTCTGCTACAGCTAAATGGAATGCCAGCAGCATACCTCAATATACCCCAATCACCAGGCAAAACTAGTGTCAGGGTAACCAGAACTGTTTATTAGCATAAAAACACACTTTTTTTTGTGGAACAAAAAGGACAGACAATGATGTAAACATGATACAAAGGACCAGACATGATTACATTATTTAGACAAAGGGACTGATGAGGGCAAACACTAGGACAAAGGGCTGAGAGATTGGATACAATGGGCCCGAATACACATTCACAACAGTGTCCTTTGTGCCAAAGCATCTTTTACATAATTTGATTCAGCCGCCTTCAATCCCCAGCCAATCCAGGGCTGAGGATAATGTGGCCAATCCTGGCCTTTGGTTTCTCATCCGCCTTTAGCCTATCAGACGCTATGGGCGGGTGGCTGACCGACCAATCCCGGGGATGCCTATTTTCCCCATGTTACATCTATGGGGGACCTTTAAACATGGCACCCAGGGCTTTGGCCAATCAGGAGCCGGCCTATGCTCCACAGCTGGACGGCTCTCGTGATAGTCCTGCCGGCCGTCTCGAGCAACGTGAATTTAGCCATTTGGAGGAGCTGTTTTTCCATGTAACCCAAGCTGCCAAACACGGGAGATCAGGCTGATTCCCGTGACACCATACTTCCAGGAAAGGTGGAGGAATAAAATGATTATGGTGACTGCACACCTGCTGAAATAGACAATAAGCAGCTCCAACCCCACGTGCAAACTTCTTTAGTTCAAGATCATCTTTTAAGTGCTGTCTGCTTTAAAACCTCATTCCTCGTGAACTGCATAAAACACAATATATATTCCACGTATGTGCAACCTAGGGTCTCTCCATTAACCCTTTAAAGACCAAGCACAAATTCAAAAGACAGGTGCACTATAACATATAGTGCTAACGGAATCATGCAGTGATCTGTTGATCATGACTAAGCGCTGGTTTGCGTGAAACATGTTGATCTGAAAAACTCTTACATTTGCAGTTTGAAAGGTACCCACTAACTTACAAGTTCACCTGCTGTTCAGAAATGATTAAAGGTACAGTCCATTATTTTAAATGTTTGCATCAATAAAAGTATATATTGCTTTTACCACTGCATGATTCCATTATCACTGTACATTATAGTGCACCAGTCTTTTGAATTTGTGCTTGACTGCAACTAGCAGTCACTTGCTCCTTAAGAGTATCAGCACTAACAGTCTGTAACGTTGAAGATCCTGATCCCAGTACTACCACCACCTCAACCCATGCACATGCTAGATACAGCAACTTAATTTGAGACATTTAATGCTGACTAGTCATCAAGAACTGTGGCCTGGATTTTGTTGCAGTTGATATTATCAAGGGTTTTATATATACATGTTTCTCTTTAGACTTCAATGGGAATTTGTCAGATAAAACACTTATAAACTGCAACGTTACCTTGACCTAAATTAGCAAACAGCAGAATGTCAGTGGTGACTTATCTTTACATAGGCCTAAACATTTTTTCCAGGGTTGACCTTCCATGGGAATCTATGCTAACAGTTCATTAAAAGGTTTTAATTACAATTTTTTTTTGCAAAGGCTAACCCATGCTTAACCCACAGTAAATTATTTAGAACGGTTTAGTTTGCTGTAAAAATATAGGACTATGCTAGTTGCCACGTGATTGTGTGTATAATATTACCCACCTATTCTATATCTATCTATCTGTCTATCTATCTATCTATCTATCTATCTATCTATCTATCTATCTATCTTACTGCTTTGCTGCTGGTATCCTATCCTCCCTTCACTATACTGCAGAAGGCTTATACATTGTTGGAAAGGCATACCTTCTGTGAATGACACATATATGTGACTATCTGTACTGCTGTTTAAATTAAAATACGTAGCACCTGTAATTTTAAGTGATATTTGTGTTACTGATTAATTCCTTTTCTCTTAGTCCAAGAGGGACAAAGAAAAGGGGATTAAGCTCTTTCCACTAGGAAGCAGGGCACTTTTGAAAAAAAAAAAGTCTATGGAGGCGAGACTAGCTTTCAGCCCAACTTAACACCTTAATGACCGTCCGCGCGGGCGCGTTGCGGTCACTAAAGTACCACGGAGCATTTTTTTTTAAATTCGGATTATGTACTCCCCGAACGGCTTGCAGCCGCAGGGGGAGCCCGGAATTCCATGACGGTCATAGTACGTCATGGGTCGTTAAGTCAGATCTACCCATGACGTACTATGACCGTCAAGGGTCGTTAAGGGGTTAACAAAACTGAGGCCAAAGGCCAACCATAAAAATAGAGAAGCCACCATTCCAAAGAAATCAATAATGGCAGGGCAATCCTGCCAGAGAAAGACGTCAGACGTTTCCTCCTGGAGCAATGTCCTATGTTCCCCGTGGACAAAGACCACTTTAGATTGTACTCTTTCTGGCAGGGGACACACTTTCGGTGTTTCATTTTGCAAAGCACTTGTAATCCTGTATTTTCTAAACCAGGACTGTCCAAGTTCAGTCTTCAAAGGCCACCAACAGGCCAGGATTTAAGGATTTCCCTGATTAAGCACAGGTGAGTCAGTCAAAATGAGTGAGTCACTGATTAACTCACCTGTGCTTAATCAGGGAAATCCTTAAATCCTGCCCTGTTGTAGCCCTTGAGGACTAAACTTGGGCAGCCCTGGTCTAAACCCTTAAATTGTAAAGCGCTGCATACACTTTTGTCACTATATAAACATATTTATTCATTCAAGTTTGTGCGCCCTCCTATTATAGTACCTTTTTTTTTTTCTTTTTATGTTTTCTTGGCCACCTGGCAGGGGAGATTCTCCCTGAAGTCCCCTGGATCTATCATGTCACACATATCCACTTTGGGCAATGTCGACTGGATGTCTGTAGTTGAAGTTTTCATGCATTCCAGCAGTGGAACGCACTGCCCGAAGAGCACTATTTAAGCCGGTCAAGAACCCTGGATTTCATAAGGCTAGTGTATTTTCTTTGAACTACACTCTTACACTGCTGCTGTTTCTGCTAGTTAGCTGCCTTTATGATGTCTTCATCTTAAAAGCCCCAATCTGCTAAGCAGAAATCTGGGGAAGCCTCTACTTCTAATGATGAAAAGACCCTAAAGAGCAAGTCCTGTGCTGAATGTGATAAATTAGCATTTTCTGATGTACTTAATGGAACGCATGGGTCCGATGTCATTATCAGCCTAGATTGTTCCAATGTTCAGTCTTCATTTGCAACCATTACAAACCAGTTGTCTGAGGTTCTGGATCGAACCACAAAAAAACTACTGTTAGAGAATTACTTTGCTTCCCTCAGCCATATATTTTATGGCAGGGAGATCCCTTTAGGAACTTTTATGGGAGATTGTGACAACAGATGCTAGCCTAACAGGATGGGGAGCAACATGGAAGGGCAAGACAGTTCAGGGTATTTTTGAAGAGATCGGAAAGGTCCCTTCCTATAAACATTATGGAACTCAGAGCAGTCTTATGCTCCCAAAAATGTCAAGGTCCATCTCCAAGAAAAAAGAAAAATAATATCGGACAATATGGCCACTATCTCATTTAATATCAATCTCCTGCTCTTTGGTGACATCTTACTTACTGCTTGGTAAAATCCCACTGAAATGCAGTGGTTAAAGGATACAGATGAAAGGGGTGAATTTGACTCTCCAATATTACGATTCTATTTTTCAGCTTGGATAAAAGTAAATGAGGACACTTCCTTCTGGCCTGCCTTTTGAAGATTTTTGGTCCCATCCCTCTTGAAGGTGGAGACAATACCTACTGTAATGCTGTGGAGGGACACAGAAGAAAAAGGAATAATGGCGAGTCGGCTTCCCCCCCTCTTTTATCCCATGGTGGACACAAGGATTATGGAAACATACCAGTGCTATCCCAAACAGACCACCAAGGAAGAAAAGAACTCTCAAAGCCACTGTAACAATCCAACTACCACAAAGTCAAACAAAGAATTACAAACCTCAGACATGAACACACACAGAGCAACAAAATGTACGTCCGGAACCATACAAATAAAACGAGGAAAGCATAAGAAATAAACAAGAGCTACTAGTTGGCTGAGATGGATGGCTGTTATAACCAAGGCAAACACGTGGAACCTGTAGTACTTTGCAAAAGTATGAAATTACATCAAGGTAGCCCCCTTCAACCGTTTCAATAAAGCCTGGTTTTATAAGTTCAGGAAGCACCTACAGCCATGGTAGAGTGTGTAGTAACACAAAAGAGAACAAGTTTAGGCCGAAGAACAAAAACCTGTCTAAAAGCAGACAATCTATGAAGCTAGAATAACCTTAAAGCAGAACTACCACATTAGCTAAAGTCACCCTGCAATACATAAGCAGGTGGCAACAAGCTTAATAATAGTTAAGCTAGTCGCCACCTGCCTAAGTACTGCAGGGTGACTTTATCTAACGTGGTAGTTCTGCTTTAAAGGCTGTCTTACCATGCCATAGGCCCTCTGGAATAACAAATAGTATGTCCCTTTGACAGAAATACTATGTGCAGCACATGCAGCCTAACACTACCCAAGTCCTAGCAATGTAACTCCTGTTCCTTCTTATTACACGGATTTGGAGGGAGAAAGAAAATCTATATCCTGAATCAAATGGCATTTGAACACTACTTTATTGAGGAGTCCAAAGAACCAAGTTGTTAGAATGGAAAAGTAAGAACGGCAATTTTGTACAAAAATTCATGAAATTCCACGACCCGATGCGCGTAAGAGAGACCCTGAAAATGGTGTACCTCTGGGCTAAGACAATAAATGGACACCAAGTGATTAAAAAGAATCTTTCTTAAGATCTAAATTTAGAGCCAGAGGAGGGGTAGGTGTCCTAAAATTTTGAGTTGCATGAACCACCCCCTGAACAATGGTCTTAATGTCCAGTAAGAGAGCAATGAGTCACTGTAAAGAAAAGTGAAGTATAGTAGTTCAGTTGTAAGCCATTCTGCAAACCATACTGAAGAAAACCCACAAATCGTCAGTTGTGGAGACAACCCTTAATCTTTACTACGATGGTGGTGGTGGGGGGCATTCTGTGAAAAAATTTGGACATGATTTATAGGCCTTTAGCATAATCAAAATCATGCTGTCAGAAAAACCTCCCCCCAGGATGTTGGCTTCAAGTGCCAAGCCTCAAAGCCAAATTCTCCAAGTCCTGATGCCGTATTGGACCCTGGCAAAATATATCTGAAATGAGCAGGAGTCTCAAAGTCTCATCCACTGCCAGGCTGGGTAAATCAATGTATCTGAGCCAATGTGCAGCAATGAGAATGGCATGGGATTAGTCCATCATGGTCTTTAATGATACACTGACATTCAATGGAAGAGAAGAAAATAAGCATGCATGACTGAATTCCCAAGGCATTAATTGAGTCTGCCGAGCAAGTCTGTAGATCCACTCACTTTGTGCTAAACAATGACAAATTGTGATCTGAGATGCTGTCAATTCCACATCCAGTATTTAGATGTGATACATTTGAAGTCTGACTGCTTAAGTTCCTACTCCCCTGGATCTAATTGCTGAAAACCGAGAAAGTCTGCTTCTGCAGTAAGTACCCCTAAAATGCAGAATACTCTAGGAAGCAAAACTTTACCAATGGAAGAATTGTTCACACTTCTTCCCAGGCTTCTGTGCTCCTTACCCCTCTTGATTTATGTATACTACTGCTGTGGTGTTATCAGACTTCACCTGTTCAGAAAGTTCTCACAGCAACTGAGAGCAGTGAACCAGAGTTAAACAAATCTGTAGGAGTTCCAGCACACTTACAGTGGATATAAAAAGTCTAAACACCTCTGTTAAAATGCCAGGTTCTTGTGATGTTAAAGAATGAGACAAAGAGAGATCATGTCAGAACTTTTTTCACCTTTAATGTGAAACCAGGTTATTAGGAGTTTTTTATTTTCCCCCTCAACAATTTCAGTTTGTTTTGCAATTGAATTGTTCACGTTATAGTTCACATTAAAGGTGGAAAAAGTTCTGACATGATTTATTTTTGTTTCATTCTTTAACATCACAAGACCCTGGCATTTTAACAGGGGTGTGTAGACTTTTTATATCCACTGTATTTGTAAACTATGTTCTGAGAGGGACCATTGACTACATGTTCCCAACCTGAGAGGCTAGCATTCTTAATCACCACTTGCCATCCATTCAGCAAATGGTCTCTTTCCTCACATGATCTGCATCTAACCACCACTTAAGATCCAACCTAGTCTGTGATGACAGGGATATCAGGCATGAAAGAGGACTTGTACGTCTGGACCATTTATTCAAGATGTCCAACTGGAGAACCTTTGTATAGAATTGGGTATATGTAAATGCTTTGATCCCTATTATTATTCTTTATTTATATAGCGACAACTAATTCCGCAGCGCTGTACAATTGGGAATAGACATACAGAGGTATTAAATAGTACTATGAAATGTGGAGAACAGAAGGATCAGTGGGCCCTGCTCGTGAGAGCTTATATAGGCCCTTCATGTTAAAAAAACAAACAAACAAACAAACAAAACAAAAAAAAAAGAACACTCAAAGTGGTTTCTATCCCAAAGGACATGACTGTGTGATTGTTGTGGAATGTGTTCTGAGAAATCTGCTCAAATATGAAAACATGCTAGTAGACATCCTTAATGTGCAGGGATACCAGAAATTTGCAAGGACACGTGGTGAAAAGACTTGAACTTTGGTGTGCAGACTTGTTGAGCTCCTTTAACCCTTTGAGTGCCAGAGGGGTATGCAATGCATTGCACACCCCCTCTGGCGCTCAAAGGGTTAAGTCCAAGGCTGAATGGCAAACACTGTCCTCCTTCGTAACCATGAACACATCTGTGTAAAATTCTATGAACCTCAGGGGTGCCAGAGAAACAACACTCATGCTTACTAAAGCCTTAAAAGCCTCAAACTCACTGGCCAGTGCAGGAAGCGGGGACATGAAACAAATGCAACTTCCTTGAACTCAAACCAGTAGCCCTATAACATTAAACAACCCACATCTCCTGGAAAAAAATTGCAGTCTTCCCCTATACCCTGTGTTCTCCCTGAAAAGACAAAGGATGACTTATGAGCAGGTGTCTTCATTTAGCATCCAGGTTTTAGGCAAGGTGGGACAATTATCCATTTCAGAAGCAACAAAAAGCAGTTTGTGTTTGAAGATATCCTTTCCAGCCATCCCCATGAGATTTGCAGAATTTCAAGTATAGCCTTAAAGAGATAGTAACTATGTTCTGACACAATAAAATCAGCTCCAATTTATCTTCATAGTATTTTGGCCATGTAGAGTGTTATTTCAGTACTGTCAGAGTTGTAGTTCAAGAGTAATTCAATGATAAAGGATCCCCCTCCTGTCTTTTTACTGATGTAACACTGCTCATCTCAAAACAGAAAGGTGGCGTCCACATGGCTTGCAGATAGGGACAATCTTCAACATAAGGGACAAAGCTGTCAAGGGAGGCAGGGTTTTCATTCTTCTCACAGTAAGAAGATTTCCCTTGCTATGAGCTGTCTGGGCTTAAAGAGACAGTAATGTCCCATAAAAAAAGTTTAGAGTTTTGTAGTGATTACAAAAATAAGCTAAATGCCACAAATTTCTCTCTCTCAAACCGCTATAGTTTGAGAGATATCCTCCATTAAAGGTTCCCCCCTCCCTCCCTCCCTCCCCTTCTCCTGACGTCAGCTGACAGCAGGAGTTTCTGGTCTGGGGACTGACAAGTGGCTCTTCAGCAGAGCAGCTATAGCGAGATTTAGAAAGAAATACTTCTTTGGAACGGTCTACAAAGTGTGCTGAAGAGTCTCCTCGCGGAGGATCTCTCAAACCACAGTGGTTTACAGCTGACAGAAGGAGATCCGTGTCAGCCAACACGAGGAGGCTCTTCAGCAGAGCCAAAATAGCACAATTTAAAAATAATTACTTCTTTGGAATGGTCTAAAAAGTGTGCTTGCAAACCAGGCACACTTTGTAAACAGTTCCAAAGAAGTATTTCTTTTTGAATTGCGCTATTGCGGCTCTGCTGGAGAGCCACTTGTTGGTCCCCGGACCAGGAACTCCTGCTGTCAGCTGACGTCAGGAGAAGGGGAGAGGAGGGTTTGAGAGATAGGATTTGTGGCATTTACCTTATTTTTTTAATCTCTACAAAACTCAAAACATTTTTTTATGAGACATTACAGTCCCTTTAAAGGGATAGTAATGTTTCAAAATAAAATCAGCTCCAATTAATCTTCATAGTATTTGGGCCATGGAGTGTTATTTCAATATTGTCACGAGTAACTGAACAATATCCCTCTCCTGCCCCTTTTACCTAGTGTAAGCCACCTCCCCTCAGATGTGGACTCTGGTCTTGAGACCAGACAGCTCACAGCAAGGGACAATCTTCTTACTGTGAGCATAAGGAAAGCCCTGCCCCCCTTGACAAGTTCTTCCCTTATGCTAATTGAAGATCATCCCTCTCTGCAAGCCATTTGGACACCATCTTTCTGTTCTGAGGCGAACAGTGTTACATCAGTAAAAGGGGTGGGAAGGGGATACTTTATCATTCAATTACTTTTGAATTACAACTCTTAACAGTATTAAAATAACACGCCCCATGGCCCAAATACTATGAAGATTAGTTGGAGCGGATTTTATTTTGAAACATTACTATCCCTTAAAGCACAGACTGACAACATGAAATAAATAGACCTATCAACCTTTTTATACTGGGGAGTTAGCCAGATGGAAAACATGGGGGAACGCTTTAGGTGGTAGTGCGGGGATTATTATCGTTGATTGAAAGGTAAAGAAATACAGTTGAATAAATTGTGCTTTTGTTCTAATTCCTACAGTTTTTTTTCCCCTTTCTTTCATGTTTCACTTTTCTAGTGAAAATTTTCACCCATCCCCATTAGAAATGACCCAAATGTGTTGGCTCTGCCTAGGTGAATTCATACAAATAAACTAATCAACACATAAAGGTTAATTTCTCAATCTGTTTATATTACAAACAAAATGTGTAGCATACAGGTAGTTTTTAATTCTCTTTAAAATTTTACTTATCTTAGGGCGACCATTTAAAAATTACAGTAAAACATTCTGAAGTTTTAATGTCTGTAGGAAAATCATTAATTCATGTACATATCTTCTATCTTATTTTCAAAGAAAGTTCCTTTCTGCTGTTTTCTGGTGAAAAATTTGCTAAATACCGTCAGATTTCCAAGTGACATGCTTTTGAACATTCAAGTCTAAAACGAACCTTAAATTTAGAAATACCAATTTTTTTATACTCTTTGAAAGCTAATACAATTCATTGTCTGGTATAACTTATCTACCTACCTGCACCAGCCAGTCAAATTTAGGGGAGAGGGAAAAAAAACAAAAAACTTTATTGTAAGTAAAATAAATGAACAAAATATTCCCATTTATATATATTTTATACATGTCTGCTTCAGGAGGAATATGCTTGAGTAGACCTCCCCCAAATTCAGGCACAGAATTATCCTCCCCCATTCATTTAATGGATCACAGTTGACGTTTTCTTTATTTATTAGTTACATTTTGAAAAATAAACTCTCAGCCAAAAGAAAGAAAGATGACTTTACACCCAAAGTGTGCATTTTCCAAATGTTCATAGTCATTACAAAAATGTCATATAAATAAAGTGAAACTACACTACATATAACAAGAGCAAGCACATATAATTGCAGAGTATGGTACACTGCTGTTGAAGTGGTGTGTGTGTCTGGATTCAACATCCTTTTCAATAATTACATGTTTACCAATGAACAATTCATTTAAGTGATCTTGCTATGTACATCCAACAACATCCTTCTTATGGGAGTGACAGAAGAAGTGAGAATAGGACCAGACAATGTGCTCTTCACTGCCTACTCTTCAGGGATTCCACAAGCCTGCAAGATGGAAACATGTATTTAGAAAGTATACTGCTAGAATTAACCAATGTTATTAATCAATTTGAAGCAGATGTTCATAAAACTTTTTGCTGAGGTGGAATCCTTTAGTCTCTCAAATGACACTTCTGTAGAACTCTAACAAAATATTTAACCCCCTGGATGCTAGAAGGTCTGCGGCATCTTGAAAAGCAATGCACTGGAGCGCATTCTAGCACCAAGTACTTGACATTATCAATATATTTGGAAAAATGAAATTTATAAGATAAACCTGATCAGGATACTTACTGTGTAATTTTATTAGAAAATAACAACAAACCCTCCTAAATTAATTGCTAGCCATGTGCCCCTGACTACTGCTAACCTTCTCCACTAGCTCAGCAGCAGGACGGATCCCTTGGTGCTCCTTTAAGGCTAGGTAGAAGGAGCCTCCAACAGAAGGATTTCAGCTTTGCAGAAGCATATGAGCTTCAGCTCCCACAGCATCAGTCTCCAACTGTGGAAAGGAAGTGGAGGCTCTTCCTCCTTACACATAACCCTTTCACTTGAAGTAAATTTTGCTTTGTGCTATAAGCCATGATAGCTATATATCCGGAAACTAGATTTACAAATCAGAAAATCCCTGAAGTTTTCTCTTAAACAAAATGAGGAAGCAATGAAATGTTGTTAAATTAATTTTGTTAAGTCACAATTACAGTATATACAAGCTTAGCTGAACAAAAAAAAATGAAATATGAATGTCACATCTCCTGAGTGCATCTGATGTCCTTCCTTTGGGCCCCAGATTTCTAACAGCATAATCAAAATGTCCTATATACTATTTGAAGGCCTAAGCATCCCATAAAATCAAACTAACCCCCACAAGTATACATTTCCTAAAAGTAAATATCCTACTGCATCAAAAAGGCTTTTTTTTAATTTTCACCACTTCAAGAGATACTAAAAGTCTTTGAAAACCAAGAAAAATAATACCCCATAGGTTTGCAGTGTCTATATACCATATGGGGAGCCAGGAGCACAAACCAACACTTCCCTTTTGTCTTTTTTTAAAAGACGTATCCATTAGAGATATGAAAAAAAAGTAAGCAAGACATACCATTTCGGAAAGCAGACATTCACCCACAAGAAATAAGGGGTTACTTTGCTTTTAAGCCCTACTCTGGAATGCACAAATGTTTCCATAATGTAGCACTATAGAAATAAATAGAGCTATTTTACATTTCTTCCCATTGAAAGATACTTACAGCTGCAAAATACAATGACATTTCTATTTTGATTTTTAGCTACTATTATTCCAAGAAAAAAAGGAACTGTACCTGCTATGAGTTAACATACTTTAGGGGCTGCCAGAGACACAACACTGCCATCTAAAATGTATTATTGTTCATACATTATTCAAATAGTATTAGCCTGTAATAAAATGGTTATAAAAACTACAGAAAATGAAAAGGTAGACAAAGCATAAAATGTTGAAACATACAAACATACAATGACACCCCAGTCTTGTGTTCCACTGTTCACTGCTGATTACAGAACCACAGATACACTGTTGCTACCAGTGAGACAAAGTTGGTGTGTCACATATACGCCGTTTGCTTCCCTACCCTTTTTCCACTGGTAGCCAAAGAGCCGCATATACACTACCTGACACCCCACTAGTAACCATATAGGACTGTCCGCTTCCTAGGCCTTGTGCCACAAACATATACTGTCTGCTGTAGCCATAATCCTGGCACCCTGCATGGTATGTATACCCCCTGCCAATGGGGTGCAGAATATGGTATGACAATCTATCAACATCATGGAATTTCCTGTCTTTGAAGTGTAAAATAGATATGCATTTTTTCCTGTTGCACCACATTCTGGAAACAGTTGCACACACTAGCCTAGGGATAGAAATTCAAGTGATCAGTCATTTGATGCAGCTGGAGGTCTACTTTTACAAATCGTATGCTTGGTCTTCCTCTTCTTAATTTCTGTAGCTGTTACCATCACTTTACTACAGGCAAGTCACATTTGAAAATAATAAATTAAACATTTGAAACATTGTTTTTAAGTATATTTTTGTGCTTCTCGCAACCCCTACAACATGTTAAACTCATACCAGTGAGGTGCCAATTTTATTGAAACATCAGTAACTAAAGATTTTAGTACCTTTGCAGGGGTAGAAATGTCACAAAAAAAGGGGCTTCTTTTTCCTTTAGGGACATCTTCTGGAAACATTTGTGCATACCAGGCTAGAGGTAGAAAGCCAAGTGACCCCTTGTTTAGTGCAGTGGGACATCTACTTTCAGGAAATACATGCTTTTATACAGTTATTGAGTGGTTTTTGGTAGTTTTACCATGAACCAATGCAATCTGCATTTTTAATTAGTAACCTTGAAAATACCCTTTTGAGCTTTTGTTAATTAGGGGTATACGGTTGCTTGTGATGAACCTTACGCGTGCCAGTGGGGAGGCACTCAAAAGGCTGAAATGTTTGGGTTACTTAACAGTTTATCATATCATATTATATATATATATATATATATATATTTTCACAGCACTGTCCTTTAACCCATTAACGACCCTTGACGGTCATAGTACATCAAGGGTCGATCCAACTGAACGACCCATGACGTACTATGAACATCATGGAATTCCGGGCTCCCCCTGCAGCTGCACGCCGTTCGGGAGTCCGGAAGCAGATGGAGCAAAAGAAAAAAAATGCTCCGTGGTCCTTAACTGACTGCGCTGCACCGGTCGGCCGGTCGATAAGGGGTTAAAGAAGCAGTAAACTTTTTTTTTTTTTTTTAAACAAGTTACTGGGTTTTTCTATTAAAAAATTTTTTCACTGCTGGGAGACTCATTCAAAAACACCTGAACTGCAACTCAAAGATTTTTATTATAGAAAACAGAACCAAATGGTGTCAAAAAACTTTTTTTTAAATAATGTACTCTAGTAGAGTTTAAGTCAATGAATATGGATCTCCAGAGCATGTGATAGTAAATTCACCAGTGGTGCTGTTTCTCGCAAAAGGAAATTTGCAGTAAAAAGTTTGAGCTGTAATAATGTTTGAATTAAAAGTTTCTCAGCAGTAAGAGTAGTATTGTTTTACTCAACTGCAAAATAATTATATCTTTTTTTTTTCAGAAGAAGTTTACTGCTGTTTTTAATGGAATGTGTTTGTAATGCTGTGTATCAGAACATGTGAGATGGTCTATATATCCCAATTACCATTCCATAGCTTCATCAAGTCCAGTGCCTTTTGTAGCTGATGTCTTAAAAATCTGCCACTTGCGATCTTTCAAAGCTGGTAAGCCAAGTGAATTTGCTACTTCTGTGGGGGTCATAGCCTGTTCCATGTCTTGTTTGTTTGCAAACACAACTAGAATAGCTTTCTTCAATTCTTCCTCCTACACAGAATGCAAAAATAATTTATAGAGGAGTCAATTGCTAATACATACAAGATTCTTTCCTGTTTTATGGAATATGAAATATTAATTAAAAGGAGTAATAACCCTTATTTTTACTACATATTCTGCAAACACATTAAATGTACTATCAAATTGTCTATATGTTTTTTTTCCACTCCTGTCCTCGATTTGTTTGCAGAGAGCATTAAAGGGATAGTAATGTTTCATAATAAAAGCAGCTCTAATTAATCATCATAGTATTTGGACTTTGGAGAGTGTTATTTCAATTCTGTCAGAGTTGTAGTTCAAGAGTAATTCAATGACAAAGTATCCCCCTCCCACCTCTTTTACGGATGTAACACTGCTCAGCCAGAGCAGAAGGGAGGTGCCCAGGTAGATTGCAGAGAGGGACAATCTTCAATTAAGATAAAGGAAAAACATGAAAAGCTTTTCAAGGGGGGCAGGGATTTCATTGGTTTCATAGGAATAAGAGTGTCCCCTTCTGTTATCTGTCTGGTCTATGGACTGCATTCCACATCTGAGAAGAGATGGCTTACACTAGGGGCGGGAGGGGGAAACTTTGCTTGTGAATATCTCTCAAACCATAAAGGTTTGAGAGATAAGACTTATATCATTCTTCATGTTTTTTTAATGCCTACAAAATAAAATAAAGTTAAAACTAAGTATTACTATCCCTTTAAAGCAGGTCTAGAGATACAGTGTAAAAAAAAAAAACTACATTCAGTGCTGCATGGAGAGTGCAACATTGTATTATATCCTGCTTTGATTGTCTCTCAAATGGCAAATGGTCTGAAAACTAAACCCACATAGTTCAATCAGTGACATAAAAATATGGACAAAAATACCAAAGATTATAAATAATTTGACTACATGTGAAATTGCAGAATATGTAAACTCAAAATAAAGGGTTAATATTGCTTTAAAGTGAAATATATGAATACAAATCTGAACCTGTAACTCTTGCATAGAATCAAGTGAAATAATGTTCAACTTTCATCATATTAAATAGAATACTAAACACAAATTACAACTTATTCTTAGAAGCCCAACCATACTGAATCACATGCACATGTATGTAAGAAACACAAATATTTCCTTGCATCCCTCACTTCTTGCCATGTCCTTGCCTCCTGGGTAGCAATTCACCAATGGATTAACCTTCCTCCCAGTTGAAAAGACAAGAAATAAAAACAAAATGTAACTGTTGATTTTTATAGGAAGACCTAAGCATAAACACACAATTATGGTGTTTTTGAGAGAAAAAAAAAAAAAAAAGTTAATTCTTAAAAAAAACAAAAAACAAAAAAAAACACCAAACATTCCCAAACTGTTGTTGTTCACTTTTTCAAAAAAATACAAAACACACTTTTTTTCTTGGCCATGTTAGGGGATACCCTCACAATGATACATTTTGAAAGTGTAACATCTGCTGGGAATCTAAAATGTGTATGATGTGTGGGTTCTTCAAAGAAAAACACCAACAATTGTAATTTGACTGTAAACTGTAACTGTGGAGGTTATTGGGTGGGGGGCTGAACAGGTTTAGCAGTGAAGTGTTAAACAATGAGAAGAGCAGTCTGGTACCAGTAAGATCTATGGTCTTTCTGGAGGCCTAATTCGATGGTGGTACTTCCCCTGAAAAACATCCATCACATTATCAAACAGACTGAAATGTTCAAAAGATCTAAAGTCAACTAGCAAGGCTCTGTGTGAGAGGGCAAGGTGGAACATGAGCTGGTTCTATTAAGCCAATAGGATACTTTTTATGATGGAGTGGACCAGCCAATCCTTATTCCAATCTTTAAACTGGTAGGAAATCAGATCCAACCTGCTTCAGTGATTCTTGGTGGAAGACCTTCAAAAGAAATTGTTGATGGGAAGCCACTTGTCAGGGGTTATGCCCTTCTCATGTAAACCAACCAGATACTGGACTGTATAGGAAATGCGAGGTATTAACTCTATTCTCATTGATCATTGCTAAGGCCTCACCTGGAGAACTGTGCAAAGTTTTGGAGACAACATCTACAGAAGAACATTAATAAATTGGAGGAAGTTCAGAAAAAGAGAAATACCAAAACAAGATGGAATGACCTTAAGTTACAGGCGGATGATTCACAAGTAATGCGCGAAACTACTACTTTACAAAAAGGGGCAATAGATTCATGGAACAGACTCCCAGTGCAAGTAGTAGGTGCCAATATAGAAAAGGAATTCAAAAATGCATGGAATAGACACAAGTTTATTCTGACAACTAGGTAAGACTGCACTTTATAGGGACAGGAAAATGGGCAGACAGGCTAGGCCAACTGAATCGTATCTGGCATCAAAATGTGTATCTCTATCTGCATTAAAATCATATTATAGAAACAGAGTAACATTTTGCCAGTAGGCTGCTCAACAATGGGTCATCAGTGTCTTCCACAGTAACAAATTCTAGAATTCCTGACAGAAGGCTCCAATAAAAGCCTAAGCTGCAGTATGCTTATGACTAAGGATTTCTGTGTCCTCGGTATGTGTTCATGCGTCTCTATTGCCAAGATTTTAATCTGCAAATAGTTCTACTTTATGTCACGATAAGAAGTCTATCAATTTAAAATCAAAACTGCCTGTGTGCCATGTTAACCAAAAGCCCATCAGACATACAGTTTAGAAGATATTCACATTTTTAGTTCTGGGAAGAGTGAAAATGTCCTGGTACAGCTCAGTGCCCCATTAGCATATTAAATATCACTGAAAGGGCTTAATTAGCATATGGATCATCACTGATGCCACATGGGTACTGCAATTAGCATATGGAAACAAGTATAATTATCTCCATAACTGTACCAGGGCTCAAAATTTCTACTCGCCACTAGCCAATGGCGACTGAAAATTTAGCCCTGGCAAATAGAAATTCAGCCCTGGTGGGTATGTTATGGCTTGAGGTGGCGAGTAACTTTTCAGGTCTGGCTAGTAGCAAAGGACTTAAAATTATAAGCCCTGACTGTACATTTGCTAACATGACATATAGGTAGTTTTAATGCAGTATTCATTCATGCAAAATTGAATTAAGGTGAACATTCCACTTTAAGTGACTGTTGCGGATTCTACATTTTTCAGTTAATTGTTTGGAGGTAGCATCTCCGGATTCAAACACTCAACCTGTGGCGATTTTGTTTAATGATGAGACAAGACTATGTGTTCATAAAGACCAATCTGGGTGAATTAAGTTCATTGTACCTTAGTTTTTTGTAATAATTACACTCCATTTATTCATTTGTACAGATATTACTACCTGTTGTATTCTCTTCGGTGTGATGTGCAGTACGTTTAAGGTTCAGGTATTAGCCATCTCAATATTAAATGGAATTAAGTGGGAAACAAATGTTGATTGTGTGATTCTTCAAGCAAATAATGATGGTAAAACCACATTGAGGAATCTTTCAAATACTTGGGATTTGCCTTTGTTCCTTTGAGCCTCTGATCTCCATGTCACTGGGTATATTATTATCTCTCAAGATGGCAGTTACCTCACCCCAAAGAATATCAGAGCTACAACCATTATCTGTGGAGAGGCACATACCTTGTTTCTGTAAGATATGATTGTGTTAAGACCAGTACCTATCGAAAGTGGTAATCAACTTCCACCTTGAACAAGATACTGTACTGTACTGCTTGCCTTGTGTTCAGAAGGTAAATAAGGAGGAGCATCTCGGGGGAAGAAAGCATGATCTAACCAGATGCCTAAAAATATATTTGGAAGTACCATGCCTTTCAGGAGATCTTACAGCAGATTGGTTGTTTCCAGTACTGTGAAGGAGATCAGTAAGGCAGCTACATGGTTGTCCATATCCATCTTTGTGAAGGACAATAGGGTGGATGTTCTTGGTCAAAAACATTACATTTGGACAGGGAGTGCTGGGTTTGTGGTCTTCATAAAGAGAGTTACTTTGCAGTTCAGCTAGTGCCTCTCTCTCTTTGGTGAATAGTTACCATGGATGTCTAGAAAAGGGCAATATTATATCAACTTACCATTATCTTCCGTTCCTAGGCATAGTCCATGGCAGGATTCACCAAGTATTCCCACCTTTAGCTACAGCTTGGAAACATAGACAGGCAAGCTTGTTTGGGAGTAGTCTTTATATTGTTTTTGTTCCCTGCGCTAGCAGTTGGGAGGAAGATTAACCCTTTAGTGAATACTGCAATGGACCATCACCATGAAAGGAAAATAAAAAATGAGAAATTCTTCCTTTTCTTACATCATAGAATATACAGTCTCTTAACCAGGAAGTGAGTAAGTGCAAATGAAAATATCTCCCTCCACCAGCCCGCCTAAGAAAATTACTGCATTGTTTTATTAAAGTAGGGGCATCAATGTTTTTCAATCGTGGGCCACAAGATCAAAAAGCCATAAGTGGGAGGGCTGCATTATGTTTTTTTTTTTTTTTCTTACTGATAACGATGGTGAATCATAGCCTTCGGTTATTCAAAAATATGGCTTTATCTATTTGATGATCAAGTCAATGACAGTACTGATATATAATAAATATCTATTTTTGACCCGTACAGTGCTGCCAGGCAGGAGGTTAGGGTTTTACTGACCTATTAGGTTCATGTTGCTAGTTCGGTTTAAAAAAAAAAAAAAAAAAAACCTCAGGGGGATTGCAGACTGGAGGCATGGCCGCATTTGGCCCACAGGCTGAATGTTGGATGCTCATGTATTAAAGTATGGAAACTCTTACATACATACATACATACATACATATGAATGCTACAACACACGCTTTCTTGTAATAAATGAAAATTATATCATTCGTGTTCACTGAAGTAATACTCTCACTTTTGTGTTTGCTTGGTGAACTTTTAGGAATAAGAGTGTACCATAAAGAGAAAGAGCAAAGTCTGCCCGCACTCTAGTACTTTTGTTCCTGAATTCTGAATGCTGAGCTTCCAACAGGTTCTGCTTGGACTAAATTGATCAGCTGTGGGATTCAACCTAAATTTTCTCTTTGCCATTTGTACTATTTTGAGGTTTCTTGGCTCAAAATTTTTGAACATAGCCTTTTTTTTTTTTATTGTAGTAAATTTTTGCTTTTTTTTTTTTGACACTTATCACTAGCATTTCTACAAATTTCCCAACAGGGCTCTTTCACACAGGCACCACAACTGTTGTAGCCTCCTGCTACAGTTCTGTCACCCATCTTTTTATTCACCTACTCCTTGGTTCCAAGAGTATGCGGACAAAGGGAAGACATCTGATAGCCAGTCCACGTGAGCTCCAGTCAATATCACTGGCTGATGCCCACGTGGGCCAGCCATTCATTGGAGACCCGAGATAAACATCTGAACCTCCAACAAAGTTATCATCAAAGATCTGCCAACAGCACCATAGTCCACTGTGCAGACCTTCCTTGCTGCATCTTGTGTTCCTAATGTAGTAAATTTGTAGCAAGTTTTACTTTTTAGGGTGAGATGTTCAAAAAAAGTTCTTATGCCATAGTCAACCAATTCTCAGACATGATGTCATTTTTTGCATCCAATTACGCTATCTAAGTCAAAGAGAAAAACCAGTCTTAAAGGTGGGTGTGGCTTAATCTACTGTCATATTAAACGAATATTTTTTTCTGAAAATACCTTACAACAGACTGATTGTCCGATTAACGTCGTTTTTTCACGACAAAATAAAAATGGTCTAAACTTTGAGAAGACAAATTGAAGTACTGTCAGCAGGAGTGAGAAGCAGTACTATTAGAGTAAACTATTGAAAAATAAAGTCTGTTTGAAAATTTGTCATTTTAAAGACATAAAAAAGTCTGCTTCTTCAAAAGTTTCATTTCAAAGACAAAATCAGATATTTTTACCAGCAATTTAAAGGGCAATATTAATCAAGATCTTCTTACAGTCATTTTCAAGTCTTGATGACATCTTCAAACATGACAGATTTAATTCTGTAAATATATCGTCCTCCTTTTACCACCAACTCATGATCTGACCATTTTTTTCATTATGATGACTTTTTGAACAGCTCACCCTAAGTGTGTTCACTCGAGGCAATAATTACCTGTATGAAAGGCAACATAGCTAAGTATAGTACCTTTTTCAACAGGTGACATCAACAATGCAGCACCTCTACTCTGGTGTCATCCATGTGAAAGAGACCATATACTTCACCACTTAGAACATTTATTATCTGCAATAGAATCCAACCCTTACTTAGGTGGTCATGTGATGAGCATTTGTTACTTCCTCATCAAAAAGAGAGCACTGTTTTATGTTTTACCATCTCTCAGACAGTCACCTGATCCAGGCATATTTTTTGTTTAACTGAATGCAGTCAATTCACACTCTTGTTATACATGTATACCAGTGGTATTCAATATTTGTACCTCTAGCTTTTGGAGACTAACCACTGGGCATAATATACCTGGTACATTAACCAGGTAAAATGATGTTGGATCATTCAGAAATACTTTTAAAACTAGGAAACTACAAAAGGTCCATAGGCAAAGATAGAAACATTTGTTTTAATCATAATGGAAGCAGCTCATAAAAGTCTTCACTGTTGGGCAGACTGTAGTTGCCTGTTAAAAAAAACAAAAAAAAACTTTTTAAACACTTCCCCATCCCCATTATCCTGAACAAGAGCATTACCTCTAACATGGCAACCAGTTCCGATTTGGAGATCCCAATCCTGTCTCTGTCACAACTGTCTACCACATAAATTACAGCATCAGTATTGGAATAATAGCAACGCCAATAAGGCCTGAAAAAAAGCAAAACAAATAGGTAATTGTACACCAGCCATGTAATTGTGATTGGTACTACTTTATGTTCCTACTATATGCTCTCTGGATCCTACAGGAGTCTTTATTATAGCACCTAGGAATTGGGTGAGAGGTAGATCTGTCCTCTAAAACTTAACAGATTCTGAATGTAAATTTTGGAACACACCAACTAAACCACAAAGAGCAATATGTTCCACTAATTTAAATGGGGCTTTAAGACCTTGAATGCTAAAGAAGGGTCACGGTCTCTTTGAAAAGCAATGCTCTGGATACATTCCAAGCATTCAAGGTGTTCAGAGCCCTATTTAAATCAGAGCTTCTAATAAGTGCAATGTGTGAATAATTGACATACAGGAGATAAGACTCTGTGAAGCAAATAGGGAAACATTCATATGTTAACAAAAGAGTTGTAAATCAATTACACCACAAAACTTTCAATAAAGCATTTATAACTGCCTATATGTTGTGTAGAAAAAAAAAACAAACAACAAATATTATTTATATAAATAATGCACAATACCACATACTTTGTGTTCAAGTCATTAAACGCCTTAAACAATAAAAATAAAAACTTGGCAGTTTACATAACAGCGTTTTTTTAACACATATGTCCTGCACAGTGGTTTCAGCACTGAAAAGCAATCCGTGCAGGATTAAGCTCGTGCCTCCGATACAGGCATGACTGGGGCACGCACAAGAGCCAACACTGCATGAGCATATGGTGTGTATGGAAAGCCTGCCTAAGAGCAGAGAGGCAGGCTTATAGCAGAAGAACAGTTGAGAAAAACAGTGTATTGGAGAAGAAGACAAAGCAACCCTCTGGCACTCAAAGGGTTAAAAAATATATAATAGATCTATCTATATATATATATATATATATATATATATATATATATATATATATATATATATATATATATATATATAGATACATCTCACACAGACACTCTAGGCACTCGCTTAAATGTAATGATGTGAGCGAGCAAGCTCCTAAGCAGAGCTGGGTCTGAGGAGAATTTCAGTAGTGGGGGCCTCCAACAGAACTGGCTGCATCTGGGACGTCACTAGGTAATATATAAAGATTTGAGGGGAAAAAAAATAATCTATAGGCAATTTTCATAGATACATCCAATGAAGTTAAGTGTCTTGAGGGTGAAAGTTCCCCTTTAAATCTGGGTATAGTCTCCACCTTCCAGCTGGGTAGGACCAATGAGAAACTTTAAAATATGCCCTAGAGAAGGCCCTCCTCAGTTTTCTTTTCGCAAAGCTGTAAAATATACAGCATACCACAACATTAATGTTAGGGTACGTCGTTGAGGGACTGTCACAGATATCAATAATGATACAAGAACTGTAACTGAACTCCACCTTTACTGGACATGCACACGTAATATAAAATAAACAATAGCAGATGAAACCCTGTAGTGCGACAGCAGACCCAGAACTAGAGCAAGTGGTTCCTCCCAGAAATAGACTTCTCAGGAAAGGTCTCAATATAGAGATCACCGTGCAACGCACCAGTACCGGGGTTATGACCTAGCCAAATCTCTTGTACAGGAACAGGTAGCAACAATGCCAAGAGAAAAAATGAGTAGTACAGAAACAAACAACAAGGAGAGCTATCCTGTCTCTTTAAAACAGTATATGGATCAAATGTAAGTGAGAATCATTACTAACAGATGATGTTTGCCGGCTGCAGTACCACACAACCGTTGGAAGGCCAGCAGGGATTTTGGATGCTAGTTCTCCCTGCAACGGAACTGTGCAAGCTCACATCAATATATATTATCTCAGCTTGTGCATCTCCAAAGGAACAGCAGACCAGATGAATGAAGTATAACATTCATTTAAAAGATGCTAAAAATCCTCAACATGTTTCGTGGCAAACCTGCCACTTCTTTAGGAGAAATATGCTATTGTAAATGTCAATGATGTTGTTTGTTTCTATGTTTCACCTTAATCCCCACTGGTAAGTGGTGGTCTCAAATAGGATTGAGCGTGAGGGATCTGGATATCTGTGTGGAGGTAGTTTAATATCCTCCACTGGCCATATTTGTCATTGTGATTTAAATATCCGTGACAAAATCTCTATGTGAGTATAATATTGTTTTGTGTTCATATTCCAATTTTTAAGAAGATTTCTACACTATGGAGACTCTCCCCTTTCTTTTTAGTGTTTTTTGAAAAAGAGTAGTAGACTGACAAGCCTACGATCAGTCTCCGAGAGGGTTCCTTGCCGGAACAACAGGTATTGCCAAGCGGAAAATCAGACAGAGCCAGGGGGGGTCAATACCAGAGTGGGTAGTCAGACTAAGCCAGTGGTCATACACGGAAAGAGTAGTCACCAGAGCCACAGGTCAGTACCAGAGTGGGTAGTCAGACTAAAGCCAAGGATCAGGACACTGGAGCAAATAGAAGCCAAGCAAGGGTCAAACCAGGATACAGATACAGGATCAAATGAGCTAATGAACTGAAACACCATGTAAGGGCGAATGAGCAAGGTGTCCAGGCAGCTTATATCAAGTATATGTCAGGGAAGGTGGAGCACACAAGCCCCCTATGACTTTAAAAGAGGCGCACGTTGTCACTGGAGGTTTCCAGATGATGCGCGCCCGCTCGATATGCCAGGGGAGATGTGGAAGTAATCCGCATTGCAGACACGGCATTATAGCCGCGAACATTGAGAAGTGACCGTCTCCTAGAACTGGCTTAAACTACCATGGAAGAGGCCGGCTCATCCGATGCTGGGCAGAAGGCACATACTGTGACAGTACCCACCCCTTAACGACCCCTCCTCTGTGGAAGAGGCCGTGGGTTCTGAGGAAAACGGGACTGAAAGCCCTGGATAAGAGCAGGAGCATGCACGTCCCCACAATGAACCCACGAATGTCCCTCAAGTCCATAACCCTTCCAACGCACTAGATACTGTAATTGGCCTCGGACTCTACGTGAATCCAAAACACTTTGTACTTCATACTCCGTCTGTAACCCTAACAGGGCCTGGACGGACCAGAGCAGAGGTATAACGGTTGCAAATCAATGGCTTCAGTACAGACACATGAAACAGGTTATGAATACGCATATTGGCTGGGAGATGTAGGGCATATGTGACTGGACTGACTCTACAAAGAACACGGAATGGACCAACAAATCAGGGAGCCATTTTGTTACAAGGCATCTGGAGGTTAAGGCTGCGGGAAAATAACAAAATCTCTCTCTCCCACCTGGAAGGTAGGTGCTGGTAATCGCCTACGGTCTGCGTGCCTTTTTTGTTGCTGCACAGAGCCACATAGGAATATTTTGTGCTTCAAAAGACTCAGGAAGTAAGGATGGTTGAAAACCACAATTTATCAAGAATGGGGAACTCTGGGATGAAGAGTTCACAGCACAATTCCGGGCAAACACTGCCCAAGGTAACAGGGTAGCCCAATTATTGTGGTGGTCCGAAATATAACATAGAAATTGTTCCAAGGCTTGGTTCCCCATCTGAGAGCAGAAGGACCTCCAAAAACGAGAAATGAACTGGCTTCCCTGATCTGAGACTATCACCTTCTGTACCCCGTGGAAACGAAAGACTTCTTTAGCAAAAATCACGGCCAGTTCTTGAGCAATAGGTAGTCCTTTGAGTGGTACACAGTGAGCCATTTTAGAAAAACAATCTACAATCATTAGGATGACCGTGTCAGCCCTTAGATACAGGTAGTTCCATCATAAAATCAATAGACAAGTGCTACCAGGGACGTTCCCCATTCGGAATGGGTTGAAGGAGCCCCACAGGAAGATGTCATGGTGTTTTACTCTGGGCACAAGTAGGACAAGCAGCCACAAATGCGGAACAGTCAGCTCACCAAAAGAGCTGAAAAATGGACCATATCAGCTGGTCTCTCCCAATATGACCTGCTGCCTTGGAAGTGTGGTAAGTCTCGTGCATAAAAGTTCCGGTACAAAGCATCTCCCTCTAGGTTTATCAACTGGCGCAGAGGCATGGAGATGCCAATATCTCCTCTCCCAAAGAGGAGGTAATGCTCGTATGTATAGTAGCCAGTATATGGTCGGAAGGAATGATAAGCGTGGGAGTACTCTCATCCTTAGAATTCGAGCAGAACTCATGTGATAGAGCATGAGCCCTAATATTCTTTGTGTCAGGAAGGTAAGAGACCACGTAATTTAATCTTGAAAGAAACAAAGCCCATCTGGCCTGTCGTGAAGATTATCTTTTGGCCTCAGACAAATACGTAAGATTCTTGTGATCCATTAGAGTAGATATCGCCACTCCCTAAGGGCTAGAATAATGGCCAGTAATTCACGGTCACCGAAGTCATATAGACTCTCAGCACTGGACAGTTTCTTTGAAAAGAACCCACAAGGAAGCAGTGCCACTCCCAGAGCCGAGCGCTGAGACAGGAGGGTGCCTACTTCCGACTCAGATGTAGCCACTTCTAGGGTAAACGGCAAGGCGGGGTTCAGATGAGACAATATATGTGCCGCTGCAAATGCAGACTTATGGTTCTCAAAAGCTAGAAGAGCGCTGGGAGACCAGTGAGAAGTATTCACCCCCTTATGAGTCATGTCAGTAAATGGTTTGACCACAGAAGAAAAGTTCCGTATGATCTTCCTATAGTAATTGGTAAAACCCAAAAATCATTTTATGGATATAAGCCCCACGGGAAGAGGCCACTGCAAGACTGCCGACAATTTTTGAGGGTCCATAGCCAAGCCGGATGAGAAGATAACATACCCCAGGAATGTCACTTGTGGTCTGTGAAATTCGCATTTCTCCAGTTTACAAAATAATTTATTCTCCCTTAAGAGTTGTAGCACCATGAACACATCCAAAAGATGGGCCTCTAGCATTGGAGAATGGATAAGAATTTCGTCCAAGTAGACAACCACATAATGTTGCAGTAAATCTCTCAAGAACATCAATGATGAACTCCTGGAAGACAGCATGAGCGTTGCATAAACCAAAAGGCAGGACCAAATAATGCCCGCTCCGGGTATTAAACACTGTCTTACACTTGTGGCCCTCTTTGATTCTTACAAGATTGTAAGTGGCACTTAGATCAAGCTTGGTGAATATTTTCTAACCCTTAAGTCGATTGAACAATTCTGTAATCAAAGGAATGGGGTATGCATTCTTAACCATCAATTTATTAAAACCTCTGAAGTCTATACAGGGTCGTAGCGCCCCATCCTTCTTTGTTTTAAAGAGGGAAAAAAAAAAAAAAAAAAAAAAAAAAAAAAGAAGCCTGCACCAGCTGGAGAGGTGGACTTATGGATCACCCCTCTGGACAAGGCAGACGACATGTAATCCTCTATAGCCTTATTCTCCTCTACCGACAGAGGGTACATGCAGCCCCTGGGAGGAATCGTAATGGCTGTTAAAGAGCCTTACTCTCAAGATAGTGTCTCAGAGAGTCCTTCACTCAGCCGCCAAGTCATCAGTCTCAAGAGATGAGATTTGGAGTGAGCCAGTGGACCTTGTGTCAGAAGCCCCTCTTTGGGAGATTCCCATCTTGATTAGGAATGAGAACCATGACCTTTTTGGTCACCTGATGGCAATCAACATGACTTCTGCTCTCTCCCATTTTATTGTCCTGACTACCTCCGTGAGGATGGAAAACGGAAGGAAGATATAAGCAAAGGCACTCTCATCACATCCTGTATTAACCCCCCCCCCCCCAATCCTTCCATCTGGAAAAGACAGGACACTTTTTTGTGCTCCTCTGAAGCATCAGGCCTACCATCAACTTGAGGGATATCTGGTTGAAAATGTGAGAATCTAGTAACCATCCCCCATGGTCCTGCCCAAGAAAGGACTCTTTTGGCTTCCTTGTTTAAATCACTGCTCCTTGTCCTTCCTTGGTGTACATTACTGTTGCCATAGCTTTTAAAAACCATTTATATTTCCAGCAGGAATCTTTAAAGTTGATTTACACTTCCACACTGCTCTCATTTCTAGAAAATGTATGTGGAGTAATATTTATGGAGACTTCCACAGTCCTTAAGTCAGGATCACTCTCCAAGTGCCTCCCCAAACTGAGAGACTGCCATCTGTAGTGACTGGTCTGGTTCGGTCAGTTGATTTCCTTTTTGAAGGTTGATGTTCTGCAACCATCATCTTTATCCTGCTTTGATGAGGTCAGTAGGGAAATCTGAAAACGGGTTCCAGGATTCCTGCTCCAAAATCCCAAGAAGCTGAATTATATTAGTCTGAACATATTACAATTCCAGCGGGTACCCTAGTTTGACGAGTTGACGAATCTAGAAGTATAGATTTATCAAGCAAGGCAGTATTCATAATGTCCAGATCCTTAACAATGTTGAAAACTCCAGATCTATTTTTCCCTCTTCTTCTTCTGAAGAGAAATCTGAATTTGAATCCAGGAGGCTAGGTTCCAAGCCTTTACCCAGAGAACCCCACCATGAGCTGACACACGGTCTTCAGGATCCTATTCCTGGACAGGAGGAATGTGAGGCAGCTCAGGAAAAAGAATAAAAACCAAACAGCTGTAAATGGAAACTGTGCAGCCAGATGGGTAGGAGCAAAAAACTGAGGACAGTCTTCTCTGGAGCACCTTTAAAAGTATCTCATAGGTCCTCCACAGATGGAGGGTGGAGACAATACCCAATTTAATGCTGTGGAGGGACACAGAAGAGAGTAACACAGAAACAATATGTGTCAAAACGTGTGTGCATTCACATTACAAATCTGCTGCTGGTCAGCCTTAACTGGCTGAATCAAGATGCCATCTATGTTGTGGCGCAAGCTAATGAAGTGTAAATAGTTTTCAAAGGAAAATGTGCTAGCATATGTTAAAACATGCACAGAGGAAAAAAAAAAAAAAAAAAAAAAAAAAAAAAAAAAAAAAAATTCACTGGCTTCACTTAAAGTCTTAAAGATATAGGGAGAATATGAGGTACCTGGCACTAAAAAAATATGGTTTAAAGTTTATTTAATATTGTAGTGTTTCAAAAATGAAATAGAATGCCCCCAGTCCTACCTCTCAAACCTTTATGGTTTGAGAGAAATTTGCACTGAAAATGTCCCCCTTTCCCTGACGTCAGCGTCTAGCTGACTGCAAAGGAATCCGGTCCCCGGACCGGATTAGGCTCTTCAGCAGAGTTGCGATCGCGTTATTGGCAAAGAACTCCTTCACTGCAATGGTCTGGTAAGTGTGATTGGAAACCAAGCATACGTAGCAGACCATTCCAGTGAAGGAGTTCTTTCCCAATAAGCAGAGCCGCCGCATGATCCCAGGATTGAATACCCCTTGATGCTGACGTGACAGAAAGGGGAGGGGGGGGGGGGAATCTTTCAGTACGATTTTCTCTCAAACCATAAAGGTTTGAGAGACAGGACTGGGGGCATTCTATTTCATTTCTGAAGCACTACAATATTAAATAAACTTTAAACAAACCATTATTATCCCTTTAATGGACTGACAGAGAGCATGGAGCAAGCTACTTATGGGAGATGAAGCGGCTGTGGATTCAGAGAAAAGTATACCCACCAGCTCCACATATATTTCTAAATCAGTGACTGGAAGCCTTAATACAAGAAGCCAACTATTTTGGAATTGTGAAATTCCACAATTACCAATTACCTTATACTTGTTTGTCCTCCTAGGTCCCATACTTGGAATTTCAGATTCTTGTAAGTTACTGTTTCAACATTAAAACCAATTGCTGTGAAGAAAAAAAAAATGAATATATTATTTTTACATTATGACTTGTTATGTGTAAATGTTACATTCTGATATCGTACTCAAAATTATGTACTAAGGAAAGCGGTTTTCATTTTGGAGTAAACCAACTGTACCACAAGGAAAAAAAAATAAATGAACAGGAAAGCCAAAATCTAAACTATTTAGAAAAAAAGGTCATGTGTACCGTGACTACCACTACTGCAATCTGATAGCTACGGGTAAATACTTAAAGTCTCTCCCCCAATCCCATGCTAGTTCCTGCTCGGATGGCTGAAGGACTTCTCTACTTCTTGATCAAAGACTGGGTAATATTCAGTGCAGTTCATAAGTATTTGGACAGTGACAAGTTTTGTTCCACCACTGTTGTCTTCCATGGACATCCAGGCCTTTTTGCGTTGCAGAGCTCACCAGTGCATTCTTTTTTTCCTCAGAATGTCCTAAACTGTTGATTTGGCCACTCCTAATGTTCCTGCTAGCGCTCTGAATGTTTTTTTTCTGCAGCCTAAGGATGTCCTGTTTCGCTTGTATTAAGAACTCCTTTGACCACATGCTGTGGGTTCCAAATGTGAAGGCCACACCTGGAATCAACTCCAGACCTTTTACCCGCTTAATTGATGAAGAAATAATGAAGGAATAGCCCACACCTGTCCAAAAATGGACATTGTTCCAGTTTAGATTTAGGCTTTACTGTTCCATTAAAAATTCATACATATTTAACAGGTACTTTTAACTTCTTGAATGCCAGAGAGATCTCCAATGTACTGCTTTGCAGTGAACAAGATTGGAGGCTGCTCTACCATTCAAAATGGTAAAAACACCACTTAATACTTTGAGTGCCAAAGAAGTATTGAAGACATTGTGCGTAGCATTAACTAGTACAGAAAATGTCAGCCAGAATCTGGCACATGGAAATTGTGTATTTTGTACAATATCGATAATAAACCTGAAAAAGATTAACAGACATACTAGTTTATTTTGAAGCAAGTTGAATAAAGTGGAACTGTCTCATTACATTGTATAAATTTAAGCATTAGTGTTTATAAAATGTAAATGAAGACGTAAATACTAACTCATAATAAACATAAAAAATTACCTCACACGTCGTTGCTTTGTGTGAGGCACCATATTATAGATTCTTACCTCCTTGAAAGGCACAAAAAGGTCCCTCTCACCCCCTACTCTCTTTCAGACATCTTAACACGGGGTGGGTAATCTGAGGCCCTCCACCAAGATATGGTAGGTCTCAGGTTGCCATGTATGGTCTCCGTGTTTGATACTGTGTTCCCTCATTATCACTTGAAGTGCTCCAGCACATAAATACTATTAGACAGCACTGGTTAACATGAAACCCTCCAGCTGTTATGTACTACAATTCCGATCGTCCCCAGCCAGCTTACGGATGATGATGATGGGACTTGTAGTCCCCAACCACTCGACTGCCACAGGTTGCCCATCTCTGGTCTAAAACATGTTTTGTCTGCATTGTGTATGCTGTTCTTTAACCCCTTAAGGACTAGATGACATACTATGACCATCATAGTCATTAAATACTTAAGGACCGATGACGGTCATAGTACGTCACATACTTTTTACTTACAGCACTCCCAGTGGAGCTCTGTAAGTAAAAATGGGACCTAAAATTGATCGCTCCAAGACTGGAGCGATCTCTTTCAGGCCCCAAAGCATCGCACTGATACACGCAACAGGTCACATGTACCGGCGCGTCGGCAAAGATCAAAGCGGTCCTTGAGGGACGGAAACATCCCAGGACCGCTGGTCCGTAAGGGGTTATAATAAAGGAAAACTGCAAAGTAAATAGCACTACAACTTATGTATGGAGGATACGGATGCCCTTCCTGATGAACATTGCGATATCTGACAGCAGGAAGTGCTGCAAGTCTTGTTTTTAAATTACCTACCAAGGAAGCCTCTATTGGGTAGCATGCCAGAGAGAGCATCGCAGGGAGGCAAAACTAATTGAAAATATCTTTGAGACTGACCAATTTGACATATACACATTTTTAAATGTCTGTATTATGAACTTACTTTACTTACAGGTGACAGTTCCACTTTACAGTACAAATGTACAGATAGATGCTTATTACGGAAGCTTCCATGAAAGAAGATTCTATGTAATTTGATCATTTTTAATTCGGCCATAGCATTCAAATGCAGCACATAAAATTGACTGTCCGTAGTTTCAAACCCTACAAGTTTTATAAAAATTGGTTGCATATTTTCCAGTTTAAAAATAAAAATTAGTAGGTGCCAAAAGCACAAAACTATGCCTGTTTTGTTTTTTTGAAACTAGCTTTCTGTACTCAAAGGGATAGTAATACCTCGTTTTATCTTTATTTTATTTTGTAGGCATTAAAAAAAAACATGACGAACGATAGAAGTCTTATCTCTCAAACCTTTATGGTTTGAGAGATGTTCACAAGCAAAGTTTCCCCTCCCGCCCCTTTTTCCTAGTGTAAGCTATCTCTTCTCAGATGTGAATCTGGTTGTAAGACCAGACCGATAACAGCAGGGGACGATATTCTTACTGTGAGAACAATGAAATCCCTGACCCCCTTAACAGGTTCTTCAGGCGTTTCCTTATGCTCAATGAAGAATGTCCCTCTCTGCAATCTACCTGGGCACCTTCCTTCTGCTCTGAGCTGAGCAGTGTTACATCAGTAAAAGGGGAGGGAGGGGGATCCTTTATCATTCAATTACTCTTGAACTACAACTCTGTCAGAATTGAAATAACACTCTCCATGGCCCAAATACTATGAAGATTAATTAGAGCTGCTTTTATTATGAAACATTTCTATCCCTTTAAATGTTCATAACCATTAGCAATATGAAGGAAAGGTATGCAAGGTATACCATTTTGGAATATATACATTCACCCACATCAAATGTGTAACTTGTCTTTCTACCGCTAGGCTAGAGTGCACTAATATTTGCATAAGGTGGCTATATACGAACAAATAGTTTTTTTTGTTTGTTTGTTTTTTTTTTACATTTCTACCACTTCAAAGATACAAAAATTTTGAAAACCTTTGCAAACAATGCAATTGGACACCACTATGGCACACACAGTAGTATTATTTTTTCCTCAGACCTTGTTAGGCGGCATCAAAAGGGGTCCTGATGCCCCCCCATAAGGTCTGTACGATTATAAAAAAATAATGTGAGGGTGGTTATCGCCAGCCTGCTTCCTTCCCCAAAGATACCCCCACAGCCTACTGTTAGTCACTGACCCCTCCACATACCCTGTTTGACCTCCCACCTGAGTCCACTGTGCACTAGTAGTCACAGATCCCCCATATAAACTATTCAACCCTCCAGACTGGTTCCACTGCCCATTGGTAGTCAGGGATCACCAAATACACTGATTGACTACCCCACACCTGCAGCCTGGCAGTGAAAGATCAGCACATACATTGGCTGACCCCTAGCCCGTTTCCACTGTCCACTTGTAAAGATCCCCAGGTACACTCCCTGACCCCCAATCTTGCTCCAATACCCCAGGTAGTCAGAGATCCGCACATACATTGTCCTCTCCCTGCCGGGACTCGTTCCACTACCCACTGATAATCACAGATTCCCCCCCCCCCCCCCCAATCTTCTTCAGCTAGTAGAAGTAGAATCATAAATACACAGTTTATTTTTTCAGTTAGAACTCACTGGGGGCACTGCATCAGAACCCCTACTGATGCCCCCAAGGAGGCCTGAGTAGAAAAATAATGAACACAAAATGTAAATAATTCATAAGAACTTGTTGGGATCCGACACCCTGGCACACAATATTGATCTTCCAACCAATCACACTGGGAGCTCAGTACTGACGGAGCAGGAGAACAATATGCTCTCCTGTTTCACTCCTACTCAAACTGGTAGGAAAGCTTCCTAACACCACCATGAGCAAGGTGAGAAACTCTCCAACTGCATGCTGTTCTATGGCACTTATGCAATAAAGAAAGACACGCATCCTAATAATAAACCTCCACTTACGTTAGTCTGCGCTCACAATCCTAATGGCCAATCCTAATGTGTGTTCTCCACAATTATTTAACCCTCTGAGTGCTAGACAGGTATCCAACTCATTGCAATGCAATAATCTGAATATCTCTCTGACATTCAAAGGGTTAAAGGAACAGTAATCCTTAAATCCCTAACTGAACTAAAAGACTGACTATGTGTTCCTGACTACTGCTAAACTAATCTGGTTGCTCAGGGGTTTGTATTTACCCCATTACATGGCCGTTCCTGTCCTGTATTTTCAAGACAAGAAGGAAGCATCCTCCGCTTCTTCTTCTGATCAGCGAATAGCACTGTGAGAGAATGAGTGTTTCTGCTCAGATTCAGGCAGACATTATGCTTTGTTGGAGGACTCCAAACTCCTCTCATTGAAGCCTCCTAATCACACTTTAGTTGGAGAAGATTGGTATCCTGAAGTCCTGCAAAAACAATTATGCCTGCCTCCATGGACAAGCTATCAGTACTAATTAAGGATAAACTTTTGGGAACCAATAAACTTAGAACTGATACTTAGTGCCCATTAGGATTTTCTACCCAGATTAAGGCTAGTGAGGTTTATTATTGGAAATTGCTGGTCTTCCTTTAAGACTTGGTCACCTTATTTTTACCAGTGAGTCTTCCATAAAGAAAATACCATCAACAAGGTCTGACATCACAGGCACAATTTCACTTTGGGTGGGGGTGTTCTTTTACAGAGACTTGGAAAGATCTTAAAGGGACACCCACAAACTGCAACTGTTCAGTGTTCTTTGGGGTGTTATACAAGAACCTGAAATAAAATCACTAGTTACAGAAACTATCATTACCATTCCTAGGTTGTTCTATTGAGCCTCTTTTTCCTGAAAAATTAACATGGGGACTGAAACGTTTCTCTCACATTAATGCAACTCTCCTAAGGAATTTAATGTGTTGGGTAAGGGTTCACTTTGCAAATGTCGCACACAAAAGAGCGTGTGACATAAAGGCGCAATAACCATGTCGCCTTGATGAAAAGGGCGACAGGAGACTCTTGCCCTGCATCAAAAGCGTGAGATTCTAAAGTCGCCAGCCAAAGCGTCGCTTGCAGATATTGTAGTGACCGCAACATACCTTAGCAATATCTTTTTTGGTGTCTTTAGTATCTTATTCAGGTGCCGTGGTTCCTTATTTATTCTAAACCATCCTGAAAGAATATAATGTTATCAGATTCACAGCCTAAACTGTGCCGCTACAGACATGAATCAATTGCTAGTGATATTACCAAAATTGTAACTGATCCCTTGTTACTAGTACTCAAATTGGTTATTATAGTATAATGGTAATCGGGCTATTAATGCAGGATACCATGACATCGCACAGCACTCTGATGATACATCAGTTGCAAATCACATAATGGCCCAAAAGTACAATATAGAATATCACTTAATATATCACATAGAACAATAGACTAATCTGAGTCAGAAAAAAACAGGTAAGATCACAGAATGCACATATTGAATACATCCTATCCAATCCAGGTGACTTCAAGTGACTATTAGCATACTTGAAGTTCCAAAGATAAATACGGAACCCTGGCACCTGAGTAAGATACTAAAGACACCAAAAAACATGCAGAGCATTGGAGCTCACAGATCAAAGATTTTGGTAAGGTATGTTGCAGCCACTACAATATCAGCAAGTGACATGAGAATCTCACGCTTTTGATGCATCCATAACTGGATATATTTCCTGAATAAACAGTACATACTTGGAATAGTGGTGACAACCTCTCCCACTTGTAACCGGTAAAGGATTGTGGTCTTTCCTGCTCCATCAAGGCCAAGAATCAAAATTCTCATCTCTCTAGTTCCAAACAAGCTGGAAAAGATACTGGAAAAGAAGCCCCCTGAAATAAAACATGAAATATTCAGTGTCAAATGCAATGCAATATATTCTATACTGGATACATATGTACAACAGAGAATCAATAGTACTGTTTGCCACAGAAGGCACCAAGCTAGTTAAAGCGGAACTACCACCCAATAAGTATATTGCCTCACATAATTGCACATCTGGCGACTAGCTCCTCTGTAGCGCTAGTCGCCAGACTTATTACCCGATTAAAGAGAAATTGCTATTCTTCCCAGAGTGACAGCAGGACGGAGCATGGACATGTTGCCATAGTGATGTCCGCGCGCCTGCGATGACAGTCTCAGCCGGGTCTAGGAGGCATTGCTAGGAGCCGGCTGGCTCCAAAAGGGACTGTCAGCGCAGTCACGCGGACGTCACTATGGCAAGATGTCCATGCTCCGTCCTGCTGTCAGTCTTGGAAGAATAGCGATTTCTCTTTAATCAGGTAATAATTCTGGCGACTAGCGCTACAGAGCAGCTAGACACCAGACATGCAACTACGTGGGGCAATAAACTTATTGGGTGGTAGTTCCGCTTTAAACATTTACATTTAAGTGTTTAATTTCTCTAAAGCATGACAAAATGCCAGTAAAACATAAAGGAAGGGTACAATGTAAGGCAGATAGTGAAATACTCAAAGGGCAGTTATGTTTTGCCAAGTTTGCTTCTATGGGAAAAACACTTAGCAAAAAGAAAGGCAGCACAGAAATGGCTTTCAGAACCCTGTTTACTCATCTTATCAGCTGGGCATGCAGACCTGCTGTCAAAGAACTACCTAGGTCAGGGAATCTCAACTTTAGTCCTCAGAACATATCAGCATGTCAAGTTTTAGGGCTTTCCCAGATTAAGCATGGGTAGATCTATCACAATGAATGATACAATGATTACCAAACCGTGATAAAAGGATATCCTTAACACCTACCCTATTGGTGTCTCCCAAGGACCAGCTTTGAGAATCACTAATTAAGTGAACAATGCTCTTTAAAAGTTTCAAAATTATTAGGAGCTAGTGAAAGAGGTGCATATAAATATACATCCAACACTTAGGAGACAGATCTTTGAAGCCTGGGCTCACAGGGTGCGCTCTTGCAATAGAACACATTTTAAGATTAAAACACTGTTACTCAAAAGGTTAAGAATTAAGTAAATAAAATAGTGTAAGGCTCAGTGCTAACACTCTGCTACACTCACCTTATGCAATCAGCTTATACACGTGATCTTCACGTTGCATAATGAACTGTAACACAGCATGCTGTGCCTTGGGGTGCTCATTTGCTGGACACATCCATTTCAACATGGCTGATCTGTATGGCAGCCTATGGGCCAGTATGCAGATTGTTGAGACTGTCCAATGATTATCACAAACTCCATTAACTGGCCAATCTATGTACATATCAGTCATATATAGCTTACACCCATGTGGGCCATCCTTCTGGCACATCTCCTCATCACCCCCACCTTGTGAGAGGGGTTTACCAATGGACATCAGAGGCAAGTGGAGACAGGCAGCTTGGCTTTACTTTATTTAATGCATGCCAAGTCACCCAAGAGAAAATAGCCTAAATCAGGCCTTAAAATGTGAAGTCCTTTGGTACTAGCCAGACCTGAAAAGTTACTCGCCACTGCAAGCCATAACATACCCACTAAGGCTGAATTTCTACTCATGAGGGATGAATTTTCACTCCCCATTGGCTAGCGAGTGGAAATTTTGAGCCCTGGCCTAAATTTTACTCAAGGTGAAGTAATACCTTCTAATGACCTTCGCTCTTGCCTTACTGCGGGCAGAAAATCTTAAAAGCCCCTATGAGTTTTTACCCTTGAGTACTTGTTCAAGAGATAACTTTAATTACTGCTGGATGTCACATCTACAGAGGCAGATATGACATTTTTTTTTCATATGGAAGTAGGCATAATGCATAGGCTACTTAGCTCCAAGTGCCAGAGGAATGCACAACGCATTATGAAGCAAGAACCTGCACATCCCTCTGTTCCTTACAGGATAAAGATTACCAAGTGCAGTGGGCAACGTTTATGCCCCGTGGTCTTACTAGCAACTCTCAAGTCTGCCTCCATGGACATGACATCCAGGACTGACTGGAGAGATCATCTCTTGAACACAGGCATAAGGGCAAAGGGGCCATTAGTGTTTTCTAACCATAATGTGTGGTTGTGGTAAAAGGAGAATGATGTTTGTACCAATTTAATCCCAAGGAGGTGACCCATGAATTGCACATCCCTGATGCACGTCAGGACAAAATAAATATAAATATATTCTCCAGTAAAATCGAGGACCTTTTCTCCTTGCCCATAAAGACAATAGTACAGAGATGCTTAACCCCTTGGATGTAACAGAGGACTCAATAAGCATAATTTAAAAATAACTGAAACTTACTAAGCTGCAAACAGATTTGTGCAACTAACTTTGCAGCTTTACACACTTAAATTGTCTTGGAAGTGACATCATCACTGGCAGATCAGACAAGAATGGGTAATAAAGGGATGTTTATAAGTGTCTTTTAATTGATTATAATGATTTACCAGCCTGATTAAGGGGAATGCAGAAGTCATCCGAAAAACTCTTCTCAACTGTATATATTTACAGTAAAGTTCCTTAAACACAGCCAAAACCTATTTACGGTCCTATATTGTGAAAAAAAACACGTGTTTGCCTTCCACCGTTTTTTGTTGAGAAGCATTTTGCCAAGACAACAGTAAATCTTGGGAGGGTAAAGGAAAGATCTCTTCATATGAGGAAGAAAACAGTTGGCAGCAAACACTTAAAGGGATAGTAATGTTACATAATAAAAGCAGCTCCAATTAATCTTCATAGTATTTCAGTACTGTCGGAGCTGTAGTTCAAGAGTAATTGCATGATAAAGTATCCCCCTCCCTCCCCTTTTACTGATGTAATACTGCTCAGCTCAGAGCAGCAGGGTGGTGTCCAAGTGGATTGCAGAGAGGGACAATCTTCAGTTCACATAAGGGAAAAACCTGTTAAAGTGGGCAGGGCTTTCATTGTTCTCACAGTAAAAAGATTGTCCCTTGCTGTGAGCTGTCTGGTATGTGGACCAGATTCCACATCTGTGTGGAGCGCAGGGTTCTCCTTATCCTGACACACAATATTGTCCCTCATTATGATCTGTCCAGTCAGGCGACCAGCATTTGGATCTCAGGAAACTGTGAATGACGTGAATGAAAAAGGCGGGAGGGGAAACTTTTAAATTGATTTTCAAGAAGAATACAAAAGTACAATCAGTACAATGGCTACTATGCATTATTTAAAAGTACACTGAACAATCCCATGTATGTTTATAGTCTCCTAATTTTCTTTTAAAAATGCAGACCTCAGGAGTGAGTGTTATGAAAAAATAATTCTAATTCACAGTGATGAACACTGCAACATTACTAGATAAAATATAGATATGGGAATAACTACATATAAGGGATGACGTGCACAAATAAAATATGAAGACTGGAGGTTGTGCCCTGTAAGAAGCAGCACTGGTGAAAGCAATGAATTGTGCATCCCTCTGACACTCAAATGGTTAAAGAAAATGTATGCTTATTATGTCGTTTAAAATGGGGTTGACAATAAGAAGCTACAACACAAGAAATGCATATTTATTTCAGTTTTTTATATAAACAATGTCAAAATTCACTAATTACACAACTCTGACCAATTAAATACACAAACAACTCGGTCGAGCTTAGCAACAAACCCCAGTCTGGTAGAAAGTACTGAACATAGCAGTTCAAAATAACGCAGGAGGGATCTGAACTCCAGGAAAGTGATAACACGTTACAATGCCCTAGGTATTACTTATGTCTAACGATTTATCGATGTTGCCGTTTGACATCATCCCTTCAAGAACCAAACGTATTGGAAAAGCACCCGTTAAAATACTCCAGTAAAATTGGCTAACACTTTGTATAATAAGCTTGACACCGGTTTAGAGGTAACAGCACGTATTTTGAAAGATAACCCACACACTTATACATATATCAATGGCATCCAGACATATTTCCTCATAGAAGTTACAAATGTATTCCTACAATATTACATATAATCCCTTCAACGTATACTAAAAGAAATGTTAACGTATGACAGGCCATCTCCCATTGATTTCGCAGACAAGGCCTTCCTTTTCTTAACAAACCTCACCCATATTCCACAATGAAACTGCCGATCCAAGCGCTGATGATGAGGAAAAATATTCTGAAGCTCTCGGTCTCGCACCCGGAAGCGCCACTCCAGGCTCCACGTCACACGGCCAGGGAAGCCGGATCTGTACAACTTATTTAATACACACGATTCAACACGAAGAGGAAATACACTAAAACCAATTACTTTGTCTACATTAATTATAGCAGCATGTCATGGGCAATTTTCTCAGTGCGCTGGAACCACGGTTTCTGATTGGGAAAACAAATGTTTTGCGATAACATTTTTGAGGCTGGCGAATCTGTGGATGTCATTGTAGTAGTGAGTGCATAAAATGTTTCCTGTTGAACAGCTGTTGCGTAGTGAGATCAGTAGGTCAGTTACTTGTAGGACAGGTAGATCCAGTTGTATCAGAATAATTTTACAGTATATAACCAGTGTTTAACTTTGTGTTAAAGGTTTATACCTTTCTTCCCATAGAAAGACTCAGAGGCCAGTTATTCCATACATAGTAAATTAGAGTGAAACATAAACTAGTCTATCAAGTTCAACCTTTGCTTTATAACACAGAGAAATGATAAATATATCGCTTTCCTGCTGCCAAATAAGTTGGTATTTATCAGAACTTCATGTTTTGCCTACTAATACACAGTATAACCCTGTATGTTCCCTTTTGAAGGAAATGTATCCAATATCTTAAATGTATCCGTTGTATCTGCCATTACCACATCATTGGGCAAGGAGTTCCACAGTTTAACAGACCTTACTGTAAAAAAACAAAACAAAAAAAACCTTCCTCTGCTGAAGTTGGATCCTCCTTCCTTCTAATCTCAGGGGGTTGGCCCCTTGCTAGTTGAGCAGGCCTTGGAATGAGTAGCTCACCAGAGAGAAAGGGATGAGAGTTTCAAGTATACTTAAAGCGGAACTATCACCTAAAACCAAAGTTTTACCATGCTTTTTAAAGGAGCAGTAAACTTTTTTATGAAAAAATATACATTGTAGGAATTTTCCTATTGAGTAAAATAAGGGTACTCCCGCTGCCAAGAGATTTATATTTCCAGAGTTATTACAATTTAAACTCATGTTTTTTTTTACATTAGCAGTACCCTCTAGTGGTCAAATTCTAATTAGATTTCCTGTTAGATTCTAATGGAGAGGAAAGTCAGAGACATACAGTTCTCCAGAATGTGATAGAAAGTGCCTGTCACTTTCTGTTAGTTAGAACTATCAGGAAGTAAATACAGTAAATTCACTTCTTGATTATCTGAACTGCTATACATTTTGAATAAAGCATCTGACAGCGATGGGAGTACCCTTGTTTTATTCAGCAGGAAATGCTCTATAAAATATGTGTTTTCATAAAAAAAGTTTACTGCTCCTTTAATGTTTAACCCAACATTAGTGCTGTGTGTGTGTGTTCTTCAAGCTGCCTGGTAGTGGAGATATTTGCCCTGCAAAATCGGGCACTTCTGCGTTCTGCAGGACTCCATGATGTCTCAGAACTTCCCAGCTGCCACCAGCAAACACGTTCACGCTCCCCTTCGAAGCTGGATTTCTGTGATGTAGCGTTACAGCAAACTCCATTTACAATGCTACTGAGGTTGCAACAGGGTACTGTAGAAAGCGGAGGTGCCCGATTTTGCAGGGCAAATATCTACACTACCAGGCGACTGGAAGAACGCACACACACAGCACTAATGTCTGGTTAAACATTAGCACGCATGGAAAAACTTTGGTTTTAGTTGATAGTTCCGCTTTAATATAAATCTTATGTATATAAAAGAATAAGCCTCATTGCATAATTTATGGTTCCTCACACACAGAACATAATTTATGTCTCCTCAGATAACACACACACATTGCACAGAATGCCTCATTACATAATTTATGTCTCATTAGGAGACACAACTCCCATTGGGTGATTCAATGGGGACATTACTGCTCCCATTGGCTAATTCAATGGGGGGCATGTTTATCATACAGGGAGTTGGCCTGCCCACCACTATCCAACTGACAAAAAAAAATATAGCTGCCACTCGCTCCTGAAGTAGGGGATATCAATAACTCCTGGTCCACTCACACTCTCACTCAGGATCATGACCACACAAACACACTGTTTCACCTCCCACAGATAACTGTAACCCCCATACACTCTGTTTCAGTACGAGGGTGTAATGTTTCCATAAGATACAAACTCAGGGATAAACATAATAACAACTCTTTTATTTAACTCTTTTCATCTCATCAGTCAACCTCACTGTCTGTTTTCAACTGTCACTCCTCCACTTCCTGCTTCCTGATTCCCACCCTTTCTCCTTAAAGGGAGAGAGATGCTTTGATGTATTTTACAAAGGGCAAGCCTCAAACACCACTTTCTATTTTTTCCCTCAGCATATTGCTGCATTGCCTCAACTGAAGAGCCACAGTGTTATATTGCTATGTTACCTCAGCTTAAGTAAGGAGGAGTTACTGCTCCCATTGGGTGATTCAGTGGGGAAGTGATTTAAATCATGCAGGGAGTTGGCCTGCCCCCACTATCCAGCCCGCCCACCCACCACTATTCAAGTGAGTGAAAAAGCAAAATGGCTGCCACTCGCTCCTACACCACAGACACAAACACACACACTCTCACTCTCAATCACACACACTCAATCACACACTCACTCACACACAATCATACACGCAATCACACACACTCTCTCACTCACTCTCACTCACATACTTCACACTCTCACTCACACACACTCTCACTCCCTCACACTCTCACTCACACTGTCACTCGCACACTCTCTCTCACTCACACTCTCACTCACACTCTCTCATTCACACTCTCTTGCTCACACACAATCACACTCACACACACTCACACTTAATCACACACACACTCTCACTCACACACACTCTCACTCACACTCATACACCCTCTCACTCACATACTCACACTCTATCACACTCACATACTCTCACTCAATCACTCACACTCATAAACACTCACACAATCACTCACACGCAATCACTCACATTCACACACTCTCGCACTCACACACACTCATTTACACTTACTCACTTACACCCCGGGAGCCAGCACGATCCACCTTCCACCATAGTCTCACTCACACTCACTGACACCTCAGGAGCCAGCACGATCCACCTTCCACCATAGTATGTGCAATTACCACATGTATTTCAACTACATGAATGAATGCCACAATGGAGGCATACGTACAAATACAAACTCATTACAATGACACATAAGTCACCCCCTTATGACTCACTTCTGTGTGAGTGTGTGTCTCTGTGAGTGCCTTTGTGTTCCTCACTTTGTGTGTTGCATGTCTGTATCACACTCTATGTGTCTACATGTTGTGCATTGTATGTATGTGTGTGTATGACTGTGTTGCTCTTTATGCATCTCAGTGCATGCGTGTGCATTTGTGTGTGTGTCTCTGTGTGTGTGTTTGTCTTGCATCCATGTGTGTGCATTAATTCCCTATATAGCCTAGCCTAGTGTGTCCCACATTGCTGATATATATATATATATATATATATATATATATATATATATATATATATATAAACTGCTCCAAAAAATAAAGGGAACACTTAAACAACACAATGTAACTCAAAGTCAATCACACTTCTGTGAAATCACACTGTCCACTCAGGAAGCAACACTGATTGACAATCAATTCCACATGCTGTTATGCAAATGGAACAGACAACAGGTGGAAATTATAGGCAATTAGCAAGACACCCCCAATAAAGGAGTGGTTCTGCAGGTGGTGACCACAGACCACTTCTCAGTTCCTATGCTTCCTGGCTGATGTTTTGGTCACTTTTGAATGCTGGCGGTGCTTTCACTCTAGTGGTAGCATGAAACGGAGTCTACAACCCACACAAGTGGCTCAGGTAGTGCAGCTCATCCAGGATGGCACATCAATGCGAGCTGTGGCAAGAAGGTTTGCTGTGTCTGTCAGCGTAGTGTCCAGAGAATGGAGGCGCTACCAGGAGACAGGCCAGTACATCAGGAGAAGTGGAGGAGGCCGTAGGAGGGCAACAACCCAGCAGCAGGACCGCTATCTCCGCCTTTGTGCAAGGAGAAGCAGGAGGAGCACTGCCAGAGCCCTGCAACATGACCCTCAGCAGGCCACAAATGTGCATGTGTCCACTCAAACTGTCAGAAACAGACTCCATGAGGGTGGTATGAGGGCCCGACGTCCACAGGTGGGGATTGTGCTTACAGCCCAACACCGTGCAGGACGTTTGGCATTTGCCAGAGAACACCAAGATTGGCAAATACTCCACTGGAGCCCTGTGCTCTTCACAGATGAAAGCAGGTTCACACTGAGCACATGTGACAGATGTGACAGAGTCTGGAGACGCCGTGGAGAACGTTCTGCTGCCTGCAACATCCTCCAGCATGACCGTTTGGCGGTGGGTCAATAATGGTGTGGGGTGGCATTTCTTTGGGGGGCCGCACAGCCCTCCATGTGCTTGCCAGAGATAGCCTGACTGCCATTAGGTACCGAGATGAGATCCTCAGACGCCTTGTGAGACCATATGCTGGTGCGGTTGGCCCTGGGTTCCTCCTAATGCAAGACAATGCTAGACCTCATGTGGCTGGAGTGTGTCAGCAGTTCCTGCAAGAGGAAGGCATTGATGCTATAGACTGGCCCGCCCGTTCCCCAGACCTGAATCCGATTGAGCACATCTGGGACATCATGTCTCGCTCCATCCACCAACGCCACATTGCACCACAGACTCTCCAGGAGTTGGCGGATGCTTTAGTCCAGGTCTGGGAGGATATCCCTCAGAAGACCATCCGCAACCTCATCAGGAGCATGCCCAGGTGTTGTAGGGAGGTCATACGGGCACGTGGAGGCCACAAAAACTACTGAGCCTCATTCTGACTTGTTTTAAGGACATTACATCAAAGTTGTATCAGCCTGTAGTGTGGTTTTCCATTTTGATTTTGAGTGTGACACCATATCCAGACCTCCATGGGTTGATAAATTTGATTTCCATTGAAAATTTCTGTGTGATTTTGTTGTCAGTTCATTCATTCAGATGTAGGATGTGTAATCTTAGTGTTCCCTTTATTTTTTGGAGCAGTGTATATATATATATATATATATATATATATATATATATATATATATATATATATATAATGCATATAACATAAATTCTACAGAAATGTAACAATCTTCATCATCATTAGTAAATGCAGTCTAAATAAAATAATATACTTGAAATAATAAAAGTATAACTTACCGTTTTGTCATTCATATAGATAACCTCTCTCTGGTAAAAAAAAAAAAAAAGTAAAAAGTATCTTATATAAGGGAAATTATCATTAAACATTTCCACTCCTTTTCTCTTGTTTCATCACACTACACACATTTATAGATATGTTATATAGAACACCAGCTTTATAATTTAATACATGTGTGCATTAGACTTATAGGCTTAAACATGGTTAAAACCACATTTTAGAATGCAGTAGCATAAAAAGAGCTTTATTAGAACCATCAACAAGCCAAGAGATGTGAGAGGCTCTGAGCGTGGAAAAAAGCAATGTTGCCTGTTCTACGGCAAGTCACCGATCAAAAGCATCACATTTTAGCTCTGTAGTGCCGTTACAGAGGAAACATTTCCACATCCATATTAGACTAATCTCCTCCCAAAAAGGTGGTCCATTTCCACAATGATGGGCAAGTCCTCTCTGTACTGGAAATACCAGCTAACCCCAGACATACATTTCTGCCTTTTTGGGGTTACCTGGTGTTCCAATGGAACTGGACTGCTATTTTGGGCTGGACTAGTCTAGATGTATGTGGAAATTTCTCCTCTGTAATGGCACTATAAAACTGATTCAACTCCTTTGGGCAGATTTGCGTAACCTACCTTTGCCCTAACAACAAAATGCATTTCTATCTCATCTGCTCCCTACCTGCTCCCCCTGTGCATGATTATAGGAAATCCTGACTTCCCCCTGGAAATTCAGGACATCATTTCAAAGATGGGCTAAGCAAGATTTAAATGATCTAGATCTTCTTCTACCTGACGGATACCTGCCCTCCTTTGAAGAGCTTGTCACTATGGCCTCCCACTAAGCGAATTTTGGAGGTATAGGCAAATTCGTCTCTTTCTGGCCATACCTGCTTATCGCCCCTTATACTCATCTATGCTGTCAGGGTTGCTTTCATCCAGGAGTGTGACAAAGAGGAACATATATGTATTAAAAAACATATATATACAAATAATCCATTACTCAGTGATGTGTGGTCAGCAGGTTATTTAGTGACCAACAATGCTGAATATAGGAGAGGAAATTCAGTACAACATTTCCTCAAACTGATCAAAACAGTCAAGATCAGTTAGCATTGTTAACGGCTACCATGTGAGCTGACATCAAATGGTGATGGGCTAAAAGCAGACGTGAGTTTCAAAGACAGGCCCTATTTATATACAAACATTCCCATCGAATGGCCTCTTTGATAAAAATACATTACAATTAAAACTAGACAACAAAAATGAGATCTTAAATGCATCCAGTCTTCCACGCTCCATTAGCACTGACCATACGTTAATATAATAAAAAAGGGGGATAATAGAAGTTGTCAACTATATGTAAAACAATATAACAAGTAAATTAATGGAATTACCCATATAGAAACAATGTGTGCAATTAGAATTGAGCAACATTGCCATCTAGTGGTGAGGATGTATATCTATTCCACAGAGATACTATGTTGCAACAATGTATAAAATATGCAGCTGATGAATTAAATTGATGTGATTGATTCCTGAAAAATAACCACTTGGAGACATGCTAGAGGAGGTGTGGAATTATATCTAATAACCATATTACAAATAATAGACCATAATGGACAAACATATGTGGTAAAACTCAGACAATTAAAATTTAAAAAACAAGAATGGAAAAGAACCAAGCAGTTATAAGGTTAAATTCAATATAAAAGTTGACAAGAAGGCGCTCATTTGAAAAAATAGTAGTATCCAGCACATGCATAAAAGTAGATATGAATAAAGGTAAGAATGATTAAAAAGCAATGATGATAAAACTTGAATAAGAAATATGATAAAAAAATCATATGCCATAAAATTTGCTCACTAAAAGGGAAAATAAAACAATAAAAATAAGAAAAAAACAACAGTGATAGAACAGCTAAATCAATGTGTATATTGAGACCTTTTGCATTTAGAACCTTCAACTCAGAAATACAAAAGATCTCTTGCTGACTTAGTAATTTCAACCTATGTTAAAACTCCTAAAAGTTCACAGATGGTTCTTGGGTAAGAGCAGGCAAGTAGTACATCTTAACGTAAGGCAACAAAAAAGTATCTTTCTCTACTTTGGTCTTAAGTATCTTACTAGTTTTTCGGGCAACATCACTTGGGACAATAGTAATTTTGTTGTTCCTATTTTCCCTAAAAACAATGTGCAGCTTTTACCTCAATTCTTTGACCAATACTGACCTCCCATTAATATTGTCCAGTGTTTTCTAAGAATTTGATGTAGACCAGAGGTTCTCAACCCTTGCCCTCAGTGGCCACTAACAGACCAGGATTTGAAGATTTTCTTGTGAAAGCACAGGTGAGTTAATCAATATGATTGAGCCTCTGATCCCCACACTTGTGTTCTAGCAGGGGAATTCCTAAGTTCTGGCCTGTTAGTGGCCACTGAGGGCAGGGGTTGAGAACCCCTGATGTAGACAATGGGGTTTTTCATTATAATAAAAGCTGGAGGTCTGTCCACTTTTTTTCCTTCTCCCTATATTTCAAGTGGAGTGCCCTAGATGAATTCCTACCCTTCATATATGCTTGGTTGACAACATCCCATTCAAATAACCATTGCCATCTACTGTGTTCTTACCATTTCTTGTAGTTATTTTGCCTTCCTCTACAAACAATTCCAAATAAACCCTTTGAGAGCCAGTGGGGTACACAGCGCATTGCTCTGCAAAATGTTGTGTACCCCTCTGGCACTCAAAGGGTTAAAGTACCCGATTGATACAGGGTTACAATGACGTGAATTTTAGGCCCATCTCATTCATATTCATGTATTTAACAAATTCTTCAAAGCTACCTCTGTCTCCACTCTATATAAAGAGAATTTCACATATTCTTTGAAAGGGTTGCCATTCCAAAGAAAAAAGGTTTTCCCAATGACCTTTATATAAGTTAGTGACAGAAGGAGCAAATAAAGAACCCATAGCTACCCCGGACTTCTGAAGGTAATATTGGCCCTCAAACAGAAAGTAATTATGTTTCAAATTTAATTGTATACGTTTCAAAAAAATCCCTGCTGCTTAAAAGGCAATAAACCGGAGCGATTTAAACAAATATCTATTGTTTTTGGGAAAGTGTAGTCAGATGTTAAACATCTTATTACATTAAATTGTGCTTCATAGAGATCAAATTTTATGAAAAATACCAATAAAATAAGTTAGACCACATAATAACATTCTGTCATTTAAATTGTAGATTTTGATAGTTGAGATTACTGGGTTGCAAAGCACTTCTCTTTGTGGTTTCAACCTATTGAAAATATTCATGGTACATGTAAAAAGAGGAAGTTTTTCTTTGTGTTCATTGTCATTTGTGGTAGGACCTGTTTGTTTTGTTAGTTTTATCAGTTGCTATATATTGTATATATTCCTTTATGTTACTTAAGACTTGTAAATTAGTTTCACTTCAGTGTTTGTCACCCATGCTCAGTATGAAGTTTTATAATTCAGCAATATCATTACTAAGCTTATTGCTGCAAAGTAATTACAGAATACAAAAAAACTACACATACACTTGGTAAAAATAGAATTACAGGCTAGGGAATTAACACTGCTGCCTCAAAATACACTTGGGAATGTACTCAATAAGCTAAAGAGGCATAATTCTGGAGCAAGCCAATAGCATAATAGGGGACAAATGAAAACCCCCCAAATTCCCATAATTTTAAATAGGGGTTTTAACCCCTCGAATGCTAGAGATATCTCAAATGCATTGTGTCTCAATACTTTGAGATCACTCTAGCATTCATGACATTAAAATCATCATTTACATTAAAGGGATAGTAATGTTTCAAAATAAAAGTGGCTCCAATTAATGTTCATAGTATTTGGGCCATTGAGAGTGTCATTTCAATACTGTCAGAGTTGTATTTCAAGAGTAATTGAATGATAAATTATCCCTCTCCCGCCCCTTTTAGCTAGTGTAAGCCACCTCCCCTCAGATGTGGAATCTGGTCTCTTGAACGGACAGATCACAAGGGATAATCTTCTTACTGTGAGCATAAGGAAACCCTGTCCCCCCTTTGGTGTTTCAGGTTTTTCCTTATGATCACTGAAGATTGTCCCTCTCTGCAATTCATCCACACAGTCTTGCTGCTCTGAGCTGAGCAGTGTTATATCAGTAAAAGGGGCGGTAGGGGGATACTTTATCGTTCAATTACTCTTGAACTACAACTCTAACAGTATTGAAATAACACTCTCCATGGCCCAAATACTATGAGGATTAATTAGAGCTCCTTTTATTTTGAAACACTTCTATCCCTTCAAGTTGTAGAAAAAAGATAAGAAACAACAGCATCTAAATTAAAATTAAATAAAATATATTTGTTCTAAAATAGCCAGTTGGCTTCTTAATTTGTTGTTGGTCACCACAGAGACACACAAGTGTTCAATGTGACAAGCATTTTTGCCTCCATGCAGCACTTTGTCACCTTTTGAAAGGGACCTCTGTCAGAGCAATTCATCTTCATCCATTATATCAGCTCGTACCACAACACTAGTGCATATTATCCACTAGTATGCCTTCAAACAACGTATTCCCATGCTGGCTAGCGGAAGAAAAAGGTAGCATAGTAAAACTTACCCAGTCCAGCCCTGGTGCTCCCTGGACAGGACTGATATTGGGTATAAGGCTAAAGGGAGAGTGTCCTTAACTAGCTCCTGCTCTTGAAATATATTTTGAAATATATGTTAAGTTAAAAGCCATCTAAAACTTGTTGAGTTTCTTAACCATTATGTGCTTATTTATTCAGGAGTAAGTCATCACTAACGTGGCTCATAGATTTAAAAAGATATCAGAATTCATAAAATACTAAAATCTTAATAAACAAAACACACTGGTTTTAGAAAATAGATACACCAAGTGCAATAAGTAGGAGAAAATATGAATATAAAGAAAATGTACATATAAATACTCCACACGAATCAAAACACAAACATAAATTACTACCTAATCAACCTATATAATCTAAATTAGTTCATACAAATACAGAATAATAAATGAATAAAAAAGCAATGCAAGTTTAAAATCTACACATTGGATGCATTCATGCATCCATTTTTCTAGTCTACCAACAGAAGGCCCTAACCACATCTGCTACCTCAGTTTCATTTAGCTGTTGTTTGTTTGTTTGGCTTGCCCTTTGGGTTTAGCCTCCCATACATTAAGACTAGTTTTAAAGCCCGTGTACATGGGCCAACACTGGCGGCGCTGCAGTCATGCTCAGTACGGACTGCCCCCGCCACGGATGTTACACGGAGTGGGGTGCTCCAAATTCAGACCGGAGTCCTCTCTGCGCACAGGTGCGCAGAGAGGTCTCCGGTCTGAATTCAGAGCACCCCGCTCCGTAACAGCCTCGGCGCGGGCAGTCTGTACTGTGCTTGACTGCAGTGCGCGCAGCCGTCTCTACTGAGCATGACAGCTTCTGACAAACATTGTTAGTGAATTATAATATAGGATGCATCACTGAGTTGGCTCTAAGCATTCATTCAGACCATTTGGGACTAAGGATCTTACTTTGGAGATCCAGTCTGACTCACTATTGATTAAAGTTTTTAATCCCCTACCGTTATCGTTTTGGGGGAGAATTTGCTTAATGGGTCTAATTTCCTCACTATTGGGGTCCTTATTGTGGAATTCTAGCATGGACACGGAGAAAATGTGAAACAAGACTCCCTGCCCTGTTGACTGAACGTTTCTCACGAAAAGATAGTGTGGTGCATCTAACATGTTGCAAATTGCAATCACATGATAATAAACATATTCATATCTGGAGTTGCCACTAAAAATATTTTATAGAAAAAGTCTCCTCAGTAATGTTGGCCTTAAACATCTTATTCTTATGTTTTAAATTGGTGAAAGTTCTGCATTTGCATCTTTCTCATTTACTGGAATCCACTTCCTAACATTCATTTTCTTTTGGATGGTACTTTACTTGGTGCCAAAACATATTTAACAGAATGAGTCCTTCTGTAAATAATTACAGCTTGTACCCTATATTATCCTTCACTCGTGGCTCCCTCCCTAAAATACTCAGTGTCTATGAAACACTTTGATCTATAACCTGTGAAAAAATTACCTCAAAGGTGAGTTACCTTACTTCATTGCCAAATCTTTATTTTCAGTTCTGGATAAAACCTAATTTTTGCTCTTACCTGATACTTCTGGTTCTTGCTTAATGCTATTATTTGGTGTCAGATTTGCTTGTTTTGTCTTTGACTGTTTTGAAGAGGCTAAAAGAATTGTGAGAGGTTGTCAATATTGTATTCTTATGGAGAGTTATCACTCTTTGGAATTTCATGGGAATTTTCAGGCTTGATAGAAGAAACCTTGATAGTGTTCTGACCAAGTCGATGAGGGATTCTTTGTATTTTCCACATTGCAAAGTGTCATTCTTTTACCATGTGCCCATAATACATACATACATGATTCCTTAATGTCACATCTATCCCAGTTTGTCAACTAGCCCCTGGGCAGGGTGGACAGGGAGGTGGCTGTTTACCTTCATATCTCAAGACATGACACACCTTTTGCAGCTGGTTAAAGTAATCCATTGGGAGGAGGACTATAGGTGGTTGTCGTTTGATGTGACTTCACTATATTCTGACATCCTCCAAGATATTGGCTTTTTGGTGGCCACATTTTTTGAAACAAAACAAAAAGATGCACTTAAGACAAACTGTGTTTAAAATGGAATGCAATTTTGAATAAAACTACGATATGTTCACAGTGCAAGACACATATTATATGCAGGTTTGAGGAGCTGTGATGGGCACCAGGTTTGTTCCAAACTATGAAAAAATGTTTAATGGAATTTTGGGAAGATCATTATATTTGGCGTAGCAATCCCTTTGGGGCCAACCTGGTGCTCTATAGCAGCTTTATTGATGACCTGCTGATAGTGTGGAGGGGTAGTGAGGTACAAGGAAGAGTTTGTCACATATGTTAAGAAGAATGAGTGGGAAATTTTGTTTACCTGTCAGATAGACCAATTAAAGATACCGTGGGGTATCTGGATGTGGATGGATAACAATCAGATTATAACCTCAACCAATTTTCAAAAGTAGACACCAATAATTACAGGGTTACAAGAGCAATCATCATCAGCGCTGGATGAGGAATATCCTCTTTAGCTGCTTCTTTTGAATTAAATTCAACTGTAGTTCCTAGGGCAAAGTTGATGAACATTTGTTAATTTTAAAATCTAAATTTTCACAAAAGGGCTCTCTATCTGAGTTGGTAAACAGGGACTGTCTAATGGCCAGAAAGGTTCCTACAGAGCTTTGGGAGGTAATTTGACTTGTCAGAATGGAGATAAAAAAAGGCGGAAAAAAAGCAAATTAAACAGCACGTAACAGCATTAAGAGAGAATCGGCAGTGTCAGGCAAGAACAAGGGTGCAGTTATTTCCAGAACTGAAAATAAAGGTGTTAACAGTAAGGTAACCCTTGTGCCATTTTTCATGTTATAAAAACATGTTTCATAGGAATGAGTCTGTTATTGAAGTGCTAGTACAGGGAACCAACCCATATTTATTTACAGGAGGGCTCATTCTCGTAAAAATATTTTGGTACCAAGTAAATCAGGTGCAAACCAAATGAAAATATATTTAAGGAGAAGCGTATTAGTGGGTTCTTATAAAAGCAAAGATGTGATTTGGCAACACTGGCAAAAAGTCCTATTTTTTTTTTGCAGTAATTTTAGTGGAAAATTTGCAGCTGTTATGCAAAATAACTAAGTTCCAGCACCTTGAAACCCCCTAAAATGTCACCTTTTCTCTAATCCAATGAAACTTCCTGTAAGAAATTTGTCATTAAGTATGTGTTATTTTGGCTATTTCAGTGCAGTAGGACAAGGCCAGTGGTTAGCACATATGGTTTTATGGCTATCAGTGAAGTGGGGCAGTATGTCAGTATGTGGGGTTCTATGGCTACCAGTGCAGTGCTATATGTACAAGGTTAGATGACCTGAGATCAGGGCTAGTGGAGTACATTCAGAAACGGTAGTCAAGCATGGAGACAATCCAAACTCCAAAGCCAAAGTCAGAAACCAGAAGAAAAGGAATCAAGAAGCGCACCCAAGGTCAAAAAACAAACTTGATAAGAGGCCAAAGAGTAGAAATAGGATATTGAAGCCAATCAGGTGCTCACAACCCATGTGCATCGGACGTCTACCCTGAAAAGTGAGTGAAAACACAATCACGTTAATGCACAGACACATGCTGACACAGCAGCATGCAGTCCAAGACCACTGATACCTGTAAGAGGCTTGGGAAACTGTATGTTCACTGTTCTCCCTGGGGGATTTCTCATAAATTTGAAGCAGGGTGTTACTGTCACTGACTGTCCCAGCACTTAATCTCACTGCTGAATCCTCATCCTCTATAGCAACTACACTTGAATGTGACCCCTCACTACCTTTAGGGTTAATGCTATTACTGGTGGTAGAACTTTTCATATCATTTTTATAAACAGCCTCCTCACAAGGGGGACTCATCATCGCTTACTGCACAACTTGCAGCAACCATGGCCATCAGTTTCTGTAGTAAGACTTTCCTGCCACCAACACATCCATGAATTCCTCCTACTCCTATGTCCTTACCCCTGTCACTATCATGATTGGTGGACCTAATAATAGAAATGTTGAATGTTACTGTAAAGTACATCACACAAGCTACTAGTGTGTGGAGTAACGTTTTGGCTGTCTGATAATAATGTATTATGTAAGTCTCTGTCACTGTTACTCTCTATAGCAGTTCAGGTGAAGAAGCTCATGCTTGTCTCTGTCTGTGTCATTTCTCAGTCAAAAGTTTGTTTTTTTTTATTTATTTTTTTAATACTCTAGGTGCTGCTGTCTAGAAATTACACCCACGCTCCCGGCAACCCAAATCAACTCCAGCCCTCTTTCTTTGCTTGCATGCTTCTATGCTACTAGCTAGCTTGTGTGGAAATTATCTTTTTCTCCCAAGGGCTGCTATGTTAGTTTTACAGTAAAAGATAGACTTGTGTTAGCTTCAGACTCTCCATCAACATGCAGTAAAAGAATAAAGCACACAGAAGCTGGTGCAGCAACCACCATACCCCAGTATTGGCTTTTCCATTCTTGTGGATGTTGGAGTATAAAGCAGTATGTCACGTTGTACCTCTTGCCTATTTGTCTTGTCTGTATGTATGATATATTGTTTTCCTGCAAAGTATCTGTAACTCAGTCTCAGCAGAGGCTCAGCCAGCTCAGGTAGAAAGGATCACCTGCCTGGCTGTCTGGGACATCGGTCAAAAATGTAAATTTTTCTTTCATCCATTGTGGGACACTAGAACCATGGTATTAAGTTGCTATCTAAAGGATATAGGGCACTTGCAAACTAAAGCTCTCAGAAGATGGAGACACCCTTCCAGGTCCAACTAACTCCTGCCCAGCAGATGCAGTCTTCAGTTTTAAATATGTTATGCACAATAGAGAAACAGGGTTGATTCTTTCCTTAGATTTCCTTTTCATTTATGCTAATTTTCTCATTTTGTTACACATGGGATGCTTAATTTCCTCCAATAGGCTGGCTCTTGCACGCAGAGTGGAACGTGAAGCAGGCTTTTTGCCAGGGACCTGTATTAAATTATGTTTGGATTTAGATGACCAGAACAGAGTACTCTCTTCCAAGGAGCCAGAAGTTCAGAAGAGCCAGATGGATTGCAGGTGGTCCAAGTTTTGTGAGTATGTCCCACCACTGTCTGTTTGATTTCTGTTTGTGGTTCATGGCTTATACCTGCATTCATGTTGCTTTTTTCATTGTTTTCATTTATATAATTTATTTATTTTAACTTAGTTACTTAATTTCTTTTTATTAATTGTCCCTCTAGTCAAGGGTCAATTTTTTATGTGATGCATTAGAAGGAAGCAGATCCATGAGGATGTAGAAACAGAGGTAGGGCCTCTCTAGAATGGAGCCAGTTGACATTTTTACTAGCCCATGTGTTTGCAGGGGAAGCAGGGACCAGTGTGTGCCCTCACCAAAAGAGTTAGGGTGAGTGGGCATTGAAGTGGCCAGTTCCATCTTCCAGTTGGGTGCCATAAGCCAATCTGAGGCAGCTGCAGCCACGGAAAGTGCCTTGATGTTCTCATGACAATCTTGGGGATATAGAGCTAAACACCAGCGGCTAGGGCCCAAGAATAAGAAAAGAGTACTGCGGGTGGTCTCTTAGCATGCCTTCTCCAAACCCTCTGCTAGGACTGCAAAGTACAAAGAAGCTTCAAGCAAGCCAGCACCGGGTGAATTTGCAGCGGGCTGTGTGCCCACTTATGCCTCTATTACAACTCTGTTCAAGCTTCAGAGTAAACCTAAAATGGACTGAGAGTATTAAGTGGAAACCTTATACAACTTCACTAGTATACCAAGAAAAGAATAGTAGAAGTGTGTAGATTTTGTATTTTTCCCTGTTTATTTGCCTGTAGTTGTTGTTCTATGTTTTTGTGCCATGACCCATCTAATAAATATAATTTATTATCTTTTTGTCTGGCTGGATAATCAAATGCCTGGTGCTTAATCCTTGGTCTACCAATCAGTAATTCTATCCACTATTGCCACTCTGTCTCCTTTTTTCCTGAGCTAATGCCAGAATTCCTGTTGTGAGTGGACCCAACTATGTTCTGAGTTGGCAGTCTTTGTAAAGTCTAAGTAAAGAGCTAACCTTTAGACAGAGTGGGAGGCATTAAGTAGTTGGGCCCCTGAACTGCAGGTACTGGGCCCTCTGTCCTGTCACATCATGCATGCACATCAGTTCATCCATATGTATACACACACATACACCAATGCATCCATACGTACAAATCATGAACACACACACACTCGCACAATTAGTGCATATACACACAATAATGCACTTATACATATATACACATGTACCCACACAAATACAATAGCTGAGTACATAGTGACTAGTCAATCAGGGTCACCATCGGGGCTTGGAGTCCAGAAGTCCAGCCACTGTATAAAAAAATGGCAAGATCTGTGAATGAGGGCCAAATATAATTGATAGATGTTATAATAAATGTGCTTCTCGTCTGCCAGAAGGCCCACTCATCAACAGCTTAGGTCGTCCCATCTCCCCTCTGCACTTACTATTTGCATTTTGTGTGGACTGAATTGGCCATTTGCACCATACCTGCGCAGTTGTTACTGTGTCACAATCACTTGTCAGTGTGCAGTTTGCAGGGACAACTGTGCAGGTATGTTGTGATGACCCAATCTGATCTAATAAAAACACAAATAATAAGTACAGTTGTGTACCATTATGGCACTCAATGGGATTAAGCTGCAGGTGTGATGACCCTCTGGTAGCTGAAAATCATATTTATTATAACATTTGTCCCCTGCCCCCTGGAACTTGCCACTGGTTTTTATACATAGGCAGGACTCCTTAAGCAGGCAGGAAGCACATTTATTACTAGAGCCATAATTTGTATGAATTCAGCCCCTACCCTCGGAACTTGACATCTACTATGATGATTAATATTTAGAGCAAAAGGACAATTAGTCACCCAGCAGCCCCAGTCAATGACAAAACCACCATCCCATAGGGAAAATGCCCCCTTGACCCCAGGCCAGCTTGCCCCTGTGTGAGAGCTCTTCAGATCCGAGAGGAGGTACAAGGCTTGATAGATATGCCTGTCTTGATTCTGGTCCCCATTCAAGAAAGGTTCATGGAGTTCTATTCTAATCTCATCATAGTCCCCAAGATAGACAGTGACCGCCATCTTGTTTTAGATTCAAAATGGAATCCTTACATTCTATCATAGCAGCTATGTTTCCGGGACAGTGTTTCACCTCTTCTATATTTATGAAAGATAAACCATCCATCCATGCTGGAGACACCTCAAGGCAGCAGTAAGGAGGATAAATCTTAGTCCATAGGCTCCATATAATAAAATAGGAACTAGAGAAGTGATATCACTGGAGAAGTTATCTCCACTTTATCACACTTTGGTGCATCTCCCCCATTGTGTTGTGCAATGTGTTGGATACCTCTCTGGAACGCAAAGGGTTACTAATGCTCACTAAAGTCTCCTATGTGAACATAGCTTTAGTGTATTGCATTGTACAGCTTTTTGACACTCCACAGGCAAACAAATAAAATACATGTGATATTTTTCCTTCCTTTCATTTGGAAGTATTATACATTATTTGGCTGTATTCAATAAGCTAATAATTCTATAGAAAACCAGCTGCACCGTAGGAGACAAATACAAATTTCCAATTACTTAAATTCAGCTTTTAACCTCTCTGGCATTTAAAGGGATTACAAACCACGTTTAATTCTCTGACAATTTGGGGACATTTTTATGCCACATATAGTATTCTCCAGTGTTGTACCTCTTTAGCTTACTGAAGACGGCAATAATGTTGTGGAACAAGGGTGGGCAACTTACAGCTTTCAAGCTGTTTTTTCATCTACAACACCCATCTTCCATAGATGAGTACTCTAGAGAGAATTCAGAGAAGGGCTACTAAAATGGTGAATAGTTTACAGTATAAGAAATATCAGGATAGACTGAAGGATTTCAACCTGTATAGCTTGAGGAATGAAGAGAGAGAGGGGATATGATAGAAACATTCAAATACATGAAGGGATTCAACAAAGTACAGGAGAGAAGTGAGTTTCAAAGGAATAAAAATCTTAGGACAAGAGGTCATAGTCTAAAACTAGAAGGACAAATGTTTAGATGGAATGTAAGAAAGTTTTACTGAAGAGTGGTAGATGAGTGGAATAACTTACAAGCAGAAGTGGCAGAATTAATACACTGACAGAATTTAATCATGCATGGGATAGGCAAAAGGCTATTTTGAACATAAGACAAGACCAAGAACCAAATACGTTTTGAGGTTTTTACAGTTAGAAAATGGGCAGATTAGATGAGGCAAATGGTTCTTATCTGCCATCATATTCTATCTGTCTATCCCCAGCAGATGCCAATGACTGGCTAAGGAGGATAGGAGATGTGGCCTATAGCAGCTTGAGAGCCACATTCAGCACACTTCTGCTGAAGAACTCATACTTATGTTATTTGCTAAATTTCCAAAGCCCATTTCCATTCAGCCAAATGTGGTCTGTCTTCCTGTAAACTATAGAATATACAGTGAGCAAAGTATTGAAATATTTCCATATTGCTTCTTGCAGCTGTCAGATATTTGCATAAAAGATATAATTTTACCATTTCCTTGTTGTTCCCTGAACAGATTCTTTAAAGTACACTTTGTTGTGGGCTGTGTTTAACAAACTTTGTACAACTACCTAAGTTTGCCAAAGGACAAGTTTAATCTTTCAGGCTTTATTGATAAATGAAAACCTTTGTAAATACACATGCATTCACACAAACAAGCATACACATATATAATATGTAAAGAAAAAAATGCCTATACTGTTATTATTTTTTTCATCTCCATGTATTTTTTTCTACTGTCATGTCCTTAACAGTAAGCTCACCCACTCTCTATTTCCACAGAGCTTCCTGGTCACTTGACCATCAAACAGGACACTGAAACACTGTAACACTGTGCAGGACTGAGTACTTTACCTTGTATAAATATATGTAAAAAGAAAATTCCAGAGAGATCAACTTCAGGGATATAAAGTATAAAAAAAGCCCCAAAAATAAAAAGTCAAACCCCCCAAAAAACAAGCAAAGGGCATTTGCCTTGACATAGTATGCACTTGCAGAATATACTAAGGTTCCAGTGCCTGTGACCCTTCCCTTTCCCATACCAACCATCCATTCCCTCCAAAAGACCAAACCCATTAAACAGCACAACCTTGAATGAAATAAATCACACACACACCCTGAATGAAGACACAAACAGAGATGCAGGTGGCAAATTAAAAAGGTCACAGCTTTTATTAGATGGATTTGACCTACTTAATAGATCTCTGGGAGATCCTCCCAAAAACCCTCATGCTGCAACCTTTATTGAATCTAGGCCCATGTGTGTAAAATATCCCAACTTAGCATTATATGTAGGTTGGACAAGACAACTTCTAAGAAAATGGATGAATTCTCATAGGTCCAGTGTGAACAAAGAAAAGAGAAACCCCAGTTGGTAAGCATTTTCTCTGTTGTCCAATATAACTCACAGGTACCATGGGGAGGAGACAGCTCCTCCCAGTGGGCTGGAATAATTCTATAGAAGTGCAGGGGTTGAGCCCCCTCTCCTCCATATCAGACTACCTAGCCAATCCCCACCCAGATAGACTTGTTCCACGGTCCTGGTAGAAGGCTGAGAACAGTTCTGCTTAGTTTTGTTTTTTTTATTATTGTATTCTTAGATATGGGGTGTCCAAATTCCCCTATTAGGTGGATTACCATTCCTGGCTTTCCCTGGAGGATTGCCCAGTTATCAGGTGCTATTTGTGGACCCTTGCAGCCCTGGAAGAGAATCATGTAACCGATGTTGCTCTCTTCTAAAGGGGTCTCTCTGAGGCTCCTTTCTCCTCAATGGTAATCTGAAGAAAGAACTCCTGCAAAAAAAAGGTGAGCTACCCTTTGAGTGCCATGGTCCACTTGTCCCACTGTTCCCCTCAGCACAGGGGCTTCATTGGAGTTCTTTATAATTCCTGCACTCATGTTGGGTATTTATCTGTCTGTTCACTGGGTCTTTGGAACATGTTTGGCTGTTTTGTGGTATTTATCCCCTTCCCTGCTCTTTTCATTGGGTTCTGGGGCTCACATCTAATTTTCCTTTGGAATCATGAGTTTTTATTTATCCTGACATGTTATCTGTGTGTTTTGGGTACTTTATTCACTTGACAAAACTTTTCATTTTTTTTAACTCCGTGCCTTTAAAAGCCCGCTTTACCGCACGGCCACACTTGCTCCATTGACTTCTATGGACAGACTGCTTTGGGACATATCTCTGTAACCATTACACTTGCAGAGTTGAGAGAGGGCTCATTCTTCTTATCTCTCCTTGCCCTACATTCCGGTTTACATCCTCAGTGTCTTGGGGGTCCCTGGGGGGTTCGGGTGCTGTTGGGTGACTACAAAAAGAGAAAAAAACTACAATACCCAGAATGCCTGTTTCGCAGGCTTGTCTCTGATTGGCCCTGAGTTTGGTCTCCATTTTCTTTTCTCTTTTTGGAGTAACCTACACAGGGTCTTGGATTCCTTCACTCTCCTCCACAGATGAACTATTCGCCTCCCAGATAAGTACTCTTTGGGCTTTCTGAGGTGATTTTTTATCTGGGTGATCCCTTTGAGGCTGACCCTGAGCCCTCTGCAGAGGGTCTCATTAAGGCGGTTTTGACTACCGTACAGATTGCTTCTAATCCTGTAGAGAGCCAGTCTCAAAGATGCAAGAAATCCCTCACTATGTTTCCGCCTAATCCCACTCTGGACCAGGTTATCCTGGAAAAGTGGAAAACTCCAGACAAGCATCTTTCTCTTTCCAAGAGGTTTTCTAAGCTGTATCCCTTCTCTGATGCAGCCTTGGCTCAGTGGGCTACACCTCCTCAGGTTGATCCCCCTATTTCTAGACTGTCTAAGTCTACTGCTTTACCTCTGGCTGACACCACGGCACTTAAGGATTTGACGGATAGGAAGCTTGAAGCTATTCTGAAATCTGTTTTTGCTGCCATAGGTGCTGCCTTGAGGCCTACCTTGGCTTCTGTCTGGGATGATACAGCCATTGCTGTTTGGACTGAACAGCTTACTGACGCTGTCCACAAAGGTGCCCCTAAGGAGGACCTTTTAGCCAATATGTCAGAGGCTCAGTGCTATGTTACTAATGCCCTGTTTGATGCTGTCAGGCTTGAGGCTAAGACTTCTGTCTTCTCTGTTGCTGCTAGACGCACTTTGTGGCTTAAGATTTAGTCTGCTGACTTGTCATCCAAGAAGTGAGTGATTTCTCTTCTCTTTCAGGGCACATCTCTCTTTGGGACTGAACTGAAGCACATCATCAGGGGGTATGAACACTTTGTTGCCTCAAGTCCCCAAATGCCTAATCTAGCGAGGAAGCAGTGTCTTTTTCATCCTTACCAAAGTGAAGCACAAAGGTCGAATCTGAGTGGGTCTCAGGCCAGCACCCCACACTCCAACCCCAAGCCCAGGTAGCAGTGGAGGTCAAAACACTCCTCCACCAAACCCAAATCGACCAAACCTTATTCGGCATAATTCGCTGAACCCCAGTCCGTATCTACCTGTGGTTGGTCGCCTACAGCATTTTTCAAGCATTTGGGCAGGCTCTGTTGCCGATCAGTGGGTATTACAAGTGGTTTCAGGAGGCTACAGGATTCCCTTTGTATCCCTGCCTCTCTTCAGATTATTCCTTTCAAGGGCCCCTCTAGGCCAAGAAAAGCTGCGTCTTTTCAATGGGGCGGTGCTGGCTCTCTTGGGCAAGGGAATCCTGGCTCAGGTTCCTCCTCAAGAAAGAGGTTTAGGTTTTTATTCAAACCTCTTTGTGGTTCCCAAGAAGGATGGCGGCTGGTGCCCTATCTTGGAACTCAAGGATCTCATCTCTTTTGTGGTCCATACTCACTACAAGATACAATCTTAGCGCTCTGTCATCGCAGTGATATGTCCAGGGGAATTTCTGGCGTCTCTGGATCTGCAGGATGCTTACCTGCATGTTCCCATTTATCCGGACAGTCAGAAGTACCTCAGGTTCACTTGCTCCTTAGGGCACTTCCAGTTCACCACTCTGCCCTTTGTCTTACCACTGCTCCTTAGGTGTTTGCACGGGTCTTATGAGCATTGATTGCCTACCTGCATACTAGGGGGATTCAGGTGACTCCTTACATGGACAACCTTCTGCTGAAGGCTCCTTCCAGGGATCTTCTGGACTGCCAAGTCCAGGAATGTGCTCACCTTCTTCTTCGTCACGGGTGGATTCTGAACATGGACAAATCTGCTCTGGTTCCTTCTCTGTACCTGGTTTTCCTGGGTCTCAGGTTTGACACCTGCCAGGGTATGATCTTCCTGACAGAGGAGTCTGTTCGGCAGATCATGCGGCGGGTGTCCCGGGCCTTGGAGTGGACCTCAGCTCCGGTGCACAAGTTCTCGTCTCTGGTGGGTCACTTGATATCGACCATGTAGGCGGTTTCGTACTCCATGGCTCACACCAGGGACCTTCAGAAGTTCACCATCCGGGCTTGCCGGGACAATCCGGATCTATTGGACCGTCTGGTCTCTCTTCCTCAGGAAGTGAGGCAGGACTTCCTCTTGTAAAGGAGAGGCCCTTTGTTGTCCAGTATTGGACTCTGACCTTTATGGCTGAGGAGCTGTCTTGGGTCACCTAGGGGTGCAGGGCAGATGGTCTGCAGACCATCAATATCCTGGAACTCAGAGCGATTCTTCATTCTCTAGTGTCCTGGTCCTCTCCACTGAGGGAATGTCCAGTCCGCGTCCAGTTGGACAACACCAAAGATGTGGCGTACATCAACAAGTAAGGAGGCACAAGATGAGCCTCCACTTGGACCAAGGTCAAGGCTATTTTGGCCTGGGCGGAAGAACACGCTCCTGCCATCTCCACTGTACATATCCCAGGTGTATAAAACGTCCTGGCAGACTTTCTCATTCGCCATACAGCGGACTCCGGGGTGTCGGAGCTCCATCCGAAAGTTTTTGACCTGTAGGTGGAGAAGTGGGGTCTCCCTTGGTAGACCTTATGGCCACCAGGGGCAACAGGAAGGTTCAGATCTTTTCCTTTCGCTGGAGGAATCCTCTGGCGTTCGCAGTAGATGCTCTGTCGATTCCATGGAGCTTTCATCTGGCCTACATCTTTCCTCCACTCCCTCTCATCCCCAAGGTGCTGAGGAAGGTTCGGATGGACTGTGCGGTGGCCAGTCTGATCGCCCCCTATTGGACCAGGCAGCCTTGGTTTCCAGAACTAGTAGCATTATCTGTTCAGGATCTGTTTCCTCTGCCATGCAGACCGGATCTCCTCCATTAGGGTTACCTCTGGGGAGAGGATGTGGAGCGTCTGGCTTTGATGGCAAGGCTGTTGAAGCCTCCATCCTAAGGAGGAAGGGCTATTCCTCTGAGGTAGTTTCCACCATGATCCAGGCTAGGAAACCAGTTTCATCCAACGGCTACCAAAGGATTTGGTCTATTTTCCATTCATGGTGTGTGGACAGGGATCTGATCTCCCAGCTATCCTGTCTTTTTTGTAGGATGGCGTGAACAGGTCTCTGCCTTAGTTTCTTGAAGGTGCAGACCTCTGCTCCCTCTGTGTTTTCCAGAGACGTATTGCCATATTGCCAGATGTCAAAGTCTTCTTTTAGGGCATCGCTCATGCTTTCCCTGCCTATAAGACTCCCACTCCCCAGTGGGACCTTAATCTGGTTTTGGAAGTCTTGCAGAGGCCTCGTTTGAGGCTTTGGCTACCATTCCTTTACATCTTCTGACGTGGAAGATGGCCTTTTTTTTTTGGCTGTGGCCTCTGTTTGCAAAGTGGCTGAATTGCACGCCTTGTCCTGCAAACCGCCTTTCTGGTGTTTCACAAGGATAAGGCTGTTCTCAGCACCTCCCTGGCATTTCAACCTAAGGTGGTCTCTGAGATCCACATCAATCAGGAGATTGTTGTGCCTTCCTTTTGTCCTGACCCTAAATCTGACAAGGAGAGGGATATCCACCTATTAGATGTGGTACATTGCCTTAAGGTCTATGTGCACCGTACTGAGTCTTTCAATAAGACTGAAGCATTACTTGTTATCCCTGAGGGTCCCAAGGCTTGTATGGCTGTGTCCAAGGTGACTATAGCATCCTGGATTAAGTCTACCATCCACAAGGTTTATGAGCTCAGAGGGAAACCTGTTCCCTTTCGAATTCACACTCTACCAGGTCTGTTGGGGCCTCCTGGGCCTAAAAGAATCACGCCTCTGCTGAACAGTTGTGCAAGGTGGCCACTTGGCCTTCTTTGCACACCTTTGCCAAATAATATCGTGTGGATGTTTTGGCTTCAGCTGAAGCCAGCTTTGGTAGGAAAGTCCTGGAGGCAGTTTTGCCTGTCTAGGAATTTTTTATTCCTGTGCCATTTAGCTCTTTAACTGTTGAGTCCTGTTGGCTTTTGTTCTTGTGTCCTGTGTTATGTTATTCAGTGTCTGTACACTTTGTTAGTTTGGGGCTGTTCCATGTCCTGGGTAGTCCATGGGAACTCTGGTATCATGGAGGACCAGCGCTTGGTCCTTTCCTTCTTCTTCCCACCCTGGGTTGCTTAGTGTTGGTACATCCCCATGGTACCTGTGAGTTATATTGGATGACAGAGAAAAAAGTATTTTTGTCTTACCTGTTAAATCCTTTTCTCTTAGTCCATATAACTCACAGGTCTCCCACCCAGTGAAGGGGACCATGCTGGGTCTCCAGTGACTGGATGTGGGAGTCCTCTTGGGTTCATTGCTCACAGTTTTCCTCTCATCCTTCTTGCTATCCTAGTTAGTAGGCGTTTCAAAAGTCTATTTGGATGCTTACAAATTCCACAGGCATGCAAGCTCTTTAAAGAGACATTGCCAGAGTTGCCCAAAAAGGTGTGTGAGGCCTCTACACCGCATGGAGGTGGATAGGAGACTACCAGAGACTATTCGGAAGGTGACCAGACTGTCATTTTGTTTTAAAAACAGAAAGTGTACTAAAGTGGAAAGAAATGTAATGTGTATAAAATAAACAACAGAGACAAAATATAGCTAATATTTTATAATGGACATGATAGTGTCTCCTTAAAGACTAGAGGGGTCCTAAGTAGGGATGTGCAAAAATGTTCGCCTCAATCCAAAATCAGTGAATAATGTCACTTCCAGCTTTGCTAATACTTTCCTGCGAAAAATTCTGTTTTTCCACTTTTTTCGCCTAGCTTATTGCATTGAAATCAATAGGAACACTGAATTTACACACATCACATACCACATTTTATTTTATTTTCCATAAGCATAGTCTAAGGATGCCTCTGTTGGTGGAGTATGGGGAAATAATCAGCTGAACAGGGAATTTTTGGGGGAAGGTTTGTTGACTGTTATTGGGGGGGCAGTAAAAAAAATAATTAAAAAAAAAAACTAAAACATGGTTAAAAGGGGTCTGAGGAAGGTGCCTGAGTTGGTAGAGTTGGCTGAAAGTATCAGTTGAACAGGGAATTTTTTTTGGAGGGGGGGTGTTGACTGGAATTGGGGGGGCAGTTAATAAAAACATAAATAAATAAATAAATAAAAACAAAATAAGAAATTGGTACGTAACGTGACAAAGACAGTCACCCCTTGATGTAAGCTGTGACTAGGGCAGACTGATACTTGACAGGAGAGAGTATTTTGTAGAAGATTTGTAGTACTGAGCCTTGTGTTAGGCACATGCCCTGAGGAAACATTGATCTGTAGGACACACTTGTTTGGCACAAGCCCTAAGGAAACATTGATTTGTTGTAAGACTTAGACTTGTGTTAGGCCCAAGCCCTAAGGAAACATTGATTTGTAGAACTTAGACTTGTGTTATGCACATGCCCTGAGGAAACACTGATTTGTAGGACCTAGATTTGTTTGGAACAAGCCCTAAGGGAACACTGATTTGTTGTATGAATTAGACTTGTTAGGCCCAAGCCCTGAAGAAATATTGATTCACTCAGAACGTTGGCTTGTTAGCGTCACAAGCCCTGAGGAATCAGAGATCATTTTTAACACTCAGGCTTGTTAGCATCACAACCCCTGAGGAATCAGTGATTTGTAGGACTTAGGCTTGTTACAAACAAGCCCTCAAAATAGTTTTTGTAGGACTCTGGGTTATGTTTAAAGAACAAGCCCTGAGAAAAAAATGTTCTACTGGCAGGGCCGGTGCAAGGATTTTTGCCACCCTAGGCAAAACCTACTTTTGCCGCCCTTGGCTCCGCCCCTTGTGTCCCACCCCTTTATACCCCGCCTACTTATACCCCACCTCTTTTCTTGCCCCACCAGCTCCACTTTGCCCCCTATCAGCTCCAACTTGCCCCCACCAGCTCCACTTTGTCCCACCAGCTCCATTTTGTCCCTCACCATCTCCACTTTGCTCCCTCAGCTCCAACTTGCCCCCCATCCGCTCCAACCTGTGCCCAGCAGCTCCACTGTGCCCCATCAGCTCCAACTTGCCCCCCAGCTCCACTTTGCCCCTCATCAGCTCCAACTTTCCCCACCAGCTCCACTTTTCCCCCCATCCGCTCCAACTTGTGCCCAGCAGCTCCACTATGGCCCCTCAGCTCCAACTTGCCCCTATCAGCTCCACTTTGCCTCCCGTCTGCTCCAACTTGCACCCAGCAGCTCCACTATGCCCCCTCAGCTCCAACTTGCCCCCCATCACATACATGTAGCTCCCGTGCCGTCTTCTCTTCAGTAATGCAGAGCGCACTGGGAGATCATGACTCCCAGTGTGCTCTGCATTACTAAAGAGTGACCACGATGAGGGAGCGCAGTAGCAACACAGACATGACTGTGTTGCGTTCCGGTGTGGTGGGTGCGGGCGCAGCTCTTCTCAGCTGCATGCCCGCTCCCCCTGTACTTGTGCGCCCTAGGCTGGCGCCTACCTCGCCTATAGGTGGCGTCGGCCCTGCCTACTGGACTAGTGCCAGCAGGCCATGTTAAGGTGGCCAATGGCAAATGCTCTGGAGTCACTGCAGCATTTGCAACTGCTGTTCTTACTGCTGTTGCTACTATGTTGTTTAAGCAGCAAGACGATTAGGCAGCTCCAAGGGAATGTGATCAACAAAAGCAGTGTTATCGGTGATGATGATCATAGTTCCACTTGCCAGTACTAGCTCTAGTGATGCGCCCAAGGCAGCAGCAGCACCATGACTAGCCCCCACCACTTCAGGTATATGTAGAGAAAAGAAGTTGGCCAATAATGCTTCTCCTCCAGAACCATGGGTTTGCTGTTGGAGTATAATTTTTTCCCTTGAGAGCAGGAACTATGCCTCTCATCAGCAACTGCAATGTGTACAGTGTGTGTAGGAAATAGGAGAAGGACTGGGAACAATGGGCACATCTGCACTCACATCAAACAACTGTAACCAAACACCATGACGCTTAGGTCCTCAATGTGAAATCATCCCACCAGAAAGCAAATACTGGTGCTATCAATATGCCCCTTGCCCTCTCCTCGCTAAGGACACATGACTACTTGCAGATTAGTAATAATGATAAACCCTCTCTGATTGCACCCCAGCTGCTCCACCATCACCCTCATAATCACTACCACTAGTCCCTCATTGCTGCATCTGCTGTTGCTCTATTAGAGTCTCACTGGTTGGTGGGCATGACAAATGTGACAGAGAGTCCCCTACTGTCACACTTGCCATCTTTGAGGTGAAGAAGGCAGACTGGCAGCATTAACAGGCACAGGCAGCTGACCTGTGCTCATGGTGGTATTACTGCTGCTAGCTGCCAGTTCTGCCTTCCTCAATATCATGTCACAGAGGCACAGTGCTTGGGAAAGGGGACTCACAGGGTCAGGTGGATGTTGTTGTCTCCCTTGACCATAGGTCTAGCTGTTCCACATCACTTCCCCTTCCACCTCATCAGCAGGAGGATCTACTGGGGTCACACTATTCCCACCAGCTGTTTCACTAACAGTAACAATATTAGTTTCAGACTCTTCATCACTATCACCCCCTCCCTCACTCCCAACCCTCTGAGTTTCTAGCTGCTGCATCATAGTAGTGGTAGTGGGACTGCCTGGGGATGGCAAGTGTGTGGGGTCCCCTGCTGTCACACTTGCCATTATCTCCTCTTCCCCCTCATGAGTATCACATGGCACACTGCTCACACTGCTACCTACTTCTTCCTGTGGCTGTGTCTGTGACACTATTTTCCCCAAGATGCCACGGGACAATTTAGGGGGACTCTCCATTATTGGGTATGGGGAATAAGGAATTCCAGACCCTTCAATGATGGTAGTGGCCACTTCCTCCACACACTGACTGGATGCATCATGTTCTTCCAGATTCTCCTTTGTTTGTCATCCAGGTGCTCATAGTGATAGCACACACTATGAGCCTCTGATGCCTTCATTTTTCAAAATGTACAACAGCCTAGCACCCTCTCTCCCTTCCTCATTTTGTGTTTCACTTCCTGGAAACATCACATTTTTATGGTGTGAATACACGAAGCACATGAAAGTAAAGAGGCAAAAAGGTTATAGTGTAAAAAAATGCAAAAAATGTTTGGCAATAGGCAAAAACGTTGTTGATTTTACGTGTTTTGTTTAAAGCAGATCTTCCTGTGAAAAAGCAGACAACCACGTGGTTTTCACTGATTATTTCGCAGGAACACAACGGGACCTTTCATCCACCCCTAGTCTTAAGCTCCTGATGAAAAGTGTTGAGCATACTTTTAAACTTGTTGGTTTTATGTAAATCATCATCTGTAGCACACTTATGAAGACTGGACTATTATCTTACTCAATTCATAGAGGCATTAAGTGTCTGTTGGATATATGTGATTAATGATTGAATCATTGATCACATATATCCAACAGACACTTATATACTTAATGCCTCAATGAATTGAGTAAGATAATAGTCCAAAAATTCAGTCGGTTTTGTATTCAGAATAGTTCTTTATATCCTTAGACTGTGAAGAGATCCTCCAGTGATGATATAGCTTTATCTCGGTTAAATCTAGAGAGATCCTCAGTCTATGACTAAGCCAAGGCTATAGGTCAAATGGGATAAAGTTGGAGGTCTTTGTTTGAATATCCATCGAGTATTTGATTTACTTTTACAGTGGAATAATTCTGGACACTTGAATTGATGGTTAACAGTATAAGTCATACATTGTATTATATAGTTTTGGGATATATTTATTTTTCTGCTAACAGACAGGAGTTGGCACTTGACAGCTCTCTGATATCGAAAAATATTAATTTTTGGAGGTGCAGCCTTCCCTTTCTGTTGACCATAATTTTTTTTTTTTATATAACTTTCTATTTGACATTTAAAGTTCCTCTAGATCAATGGTTCTCAATCTTTTTTTCACCCAAGGTACCCTTAACAAGCAAACTAGAATTTTCGGGGCACCCTTCCCATTTTTAATGTAAATTATCAAGGGCATAATGAAACGTATAATACATAAATATGTAGTTATTGGTAAGTGGGAGGAGTATAAAGGGGTGGGACACAATGGGTGGAGCCAAGGGGAGAGGCAAAATTAGCTTTTGCCTAGGGTGGCAAAAATCCTTACACAAGCTCTGACTGAACTGTGGGTATATCCATGTATTCTATAAGGTTATCCAGTGGTTGCTGTGTTCAAGTGCCAGGAGCTCACTGTTTCCTCATTTTATTTGGAGTTTTTTTCCTCCTTAGCATCCATTGGGTTCATTTGATAAATGCTGTACATTTGTTTTGCCCTAGAATTGCTTCCGTGTAATTATACTTATGGCCCACTGTTTCTGTACTTTCATGTTTAATTTCTTTTCCTTTTGTTGAACTTTATCCTTTTACATTATTCTTTTGTAACTGTAATAACCACAAGTGCTTGTTTGGTTGTAAATATTTTGGAGAATATGTAAATCTGTTAATACAGTTTCATGTTTTTTAGCATGTTATTTTATTCTATTTGTGTTTTGTTCATCCACAGATAAACACACTTTTTATCTGTCCTCATAGACGTGTTTTTGTTTTATCATTTTTATTATATTTATTTAGGAGACCAACTATATAAAGGGGCTTTCTGTGAATGTAAGGCATAAGCTCCTGAGGAAGCTAGGCACATCCCTGCTACTGTATATGAGTGGGGTAGTAGAAATTGTCACTCATTAATGTTGCTTCCCAGTCTGCCACAGACAAGTGCCTACCACTCTGGCATAGTCCAGTGACAGATTATTGCAGTTTTCCAAATTTTCATGTTGGTGACACACTTTAGACATGCATCATTTCGCTACGCAGTAATTAATTTTTACTAGAAGACTGGAGGTTAAACTAACCCCTTATAAGAGATACGGACACATACATAAATTGTAATAACGAAATGTATGGGGACACAACATTTATATTTTTAAAAATATATGGTTTGTAAGATAATAACATACATTTCCAAGATTGTTGTCATTTATGAGTAAAAATATGTAAATATGTGCAAGCAATTAAAAAATGTTGATAACACCAATAACTGCTTCTTACCATTTTAATGAGATGTATGAAATTGATGGGATTATCACAGCTGTGGAATATTTGGTGGAATATTAGCTAAAGAAAATAACATCACCAACACTTTACTCCCACAGTGATAAAGTGAGAGAACAATCCCACACACACCTACAGATAGTGCAGACTAGGCAGCTTTTCGTCGATCGGCTGTGCATAACTTTTCACATTGAGCAAATTTTGTTGAGTGGTGATCGAGCAGAGGTCAAGACCGTGTTCTGTCAAAAAAACTGGACCCATGGAATTTCTCGAACGCGTCACTTCAGGTGCGGCTGCGCCACTTCTGCTGTTTTGACCCGATTACCCATACTATACATGTGCAGTACCTATATGATCCCTTGACCTTGGTGTGCATACACGGATACAACAGAAAGGGAATATACTAGTGCACCATAGTAATCGGAACCTTTGCTGCATAAAAATGCATGCAAATTCACATAGATGCAGGGGTTTCTCGTTACATTCTCATGACACACCTACACACTGCAGCCCACACACTAACGTGTCGCGACACACAGTTTGGAAAGCTCTACATTATTGTAATATCAGCATGCAAGAAAATGTGGGGATCCCCCAGCCAAGATAGAGCAGCATCCACAACATCTTCTCTAACTCCATCAGCTTCCATCTGTATTGGCAACATTTTTTTCCAGTCTCTCTCTTCATCAGCAGTCTAGTAGCAGGATCTGTGTACCTTTAACATCATCTTCTACTACTGTAGATAAAGGACTGTACATCGTTTGTAGTGACTAAGTAGCAAGGGCCATACAATGCTTCACTTAAAGGGATAGTATAACTTCAAAATTACTATCCCTCATATTGTAGCCCTTAATAAACTGAGTTAAATGACACCAGCGGCATCTCTCAAACCTTTATGGTTTAAGAGATAGCCGCTTTCAAAGTTTCCTCTCCCCTGCTGTCAGCGTTCTGCTGCCAGCAGGAGAATCCAGTCTCTGAATCAAGTGGAGGCTCTTCAGCAGAGCCGATATCTTGTTATGGAAGGAAAAATGATTAATTGAAACAGTCTTCTACGTGTGCTTGAATGAATCATTTTTCCTTCCATAACGAGATATCAGCTCTGTTTAAGAGCCTCCGCCTGTCCCGGGACTGGATTCCCCTGCTGGCAGCAGAACGCTGACAGCAGGGGAGAGGAAACTTTGAAAGCGGCTATCTCTTAAACCATAAAGGTTTGAGAGATGCCGCTGGTGTCATTTAACTCAGTTTATTAAGGGCTACAGTATGAGGGATAGTAATTCTGAAGTAATACTATCCTTTAAGCTAATGTATAAGCTTTATGTTTCACTTTCTCTATACTTTTTGAAGAGCTATACCTTTCAAAACACACCCCTACCAACTTGCCTGATATGCTGTCATCCAGATTTAACTTCTATAGAAAACTATTTTCCTCTTCAGCCTTGCAAAGTCTAATTTGTTTCACACGTCCATCCTGATCCTCCAAATCAGGGTAATGACATTTTCCACATGAATGTTGCATCTGGATCATTGATAAGGACACGAAGCGAACAACTTTGGGCCTCAGTATATACCAACTGTAGCACCAAAATACTATATGCTAGAGGAAGCAGACAGAGGCCACTATAGCTGGTGGTGTTTTTTATTTTTTTTTATTTACCTCTGTGTAACTCAAAATAATATAAATTGTACTTTATATCTTGGCAGACTCAATGTAAATACCCAGAAATAATTCCACCATGAACGCATGAATTTTTAAAGAAATGAACGGTCTGAACAGATCTGTCCACCTTGATCTTGCTTTGTGCTCTGAAATGGAAATTATACTTTAGGAATAACTGGCTCTTAATTTGTTTAACAGATTAAATTATGTAGGTAGGTGTCCTTTTGTACAGCAGTCAGGTGTCTCTATACATTTATTTTTTTGCATAATATGTATAGTTTTCTATATATAGTGATCTCTATTCAAATCTGCCCAAGGATTACCATACATCTTCTTTCAATAGTTTACATTGACCTGAATGGATCATAAGAGACACGAGTAACTGGTGTTTATTAGATTATCAACAGAAACTATTAGCAATGGACTACAACGAGAGAGATCAATAAAATAAAGCAATTTATATAGATGTACCTGACTGCTGTGTGAAGGACACTTACCAAAGTAAATCATTCTGTTAAATCCATGTACTTTTATTCAGGCATTGCCCATCATTAACTACTGTGTCCATTTGCACAAAAAATTTACACTTTATTTTTTAATAATCATTTATAGTGATGAGCGAGCACCCCAATGCTCGGGTGTTCGGGTGCTCTGACCGAGCACCCCCTGAGGCTCGAGTGCTCGGCCGAGCACCCGAACCCCATTGAAGTCAATGGGAGGACTCGAGCATTACACCAGGCACCCCCTGCTCTGATGAGGGGAGGGTGCCTGGTCCATAGGAAAAGGGCAGAAAAGGATGGAAACACCACAGAAATGGTTCAGGGACAGCATAGGGAGGATGTCTGGATGCATCTTGGACTCCAACATCGCTGCTGGGAACGATCTTTCGCCCGTAGTACGCCATTTTTACAGACTGACCATAAAACACACAAAAAGGAAAATAAAAACGACTTTAGGCGAAAAATTGTTACCAAACAATATTTGCTGTATATTTACTTGTATATCATCTGCAAATTCTCCCAAAAATTTCCTTGATTTTCTGAACTGAGGCCATGATTAAGAGGGAAACGTGCGCAGAGGCAAATTCTCCCAAAAATTTCCTTGATTTTATTGAACTGAGGCCATGATTAAGAGGGAAACGTGCGCTGAGCTGACCATCTAAAACATTATGGGTGAGGGTCTGCTGCAGAGCTGACCATCCTAAACATTATATGCGAAGGCCCGCTAGTGAGCTGACGCTATAAAACATTATATGCGAAGGCCCGCTAGTGAGCTGACGCTATAAAACATTATATGCGAAGGCCCGCTAGTGAGCTGACGCTATAAAACATTATATGAGAGGGCCCGCTAGAGAGCTGACCCAATAAAACATTATATGAGAAGGCCCACTGGTGAGCTGACCTATATAAAAATTGTCAAACAGGGCCCGCTGGTGAGCTGGCCCTATATAAAAATTATATCACAGGGCCCGCTGATGAGCTGGCCCTATATAAAAATTATATCCCAGGGCATATGGAAGAGGAGGAGGAGGATGAGAAGATTAAGAGTCAACCATATACCCGTTTTTTGGGTGGAAGGGGTGAATGGGAATACAGAGTATTCCCATCATTGTAAATAACATATATAAAGTGAGTTTATGTTCCCCCGGGGCTTTCCTCCAGTGGAGTGGAGAAGTCAGGGGAAATCCAGGCCTTGTTCATTTTTATAAGTGTCAACCTATCAGCATTGTCGGTGGAAAGGCGGATACGCTTATCTGTTATGATGCCACCAGCAGCACTAAATACCCGCTCAGACAGAACGCTGGCGGCAGGGCAGGCCAGCACCTCCAAGGCGTAGAGTGCCAGTTCATACCACGTGTCCAGCTTGGACACCCAGTAGTTGTAAGGCACAGAGGGATCATTGAGGACGCTGACACGGTCTGCTACGTACTCCTTCACCATCTTCCAAAACTTTTCCCTCCTTGTGACACTAGGCTGCGCATCAGGGTGAGGGTGCTGGCGGGGTGTCATGAAGGTGTCCCACGCCTTGGAGAGTGTTGCCCTGCCTTTCTCGGAACTGCTGTGTGCTCCCCTTTTCTCCCCTTCTCGGTTGGCCAAGGTAGCACGTACTCTGCCGCCAGCGTTGTCAGATGGAAAATTTTGGAGCAATTTTTCAACAAGAACCTTCTGGTATTGCACCATTTTGCTTGTCCTCTCCACCGGAGGAATGAGAGATGAGAAATTCTCTTTGTAGCGGGGGTCCAGAAGGGTGAACACCCAGTAATCCGTGTTGTTTAAAATGCGTATAACGCGTGGGTCACGGGAAAGGCAGCCTAACATAAAGTCAGCCATGTGTGCCAGAGTACCAACAGTCAAGATTTCGCTGTCCTCACCAGGAGGATGACTCTCAATATCCTCATCCTCTTCCTCCTCTTCTGCCCACCCACGCTGAAGAGATGGAACTAAAGTTCCATGGCTACCCTCTGTAGCGGAGGCAACCGTGTCTTCCTCCTCCTCCTCCTCCTCCTCCTCCGCCTCCTCCAATTGTCGCTGAGAAGACGAAGTGAGGGTGCTCTGGCTATCACCTTGTGTAAGCTCTTCCTCCCCCATTTCCACCTCTTCCACATGCAAAGCGTCGGTTTTAATTGTGAGCAGCGAGCGTTTCAGTAGACACAGAAGTGGGATGGTTACACTGATAATAGCGTTATCGCCGCTCACCATCTGTGTCGATTCCTCAAAATTGCGTAAAACCTCACAGAGGTCTGACATCCATTCCCACTCCTCACTTCTGATTACAGGAAGTTGAACGGAGAGGTGACGACCGTGTAACAGCTGGTACTCCACTACTGCCCTCTGCTGCTCACAAAGCCGGGCCAACATGTGGAAGGTGGAGTTCCACCGCGTGCTCACGTCACACAGCAGCCGGTGAGCTGGCAATTGTAAGCGCTGCTGCAGCTTCAACAGGCCGGCCGAAGCTGTAGATGACTTACGGAAATGTGCACACACGCGGCGCACCTTGGTCAAGAGATCATGCACATTGGGGTAGGTTTTTAGAAATCGCTGAACCACTAAATTAAATACATGCGCTAGGCATGGTACGTGTGTGAGCTTGCCGAGCTCCAAAGCCGCCACCAAGTTACGCCCATTATCACACACAACCATGCCTGGTTGCAGGTTGAGTGGCGAGAGCCACTGCTCGGTCTGGTGACTAATCCCCTGCAACAGCTCTGAGGCCATGTGCTGTTTGTCCCCAAGGCAGATCAGCTTCAGCACGGCCTGTTGACGCTTCCCCACTGCAGTGCTACACTGCTTCCAGCTACTGGCTGATGGGGGAGTGGCGCTGCGTGTAGAGAATTCGGAGGTGGAAACGGAGGAGGAGGAGCCAATAACGTAGGTGCTGGCGGAAACCCTGATGGAGGTAGGGCCCGCAATCCTCGGCGTGGGTAGCACCCGTGCCATCCCAGGGTCCGAGTCGCTCCCAGCCTCCACGACATTCACCCAGTGTGCCGTCAGGGAAATGTAGCGTCCCTGGCCACAAGCACTTGTCCATGTGTCAGTCGTTAAGTGGACCTTCCCAGTAACTGCGTTGGTCAGGGCACGGGTGATGTTACGGGACACATGGTGGTGTAATGCGGGGATGGCACACCGGGAAAAGTAGTGGCGGCTGGGGACCGCGTACCGAGGGACAGCTGCTGCCATCAGGCTGCGGAAGGACTCAGTGTCCACAAGCCTAAATGGCAGCATTTCGATGGCCAGTAATTTGGAAAGGTGTGAGGTTAGTGCTATGGCCTGTGGGTGGGTGGCTGGGTATTTTCGCTTGCGCTCAAATGCCTGGGGTAATGACATTTGGACGCTGCGCTGGGACAGGGAAGTGGATGTGGTCGCTGATGGTGCTTCAGATGGTACAGGTGCAGGGCGGGAGGTATGCGGGCCTGCGCCTTCGACAGGCGATTGGCCGGCACCGAAAACAGGGGAAGAGGGGGCAGTGGTGTGGCCTGCAGACACAGATGGGCGATCCAGGCGTTCCTCCCACTTACTACGGTGCTTGGATGCCATGTGTCGGATCATGCTGGTGGTGGTGAGGTTTCTAGTGTTCATGCCTCGGCTCATTCTGGTGTGGCACAGGTTGCAAACTACAATTCTTTTGTCGTCCGCACTTTCCTTAAAAAAACGCCATACCGCGGAACACCTACCCTTTGGCAAGGTAGATTTACGCAAGGGGGTGCTCCGTGGAACATTTGCGGGCCGATTTGGTGCGGTCCGCCTTCTTTCTGTAGCCACACCACTGCCTCTTCCAGCCTGTTGCGGTGCTGCAGATGGCTCACCCTCAGGACTGCTGTCATCGCTCGGCTCTACACCTTCCCAGGTGGGGTCAGTCACCTCATCGTCCACCAAGTCCTCCTCCACTTCCTCACTCTGATCATCCTCCTCATGTCTTGATCCCACCACATACTCAGTCATTGACAACTGTATAACATTCTCCTCAACAAGGTCTTGAGACGGAAATAGTGGTTGATTTAATGGCAACTGTGTCTCATCATCATCATCATCATCCACTACTTCCTTTGACCTTAAATGCCGTTCACATCTGTCATCTTCTTGTGATTGGGTACCCTCTAGAGGTTGTGAATCAGGGCACAAGATGTCATGTTCCTCTGCAAGCGTGCTTGGAGAGAGGGTCAAATGAAGGATTGGTGATGAGACGAGCTCCTCACTATATCCCAGTGTGGGATCACTTCTTTGACCAGACCGTGTATGGTGGGAGGAAGGATGATCAGAGTGAGGATTATGTTGACCAGACTCTTGGCTACTGAGAGTGGACTTGGTGGAAAACAGGGTGGTGCTTAACCGACTGGAAGAAGTATCAGCTGTCATCCAACCGACCACCTGTTCGCAGAGGTCGGACCTCGAGAGTGATGTCCTGCGACGCCCTGTAAAATTAGACATGAAGCTAGGTATGGTGGATGTCTGTCTTTCTTGTGCTCTGGCACCAGGCACAGTTTCTCCGCGTCCTGACCCGCGCCCTGAACTATCAGGATCACGTCCACTTCCCCGTCCCTTTTTACCCGCCTTCTTCATCTTACACGGAATATGTGACTTTAATATTTGAGTTTGAAAACTTAACAGTATTTCTTCCTATTCTGCAACTGTGCAGAGTACACAGAATAGGCTGCTAAACTGCGGTGACACACACTGAATGGAATATGTGACTTTAATATTTGAGTTTGAAAACTTAACAGTATTTCTTCCTATTCTGCAACTGTGCAGAGTACACAGAATAGGCTGCTAAACTGCGGTGACGAACACAGAATAGAATATGTGACTTTAATATTTGAGTTTGAAAACTTAACAGTATTTCTTCCTATTCTGCAACTGTGCAGAGTACACAGAATAGGCTGCTAAACTGCGGTGACACACACTGAATGGAATATGTGACTTTAATATTTGAGTTTGAAAACTTAACAGTATTTCTTCCTATTCTGCAACTGTGCAGAGTACACAGAATAGGCTGCTAAACTGCAGTGACACACACTGAATGGAATATGTGACTTTAATATTTGAGTTTGAAAACTTAACAGTATTTCTTCCTATTCTGCAACTGTGCAGAGTACACAGAATAGGCTGCTAAACTGCGGTGACGAACACAGAATAGAATATGTGACTTTAATATTTGAGTTTGAAAACTTAACAGTATTTCTTCCTATTCTGCAACTGTGCAGAGTACACAGAATAGGCTGCTAAACTGCGGTGACACACACTGAATGGAATATGTGACTTTAATATTTGAGTTTGAAAACTTAACAGTATTTCTTCCTATTCTGCAACTGTGCAGAGTACACAGAATAGGCTGCTAAACTGCGGTGACACACACTGAATGGAATATGTGACTTTAATATTTGAGTTTGAAAACTTAACAGTATTTCTTCCTATTCTGCAACTGTGCAGAGTACACAGAATAGGCTGCTAAACTGCGGTGACACACACTGAATGGAATATGTGACTTTAATATTTGAGTTTGAAAACTTAACAGTATTTCTTCCTATTCTGCAACTGTGCAGAGTACACAGAATAGGCTGCTAAACTGCGGTGACACACACTGAATGGAATATGTGACTTTAATATTTGAGTTTGAAAACTTAACAGTATTTCTTCCTATTCTGCAACTGTGCAGAGTACACAGAATAGGCTGCTAAACTGCGGTGACGAACACAGAATAGAATATGTGACTTTAATATTTGAGTTTGAAAACTTAACAGTATTTCTTCCTATTCTGCAACTGTGCAGAGTACACAGAATAGGCTGCTAAACTGCGGTGACACACACTGAATGGAATATGTGACTTTAATATTTGAGTTTGAAAACTTAACAGTATTTCTTCCTATTCTGCAACTGTGCAGAGTACACAGAATAGGCTGCTAAACTGCGGTGACGAACACAGAATAGAATATGTGACTTTAATATTTGAGTTTGAAAACTTAACAGTATTTCTTCCTATTCTGCAACTGTGCAGAGTACACAGAATAGGCTGCTAAACTGCGGTGACACACACTGAATGGAATATGTGACTTTAATATTTGAGTTTGAAAACTTAACAGTATTTCTTCCTATTCTGCAACTGTGCAGAGTACACAGAATAGGCTGCTAAACTGCGGTGACGAACACAGAATAGAATATGTGACTTTAATATTTGAGTTTGAAAACTTAACAGTATTTCTTCCTATTCTGCAACTGTGCAGAGTACACAGAATAGGCTGCTAAACTGCGGTGACACACACTGAATGGAATATGTGACTTTAATATTTGAGTTTGAAAACTTAACAGTATTTCTTCCTATTCTGCAACTGTGCAGAGTACACAGAATAGGCTGCTAAACTGCGGTGACACACACAGAATGGAATATGTGACTTTAATATTTGAGTTTGAAAACTTAACAGTATTTCTTCCTATTCTGCAACTGTGCAGAGTACACAGAATAGGCTGCTAAACTGCGGTGACACACACTGAATGGAATATGTGACTTTAATATTTGAGTTTGAAAACTTAACAGTATTTCTTCCTATTCTGCAACTGTGCAGAGTACACAGAATAGGCTGCTAAACTGCGGTGACACACACTGAATGGAATATGTGACTTTGATATTTTAGTTTGAAGACTTAACAGTATTTCTTCCTATTCTGCAACTCTGCACAGTACACAGAATGTGCTGCTACACTGCGGCGAAGCACACTGAATGGAATATGTGACTTTGATATTTTAGTTTGAAGACTTAACAGTATTTCTTCCTATTCTGCAACTCTGCACAGTACACAGAATGTGCTGCTACACTGCGGCGAAGCACACTGAATGGAATATGTGACTTTGATATTTTAGTTTGAAGACTTAACAGTATTTCTTCCTATTCTGCAACTCTGCACAGTACACAGAATGTGCTGCTACACTGCGGCGAAGCACACTGAATGGAATATGTGACTTTGATATTTTAGTTTGAAGACTTAACAGTATTTCTTCCTATTCTGCAACTCTGCACAGTACACAGAATGTGCTGCTACACTGCGGCGAAGCACACTGAATGGAATATGTGACTTTGATATTTTAGTTTGAAGACTTAACAGTATTTCTTCCTATTCTGCAACTCTGCACAGTACACAGAATGTGCTGCTACACTGCGGCGAAGCACACTGAATGGAATATGTGACTTTGATATTTTAGTTTGAAGACTTAACAGTATTTCTTCCTATTCTGCAACTCTGCACAGTACACAGAATGTGCTGCTAAACTGCGGCGAAGCACACTGAATGGAATATGTCACTTTGATATTTTAGTTTGAAGACTTAACAGTATTTCTTCCTATTCTGCAACTCTGCACAGTACACAGAATGTGCTGCTAAACTGCGGCGAAGCACACTGAATGGAATATGTGACTTTGATATTTTAGTTTGAAGACTTAACAGAATGTGCTCTAATCTGCAACTTTGCACACTAAACAGAATGTGCTCTAATCTGCAACTTTGCACACTAAACAGAATGTGCTCTAATCTGCAACTGTGCCCACTAAACAGAATGTGCTCTAATCTGCAACTTTGCACACTAAACAGAATATATATATATATTTTTTTTTTTTTTTTTTTTTTCCCCCACACAAAATAACCTGCTGCCCCCACACACAGTAGTCCTAAAAAGGACTTTTGGTTCTTTTTTTTCACAATTTTGCTTTTTTTCCTCCCTACACTGACTTTCCCTTCCTATCCTCAGCTGTCCCTGGCTAAGACTGAGCCGAACTCGCTGGTCAGGTGCTATACAGCACCCGACCACGGGTTCTGGCCAGCCAATCAGTGTAATGCCAGCAGCCAACATGGCTGCTTGCATTACTCCGATGTCAGAGCCTCCCTGCACGTTTATTGTCTGCGCAGCAGCCGCAAAACGTGCGGGGAGGAGACCCGAACATGGCGGGCGAGCACATGCGGTACTCGTACGAGTACCGCCATGTGCCGAGCAGAGCGATGCTCGAGCCGATCCGAGCATCGTCCGAGCATGCTCGCTCAACACTAATCATTTAGCAATTAAGATCTGATTCATGCACCTGTTTATGTATTGTGTCTTTGAAATCTCTAGGGCGTTCGGGCTCTGGTAAAGCACTGCTAATACACAAAACACTTCTATTTGCTTTTTTTCACTCGACTAATCCAACTTGTCTGTGTATCTCATTTGGAAAATAAATCACTCATTGAAATAACTGTTTTGTTCCTACCTATTTGCAACTGGATTTAATTTTCTTTGAATCTACTGTCTGCATATTTCTATGATTATTAACTTTTTACCACATTGTACAGAGCCTGTAACAATGAGACCTTTAACAACGGCAAGCTAGGAGCACAGCATAAAAATACTAGTTCACCTTTAAATGGTGAATAGATTGTAACTCTTTGAGCACCACAAGGCCGTAAAAGTTATTGCTTTGCTATTTGTTACATGCCTCTCTGACACTCACATGGCTTAAGTCCATTATAGCCTAAAACGTTCTAGTAAATAAGACAGTAAGAGCAGCATGTTAATGTTCACAATGTGGTATACTCAACTGGGTGTTATTTCGATCACATAATATTTATTTCATGTGATGTAAATGCCATTATCCATGTGTATCTCCTTATCTAAAATATAACTTACTGATTTATAAATCTGCACCAAACAAAAGTGACAGTGAAAAGGTGCCAGCATTTAATCTGATTTGGGAAACCTATTATGTCATCATTCGCTTCACCATTTCTACATCATTCATCATTTCTTTTGCTTGATTGTTACAGCTTGCCAGACATCTGTGTAATTGATTTGTTCATCCTACTTGTAATAATCTACTGTAAAGTAATTTGATTCTGAATAACATTTATCCAAATTGATAAAAAAAAAGTTGTATTTATTTATTACTTATTATTATTTGTAGTAGTAGTATTAATAATAATAATAAAGAAATAATAATAATAATGTAATTTTACTCTACTGTTCCCCTCATAAATTGTACATTTTATGTTTATAATCATATATCTTTTTATATATGCATACTTTTTCCTTAATTTTAATAAATGTAATTATTGTACGGTATTCTACTCTTTTTACCTGTTTTGCTTACTTTTCTTCTCTGACCAGTACAGTGGACTAAAAGCACAGATCCCACTTGATAATGTTTCATATACACCACGGTTTTCAGACTTTCTTCCTCAAAAGCCAAATAAGAGCAGACTTAGTAAAATGTGACAAGTATTTTAATGCACAAAAAAATTGAGTTAATAGGGACTTAGATGAATTTTGAAAATGTTAAAAATATATTATTTGAAAATTGACAGGATTGCAAAGGTTTCCCTTCCTTAGCTACATATGTGAGAATATTTTGAACAAGTGAACTTAAATGTGTGTTGCTGTGTAAGCAAGTTTCAAATCCTAAAAAAAAAGAGGAAGCCATTTTATTAATAAACATCAGGGTGTTTCTTTTGTTTTCTTCCTATTTAATTCAGTTATCATTTATCATTTTCTCACGATCTCATTGGTTGATTATAAATACTGAATCTGATATTAATTTTTGTCTTTTTACCCAAGTCAGTTTTATGAGCGTGAGGAACCTAGTTTATGTGCATATTGCTATTGATTTGTCAGCAGGAAACCACAAAGAGCTGAATGGTAAAAGTGAATGTTTTACGAGACATCCATAATTTTAAGTTGAAGTTTCATGGTATTTCTTCTTTGTTAAAGGGATAGTAATACTTCGTTTTATCTTTATTTTATTTTGTAGACATTAAAAAAACATGAAGAATGATATAAGTCTGATCTCTCAAACCTTTATGGTTTAAGAGATATTCACAAGCAAAGTATCCCCCCCGTTCAGCTAGATCAGAAGGGAGGTGCCCAGATAGACTGCAGAGAGGGACAATCTTCAATTAAGATAAGGGAAAAAGCTGAAAAACATGTCAAGGGGGGGAGGGCTTTCATTGTTCTAATGGGAAGAAGAGTGTCCCCTGCCGTTATCTGTCTGGTCTTACAACCAGATTCACATCTGAGAAGAGATGGCTTACACTAGGAAAAAGGGGCGGGAGGTGGAAATTTTGCTTGTGAATATCTCATAAACCATAAAGGTTTGAGAGATAAGACTTATATCGTTCTTCATGTTTTTTTAATGCCTACAAACTAAAATAAAGATAAAACGAAGTATTACTATCCCTTTAAGCATAAGCTAGAAAAGAGTACAAATATAGCACGAACATAATTGAATATCAGCTTTCCAATACTGTACTCCTTCCCAGGTTCCAAATATTCTATAGTCATCAGCCCATGGCCATCGGTAATGCTGTTCAGCCTCTCTTGTTGTGTGGGCTATTTTAATGTATTGGAGAGTCTGATCATAAATAATAGATAAGGGACCAGACCAGGGCCTAGATTCACTAAAGGTCGATGCTGTGGCAATATTATCTTGTTGATGTGTTCGAAATACTTCGACATTACGATGCACACATATACCTATATATTCACTAAAATTGTCAGATGCAAGGGGAGGGATGGAGAAGGTCACTATTGGCATACAGGATTGTCGAAGTGCTGTAGATGTGGAAGGGATCTCCTCCCTTCACACATCACCAAGACTACAACAATTCTGAAGTTGAAGAGCATTCATTCAGCTTCCCTACTTGGCCAGGGAAGTGGAGAGGATACTTTCAGCACCATGGACAGCACTGAGTTCCATAAGGATGTGTATTGTTCACCCCTGTGCCACTCAAATAGTTAAAAAAAATAGTACACCAAGCTCTATATCACAATATCCCTTTACCTATGTATCATATATTATACATGTTGTGCACTCCCCACAAATCCCCATGGGCACTGTCTGGGTAAAGGAAGAAGGCTGGGGGTGGCAGGCAGTGTATATGAGGCTAATTCCTTTACCCAGGCAGTGCCCATGGGGATTTGTGGCTAGCAGTGGGCAAGAGGAAAAGGCTGGAGAGGGTCAGACAGTGTACATGGGGATCTGTGGTTACCAGTGGTCATGGGAACAAGTCTGAGGGCCAAGCAGTGTACATGGGGTTCTATGGCTACCACTGGGCACAAGAACAAGGCTGAGGGGGCAAGTGGTAGCCACAAATCCCTATAGATGTTGCATGACCCCCCAGTCTTGTTCCCCTGGGAATGCACAACATGTATAATATATGTTACATAGGTAAGGGGATATTGTGTAGTGCTTGGTGTACTATTTTGAGTGCCAAAGGGGTGAGCAATGCACATCCCTATGGCACTCAGTGTTGTCCATTGTGCTGAAAGTATCCTCTCCACTCCTGGCCAAGTAGGGAAGCAGAGAAAATGCTTTTCAGCTTCAGAATTGTCATACTGTTGGTGATGCGTGAAGGGAGGTCATCCCTTCCACACCAACAGCAGTTCACAGCCCTCCCTGCTTGTGATTGCTTAAAGGGATAGTAATACTTCATTTTATCTTTATTTTATTTTGTATGCATTAAAAAAAAACATGAAAAACGATATAAGTCTTATCTCTCAAACCTTTATGGTTTGAGAGATATTCACAAGCGAAGTTTCCCCTCCCGCCCCTTTTACTTAATGTAAGCCGTCTCTTCTCAGATATGGAATCTGGTTGTAAGACCAGACAGATAACAGCAGGGGACAATCTTCTTCCTATGAGAACGATGAGGCCCTGCCCCCTTGACAAGTTTTTCAGTTTTTTCCCTTACCTTAATTGAAGATTGTCCCTCTCTGCAGTCTACCAGGGCACCTCCCTTCTGCTCTGGCTGAGCAGTGTTACATCAGTAAAAGGGGTGGGAGGGGGATACTTTGTGATTGAATTACTCTTGAACTACAACTCTGACAGAATTGAAATAACTCTCTCGAAAGTCCAAATACTATGATGATTAATTAGAGCTGCTTTTATTATGAAACATTACTATCCCTTTAAGGGCTGTTACTGCATAGGAAAGTACAGGGAAATCCCAACTTCGCCAACATCAGGTAGGTGAAGTTGAGACTGTGAACTCCGAAAACAGAGGCTGCTATCAGAGTTTAGTGAATGTGTCAAAGTGTCACATTAACATATCAATACACCCCCTTGCATATGAAACTCTCATTATTCAGCATTTCCATGTGGAAATGAGTCATTATGCTTCATTTCCATATGGAAATAGGCTATTGTCTATGTGATGAATGAAAATTTGTAAACATGTCAGATGGATGTCGATGTGAGCATATTTTTGTAGGAGCGCTGGTGATGTGATATTGTAGACACTTTTGAGAATACTATCAATGTGACTTCGACACTGCTCCGAAAGGACATCAACATTTTCATCCCTCTTCCAACCATGCTGAATCTAGGCCCAGATCTTGGTCCCATCTAACCTGGATCCAGTTATTAGTTAGTTAAACTGGCTTCCATCTACTGTACTATTTATATTTTGAATGTAACTCATATTTTTCATTCTCTTTTTCCTTATAGTTTCTTGCTTTGCAGTGTTTGGAGAATAAAAGGTACATAAATGTTTGATAATAATATTTGGGACAATAATGGTGGAGTTACAGACTGCAGCATTCAAGATTTAATCTCTGTACCTGGCACTCTGTAATTCTCACTCCTCTGAGATTAAGAACTGGCTTTCACAAAAGTTTATGGGTTCAACCTTTTGAACAGTGTGGAAATTATAGGCAGAATTGCATAAGAGATATCGATCTTTGTGCTTTTTTTAAAGGAGCAGTAAACTTTTTTTTATTGAAAACATTTGGTATAAGTAGTTTCCTGCTGAGTGAAATAAGAGTGCTTTGCATTAAAAAGTTATCACAGCTGAAACTTTTTTTTTTAAATGCAATTTTCTATTTTGCTCACAAGGTGGGTTTGTTCCTATGGAGAGCAGTAGTCATTGACCCAAGCATCTTATAGACTGCATTATAAAAAATATTACTTGGACATAACAGTGTGCACTGTTACTAACATTTGAAAAAAAAAACAAAAAACAGATAAGTTTTAATAACTTGTAATAACTTTTCAGGGACAAGTCTCTCAATAATGGGCTTACTCTTGTTGTACTCAGCATGAAATGTGCTGAATCATATATTTTTCTCGCATAAAAAATGTTTACTGCTCCATTACATGTCCTAGAGGCCTCAACCTTGTACTGCTATACTGATCATCAGCCACTAGGATTTTTCCTTAGCCAACAAGTGCTGTTCACAACCCATGGGGATTCACTTAAATACCTTTAAATGAACAATAAAATACAAATTGGTATCCTATGTTTTTAGAGTGCCAACATGTCTTGTAGCTCAGTATATACCTTGCTACAAGTAAATATATTTTGCACAAACTCTCCACTGTGTGTTCAAAACACAATAGATTACAATCATATGTACTACTATATGGCTGGTTGATTCTCACCAGTTGCCCCATTATCTTTGTGATTTCACAGAGGTAGGGCCAACTGCAAAGTACAGGAACCTGTACTGTACTATGTAATTGGCACAATAGAAAATTACAAGTGCAGAAATGTTTAAAAATCTTGTTAATTAAATTTAATAGGCTTTTACATTTTACATACTTTTAAATATTTTCTGTGACTATTTTCAGACTGCTGTGACAAAGCCCAAAAATAGAGTGCATTGATATAAAGAGGATGGTCAACATGGACACAGTTTTCCCAAACTCTGTGGTGATTAGCAGTGGTCACCTGGGAGATGCAGCAGTTGAGGTCTTCAAAGCAACCTATAGGGCTCCTGGACAAGTAATTTACAGGGCTGAAATGTTCTTCTCATCAATCCAATAACTGTCTGGCCCATGTGGGCATTAACTAATCTAGTACTGCTGATACCTACATTTGCCAGCTGGATGCTTTAAAGTTGCCACCTCCCCTGCTTTCTGCTTATAGAAGAGTTGCAGTGGACAGAACACAGGTCATATCAACATGGTGCTTACGCCTCCACATTAGTATCACTCATTTGAACAAGGCCTTAGTATTCGTTTTAGGAAAGGTAACACCTTATAATAACAACATAATTAGAGATGCACCGATACCACTTTTTTAAGACCGAGTACAAGTACCGATACTTTTTTCAAGTACTCGCCGATACCAATTACCGATACTTTTTTTGGGGTCATTTGCCAGTTTTCCAGGTACTTAAAGCGCATATATTATATTTATAATATATATGCTTTAGGTACTTGGAAAACTGGCAAATGACCTCAAAAAAGTATTGGTGAGTACTTGAAATATAATATTATATATATATATATATATATATATATATATATATATATATATATAATATACACACACACACACCACCTCTTGACTGTCCCCTTTTGCCTCTTTCTCCCCCTCTTGATTCCTACCTTTTACTTCATTCTCCCCCTCTTCAGCTTTTGCCTTGGCTTTTTCTCTTCCTTTTGATCCCCCTTTGTCCCCCTCCTTGACTCTTGATCCCACTATTTTGCCTGTCTTGCTCTCTCCTGATCCCCCCTCTCTTTTGCCTTTTCTTAGTTCCCCTCCTTTTGTCTCCTGATCTTTACTCCTTTTGCCTTTTTTTTTCCCCCTTTTTCTTAGTCCCTTTTTTTCTCCCTCTTGGCACCCCTCTTTGCCTCTCACCACCCGCTCCCATCTAGCCTCCCATACTCTCCTCTGCCGGGTGCTCGCTGTTCTCTCGCGAGCCCCGGCAGAAGTCAGCGTCAGAGCGTTGCCATGGTAACCCGCGGCAACGCTCATACGCTACTTGAGGGAGAGAGGCAACCGGGGAGCATTGTGAGCAGCTCCCCGGTTCCCTCACTGCAGCACCGACCCTGACACAGGGTATCGGTGCTGGCATCGGCCGCATTTGCGCGAGTACAAGTACTCGCGCAAATGCTGGTATCGGCACCGATACCGATACCAGTATCGGTATCGGTGCAACCCTAATTATATTTATAATATATATGCTTTAGGTACTTGGAAAACTGGCAAATGACCTCAAAAAAGTATTGGTGAGTACTTGAAATATAATATTATATATATATATATATATATATATATATATATATATATATATAATATACACACACACACACCACCTCTTGACTGTCCCCTTTTGCCTCTTTCTCCCCCTCTTGATTCCTACCTTTTACTTCATTCTCCCCCTCTTCAGCTTTTGCCTTGGCTTTTTCTCTTCCTTTTGATCCCCCTTTGTCCCCCTCCTTGACTCTTGATCCCACTATTTTGCCTGTCTTGCTCTCTCCTGATCCCCCCTCTCTTTTGCCTTTTCTTAGTTCCCCTCCTTTTGTCTCCTGATCTTTACTCCTTTTGCCTTTTTTTTTTCCCCCTTTTTCTTAGTCCCTTTTTTTCTCCCTCTTGGCACCCCTCTTTGCCTCTCACCACCCGCTCCCATCTAGCCTCCCATACTCTCCTCTGCCGGGTGCTCGCTGTTCTCTCGCGAGCCCCGGCAGAAGTCAGCGTCAGAGCGTTGCCATGGTAACCCGCGGCAACGCTCATACGCTACTTGAGGGAGAGAGGCAACCGGGGAGCATTGTGAGCAGCTCCCCGGTTCCCTCACTGCAGCACCGACCCTGACACAGGGTATCGGTGCTGGCATCGGCCGCATTTGCGCGAGTACAAGTACTCGCGCAAATGCTGGTATCGGCACCGATACCGATACCAGTATCGGTATCGGTGCAACCCTAAACATAATATTAAAAAAAGAAAATATTACATGAAACTTTTCTATCGTCTGGATTTACCTTTAGATTCAATCCATAATCATAGTCACAGTGAGCTGAAGATGTCTTTAACATTCAAAGAGATAAAACATGAGAAAATGCAAATATAACTTGCCACATTCATGTGTTACTTTAGGGGGTGATGCACTAAGAGGTGATAAAGTGGAGATGACTTCTCTAGTGATATCACTAGATGATGATATTCTATGGAGACTATGCACTAAGATCTCTTGCTCTCACTTGTTTATCACCCCTTAGTGCATGTCCCCCTAGGAGTCCTTATATTAAACACATGGAAGGGAGAGTGATGCATTATACTAGAGTAACCAGTTTGTATAGCACAGTATATGGTGCCATTGTACATGATTATGCATAAAATAAAAAAGACCTAATTAATACACTGCCACCAAAGATGTCCAATTTATCTTAATTGGTGATTTGTATCTGTTTAACTTTCAGCTATGTTCCTTTGCCAAGAGGAAGTGGAAATGTAATATTTTATTTTCTGTTGCTGGTTTCCATTAAATATCTTGAAAATTACAAAATTAAAGAATATTTGGTTTAGTTAACTACTGGGACCTAATCCAGAACAAGGAAAACACCTCCTTTGTTCATTTAAAAATCACAAATTAGGCTTAACAATTGAATCTGTCTGAACAGTTTATTTTCCATTAAATTTTATCTTTGATTTTATAATTTCCTCCATGAGTTTTGTTTCTATACTCTCTATTGTGCTGATGGATGTACGATGGGAGTCTTCCTTATCATATTTATCCATCATTCACTAGTATGTCCTTACTGCTACTGTGTAAATCATGTGTTAATCTCCATTTTCTATTTAATTATGTTTAATATCAGCTGAAAGAATTAAGGGCATTCCTATGCAAAAATTATTTGTAATTGGGCTCACTCAGTCCATCTAACTGGAAGTGAATCCCAATTTCTTTAAATGTATCCTCAGTCAGAAGGAGCTTTCTGTGACATTTGCTTTGTGTGACACACTTCTTTGAAGGTATCCCTTTTCAAAGTATCTCTGACAGTTGCAACCCAACCACCTAAAACAACAGACAAGTAAACAAATTGGGAGGGATACATGAGTAAGAAAGGGGAGTAAAGAAAAGAAGTACCCAGGACATACTTGGAAATGAGAGACAAGCTCTATGTATCCTTTCTGGTAAAATGTTTTCATAAAAAAAACAGGTCTTAAAGGGATAGTAATACTTCATTTTAACTTTATTTTATTTTGTAGGCATTAAAAAAACATGAAGAATGATATAAGTCTTATCTCTCAAACCTTTATAGTTTAAGAGATATTCACAAACAAAGTATCCCCCCCCTGTTCAACCAGATCAGAAGGAAGGTGCCCAGGTAGACCGCAGAGAGGGACAATCTTCAATTAAGATAATGGAAAAAGCTGAAAAACTTGTCAAGGGGGGAAGGGCTTTCATTGTTTTCATACAAAGAAAATTGTCCCCTTCTGTTATCTGTCCTGTCATACAACCTGATCCACATCTGAGAAGAGATGGCTTACACTAGGAAAAAGGGGCGGGGAGGGGAACTTTGCTTGTGAATATCTCCTAAACCATAAAGGATTGAGAGATAAGACTTATATCATTCTTCATGTTTTTTTAATGCCTACAAAATAAAATAAAGTTAAAACGAAGTATTACTATCCCTTTAAGAAATGTAACCTCCAGTCTTTCCTAAATGATCTTAGCAACTGCCTGTGCAATGGAATAAACTGACCTAGACTCTGCAGTTGACTATTTTCACTCAGAGTTCTTACAGGCCTACAACAGCCCATGCCCCACTAAGGACAGTCAGGGTAATGGGGGCCCATCTACTTTTGTTTCATCTGACTACCCTGAGTGATGCCTTATGGACACAATTTAAAAAAATCTTGCTTTACTCCAGACCAGATTGCCACAGAGCTGAAACACCATATACATACACACTGCCTAGCAGGAGAACTTATTAACTTGTACACATATTGAACAATAATTAAATACACAACACAAAATGTTTGTGGGAAAATGGAGGTCATGGTTTATTAAGGCCTAGTTAACTATTGCTAGGGCAGCTACCTAGGGGAGAGGCCTTTTGTTAGACTTCTTAGTCCAAACCCTACTCCCAACACACACTCACCACTCCAGCTTACAGACAGGAGGAGGCTGGACAGAGGGAGGGGAGCAGAGGAAGAGTGACAGACTGCGGTCCAGAGCTAGTAATTTGGGCAAAATAATGATGTTTTTAAAATAAAACCGTTTTCAATCTAATCACCATATACACTAACGTTATAGACAAACATGTAAAGGGGTGATAGATTCCCTTTAATAAACTATTTTCCCTGCCAGGTAACAGGTTGTTCAAAGGAATTACCCCAGACATATTATTATTAGTATTAATAATAATAAACAAAAAAAAGAAAATGATTAGCATATAAATATGATTTTTATATATTTACTTGGTGTTTAATAGAGCTTCATACAATTTGCATCACTTTAGCACAGATAGATCCATTGTGTTACCTTGTGCCTTGACCAGCTTCTATTGGTCAAAGCACCCCTCTCACCCCCAGGTGCAATGTTCATTGTCTCTAGGACACTATATAATGTCTGTCAGAGAGTCTCTCTCCATTAATGAGTAAAGCTGACCAAGACTCAGCTCTCAGGATAAAGTAAATTAAGGTTAGTAAATGCCTAAAGTAGGAGAGATTCAGCTCGTAAGACAAAGCATGTTAAGGTTAGGTACTTGCCAAAATGAGGTACCTTGGCGTTGGTGGCAAGCTTTGCATTCTTTGGCCATATAATTTAACTAAATCCTCATCTTTTATATAGTAGTGATATGCAGGCACAATACCACAAAGTAAAGGGTTAATGGTGATGAAAATTGGATGTGCACCAATACTTTGTATATTTGCTTTTATCTGTGTAATAATATATGCTCATGTATTAATAAGCGTATTTGACAATATGACTAAATGCAATATTTCCATATCCAAGGTCCAAAATTATTTATCCTTTATTAGGAAATGGTGCACAAATGTTCATGGACATATGCAGAACTCAAGTATGTGTATTTGTGGGCATAAAGTCAAAGTTTCTTGGATTTCCCCTGCATTTCCCTGTTAGGCTTATGTGAGTCTGACAAATATGCTTACTCATCTATAACTATCCATAGTATTTGCTAATGCCTGCATGTAAGCACTAGATGTAAGCAGCGTAAATACTATGTTGCTAAACTTTCCCACCAAAAAAATACTCAGCCTTTATACTATGTATGTTGCCATCAGATTCCTGAAACATAGTTATATTAAATATATGTAGTAGGAAGAAATGTTTTCACCAAAGTAAAGCAGAACTAGTAAAGCAGATTTCAAAATATTAATTCTACATCAAATAATCACAAGATGGACAATTGATAAAAAGGATTATAAGTTGAAGCAGCAACTTTCAGAAAAAAATGTAAATATCAGTCTTTGTTCTGAAGTCACATAGAACTGTATAATTGTTGTGAGCCAAAGAACTCAAATTTAAAACTGAATTCAAACTAGTGTCAGGCTTTTGCCTGGGATCATTTGGAATTCTGGTAATAACTAAATTGTGTCATTAGGTTAACAGAAATGAGTATAATGAAATAAAATAAAACATTATTATGTGGGTTAAATGGGTCATTTATTGGCTTAGTGGAATTGGTGTATACTATTATTGTGTGACAGGGACAAACTGTATTTGTCCTGATAAATACTTGCTAAGCTATAACAAACGTTTATAGCATACACGTTAAGCACCTCTTAATTAACAGGGTTCCTTTATGATTTAATCTCTGATACATATTTGAAGCACCCTAACATTATTATGACTGTGACACTGGAAAAAAAATCAACACCAATAACCAGATATTGCTGTGATAACTGCATTTTTAATAAAACACTAAAAAGATAAAAAAAAACAGTAGCAGCTGCATACACTATTAAAAAAATAAAAACTCTAATAAATATTAAACAACTATATTCACACTTGGTGAAATATGACTACTGTTGTAATAGAAACCCTAAATATAAACGGTCTATATACTAATGAATATCGGTATGTATATTATATTTTTCTGATGCATTAACACTCCACAGTGCTAGCTGGTACAAGTAGAGTGTTGTTCATATGTATCAGTCACCAACCTATACTCTGGGATCAGGTCCTATAGAGATGTGCCACCATCACCACTACCACCAGTGTTAGCTTGACTCCCCTGGTTCACTTAACCTGCTTTGTGTGATAACGATGACATGTTCAGAAATAAGTTTGGATGTTGTTGCTGATGCTACTGATGGTAAAAACCTTTGAAGACTTCTTTTTCATTATGCTTTAAACTCTTTTTTTTCTTTTTTTTGGCCTAACTCTCTCTCACCACCTCCACAGTGCAACCCTTCACTCTATAAGCATATCTTTATACTATTTGACAGAATCTGACTCCTCAGAGAGAGTTGCTGCTGATATCCATGCCTTGGCACAAATTGATTACACTTTGGCATAAATTCATAATTTTTTCTGTTTAAAGTGGGGTCCAGCAAAGCAGCAAGAATGTATTACCCTTTGCTTTTTATGGGCACTATGCGAGGATGGTATCCTTTTAAAATATCGCATTTAAAATAGAGTGTGGGCACATGCCACACTGAACATGTCGTCATGTTGAAAACAGCGACATGAGAATCTTGCCCTGCATAACAGGGCAAGATTTTCATGTTGCCTCTTTAAACGGCTCATTGACTGGCTTATTTTCATTACAACAATGGGCGCATCGACTGGCTTATTTTTAACTATTACAATCAACTTACTTGTATATTTTATGCAAAAACATATCTTAATGCAGTATATTTTATGGAAGAACATTTCTTAATGCACCGTATTTTATGGAATAACATCTTGCATTGTGCCAGCAGCCTGCCAGTCTATGCTTCCTTTGACTGCCCTATCTTTAACTAAACAAATCAACTTACTTATATATTTTATGGAAGAACATCTCTGTCTGCTCCGGACTCTCTCTCTCCACTTCTCCGCATCATGTACCCCTATCTGGAGAGGAGAGGAGCACACTGAGAAGAGGAGAGAGAGAGTCCGGAGCAGATAGAGATGTTCTTCCATAAAATAGACAGGTAAGCTGTTTCTTTTAGTTAAAAATGAGCGTCCATAGACGATTTGAAGTGCATTTTAAATACATTTTCTAACGGTATAAATGTACAATAGTTACACACACCAAGTGAACCCACCACACGCTCGTTCCATACTACATATATCACACTCACTATTAACTACACACTTGATGTACGTGCTGGCTCAGTGTCGGCTGTGCTCAATTAATTTTATTTATTTTGACACACAAACATATATAAGTTCACACAATCAACAACAGACTTAAGTGCTATATGAGAAAATAATTACTGAAGCCACTTTCCATAAGTGCTATTTAAAGAGGCAACATGAGAATCTTGTGTTTAAATGCAGGGCGAGATTCTCATGTTGCTCTTTTCATCAAGGCGACATGCTGAATGCGGCCTCTAGCCACGCAATCTTTACTATGCAATATTTTAAAAGTGAACTGCGAGGATCCTGTTCAAAAGCAAGCTAACATGTCCTTCACTAGCTGGTGCATGTCTTTGTTGTCATTATTGTAATGTTAGCTGCGCTCCTTAGTTTTTCCTGCAGTAAATATATCACTGGGAGAATCTCACTAATCCCTATTCCTATATGACTAACTAGCAAGGTGGCCTCCTCAAAACGTTTCAGGAGCTCACATAGGTCAAACATTAGTTATCATTGCCCAGATGTCAAAGATTCTCCCTGCAAAGCATTCCAGTATTGCATTGCATACTTACTAATGGCCTTATTCCTCTCTTAAAAATGCTCTAGCATGTACAGTGTGGAATTCTACCTGGTAGAGACCTTTATTTCCAGCTGGTGATAAGACAGGTTGTTATTTTTGTTCTTGTATGGATTATAATGAATTGCGAGCAGTATAGGAGAAGCTAAAATAGACAGAGATTTTGTGGGCGATATTCAACATCTCTCTGAGGGCTTTGGATTCTCAGCAGAATCTAGTCACATCTAAATTTAGGACATGGACAAAGCAGGGTACATCTACCATATCACCTACTGTCAAAGCAGCCATTATGTTGGAGCTGTTGTCAGCAAACATAAGAGTAGGGTACAAATTATTCCTCTATCCCCTGCTCTACTTTATTTAATACATCTATGGCTTTGTGGGATCGGCTCACAAAACATGAATGCACAAAGTGGAGTGCCGATGGTATGGGCAACTCTGCTGCTGTCCTTTAATAATACTGCCAGAATAATAGGCAAGATTACTGATTATGCTTGTGGCCTAGTGATGTATGCTATAGTCTGTACTCTGCCCACTTGTCCATATATCTGTTGTTAGAGGTATTTGCTTTCTGTATGAGGTTTCGAGCCCTTTGCCCACCACACTAAACGCCTGCTTGTACAATTTTGGTATATCCATCCTTAAAACATAACTAAAAAACTGAAAAATAATTGCTTGGGATATTCCAGATGAGTGCAACACATGACATCAGTTGTTTAAAACCTTTGTTTTCTACAAAAGAATAAGGCAGCATGGCAACTTTGGCAACATTGCCATGCCACAGGGAGACTTTGGGATTATTTCTGTAAAGTTTTTGACTCCTTCCCAAGAACTCAGAAAGTGTGAGTTTGCAGTAAGTGGCAGAATAACTGTGTAATAATATTGCTTTTACAACATGAATTGAGGAGGTGGTGGCAGTGGCTGAGACAAGTGTGGGCAGTCTATGACTTTTGTCATTTCCTACAACAATCTCAGTCATACTCCTCCACTGCAGGAGCTATAGGTATTATTTCAAAGGAAGGAAATCTTGGCACAGACTCTTACATATCAACAAAATTTCTATTATGTGCCCCAGAGCCCCAAAAGAGTGCTTCTGCTAGTGCTTCTGCTAGTTGTGGCACCTATGACATGTTGATGATGTGTCTCCAAGTCCATAGGTCTGGTTGTACATCAGGTAGGATGTCAGTGAGGATTCCTGCTCACACATTTCTTACACAGACAACATATAGCAACATGTTTAGCTTTTTGGATCCTGAGTGAAGTATCTCCATACTGTAGATTCTATAGACCGAAGGGTTTCTGAGGGGCTACTACTACTACTGAGGCTAGACATTTCTGCAATTGTACTAGGAGTAGACATCATTTATGCTGCATCATAGCTAAGTTTGGAGGTTGATGACTTGTGTTGCTGCGGGTTACTAAACACTAGTGTGTGGCTGGGTAGGGGTTGGACTTGGAAGCGGTGACAATGCTGATGATAACTGACAGGATGATTGTGTATTTTGTGGCATCTTTACTTGTCCAGAGTCAGGGAAAAACACACAATAAGAGGGCACACAATAGTGCCTATTATCCAACTGGGCAGTATATAAGATTAGTTTAAATATCCACACAGAAGTGAAGGTTGGAAGGAGACATACGCCTGCTATCAACAGTAAAAGCCTGCAGAGAGATATCACCTGTCTCTGCTCAGGTCTCCATGGTGAAGACTGTAGATCAAGGAAGGTGCTGCTTCTAGTCTGTAAAGTATAAAATACTAAAATAAAATATAAAATACATCAAGCTAAACAACCATACATGTGTAATAGCTTGATGTATTTTATATTTTGATGTATATTATATTTATGTTACTTTTTTTTAAAGTTTTCTAATTTTGGTATTACTGTTTTGGGGTTAATACAAAATTAAGCCATTAGGACAGTTACCAACAGGCATGAAATTGCACACTTATGTGTTACAGCAGCAAGCTTAACCCTTTGAGCGCTAGTGGGGTATGCAACGCATTATTGCAATTCATTGCAAACCCCCTTGGCACGCAGAGTGTTAATGTGTCACACTGTTTTAAACACTTCCATTAAGTAATATTTCTTTTGATGCACGGACTTGTAATTTAGATTTTTAATCTACGCATCATTTATTTTAATCTACGAGACTAACGTTTGTTCTTTATTTTGGATGGAGGAATTACTGATGTCACTGAATTTCTGGATGACAGTGTGAATCATGTGAAACTGGCTTTAGTAGACATACAATTCAATTCCTAAATAGCATCATTAAATTAAAAGGAAGAAAATTACATAGAAAAATAATACAATTATCCAGCATCCTACTTCCATGAAGAATTATCTCCTTTTTTTAGTGCAGCAATTTCTGCGGGTCTGCAGACTCAATTTAGATTCAGATGAAGGGACCACACTTTCTACCAACAGCAGAGCTTAATATCTCAAAAAACATTTATTTTGCAGAAACTTCTCTGATAATTCTCTTTAAAACAAACTTTTCTTCAGGTGGCAGGTCCAGTTTAAATGTAGAGGTTATTCATAAAATAACACAATACAAAATAAGGAGAAAGCTAAGAACATTGAACAACAGACACTTCTACTGAGGCATGAGACAAACAGGAAACAATATCTGATAATTAATTAATACAGGTATTTATTAAACTCAGGTTAGGATATTTAGTGGAGGACCATTCAAGTTTTATTTTCAGGAGAGAAGAGAACCTGAGAAGTTTTCTGGTCCAGATGGATCTGGTGATAAAACAGCTATAACAAGCACACACTGAGGCTGATGTACTATGGAAAAATTCTGCAGTAAACCATCATTGCCATATGGGAGAAATGAAAATTCCCAATGATTTAAACGGGGCTTTTAACCCATTCAATTCATGTGTTACGATGACTCACAGGACAGAAGGTACATCTGCAGGGAAGAGTAGGGAAAGTAGGCACTTACATGACAGTAGTGGTTCGGGACTGCTGGGGAGCCAGGGGGATGGCAAAAGCAGAGAGCTGCTAGTGAGCAAAACTGGAGTGCATAGCTTGGAAGCAGTGTCAACTGCATGTGTGACCTTGCGGTGGCTATTAGCCATGAGTAAAGTAGTCAACTCCAAGGTCAAATCGCCAGAACTGGTTGAGCTGTGTCAGGACCAGGATGCTTGCACTTGCTCATAGATAGAGGCAGCCAGGTACCCAGAGACACAAAGCAACTAAGCATGCAAAAGGATTCAGGTACAAAGACCGCAAAACCAGCAACTTCCAAGGAAGTCTCATAAGAAACCAAAACGCAGCATTTAGATTAGCAGATAGAATGTTATTCAGGGTCATAGCATAAGTCAGGACAGGAGGGTAACAAGTAAAGTCAGGAAAAAGTCTAGGTCAGACACTGGAAACAGGAAAGAAAGCTCTGGGTCTATACTCAGTATAAACACTGCATGTGTACTTCAATGCTAGTGAAACTTCTGTATAAAGGCCTTAGGTGTGTAAGACATACAGCAGCACAAGTAATTCCTAAGCAATGAATGGGGTGAGTGTATCTAGAGAAGCAGACAGAACAGCAGGTAATAGCATAAGAGGATCTCTTGGAGCATGTTCCAACAGTTACAGGTCCTTCACCCATTGTTTTGCAATGCACTGAAGACCTCTCTAGCATTCAGTGTTTTAAAATCCCCAACTGAATCAATGGGTGTTTGGGGAAATGATTTGCCACATAATTGCACAACTTTGCATTAATACATCAGCCTCACTAAGAACTTTTAAATCTTAATAGTTTATTTTTGGGGATGGTGCCCCCTCAGGTGCTGCTCAGTCATGTTCTGAATCCCTTATACCCTTTACAGAGTAGAAATAACCATATTCATATGTCTGGTCCCACCCACAGGCAGATCAGAACTGAAATGTCAGGTAAAGCTCCCCAGTACAAGAGACACTGCAATACCCCATAAGGTTTATCTTTTAATCTTTAGTGGGCCTTGCCATTGAAGTGCAGTTGTAAACCTCTAGGCACAAGAAGAGCAAAGTGGATCTGGTGTCCAAATATAAAAAGACAAAATGTTTGCTTGATTGGAGAAATTTAATATTTGGGTGCAGTAAATGTATGTCTTATAGATTTATGCTTAACCTTTTCAGTGCCAGAGGGGTATGCAACACATTGCTGATCTTTTAAGTTTATAACAAACACATAATTATGTGCATAGGCAGTGTAATTTATCTGTTTTGCAGGTGGTGAACGGTTCATGTCTATACCAAGACAATTGTTATCGCTTCTCTGTTTGTTTCTTATAGGCTTAACAGATATCCCTTTACGTGAATAAGAGTGACTGATATAGAATTAAACAATTTTGCCTTTAAATCACATAGGATACTAATGATTAATTATGAAACTATAGCTATTGGTTGTCTTAAAAGAGCAGCATTATTCAAATGGACTCTAACTTTCATTCCCTGAGAAAGTATCAAATAGGTATGAAACACATAGGAGTTTTAACAAAGCAGTTTATTGTTCTAATCTCACTATTTTCTAGCTCTGAATCTCATACTTTCATTAGTACATCTATGACCCTGAGATACACACGGGATGGAAGGTAACGTTAATCTGAAGCAGTATTATTCCTCTGCCCATGAGTGATTCACTATGGAGATAAAGAGTACTAGCACCTTGTGCTGGGGCAGCTCCAGGATAATTTCAGCACATTCATTGCTCATATAGAGTCAAGGATGGGAGAGGCTCAGATCCATCATTACTGCAAATTACCTGCCCGCTAAACATCTGGAATCACTGCTGTGGTCCATGAAGGGTTAAGAAAGAACTAACAGAGTTGGAGGTGTACTACTATGTATATGTGAGCTCACCTTATATATTTTTAATTTTTTTAGTGATATCACTATTTTTTTCAGTGCTTTCATATTCTATAGAACTGGGACTTTTTATATGATTATTACACGTGTAGGATCCTGTATGTGCTTCATGTACATTTATTTTGTATGTAGTATTCAATTGCATTGCATATTAAAGGGTAAATATTTTATAGGACAGGAGCGCTCTCCTTATATATTTCTTGGTTTTTAGTTTGTTTGGCCCATTTCTACACTATTGGGCCAGAGGATTGGAGCTGTACTTGTTCTTTACTTGTTTCTCATCTAGGAGGTATAGCGCTTACTTCTCCCCCTCTTCATGTATATATATATATGTACCATGTATACATCAGCCAGAGGATACAACAAACAGTTTATCCCGGCTATTAAATGGTTACGTTTTTTTCCCTTGCTAGCACACCTGCTCCTGGTTAATTAGCCCAAACCTATATAGTAGACCTGAAACAGCAGGGTGGAGTCAGGCTGCACTGGGATAGAGTGTTTGGAGACCTACAAGCTGCCTGCCTGCCTCTGAAACCAAGGAATAGTGAGAAAGTGGCTTAACTGAAAAAGAGTGCATGTTTATTTACTTTATTTTGTACTGTAACCCAGAATAGCTGGGTCAGTAACTGGTAGTGAGGGAACTACTGTGAGTTAGCCTCCTGAAAGGAGTAGGCCTGTTTATTTGTGTATTTTTTATTTGGAATCAAAAGCCTGCTTGATTTACAGGGGAAGCATACCCCAAAAGTGGAAAGAGACTTTTCTTTTGTTGTTGCTGTATACAATAAACTGCATTGAAGTTACAACCGCCTGGCTGTCCTGACCGTGTCTGAAGTGACTGTACCACAATATATATATATATATATATATATATATATATATATATATATATATATATATATATAAATTCAGGGCTCAAAATTTCTATGGCGAATGAAAATTTAGCCCTGGCGAGTAGAAATTCAGGCCTGGTGAGTATGTTATGGCTTGAAGTGGCGAGTAACTTTTCAGGTCTGGCTAGTAGCAAAGGACTTCAACTTTTAAGTATTAAGTTTTCACTTCTTTATCAGGATTGAACTTGAACAGGGGTAGGCTGAGATCCCCTGATGATCATTTGCCAGTGTCTTTGGTAACTTACGCCGACTAACAATCTCTGTGTGTATATGTAGGAGCACATTTCAACAAATATGATTGTTATGTATTGAAGCACCCCTTTTTCTGTTATTTGTATCCTGATCATGGCTCTGTTTTTAAAGGTGAGCTGACATATCTAGGGGAACTGCTCTCTCACATTGAGAGATCTGTGTGTAGGCAATGTGAATGTTCTCCATGTGTAGTCTGCCCAATGTGTGAGTATAATTGATAAAGATTAAGACTGAGCTTTGTTTATTTGAACCTTTTTACTCTATGAGGAGCCCTCTTGTGTTATAGACTATTGATTTAAATAGGACTTTCAAATGCTAGTGAGATCTACACATTGGTGCCGTAACACACTGAGATGTCTGTAGCATTCAAGAGTTAAAAACCACATTTAAATCAATGAGAAGTTTGGTTTGTGCCAGAATTGCTTCAAGGGTTAGTAACACTAAATATGGAAAACATATATTATAGGGTTTGTTGTGATGAGTAAAATAAGGGTACACCCACTGCTGAAAAATATTGAATCAAAAATTATAGCAGCTCAAACATTTATGGATGTAGTACCTCCATGGCCTGAAACTTTACAGTGGTGCTGTTGCTACAGAAATCTATGGAGGTTTATTTTCAACTGACCAGAGCTGCCAACAGACTGTTGTAGGAACAGCGCAACCATAAAATTCCACACAAATTACTTGCATCCAAAAGATGCACATTTAAGCTGTAAGAACTTTTGAATGAAGCATGTTAAACCCGTCATGGTTTTGATGGGAATATTGGTTTATTATAATGTAATACACTGATCTTTGCACTCATCTGACTTCAAACGGTGAATAGATAAAACTAATTATTTTATTCAAAGATACATTAAAAAGAATCACATAAGAGAAAGAAAAGCACACTCGACTTATCTAATGCGTTTCATAGCCTTGACGTGCTTGCTCATACTTACTCATAGTCTATGAGAGTATAGTCTGAGTAAGCGCCTCAAGGGTGTGAAATTCATTAGATAAGTGGAGTGTGTGGGTCTTTCATCGATGTAAATGTACATTTTACTGTATCTCTGAATAAAATAATTTGTTTTATCTATTCACCGTTTGAAGTCTGAGTACCGAGATCATTGTTGTATTTTGTATCTGGGAGAAGCAGGTCATCTCTGGCACCTTGATTTACACTTTCATCACCAGTGAGCATGGCTTATTTCATATGCAAAGAGCTAGTCAGAGATGCTCAACTAGGAATGAGCCTGCCCTTGCTGCCTGCTCTCACTGACAAGGCCCAACAAGGCCAAAATGTACATCTGGGGTTTGCTGCTTCTCTTGTCCAGGGAGGAATTGCCTGGCACTTCGTGGCTGGACTGCCTTTTGGTAGGATCAGTATGATGTGCTTTAGGTTATTTCCTCTCTGTGAAAGGCACTAGTGAGCTAAAAGAGATTGCACCCTGGTTAGGATACTTATCCTATAGAGCCTCATCAATTTGAGGATAGGCTATTCCTTGTTGAGCATCTATGACTAGCTCTTTGCATATGCAAATTACCCTTGGGATTGGTCACCCTAACTAGAGATCAACTGCACCTCACTGATGAGGCCCAACAAGGCCAAAACGTATGTCTGGGGTTGGCTGCTTCTCTTGTTCAGGGAGGAATTGCCTGGCACTTCGTGGCTGGACTACCTTTTGGTAGGATCAGTATGATGTGCTTTAGGATATTTCCTCTCTCTGAAAGGCACTAGTGAGCTAAAAGGGGTTGCACCATGGGTAGGATACTTATCCTATAGAGTCTCATCAATTTGAGGATAGGCTCATTGCTAGTTGAACATCTCTGATTAGCTCTTTGCATATGGCTTATTTCATACCTTTTTAACCACTGATATTACGGTGTAGGATTGGGTTTTTGAGCTAGTCAGTTCGTCCCTTAAAGGTGTCTTTACTCATATAAATCAATTTACAATATATTGTTTTGAGTGTAACAACCAGTAATAACTCTCTTCCGGGCTGATAAGAAGATCTGGATAATTCTTTTGGCTGCCGATTTACTTATTTATTTAGGATCACATTTTTTGTGCTAATAATTATAATATATATATATAACTATAATGATTATAAAACCGTTTTGTAATCAAATTTATGCAATTCCAGACCAGCCACAAGACTGAGCACAGCAACAAGACTCAAGGTAGTTATACTGCATCAGCAAGGCCTCTCACAGACAGACATATCAAGGCAGACAGGTGTTTCCAGATGTGCTGTCCAAGCTCTTTTGAAGAAGCACAAAGAAACAGACAATGTAGACAGTGGTTGGCCAAGGAAACTTCATGCAGCAGCATGCTTACTTCCTTTCACAATCGGAAGATGTCCAGCTGTGCCATCAGCTCAGAATTGGCAGAAAACAGTGGGATCCTGGTACACTCACATAACGTCTGGAGAAGACTGGTGAGAAGTGGTCTTCATGGAAGACTTTCGGCCAAAAAGCCATACCTTAAATGTGGAAACAAGGTCAAGCGACGTGACTATGCACAAAAGCACAGGAACTGGGGTGAAAAAAATGGCAGCAGGTGCTCTGGACTGATGAGTCAAAATTTGAAATATTTGGAAGTAGCATAAAGCAGTTTGTTCACTGAAAGGCTGGAAAGTGGTACAAGAATGAATGTCTGCAGGGAAGAGTGAAGCATGGTGGGGGCTCCTTGTAAGTTTGGGGCTGCGTTTCTGCAAATGGAGTTGGGGATTTGGTCAGAATTAATGGTCTCCTCAATGCTGAGAAGTACAGGCAGATACCCATCATGCAATACCATCAGGGAAGCATCTGATTGGCTCCAAATGTATTCTGCAGCATGACAACGACCCCGACATACAACCAAAGTAATTAAGAACTATCTTCAGCATAAAGGAGAACATGGAGTCCCTCAAAATCATCAAGTCTGTCTAGGATTACATGAAGAGAGAGAAGCAACTGAGGCTGCCTAAATCCACAGAATAACTGTGGTTAGTTCTCCAAGATGTTTGGAACAACCTTCCTGCTGAAAATTGTATGCAAGTGTACATATGCATGGAGTTTTTGACATTTGTGGACATGTTATCAATTAGCAAACAGAGGTTTCTTCTTCCAGTCAGTGGTGGTCATTCATTTTGTAAGACCATTATTTTTTAATAACAGGCAAGCCAGATCATTTTGCCCCAGCAGCACATTACATATTTTCAATAAATGTTACTACTTTATGATCTTCTGTCCTAGGGGTAATTGTTTGTTTGATCCCTTATTTAATGTTGATTTAGCAGAGTTATTTTTCTATTTTTGACTATTGCAGTATTCCTTTATAGCGCTGTATGTGGTAAAGGTTATTGCCTAGATATAGTAAGGTTTCTAGTGATTGGGAACTTTTCCTCTGGATAATTAAGTAATAATAACCAATGAGGAATTAACTGCCAACTTCGAAGAAAATGTAATGAATTGTACTTGTTTATTGAAAATCTATTTACAACACAGTTTTTTTTTTAACTGAAAACAATTTTAGCAAGAGAGGACAGACTGAGTATATACAATGTATGTCATAAAGTGCTGTGACCTCAATACAAACAGCAACATCAATGCATTTATGTGTTTGTTTAGTCAGTTCCCTTTTTCCCTTATTTGAAAAGCTAACTGACCTGAAACATGATGCCAACTAGAGTATTGGTTCTTTTTACTTATCCAGATTAAATTTGTACTGAGCCAGGGTTTCCTGCCAGGCCATCCTTGAATATAAAGGAAAAGTAATACCTCTGAATAATTACCCCCCAATCTAAACTTATTATAGCAAGAAAATCCTAATATCCCCTAGGAATTTTGCCCTTGTGCCTTTGCTTATTAGAGAACATCTTCAGTCATGCATGTATATGACAGTTGCTGGTAGTTTAGTTTTCAGACTGAAGCAGGCAGAGTATGTGAGCCTTTGTAACCCTTTTAGGATCAATGGGCTCCACAACACAATGCAAAGAGGTGCATTTCACATACCTAAAAGGGTTAAAGGGATAGTAATGCTTTAATATTACTATCCCCATATTGTAGATATATGAAAATTAATTTAATTGCCCCCAGGTTCATCTCTCAAACCTTTATGGTTTGAGAGATAACAGAACACAAAGCTTCCCCCTTCCCTGAAGACAACGTTGTACTGACTGCATGGGAAGCCTGATGTACGACAGGCTTGCGGCTCTGCAGCTGAGCCGAGATCGCTTTAGTAAAAAATAATTATTTCACTGAAACGGTCTTCTACATGTGCTTGGTTTGCAAGCACACGTAGAAGACCTTTTCAGTGAAATAATTATTTTTTTATCAACACATTCAGCTCAGCTGCAGAGCCGCCTGATGAAAATCAGACAGGATATCCCTGCAATCAGTACAACGCTAACTTCAGGGAAGGGGGAGGGGGGGAACTTTGCATTCGGTTATCTCTCAAACCATAAAGGTTTGAGAGATGAACCAGGGGGCAATTAAATTCTTTTTCAAATATCTACAATATGGGGAATAGTAATATTAAAGTATTACTAGCCCTTTAAGTTTACCATGTGCATTGACTGGAGTTTGTGCCTTTGGTACTACTAGCAACTATCATGTTCTCCTCCATAGAAATAACTTCCAGGACTGATTGAACCAAGGTACCAGGGCAAACTTCAATGGGCAATTACATTTTTGTGGTCACAGGAAAGTAAGTCAGGGATTATTAGGAGGAATTAGTTCTCCTTTAAATTAGAGTGATTTGACTCATTCATGGGTAGGCAACCTTTGCTTCTCCAGCTGCTAGAGTCTACAACAGCTAGAGAGCCAAAGGTTGCCTACCCTTGGACTCATGCATATTGGAAGTTAAAGTGAGAATATTAGCAATCCATGAGTTTACTCCACCTGCCAGATACAGTGACCAGTTTTTTTTTACTCCCAGACTTACTGATATTAGAAATGTTGGTGCACAGCCCTGGCTGATATTATTTGAAATATTGATATTATTAAAGTTTTGATTCTGTTATTGTTTAAAAAAATGATAACCTTTCAAATCATTAGACAATATGAATTTATTGACTTTAGCGTGAAAAGCCTTCCTGTTCACTAGATATTGAAGTGACTTGAGAGAAGCCTGAATCCATAATTTTGTCTAATTCTTCATGTCCTTCCATAGACACAGGAGGAAGAGTTTGAGGAACTGAGTGAACAAATTGATTATTACAAGGTTGACGCAAAAAGAACATAGAGGGCAGGATTTTCTTCTGTATAGCAATGAACGTCTGTAGGAGGGAAGAAGAGAGACAATAATCATCAATAAACATCTGAAGTTTGCTCAGATTGCATGGAGCAAACAAGAAGAAGAAGAACAAGGCCCAAAGGGCATGGTGGGATATTTTATTAGTTGGCTTCACCAAGACATTCATGATTACAGTTACCCCAGATGCAGACTTAACAGGATAACTACAACATTCTCAGATAGCAAAAGGAATAGGAAATGTCTCCTATGTATGACTATGCAATCACAGGTAAAAAGCTAAAAAGGTGATCAGATAGTCCCAATGATATAACGTCCACATTTTGTTCAAATAAAGGAAAGTTCTTACTCCAAACTAGCAGCTCAGAACATAAGTCACTTTTTACCGCAAGTATGATGAATGGAGAGTAATATGAAATGGAATGGAAATTGATGATGAAATGGTAATAGATGATAGATAGGATGTGATGAATGTACCACACAGCACCCTCACTCTTCAACGCTTCTCCTTATCCACACATCAGTCTATTCTCCTTGCTGCCCCTTACTCAATATCCTTGCCTACACAAGCAAATTCGTTAAATGAAAAGGGCGCAGAAGGAGAAACAAATTCTAAAAGATGCCTTTACTGTATTTATCAAATATCTTGCACAATCAGGTAATGCACTTACAGACTGTAAAACCAAAATTGGCATATAATGCTCCTTGCCTGACTAGCCTCATTGCTGTGCCCATCTTTAGCTATCAGTGTCCCTGTTCTGCCATCTAAGTTCTCTCAATACACCTTGGGGGAGATGTGATAAAGAGGTGATAAAGTGGAAATTACGTCTCTAGTGATATTAGTTCTTCAGTTCCTATGTTTAATGGAGCCTATGCAGTAAGATTTTTCTTACATTGGAGATCTTAGTGCATAGGCTCCATAGAAAAACATGGGACCTGGAGAAGTGATATCATTGGAGAAGTCATTTTCACTGTATCACCTCTTTATCACGCCTTAATGCATAACCCCCCTTGAGTTGTAATTTTGGTGCCGGCTTTACACAAGTAAGCAGGACCCTCACAAGGGCATGACCAGGAGGGAACATACCCACAATACAGTTGATGAAAAGTCCCCCCACCATTATTGCAACCCTCTCTGCCCGCTTTTTCAAGGGTATTACAGAGGCCTAAAACAGACCTCCGTTATATACCTTTCTAAAATCATAATCCTCAAACCCAACAAGAAATACATAATCTCTATTAAAAACATATCAAAGAATCCTATAACATAAAGTGGTAGAATTCGTCGCTCACTGTGAGCCGTAATCGCACATGTGCAGTAGAGAGTCTCTACTTTGCATGTGTGGTTTCACACACAGGGAGCTTCACTGTGAGCCATCTGGAGCTCCCTGCTAAGGATCAGCGCGTTCGGCGAGTCTCGGCTGCGCACGTCATGTCTCTGCTCCCGGCTCTTGGGCAGCAGCCGTGGCAGCTGAGTGCACTTTAGCCCGTGTATTCGGGCTTCCGTACTAGTGTGTGTGTATATATATATATATATATATAATGTATGTATATAGAAGAATATATATATATATATATATATATGCCATCAGAGGGTTAAAAACAAAATAATTATAATATAATATTAACACAGATGCATTATAACAACAAGAAACCTATTGAATGTCACACATAGCCAACTTCTTTCCTGTCAATCACTAAAAATTTCCTGGTCAAAGGGATAATGTGCAAAAATTGGGCATGTCCTTCTACCACATTTAAATATACCTATTTTTCTGGAGAACCTTTCTTAGGACCTGTTTGGTTAAACGTACTAGAAATGTCACTAGGAGATATCATTTATTTTATACATTATGTTTCCTAAAAGACGTTAGGTTTTGCTTCCAAAACAGGCCCTAATTTGGGTCTTCCCTTAAAATACACTAGTGTATGCTCAAAATATGTTGAATCTTAAAAGCTCCTTCATTATATATTTTGTTAAAATATGGGAGATAATTCCCATTTTCCTTTTCTTATTTTTTATATCTGATTCACTTCTCATAAAGTACAAGTGGTTTTTCCCTACAGGTTTAAAAAGCCTTTACCTTGAGACATGGCCCTAGAGTCCACACTCCATTGCTCCCCAAAACAATTTCTGGGTTATTTTTCACCATAATACCGTTTCCCAAAGATGAGGAGGAGGTGGTTGGCTGACTGGGCTAACTGTGCAGAATTTGAGTATTCAGCATTTTATATTTAAATTACACTGTGGAGGCCATCATCCAACTTTCTAAAATACATTACTGGTGCAAAGGGGAGGGGTGATTAGAGAGATGTCTCAATGTATATAGTACACATAAGGAGATATATAAACTGCTCCAAAAAATAAACAGAACACCAAGATTGGAAAATATGCCACTGGAGCCCTGTGCTCTTCACAGATGAAAGCAGGTTCACACTGAGCACACGTGACAGACGTGACAGAGTCTGGAGATGCCGTGGAGAACGTTCTGCTGCCTGTAACATCCTCCAGCATGACCGGTTTGGCAGTGGGTCAGTAATGGTGTGGAGTGGCATTTCTTTGGGGGGCCGCACAGCCCTCCATGTGCTTGCCAGAGGTAGCCTGACTGCCATTAGGTGCCGAGATGAGATCCTCAGACCCCTTGTGAGACCATATGCTGGTACTGTTGGCCCTGGGTTCCTCCTAATGCAAGACAATGCTAGACCTCATGTGGCTGGAGTGTGTCAGCAGTTCCTGCAAGAGGAAGGCACTGATGCTATGGACTGGCCCGCCCGTTCCCCAGACCTGAATCCGATTGAGTACATCTGGGACATCATGTCTCGCTCCATCTACCAACGCCACATTGCACCACAGACTGTCCAGGAGTTGGCGGATGCTTTAGTCCAGGTCTGGGAGGACATCCCTCAGGAGACCATCCGCAACCTCATCAGGAGCATGCCCAGGTGTTGTAGGGAGGTCATACAGGCACGTGGAGGCCACACACACTACTGAGCCTCATTTTGACTTGTTTTAAGGACATTACATAAAAGTTGGATCAGCCTGTAGTGTGGTTTTCCATTTTGATTTTGAGTGTGACTCCATATCCAGACCTCCATGGGTTGATAAATTTGATTTCCATTGAGAATTTTTGTGTGATTTTGTTGTCAGTTCATTCATTCAGATCTTGGATGTGTAATCTTAGTGTTCTCTTTATTTTTTGGAGCAGTCATTCAGATCTAGGATGTGTAATCTTAGTGTTCCCTTTATTTTTTGGAGCAGTGTATAAAAATTATCTTAGCCAAAGGCAATAATGGACTCTTGGAGCATTTGTTGCAAAGAAGATATTTTCATGCTAAGGCGCCTTTATACATATGGGCAGTCAATTATACGTCAAAGTAGCAACATATATATGTGAGTGCACCACTTTTATACATTTCCCCCATAGGGCCATATGCACAGAAAACCAATGGAGTAATTCTGGAGCAAAACAGCCATAGGGAACACATGAAGGAATGGACTCTATGATTTATACTAAGCTTCTTGTTTGTTTCCTCCCTGTAAATGGATACCTTAAAATTAAAGGAAAGGTAAATCCTAATATGCTAAGTTAACTAAAATGCAAGCTATGTGAACCTTTTTACTGTTAACTTTCTCCAGGAGCTTAGGGGTTATTACTTACCAAGTCACATGGCTGATCCCATGTCATTTTCCTAAGATTAGGGAGAAAGAGTCTGTTTCCTGTCCTCAACTGGCTCTATGGCAACTGAAACTGATGTCTGAACCCCCCTTAGAATCAGTGCACTTTCACAGAGCTAGAATCTCCAAGGAGGAAAAATTATGGCGAATACCGTGCAAACCATAGAGTAGGCTGACCAGACCTCACCTTTAACCTGGGACGCATAGGAAAAATGCATACTGCAGGACTGTTTTGATTTCAGTGAAGCACTGAAAAATGGCTATTTCCTATGTGTTACCAGTTAAAGGTGAGATCTGGTCATCCTACCATAGAGGACAAATTAAACTTCTTATTGATTTAAATGGGGCTTTTAACCCCTTGAATGCTATAGAGGTCTCCAATGCATTGCTGGCTTTGCAAAGGTATTTTTGGCCCTTGTGATATCAATACCCAGTTAGCAAAGTGCCACTTCCATTACAACAGAAATGCAAATGCAGTCTTATCACTTGGTGACAAAGCTCATCTCGGTATGCAGGGAAGTAATACCAACCTGTTTTAGGTATCAGTAATTCTTCTCTATAAGAGTGACTGGGGGAAATCCTTACCATTAGCCACAGCAGCTTTGATAATTGTTCATGCAGGAAAGTTGCTATTAGGAGACTCTGCTAGTTCAAAACAGTGTTTATAAATTATACATGTTCTCCCATTTGTTAACACATACATTATTTTTGACTTGAACCAGTTTTGAGAGTACCAGAAAACTGGACTATCTCCTTCTAATAGTATTTGTGTACACTTTTGGCTTGTGCTCTATGGGGAAGTAACTGATTTGCAAAATTATGACCTTCCTCTTTTAGAACTCCTTTTTCTTATAAGTGAAAGCAACAGAGAAACGTTGGAGGCTGACTGTAAAGGTGTTTGTTATACATTATTACTTCCTTTCTAGTTGACTGATTACCCTTTCACCCTTTGTGTGCCAGGGGTGTGAGGAAAATATTAACCCTTTCAGTGCAAAGAGGGGTACGCAACACATTGCTCTGCATTGCGATGCGTACCCCTCTTTGCACTGAAAGGGTTAAAGGGCAATTTGTTAATCCTGCATCTGGTACTCAAAAGGTTTTACCAGTTACAAAAAGCATGCAGGAGTCAACTGAAAATGTTGCATTGTATTATCCAATCTTATCTAAAGGTTTGATTCTGAAGATCTGCATTGGTTGCCACCCATGAAAATATGTTTACTGTGATTATTGGAAAAACTAACAGCCATTTTTTTTTTCTGACAACTTTCTTTGACCTGCCATATTCCAATTTTAGCAACTTTTTACTGACAAACGGTAATGTTGCTTGCAACCCTGGACACTCTGATCTTGATAAAATACTATGTATCATAATAGCTTTTTGAGCAAATCATTCATCTCCTGAAGAAGTGTCAGCTTTCCCACGGAACATGTTCACCTCCTGAAGAAGTGACAGGTTTCCCACGGAACATGTTCACCTCCTGAAGAAGTGACAGGTTTCCCACGGAACATGTTCACCTCCTGAAGAAGTGACAGGTTTCCCACGAAACATGTTCACCTCCTGAAGAAGTGTCAGATTTACCACGAAACATGCTCACCTCCTTAAGAAGTGAAAGGTTTGCCATAAAACATGTTAATCTCCTGAAGAAGTGGAAGGTTTGCCACAAAACATGTTCATCTCCTGAAGAAGTGGAAGGTTTGCCACAAAACATGTTTAGGATTTTTAGTATCTTTTAAATAAATTTTATACTTTATTCATCTGGTCTGCTGTTCTTTTGGAGATTCACAAGCAGAGATAATAACAAGATGGGGAAAATGCTTGTGTGAAGAGATGTGTTTTCAAGCAAAGCTTGAAACTAATAAAATGGTACCATGTTTCATAGCTTGGGAGTGCAGTGAGAGTAGTTAATGAGGGTGAATAAGATTCGACCCCTTGAATTAAAGCTGAAAATCTGCACTCCAATTGCATCTCGGTTGTTTCATTTCAAATCCATTGTGGTGTCATACAGAGCCAAAATTATGAAAATTGTGTCAGAGTCCAACTATTTCTGGCCCTAACTGTACACTACATGAGTTTAAGTAAGTTCACTTACAAAGTGTACGTTGTTGTTGACCTAGAAGTCTACAGAGATTTTTACATCTATGCAGCAATCTCTACGTGGCTGATTTAGAAGTCTATACAGGTTATAAATGTAATATATCAGACATGTGCAGTACACATTGCAATGGACCCCATCTGCTGTCTAATAAGGGATCTCTCTACAACAATCATGGTTTAAGTATCCAACTGCTTCTCTTCTCTTTCTACTTGGATTTCAGTTTTTCTAATTTTAACTCAGTTTATCTAAATCTGATCTGGTCATTTTACACCACTCTTGCCCATCCCCCACACCACTGCTCTCCTTCATAGCTGAGAGCTCCATTATTACATCTACCTCACAGGTTACCTGCCTTGGGGAGATTTTCATCTCTGCTCTTTCCTTTATTTTGTGTGCTCAGTCCATCTTAAAGTCTTGCTGTCTCCATCTATGAAAAATAACAAAACACTCACATCAATTCACCTTTCTCTTCACTTAAGTCAATCCAATCTCCGCTGCCAGACTTCCTAACATAATAACAGCTGCTCATCCGTTCAAATCCTGGATTCCCATCAGTTTTCAATTCAAACTCAAAATGTTAACAATGACCAACAAAGATCTCTTCAGTACAGCTTCCCCATACATTTCTTCACTCGTACCTAAATATTCCATTATCTGACCCCCTGTGCTCTTCACATGCCCTTTGACTCTTATTCACCCTCATTAACTACTCTCTCTTATGTCTGCAAGACTTCTCCCAAGCTATGAAACATGGTACAATTTTATTAGTTTCAAGCTCTGCTTGAAAACACATCTCTTCACACAAGCATTTTCCCCATCTCATTAATCCCCTCTTCAGGATCCAAATGTTTAGCTGGCCCAACTAGACTCTGTCTTTCCTACTTTACTGAGACACCAACCATGATTAATCTCACCCCTTACTTGGATCAGCCTTGCAAATGATAGTCTTGCAGTTGGCAATATTCACCATATCCCCCCACTTTAACTAATGTATTATTATTTTTCCATGATGCAGTGTTATACCCTTATTAGCCTCCATTTAATCTATCTGAGACACATTTTGTTAATCTAAATCTAAATTTTCAGGCATGCTATTTGTGTCTGTTCTATATTCCCACACCCTCTAGACCAGAGTTTCTCAGTTCTTGTCCTCAAGAAGCCCTAATAGTGAAAGTTTTTAACCCCTTAATGACCGGGCGTGTTGCGGTCACTAAAGGACCACGGAGCATTTTTTTGTTTTTTTGTGTTTCCGGTTCCAGACTGCCTGAACGGCATGCAGCCGCGAGGGAAGTCCGGAATTCCATGACGGTTATAGTACGTCATGGGTCGTTAAAGGGATAGTAATACTTAAAATGTAAAAAAAATATGTTGTAGGGTTTATCCCCCTGAGTAAAACAAGAGTACTCCCACTGCTGAAAGGTGTTTCATTCAAAAGTTATTAATTTTCAAAGCTGAATTTTTTAGGTGCAATATCACAGTGGCCTGAAATTGTACAGTGGCGCTGTTGCTACACGATCCTATGGACAGCTCTGGTCAGTTGACCATAAATCTCCATAGGATGGTGTAGCAACAGCGCCACTGTACAATTTCAGGCCACTGTGATATTGCACCTAAAAAATTCAACTTTGAAAATTAATAACTTTTGAATAAAACACCTTTCAGCAGTGGGAGTGCCCTTGTTTTACTCAGGGGGATAAACCCTACAACATATTTTTTTTTACATTTTAAGTATTACTATCCCTTTAAGTCAGATCTACCCATGATGTACTATGACCTTCAGGGGTCATTAAGGGGTTAACTACTTGATCTTTCATTCAGATTAGTTTACCTTTGTTCAGGCAGAGAGATCTAGAAAACCTGCACTGTTAGGGGAACTTGAGGACCGCAGCTGAGAAACACAACTCTAGACTGTAAGCTCTCACAAGCAGGTCCCTCACTATCATTTGATTTAATCTGTTTCTGCAGAATATGATGGTGCTCATCAAATAAAGGATAATGATAACAACTAAATGTAAAGGGTAACTATGACCTATTAATCATGGGCTCTTAATTTGCTTAACAGAATGACTTGCCTAGGAAGGTGATTTCCAAACAGCAGTCAATTATAACTCTACACTTTTTTAAGCATTTTTCTCTGTTATAGTCCACTGCTAAAGTTTTCAGTTTACAATCTGATAAAGACAACTGATCCTTACAGGCCATAGTCTACTAAAACCTACTGTTTGAGTAGCTGTGATCCAGTGGTAGACTTGAATAAAGATCACTATATACAGGAAACTGCAGATATAATGCAAAATGATATATATAGTTATACCTGGTTACTATATGGACACCTGCAGGTACCTAGGTAAGTCAATATGTTAAATTAAAGTGTACCTATTACCTGTAGACAATTTTGGTTCATTTTAAGGCTGATTCAAACATTGCCTTTATGTTGTACGAGCCATTTGGTTGTAATAGCTTTGAGGCATTAACCCTTATTTGTTGATGGTACAGTATGCAAATTAGTTTCTACACTGGGCCAATATTACCACTCACTTAGCCTTATTCACTAACCAGAGAGTTACAAGTCTGGCACAAATTAATTAGTCTATAGGAGAAAATGAACTCTCTTGTTCATTAAAAATTGGGCAAAAGCGATGCATTGGAGACCTATCTATCATTCAGGTGGTTAAAAGCCCCTTTAACTCAATGGAAGTTTGTAGCATTTTCATTTCAAACCTATGGGGCAGGTCAGTTGCTCCAGTATTGCACCCGTTCATCAAGGATGGAGGAAAGGTTTTTCCACAACAGTGAAACCAGAAAAAAATGACACTTTCTGCCTTCAGTTGGAATTCTCACACAAAGTGCTGTTTCAGCTTTGAAATCAACAATGTTCCCGCATGTTGTCATTCTATGCTTGGGAGAGAAAGAGAAAAAGCTGCTATTTTGAATGAGTTGCTTGATTTTGCAGTATTGGTGGCAGCCTGTTGTTGTTTGGACTGGTCGGGTACGGGGAGTGTGTATGATGGGGGAAAGGAGAGTTAAAAGAACTTTAACAAAATGTCTTGACTGATAGCTTACAGTGACAGTCAGACAGGCAAGCAGTCCTAAGGCTGAGACGGCTTAAATACAGTGACTGTCAGATATTACACAAACAGACATAAAATATAAATTCATGCCAAGACAAACAACAACCACCTAACATACTGTTACTCATACTTTCTCATTCCTACAGACAAGAACAAGAAAGATAAGCATATGTGGTGGACTCTGGTGCTGCACTTGATGCTGTGCTGTGTGCTTTATCCTTTAATGAAATTTGCAGGCTACTGCTCCTGAAGCTAACAGGTCTACCCTATACTTTATAGTAAAAATGAAAACTTCAGTTCTTGGGGGGGAAAGGGAAAAAGTTGCTTACATTTTGACACAAGCATCTAGTGTAGAAGTAGACAGACAAAGTGACGGGAGCTGGAGTTGTTTGATTTAAGGAGTAATGTTCCTGGTGGTGTTGGGATGTGAACTGACAGGCAGCAGTTGACTGGTAGAGGTGGTGGGTGACTGACTTTTCTAGGCAATACTCATTACCAACAATTAATAACAATAATTGATCCTCTCTGGTCCCTGCAATACGCACTATATTGGTTGGATAGTCTGCAGATGTTCTCTTAACTCTATATTCTATAAGTCCATGAACAGGTATTTCACTGTGGGGTTTTGAGGCATTTGTTCTAGCATAGTGGTGACAGCAACAGAACCTGTGTTTTTTCTTGGAGAAAGGGGATGGTTTAACATTTGCAACATGAAGCTCAGGGTTGTTATGTTAGATGTACGATCTCTCCTTTCCCCTGCTTCAAAACCTTTTCACGGTGTACACATTACAGTTGTTGATAATGAGTACATAATCTCAGATCCCAAGGAGAAGCATTTTCCATGTGGGGCGTTTCTCCACACATGGAGTTTCCCCATGTATTCCTGCAGTGCTTTTGTATAAAAAGGAGTTCTAGTTTACAGCACATTGTTAGTTTGTTCTTGAGAAAGAGAGAGAGAGATTAATTTCTGATAAGTGTAGGCAGATAGGCAAAGAAAGGGAACCCAAGTTGCTTCATAGAAGTATTGGTGGTAACCACTACTAGTTGTTTTTTGGGTCTGGATGTGAAGAAAATTGAAGCTAAAAAAGCAAAAAAAAAAAAAAACACACAAAAAAAAACTTTTGACTAATAAGTGATAGACAGACAGGTAGTCTCTTCTACCTGAGCTAGCTGGCAGAACCTGAGCCTCTATTGAGAATGAGTGACAGACACTATGTAGATAGACATAAATACATCATGCACTCATGACAACCAGACAAGTACAACTTAAAGGGATAGTAATACTTCGTTTTAACTTTATTTTATTTTGTAGGCATTAAAAAAACATGACGAATGATATGTCTTATCTCTCAAACCTTTATGGTTTATGAGATATTCACAAGCAAAGTTTCCTCCTCCCGCCCCTTTTACCTAGTGTAAACAATCTCTTCTCAGATGTGGATTGCAGTCCATAGACTGGACAGATAACAGAAGGGGACACTCTTATTCCTATGAAAACAATGAAATCCCTGCCCCCCTTGACAAGCTTTTCAGGTTTTTCCCTTATCTTAATTGAAGATTGTCCCCCTCTGCAGTCTACCTGGGCACCTCCCTTCTGCTCAGGCTGAAGAGTGTGACATCAGTAAAAGGGGAGGGAGGGGGACACTTTGTCATTGAATTACTCTGGAACTACAACTCTGACAGAATTGAAATAGCACTCTCCAAAGTCCAAATACTATGATGATTAATTAGAGCTGTTTTTATTATGAAACATTACTATCACTTTAACATACCAGTGTTACTTACACATACTCTCTCCTACATCTGCAAGAACAAGAGGGACAAGCTTATAATGATGTATGTTGGTAATGCAGCCCTGCAACAGCTGCTGTGCAGAGTGCTTTATCCTTTATTTCAAGCTGCTGGTTCTAAAGCTAATGGGTCAATTTTCATCCTGTGCAGTACTGTAAAAATCAACATTATAGTTAAGATGGGAGAGAGAGGTGCCGTTCAAAGTTTTACACTATATATGTGTAGAGGCGTACATACAAAGTGGGGAAGCTAGCGATGCTTGTGGTTGTAGTGTGGTTGTGATTTCTTGTGACAGACAGACGGTTTGATAAACAAAACAAAAAACTTTTGACTGATAGATGAAAGAGAAAGGCAGGAGATTTTACTTCTGAGCTGTGACTGAGCCTGACAGTAAGAGACATAATTAGACATTATTTTCAGGTGAATAAAGCAACAATCCATATGCTAACAGCTCTCATGTACTTTACAGAAAGAAATTAACACTACTATCATCATTTTCACCAAACGTGCTTGGGGCAGGGGTGATGGGAAATGAGTAGGAGGAGTGCATAAATGTATTGGAGATAGTAAAGTTGTACTACAAAAACTGGCCTCGGCCATGGTTGCTGCAGCTTTTGCAAAAGATAAATTAAAAGTTTCACCACCAGCAGTATCACTAAACCTTTTAATAACATTAAAATTTAGTCACATTATAGTGTTGTTGCCACAGTGGAAAAATCTTTAGCAGTGACACCAACTGCTGCATAAGATAGTTTCACTCTGTCACAAACAAGTTGTCAATTTTCTATAAATCTCCCTAAGGGAAAAAGTAAAATGAAAAGTTTTCAGACTTTAAGTGGATGCAGATTCTAATACTGCTGCTGATGACTTAGTGATTGATGTTTATTGAGAATATGTCCTTCCACTATCCCTCCCCTTCTGCTGATGGACAGAGTGAGAGCAATGATATGGAGAACAGGAAATGATCAATTGCCTGTTTATAAACTATCTGAAAGATCAATTTGGAAATCTGACTTTGAACAAGTAAGCATGCCCAAAATATACAATCACCATCTCAGTCATCATTATCATAATTAGTGTAACTGCTGCCAAGTGTACCCCCTACCTAGTCACATTCACTTCTATAACTAAGCAGCAACACAGAACCCTAGCTAATGCTTCTTCTATGGTTTTAAGTGTAGCACAACTATCACAGTCTCCCTTTGAGGCCTAAGCAATCCTGTGCTTTTTCCTCTGTATGGCCGCCGGCCGGCATGGACTCCTGCCACTTCCTCATTGCTAAAGTCATGTTACAGGCACTGGCATGGACGCCTGTTTATGGGCCTATTCTGTTGGGCCTAATTGGGTCCCACCTCCTTCTGCTGCTTTATAAACCTCATTGAGGCTAGGACTTGTTGCCCTTTCATGGTGTTTCTGTGCGTTTCTTCAGTGTTGCTCTCGTTTGTCCCTTGCTTGGCTGCCGTGTTTACTCCTGATCAATCCTGTGGCTTTGTCTGACTTCACGATCTGTGTTTGACCCTGGCTTCTCTGACTACCTGCTCTGTTTTGACCTTGGCTCTCGACTATGGCTTGTCTGACTTACTCTCTGTGCTGTCCTTCGCTCCAGTCTGACTACCACCTGTCTGGGCGTGCTCCATCGGTATAGTGCAACTGCTACCTCCGTGGTAGAGTTGCTGGTTGCTGCTCGCTCTGTTGCCTCCATCCTGTGCCACTGTATTCATTGCCTTCTGGGCCCATTTCATAACCCTCCGCTCTGTAGCCTATGTACAGTATTGCCTTCACATACTTACCAGTGTTGCGGCTGGCTACGTTCCACTCTCTTGCCTCCGCCCTTTACCTACCTAGTAGACTGGTTCCGTGACTCTTTCAGAGTACTAGTTACTCTGTCTCGCTCCTTCTACTACTCCGTGGTAGAGTCACTACTTCGAGACATCTGTCTGCCTGTCTCATGTCTGGGAGTTTAGCTGTCGCTCCAGTGATCAGGTTTCCTGGCGTTCCAGGTTTCCATTTGCGAGGTATAGAACCAAGCCTGGTTCTGCTTCCATCTCTCTCTATAGGCTACTGAGAACCGGTTACAGTTCAGTGTCCAGCCTTGGGTAGTGGACTCGGCACTGTCCTCACGCCTGTTCCTGCTAAGATTGGGAAAGTGCTTACTCTTGCTTATCTTAATAAACTGGTTAAACGTCACTGTACCGGTGTTGTGTGTATTATTAACTCTGGTGTCTGTGACAGTACGAAAGGGCAGTGATTACTGAAGGTACAGGTGAATCAGTGCAGAGCATTGTAGCCAGAATGGACTCTCAAGATCAGCGGACCGATCAATTGTCTTTTGCTATGCAGACGCTTCTAAACCACACTGCTCACCTTGGTTAGGTTCCTCGTCAACCGGTGGCTTCCCCAGACTCAGCACTGGTGGTATCCCCTAATCCTGAGGCCAGTACAAATCGAGGATTGTCAGGTACCGCTTCCCTTCCTCAACTCTACAAAGGGAAGCCTATTCTCTGCAGAGGGTTCTTGAACCAGGTGGGCATATTTCTGGAAATGGTACCACATTCCTTTCCAAGTGATCGAAGTAAGGTCGGTTTTGTAATTTCCCTGTTGTCTGGTAAGGCACTGGCATGGGCCCAATCCCTTGTGGGATACAGGGAGATTGATTGTTGCCAATTACACCGAATTTGTGGATGAGTTCCGCAGGGTCTTTGACGTTCCAGCCAGAGAAGTATCTGCAGCAAAACTACTTATAACCATACAACAGGGCACACGCACCGTAGCAGATTACGCCATTGAGTTTCACACTTTGGCTGCAGAGGTGGGCTGGAACAACAAGGCACTCATAGCAGCATTCTCTCAAGGGCTGTGTGACTCCATAAAGGATGAGATGGCAGCCCGTGAGCTGCCGAAAGAGCTGAACAAATTGATTTGCTTTATGATATTGATCGAAACCTGGTTGAGAGAGACCTTCATTCAAGAGTCCGGGGCATAAGGTCACGACAAGACTGGAGCCTAGTTTTTCTCTCCCACCGCATCCTCCCTCACCTCCTATTCCTCCTGGTTCTGAATCTGTCAAGAGTGAACCTATGCAATTGGGCTTCATGCACCTGTCCAGGGAGGATAGGGAGTTCTGAAGGAGACAGGGCCTCTGTTTATATTGTGGCAAGGCTGGCCACTTGTTGCGTTCCTGTCCTACCCATCCTGGAAACGCTCGCACCTAGGGTTAGGTTTGGGGCAGACCCTAGGTGGTGTTTCACAGTCCCCTAATTCCCATCGAGAGACCCATCCTTGAGATAGTGTCCTAGTCCACATCCTCTGATATGGCTCCGGACTTGGTGGATTCTGGAGCTGCTGGATATTTCATGGATGCTACTTTGCAGCCACGCATGATATTTCTCGGTTGTCTCGCTTCTATCCTCTGGCTATTGAAGCTATGGACGGTAGACCTCTGCAGCCATCACATGTGACTCCTGAGACTTGTCCACTAGTTCTAAGGGTAGGGGCTCTCCGGTGCTGGTTTCTTTTTCGTGAAAAAAATTTGGGAAATTGAGACCTTGCATTGACTACAGAGGGCTAAAAAAAACTGATGGTTAAGAATGCTTATCCCATGCCGTTAATCACGGAACTGTTTGACTGAATTAAGGGTTCAACAATATTCACTAAGCTTGATCTAAGGGCTGCGCATAATCTGGTCAGAATTAGAGGGGCATGAGTGGAAATCGGCATTTAACACTCGTAGCGGTCATTATGAATATTTGGTGATGCCATTCGGCTTATGCAATGCTCCGGCAGTATTCCAAGAATTTATCAATGATGTATTAAGAGATCTACTACGGAAGTGTGTAGTAGTATATTTGGACGACATCCTTATTCACTCTCCAACCTTGGAAACACATCAGATGGATGTGACTCGGGTTCTACAATTACTAAGAGAAAACACATTATTCTGTAAGTTGGAGAAGTGCGAGTTCCACAAGTCCCAGGTTACATTAGTGGGATACGTGATCTCCTCTGTTGGACTGGCCATGGATTCACTTAAGTTATCGGAGGTTCTGCAGTGGCCCCGTCCAGTGGGTTTGAAGGCCATCCAGAGGTTTTTTTGCGATTCCCGAATTACTATAGAAAATTCATAAATAATTTCTTCTTTGTGGTTAAACCACTCACCGATATGACACACAAGGGGGCAGATGGGTCCAACTGGTCCCCCAGCGCTATCCGGGCATTTAAGAAATTGAAGGCCGTGTTTGACAGGGCTTCTATTTTGTCTCATCCCAACCTCTCCCTGCTCTTTACTTTGGATTGATGCATCTGAGTCAGGAGTAGGCTCCCTCCTGTCTCAGCACTTGGCTCCTGGTAAACCCCTACTTCCGTGCGGGTATTTTTCCAAAAAATTGTCTAGGGCGCAGAGTCTGTACGATATTGGAGAACTTCTGGCTATTATCCTCGCACTTAAGGAATGGCACTACCTGTTGGAGGGGACAAGTTCCCCGATACTAATCCTCACTGACCACAAAAACCTGACGTATCTGTCTGAGGCCAAGAGGTTGTCGTCCAGACAGGCCAGATGGGCATTATATTCCTTTTCAGGTTCAACTATGTAGTTTCATATTTGCCTGGTAACAAGAATGTCAGAGCCGATGCTCTCTCTAGACAATTTGGATTGGATCCTGAGGTGTATAGCTCACTGGTTCCCATCATTCCTTCAGATCATATTCTGGTGACTATTAGCATTAACATCACCTCCCCATTGGGGGAGAAGATTCTGTCTTCCCAGGCTACCTCTCCAGCAGACAAACCCAATGGTAGATGTTTTGTTCCCAAATCACTCTATCCCCGATTGCTGGAGACATATCACTCCTCGAAGGCAGCAGGGCATATCGACCAGGATCAACCCATTTGGTCCATTTCTCGCTTATTCTGGTGGCCCAGTCTCAGAACTGACTGCTCTGCCTTCATAGCAGCATGTGCTACATGTGCTCGTAGTAAGACTCCCAGGCATCTTCCTGTGGGACTACTCCAGCCAGTCCCTAATGGTGAGCATCCTTGGTCACACCTATCCACAGACTTCATGGTCGAATTACCCGCATCTAAGAGTCACACAGTCATACTGATGATTGTCGACAGATTCTCTAAGATGGCTCATTTCATGCCGCTGAAAGGGCTTCCCTCCTCCAAAGAGTTGGCCATGATATTCACCAGAGGTGTGTTTAGGCTCCACGGAGTACCCAAGGTACTGGTCTCTGATCGAGGGAGCCAGTTTATTCCCAGATTCTGGAAGGCCTTCTGCAGGCAAATGGGGATACGATTGTCATTCTCCTCCGCCTACCACCCCCAATCTAATGGTGCCATTGAGAGAGCCAACCAAGGCTTGGAACAGTTTCTATGCTGTTTCATTTTGGACCACCAAGACAACTGGGCAGATTTGTTACCGTGGGCGGAGTTTGCCAGGAATTGTGCCATAAGCTCTTCTCAGAACTCTCTGTTCCTGGTGAAGATCGCACAACTGCACAATTAAATGGAGGACTGGACAGGTGATTTCTCGAAGCCCCAATGCCAGTCTCAGTATGTTCCCATTCTGTCAGTAGCACAGTTTCCTCAGAGACTTTGCCTCAAGTACTAGTCCAGGACCAAAGTTTTTCTGATGTATTGTGCAAGAAGACATACTATCCCATTGACCTTCCTAAAGCTCCTAAGGGCTGAACTTACCCATTTTGTTTACTGAGACTGAGGCAATGGAGCTCTACATTAAAGAGAACTGTGACTTCATAGGGCTGACCTCCTCTCCAGCTGGTGTGAGGTCTTTATTTGTACAAAAGAAGGACTGTTCCCTCGGACCTTGTATTGAATACATTGGGTTAAATCATATCTCAAAAAGGAACAGATTACACCCTTCCCCACATCAGAGTTTTTCAACTGGCTCAGGGGAGCTGCTGTCTTCATAAAACTAGACCATTCAGAGGCGTGCAACCTGATCAGAATCAGAAATGGAGATGAGTGAAGGACTGCACTGAGTACTCAATATGGTCAGTATGATTCATGAAAGATTCTGCCAAAACGTACAAATTATGTCTAAGTAGATTGGCTGTGTTTACTGTCATGAAAAGATTCCTTTAAAGGGATAGTAATGTTTCATAATAAAAGCAGCTCCAATTAATCTTCATATTATTTGGGACATTGAGTGTTATTTCAATACTGTCAGAGTTGTAGTTCAAGAGTAATTCAAAGATAAAGTATCCCCCTCCTGCCCCTTTTACTGATGTAACACTGCTCACCTCAGAGCATCAGGGTGGTGTTCAAGTGGATTGGAGAGACGGACAATCTTCAATTAACATTAGGGAAAAACCTGTCAATGGTGGCAGGGCTTTCATTGTTCTCACAGTAAGAAGATCGTCCCTTGCTGTAAGATGTCTGGTCTGTGGACCAGATTCCACATCTGAAGGGAGGTAGCTTACAGTAGGTAAAAAGGACAGGAGGGGGATATTTATAATTCAATTACTCTTGAACTACAGTATTGAAATAACACTCTCTATGGCTCAAATACTATGAAGATTAACTGGAGTAATGTTTGTGAAACATTACTATCCCTTTAAGTAGGCCATAATATAATAATCTGTAAAGCAACTATTCTGTATTGTTAGCATGTTTTTCTTGGATTTTCAGTCATTAATTATTTAATCTTTGCATATATACATAAAAAGCCTGGGCTATGCTTGTAAGCACATGGTAGTTTCTAGAAAATCCCCATTTTATGTACTTCCCCAAAATGTCTATATATTTTGGCAATCTATTTTAAGTTAGTAAAGTTGAAAATCATCTTGAATAAATTCCCACAAAGTCTAGAATTGAACGGATACCAATACCCTTTTTTAAGGCAAGAAGTCACTGAGGCAAATGTATGAATTCACCTGTGTAGCTCCAATTTTATTAGACTGTAATGCCAGTGGCTGTACTTCAGGGTATGAAATACAGTGCATGATCACTTTTGTACATACCGACAGGCACTCTGTAACTGACTTTAATGCCAGCAAGCCCCATAGTATATAAACACAGATGTGAGTAGGCACTGACTCAATTTACCTCTTAACTGTATCCACTAAAATGGTGGGGTGCACTCTGGGGCTTCAAGACATGATTAAATACAAAATCTTGGACAGGAAGCTCAAAGAGAGCAACCTCGCCAAGGGAAAAGAAAGTCCCATAAAAAGAGGCACATATCCCCAATATTTTGTATTCAGCAAGCCCCATAGCACGCACAGGGAAATGACATAAAATCATTATGCCTTGCTTCATGTATAACTTAACCCCATAAGGACCACAATAGTGTGTAACACGTTGCTTTGCAGTGTGTTGCACTCCTCTACGGTCCTTAACCGTTTGAGTTCCAGGGATATGAGTAATGCATTGCTTCACAAAAAAATTGTTCCCAATGCCTGATTTAGCAACAAATCATTATGGTCCATTGGCTGCAAAAGACCTTTTAACTAATTGAATGCTATAAAGGTTTCCAATCCACTGGGAAGCAATGCATTCAAAAGTTTTCTAGTATCAGCAGGTAAAAATATATTTGCAGAGAATATACCACAATGATTCCTTGCTAAATCAGGCATTGGGATCAATTTTCTTTCTTTCATTATTTATTTTTTTTTTATATATTTTGTAACCCTTTGAGTGCCAGACAGGTGTCCAACGCATTACAAAGCAATGCACTGGACACCTATCTGGCAGTCAAAGGGTTAACCCACTGAATACTTGAAAGGTCTCCAGTGCTTTGCTTCATAATGGATTGAGACCTTTTCTATCATCAGTGGGTAAAAAAACAGATGTTTAATGACAACATGAACTTTGGTCCATCAAAAATAATGTATTTTGTTACAGCTGCAGGAACAGATGGATTTTTAGTTCCATATTGCGAAGTTATGCAAATGAGAACGGTGAGTAAATGGCATTACCTTCATTGGACGTGAAAAAAATATATACCCATAAATCCTTAAACTGTAAAAGGTAATTCTGTTGGTTCTGATCAATACAACACATTTTGATTTTAATGTTGGCAAACAGATAGCTGATAAGATGTATGCACACTGCTGCAGTGATAAATGACGTTAGAGTTTTGTTTCACTTTATTAACCTGCCTAATACTTCTGTTTTATTGTGTAAACTACCAGTTTAAAAGGATAGTAATACTTCAGTATTACAAATCCCTATATTAAAGCCCTTGTAAAAAGAAACATTTTGCCCCCAGTGTCATCTCTCAAACCTTTATGGTTTGAGAGATGAAAGCTTCTAAAGTTGTCCTCTCCCTCCCCCTTCCTGTAGTCAGCATTTTAGCTGACTGCAGGGAAGAGAGTCGTACGACTTTCAGGCGGCTCTCCAGCACAGCCGGATCGCGTTAACTAAAAAAAAAACTTTCACTGAAATGGTCTTCTACGTGTGCTTGGCTTGCAAGCACACGTAGAAGTCCGTTTTAGTGAAAGTTTTTTTTTTAGTTAACGAGATTGCGGCTCTGCTGCAGAGCCGCCTGATGATCTCTGACCGGATTTCCCTGAGTCAGCTAAAATGCTCTACTACAGGGAAGGGGGAGGGAGAGGGCAACTTTAGGTTGAGAGATGACACTGGGGGCAAAACGTTTCTTTTTACAAGGGCTTTAATATAGGGATTTGTAATACTGAAGTATTACTATCCCTTTAAGTTAGAGAAGTGAATGTCTGAAACATGATGGGCACAGAGCATTACCTGCACCTATACTATGCTGAATTTCACAAAATCCACGTTGGTGCCTGTGATTGTGTACAAATGCTTTAGTATTTTTTGGCATACTCCCCCCTCCAGCATACATCTCAATAAAAAATTGCATAAAGGAGAAGTAATGCCTCTTAATATTAACTCAACCACACACAATTTGTTATGACCAAAACACCATGATAAAAAGAGAAGAAAGGGACCCTTATAGAGGGTATCATTCAAAAACATCACCCCTTAGTTTGCGCCCATCCGAATGGCGCACTTGAAATGTTGCGCAGATCAAAAGGTCAAGATCAGAATATTATGAACTCTTATAGAGTGATATGGTCTTACAATAAAAATATATTCACAGTAATCTTCATATGAAATACAAAAAAAGACTTCATCTACAATCATCCATAATACGCTGAGTGCTCCAGCATACCAGCTCTAGAATAATAATAATCCTTTATTTATATAGCGCACACAGATTCCGCAGCGCTTTACACTCATATTGGTTCCTGTCCCCATTGGGGCTCACAATCTAAATTCACCTATCAGTATGTTTTTTGGAATGTGAGAGGAAACCAGGGTACCCGGAGGAACCCCACACAAACACAGTGAGAACATACAAAGTCATTGCCGATGTTGTCCTTTGAACCCAGGACCCCAGCGCTGCAAGGCAACAGTGCTAACCACTGAGCCACCATGCTGTATCTATCTACTGAGTCCTGTCCTGCTCCAGTGTTCTGCAGTTTTCTGCTGGCTACATCTCCAGTGATGCTGTCATCCTGATTCCACCTTGCACCAGTCATCCTTAGTTTTGCAATCTTGTAAAACAGTCTTCTGTACCCATCTACTAACTGAGTCCTGCCTGCTCCAGTGTTCTGCAGTTTGCTGCTGGCTACATCTACAGAGTGTTCCAGTCATCCTGAGTCCACCCTGTACCAGTCATCCTCAGTCTTCCTTCTTCCTTCGAATTTAGCTGCTTCCATACTTCATCTACTTCATCCATAGTACCATAAGGATAAAGCTCCACCTTACCCTGTTCCACCGTCTTCATTTAGACCCTGGAAATGGTTCCATTTATTTTTATTTATTTAATTTTATTTTTTTATTGTATTTTTTAAAGTATTTTACATTCTCCTAACAATTCAGACTGTTGCCGAATTTTGTCCGAGTCGAACAGGTCTGGTCCGAAAATGAGGATTCTCTGAATGTAAAAAAAAAAAGTAGTCTTAAATCGCAAGACAAGAACAAATGTCAAGGTTCAACAAGGCCCAAACCTGTCCAACTCCCTGGTTAACCCTCATGTTGCTGTGCTTATCACACACAATACACACAAACCATGCTCATAAAAGTGTTGCATGTTCAACATCTGAACTGCTCATATACAATGTCACCCATGTATCCACAGGGAAACCAGTACATAACCCCTTGAGTGCTAGAAGGATTATCAATGCATCACTAAACAATGCATTGGCAACCCCTCCGGTACTCAAAGGGTTAACCAGAAAAAAAAAAGAAGTCGATAGGTTAACGATTGCATGCTACACAAGGGACTTTCACTAAGCGGTGAAAGAGATGATGGAGAGAAATGAACACTTACATACCCTCACCTCACCAATCCCAATGTTAGTCTATGGAGAATATTCAATAACATGCATCAGGTTGCAAAGGTCCCATTGAATAGACTCCATAGAAATAATTGCAAAGAGGGAAATGAGATCACTGGAGTAGTCATCATCATGTTCAGTTCATCAAGTCTACTTCACCGCTTACTGAATAACAAAAAGGATGGATCAGATCACACATCACACTGAGAATAACTGGTTGTATGTGCAACACACAGGCCTAAAACTATACCACAGAATTAAAGGTGAAAAAGTAGGCCTTGGTGTTGTGTATGCAGTCATTTACTCTAACTTGAAGTGACATATATCACATTTGATTCCCACATGAATCCTCAGGAGTGCTGATGCCATGGATGGATGGAACACCAGCCACTATTTGCAGAATACACATGGGAACCAAATATGAACCATTGTAGTTTGGCCAATAACAGGCCATGAATGATGGATATGTCTGATTGAGTAAGGCTGCCTCACTTAGAAGGATGGATGGGCTCATCCAGAAAAAAACACAGGCCTCAATCAAAGATATCCTTCAATACTGGCTTGATTGTTGCCCTTCAGGATTCAACTGGAACAGACCTCATGGACAGGATACTGTCAAGTACATCAATCTCTGATTGCCACGGTGGTATCCCATGCATCACAATGCAATGCATAAGATACCACCATGACAACCAGAGAGTGACATGTAAAATAATACAAAATATTGCTTTGTACAGGATAAACTGGTAACATAGGGATGAATATGACTTGAATCACACTGCAGATCTGTTCAAAAAATATATGTACACAAAGAAAAATGTTCAGGTATAGATGTGGATATGTACCTTTCAAATGGGTACAAATATGTCCCAACAAGATGTGAACCCAGAGATCAGTTCAGTATGTGTGATTGCCTTACTGCCCATATATGTGCACCCATCACAAACTAACTGTTATTGATACCCTCAAAATACACATACATAGTATATCCCACCTTACTTACATGGGATATACAAGGTATGTTTTCATTTATGATATCGATAAAAGTTAGTTTGTGATGGGTTCACATATATAGCCATTAAGGCAATCACATGTACTGAACTGGTCTCAGAGTTCATATCTTGTAAGGATATGTTTGAACCCATATGAAAGGTACCTAGCCACATACATATCAGACCATTTTTATTTCTGTGTACCTTGGACGGGATAGCAATGGTTAATTTCACGTTGATGTAATATTGTAGGCATTGGAAAAAGATGTGGATCAATGTTAGTCCTATCCCTCAAACCCTCATGTTTAGACAGATATTGCTCTATGTGACAGATGGAGATTTCACTCATCTGACCACACAGAGGTTCTTCAGCAGAGCCAAAATTGCACCATTTAGATATAAATACTTTACTGGAATGGTCTAATAAGTGTGCCTGGTTTGCAAGCCCACTCTGTGGAACATCCCAATGAAGTATTAATCTTTAAATGGTCAAACGAGTGAAATCTCCATCTGTCACACAGAGCAATATCTGTCTAATCATGAGGGTTTGAGGAATAGGACTAACATTATCCACATCTTATTCCAATGCCTACAGTATTACATCAAGGTAAAATTAACCATCGCTATCCCGTTAAAGAGATATTAATACTTCAAATGTAAAAAGAAACATATTTTGTAGGGTTCATCCTCCCTGAGTAAAACAATAGTACTCCAACTGCTTCATTCCAGATTTATTACAGCTGAAAATTGAATTTCATTGGTGCAATCTCACAGTGGTCTGAAACTGTACAGTGGCGCTGTTGCTACACCATCCTATGGACAGCTCTGGTCCCAGGACCGTTAATCTCCATAGGATAGTGTAGCAACAGTGCCACTGTAAAATTTTCAGCCACTGTGATATTGCACCTAAAAAATTCAAATTTCAGCTGTAATAACTTTGGAATAAAACACCTTTCAGCAGTGGGAGTACCCTAGTTTTACTCAGGGAAATAAACCCCTCAAAAATATTTTTCTTCTTACATTTGAAGTATTATCTCTTTAATTCTATCATGGCTATGTTTACTAATCATACCATCTCCTTTCTCCACACAGCTTACGGGCCTCCAGCACAGCGGGAGCTCATGGAGGAGGCTACGTCACCACCCAGTGAGGAGTACACAGAGGAGGGGACAGCCGGTAGTCACCATACCCATCATCCTCATCTCCTCCAACAAAGTCTACCTCTAAGACTCCAAACAGGTGGAGCAAAGAGGTCAGTGGGTAAAGCCAAAAAATAACAACACATGATAGATAATAACAAGGTATAAAAATAACATGTGCAATATCAAGTAATGGATCCTCCATATAAATGTATAATCCCCTATTTAATACACCTGTATTATAAGTAAATGAAACATCTGTGTATCAAACAGTGCAAAGAACACATCCCAAAGTAGAGAATACATAATGATAATAAAGTGCAAAAGAAGGTTGTGCAAAGCCATGAGTTAGGGATACATGTTTGGAGGATGGTTCTAAGAGGTCGTGTGTGTAAGCCTTTTTCTCCTGCTTACACCATTTATATTGTGGAATTTATATTCCTTACTGTATGAGATTTTTTAGCACTACCTTCTTTTGCACTTTATTAGCGTTATGTATTATCTAATTTGGGATCTGTTTGCACTGTCTGATACACAGATATATCAGAGGGATGCACAACATATCACATCCAATGAGATGTGCAGCCCCCCAGCACCCAACAAAATGTTAACCCACTGGGGTCTCTTTTGTTGTTCATGCTGGACCTATGATAATTCACCCTTTTTTTTACGGTTTGCTATGTCTCACCTACATATAGTCCTGTTTGGGGACATTTCAGACACATGATAAACAGCATTAGATGAGCCGTAGGAGATTTTGCGCTCAGTGTTTTGATGGGTATGTGGTATGAGCTCCTTATCTGTGGTACATACGTGTGCACAGGCTTCACACATCTTTTTTAGACAGGGAGAAGTACCATTTTCTGTTGCATTCTTAACACCTTAAAGACCATTGCCATGCCAGGACCGTCATGGCGGTCCGGCACTTAAGGACCAGTGACAGTCCTGGCACGGCATGGAGTTCAGGGCTCCCAGAGCGGCTGTACACTGCTCCAAATAAAAAAAAAAAAAAAAAAAGCCCCGTGGTCCTGTGCTGGTCACGCGTGTGCGCGCCGGTCCTTAACGGGTTAAGGGAGCTGTTTTTTTTCAGGTTGGGGGAGTTTATAGGAGAGGAGTGGAGGTCTTTGTAGTATTCTTTTAAATCTGCCATCTGTATGTAGGATTGTTTGGAGCTCTCTTTGAGATTTTACACAGTTCTTCGAGCTGTTTGTTATAGGTGACTACTAATGGAACTCTGTTATCTTCTAGTGGTTGTTTGTATTCCAGAGATTTCTTCTCGGGACACTGGTGGCTCTCCGAATTTGGATGTCCACGTTCTTGGCATTATTTGCATGACTGATAAAATCTCTCCTGTCATTTTTAAGATATTTATCGTCTGCTTTTTCTACGGCATGGGACCAGGTTTTATCCATCTTGAAAGGATTTACATGATTATGTCTTCCCATTAAATTATTCCACCCTTCTGCCAGAAATGGATAGGAGTCTACGAAAGTTAAGAAAGATGATTTTTAGACATGTGAGTGATAAATTATGCAGCCTTTATCGGACAGGTCAGAGAAAAAACACTGTTGACATTCTGTTCTCCATCAACTAAACCAGAATTCCCTAAAACTATTAATCTAATAGAAAAAGAAAAAGCACAAGGTATAGGCAGTTAAAATAGAAAATATTGACCATTTAAGGAACAGGGGGATGTCCAACATGTTGCTTTGCAATATGTTACACATCCCTCTGGTCCTTAAAGGGTTAATGAAATTAAAATAGGTGACTTTCACGCAAAGAAAGCAAGTTAAAATAACACAGGTGCACCTGTAGACAAGCAGGCTACCATGAAAACTAGGCCTTTTGGTACATGTGGCCTGGGGCTGCATATGCATATTTTAGGTAGTCATTGCTTATCAGTAATGTTGTTCACAATGTTCCATACAACTGTAAAATTATTAAGTAATGGTAAACCAATTTGATATGTCATCGATGAGTCATAACAATGATAATGAATTTCAATAACCTTTCTAGCAAACAAAGAGCCCAGGTGGCACGCTAGTTTTATTGAAGGTGCTGAAACAATATCTATATGCATGTGTGTGTGTGTGTGTGTGTGTATGTGTGTGTGTGTATGGGTATGTTTGTGTAGGGGTATATGTGTAGATTGTGTGTGTGTGTTTATATTGGTAGATGTGTGTGGATATGAATGTGTGTGTGTGGATTTCTGTGTTGGTATGTGTGTGTCTTGATGTGTTTGTGTAGATGTGTGTATGTGAATGTGTATGTGTGTATGTGAATGTGTATGTGTTTGTTGTGTTGATCTGTGTATGTTTGTAGATGTGTGTGTGTAGATGTGTGTGTGTGTAGATGTGTGTGTGTAGATGTGTGTGTGTGTAGATGTGTGTGTGTGTAGATGTGTGTGTGTAGATGTGTGTGTAGGTGTGTGGGTATAGATGTGTGTGTAGGTCTGTGGGTATAGATGTGTGTGTAGGTGTGTGGGTATAGATGTGTGTGTGTACGTGTGTGGGTATAAATGTGTGGGTATAAATGTGTGGGTATAGATGTGTGTGGGTATAGATGTGTGTGTGTGTAGATGTGTGTGGGTATAGATGTGTGTGTATGTGTGTGGGTATGTGTAGATGTGTGTGTGTGTGTCTTCACATGTGCATATGGTGCTGCCAAAGTCTTGAAACCAATCACGTCGCTTTTCATCTATTGTGTACCAAAACATGCTCATTTGCATATGGGATCTTTGTAACATAAGAGGTTAAATACCAACCATGGTGTGTTGAAATTTACATTTCAGTGACGTACAAAATGAGAAGGACTTAAATATCTGCTACCTCATTTTATCCTTTTATGGAACCCTGCAACAAAGGTGATTGAATTTTACATTTTCACAGACTAGTGCCTGAGTATTTGTCACTCTCCTTATACAAAGCTGAAGATTAAAATGTTTGAATGGTAATGTTAAGGCAAAACTGACATGGAATGACAATCTACACTAATGCAAATACATTTTAATGAGGATATATGAGAAAGCGATGCAGGTTCTGAGAAACCCTGATTAACAGTACAAAAATTTTTTACACATCTCTAATATTGTCTTACAGGAGCTGAATGGACATATAAATGATGGTAAGTTAACAATGCTTTAAGTGTTGTGTGCTGCTGTCTTGCTTTGTCTTTAAGGTTTGTTCGATTTTTCTTCTACTCTTTAACCCTTTGAGTGCCAGAAGGGTACGCAACGCATTGCGCTGCAATGCGTTGCGTACCCCTCTGGCACTCAAAATGTTAAGGACCAGAGGGGGTATTCAATGCACTGGAAATCAATGTATTGCACACACCCCTGGTCATTAAAGGGTTAAAGTTCCACCCATGGAGTCTGAAGGGGTCTATAGTGCACAATGAAGCACTGTACTATGAAATGTAGTAATTCTGGGTCAAACCAACTGTTTCCATAGGGAATAAATACAAATTCCAATTGATTTAAATGTGACTTTACCCCTTCATTGTTAGAGAAGTCTCCAAAGCATTGAAAAGCTGACCTCTCTAGCATTCGGGGGGTTAAAAGTGACATGGGAATTTACATTTATCCATTATAGTGAGTCTAGTTTGCCCCTGACTGTGGTCCCTCAATTCAGATAGCTACATCTACATCCCTTTTATTGCTTCTTATTGACTCTTTGCAATGCATTGGATACCTCTTTGGTACTCAACGGGTTAAAAAAGCACATTGCTCTATTCTTCTGGCTAACACCATGCAGCAGTTTTCAGTTCAAACATAATTCAGTCACTTCACATATAAGATACGCAGTGCATTCTCATAGGTGCTTTTTACTTGACTTAAAAGACAACTTTACCACTGGAAAAAAAATCATATTGTTTTTTACTTTACGGAACGCATACTTATACATCTAAATACATTCAATTTTAAATGCCATTTCACAAAGGTTTCAATTTATATACATCTAAATGCATTGCATTTTAATGCCATATTTGAATAGGTTTCAATTCAATATATAAACACTTCAATGATTTTAGTCTCTTTAGTACTATGCACTAAAAATATTATTGGAGTTGTAGCTATATCGTGTGTTTTTTTTTTTTTTGTTTTTTTTTAATTTATACATATATTCAGTTTTTTGCAACTAAAAATATGTATATAAAGAATTGGCATTAACGATTTGTTACATAGATTTGCCAGAACAATTCAAATACCGGGAATGAGCAAAGCAGTCATGGGTATCATCTTAGTACATATTTATTTACTACTAGTGTAAAAGCCCATGTACATGGGCCAAACTGCGTTATGGCAGGTACCAATGGCTTCCTTTGTTCGCTGCGTTCGGGCAGTCTCTACTGCGCATGTCTGGCTTGCAGTGTCTACTGTGCATGACTGCATCTCTGGCCTGCATTTGCTGCGTTTGGGCATTCTCTACAGTACATGACTGCATCGGACAGACATACATCTGGTGGGTTATTATATAGGATTAGTCAACATTTTGGTACTCTACACGGTTTCTTTATCTAGCCATCACTGAACCATGTAGAGTGCTGAAACTTTAATAGCCGGAGAGCCAAAAGGTTGTGTAGCTCTGAGCTAGAGAGCCTTTTATTCTATGTATAAATATCTTGGGATTTTGATATTGATATTTTGGTACTCCAGGGCAGGAATAGTAAATTGCTGGACTTCCAGCTGATGGGGACTACAACACCCATTCCCCAACCAGCCACTGGGGTGGTGCAACAATTGATTACCCTGCCACTCAACATCCTAGCACATTAAACTAGGTAAATCTGATGACCCTTAAGGCTGTATGTTCAAAAGAAAAGTGGAGGATTTTTTTGGGCAAAACATTTGCATTATAGGGAAGAACTAAAAATTCTACAAATTCCCATTGATTTAAATGAGGATTTTAACCCCTTGAATGCATTGTAAAGCAATTAATTAGATACCTCTCTAGAATTCATGGGGTTAAAATTCCCATTTAAATCAATGGGAAATTTTAAGTTCTCCCCTATAGTGCAAATGATTTGCCCCAGAACTCTTTTGAACTTAAGGTTCTTAATGAAAATAAACTATCAGGCATTGGTCAATTCCTGTGAAAGCTTGGGTAGTGATACAATGTAACACTATTCCTTCAGCACTGTGTGCTCTGTATGCTGTCAGGGACATAAAAGTGTAACAAAAATATAAGAGGTAAATATGGAAATAAAATGTACAGGCAATTTGACTTTACATGTTATGCATTGCAGAATATGTAAAGTCACAATTATAGGTTGCAATATCTTGAATTAAAAAGGAAAAAAGGTGGTACCATGATAGTCAGTAGAGTATATGGGATTCAATATACCTTTGTAACAAAGAACTCACGAAAATGATATAAAGGTGATACCTTCTAATGACCAATTGAAGAAGGGACCTTACTGTTAGTGTCCTGAAAGTTTGCACTTTATATGTCCTCAGCCATGAAAAGGTATCACCTTTATATCACTCTTGCGAGTTCTTTGTTACACTAGTATTTGAAATGAAAATGAAATGTATTGCAGAATACTTTTAAAGGGACCATCAGTTTTTTCACATTATTGACAACATGGTCCAGTTAGATTTTTCTGAATAGTGTTTTGCTTTCCTTGTACTTCTTGGGTGCCTAAGAGTTCTTTGTAGTGCATCAGAGATTAGCCTGGTGACCAAGGGGTAATTGTGTGAGAAAAACACAAATGCTCTTCATCTTTCTCCTCTTTCTTTCCTTTCTCATCTTTAACCCCTTCTTTGCCAGTGGGGTAGGCAAAGCATTGCAGAGCAATGCTTTGCGTACGCCTCTGGCACTGAAGGGGTTAACTCTGCCACCACTTTCCACACACAAGAATAGATTCCAGTGCAGGTGATAAATGGTATTACTGGTTTTATCTCACAGATAGCTAGTAAAGCCATTGGATACATTTCAAGATAAATCTAGTGATCATGTTATCACCTGCAATTTAATCCAAACCACAGCATACTCCTCTGGACATTAAAGGGTTAACCTCCTTGCCAGCATAGAGAGGTCACCAATGCGCCACACATCAGCCGCTAAAAGGTTATTAAAACTCCACTGGTTTATCACAGTCATATAGATTTCTGTTGTAATCATGTTTATATTTTAAGGAAGTAAATGACTATTTATTAAGCTGCATTATTACTGAACCAATGCATTGAGAATAACATTGTTCATTTTTTTCTTCATAATACAAGGGCTTTAACAGCTTACATGAGCATTTATCATAAAAAAAAAATATGTTTTGATGTTTTGCTGATACTTGTTAATTATCTCTATCTTTTTGGTAATACAGTATGTTGGACACGTCAGTAGGGGGGTGTATGAATGTGACACAGGAACTGGTGTTTGTGTGCCTAATACTGATGCGCTAGGTCATGGATGGCAGCCTGAGGCCCTCCATTTCTTCAGAACTACAATTCCCAATGGCTGGTTGGGGATGACCAGAATTGTAGTCCTGAACAGCTGGAGAGCATCAGGTTGCCCAGTCCTGTACTATGTAATTTATGTATGCTGCTTGTGCTGAGATAATGTCAGAGTGTATGGATGTTTCCGGGTCTGTTATTAATTTGCTGTTTAACCCTTTGGGTGCCAGAGGTGTAGCCAACATTGCTAAGCAATACTACTCTGGCACCCATAGGGTTAACAGCATGTATTATCAAGGACTAGAGGAAATCCACAAAACATTCTTCAGTCCTCCTGTGTATGATACAGTGGTAGCATTAGGGCTGCTTGCTGATAAAGTATTAATTGGCAGATATGAGTTTTCATGCACTAAAGCATTGTTACCTAAGCACAGGAGGAGGTACGTGATATTAAAGTTAAAGTATAAGTGCAAAAAATGACCTATGCTGGTGCATTCATACATGCATCATATTCTGTTTCGTCTTATCAGAGAATTACTATTCTCACCTTAGGGATTTAAGTTCAAAATAGCATTGAAGAAAATCTGGTACAAACCAACTGCCCTAGAGCAGAGAAATAAAAATTTGAATTGAATTAAATGGGGGCTTCTAACTGAGATTTTGAAATTTGTTAAAGACCTCACTAGCATTTTAGTAAAGGAGCCTTTTGGGAGCTTGTATTTTTCCCCAATAGTAAAGTAGGTTTGCTCCAGAATGTATCTACTTTTGTTTGGAATGTTAGGGCCATAGTGATGTTGGTGACTGGATGTTCAGTGACAGATGGATCAGTACTGGATACCTGGGCCACTGACTGCCAGCATAGTGCAGAAACACTGATATTAACAAAGCATAAGAATCATTGTGACCGTTTTTGTACCAGGGATCAGTTGATAAATGTGCCACATAGTCTCCTAATTTAATTATCTTAAACACAACAGGAAATACTGGATATGCAACACATTGAGACTGATGTACTAAGAAAATAGAACAATTCTGGGTAAAACCAGGTGCTCCTTAGGGAACAAATACAACTTTAACACTTTATTTGTAGAACAGTCTCCAGCACACTGCTCCACAATGCAATGGAGACCTGACTAGCATTCAGTTGGAAAGAGGGGGATCTTTATTTGTTCCCTGTGGTACAGTTGGTTTGCTGTAGAATTGTTCCATTTCTCTTAGTACATTAGCCTAATTGGGTCAGAATCTACTTATAAATACATAGAAGTACATTTCTTGATATTATCCATTGTAGTGAATTGTATATATAAAACCTTGTGTGGTAGTAATTGTAACATCACTTCTTAAAGGCACCTAATGTAAAAAAAAAAAAAAAAAAAAAAGCTGTGGGCAAAAGCTTAGTCATAGTGTACAGATCCCTCCTTAAAGGGATAGTAATACTTAAAATGTAAAAAAAATATGTTGTAGGGTTTATCCCCCTGAGTAAAACAAGAGTACTCCCACTGCCGACAGGTGTTTCATTCAAAAGTTATTAATTTTCAAATTTGAATTTTTTTAGGTGCAATATCACAGTGGCCTGAAATTGTACAGAGACGCTGTTGCTACACCATTCTATGGAGATTTATGGTCCCGGGACCAGAGCTGTCCATAGGATCGTGTAGCAACAGCGCCACTGTACAATTTCAGGCCACTGTGATATTGCACCTAAAAAATTCAACTTTGATTTGTAATAACTTTTGAATAGAAAACCTTTTAGCAGTGGGAGCACCCTTGTTTTACTCAGGGGGATAAACCCTACAACATATATTTTTTTACATTTTAACTGTTACTATCCCTTTAATGTATCTTCTCACCAGAGGTGGTGGTCTAGGCTCTGAATAATATCCTATATAATTGTGTTTGCTTTGCTGGTTACATGTTATACTTTGCAGGTGTCAAGTGATGGGGTATTACCTTACTGGTCTCACACAATGCTCCTCCAGTTTTGTAGCATGTATATTGCTCTACAGTACTAATTTATCATTGCTTGGCCAAATGTCAAGTCCTTTCTTGACTGTTCAATTGATTTGTCTCTCTTTATCCTGTCTGGTTTTTGTACTTGGCACATATGCACACGTCATACAGACACACACGCACACACATCATACAGATACACACATCACACATACATGCGCACACACACACATATGAACACTCAAAAGCTCATGCACACAATCTAATTTCAGAAGTCTTCTGTTGCCATCATCACAAAACTGGAGTGTATGGTTCTTTGACAGCCTAACACAAGGACACTTGGTAACTGTCTTTATAGGCAAAACACACCCGATGATGGGCATTTTAGATATTATTTCAGGGGACTAAAGCCCAAGGCCTCAGATTTAAAGAAGCAGGTCATTTTACCATCTTGGGTCATGTAATTTGATAATCTCTCTAGAGTAATGGTACAATTGGGGTAGATGTGCATTAGTGGCACCTCTAGCGTCCAAGGGGTTAACCACAGATTGTTCATAATTGATACTCTATATTGTGCAAATATTTTCAGAATTCTCTAGAACAAGACATATTGGGAGAAGCATTTGAAGATGCTCTGGAAGTGCTACAGGAGAATTCCAGCATTGGATATCAGAATACACCTGGTAAGGAGCGCTAAACTGATCAGATAAAAAGCAAGCATGTTTAGATTCATATAGTTTGATCAGCTACTAGACAAAGAGAAGTGAATATCTTCTTATCATTAGTGGCTGTAACATAACATATTAGTCTATTCAGAGCATTCAGGAAGCAGTGTTTCCTTTACGTGGGTGCAGAAAGGGCTAGAAAGAGGTAGAAAGGGAGTGCAATGGGGTGAGGAGTGTATAGAAAAGCAGAGAATTGACTGAACACATTGGAAAGTGTGTGAGTGGGTGAAGGGGAGGCACCTGGAATTATCTGATCTGGTGAAGGATGCTTGGGCAAGTGAATGAATCTATGGAGCAGATCTGGAAATTTCCCAAATATACCCATTACAAATAAATATTTAGATTGTGGCAACAATGTATACATAAACATCTCAACCACAATAAGGAATCTATTCTTCCAGGTTTAATTTTCAATTTAAGAAAGTTGTGTTATTTTGCATTTTATCCTATCTACAAGGAGTGAATCATTCATTAACAGCTATAGTACTTAATAACTTTAGAAGTAGTCACTCATAATTAGGAACATAATATGTGAACAAATTCACCTGATTGTACTTTACAATTTTCCTGCTGGAAATGTCTCATCTTTACCCACACTGTACCCACTTATAATTATAATCAAGGGATTTATGAGTATACGCTGTGTGAGTGAGTATGTACAGTATAATACCTCAGTGCAAAGGGAAACTGAGTGGATGAACAGTAATCAGCAAGACCTGGATGGTTATGTACTAAGATGTGATAAATATTGATGGCTGCAACTTTTTACCTCAAAAGTGAAACATGGAAGAAACAACGCGTCCCACCTTTGGTGGGATTTCCTGTAAAGAAATTAAATGTTGCACTTTTTTCACTGTATTGAAATAAAATAATGTATCTCCCTTCCACGTCAACAGTTTCCCCCATGTGTTCACACCATGCTAAAGTAAGGGGCTGTCACTTTCCTTCATGTTGTCAGTGTGTGCTTGGGAGACATATAACCAGCTGATTTTTTAATGCTAGTTATTGTAGGCAGAATGCCAAAGAGAGGGAGCTGGCGTTGCTAGATAAGAGTATTGGTGGCAGTCACTACTAGTTGTTGTCTTGGTATGGGTGTGAAGGGAGAAAGGGGCATTCAAAAAAACAAACACAAAAAAGCAAAAATTTTTTGACTGATAAGTGACAAAGTCAGAAAGGCAGGGGAAGTGATCCTTCCTACCTGAGACAGCTGGCTAAGACTAAGACTCTACCTGGACTTCCTACATCCACAATAAAACAAATGACAACCATTTAGGTATGACGGTGCTTCACCAGCTGCTGTGCACGTTATCCTTTATTGTAAGTTGCTGATTCTGAAGCTGTGAGGCCTGTACTGTACTGTAGAAATTAACATGGCAGTTCTTGGGAGAGAAAGCTGCTCAAATGTTTATACTAGCTGGAGTTGCTTGATTTAAGGAGTATTGATGTGAGCCAGTTCCCTGGGTGGTTGCAGGAAATGTGGGTGGGGTTTGTAGACATCAAAGAGGACAGTTTAAAGAAGATGTATCACCCCTCTACAAATTTGCATGAATTGTTAGCTTATACAGCAAATATAAGTAAATGTGTATTAATTTTTAAGCTCCTGTTCGTCTAAATTGAAGTTAAAATTTCTGCCCTGCAGCTACTTCCGCATAGACTGTGGTTACCTGCTCTGTAACTTCTGTCCGTAACTCTTCCTCTGCTCCCCTCCCTCTATCCAGCCTCCACTGATAACGGAGGCTTTCTGTATGTAAGCTGGACCGGTCTCATTGGCTAGATAGTCCATCACTCTGCCTCTGCTCCCCTCCCGCTATCCAGCTTCCTCCAATGACGGATGTTTTCTGCTTGTAAGCTGGAGCGGTCTTATTGGCTAGATATCGATCTCTGCCAATGAGACCGATCCAGCTTACAGGCAGAAAGCCTTCATCATCGGAGGAGTCTGGATAGAGGGAGGGGAGTAGATGCAGAGTGACGGACTGTGGTACAGAGCAGGTAACCTCCGTCTGTCTGGAAGCAGCCGCAGGGCAGATATTGTAACTTCAATTTAGACGTACAAGAGCTTTAAAAAATAAAAATAATGTCACTCATGTCAATTTTGGGTAATCCGGATTTTCCAGCGGGCCTCCATAACCCTTTTTTTTCTACATTGGGATACCAAACATTGTAGTACTGTACGGGAGCTTACTTCTCAATGATCGCCACTAACTCCTTACCACTCTTCCAGGATTCATGGTCTTGGTGGACTCCTATGAGGCCCAGGGCTTCCAGTGTACCTTGATCTTAGCTGGCATGAGACTTTCTCTTGATTGTGGAAAAGGCACTCTGTTGGTTGTTCCTGCCAAGGATTAGGACAAATGCTCCATTCCCTCCTTTCCTGGTCCCCTACTCTCTTTCCCCCTCCTTTTTTATGTTAGATCTTCATCTTTTCCTTCATTAGTCCTGTTTCTCGATATATTCGTTATACTCTTTACTCTTTACATTGCCCAAATTTTCTGGATTAGTCTCTTTGGACTTAACTGACGGAAGCCTGTTTTTGGTAAAGTGCTAACATAATAGCTGATGTATTTATGGGACCTGCTTTTATTAATATACTGTGATTTCATAAAGAATAAACTCAACCTCGCTCCTTGCTTAGTACCTTTGTCCTGCAATATCCCTCATGCATTATTTGCCATATCTTTGTTGTTATTCTTTACATGAACTATTATTTGTGTTCATCTTTGCTCATTACCACTTTTGAATCTGTACAAAATGTTATGTATTGCAATTACTCTCAATAAAGCTTTTGAACCCCCCCCCAAAAAAAAAAAAAAAAAAAAAAAAAAAAAACATATTAGCCAAAAGATCAACAAGTGTACAGTTAAGGAGATAATCACACTTGTTACCATATGCTAATGTTTGCTAATTGCTGTACCCATGCTATACCAGTGAGATTTTCATATGCTAATTAAGTGCACCAGTGATGTTTCATATGATAATGAAACATTTTCAGTGACATGTCATATGTTAATAAAGGTTTCAATTAAGTTTCAAATGTTAATGAAGCTTTGTGCACTACCAGGAAATGTCCAGTTTCACTGTGCTCAGAAATCAAAATATCTCCTAAACTATACATCTGCTGATCTTTTAGATAACATGACATATAGGCAGTTTTTAATGTAGTTTTCAAATATGCAAACTCAAATTAAGGTGAAAGTTCCACTTTATGCTAATTTCTTGAACAAGATGCTGATTAGTTCTATTTGAGGTCAAATTTATCTCTCTGTGATATTAGAAACACCTTTTCTAGTCTTCTTAGAGTCATTCATAGCCATGTGTGTGTAATTATAGTGGCCCAGGAGATGAGCTAATTTGCATAAAGTGCCACATTGTGCCAATCAACAAATAGTTTCTTCTCTCAAAAAACATTTATTTTTGAAAGTCACATATAAATCTAAAGGTAATTCTGTTATTGTATTTCTAATTGATATTCTGTATACATCCACAGAATATAAAAGTTACATAACTTTCCTCAATGACCACTCAGCAGAGAGAGCAAGTAACAGCTGCTTTATGGACCTTCCGGCTGAAGGCCCTGCCTACACCTGGAGGGAGTCATCTGTAAGTACATACAACAGAACTGGGCAACATGAGGCCATCCAGCTGCTGCCAATGACTACTATCATCCTCTACCAGTGGCTACAGGGCCTCATGTTCCCCGCCCCAGACTTAGCCCCAGACTTAGATTCTGTCCCTCAAGGCCATATTCAATAAGCTAAAGAGGTGCAGTTCTGGAGCAAACCAACTGCATCATAGCAGACAAATGAAACCTCCCCAAATTCCCATCCGTTTAAATGGGAATTTTAACCCCTTGTATGTCAAGGATACCTCTCTAGCATTCATGGGTCTAAAAACATAATTTTAATAATTGTAAGTATTCATTTGCCTCCTATGGAGCTGTTGGTTTGCTCTAGAAATGCTCCTCTTTAGCTTAATGAATACGAACCTAAATACTAAGATGTCCTACTAAGTGACTGACAGAGCTTTCATTTACTGAAGTTCATTGTGATTTGTTCACTACATAAAAAAGATCACAGCCAATCAATTAGAACGTTATTTGATATGTGTAGCAGTCAGTGGAACATGGGAAATACCCTAATGGCAAACATTGTTATGTGATTATATTTGCAGTCACATACAAGTCTCTTTCATGTGTATGCAAACTCTGACCACAACTGATTATAGGGTAGATTATTGCATGCATTCTTAGTAGACATTAATCCTTGGGTGACAGAGTGGTGTGGACCTCCAACTCTCATTCTGTTATGTATTTGAGTGCTAGAGGAGTGTGCAAGATATTACTGAGCAATCTTCTAACCCTTTGAGTGACAGAGGGTATGCAAAACATTTTAGAACAATGTTTTAACCCTTTGAGTGTTATTGGGTATGAATATATTAGTATTTTTGTGTGATCTAAGCACCTGAGAGAACAGGATTATCATTAGCATCAATGCATTCATTAAGGTGACAGCCAACCTCCATTCTGATTTTACATATTCTTCTTGTGCATAAAAGTTAAAGTCAAATTGCCTGTACTTTTCCCCTTTTCTTTACCTAGCTATGTCCCTGAGAGTAAGCTCCCTTGATCTCTATTTCCAGAGAGCTTTCTGTCATGAACTGTGAAAGCAGGGATAGTAATACAAAGTATTACCGGGCTATGCTACTTTTCACAGGGATGACTGTCACCTCATGTAACTAGAAAAAAGAAAAAAAAAAAAAACAGAGCAAGACGTCTCCTCTAACTGTAGTATATTTAAATTTTTGATCCTCCACCTTCACCATGTGCTCTAAGAACGGTACTCACTTATTAGAGAGCTTATTACTGCCTCTCATTGGTGTCAGCACACCTGGTTTAAACCCCAGGTAGGTTCACACCTCTCAGCTTCTCAGGGCTACTCCACAGGTATCCCCCTCTCAAGTCGATATCTTTATAGTGAGGTCGTCTTCTCCTCCTTTGGTGTACAGCTTCCTCTACTGGATATCACTGAGCTATTAGGTGTACTCAATGTCTATTCACCTTACTTATGAGTAGTACTAAGGCACGGGTATAGGTATCAGCATCGAATTTATTATAAACAAATAAAATAACGTTTCTTATCAGAAGCTCCTGAGAAAGTAAGCAGGCCTTACGAAACGCATAGAGCGGTTATTCTGTTAGAGCGCTATTATGTTTATTTTATGCAATATTAGCATTGATATTTTAATTTTTATTTGTTTATAATAAACGCGATGCTGATACCTATACATACAGGGCTATACTGTATATTAGTCGGCAAATCAAGAAGGTCTGATAAAGACTAACTTATTTGGTAGCAGGAGTGCTATACAGTTCTCATGTCACTGGGGTATGAGACAAAGGTTGAACTTGATGGACTTGTGTCTTTTTTCAACCTAATTTACTATGTTACTATGTTACTATACAAGATTTTTTTCTCTTATGCAATTTCTTTGACAATATTTTTCCCCATTTGCAGATAAACACTCCAAACACACATTGTGGGGACTACATATACCACGGCATGCAGACAATTCAAGGAGATCAAGTCATGCGCTCAGTGCAGGCCAATGCAGTCCCACAAAAACATGGTAAATATACATAAAATGTAATGTGTTAGTACAACCCTACAGAATATGTGCATTACTTTATAAATATGTGATAATATTGATCACAGCGAGAAAGGTCTAATAGTCAGACAGGTAATATGTGCAGCTGTTTTCTGTGCTTAAAGTTGAACTTATTGATTGTGAAATAGCTTTCAAAATAACTTGTTTTTATGTTAATGATTTTTATTTCGAACAATAGCTTACAAGATATTTACCTTGTCTGTTCATGAATATGAGCTAGTAATGTGTGGCAGAGTGTGGCAGAAGGGATGAAGAACAGTGAGGAATTTTCATGTCTGGCAGGCATGGTAGACAGCACTGTTTAATTTCCATATACTGAGAGTTCCACTATAACCATGGGTGGGCTAGTAACATTATATCTCCTAACGATCAGGGAAGGCCATTTCCAGTGTTATTCTAGCTTTGTTTGTTAACCCATGCCTGAAGAAGGGACCTTAGTGTCCTGAAAGCTTGCACTTGTTATGTCCTCAGCCATTAAAATGTATCACCTTTATACCACTGTTGTGAATTTTTTGCTACAACGAATACTGTTAATAAAGTAGTAATAGGAAATCTTTTTTTTTTTTTTTTTTTTAAGATATTCTATTTGCTGTGCTGTGCACTTCTGCATAATGTGCACAGCACAGCTCTTCTTCACCTTCCATCTCTCTCCGAGCTGCCCCAGGGAGTGGTTTCACGCTTCCTTTCGGTGTGCTGTGAATGGCTTCTATCGTTATGTCAAGGGCCGAGTTAGCATTATACTGAGGTTGCAACCTCAGGATAATGCTAACTGGAGCTTGATATAACATTAGAAGCCATTCACAGCACACCAAAAGGAAGCATGAATGCGCTCCCTGAGGCAGCTGGGAGGGAGGTGGGAGGAGAATTAGGCAGTCAAGCATGCTACATTATTCTGACTGGCAAAGCTTGAAGATGGAATATCTTTTAAACTACTTACATAAAAAAAAAGAAATATTTCCTAATACTACTTTATTAACAAAAGAGATGGTAAAAATTGATACATCCCATTTAACAATGGATAATATTTCCATGAACCATATGGCAATATTTCTCATCAGATTGACACACTTTCTAATATGTTTTAATGTATTTTCAGGGAAAAAAAAGCTTCTCCTTTTTGAATATCTTCATGAGTCTCTGAATGACCCAGACATGATAAACTGTATCCAGTGGGTGGATCAACCTAATGGAGTCTTCCAATTTGTTTCTAAAAACAAAGAGAAACTGGCAGAGCTGTGGGGCAAGAAGAAAGGCAATCGTAAAATCATGACTTACCAGAAAATGGCCCGAGCACTTAGAAATTACAGCAGAACAGGGGAAATTATGAAAATAAGAAGAAAGCTGACTTACCAGTTCAGTTCCTTGGTTTTACAAAGACTCTCATCAGCTTGCTTGTCAGGAAAGGATACCATGTATTGCCATTATTTTCAGTCAGGAACAGAGTACTGGAGCAATGATGGCTGGGATGTGAACAAATATATATACAGCAATGCACGTCAGGTCAACCTTCAGTTCACTTAGAAAGCAACCGTGATGTATTTAAATAGTGGAGAAACGAGCAAAGTTTATATACTAGAAGAACTGGAGGGAGATGCAGTGATATCACTTCTCCAGCTCCTGTGTTATTCTGTGGAGCCTTCTCAAGTGGGAGAGATCTTAGTGCATAGGCTCCATAGAGTAACACAGGAACAGGAGGAGTGATATCACTGGAGAAGTTGTCACTTCTTTCTCACCTCTTTATCATGCCTTAGTGCCAATCCATCTAGAGTAACTCCAGGGCAAACTAATTGCACCACAGTGAACAAATACAAATTTAAATGGGGCTTATAACCTCTTGAATGCATTGCTCCAATGTGTGTCGGAGAGCTCTCTAGCATTCAAAGGGCTGAAATCCCAATTTAAAGGGGAACTACCACCCGACACAATCTTTAGCTTCACTAAGTCCCCATCTGGTGACTAGCTGCTTAGTAGCGCTAGTCACCAGAATAATTACCTTATTTAATAGATTTCTGCTCTTTTCCATGGGCGACAGGCAGGACGGAGCGCGGACATCTCGCCATTGTGACGTCCACGTGCCTGCGCTGTCAGTCCCAGCCGGAGCCAAATGGCTCCTAGCAACGCCTACTAGAGCCGGCTGGGACTGACAGCGCAGGCACGTGGACGTCACAATGGCAAGATGTCCACGTTCCGTCCTGCCTGTCACCCATGGAAGAGAGGAGAAATCTATTAAATAAGGTAATTGTTCTGGTGACTAGCGCTACTAAGCAGCTAGTCGCCAGATGGGGACTTAGTGAAACTAAAGATTATGTCGGGTGGTAGTTCCGCCTTAAATCAATGGGGATGTTCCATTGTACCCTATGGTGCAGTTGGTTTGCCCACAAAATTGCATAATTTCTACTTAGAACATATTAGATACACTGCTCTCCCCTGTCATTCACCATAATCGGTGACAAAAAGCAGTCGTATGTTTAGCAGTGAGAGAGCTTATTTCCCCATATATACAGCACACGTGTCACTGAAAGTCATACAATACAAAAGAGCAAAAATACACATTTTTGCTTGGAAAGTACCTCGTTACACCGTTGACAGAAACATGCACATGTGGTAACTAACATGGGACATGCCATTCAGTAAGGATTAGGAGGTTGTCCTATGGGGAGATAAAGGTGAGATAAACTCCAGTGATAGGAACTCTCCCATACCTATGATGTTCTATGGAGTTTATATGTTAAAGGCCGTACTTGGCAAGATAAAGAGGAGCAGTGGAACAAATGAGCATTCCCCAAATTGTTATTGATTTAAATCTTGCAATATGTTGGGTACCTCTCTGGCTCTCAAAGGGTTAAACCCTTGAATGCCAGATACACATTTTAATTTATCATCTGTGGTGCCGCTGGTTTGCTCTAGAATTGCAGTTCTTTAGCTTTCTGAATACAGCCCTAAGTCCTCTCCAACTCTTCAACTAATGTGTTATTCTATGAAATGATTTCTCTCATTGGAGTGACTTATTTCATTATACCCTCAACTTAGTGCAGGGGTGGGGAATTTCTGGCTCTCCAGCTCTTATTGGACTATAGTGCTATCCAATGACTGGCAGCAGATGATGGAAGTTGCAGCTGGAAGAATCCCGATTGCTCACCTGTGCCTTAATGCAGCATCCACAAGTATGTATGTTTTACCCTTTGAGTTTCAGAGGAGTACACAATGCAGTTTGAAGCAATGGGCTGCATACCCATCTGGCATATCTGGACTATCTGGAATATATGTGAGATAACTTAGACAATGCAAGTTGAGGACTGTACATTGATAAAAAAAAAAAATTGAAATATGCAAGGAAATGACTCATATTTACCGTTCGCTCTTTAATACATCTGTATCAGTGAGGTTGGAATGTTAACCCTTTGAGTGCCAGACTGGTACGGAATGCATTGCTTTGCAATGCATTCTGTACCACTCTGGCACTCAATGGGTTAAAAAGAGCTGGAACAACTGTGTGGCAAAGCAGCTGAATCAAAGGGGACAAGTAAACATTTACATTGATTTAAATTGGGGTTTTAACCCATTGAATGCTAGAGGTAGGTTGGAGACATTTCATTCAGAGGGTTAACCCTTTGTGTGTCAGAGGGGTACGCAAAGCATTGCTTTGCTCTGGCACTCAAAGGGTTAAAAGCTCCAATTTTTATTTGTTCCCTTATGGTGCAACTGCTTTGCCCCAGAAGTGCTCCAGTTCTGCTTAGTACCTCAGCCTTATTGGGGTGGATCTACAATGGCAATTACACATTAACTCAGGCTCTGGAAATGATTTTCTATCCCTATACTTGATTAAGCTATAGACACCTCTTGCACCGAGGTCAGGACAATTGGGTAATTTGTGGGTGTGTCGGGGAATTCCTTTCCTCTAATCCTTGTTTAACAAGCAAGGCATTGCATACCCCTCTTTCACTCAAAGGTTTAAGTTACTAATTTAACCGTTTGAATGCCAGAGAGGTATCCAACTTATTGCAGCATTGGGTACCTCTCTGGCACTCACAAGGTTGAATACAATATACAGGAAATGCTGTGACTGTATGACAGTTTTCTGAACATGCTATGGGGCTGGAGTACCTAGCTTGTTGACAGTAATGTCTGTACTATGGTGTGCAGTGAAATGTCCATCATACCCTCTATTGTATACTCTGATGGGAAGCCACTGGGGTTTAAGGCTAACACTATTGGGGCTGCATTGGTGAATTCGTACAATCATCTCACAGTCTGTATGGCAATTGCATACTTGGAATTTATCAAAAAGTTATCACCTGGTTGCACTCTATAAACTATTAACCCTTTAGTCCTTAAAGGTTTAAGTTAAACTGCAGGTTTGACTAATCCCACTGAATCCTGACATTAGCATTTTCTTTATGGAAATTTAAATCAACTTAATCTAACACTTTAAAATAGTGCATTTTTTTAATAAATGTAAAAAAAATGATATGCATTTGTATATTTTTATACAACATGAAATAAATTGTGTAAGGCACATCCACAATTTTTCTTTTTTTTAACTGATGTATTGTTTTATTAGAAAGAGGAATATAAAGACAGTGGGATAAATGAATATAAGTAAACCAGTGGAAGAGCCCGGTCACGGAGCAGTCATGTGCAGGAGAGACTGCCCGCTCTGCGGCTGATACAGAGCTGGATGCTCTGTATCAGCTGTAGCGCGGGCAGTCTCTACTGTGCATTACTGCAGCACACGCAGCAGTCTCTACTGCGCATGACTGCGTCATTACACACGTTTTAGCGAATTATTATATAGGATATAGATGTTTACAATGAGTTCTGAGTAGGCATGAATACAATTGGGTGAGTAGCAAAAGGATGCATGCTTATAAAGTATCAACACCCATTAGTTTAAGCCACAGGGAGAAACCATAAATACTGTGTACATATGTGATGAAAAAAAAACAAAGAAAGGGAGGGGGAAGGGAGGAGAATAAGAAAAATTATTATAAAATGTAGAATGTAGAGTGCGTGTGCAGGCTTGCAGGAGATACCAGTTACAGCTGCTAAGTTATGGTTTTCTATTTTAAAATATAGGGGTAGTTTATCTCTCTGCTGATAAGTGAGCTTCTCCATGAATGCATGTGCATGTTGGGGATTCAGGTCTTTTCCAGAGTCTGTCTATATTTAGATGGTCAGCAAGTAGAATATGGGTGATTAGGATTTTGCTTGGTTTAGGGTAGGTATGTAGGTTCCACATGAGGAGAGCTATCTCAGGTGTATGTGTGACCTGCAAATTTCTCAGTGTATTTATAACATAAAAGCACTGAGGCCAAATTTACACATGTGCATCATATGTAAATATATGTATTTCTACACAAGCAGCCTCTCCAGCAATCCCCTGAGGAACCAAGGAATATCCAGGAGTGCTTATCTATGTTCATGAAACCCACTTATTCAGGTGAAACTAAAGCAGGGAGGATATCCATAATGAGGTTAGCTAGAATTTTAGAATATAGGTTTAGATTGGTATTCAGTAAATACATAGTGAGGTAGGTAGCAAACGTGTAGGGTCCCTTCCAGATTTGGGTATAATGCTTCCAATAGTTCTTTTCTAATACAGCCTGATTAACACGTGCAAAGGATGGGCCAGACCATCTGAAAAATGTGCAATAATAGAGGTTAGTGAAACCAAATCAGCCTGAGGATTTGTGTGAGGGAAGTGATGTAATGGTTTTCTGTATCTTGTGTAGTTCAGCTACCATCTTTATACCAAAGAACATGGCAATCGGATACATATACCAACTTGACCTACAATAATAGAGGCCAAAATCATACTTCTCCTAACTGAAAAAAGCAGCACACATGCACTTGAGATTGGGAGTGGGGCCAGAAAACTTAGAGAGAAAGATAAATATACAACAGATACAACAACAACAACATTGTGAAAGCACAAATAGTATGGTAGCATAGAGACAACTAGTCTCTGCTTAGCCAGTCCAATTTCTTGCCAAGCACTTCTGGGTCTGGCATAGACGTGGAGAGGATGGGCATTTCAGGGAAAATAATGGGTGTTTCTGGGCATATAATACCAGTAGCGTGTTCACAAAGGTTATCTAACAGAAAAAAGGAGACCTTTCAACCCAGTGCTGAACAATAAAGACAATTGGAAACATGAACAGATAGAGAAAGTGCAACATATCAGCATATAACAACTCTTTGTTCCATCTTGACTGGTAGGCCCCACTCCGAGAACCCCTTAAGAGCTTGGTGGGCTGAGGTAAAGGTAGGAAACACTCCATTTTTAGTCACTAGTAATTTTACTGGGAATCCCCCCAGTAGGGAAGAAGCGGACAAATCAGAGATGATAGATAGATCTTGGAATTCAATGTGCAAAGTTCCACCAGACTTAGCAGTTCTCAAAATGGCCTCTTTGGTAAAGTAGAAATAGACCTGGGTGATGATATACTGTGCAGGAGAGAGCACATTTTAGCAATCCTGTGTGACCTGTCCATGGTATGATCCCATGTAGAATCTACTGAAAGAAATGCAGTAAAGAACTTTTGACAAAGTCCCTGAAGTTGATCATCAATGACGGATTCCAGTATGATCCATATTCTGAGGTTGTTGCACATTGAGTGGTCTGATACTTGCAATTCAATCGCTTGCACTTTTAGTTCCAGGTGATGCGAGTATTCCAGCAAACTGGCTTGATCTGTAATGAGTCCATCTACATGTGACTCTAACTGGCAGGTTCATTGCTCAACCTTAATAATGTCCTTTTTAACCTCTGCTTGAGTTACGTTAGATTGTATAGAGCCTCTCAGCTCAGTAAGAAGAGCTTGTACAACTGGTACTGTGCTAGAATCAGATTCCATTAGGTCATTGAGAGCCATGTCAGAGCAAGACAGGGTTTGTGGATCGACATTCAGCTGGCCTCATGGCATACGGTTTGATGTTCAGTCACCATCTTGGTCGATCTCCATTTATGCTGCTATGTGGGAAGTAAGTAGCAATTTTGCATGATTTCCTAATTCCACCACCCAAGGATGAATAATTTTCAGGTTGGTTTAACCAAAGCACAGCAGTTCTGAGTGGCTTTATCTGCCCAGATTCGGCAAAGCTCTAGTTTTGCATGTCTGATCTCATTAAGAGCTAGCCACTTCCCTCACAATCCTTTAGTTTTCATTCATTTTATGAACTGCTTTTAGTCTAGTGGGCAATTCTAATATTTTAGTTACTTGTCACTTTTAACTGTAACCCTTTAGTATCTAAGAAGAAAACTCAAGACCAGCTCTTCAACAAGTGGCTCTTATTCTGTTTCACATGAGTTACCTTGGTAGGTTTGCTATATACAGCAGTCAGTTATATCTATAACATTATTTTTTGTATTTGATCTTTATTGTAGGCTGCTGCTAATTTGTTTAATTTACAATGAGATGAGGACAATTTATAAAAAGGAACCATTCAGGGCTGTTGAAGCATATTATTTTTTTTGTGATGAATTATGACCGAGATGGAGGCTTCAGTAGCAAATGCTATATACAGGCATATGCAGCTATTATGCAAAAAAAAATATATATAAAAAAAAAATTATATATATATATATATATATATATATATATATATATATATATATATACTGTATAAATCTGATTGTTATATGAAGGAAACCTATCTTGTGTTCCATTATGACCCACTTATTACCAGGGTACAGCTCGCCTTTAGTGTTTGGGTGCAAACACATAAGTGGTTAAAAGAACCACTATTCAAATTTAACCCCCTAACGACCCTTAATAGTCATAGTACGTCATGGGTCGATCTGAGTTAACGACCCATGACGTACTATGACCTTTATGGAATTCCGAGCTCTCCCCGCGGCTGCACTCTGTTCCGGGAGTCCAGAACCGGAATTTAAAAAAAAGAAAAAAAAAAATGCTCTGTGGTCTTAAGTGACCGTAACGTGCCAATCGGCCGGTCGTTAAGGGGTTAAGTATAGATTTTGTTTCATAACCGAACCACAGATAGACACCTATTACAAGGCTTCTTATGTAGCAGTCCTTTCATCTGATTAATATATTACTTCAATGGATTGGTGATTTCTTACTAGTTATCAGGAATTAATTATCAGCATAACTCTCAACATTTCAAACAGCCAAAGAAGGACAATTTTGCTTTAGTTGATGTCACTGGGGCGTGGCTGGTGGGTGGGGCACCAAGAATGTTTAGGTTAATTCATGACCTATTGAAACCTCTTAGTACAAATGGATAAATGATTTAGACCAAGACCAAAATATTTTGTCACACAGACTAATTTACAAACTCATATGATGAAGGTTAAACAAACACTAATGTGAGTTTTATTGCTGTGGAGCAATCTGTTATATTTATATACACACCACACAGTCTGATCTCATAAAAAAAAAGGGGGGAACACCAGGGTGAGAAAGAGGGACAGAGGGATTTGGCTGCCAAAGAGGGATTGTCTTTATAAAGAGAGACACTTGAGAGGTATTTCATGGCTTACTTTACAGTGGCAAGAATCAGGTACTAGAGCTTTAAATGTAGGGGCTATGTGTTCAATAGAAAACTAGGAGGAGCTGCATTAAGGTTCAATGTGGAGATGAAAGCCATCTAGCAATATGTGGAGAGGTACACACCTCTCTATGACAGATCTCATATTACCACATGGACTTAAAATTAGGTATTTGTGGGAAAAGGAAAGACACATTGGTCATTTGCATATGTTGTTGGTATTAATTTTGCCTACATAAAGTGAGATGCCTCAGTTGGCTAATGCACCAGTTGCTGGATCTGTTCAAATCTCAGGACTGCAGGTTCTTGTCCCAACAAGGTCAATGCAGCCTTTTGCCCCTCTAAGGTAGATAAAATTAGTACATGATCTAGTCGAAAATGAGAGACAGTCTCAATGTTTCCTTCATGGTAAAATACTTTCATAAAAAATAATTCTACATTATTCTGTGCATATACCTGTAAGTACTAGGTGGTTTATGATTTATCATCTCATATCTGCTGGTATGTCCGCCTGTCTTTCTTTTGATGTGCTGATGACAAGCAGCTAGACTAGTGGGAGCCCACAACATCCCCCTGACCCTGTGATTCCCCTTACCCTAGCATTGTGCCTCTGCAACATGATGCTGAAGAAGGCAGCACAGATCAGCTGCCTGTGGCTGCTGCTGGTGCTGTCAGTCTGCCTTCTTCACCTCAAGAGATATCAATTGTGACAGTAAGGGACTCTCTGTCACATTTGTCATCATAGCCAACCAGTGTAACGCTCATAGAACAGCAGCAGCAAGGAGGGACTGGTGGTGGTGGTGATGAGGGTGATGGTACAGCAACTGGGGTGGAAGACATAATAAGGGCAGAAAGCGAGAAGGAATGGGAGACAGCTATGCAAATGGAGATGAGCATCACCACTACCAGCAGTGACATTGCAGAGTTTGCTGCTGCTGAGATGCAAGGGCAGCAGGCTGATGATGATGAGCAGGCTAGTGTTCCACAGACCACCATGGCCACAGTGGTAGTGATGTGGGACTAGGGCAAGTTCCACTTGCCACAATTATCCTGGTCCTAGTTTTAGTGCTGATTCTGAGGCATCATCATCATCATCCTCCTCCTCTGCCCCAGCCAATTAAAGGGATTGGGGAGAAGAAGAAAGAGGCCATTCTTCTCCACCTTTCCTCTCCTGGGTGTGGGGCTATTTTTCTCTTGGGACAGGCACAGTACAGTCATCAGTGACAGCACTGTGCATGATTTGCGACAAGTCAGTGAAAAGGTGAAAGGAGGGAATGCACCTTGGTACAACCATCCTGATAATACACATGAAATACAGACATCATGACATGTTAAAGCCAAACTTCCACAAAAGAAGGGGGATCCCAGGTGTTGTATCCACTGCCTCTGCCCAAGGGCACCTAGATGCAGAAATCTAAGAAGAAGAATAAGAATAGAGAATCCCAGCCTGAGCCTGAAAGTTTGATGATGAGCAAAGAACTTGGCTTGCCATCAGCTTCTTGCACTAATGTCTGTGTGAGGAGAGATGTAGCAATGTCTTCTGGTGATCCACCTCTGTCATTATTACCTCCTCTCCCAGCTGATATTTCTGTAGATAGAACGATGGGGCAGTGTCCACCCATTGCACATTGTGTTGTGTGCTGACCACTCATGGCAGTATGGTGGAGTATTATATCAAGCATGGAATCAAGCAGCATCTGAGGAGATTCCATCCCAAAGAATATGCTAAGCTGGTGGCAGGGAGGATTCATCATCATCATTACTATTATTATTAAGCCTGCGAGTTGTCACGTGTCCTTAGCGGAGCGGACAAGGGGCAGAGTGACAGCAGCAGTACTTGTTTTCCGGGTGCGGATGATTTTACATTGCAGACCTAAGCAGTAGTGATGAGCGAGCACCCCAATGCTCGGGTGTTCGGGTGCTCTGACCGAGCACCCCCGGAGGCTCGAGTGCTCGGCCGAGCACCCGAGCCCCATTGAAGTCAATGGGAGGACTCGAGCATTACACCAGGCACCCCCTGCTCTGATGAGGGGAGGGTGCCTGGTCCATAGGAAAAGGGAAGAAAATGATGGAAACACCACAGAAATGGTTCAGGGACAGCATAGGGAGGATGTCTGGATGCATCTTGGACTCCAACATCGCTGCTGGGAACGATCTTTCGCCCGTAGTACGCCATTTTTACAGACTGACCGTAAAACACACAAAAAGGAAAATAAAAACGACTTTAGGCGAAAAATTGTTACCAAACAGTATTTGCTGTATATTTACTTGTATATCATCTGCAAATTCTCCCAAAAATTTCCTCGATTTTTCTGAACTGAGGCCATGATTAAGAGGGAAACGTGCGCAGAGGCAAATTCTCCCAAAAATTTCCTCGATTTTTCTGAACTGGGGCCATGATTAAGAGGGAAACGTGCGCTGAGCCGACCATCTAAAACATTATGGGTGAGGGTCTGCTGCGGAGCTGACCATCCTAAACATTATATGCGAAGGCCCGCTAGTGAGCTGACGCTATAAAACATTATATGAGAGGGCCCGCTAGAGAGCTGACCCAATAAAACATTATATGAGAAGGCCCGCTGGTGAGCTGACCTATAAAAAAATTGTCAAACAGCGCCCGCTGGTGAGCTGGCCCTATATAAAAATTATATCACAGGGCCCGCTGGTGAGCTGGCCCTATATAAAAATTATATCACAGGGCATATGGAAGAGGAGGAGGAGGATGAGAAGATTAAGAGTCAACCATATACCCGTTTTTTGGGTGGAAGGGGTGAATGGGAATACAGAGTATTCCCATCATTGTAAATAACATATATAAAGTGAGTTTATGTTCCCCCAGGGCTTTCCTCCAGTGGAGTGGAGAAGTCAGGGGAAATCCAGGCCTTGTTCATTTTTATAAGTGTCAACCTATCAGCATTGTCGGTGGAAAGGCGGATACGCTTATCTGTTATGATGCCACCAGCAGCACTAAATACCCGCTCAGACAGAACGCTGGCGGCAGGGCAGGCCAGCACCTCCAAGGCGTAGAGTGCCAGTTTATACCACGTGTCCAGCTTGGACACCCAGTAGTTGTAAGGCACAGAGGGATCATTGAGGACGCTGACACGGTCTGCTACGTACTCCTTCACCATCTTCCAAAACTTTTCCCTCCTTGTGACACTAGGCTGCGCATCAGGGTGAGGGTGCTGGCGGGGTGTCATGAAGGTGTCCCACGCCTTGGAGAGTGTTGCCCTGCCTTTCTCGGAACTGCTGTGTGCTCCCCTTTTCTCCCCTTCTCTGTTGGCCAAGGTAGCACGTACTCTGCCGCCAGCGTTGTCAGATGGAAAATTTTGGAGCAATTTTTCAACAAGAACCTTCTGGTATTGCACCATTTTGCTTGTCCTCTCCACCGGAGGAATGAGAGATGAGAAATTCTCTTTGTAGCGGGGGTCCAGAAGGGTGAACACCCAGTAATCCGTGTTGTCTAAAATGCGTATAACGCGTGGGTCACGGGAAAGGCAGCCTAACATAAAGTCAGCCATGTGTGCCAGAGTACCAACAGTCAAGATTTCGCTGTCCTCACCAGGAGGATGACTCTCAATCTCCTCATCCTCTTCCTCCTCTTCTGCCCACCCACGCTGAAGAGATGGAACTAAAGTTCCATGGCTACCCTCTGTAGCGGAGGCAACCGTGTCTTCTTCCTCCTCCTCCTCCTCCTCCGCCTCCTCCAATTGTCGCTGAGAAGACGAAGTGAGGGTGCTCTGGCTATCACCTTGTGTAAGCTCTTCCTCCCGCATTTCCACCTCTTCCACATGCAAAGCGTCAGTTTTAATTGTGAGCAGCGAGCGTTTCAGTAGACACAGAAGTGGGATGGTTACACTGATAATAGCGTTATCGCCGCTCACCATCTGTGTCGATTCCTCAAAATTGCGTAAAACCTCACAGAGGTCTGACATCCATTCCCACTCCTCACTTCTGATTACAGGAAGTTGAACGGAGAGGCGACGACCGTGTAACAGCTGGTACTCCACTACTGCCCTCTGCTGCTCACAAAGCCGGGCCAACATGTGGAAGGTGGAGTTCCACCGCGTGCTCACGTCACACAGCAGCCGGTGAGCTGGCAATTGTAAGCGCTGCTGCAGCTTCAACAGGCCGGCTGAAGCTGTAGATGACTTACAGAAATGTGCACACACGCGGCGCACCTTGGTCAAGAGATCATGCACATTGGGGTAGGTTTTTAGAAATCGCTGAAACACTAAATTAAATACATGCGCTAGGCATGGTACGTGTGTGAGCTTGCCGAGCTCCAAAGCCGCCACCAAGTTACGCCCATTATCACACACAACCATGCCTGGTTGCAGGTTGAGTGGCGAGAGCCACTGTTCGGTCTGGTGACTAATCCCCTGCAACAGCTCTGAGGCCGTGTGCTGTTTGTCCCCAAGGCAGATCAGCTTCAGCACGGCCTGTTGACGCTTCCCCACTGCAGTGCTACACTGCTTCCAGCTACCGGCTGATGGGGGAGTAGTGCTGCGTGCAGAGAATTCGGAGGTGGAAACGGAGGAGGAGGAGCCAATAACGTAGGTGCTGGCGGAAACCCTGATGGAGGTAGGGCCCGCAATCCTCGGCGTGGGTAGCACCCGTGCCATCCCAGGGTCCGAGTCGCTCCCAGCCTCCACGACATTCACCCAGTGTGCCGTCAGGGAAATGTAGCGTCCCTGGCCACAAGCACTTGTCCATGTGTCAGTCGTTAAGTGGACCTTCCCAGTAACTGCGTTGGTCAGGGCACGGGTGATGTTACGGGACACATGGTGGTGTAATGCGGGGATGGCACACCGGGAAAAGTAGTGGCGGCTGGGGACGGCGTACCGAGGGACAGCTGCTGCCATCAGGCTGCGGAAGGACTCAGTCTCCACAAGCCTAAATGGCAGCATTTCGATGGCCAGTAATTTGGAAAGGTGTGAGGTTAGTGCTATGGCCTGTGGGTGGGTGGCTGGGTATTTTCGCTTGCGCTCAAATGCCTGGGGTAACGACATTTGGACGCTGCGCTGGGACAGGGAAGTGGATGTGGTCGCTGATGGTGCTTCAGATGGTACAGGTGCAGGGCGGGAGGTATGCGGGCCTGCGCCTTCGACAGGCGATTGGCCGGCACCGAAAACAGGGGAAGAGGAGGCAGTGGTGTGGCCTGCAGACACAGATGGGCGATCCAGGCGTTCCTCCCACTTATTACGGTGCTTGGATGCCATGTGTCGGATCATGCTGGTGGTGGTGAGGTTTCTAGTGTTCATGCCTCGGCTCATTCTGGTGTGGCACAGGTTGCAAACTACAATTCTTTTGTCGTCCGCACTTTCCTTAAAAAAACGCCATACCGCGGAACACCTACCCCTTGGCAAGGTAGATTTACGCAAGGGGGTGCTCCGTGGAACATTTGCGGGCCGGTTTGGTGCGGTCCGCCTTCTTTCTGTAGCCACACCACTGCCTCTTCCAGCCTGTTGCGGTGCTGCAGATGGCTCACCCTCAGGACTGCTGTCATCGCTCGGCTCTACACCTTCCCAGGTGGGGTCAGTCACCTCATCGTCCACCAAGTCCTCCTCCACTTCCTCACTCTGATCATCCTCCTCATGTCTTGATCCCACCACATACTCAGTCATTGACAACTGTATATCATCCTCCTCAACAAGGTCTTGAGACAGTAATAGTGGTTGATTTAATGGCAACTGTGTCTCATCATCATCATCATCCACTACTTCCTTTGACCTTAAATGCCGTTCACATCTGTCATCTTCTTGTGATTGGGTACCCTCTAGAGGTTGTGAATCAGGGCACAAGATGTCATGTTCCTCTGCAAGCGTGCTTGGAGAGAGGGTCAAATGAAGGATTGGTGATGAGACGAGCTCCTCACTATATCCCAGTGTGGGATCACTTCTTTGACCAGACCGTCTATGGTGGGAGGAAGGATGATCAGAGTGAGGATTATGTTGACCAGACTCTTGGCTACTGAGAGTTGACTTGGTGGAAGACAGGGTGGTGCTTAACCGACTGGAAGCAGTATCAGCTGACATCCAACCGACCACCTGTTCGCAGTGGTCGGACCTCGAGAGTGATGTCCTGCGACGCCCTGTAAAATGAGACATGAAGCTAGGTATGGTGGATGTCTTTCTTTCTTGTGCTCTGGCACCAGGCACAGTTTCTCCGCGTCCTGACCCGCGCCCTGAACTATCATGATCACGTCCACTTCCCCGTCCCTTTTTACCCGCCTTCTTCATATTACACGGAATATGTGCTGCAAATCTGCAACTGTGCAGAGTATACAGAATGTGCTGCTAAACTGCGGTGACGCACACTGAATGGAATATGTGACTTTGATATTTTAGTTTGAAGACTTAACAGTATTTCTTCCTATTCTGCAACTCTGCACAGTACACAGAATATGCTGCTAAACTGCGGTGAAGCACACTGAATGGAATATGTGACTTTGATATTTTAGTTTGAAGACTTAACAGTATTTCTTCCTATTCTGCAACTCTGCACAGTACACAGAATATGCTGCTAAACTGCGGCGAAGCACACTGAATGGAATATGTGACTTTGATATTTTAGTTTGAAGACTTAACAGTATTTCTTCCTATTCTGCAACTGTGCACAGTACACAGAATATGCTGCTAAACTGCGGCGAAGCACACTGAATGGAATATGTGACTTTGATATTTTAGTTTGAAGACTTAACAGTAGTGTTGAGCGAGCGTGCTCGGCCGATGCTCGGATCGGCTCGAGCATCGCTCTGCTCTGCACATGGCGGTACTCGTACGAGTACCGCCATGTGCTCGCCCGACATGCTCGGGTGAAGAGGATCTGTGCCGGAAGAGGCACAGATCCGAAGACGCTCCGCTGGACCACCAGGGAATGGAGGTACGGGGGCATTGCGGAGATGAAGGGGGCATTGCGGAGATGAAGGGGGACATTATGGAAGAGGGGCATAGACTCTATGCCCCTCTTCCACAATGTCCCCCTTCATCTCCGCTATGCCCGTCTTCCACAATGTGCCCCTTCATCTCCGCTATGCCCCTCTTCCACAATGTCCCCCTTCATCTCCTATGCCATAGAGGAGATGAAGGGGGACATTGTGGAAGAGGGGCATAGCGGAGATGAAGGGGGACATTGTGGAAGAGGGGCATAGAGTCTATGCCCCTCTTCCACAATGTCCCCCTTCATCTCCGCTATGGCATAGGAGATGAAGGGGGACATTGTGGAAGAGGGGCATAGCGGAGATGAAGGGGGACATTGACCAGGCACCCTCCGCTCATCAGAGCAGGGGGTGCCTGGTTTAATGCTCGAGTGCTCCCATTCATTTGAATGGGGCTCGGGTGCTCGGCCGAGCACTCGAGCATCAGGGGGTGCTCGGTCAGAGCACCCGAGCACCCGAGCATCGGGGTGCTCGCTCATCTTTACTTAACAGTATTTCTTCCTATTCTGCAACTGTGCAGAGTACACAGAATGTGCTGCTAAACTGCGGTGACGCACACTGAATGGAATATGTGACTTTGATATTTTAGTTTGAAGACTTAACAGTATTTCTTCCTATTCTGCAACTCTGCACAGTACACAGAATATGCTGCTAAACTGCGGCGAAGCACACTGAATGGAATATGTGACTTTGATATTTTAGTTTGAAGACTTAACAGTATTTCTTCCTATTCTGCAACTGTGCACAGTACACAGAATATGCTGCTAAACTGCGGCGAAGCACACTGAATGGAATATGTGACTTTGATATTTTAGTTTGAAGACTTAACAGTATTTCTTCCTATTCTGCAACTGTGCACAGTACACAGAATATGCTGCTAAACTGCGGCGAAGCACACTGAATGGAATATGTGACTTTGATATTTTAGTTTGAAGACTTAACAGTATTTCTTCCTATTCTGCAACTGTGCAGAGTACACAGAATGTGCTGCTAAACTGCGGTGACGCTCACTGAATGGAATATGTGACTTTGATATTTTAGTTTGAAGACTTAACAGTATTTCTTCCTATTCTGCAACTCTGCACAGTACACAGAATATGCTGCTAAACTGCGGCGAAGCACACTGAATGGAATATGTGACTTTGATATTTTAGTTTGAAGACTTAACAGTATTTCTTCCTATTCTGCAACTGTGCACAGTACACAGAATGTGCTGCTAAACTGCGGTGACGCACACTGAATGGAATATGTGACTTTGATATTTTAGTTTGAAGACTTAACAGTATTTCTTCCTATTCTGCAACTGTGCACAGTACACAGAATATGCTGCTAAACTGCGGCGAAGCACACTGAATGGAATATGTGACTTTGATATTTTAGTTTGAAGACTTAACAGTATTTCTTCCTATTCTGCAACTGTGCAGAGTACACAGAATGTGCTGCTAAACTGCGGTGACGCACACTGAATGGAATATGTGACTTTGATATTTTAGTTTGAAGACTTAACAGTATTTCTTCCTATTCTGCAACTCTGCACAGTACACAGAATATGCTGCTAAACTGCGGCGAAGCACACTGAATGGAATATGTGACTTTGATATTTTAGTTTGAAGACTTAACAGAATTTCTTCCTATTCTGCAACTCTGCACAGTACACAGAATGTGCTGCTAAACTGCGGTGACGCACACTGAATGGAATATGTGACTTTGATATTTTAGTTTGAAGACTTAACAGTATTTCTTCCTATTCTGCAACTGTGCACAGTACACAGAATGTGCTGCTAAACTGCGGCGACGCACACTGAATGGAATATGTGACTCTGATATTTTACAGTTTGAAGACTTAACAGAATGTGCTCTAATCTGCAACTTTGCACACTAAACAGAATGTGCTCTAATCTGCAACTTTGCACACTAAACGGAATGTGCTCTAATCTGCAACTTTGCACACTAAACAGAATGTGCTCTAATCTGCAACTTTGCACACTAAACAGAATGTGCTCTAATCTGCAACTTTGCACACTAAACAGAATATATGAATTTTTTTTTTTTTTTGTTTTTTTCCCCCCACACAAAATAAACTGCTGCCCCCACACACAGTAGTCCTAAAAAGGAGTTTTGGGTCTTTTTTTTAACAAATTTGCTTGTCTTCTCCCTACACTGACTTTCCCTTCCTATCCTCATCTCTCCCTGGCTAAGACTGAGCCGAACTCGCTGGTCAGGTGCTATACAGCACCCGACCACGGGTTCTGGCCATCCAATCAGTGTAATGCCAGCAGCCAACATGGCTGCTGGCATTACACTGATGTCAGAGCCTCCCTGCACGTTTATTGGCTGCGCAGCAGCCGCGAAACGTGCGGGGAGGAGACCCGAACATGGCGGGCGAGCACATGCGGTACTCGTACGAGTACCGCCATGTGCCGAGCAGAGCGATGCTCGAGCCGATCCGAGCATCGGCCGAGCATGCTCGCTCAACACTACTAAGCAGCAAGGGGTTTGCTTACAGTTGTGCCAGTTGTTTGATGTGAGTGCAGATGTGTCCATTGTTCCCAGTCCTTCCCCTACTTCCCACACACAGTGTGCACATTTCAGTTGCTTGTGAAAGGCACAGTTCCTTCCTGCTCTCAAGGGAAAAAGTAGTATTCCAACACACCCATGATTTTGGAGGAGGTGGAGGAGGATAAGAATGATAGGCAGACTTCTTTCCTCTAGATATACCTGAAGTGATAGGTACTAGTTATGGTGGTGCTACTGCCTCAGGAGCAGAACTGGAGCTAGTGGCTATCACAGTGCCTGTGCTTTGTGCAGCAGGTGGCGACATTCTGACTGCTAGTTTGCATTACTGTTTACTGATTGGCTAGTACCTTTTGTCACTGTCCAGTGATGGCCTTTATATACCCTGTCATTTCGTGGTGTATTTGTTCCTGCATTTTGCTCCGTTATTGCTGACCTTGTATGACCTGGCCTGCCTGACGACGTTCTTGAGTTTGCTGTTCTTCGACTACTCCGTTGCTGACCGTATCCGGCTGAGGACCCACTCCGTTGCTGACTGTATCTGGCTGAGGACCCATTCCCGTTACCGACTGTATCCGGGTGAGAACCCGCTCCGTTGCTGACCTGGCCTGGCTGTTAACCCACTTCCGTTACCGACTGTATCTGGCTGAGAACCCGCTCCTTTGCTGACCTGGTCTGGATGAGAACCCGCTTCTGTTACCGAGTGTATCTGGCTGAGAACCCACTTCCATTTACTCTGTGCTGGGCTGAGTATCTGTTCCGTGTCTGACTTTCCTGGCTACCAGTTTCTCTGTGGGCTGCCTTGTCTCAGAGTGCCGTGCATTTCCAGCATACCATTTGTGGTCTTCGTTTTGCTCTCGCTTTACTTGGTGGTTGCTGTTATGTTAGTCGGTTGCGCCTCGTGGTGCTGTATCTCTGTCGACCGTTAGCTAGGCATTCGTGCTACAGCTTCTCTCCATACCGCCGTTGGTGGAGTGCACACGCGAAGTACCGGGACAGTGTTCTATCACTGACTGTGTTACTCTGATCTCTCTGTGTCCACCTCTCATACCTCGCTGGGCTCACTCCCTTTAGGAGTTGCAGTATATCTGGGCGTTACCTATTGACCCTTTGCCTACCTGGACGTTCCAGGTAGAGTGTTGCATATTTCCCTCTGCAGGAGCCTCGGGCTCAAGAGCCAGCATTGTGTTGTACCATCCTCATTAGAGGGGACACTGGTTGCCTACATCTCTATACTTTCTGTACTGCTATCCACCCCTAGCATTCTAGGGTTATTTCTGGGAGAGTTATCCCGGTCTGTTGCCATCCTGTGCCAGGGTCAGTGGTGCCTCGATCCTTGGGTTCTGTACCGCCCAGGCGTCTGGGGTGTGCCAGTAGTGTTGCCTCGCTCCTTGGGTTCTGTGCCTCCCAGGCATCTGGGTTGTGCCAGCAGAGTTGCCTTGCTTGTCTGGGTTGTTCCAGTCACCTTCGTCTGGACCATCTACCATCTAGGTCCTGTAGTCAGCCCGCTGTCTACTTATCCTGCTGCCTGTCCTGATCCAAGCCAGGACCTCCACTGTCAGAGATTGTCATTACTCTGACATATAGCTCCATTACTGGCCTGATACTGTTGTATATACTTGCCTGTATATCTACTCTGTTGTGTGGGCCCATAGGCCTATCTATGTATTTGAACTTTGCTCTAATAAAGTTATTTTAACCTTTCCAAACTGTTCTGAGTGTTCATCAAAAACCGTGACAGTGGCAAGTGGAACCATGATGATTATAAGCTATATCACTGCTGTTGTTGATCCCATTCCCTTGGTGCTGCCTGATCATCCTGCTGCTTAACCCCTTAAGGACCGGACGTTATGGGACATTTCCGTCCCATAACGACCGCATAGGGGCACTTTGAGGCGCCGGTACACGTGACCTGTCACGTGTATCGGCGCGTCACTATGGGGCTTGAAACAGATCGCTCCGATCTTGGAACGGTCTATTTCATGCCCTATTTTTACTTACAGCGCTCCCGGTAGAGCGCTGTAAGTAAAAAGTACGTGACGTACCAGGACCGTCAAGGGTCTTTCAATCAAATTTACCCTTGACGGTCCTGGTACGTCAAGGGTCCCTAAGGGGTTAAACAACAAATCATCACTGATTCCTCAGGGTTTGTGCTTCTAACAAACCTGAGTCTAATAAATCACTGATTCCTCAGGACTTGTGCCTTTAAGATGCCATATTCCTACAAATCAATGTTTCCCCAGGGCTTGAGCCTAACAAATCTAAGTCCTACAAATCTATTGTTCCTCAAGGCTTGGGCCTCTAACAAGTCTAAGTCCTACAAATTGTCCTCAACAAAATAACCTATCACACCAAGTATCAATCTACTCCAGTCACAGCTTACGTCAGGGGGTCTCTGTCTCTGTCACGTTACATACCAATTTTTTTATTTCACGTTATCCCACAAAATAAACATACGCCAGTCATGTCATATACATTTCTTGACAACGTTTTGGGTTAGCCACTTCCTTCCAGGATCCATATGTCTAAAACCACCATTAGAAACCCACCAGGTACACTGGAATCTTGTGCAATAATAAAAACATGTCCACATGCCCTATATCCAAAAGTAAAGTTGAGTCATTCTTGATCAAACCAACTGCATCATTGGAGACAAATATAAATCAGTGATTCAAATGGGGCTTTTAACCCCATTGTGTAATTGTGTAGAAATATGTTGAAGACCTCTCTAGCAATCAAAGAGTTAAATGCCCCATTTATTTGGTGGGAGTTTCTATTCATATCCTGTGGTGCAGTTGGTTCCCCCCAGAATCTCTCCACTTTACTTCTGAACACAGAGCTCATAATATGGATCAATACCTTCTCATAACAGACCCGCCAATGAAGGATAGTTGAGATACCACCATGACTTATTTAACTATTCTGTATGTCACAGCTTGATAATAGGGGATATATGAACCTGCTGGTTCATGATATATATATATATATATATATATATATATATATATATATATATATATATATATCTGCATTTCTACTGGTGTCTCCTTATAATTACTGTAGTAGAATAGTTTTCAGCCCATGCCCTCAAAGAACAGTAACTATCCAGGACTCAAGGATCTTTCTGCTTGGGCACTGGTGAGTTATTCAGAGACCTGGATATTTTGCTTCACTCACCTGTATTCAAGCAACAAATTAATCATGTCCTTGTCTGTAAGTGATCTTTCTGTGGTTGGACAGGAGAATTTCCAGGATTCCAAAAGATGTAACTTGGGCCAACCTACTGCATTATTAGTGCATAATGCAGCTGAATTACACCATGAGCAGTAGATAGAGTATCACCATTACATGTCCCAAGCTAACAACAAGACACAATATATGTCAGTACCCAGGAAATTTGATATGTAAGCATGTTAATAAAAAATCTCTGCTGTTTAATTCAGCTAATTTTCACTAAACAACTATTTCAAATGCACCTCCTCATAATATAGAAACAAAAATAAATGCTATTAGCACCCAAAAACATTCCTTTTACCAGCACAGTTTTTCTAAAATTGGGACATGCGGGCAAATGGACGAAGCTCTCATCTTTGTGAAATGCTGTACCTTGAGCCACACCCATATGCAAATTCTGTTAGTCTGATGCATGAGTACTTATTTGCACAGTGGATAATATTTACCTCAGTGATTTGTAGCTTAATCAGGAATAACACATTAAGAAAAAAAGAGGCTAATTTGTTCTTTATTGTTCTATTTATGGTCTTACAATCTTTAGAATATGTATATCTCTAATGGTGGTGTAGTAGTCTGGGCAAAACAGCTGAACTATATTTAATATTCAAAATTCCCATTGATTTAACCGTTTCAGTGCAATGCATTGCTCACCCTCAGCACTCAAAGGATTTAATCAGAGGTTTCAAAGCGTACCCTCAAGGGGCAAAAACAGACCAGGATTTAAGTATATGCCTGATTTAGTACAAAAGAGCAATAGGCAAACACATATGGCAGTTACATACAACTCTCCATATATGAAAAGAAAATGAATAGCCAGGCAGCATGCTGCATATCTCTGGAGGGTCAACAGCACTGGAATGTTCCACCTTCAGATCAGTCATACAAAGATATGAGTACTTTGGCATTTGGGGATACCTTTTTTATTTAGACTAGTTTCTGAAATGCTTCCTGCACCACTCCCTACATAAGAAAGGCAGTGGGAGATTATGGAGTTAAATGCTTGGTTAAAAACTTGGTGTGAACAGGAGGAGTCTGAATTTCTAGAGCACTGGGCTTTCTTTTTCAAGCACTAAAATGTTCCACCTTCAGATCAGTCATAAAAAGATATGAGTACTTTGGTATTTGGGGATACCCTTTTGATTTAGACTAGTTTCTGAAATCCTACCTGTACCCTCCCAGAAAGGCAATGGAAGATTAGGGAGTTAAATGGATTGCACCATAGTGGAAAGGGGGCTACAGTGCTAGGGGTCAGGATGGCTAGAGGTGTTGGGGTGACTTTAAACTTGGAAAGGGAGGGAGGTGGTAAAACACAGGATGGGGGTAGGAAGTGTAAATGATGAAATGGTGTTAGAGAAGGGGCATGGAGGTGCAAAAAAGGGAGCGGGCTAGTTCATCTAATAGGGAGGTGCTTATGCTGAGCTGAAACCTGAAAAAAGGAAAATATTTCATAGATGGCAATGCTTCAGAATGGTAGTAACATAAAATGTATGCATGTAAATGCTCATAGTCTGGCTGGTAAGATGGGGAGCTGGAACAGATTGCAATGAATGAGCAGTATGCTCTAACTGTATGACCTAAATCTGGTTAAATGTTACATGTGAGTAGGCAGTCAATATAGACAGCTATTCACTTTTTAGGAGGGATAGGATTAATAAAAGTGAAGGAGGGTATGCCTATATGTAAAGCATGCTTTAAAACCTAATATAAGGGAAGAGACTAATGAAGAGTCCCCTGAGGATGTAGAGGCCCCATGGGTTGAAATATACACTGGGAGCATACCGAATAAAAATATGTTAATGTGAATTTGCTACAAGCCACATAATATTGGAGAGTTTGAAGTAGCCTAACAGTTACTACAAATGAAAATGCTTCTCAGTCAGGAAATTCAATCATAATGGGAAATTTCAACTATACTGAAATTGACTGGAGAAATGCGACTTACAGCACAAAAAAGGGAAATGATTTTCTAAGTATGGTTAATGGCAATTTCATGTCCCAACTAGTAGAGAAGCCAACTAGAAAAGATGCTTTTCTGGACCTAGTGGTTTCAAATAGCTCTAAAATGGTAAAAAATATACAGGTCAGGTACTGTATAGGCAGCAGAGACCAAAAAATTGTATACTTTTAAATTTGTTAGAAGAAACCAATTAACTATGGTTTAAACAAAAATTAAACATTTTTGTGAAAGCATTTCACCAGGAAGAATGCATTGAGATTATCTCATATTTTCAAGTATGTCCTGGACTCATTTTATCTACCTCAGAAGGATGAAAGGCTAAGCAGACCTTGCTAGAGTGCGAACCTGTGACCTTGCGACTTGAGCAGATTCTACAGCTGATGCATTAGCCAACTGAGCGTCCTCACCTTGCTTATATTATGATGCTAAAAGCAATATTAAAAGACATTCAACGGGATGTAATTTTTAAAGATAAAAAAGCACAAGAAAGGTGGAATTTATTTAAAATGATCTTCTATAAATACACGTCAATATATACAATTGTGGAATAAATACAAGAGAAGCAAATAAAACCAATGTGGCTTAATAAAGTGGTTTGCTGGAAAATGTGAAACTGTTTAAGTCAGAAGGGTCAGATGAATAATTTAAAAGATATAAAGGATGTATTAGAATCTATTGGCTAGATAAAATTGAACATGAGAAAAGTATTGCAAAAGAGAGCAAGCTAAATCCTAAGCAATTCTACATGAACACGGCAAAAAGATTAAGATTGATATTGGTCCTCTTAAAAATGAGACAGGGGATTCATTAGTAAGGATAAGGCTATGGTTGACACCTTAAACACGTTCCTTTCTTCAGTATATGCAAAGAAAACAACAATGGCAGGCTATGGGCAAACAGACAGACTCACAGAAGTTCCTCCATTATGTAAATGGCTTACTGAGGACAAAGTCCAAAAGAGACTGGAAAAAGGTTATGGTGAATAAAACACCAGGACCTGATAGCATACACCCAAGTTTATTTAAAGAACATAGGTCAGTAACAACAAGACCCTTATACCTAATATTTATAGAGTCGTAATCAGGTGTAGTGCTCTGTGATTGGAGGAAAGCAAATGTAGTACCATTATTCAAAAAGGGGGCAAGATCTAAACCAGGTAATTATACATCTGGGAGCTTGATTTGTGTAGTGGGTAAGATATTAAAAGGGTTACTAACTCAGAATACTCACTAATCAGGACTATGTGATGACCAACAATATTATTAGTAGGAGCCAGCTGTATTTAATGAAGAAAAGATCACGTGAAACTAATTTACTTACATTTTACAAGAGAATAAGTAGTAATTTGGACAAGGTTATTGCTGTTGATGTAGTATACTTGGATTTTGCAAAAGCTTTCGATATTGTACATTATAAAAGGTTACTGCATAAATAAAAGGGCTTCGGTTTGGGACCTGATATGTGTGCATGGATAGAAAACTGGTTAAATGATAGATGAACATACAGAATGTGTAATGGCACTAGAGAGCTAAAACGTGATGCTTCTGGGTGGTGACTAGCCGTAGAACAGGCCATTGTGTTGTTGTTCATTCCCAGAAGCCTCTCACTTTCTGTATATTTAAATGATAGATGGCAGAGAGTTTTTGTAAATGGAACCTTTTCAAATTGGTCTAAATTTGTAATTGGGGTGCCACAGGATTCAGTCCCAGGACAAATGTTTTTTAACTTACTTATCAATGATCTAGAAGTGTGTATTGAAAGTACTATCTCAATATTTACTGATGACACTAAGTTGTGTAAGGCAAAACATACAGAACAAGATGTATTTTCTCTGCAGAAAGATTTGGATAAACTGAGTGAATAGGCATAAAAGTGCCAGATGAGCATTAATATAGATAAATGTAAAGTTTTGCATTTAGGCTATAGAAACAAACATGCTACATATACACTAAATGGGAAACTGCTAGGGGAATCCTCGTTAGAGAAAGATTTAGGAGTACTTATAGAAAGTAGGCTTCACAGCAGTGTGCTGTGTCACACTGCCAGTAGGGTATTATAACAAATAAAAATGGGTATAGATGCATGGGATGGGAATGTAATTCTACCTATAAATAATTGGTAAAACCTTATCTGGAATATGGGGTATAGTTTTGGGCATCAGTTTTTACAAAAGACAAATCTGAACTAGAAAAAGTGCAGAGGCTTGCAACTAAATTTATGAAGGGATTGGATGATCTGAGATAAAAAGATAGACCAGTCAAGCTGGGCTTGTTTACATTAGAGAAGAGATGTCTAAGAGGTGATATAATTAATTAATGAACTTTTCTGTAAGGAACCTGAGTAAAAAATAAGAGGTCATCCATTAAGACTAGTGGAATGGCTCGTTCGACTAAAATAAAGGCAATGAGGGCAGTAAACGTATTGAAATTTTTGCCTCGGGATGTTGTGCTTGCAGATACTATATTTACTCAGTGCTTATAATTTTAAGTCCTTTGCTACTAGCCAAAACTGAAAAGTTACTAGCCACTGCAAGCCAAAACATACCCGCCAGGGCTGAATTTCTACTCGCCAGAACTATATTTTCACTCGCCATTGGCTAGTGGTGAGTGTAAATTTTGAGCCCTGATTTACTGATCCCTTTCTAGCTCAGAACGATATTGAGAAGTATGACAGTTTATTTCAAAGCAGATAGGATGTTACTCAAAGGAAATATCCAACTGACATTTGGAATCAGGAAGGAATTTTTTTTTACCCACTTGGGGATGATTGGAAATTGCTTCAATGTTGTTGTTTTTTTTGTTTTGTTTTGCCTGCCTCTGGATCAGCATGGGTGATATGGCATGGGCTTAACTTGATGGACACATGTCTTTTTTCAGCATCATCAAGTATGTTTTTATGTTACTATGTAAGTGTTTATATATTAAGACAAGCTTTTGAACAATAAACTCTCTTCCTCAGGTCAGGCCAGTACTGAATCACAAAGTTTGTTCAAAATAATGTTTTGAATAAACTACTTAATTCATTACTGCTTGACCTGAGGAAGGTGAAGGAAAGTTTGTTTTAAAATAGTCCAAATAAAAAAGATATCCCTAAATATGAAAGTACTCATAGCTTTGTATTTATTACATTCAGGTAAGAAAATACTTCAGCATTGCTGGGAACCATAGTACTAGAATCATTTCAGTTTGCTACCACCATTAGATGTCACTGTTTCATCACATAATGTAGTCTCTCAGTGTAACAGGCATATCATGGAACTGTGTGTATTGTGGTTGACGTTCAAAGAAGTAGTGGAGCAATTCTTAAGTAAATCAACTGCACCATAAGGGACAGAAAAACAATTCCTATTGATCTGAAATGCGGTTTTTCACTCTTTGAATTCTTTGTATCTTACCTTTACAGACAGACGATTTGCCCCACTTTTCCTTCACTTTTGTGATTACCTTAGCCTCAATGTATCCCACCTTCCATATTATATTTTCTGCAGAAATTTTCATTTGTCAGTAACACCTGTCACAATTTTTTAAAAAAAAGTTGTGATAGTCAATCATGAAATTAGCATTTATATAAAATGTGACGTTTCCATTTGGTGGTTGCTCTAAGATTATGCAATTGCTCCATTTAGTCTGACAAGAATATGGCTCATACAAAGATAAAAGGCAAGAAAGGTATACAGAAGCGATCCTACCAGAGACCACTGAGTAGTGTATCAAAAAGTCCCCGGTGTTTTGTAAATAGTCCAGAATCCAGAAAGACACTTGATACATATGTATTCCCTGAAGAAATGGGCAGAAATCCTGCGAACCATGTTGGATGAATAAATTGACACATTGTTTGACACTATACTCTCTGCTGTTTTATTTGATCTATAGCTACGCGTATACTTGGCTTTAACAACCGTATATATCTGGCGAGTGCAATTCATTTGGGGCCTGTATGAGGCAATCACCTTCATACAGTGATACCCTTAGAGGATCTTTTTGATTATTTCAGTAAGGAACACACACACAGTAGTATTGGCAGGTTGCAGCTCAATTAGCACAAGACACCAGACATCTGACCTACTAAACATGCAAGAAATCCTCCGATGCAGATGGAACTGTAACGGTTTGTTTGACACTCAGACACAACAAGTTTGGATAAAACACAGTTTTATTGAAACAGTTGCAATAACAATAACCCTCATGGGTCCAGTAATATATAAGCAATATAGTACAGACACAGGACAGGTTACAATGAGGTATACCCACACGGGTCCAGTATATGCAAATTTACAATATACAATATACTGACGCAGGTCAGGCAACTTTCGTGTGATACTCAAGTTAGGTAGCACTGAATGGGTTACTATTAGGCCGGGAGGACTGACAGGCCCTAATAGTGCAAGACCCTTTAAGACTCTCAATCTGAAGAGAGAGCACAATATCGAGTAATGCCCAAGAAGACAACATAGACCAGAGCAACTTTGTGGACTGCTGTAGCAGTAATGGAGACCAGAGCAACTTGTGGACTGCCGTGGCAGTAACGGAGACCAGAGCAACTTGTGGACTGCCGTAGCAGTAACGGAGACTAGCAACGAGCCTGGAGAGGCACCCAACCAGGGACTGCACGGAAGGATAGCTGGTGTCTGGCACCCACCCCGAAGGGTTAACACACTCAGACCAGAGTCGACTGCACAATCAGGTGGACTGCCTGAGGTGCCCAGAGGTACCCAACCTCAGTATGAATGGCAGGAAACGGTCCAGTGGTATGGTGCATGGATGGAAGGAATACACCAGCAATGTCGCCTGGGCGACACCGACAACAACGGAAACTAGACTGCAGACAGTAACTGTCCGGAGACAGAGAGGATCCTGGAACAACCCCCGACCGGAGACCGAATAAGGTGTAGCAGGAGGGATAAGCAACCACAGGAGCCCAGCCGGGCCGGGTCGGTACACAGAGCAGGAACGTCAGCCAATCTGAGTCGGTACACAGAGCAGGAACGTCAGCCAGGCCGGGTCGGTACACAGAGCAGGAACGTCAGCCAATTCGAGTTGGTACACAGAACAGGAACGAAATGCAGAATAGTCAGACAGTCCGGGTCGGTACACAGAGATCACACGAAAACAGGAACAAGTGCTGGTAACGGAAACACCATGAAAGGGCACCGGATAAGTGACAAGACCCAGTATTTAAGGACAAATACTGGACGAGGACAAGTCACTTCAACCAATGGGCGTGAGCAGTAGTGGAAACTGACAGAATGTCGCCAGCAAAGCACGGGCACCGTGATAGGAACCTTCTACGTTATGATTACTTGGGGCAATATAACAAGAAACTATCTTGTAAGTACATGAAATATATGTGAGGGAATCTTTTTAAATTCACAGACACTATCAGATGTTGACCGCTTCTTTTTCTTTTCAGGAATGCATCTCATCTCCTACACTTATACACTGGCATAAAATATACACATTTTATAAGTATAAGACATGGAAAGCCATTATTGTTATTCAGCCACTGTAGATTTTTTTGTAGCCAAAGGTGAATAGCCTAACTCATCACTTCCTCAGAGTGCAGTTTTGTTGAGTTTCTATGGATATTCTACATAACTGGAATCCCTGGACTTTCAAGTACACCAGTTTGTCTCTTAAAAATTTACTGGAGAATTGGATTATGTAAAGCCATAGCAATACCATATTATGTTTTTCAGCTAAAAGAATAACAAAATCTAAGGCATTAGGGCATTCACCTTTTAACTGGTTGTTTTTTTGTTTATTTCTTACTTAAATAAAATCTAATTTGGCTCTTCCCAAGTAGATCCTTTCAGTCTTAGAAGTTTTGCAAATCCAAGCCAGAAGATTCTGAAGGCAGGGATGCTCTTCAATGCTGTTGACATGCAATTGCCATGCAATGGTCTTATCGTGGGATATTATAACACTTGAAGAATGTTCAATTTAAATGGAGAAGTCTCCATTCTGTGTTGAGCTTTAATTAAGTTTTTTTTCTAAATTATTATTCAGTTCAGATCTTAAATAGTTTCTGTTGTCTTCAATTCAATATCTTTCAGAGCATATTTTTGTGAGTTGTGACGCCACGATGGGATCACATTTTGCCCTTCCTGTGCCAACCTTTAGATGGGTTGGTGGGAACTGCTCCACATTTTTCTTGATGTAAACCATTTCAGAGATCATATTGTTACATGTCAGAGTTATTGAAGATCTGTTTTTATTTTAAATGCTAGGGAGGAATTCTAATAGCTATAGCCTTAAATTTACCCAGTGTTGGGATAAAGCTCATATTTTTTTTTCCGGATTTATCATTGTCAGTGTTAAGAAGGCAAGGTCTTTCAACAACCACGTTCAGACAACATTTTGCTTCCAACAGAAACATAGGAGACAAATAAAAATGGGGGATAAATGTTTTTATTACCCCCTTCTACTTAGTACATCAGCCTGGGTGTTTTATAATACTTAATAAGTATTTTTGGTGAGAATACATTGTTCTTAAATATTACAATACCGTGTATTAAAGGGGGATGTTCTAATAAGTTACCATACATAATTAGATGTTGAAACCAATTTTCTAGTGCTGCAGTTGACAAACACCATTTTAAAAAGCAAATGGTATTACAAATTGTCCTCTATACAGAGTTTGTGTCAAGGGGAGGGCAGTGGGAGACTTTATGAGTGTTTTAAGATGTTCCTTTTCTCTGTGCCTTGTTTAACCTTATGTGCTATCAAGGCTATCAAGGCACAGAGGAAAGTGGCATAAATTTACTTTGATTCCCAACACACAATTTAAGCATGCATGGGATAGGCATGTCCTTAGCATAAGAAAAGACCAAGGACCAAATAAGGTTTGGGGTTTTTACAGTAGGAAAATGGGCAGACTAGATGGGCTGAATGGTTCTTATCTGCTGTCAAATTCTATGTTTCTATGTTATAGGAGAGGTGTTCAGGACATCTTCTCATTAACCATGGTGGAGTATGTAAGCCAGTATGCACTAAAGCAATCATACACTCTAGCATATACATAGGAGTGCAGCCTTACAAGATGGAGGTGTTTGTACATTCATATATTCCTCCTACTGTGTTACTCATCTTTCGCTTGCTCTTTATAAACAGAGTGAATGAATTTAAAACTACATCATGCTTTGGTGACCACAAAGTCTATTTTTCAGTTCTGCACATTGAATAAAAATAATGATAATCTTTTGTTTAAACACTTTGTGGAAAAGCGCCCTTTTCTGTCTTTTTATTGCACTTCTCCTTTTATTGTCTCACTTGTAAAGAACTTGCATCTAACAGTCAGCCTTTTGTAGTGCTAAAACACACAAAGAAAGGGAAGTACCACAAGTGAATCATAAGATAACTCTATAAAGATCATAGGTAACCCAGAGATTTAAAGGAGCAGTAAACTTTTTTTTATGAAAAAATATATATTGTAGGGATTTTCTCTGTTGAGAGATTTATATTTCCAGAGTTATTACGGTTTAAACCCATGTTTTTTTACATTAGCAGTGCCCTCTAGAGGTCAAATTCTAATTAGTTTTCCTGTTAGATTCTAATGGACTGGAAAGTCAGAAAAGTCAGAGACATACAGTTCTCCACAGAATGTGATGGAAACTGCCTGTCACTTCCTGTCAGTTAGAACTTCCAGGAAGTAAAACACAGTAAATTCACTTCCTGATTATTTGAACGGTTATACATTTTGAATAAAACATCTGACAGCAATGGGAATGACCTTGTTTTACTCCGTAGGAAAAGCTCTATAAAATATGTGTTTTCATAAATAAAAGTTTACTGCTTCTTTAAAAAACAAGTTATTTAACTGATCCGTGGAATATATAAGCTGAACCCATGGTGTGAGGAAGGCATCAGAGTCAGTATGAAAAATATTTTCTTCAGCTGTTGGCAGAATTTATGGCAGCCATACAATGGATATATATTTTGTTAAACATTGGGAGTGGAAGTACTAATACTATCCCCTTAAGGACCATTGACGTGGCAGGACCGTCACGCTGGTCCGGCACTTAAGGAGCGCGGTGAGTAATACCGGGCACTGAAGTTGATCGCTCCAAGACCAGAGCGATCTCTTCCAGTGCCCCGTTTGACGTGCCGCCCCACGTGATCAGTCACGTGGGACGGCACGTCAAAGTTTCCTATGTGGTCCTTAAGGGACGGCACGCCCCGGGACCGCTGGTCCTTAAGGGGTTAATCCACATTAAAACAGGAGTAGGAAGTGATGTTTGTGTGCTGAACCTGCCTACAATACATTTTCTAAGTCATTAACTCAGAAATATATCCTGTTTATTCCTCCTGCAGCTATAGCAGAACAGTGTGGGAGTATATGGAAGACTCAGAATGTTCCATTCCTTTGCTTTTTTGCTTCTCACTATGTACTAACAAAGTAAATGCTTGTTCTCATTAAAGGAGAACTAATAATACTCCCCACACTCTTATCTTGATCTACTATGGCCATACCTTGGAACTCTTGGGATCTTCCCTGGAGACTCTTGTTTTCAGACTGAATTACTGTGTCTCCGGGGACAGAGACTGATTCGCCAGCGGTGATGAGTTTCTTCTTCTCATCCTGTTCCTCCGACTTCCCACCCACTTCTCCTTCATCCCTCCCTTTTCTGCCCACTTCCCACCCACTTGATGGCACAATTCTACCTAAGCTTTGCACACCTATTAAGCCCCACCCATTTATGATGCAAATTGTGTCCTTCACATCATCTTGTCAGCAGCACATGAGCCCTCTCAAGGGTGCTCAAGATAAGCAAGTTTCCAGGTATATAAAACACAAAAATAACAGATATCTGTCCGTGTGCACTGTGGACCCTCTGTACAGTTCCAAGTGCTCTGCTAATTGCCTTTAAATTTAAAGAATCACCATATCATGGCAAAGTATAAGTCTCAGTTCACCAGTCTGTAGGTATTTCAGTGGTCTCAGGTCCCTCTTTGTAGAGCTGCCGCTGGCCTAGGTCACCTGGTCACGTGACAGATCTCGTTATCTGTATTGGTAAATAGAAAGAAGAAAAGATCCAGCGCAAGAGCGCCTCTAAGAGCAATCTCTCTCAATAGGTAGACCCCTCAGACCTTCGCTCCAGCCCCTCAGGATGTGCACTTACTAGAGACTGAGGCTTGACTGTCCTCTCGGTATAATTGCACGTAATTTATGTATTGTTCTCCATCCTCAGTCCCCCTTCTCCCTCAGTGTGTACTCCGCAGCAGTTGTAAGAAAGGTCGCCTGGACTGTTATTGTTAAATATGTTTATTTTAAAAGTATATAGTACAAGAAAAATACTTGAAACGATTAAAACACCTTACGCGTTTCATCACACAAAAGTAACTTCTTCAGAGGTGAATAGCTTCAATTAGACCAATCTTTCCTTTTATATGTGTACCAAGTCACTTACCTGCCTTTCCCGTGCCTCCTTCCCTCACCCGTTTCCACTCTCACTCAGACACATCCCCCTTCGGTCCAACAGCCATGCCATCATGGATGCATTCCAAACTCCAGAAGTCTCAGTTTTCACTATACATTTCGGCCCTCCCACGTGTTACCATGGTGACCATAGACTCTCCAAAATCCAAAGAGTCTCCGATGGACCTACCTTGGCCCTCTGTTCTCCGTTTCCACAGGCCCGCATACTAACATGCACCTACATGATACGCATGCTCAGTCTATATATCCTACCCCCCTCTCTACATAGTATGGAACTATGTCCACATGCCTATGCATGTATATTGTGCCCTGACCCCAAGGTTCCTTCACTCAGTTGACCAATTGTAGGGTTTCATATCCCGTGTTTTGGATCCCTGTAGAGAAAAAGGAGGTACAGCCTCACGAGCAGTTCCTAAAGGCACACACATTTTGGAGACTGGATTATGCATAAGTACATTACAACAATCATAAATATCATAAAACCACAGGAACATATACCAATCGAACAATATTCAATACTAACTAAATTTTAACTTAAAATCATACCCCATAAGTAACCTCAATTATATTGCCGCTTACACTATAAAACTATCTGACTCATATCTATATTTTCATTAAGTCCTAATGGAGTTAGAGTATTTATCCTAAAAATCCGCTCTGCCTCCTTACAGCACAAGGTGTGGTATCTATTATTTTGTTTTGACTGGACCAATTCTATACCAATAACTTTAAAATTATTAATACCACCTCGGGGACATCCCCCAAAATGTCTAGAGACACTGAGAGATTTATCCTGTTTTATAATATTACGGCAATGCTCACCTATCCTGTCCCTCAGGTGTCTTGTGGTCCACCCTATGTATTGAACCCTGCACCTGCATGAAATAAGGTAAATGACAAACTCGGAGTGGCAAATAACAAATCCCTTTACCTGGTATCCTACTCCTATAGAGAAACACTCAAAGTCTCTACATTTGTTTTTTATCAAAGGACAATTAGACACCTGGATGAACTGCATTTATAATTCCTTACATTCGGAATTTCTACTCCCATGTTCCCAAAGAAAGAATTCTGGCCCAGATTTTCTGAATTTCCCATCTTTTTTTGGCCTCAGCTAGCCAGGCTGGCTGGTCACATCTAACCCCCATCCATCAATCAACTGCTCCACTCCAAGACTGCATCAAGCTCTCTTTTATTGTTTGCAAGCCCTGCCCATCACCAGCCCAAAACCACCCCTCCTCCCTCCCCCCTAGAAGCAAAAGAAACAAAGAAAGCTACCTTCTCTTTGTCCTTTTCCCACCAAAACAGACAAAGCAACAAAAAAAAAAAAACCCAGGGAGAAGGCCTGTAGGTAGAAAATGGTTCTGAAAACTAAGTGTGTTTTAGGGCAGGAGAACATAAAAAATAAGCACAAATGTAGCCACAAAAATGTCACAATATTACACCATGTAATGGACGCAGTTTTGTCACAAAATTGCTGCAACTTTACATGTGTCCACAAAAAACAGTAACACAATACATAAAAACTATATAGTGAAGGCTTTATCCTCCTGAGTAAAACAACTGTATTCCCACTGCTGAGAGGTTTTTTTATTCAAAAGTTTTGCAACGCAACTTGAACATTTTAGGTGCAATATCTCAATAGCCTAAAATTTTCCAGTGGCGCTGTTGCTACACCATTCAATGGAGGTTTATGGTCAACTGACCAGAGCTGTCCATAGGATGGAGAAATAAGAACATCACTGTTAAATTGAATTTATAAAACGTTTATATATTTTTTACATAGTTGCCAGTATAAGACGCAGGAACAACTTTCTAGAAATATAGTATAACTAAGTAAATTGGGCATATTTTAACCCTTTCAGCACTCCTAAAAGATTAATATAGCTATCACAATGACTACAAAGCCCCCTGATCATGATCAGTGTTTCCATACTGTGAATGGAAAAAACAGTCTGTAAGTATGCCAATGATTGGTCATGTGATTAGTGCAGACTGAACAAGGAGTGCCACTCTGGTTCTCTTGAAGAGATAAGCACTTTGTACATTATTGAAATATTTTATAATAATTTGGTTACCCACTTTATTTAGCATGTGGGCTGCTGGAGCTTCTCTGAGTACTTTTGGGAATAACTGAATCAAGAGGAACAAGCATGTTGGAAGAAAACGTAAGGTTATTAAAGTTGCATGTTTCATGATGTGTCTGAACTGAAGCTGACAGCATGAAAGGCTTGGAATGGCTGTTGAGTGTGAATCAGAAGTGATAATCATAATATTGGCAGAGCGATTTGGGGAAGTCAAAGGCTGCATAAGAATACTCCTGTATTTCACTGGATTGCTCAGCTCATGGAGGTCCATGGGGGGGGGGCAGGAGTAATTCATTTTTATTCAATGAGTTTGAGGTTTGTACTGAAGTTTCAGTTTCAGATCATTGAGCTTCAGTCATTAGGTGCAAGATACTTCTCCAAACATGGATAACTAGTATTTGTGTTGATGATGATTACGTAAAAATAATATACATTACATATTATTAATAAAGAGTAATAAACTGTAGTAGACATTTCAATACAAGATCAAGATAAAACCTTGCATATTGGTTCCTTTGTGTTTTACCCTACAGATACCAAACACTAAAGAACCAGGAACACTGTACAGTGCTGCTGCAAAACACCCTTTGTAACAGAAGTGTCTATTTTTTAATCATTTGAATCATCAAATGTCAGTGGATGGAAACACACTACTTGGTAGGTCAAAAAAGGCATCTGGGCAAAACAGGAGCCAGATGTGATTCATAGGGCCATATAAATTGTGTATGTGAGTGTGTGTATGCATGTGAGAATATGTGTGCGTATGAGTGTGTTTGTGAATATTTATGATTAGTGTGTTTGTATATGTATTTACTGAATGAGCATGTGAGTGTATGTTTGAGAGTATCACGGTGCCCGTGATTGCCTTTAGCGACACTGTGCTTGCAGGCGACATTGCTGTACTTCCTGGTTGTCGCGCTGAAGCACAGTCGCTATTCTTATTGGCCACAGCTAATTGCCAGATTGAGTCTCCACTTACTTCCTAGGCCTTATAGGCCTCAGCCTGCCTTTACTCATTTGCCCTTTCTTGTTGTACCTGTGCGCTAAAGCTCTTGTGATTCCAATGCTCGATTCCTGTGTATGACTCCTGGCTACATTTGACTTCGGCTCTGTTGATCCCTGACTAGTTCTTCACTCCGGTTTGACTCCTGGCTCTGGCTGACTACCCGCTCCGGTTTGACTCCTGGCTCTGGCTGACTACCCGCTCCGGTTTGACTCCTGGCTCTGGCTGACTACCCACTCTGGTCTGACTCTTGGCTTTGGTTGACTACCCGCTCCATACTAACCCGGCTCCGGCTGACTATCGATCCACTATACACTTGGCCTACTGTTTCCGTCTGCACTCTCCGTGCTCTGGTATTTCCTGCATCCGAGCGGTACCCAGTTTGCTTCAGTCTGTGCTACTGGCCTTCCTGCTGCCTACCAGTCCTCTCTGTGCCATTGGGTACCTTAGTGTGCTAGGGCTATTAGTCACAGTTGCATGTTGGTTTACCCTAGAATTCTAGGGAGTCTCAGTCACCACTACCTGTCTGGTTACCCTAGCATTCTAAGGAGCATCAGTCACCACTGCCTGTCGGGCTACCCTAGCGTTCTAGGGAGTCTCAGTCACCACTGCCTGTACGGCTACCCTAGTGTTCTAGGGAGTCTCGGTTACCACTGCCTGTCTGGTTATACTAGCGTTCTAGGGAGCTTCCGTTACCATTGCCATTGCCATAGCGTTCTAGGGATCCTTAGTTCCCGCTGCCTGCTGGGTTACCCTAGCGTTCTAGGGGGCTTCCGTTACCATTGCCAATTTGGTTATCCTAGTGTTCTAGGTATCTTTAGTTCCCACTGCCTTTTGGGATACCCTAGCATTCTAGGGAGATCTGTCTCTGCTCTGATATACCCTAGCTTACTAGGGGAATTTCCTGCTGTTCCCAGGAGCTTGACAGCTGCTCCTGTACTAATAGCTATTACCATCCTTGCTGCTAGTAAATATATTCTGTCAGAATGTTACTTGCCTCCTTTCAGTTGGGTGATCCTGTGCTTATCCTTACCTACCCTGTGAGGGTTGAGGAAGTGCCCAGTCATTGTCCTCACACCTGGCCCTATGAGGCCCTATTTTATGTTGTTCTATTTCTCAATAAAGATAATTATTTTACTGTATCTGTACTTGTCAATGTTGTTATTCCAGAGTCACCCCGTGACAGTATGAAAGGGCCATGAACTCTTAAAGTACAGATACTGGTAGCCTACAGTTGTCTAATATCCTTACCAGAATGGATATTCAGGAACAACACATTGACCAGTTGTCTATGGCAATGCAGACACTCCTTAACCGTACAGAGCATCTTGATAAGCCTGCGCAACTACCGGTGGCCTCCTCTGTTTCGGCATCGGTAGTAACCACCCAGGTGGAAAACACAAGTTCTAAGATATGATGGGGAACCCACAGTGTGCCGTGGATTCATAAATCAGCTCAAAAAATTTGTGGAACTGGTACCTAATGCTTTCCAGAGTGAAAGAAGCAAGGTGGGCTTTATGATTTCCTTGTTGACCTGCAGAGCTTTGGCATAGGCCAACCCATTATTGGAGATGGCTAAACCCATAACGTCGAACTTTACTGAATTCGTGGATGCCTTCCGTAAGGTATTTGATGTTCCAGACCGAGCAACCTCTGCCGCAAAAAAACTAATGACCATCCGCTAGGGCACCCATTCAGTAGCAAAATACACTATTGAATTTCGTACACTATCGGCAGAGGTAGGCTGGAACAACGAGGCTTTCGTGGCAAACTTCTTCCAAGGGCTTAATGATATCATTAAAGATGAGACGGCAGCCCATGAGCTGCCAGAGGATCTAGATCAGTTTATCTCCTTTGCCATACTGATTGATACCCGCATTAGAGAAAGATCCTCATCCAAGGACCACAACCCTAGGTTTGAGTCTCGACTGGTGGCTAACTGGGAGTTCCCACCTCTCGGTGTGTCGCTCGGTGCCCTCGGGGCGGGGTGCTTCCTCCTCTTGTTGGCGTCACTAGGCAACGGCGTTGCGGCGTCATACGTGGTCATCGCGCATCGATGAAGTCAGCCGCTGGCTGTATGTAATGCGGCGCTAGGAGTTTGCCGGTGCTCAGTCTGAGTTTTCCTCTGGTGTGTTCAGTTCTTGCCTGCAAGTTACTTGAGCTCCTGTTTGAATGCCTGATATTGACCCTGCCTGTTCCTGGACCCTGAGCTTGTTATCTGATTCTGTACCTTGCTTGCCAGCCTAATATTGACCTTGCCTGTTCCTGGACTCTGAGCCTGTTAACTGATTCTGTACCTTGCTTGCCAGCCTGATTTTAACCCTGCCTGTTTCTGGACTCTGAGCCTGGTAGCCGATTCTGTACCCTGCTAGCCATCCAGATTCTGATCCTGCCTTTCCCTGATCTCTGGGTCTGAGTATACTCCTGTATCAGTCTCTTCCTGTCTGGCCATTTCTCTGGACCCCTGGTTCCTGGCTTCCTTTACTGTGGAGTGTCTCCTGCTTCGTGCTCAGCTCCCTGAGGACTCCAGTCAGCTTCTCTTCCTGTGGACTCCAGGTACTCAGCATGTTACTCTCTCTCTGTATGTATATGCATTGTTCCCTGTATGTGTATATATATATGGGTGATTGTCTGGGTTCTCTTAGTCCTGCATCAGGGTATCCTACTTTGTGTTTGTAGAATTTATTTCTCCTTCTGTCAGAACATACTGCTGCCTGCGCATACTCGCTGTGGCCCTCTCTACACCGAGTAAGGGTTTCATGCAGCGAACACACACCCCATTTTAGGGTTGACATGACACCACCCATGCCTCCCTCACCTCTCAAGCCACTTAGTGCTGAGGCCATTAGGGCTGAGCGCATGCAAGTTGGTTTCACATAGCTGTCCAGGGAGGAGCGCTCCTTCCGTTGTAAAGAGGGTCTATGCCTGTACTGCGGTAAGGTTGGACATATGTTATGGGCCTGCCCGGTACATCTGTGAAATGCACACACCTAGGATCCTTGAGGGGATAGGTCCTAGGTGGCGTAAATCAGTTCCCAGATCCAGAACAGAATAAGCCCATCCTACAGGTGGCAATCTCTTGGGCAGCTTCCTCTGTTGCGACTCCAGCCCTGATTGATTGAGGAGCTGCAGGCTACTTTATTGATGGCGAATTTGCTAAACAGCATAATATTCCCTTGGTACCTCGCTAGTACCATCCCATGTTACACATGAGACCTAGCCGCTGTATCTCAGAGTAGGAGCTCTCCATGTGGAGACACTACAATTTCAAGTCATTCAGTCTCCACATTATGCAGTCATTCTGGGGTTTCCTTGGCTTCAGACACACAACCTCAGAATGGACTGGAAAACCTGTGACATTATATCTTGGTCCAATTACTGTCAGAAGTCTTGTCTACAGCAGCCCACTAAGATTTTGTATACCTCCCCCTCTATAATCTCAGAGTACCAGTCGTTCAGTGAGGTATTCAGTAGGGGGGAGGCTAGCACTTTGCTGGAGCATAGGGCATACGACTGTGCTATTAATTTGACGCCAGGCACGATACCTACCCTTTGTCAGTGGAGAAGAACCAAGCTATGGAGGAGTACATTTCTGATGCCTTGGCTAGAGGAAGTCTTCCTCGCCCATGGCGGCAGGATTCTTCTTTGTAAAGAAAAAAGATGGGGAGCTTAGATCCTGTATCGACTATAGAGGTCTAATTAAGCTGATGGTAAAAAATGTGTACCCCATTCCATTGATAACTGAGTTGTTTGACCTCTTGAAGGGCTCCTCAGTCTTCACGAAGCTCGATTTACGGGCAGCCTGTAACCTAATCCGTATCAAAGTAGGCGATGACTGGAAATCCGCTTTCAATACTCATAATGGCCATTATGAGGATTTGGTCATGCCCTTTGGGCTGTGCAATTTCTCCAGCGGTATTCCATGAATTTATAAATGATGTTCTAAGAGATCTGCTACAGTCCTGCATAGTGGTTTACTTGGATGATATCTTGATACACTCTCCTACCCTTGAGACACATCGGAGTGCTGATGTGTTGCAAAAACTGAGAGAAAACAAACTATATTGTAAACTTGAAAAATGTGAATTCCATAAAGATCGAGTGCCATTTCTGGGGTATGTAATCTCTGCTGACGGCATTGCTATGGATCAAGAGAAATTCTTGGCAGTACTGCAATGGCCGCATCCGGTGGGCCTGAAGGCCATACAGAGATTTTTAGGATTTGCAAACTATTATAGGAAATTCATACAGAATTTTTCTACGGTAGTCATACCCTTGACTTACCTGACGCATAAAGGGGTTAATCCCTCGGCTTGGTCCCCTGAGGCCAACAAGGCTTTTGAAGCTTTGAAGTCTGCATTTGCTGTGGCTCTAGTTTTTCACATCCTAACACTGCCTTGCCCTTTACTCTGGAGGTGGATGCATCAGAGATAGGAGTGGAGGCAGTGCTGTCCCAAAGACCCGAGCCTGGTAAGACCATCATGACTTGTGGGTTCTTTTCTAAAAAAATGACTAAGGCCCAGAGCTTATATGACATAGGCGATCGCGAGTTGTTGGCCATTATTCTCGCTCGCCGTGAATGGCGTCACCTCCTGGAGGGGACGAATGCTCCAATTCTGATCTTTACAGATCATAAAAATTTGACATACCTGTCTAAGGCTAAGAGACTGTCGCCATGGCAGGCCAGGTGGGCACTGTTCCTGTGCAGATTTAATTTTGTGGTCTCATATCTTCCAGGGTCCAAGAATGTTCAAGCTGATGCTCTGTCTAGGCAGTTTGGGCCGGACAGTGAGACTGAAAGTGTACCTGTGCCTATTATTCCCCCAGATTGCATTTTGGCTACCATATGCACTAGTATCACGTCTCCATTAGGCGAGGAGATCTTGATGTCCCAGGGTGGTGCTCCAGCAGAAAAACCTAGTGGCAAATGTTTTGTAGCCGAGCCTCTCTGTACCAAACTGCTGGAGACATACCACTCCTCGAGGGTGGCTGGACATATTGGCGGTGACCAACTGATCTGGTCAGTATCTCAGCTCTTTTGGTGGCCCAGTCTAAGAGCAGATTGTACAGCTTTTGTGGAAGCCTGTTCCGTTTGTGCCCCTGCTAAGACCCCAAGACACTTTCCTCTGGGTTTGCTCCAGACAGATCCGAATGGTGAGCACCCATGGTCACACGTATCCATAAATTTTATGGTGGAGCTGCCAGTGTCCAAGGGGTGTACGGTCATACTAAAGATAGTGGACCATTTCTTCAAAATGGCTCATTTTGTCCCCCTCCAGGGACTACCTTCCTCCAAAAAACTGGCTGTGGTGTTTGCTAGAGAGGTGTTCCGACTCCATGGAGTACCCAAGGTATTAGTCTCTGACCGTGGGAGTCAGTTCGTGTCTAGGTTCTGGAGGTCCTTCTGTGACCAGATGAGCATCAAACTGTCATTTTCCACAGCCTACCACCCCTGGATGAATGGTGCTGCTGAAAGATCCAACCAGGGGTTGGAACAATTCTTGCTCTGTTTTATCTCTAACCATCATGAAAACTGGATTGACCTGTTGCCATGGGCTGAGTTTGCCAGGAATTGTGCCATAAACTCCTCGTCCGGGAGCTCTCCTTTCCTGATCAACTATGGGTTAACAATCGCCGCTCCTGGACTCCTTTCAGGTGCAAGACATTCCGGCTCTGGATGAGCGTATTAGGCAGCTCCGCTCTTCATGGGCACAGGTTCAGAATACCTTGCGAAGGTCCTCTGAGTGCTACCGGAAGCATGCAGACAGCAGGAGACGTCCTGCTCCTGTTTTCCAAGTTAAGGATTGAGTGTGGCTGTCCTCCAGAAACCTGAATCTCCAAGTACCTTGCAATAAGTTGGCTCCACATTTTGTAGGTCCATACCGAGTACTTCACAGAGTGAACCCTGTCACTTATGCCTTGGACCTTCCTGTGGGTATGCACATTCACAATGTATTCCATGTTTCTCTGTTGAAGTCTTTGGTCTGTAATCGCTGCACTTCTACTCCAGTGGTGCCAGGTCCTGTGCGCATTCAAGACCATGAGGAGTATGAAATTCAAAGCATTCTGGACTCCTGTAGAGTCCGTGGGCACATTCAGTATCTTGTACATTGGAAGGGCTATGGCCCTGAAGAGCGTTCCTGGGTGAATCAGTCTGATTTACACAGATTCCATGCTAAATTTCCTAATAAAATTGGTTCTCTTCCACGGGGGAGAGATCATCAATGGGGGGTACTATCACGGTGCCCGCGATTGCCTTCAGCGAAACTGTTCTTGCAGGCGACATTGCTGTACTTCCTGGTTGTCGAGCTGAAGCACATTCGCTATTCTTTTTGGCCACCGCTAATTGCCAGATTGAGTCCCCATCTACTTGCTAGGCCTTATAGGCCTCAGCCTGCCTTTACTCATTTGCCCTTTCGTGGTGTACCTGTGCACTATATCTCTTGTGATTCCAATGCTCGATTCCTGTGTGTGACTCCTGGCTACATTTGACTTCGGCTCCGTTGATCCCTAACTAGTTCTCTGCTCCAGTTTGACTCCTGGCTCTGGCTGACTACCAGCACCGGTTTGACTCCTGGCTCTGGCTGACAACCCGCTCCGGTTTGACTCCTGGCTCTGGCTGACTACCCGCTCCGGCATGGCTCTTGGCTTTGGTTGATTATCCGCTCCATACTAACCCGGCTCCGGCTGACTATCAATCCTCTATACCCTTGGCCTACTGTTTCCACCTGCATTATCCATGCTCTGATATTTCCTTCGTCCGAGCGATACTCAGTTTGCGTCAGTCCATGCTACTGGCCTTCCTGCTGCCTACCAGTCCGCTCAGTGCCATTGAGTACCCTAGCGTGCTAGTGCTAGTAGTCACCATTGCATGTTGGTTTATCCTAGCGTTCTTGGGAGTCTCAGTCACCACTGCCTGTCCGGCTACCCTAGGGTTCTAGGGAGTCTCAGTCACCACTGCCTGTCCAGCTACCCTAGCATTCTAGGGAGTCTCAGTTACCACTGCCTGTCTGGTTACCCTAGCGTTCTAGGGAGTCTCAGTCACCACTGCCTGTCTGGTTACCCTAGCGTTCTAGGGAGCTTCCGTTACTGTTTCCTATTTTGTTACCCTAGCGTTCTAGGGATCCTTAGTTCCCGCTGCCTGTTGGGTGGCCCTAGTGTTGTAGGGAGATCTGTCTCTGCTCTGATACACCCTAGTGTACTAGGGATATTTCCTGATGTTCCCAGGAGCTTGACAGCTGCTCCTGTACTAGTAGCTATTACCATCCTTGCTGCTAGTAAATATATTCTGTCAGAATGTTACTTGCCTCCTTTCAGTTGGGTGATCCTGTGCTTATCCTTACCTGCCCTGAGAGGGTTGAGGAAGTGCTCAGTCACTGTCCTTACACCTGGCCCTGTGAAGGTTGGAGAAGTGCTATCTATTTTATGTTGTTCTATTTCTCAATAAAGATAATTATTTTACTGTATCTTGTACTTGTCAATGTTGTTATTCCAGAGTCACCCCATGACAGTGAGAGAGAGAGAAACAGTGTGTGTGAATATATGATACATGAGCATTTGTGTGTAAGGATATGTGTAAGGGTGTGTATATGTGTGCATGAGAGTTTTCTACGAAAGCGAGAGAAATTGTGTGTTTGTAAGTAGTATGAAAAAGTGGGTGTATTGGAGAATTAATTTATGCATACATACCAAGTGTCCCTCTTTAGGAGGGACAGTCCCTCTTTGAGACCCAAATCCCTCTATCTCTCTTTACCACCCCAGTGTCCCTCTTTTAGGAGATCAGTTTGTGTGGTGTGTATATAAGTGTATCACATTGCTCCACAGCAATAAAACTCATATTAATGGTTGTTTAAACATCAGTGTCTTTGTTTATAAATTAGTCTCCGTAAATAAAATACTTTGGTCTTGTTCTAAATCATTTATTCAGCTACACCAAGAGGTATCAATAGGTTATGAAATAACTTCTTGGAAATGTCCCGCTCTCCAACAACGCCACCAGAAACAACACCTAAAACAAAAGTGTCCCTCATTAGCCATCTGAAATGTTGGGAGGTATGATTTATGAGTGAGAGAAAGATGGAGAGTGAAAGTGTGCGTGTGCATGTGGCAGCGTGTGTGTGTGATAATAAAGAATAAGCAAAATTCATAGGGGTCTATTTCCTAATACTTCAAGTAACATAGTTAATGAGGCGGAAAAAAACAATGATACATCAAGTTCAACTTTTGCTTCATCACTCTTATTTTTATTGATCCAGCAGAAGGCAAACCCTCCCCCCACCAATGAAGACATTTCCAATTATAACCCAAGCGGATAAAAAAAAAAGAATCCTTTCTGGCTCCAAAAAGTAGTTGGAATTCTCAAACATCTTATCTGTATTGAAAACAACTGTCAAAATCCTATATAATAATTCCCTAGGATGTTTGTCAGAAGCCGTCATGCGCAGTAGAGACTGCCCGAACGCACAGAATGCTGGGAGCACAGAATGCTGGGAATTCTGTGCTGGGAGTATTCTGTGCTTTTGGGCAGTCTCTACAGTGTATGACTGTGTTGGTGGCAGGACACAGAGCAGGACCGGCTTCTTAACATCACCCGGACCTTGGCTTTTACACTAGTTAATAATATTGTTCTAAGCTATATATGTATATATATATATATATATATATATATATATATATATATAAAAGTGTTCAATACTTTTTTAAAAGTAGCCATATTATACGCCAGCAAATCCTGAGACAAGGTCTGCATCCAGACTGCTAGAAGTATAAAAAAATCTCTCTCATTATTTTCTCTAGCCTTAAAGGTCTTTGAGTAAAGTGTTCCCCAGACAGTACCTTGTACTGGCCTTGAATTTATATTTAAATGGTAAGCACATTACTCTTTAAATGGCTTTTGTCTAATGTAAACCAACCTAGTTTGGCTAGTCTTTTTTATAACTGTAATCTTACAGTCCATTTATCAGGTTTGCATGTCTTTGTACTTTTTCCAGTTCAATAATGTCAAGGTCCATAAAGTGCAAATGCAACAATTGTTGACAATTAACAAATTCACTGATACATCCACATCTTCTTGGTCTCTATCAGAAGTTACATGTTGCACTTAGTGCACACCATGTGAATGTGAGAAAAATATTTCTAACATTTTGTTCACATTCTCTGTGCATGTCAGGCCTGAGCTAAGCACAGTTGTCTTACAGACACACAAAGGACTATTTATTTAGATCCTTCCAAAAACTAGACCCATGGAATTTCTCGAATGCGTCACTTCAGGTGCGGCTGCGTCACTTCCGCTGTTTTGACCCGATTACTCATACTATACATGTGCAGTACCTATATGATCCCTTGACCTTGGTGTGCATACACGGATACAACAGAAAGGGAATATACTAGTGCACCATAGTAATCGGCACCTTTGCTGCATAAAAATGCATGCAAATTCACATAGATGCAGGGGTTTCTCGTTACGTTCTCGTGACACACCTACACACTGCAGCCGACACACTAACGTGTCGAGACACACAGTTTGGAAAGCTCTGCTTCCAGTCATAGCCAGTGCAAAGTGCTTCTATTCTTTTGGATACAGTGTTTGTGCAGTTGATTTCCTGTGTACTTACTCGGCCTGAACTTTGTCCAAGAGCCTTTTCTGTCTGCCTCAACATTTTGCTTGTCTGTTCTCTCCTGAACCTGTGCTCCAATCCAGTAGATGCTGTGAAGACTCCTGTTAAAAACTGCAATAGGATTCATGTAAATTCTTCCAAGAAGCCACTTCCTGAGAGGTATGCTAGGAATCCACAAGAGCATTGTGAATCTTTAACTAGTGCTGCTGCAATTCCAGAAGCAACTTTCACAAGTAGTATAAAAGAATTCATACCCCTTTGTGATAGCGACTTCTTTAGTGCCTTCAAAGCAATTTTTTGGTGCCCCTGATCCCAAGGATACTGCTGATGCTGCTCTTCTGGGGTTGCAACAAGGTCAACAAGCTAGCAGTCAGTAGCCATCTATCACGGTGCCCATGCTCCCTTGTTTTTGTTTTCCTGTCAGTTATCCTTTGTAATGCTCCCATTGGCTGTCATGTGTTGAGCCCGCCCAGTATGGCCTTTATATACTGGGCTCCTGCACCCACTCGGTGCCCTTTCGTGGTGTTCCTGTACCAAGTGCTGTTTTCTGCTCAGTGTTTCCCAGTGTACCGACTTGGCCTGCCTGACTACTCTTCAGTCTCCTGCTCCTGTGTACCGACCCGGATTGCCTGACTACTCTTCAGTGTCTGCTCCTGTGTATCGACCCGGCTTGGAGGATGTTCCTGTTCCAGTGTACCGACCTGGACCGGCTGACGTTCCTGCTCCTGTGTTCTGACCCGGCCTGGCTGACGTTCCTGTTAATGTGTACCGACCCGGCATGATTGACGTTCCTGCTTCTTCGGCTATTGTCACCTCGGCGACATTCTGATTCAGTGACAATCCGTTTGCCTGAGCCTGTCCCTAGGCTGCCCCTGCAGGTTGCTAGTGTGTGCCTCTGTTACTGCTCCGGCAGTGTGCCTTTGGCCTGGGCCTCCGATACTGCTATACCGGTTGCAAGTGTGGGCCTCCATGATTGCTTCAGTATTCGCCATTGGCTTGTCCTCCATTACTGCTCCTACAGGTGGCCAGTGTCTGCCTCCGATACTGCTCCGGCAGTGAGTCTTGGCCTAGTCCTCTGTTACTGCTATACCGGTTGCAAGTGTGTGCTTCCGTGATTGCTCCGGTAGTTGCCTCCGCTATTGCCCCTGCAGGTTGCTAGTGTTGCCTCCGTTACTACTCCGGCAGTGTGCCTTTGGCCTGGTCATCCGATACTACTAAACTGGTTGCAGGTGTGGGCCTCCGTGATTGCTCCGGTAGTCGCCATTGGCATGTCCTCCGTTACTGCTCCTGCAGGTGGTATCACGGTGCCCGTGATTCCCTGTCAGTTATCTTATGTGTGCACTCCATTGGTTGCCCTGTGTTTAGCCCACCCAGTATTGCTTTTATATACTGGGCTCCTGCACCTTCTCTCTGCCCTTTCATGGTGTTCCTGAGCCTGCTCCACGTCTGTACTGAGGGTTCCTGTGTCTACTGGGCTTGCCTGTCTATTCTCCTGTTCCTGCTCCCGTGTACCGACCCGGACAGTTTGACTACTCTCCAGTGTTGTTCCAGTGTACCGACCTGGCCTGGCTGATGTTCCTGCTCCCGTGTACTGACCCGGCCTGCCCGACTACTCTCCAGTATTGTTCCTGTGTACTGTTGCGGCCTAGCTGACGTTCCTGCTCTTGGATTCTGACCTTGCAGTCTCCCATTGTGGCCCTGGTCGCCTCGGCGACATTCTCATTTCTGTTGCCTCATTGGGTTTGGCACCTCTGTCCCGCAGGCTTGCCTGTCTTCCACTGCTGCTCCGAACACCTTTGGCCTAGTTCTCTGTTTCATCCAGTCGCAAGTGTTGCCTCCGTTATTGCACTGGTTTGCTCCACGCTATCTAACCGGTTGCTTGTGCTGCCTCCGTTATAGCACCGGTAGTATGGTCACTGGCTACATGCCACTTTGTCTCATCCAGTCGCAAGTGTTGCCTCTGTTATTGCACTGGTTTGCTCCACGATATCTAACCGGTTGCTCGTGCTGCCTCCGTTAGAGCACTGGTGACACTCCTCAGATTCTGGCTGCCTCCGTTATTGCACTGGTTTGCTCCACGCTATCTAACCAGTTGCTTGTGCTACCTCCGTTATAGCACCGGTAGTATGGTCACTGGCTACGTGCCACTTTGTCTCATCCAGTCGCAAGTGTTGCCTCCGTGATTGCACTGGTTTTCTCCATGCTATCTAACCGGTTGCTCGTGCTGCCTCTGTTATAGCACCGATAGTATGGTCACTGGCTACGTGCCACTCTGTCTCCTCTAGTCGCAAGTGTTGCCTCCGTGATTGCAGTGGTTTGCTCCACTGTATCTTAACCGGTTGCTAGTGCTGGCTCCGTTAGAGCACCTGTGATACTCCTCAGATTCTGGCTGCCTTACCCGGTATTCAGTAAGGCCGGTAGAGCCTCCTCAGTTCCTTATTTCACTTGATACTGGCTGCCTTACCCGGTATTCGGTAAGACCGGTAGAGCCTCATATTTGTATATAACCTGTCGTGTGTCTGTACTATATGTATATATTACAGGACCTGTGAGGGTTCTTTGCGCATTATTGTATTCAATAAAGCTGTGTTTTTATCTTAACTCTGTGTCTGTGAGTCAAACAAACCGTTACAGTACGAAAGGGCCATGACCTCAGACAATAAGTGTGAGGGTAATGCACAGAACATCCATTGGAGGATGGATGTACATGAGCAGCACTTGGATCAGTTGGCATTGGCTATACAAACTATTCTCGAGCGTACAGTATTCCCTGACAAGCCTGTCTCGAGTCCGGTGGTCCCTCCAGTTTCGACACCGGAGAGCTTACCCGTGACTTCTGTGGCCTCAGTCAAAGGGTTAACCGCTTCTGCACCGTTGCCACTCAGATATGATGGCAAACCCAGTCTATGCAGAGGGTTTATCAACCAACTTGAGATATTTCTAGAATTAACCCCTCATGCCTTTCCTAATGAGCGCAGTAAAGTTGGGTTTATTATATCCTTACTGAACGGCAGAGCCCTGGCATGGGCCAATCCCTTATGGGAGAGTGCTAAACCTTGCACTAAGAATTTCAGGGAATTTGTGCAAACATTTCGTAGAGTATTTGAAATCCCTGGTAGAACCGCCTCTGCTGCTAAACATTTGATGGAGATACAACAGGGCAAGCGGACGGTGGGCGACTACGCCATAGAATTCCGCACATTAGCAGCAGAGGTTGGTGGCAGCCTTTGCTCAAGGTCTGGCTGATCATATCAAAGATGAGACCGCAGCTAGAGAATTGCCTAATGATCTAGACAAATATATTGATTATGCCATTCTAATTGACACTCGGATTCGTGAGAGACTTATGGCAAAAGACCGTAGGCTACGGCCTAAAAGTAGTGGGTTCAGCAATTCATTATGCCCACCCACCCCTCCCTCGTTGTCTAAACCTAATGACCGTACACAAGAATCCTGTGAACCTATGCAGCTAGGGTTTAACAGGTTATCTAAGGAGGAACGGGCACACCGCAGAAGGCAGTGGTTATGCTTATACTGTGGCAAAGCTGGGCACATGCTAAGAACCTGTCCCATACGTCCGGGAAACGAACGCACCTAGGGTACCTTGGGGGACAGGCCCTAGGTGGTGTTCAACCGTCCCCAGATTCTATCATACAGAAACCCACAATCCAGGTGGTATTCTCATGGGCAGATCTCTCAGTGGAGGTTTTGGCCCTGATTGATTCCGGCGTGGCCGGTTACTTTATGGATAGTGCCTTTGCTGAACTGCACAAGATTCTGCTGGTTAAAAGAGAATCGCCTCTAGCCATTGAAGCCATTGATGGCAGACCATTAGAACCAGCTATGATTACTCTCGAAACCATATCACTACCTATGACGATTGGGGTTCTTCACAAGGAAGAACAGCAGTTCCAGATAATTCATTCCCCTCACCATGCAGTCATTCTGGGGTTTCCTTGGTTGCAACTGCATAACCCTCAGTTTGATTGGCGGAGGTGTGAGATTGCGTCTTGGTCTCAATATTGCATGGAACATTGTGTGTCTCACCCTGTTAAAATCCTGTGCGCCTCTCCCTCTTTGCCAGTTGAATACCAACAATTCAGTGACGTTTTCAGTAAGGGAGAGGCTGGCACCCTGCCTCAGCACAGGTCCTACGATTGTGCCATTGATTTGCCCCCAGGGGTGCTACTGTAACGGTTTGTATGACACTCAGACACAGTAGGTTAGAATAAAACATAGTTTTATTATAAGACACAATGAAAATACCCTTGGTGGTTTATAGCATATCACAGCAGAATAGACAGGTATAATATAGGACTTGATATATGCCTACACAGGCCCGGTATAATAATAAGCGAGATAATACATATACTGTCACAGGTCAGGCATAACAAGGAGAACTCAGCACAGCATGGGTTAAAGTCCAAGTGATATAATCAGTCTCTGATGTGGTGTTCAGTAACGCCCAGTATGATGGAATAACAGAGATCAGGAGACTGAGGTGCTAAAGTGGAGACAAGCACTTTAGATCTGCTGGAGCAGAGCTGAGACTTATACCCCCTGCCATAGCAGTAATGAAGGCCACACAATACTCTGCAAGAGCTATATGAAATAGAGCCACAAGCACCCTGCCAGTGCAGTCACGGAGGCCACGATACTCTGCAAGAGCTGAATAGGAATGAGCCAATGGCACCCGACCGGCGCCGTCACGGAGGCAACAGTACTCTGCAAGAGCTGAATAGAAATGTGCCAATGGCACCCGGTTGGTGTAGTAACGGAGGCAAAGTACTCTGCAAGATCTGAATGGAAACGCAACCACGGTCACACTGCCGGAGCAGTAACGGAGGCAACAGTGACTCTGCAAGAGTTTATCGGAAGGCTCAGCAGTAACCGAGGCAACAGTAGCTCTGCAAGAGTTAACGGAAGGCTCAGCAATAACGGAGGCAACAGTGCTCTGCAAGAGCTAACGGAAGGTTCAGCAGCAACGGAGGCAACAGTAACTCTGCGAGAGCTAACGGGATGGATGCTCAGCGGAATGTATACTGCCTGAGCAGTAACGGAGGCAACGGTGACACACTGACTGGTAGGCCCAGACTAGGCGGAAGTAATAATGTCGCCCAGCGACACGATGAGTAGGAACTGGAGAGCTGGGCCGAATCACGGAGCAGGAACGTCAGACAAGCCGGGTAAGGTCACGGAGCAGGAACATCAGACGGGCCGGGTCAGATCACGGAGCAGAAACGTCAGACAAGCCGGGTCAGATCACGGAGCAGGAGCGTCAGCCAGGCCGGGTCGGATCACGGAGCAGGAACCAGAAGCGGAGTAGTCAAACAGGCCAAGTCGGTGCCAGAGGCCAAGTATAAAAACGCCATACTGGGCGGCCCAAATCAAGCTCAGCCAATAGGAGTGCAACACACTGAGACTGACATGAAAAGCACGGGCACCGTGATAGCTACCCCCTAGGGGACTTACGTACCCACTGTCATGCAATGAAAACCAAGCTATGGAAGAATATATTGAGGGAAATCTACCTCGCCTGCTGGTGCCAGGTTCTTTTTTGTGAAAAGAAAAGAATGGCGAGTTAAGACTGTGTATCGATTACAGTGACCTAAATAAGTTAATGCCTAAGAATGCCTATCCGATACCACTCATCACTGAGTTATTTGACAGGTTAAAGGGTTCCTCCATCTTTACGAAATTAGACCTACGTGCGGCCTATAACCTGATTCGCATAAAAGCTGGGGATGAGTGGAAAACGGCATTTAATACAAGAGCCGGGCACTATGAATATCTAGTTATGCCATTTGGTCTCTGTAACGCACCTGTGGTTTTCCAAGAATTTATTAATGATATTCTCTGGGATATGTTACAGTCCTGTGTTGTTGTCTACCTGGATGATATACAATGTTGCAAACTGTTTGAATCCAGCACACCAAACTAAATTAAAACTCTACTTTATTATTCATATTAAAACCTAAGGCCGGTACTTGCGTCCGACGTTTCAGACCCACCTGGGTCTTTCTTCAAGGACAACTACACACCTTACTGGTCAATCACCTCCTTTAAAATACATGCCTGCAGACATTTGGCGCCGGTTCCGATCGCTTGGCTGCCATAGCAACCCAAACATCCGGACCAGAGTCAAAAGCCCGCACCCTATTGTTCTCTATTAAACAATGTTTGAACACTGCATCCTTCAACATTCTGAACAGTCATTCCATCAGTGCCACGCCAATCATAGATGGCTGCCAGCGATCTCCTTCCAGGTTGGGGACAGGGTATGGTTATCCTCCAGAAACCTCAAGTTGCAAGTTCCGTCCAACTGGCTCCCCGGTTTATTGGTCCGGTCAGGGTGATCAGTCTCTAGATGATGAAGAGAAGGGTGTATTGTGTGACTGAACTAATCACTCTCAGAACTTTTGGAAATGAACGCCCAGATTGACCAGCAAATGCCCTGGACCAAGCCTATACCACCTTAGTGGAGTAATCTGGAGAGAGCCACTGCCAGTAGATGGACCAGAATCGGAATCGCCCTTAACCTTGTCACGGATATAACCCTGCTTATGCCAACGGGAGAAGAGCCGTACGCACCCCTTGGGTGCCAGAGCGCATGAATACTGCACAAGCGATAGTGAGCCAACGGCTGGAAATACGGTAGTAACACAATGAGAGCTAAAGGTGACCTGGACCGGAACACCACACCGGTGTCCAATGGAGCACAAACAGCAAGAGCAAATGGAGGGTCCAACGCCAGCCGGCGTGGTAGCGATGCAACGGCACCGGAAAGGCTACTGCTCTGCTAGTGCAATAGAGAGATCTGGTCAGGTAGGCACATACAGTGTTAACAGGCTCGTAAGGAATACACTGGCTTGGCAAGTAGGAATACAGGCTCAGAAATCAGAGGCAACCGGCACAGCAAGGGTTAAAACTGGCCATACACGGGTACTGGTACTGCAGTGTAAAGGAACAGGCTCAGGCAACAGTCCAATACTCGAGAGAGGATTAGTCAGAGCAACACAAACACAGTTCAGAATGTCGCCAGCCGGCGACCTGGAACACGCAGGAACACAGGAACAGATGCAGCACTGGATCCCAACCGGAACCGGATCGGTACTTGGAGCTAGAGTCGACAGCCAGAGCCGGGTCAATCACGGAGCAGGAACGTCAGCCAGAGCCGGGTCAATCACGGAGCAGGAACGTCAGCCAGAGCCGGGTCAATCACGGAGCAGGAGCAGTGGGATGGTCAGACTAGCCGAGTCAGTAAACCGGAAAGCAGAAACACAGCAACAAGGCGCAGGCTCAGGAACACCATGAAAGGGCAACTGACAAGTGCCCAGAGCCCAGTGTATAAAGGAACATTCTGGGCGGGCAAATCAGCATCCTCCAATGTACAAGCAACCCAGCAAAGATTGACAGGGAAGCACGGGAACCGTGATACTCCGTTACTGCTCCGACAGTGAGTCTTGGCCTAGTCCTCCGTTACTGCTATACCGGTTGCAGGTGTGTGCCTCCGTGATTGCTCCAGTAGTTGCCATTGCCTTGTCCTCCGTTACTGCTATACTAGTTGCAAGTGTGTGCCTCTGTGATTGCTCCGGTAGTTGCCATTGCCTTGTCCTCCGTTACTGCTATACCGGTTGCCAGTGACTGCCTCCGTTGCTGCTCCGGCAGTGCTCATTACTACATCTCTTGAGCTCAGTCAGTTCACGTTATTCTGCTAGCACCTGGGCATCCTGAAGTTTGGTATACGTGCTCTCTCAGTACCTACTCATATGGGACTGTTTGCAATCATTTTTGAACTTTAACTCCTGCAGTACCGGACTCCTGGGAAACTCACTCCTATTGCCTGACCTGTGTCAGTATATACTGTCTGTACCTTTATTCTATACTGGACCTGTTTGAGCATTGTATAATTAACCTGTTGTGTGTCTGTACTATACTGTCTGTATATTACAGGACCTGTGAAGGTTCTTACTTTATCGTGAATTCAATAAAACTGTGTTTTTATCCTAAACCCTTGTGTCTGTGAGTCGAACAAACCGTTACACCATCACCTTTAGCTGGGGAGGCCACTCTATGGCCACATATGCTTTCATGGACTCTGATGCAGCAGATGGGGTGTTTGCGGATCATCTCATTGCCTTCTGCCAGAACATTTCTTTCTTACCTAAGAACACATTCATCTTCATCACCTTACTGGATGGTCTAATAGGATCTTGTGTCATTACCCATGAGACATGCATTTTGTTCTTCTTTGTGGTAGCTTTGTTTTTTCAAGCCATTATTAGTCCTCATGTTCTTAAGATGCTCTTTCCTCCCCAACTTTTAATGTATATCCCATTGTTACTAACTTACCTGTTCACCTATACTTCCCGGTTACTGATTAACTGCTAGGGCTTTATAGGTGTGTCAGCACCTTTCCCAGATGCCTGTTTTACAGCTCTTATCCAGAAGTTCCAGTGTTTAGTAGTATCCTGTTCCATTGCCGACCCTGTTTTCTTTGTGTCTTTTGATAATCCCTTGTACTATGCTGCTTCAATTAATCTGATGATGCTGGCTCTTGGCTTTCCCTGACTATTCCCTTGTATTTGCGTTTAGGTACTGTTGCTATCCTTTAGTTGCTGACCCAGCCTGTCCCTGAATATTCTCTTCGGCCACTCTCCTGACCAGAGGTCTCTTCTCTCTCTTTCAGCTACTTCCTAATGGCATCTTTGTAGCCTATCTAACATCTGTGGGCTTGCTTGAGGTGTATCTGCTGAGCCATGCTACTTGGACCATCACCAGCTCTCAGCCTTGTGGAACTTTTTCTGTCTTTGCAAGTATTGTGAGTAGCTGGTGTTTCCTATCCTTGGCGCTCTTTGATCTTTCTACCTTCAGTTTTCTTGTTTAGAGGAGCACCACTTTGTCAGCCTGCCGACTGTTACCTCTCCCATCTACCTTGGGGGCAGCACTGTAAATGATCTCTGGCTGTGTTACATTGTTGCAAACCAATTGGTTGTTTCCTTTTGCTGCCCCAGTGGTGGCACACTATGCACAATTGTCTGTCTTCTCCAAGTGCACAGAGAAGCAGCTGCGTTGCTCTTGCCAGTCAACTGCTAGTGGTATCTTTTCTTTTTTTAAGCCCTGTCAGATCTTTGGTTGCTGCTCTGCAGTCAGTACTGCCTCTTCATTCGGTATACCAAGTGTAAGCTTTCCGGGGTATTGCCTTGAGGACTAGGAGGTCTCCTTTCTCCTGCCTTGTGGAACTTCCTTAGCCTTTTATACAATTCAGCTGGCTCTCTGCTACTTGGACTTCTATTCCAGTCCTAAACTAGCCACTTTGCTTTCCCTTTAAGAGGGATACTAGCGTCCTTTTTAGCCTTGTTTCTGGTTTTTATTGTCTACCTTGTAGCTCTCTCACTCCTAGGTCTTGTACTCTATCCACATCTTGGGGTTTTTACCTTGCAGATACCTGGTCTAGTCTGAAGGGTGTCCATCCTGGTCCCATCCTCAGCATCTTTACGCCAGCTCAGTTGCAGCAAGGATACTCCAGAGGGCTCCTATGATTCCAAGCAACACTCTAAAATGTGCACTCTCCAGCCTCTATCCAGGTTAGGTACTCTGAGAACTCTTGAGTTTCTGTAGGCTCATTTTAACTACATTATAGCTGACAGCAAGTTACAGTAAACCTAACAGTAAAAACAGGCCAGAATGTGGACTCAGGATATTGCACAACTTTTTAGCCATCAAGACCACCAGAACAGGTGCTTGCTTCTCATGCATTACATCTTGAAACACTAGAGAGCAAGAACAATGAGGTTTCAGAGATGCTCCAGTTTTCTGCTCTTATCAGAGGCTCTCCATCCGCCAGAGCCACTGGCACAGCCCAGAGCCCTTCTCCTTCCTCTAGTGGGGCTACAAGGGGCTGGCTGTAAAACCTCCCAAGATGCTCCTTCCTGGGAGATATTCTGGAAAAGCCTCTTAATGCAGAGGTTTCCTAATTATTTGCCTTTTACATTTTCAAACCCTCTCTCAGACCTTTGCCTCTTGTGCTTCTAGGGTGGCATTTATTATTTCCCTACTTAAGGATGAGTCTTTTGCATGGGCTTCACCTCTTGTGCAGCGGTACTCTCCTCTGCTGGAGGATTTAGAAGCTTTTATCTCTGCCTTTCTCCAGGTCTTTGATCTCCCAGCAGATGCTCGGCAGCGGAAGCTTCTCACCTGGATCTTTTTCAAGTCCTTTAGCCACTATGCTATTGAATTTCAGATGTTCTTCAACAAAACTGATTGAAATTCAAGAGCCTTGTAAGATGCCTTTAGGAGAGGTCTTAATGAGAGACTTAAAGATCCCCTCACATGTTGGTAGATACCTGATGATTTGAAAGCTCTAATTGCTCTATGCATCGATCTTAAGATAGTTGTCTGGTACAGCCTCTATGATGGCATTTATGGACACTGATATATTTATTGATCTCCAGTGGGCTAGGGTTTTTGACAGTCCCCTTTCTTCCAAACCTGCTATATTAGCAGTAACATCCATTGATGAGGAGACAGAGCCATTACTCTGTACTACAGACATCCTCTACTCTGAGACCATGTGTCTGGATGTCTCCATCCTCCCCCATCATTCTGGGCTTACCATGGCTGCTCCTTCATGACACTTCCATCTGTTTGTCTATAGGCCAGATTACTGATTGGGGTCCTTATTGTTCTGCAACTGCCTCTTGTTGGTAATTCCAGTAGTAGCCTCCATGAATGAACCTTCTTCCCTTCCAGCAATGGTCCTTCCCCAGTATGAGGACTTTTTGGATGTCTTTTCTAAAGCATTGTGACAAATGAAGTCAGTATTTAACACCAGGTTTGGGCACTATGAGTATTTCATGATGCTCTTTGGTGTGTGTAATTCTACTGCTATTTTTCTTGTTCTTATGAATAACATCTTCCAGGAAATACTATTGGTCTATGTGGTTGTTTATTTGGAATACTTCCTGATTTTTTTCCTTCTTCACTTACCCTACACAGACTACACGTCTGGATGGTTCTCCAGACCTTATGGATAACGTTTTTTTTTTTGCTAAGTCCAAAAAACTCCTCTTTGACATCACCCAGGTTGCCTTCCTGGGCTACATTATTTCTCCATCTGGCATTGACATGGATCTCTGTAAAGTGATGGCTCTATCCAAATGGTCCCACCCTACTAATCTTAGAGGTTTTCAATGGTTCATAAGGTTTGCATAGTATTACCCTAGGTTTATTCATAACTTTTCTAAGATTTTTGCTCTTCTCTGTAATGCTGTTCCAAAGGAGGATCTGAATCTCAGAGGCTAGAGGAGGTAGCTAGAGAGCTTAGCTAGAGATCAGAGTCAGTTACTAGTTTCTTTTGCAGAGGCCAAAACCATAACGTAAAGACGCTAGCCGCAAAGCCAGATGTCCGACCCCAGTTGAGCCAAGGCCTAGACCTGGGTAAGAATACTCATGAACTGGAGATAAGATTCAAATTACCGGAGTACTAAAGACCCAAATGCAGAATCTGCAGGGTAATAGCACTACCACCACTGGGACTGCCAACTAAGCGGCATTAGACGGCTTCTCAATAAGCAATAGCCAAGCTGGCCAAGAAAGGTAGAAGGCCCTATGACTGAAAGAATTAACAAGAGTGTAATAACTTTCCAACAAAGTGGTACTGCCCAGGACCCAAGTCCGCAGATGAATCCCCTGATAGCTGTAGAGTACTATACAGCTGGAGCGAATACTAGGGGAAGAATAACAGAGACTACTGCAGAATAAGACTGCTAAACTGAGTATAGAGCGACAGGAATGCTCCTATACAGCATTAACAGATGTGTGAGACCAAGTCCAGAGAATAACTCCAGAGGAATCCACTGCTATACTGGGTATGTGCAAGGCAAACGGGTACAACTCCAAATATCCCAGAGTCCGCAGTGGAAACAACCGCTATGCTGGGTAAATACAAGGCAACAAGGTACAACTCCAAATGTCCCAGGGACCTTACTGGAATCAACAGCTATACTGGGTAAGCGCAAGATAATAATCTGAATAGCTTCTTTAGGCTAAGAACGGGCAACTCGCAATGTAGCAAGAGATACTGCAAATGGAGAACATTCCCACTTATCAGAGACAGTGGACAGCCACGTTTCAGTTATCAGGTAAGCCCCAAGGGAATAGTGGAAACAACTGCTAGACGGCTCTGGTGACTCAAAGGTACTCAGTTAGTGCTCGCAATGAACCCAAATAGGAGAGAGCCACTCAGATGCTAGGAAGGTAGTAGGACAAACTACCCTCAGCAGAAATAATTCTTCTCTGAACATATAAAACAGCTAACCCCAGACATACATTTCAGCCATGTCAATGATGCATAGCTGATCCTTCTATGCATTTGTGAGCAAGGGGTCCATGTCTGGATTCCCCGATTACCCTTAGGGTGACTAAACTTAAGAGAAATTTGAGAAGAAGTCAGAAATGCTTAAGAAGTCAGAAATGCTCAACCAGGCTCATGAGCTTGCAAGGGTATGCAAAGAACTCGCTAGGAATGTCTCCTGTGCCCACAGTGCAATCTCCTTTAAGCTTACAAATGCCATTATTATTATTATTATTATTCTTTATTTACATAGTGCCAACTTAATCCACAGCGCTGTAAAATAGGGAATAGACATACAGGGATATTAAATAGTAAATCATATGTGAAGAACAGAAGGATCAGAGGGCCCTGCTCGTGAGAGCTTACAGTCTAGAGGATTCACAGAAAAGAAATATTCTGAAGCATATCATACAGATCCTGCTAAAATGGCAGTCCATCTACGCCCAGAGTGCAATCTCTTCTAGCTGAAAAATGCCATACACATAGAAGAAATATTCTGAAGTATGTACAGGTCCAAGATACAATGTACAGACCCTGCCAAAATAATAGTCCTGCCACAAAATGTAAATTATTCTCTGAAAAGGGAAACACCTAGCCCCAGAAGTATGTTTTGGCCTTTTCAGTGAGGTGCAACTGATACTTCTAAGCGCTTGTGATCAAAGGGTCCACATCTGGATTCCCTCTTACCTTTAGATGGACTAACCCTAAAAGCAATTTGAATATAGATAGAAGTCAGAGATGCTCAATTGGGCTCATGAGCTTGTAAGGGTATGCAAAGAGCTCGCTAGTACTGTGTAATCTTTTAGCTCACAAATGCCATACACAGAAAATCAATATTCTGCAGAATATCCTAGAGTTCCTACCAAATGACAGACAGTTCTTCTCAGAACAAGGAAAGCAGCTGCCCTCTGATGTATGTTTCAGCATTATTGGAGAGGTACAGCTGATCCTTCTAGGCACTTGTGAGCAAGCGGTCCACGTCTGGATTCCCCCATTACCCTTAGGGTGTCTAAACTTAAGAGCAATTTGCAAACAGAAATGCTCAACTAGACTCATGAACTTGCAAGGGTATACAAAGAGCTCGCTAAGACTGTGTCCTGCACCCAGAGTGCAATCTCTTTTAGCTCACAAATGCCATACGCAGAAAATAAATATTCTGAAGCATATCACAGAGATCCTGTCCAACTACAAAACACCAGACAGTTCTACTCTGAACAAAAAAAACAGCTGACCCCAGATGTATATTTCAGCCTTGTTAGGCCTTATTGGTGAGATGCAGCTGATATCTCGAAGCACTTGTAAGCAACTAACCTCATACATATGTTCCAACCTTGTTGGACCTCATTAGCGTGGTGCTATTGCTCCTTCTAGGCACTTGCGAGCAAGGGGGTCAACGTCTGGATTCCCCCATTACCCTTAAGGTGACTAACCCTAAGAGAAATTTGCATATAGATAGAAGAAGACAGAGATACTCAGTTAGGCTCATGAGCTTGCAAAGGTATGCAAAGAGCTCACTAGGACTGTGTCCTGCACCCAGGGTCCAATCTCTTTTAGCTCACATTTGCCATAAACAGAGAAGAAATATTCTGAAGCATATCATACAGGTCCTGCCAAAATGACAGTCCACCCACAAAATACCAGACAATTCTTCTCTGAACAAGAGAAACAGCTAACCCCAGTTGTATGTTTCGGCCTTGTAGGGCGACTAAGTTTACTAGGGTTAGACCGATTAAATTTACTGACCATTGAAAGTGAATGCACATCTGCAAAAATCCAAGACTGGTATTCTGGCTAATTCCCACACCAGTCTACAAAGTATTGGAGGCGTCTATAATAAAGTATACATTGGACCTCATACTCTGGATTACCACCAACCAGAGTATGGGGAGGAGGAGACAGTTCTCTAGAAAAGCGGGGGGAGTGGGCAGGTTTAAAGAGTGATACGTGAAATGTATTGTGAATACGTAGAGATAGAGGTACAGCCAGGGAGAAGGATACTGAAGTAATTTGGTGAGTATTCTCGTACGGACCAATAAAGCGTGGTCCTAATTTCTGCGAAGGATGTGAAGATTATGAGTGGATAACCATACTCTATCTCTTGGGGTATAGGATGGTTCTTGAGAGCGGTGTTTATCTGCTGCTGTATTTTGCATGGCCACAGCTTTGGTCAGGGGAAATTGAATGGTAGACCAGAGTTGGTTAAGTTTATTGACCATGGTATTGGCAGCTGGAACAATGAAAGGAACAGCTGATAGCAAAAATTTGGGATTATATCTTAAGGCTGCAAAAAAGGGAGAACAACACAGAGAATCACGATAACGATTATTGAATGTAAATTCTGCTGGTGGAAGTATTTCACCCCAGGATGATTGGTCTTGTTCAATATAATGTTGGAGAAATAGTTCTAAAGACTGATTAGTTCGTTCTGTTTGTCCATTGGCTAGAGGGTGGTAAGCAGAAGAAAAATGTAGAGCAGTGTTTCTCAAGGTTAGTCCTTGGGGCACACCAAAAGTGCAGGTTTTCAGGTCGTTCCTGCATAATCACATGTGAGTAATTAGTGGCTCAGTCATTGTAATTGATTCACCTGTGACTAATTAGGGGGATATCTTGAAAATATGACCTGTTGGTGTGCTCCGAGGATTGGATCTGAGAATCACTGATGTAGAATAATATGAAGATGAAATCAGAATGCTTTACAAAAATGTGTAATAAATTGAGGATCTCTATCTGAGACAATATGTAAAGTACAGCCATGTAGTTGAAAATATTTTGTAGAAAAATAGTAGCCTTGAAGTCCAAGCAAATATGGGTCCAAGGAGCAGATGGAATTGGCAGTTGACAAAGAAACCCTGAAGAATGGAGAAGATAAGGCCACCAGAACTGTCTTTGTACCAGGTCTCGAGTCTTATGGATACCAGGATGACCTGTGACTAGAGAATAGTATACCCACTGAAGTATTTCAAAACGAAAGTGAGGTGGAATAAATAAAGTGTGAGGGGAGTTGAAAACTGGTGGGTTCTCCCTAAGACTTGTAGATCTCCTCCAGGGTGGACATAGACAGTTGAGCAAGTATTTTTCAGCAGGAATAATAGGTTCTGGAATAAGTTCAATACCAGGTTCAAATTGTCTGGAAAGGGCATCTGCCTTGATGTTTTTTTAAAGTGGCCCGTAGGAAATTATGAAATTGAATTGTGTAAAAAGTAATGCCCAACATGCTTGATGAGGGTTCAGCCATCTAGCTGTCTCTAAAAACTGAAGGGGTGAATGTGATTAGTCGAAGGATCTCTCTCTGTGACAATATAGCTCCACCTGCTTGTTCTGAAGCATCAACCTCTAGAATACATTTTTGAGTTGGATCTGGGAAATGTAAAATAGGAGCTGAGGTAAATTAATTTCTGAGTTTTCCAAATGCTGCCAATGTCTAAGGGGGTCAATGATGAGGGTTAGCTCTTTTTTTCGTTAAGACAGTGAAAGGGGAAATTATGGTAGAGAAATTTCTTTTAAATTTTATATAATAGTTAGAAAATCCCACAAATCTTTGAATAGCTTTGATTTCCAAATGGAAGGTCCAGTTAGACTTTGCTGAGACTTTGATTTGATCCATTTCCAGGCCAGAAGAAGAAATTATATATCCCAAAATTAAACTTTGTCTTGTTCAAAGATGCATTTGTCTATTTTGGCAAAAAGAGAATTTTCTATTAGTCATTGAAGGACAGACTGAACATGTTCTTGGTGCTGAAATATTTTGGAATAATTAATCAAAACATCATCTAAATAGACTAGGACATGAGATAATAACAACATGTCTCTAAAAGCATAATTTACAAAACTTTGAAATACAGCTGGAACATTACATAATCCAAAGGGCATTACGAGATACTTGTAATGCCCATAACGATTATTTAAAAACTGTTTTCCACTCATCACTGGAATGGACGCAATTATACTCACCATGTAGATCCAGTTTAGTAAAAATAGAGGCTCCTCTTAGTTGATAAAGGAGTTAGGTGATAAGTGGCAGTGGATAATTATTTTTTACAGTGATTTTATTAAGTCCTCTGTAATCAATGCATGGGCGTAAGGTCCTATCATTGTTAGAGACAAAAAAGAATCCTGCCCCAGCATAGGGAATCTGTAGCAAGCTCCAGATTTTCTGGTCTTGACAGAAGATATGTTTTCCCCTTCGGGGGCATAGCCCTAGGGAGTAATTCGATAGGGCAATCTGAAGAATGATGAGGTGGAAGGGTTTCTGCCTTGGATTCAGAAAAAACATCCATAAATTCCTGATAAGCATGAAGGATTCCTGTACACATTTTCAGAGGCATAGTTTCAAATAACACAAACTTTTGCCCAATGGCTTACCATCAATCATTGATACCAGTACAAGATGTGTCTTAGGTCTTAAAGGAACATTCATAAACTCGGTCCAGGTTAGGTCAATAAATAATCCAGCGGCTCCAGAATCAGCAAGGGCCTGGGTATGTGCTTAATTAGCTCTCCAATTTAGTTGGATGGGAAGAAGTAACCAAGAAGAGGTAGGAAAATGGCAAGAACTTATACTTGGAAGTCTTCCTACAGCAACATCTAAGTTTTCACATTTCCTGGACAAATGGGACATTGCCCAAGGAGATGTCCTTTCTGCACACAGTACATACACAATCATAATTATCTGCATCTCCTGTGTTCGACTTCAGATAATTTATTTACATTGCCTATTTCCATACGTTCTTTGAATTGTGAAGCCACATTGGAATGGAAGGGTGGGTTAGAAAAACTCCTATAACGACGATCCTTGTCCCTTTCTTGTTGTCATTTTTGAATACGCATATCAATCTCTAGACATGAGGAAATTAATTTTTCCAGTTCCTCTGGTAGGTCTTTGCAAGTAAGGGTGCATTTTATTCTATCATTGAGGCCCTTACGAAATACAGCTTTAAGGGATTCAGGATTCCATTGTGTTTCCTATGCCAATGTTCTGAATTCAATGGCATATTGACCTAATGGTTTGTTGCCCTGATGAATTTCTAGGAGAGCAGCTTTTGCTGATACTTTTCGACCGGGTGCATCAAAAAACTAGGCGAAAGTTCTTAATGAATATCACTTGAATCCTCTAATAATGGTGAGTTTTGCTCCACCAAAGGTGATGCCCAGGCTAAAGCCTCATCTTTTAGTAGAGAGATTATGAATGCCATTCTCGCGGAATGTGTGCCAAATGACTGGGGCATGGTCTTGAAGTGTAAAAAGCATGATTTGAAAACCCTCTGCATTCTGAGGGTTTAACAGAAAATTGTTCCAGTAGCGGTATCTTGGCTGCAGTAGAGGAAGTCTCAGGAGAGCTAGCCATAGAGGGTTGTTTGGGAGGTGCAATAGTCAATCCAGGAAGCATTTTGAAAACCCCATCAAGTTTGCGGTCAAAGCTTTCCAAATGAGCTTCATGAATAGTAATAACGTTCCTGATGAAATTGTCTTGCTAATAGTTGTGCTAATGCTGCTGGGTCCATAATGGCCCGATTATGGTTGTAACACTGCTCCAAAGGAGATTCTGAATCTTAGAGGCTAGGGGACATTGCTAGAGAGCATAGATAGAGAATGGAGTCAGTTGCTAGTTTCTTTTGCAGCAGCCAAATCCAGAACGTAAAGGTGCTAGCCGAGAAGACAGATGTTTGACCCCAGTTGAGCCAGGGACTAGAACAGGATAGGAATACTAGGGAACTGGAGATAAGATTCAGATCACAGGAGTAGTAAAGACCCAAATGCAGAATCTTCTGGGTAATGCCGCTACCACCACAGGGACTGCTAAGTAAGTGGGTTAAGACCGCTTCTGAATAAGCAATAGCCAAGTTGGCCAAGAAAGGGAAAAGACCCTATGACTGATGGAATTAATAAAAGTGTAATAACTCTCCAACAGAGCGGTACTGCCCAGGACCCAAGTCCGCAGATGAATCCACTAATAGCTGTAGAGTAGCATACAGTTGGAGTGAATACTAGGAGAAAAATAATAGAGACTACTGAGGAGTAAGACCACTAAACAGAGTATAGAGTGACAGGAAAACTCCTATACAACGTTAACAGATGTGTGCTGTTCTGAGAATGACTCCAAATACCCCAGAGTTGGAATCAACCGCTATACTGGATAAATACAAGGCAACAAGGTACAACTCCAAGTATCCCAGGGTCCACAGTGGAGTGAACTGCTATACTGGGTAAGTGCAAGACAATAATCTGAATAGCTCCTTTAGGCTCGGGAAACTTGCATTGTAGCAAGGGATTCTGCAAAGGGAGAATGCTCCCACTTACCAGAGACAGAGGAGAGCCACTGTTACTGTTATCAGGTAAGCCCCAAGGGAACAGCAGAAACAACTGCTAGCTGGCTCTGTTGACTCAAAGGTACTGCACCCAAAATAGACCCAAGGTAAGCTGGGGGCTCAGTTAGTGCTCGAGATGGAGCCAAATAGGAGAGAGCCAATCTGATGCTAGGAAGGTAGTAGGACAATCTACCCACAGAGGAATGAAACCACTCAGTACCCCCAGAGGGGAGTGAACCCACCAATAGTGGATTAGTCAGTCAGGTCAGCGACATACATGGAAGAGCACAGTAAATGGTATCTGAAAGGAGATGCACTAATCAGAGTCAGACAGACCAGGGCCATGCACGGATAAGCTCAGCAAGCAGTACCTAAAGGGAGATGCACTAATCAGAATCAGACAGGCCAGGATCATACACAGAGATAGAAGCATGGTACAAATAAGATAAAGTAAAAGGCAACATCAGGAAAGCAAAGTCAGGAATCAGAAACTCTGGCAACAACTCAACGTAACAATACCACAAAAGTAATCAGGCAATGAAAGGACAGACTCAGGTTCCTAAAAATGATGAGAAAAAGGACAGGAGGGGTGCTCCTAGCGAAATATGTCCTGGAGTAAAACATACCTCCACCAGTTCACCACCGAACTTACAATATTCAAGACCACTAAAAGTGGTCCACTGGGCAGATGAGGGACTCACGACTGCCCCCACTCAGTCAACCCACAATAGGAACAGATTGCAGCTCTCCAACAACAATGGAAAACCTCTTACAGGATCCTTGAAGAACAAAAAAACAACAGCCAGAAGGGGCACAATCCACAGAATAATCAATGTAGAATATCTTAAAATTATACTCACAATTTTAAGCACACCGGCATGCAGGGATAAACTATATCCAAATCAGTCCGCTTGTTGAATAGTATAAAATTTATTTATCAAAAAAATATAAAAAAGCAATTACAATGTAGTAAAAAAATCAAGCCAGAAAAGCCCAACGCATTTCAAAGTTATAAGCTTCTATTTTCAAGAGCTCCCTGGCTACATGTACATAAAATAAAATCAAAAAGAGATTCTTACTGTTGGCATCTCACCTTTTTTATATACTACCGAGATAGGGTCAAGCCAGGAAACAGTAACCAACATGTGCGCATTTGCGGAAGACAACAGTGGTCCTAAGCACATGTGCACCAAGTACATAACAACCAGCTCATGTGTGTCCGCACATCACACACAAAGTGATGTTTACTAGACTGAAGCACATGCGCTCCTGGCCAGCACTGTCACACAAAAAATGACGTTGTTCAACCAAAGCACGCATGCGCATTCATAGTGCATCAACCAGCACATGCGCACTAGACTACCACCTATCTCAAGATGCGACTACCACCACATACTCAATCGCCCATGCGTCCCAAAACTGGGACAATGTTACCCAACGCTTGCCCCAAAAAACATTATTTTCACCAACGCAACAATATAAACCCAAATGGCCATGCGTACAAAAACCCTCACAAAATCAACGAAAGGATATATATAAATTGTAAATCCATCCTAGGTTTACAGTGACGAATCCCATACTCAATAGAGAAACCAAGAGGTACGATACCCTGTACAATTTTGAACATAATTACAAAACAAGCAGATTGAAATCAACATTAAAAAACAAAAATAAAAATAAATAATAGTAAAATAAATAATACATATTCCAAACGTAATTATATACATATATATATATATTTATATATATATATATGAATATTAACAAAAAAAGAAAAATAAAGAAAAAGAATAATAAATCATTACTAATTAATGATAATTATAACTATATCTATAACAACAAATAATTAGTGATCATATATAACTAACCATAGCTATATCTAAGTTATATACTATATATACTATAATGTAATATTAAATAATTATATTATCAAAATTTTCTACCAAGATCGTATGGCAAAAAAGTGCTTGTGTTTCATGAATCAATTATAATGAAACTATTATACTGTAGTGACCTAAACAAATAAATAGTAAACTAATTTTCAATAACAAAAAAAATATATATATATATATCAAATCAAAAATAAGGGTTAAATGAACAAGTATCATTTCATTGTTATCTTTGAGGATTATATATGAAGGACCTTTAAGTTGTTTGCGGTATCTTCTCTACAGTTGAGTGCTGACAATATACATAGTGATTGTAGTGGAGTGTGAGACAAAATGCCTAGGTTTATTCAGCATTCGCTGCTTTCATTGAGGAAATTAATATTTTATCAATATTCCAAGATTCCTTATAATGGGACTCCTATGCTCTGTGCAAAGCACAGGCAGGGTAGAGCCAGAGGAATCTGATGTATTTCCATTAAAGGTTGGTATTATATAAATTTTCCCTGGGTATAACAAACACGGCAGTGAAACAATAAAGAAATGGTAATACTTAGAGAAATGCAATCTATCCAAAAGCGCACAGTACAAGTGACTAAATACAGTATTGATGAGTCTTCCCTATTATAGGAATCCGGAGTTCTGTCAGGAGGCAGACTCCGTGGAGACCAGGGGTAGTAAGACTCATTATTGAACATGGATCTCAACATGATGCACGCGCAATGGATAAGTATAAATGAGTCTCCCCTATCATAGGAATGCGGGGTTCTGTCAAAGAAACAGACCCCGTAGAGACCAGGGGGAGCGAGAATTGATTTCATGTTACCATTACCTAATTTAGCGGACATAATGATCCATCAATGTGAGTAGTATCTATGAAGCGTTAGAAGCTTGAAAATGTGGATATTATAAATAACCACCGATATTGATTGATGAAACAATGTATCCACTACTACTTTCTATTTTGAGCCTTCTCCGCAACTGAGTTTCATTCCGGATATCTCATTCACACTCCGCACAATCACTTAATGAACTCTCTATCCTTTATGTTGAGTACGACTGATGCAGAACAATATCGTTAGGAAATGCAAATTTGAACATCCAGAGACATTAACAAACGTGCAAAATACTATATTTTTTTTCATTTTTATTATTATACAGCTTTGCGCAATGTAATGTTTGCACTCATTAGTAGATATATTCTAGAAATTATTTAGACACAAGGTTTTTTTCAAAAAACCTTTTTTTCTAAAAACCATGACGTCATTTACACACGCGAGCTTACACAGCCGGCGTGCTTTTCCTACACGTGGACTTCAATAGGTATTTAAGTAAGGTGTAATTAGCAGTTCTGTTTGCTGTCTTGACAAAGACCCGTGTGGGGGTTGAAACGTCGACATTTAGCTTTTAGTTTTGATCAAATAAAGTTTATTTTTTTTACTAAGACCGTTGTGTGCCTGCTGAAGATATCATAGCATTTATGATACAACATTCTTATATCAAATATTCAATAAATATTCTCAGTGGACTCATTTAAGCCACCTGGGATAATCATCTGTAATCTAAAAGTCCAATAGGCCTCTCAATGATTCAGCCTATTGGGTCCTCCTCTACTACCAACCCACTCAATAGGTGGGAGAAACCACTCTCAACATTGTGTCTATGTTGACCAAAATGGTCAAGAAACATCTGCGTGGTTCTCCCAACATTCTGTACCCCACATATGCAGTTTATTAAATAAACTACATTAGATGAGCCACAACTCATAAAATACCTAATAGTAATCTGCTCCCCACCATAGTTAGATTTAAATCCAACTACCCTATCCTATATAATAATTCGCTAATGTATGTGCAGTGTGACAGAGGGTCCCCTGCTGTCACACTTGGCATCATCTTCTCCTTCATCCCCCTCCTGAGTATTAAAAGACACACTGGCAGATTCAGCACTAGTGGCAGCAGCTTCAACACTGGTGGCAGAAGCTTCAGCACTGGCAGCAGGCACAGCGCTGGTTTCAACAGGGGCAGCAACGGAATCAGCAGAGGCAGCACATCTAGCAGCAGGCACAGGCAGCTGACCTGTCCTGCTCTCACTAGTACTATCCTTTTCTCCCTCCCTTCCCATTCCCTTTTCTCCATCCCTTCCCATTAAATTCCCCAAGATCTCTTAGGGTGATTTAGGGGGACTGAATAGCATTGGTTCAGTAGTGGTCCCTTCCTCCTCCTCTTCAGACTCAGTGGACACCTAAGGGTCCTTCCAGCACCTCCATTAATTATTTTTCACACTGCTCATAGTGATAGCAGTCGCTATGAGCCTCTCCTGCCTCAATTTTTCCAAAATATCACAGCAAAACAGCACAGCACGTCTATCTCACTCTGTAGCTGCCCCTATTGTGTCTGCCTTCCGCGAATTTGTCACGTTTTTATAGCAGAAATGCAAAATCAACATAAATCGATGGGCGGAAACTTTCTAACCATTGAAAAAATGGTGAACGATTTCAGGCCAATGGGCAAAAGATGTGAAAATTTTATGCGCTAGTTTTAAAGTGGATTTTTCAGCAAAAAAGTGAATAACAAAGAGGTTTTCTTGAAATTTCTCGCGGGAACATGCCAACAACATTCGCCCCATCCCTATTTAGGAGAAAGATATTAAGGATGAGTAGTAACAGGTTGAATACAATTGATGACCACATAACCGAGCGTTGCTATATGCAGCATTGCTCTTGCATTCATCAAGACCCTGACATTATTATTCAGATTTAGATCATTAACGTATAATTTTTGCATATGTCATAATAGAGTTATATTAAGAAAGATAATTTGTTTTTTTTCTCCAACATGTGTCATTATTGTAAAGTTCTACTAGATTTTCACCAATATAAAATCTTACAGCTATATACAATAGCTGAAAAACCATTAGTTTAAATACCCCACAAAATTTGTTATTTTAAACTTAGGGTGACGACTGACACATCTCCTTAGAAATATTGTCTCAGACGTATAAAAGTCATGTATATTTGTTTGGTCCTACCTGAAGCCTGAACAAAATCATGAGTACTGGGATTATTTTGAAAAAGGTGTACTTTTATTATGTTAATAAGAACAATGCATGCTGGAAGTCTTCTAGAGCAAACCATTTTCTCCATAGGGAACAAATAAAAATGATCTTTGAGTTTAGTGACATGTTTTATCCCACAAATGTTAGTTAGCTCTAAAATGTCTTTCTTCACTGTTAATCTTTGATCCCTCTAGCATTCAAGTTTTAAAACAGCCTTTTTATTTTGGCGGTGATTTTGGTGAATCTTATTTTCCCCTCTTCCACACTTGGTGTGCTCCAAATTTTCTCATAAAATTTGTAAGGACACCATTCTCACAAAGCAAAGCTGGGACAAACCAACTGCATCACTTTTGGAGGGGGGAGAAATGCAAGCATACAAACTGATTTAAATACAATTTACATCCCATTGCATGATAGAAAGATACCAACACTTGCAATGCAACTCATGGACATCTGTCTATCAATTTGTAAAGTCCGTACATAGATAAGTAAGATTTTTAAATGTCCCCTATTGTGGAAATTCTATGCTCCACTTTTGTACTAATGTTTATAGATACACCAGCCTATAGTGGAATTAAGGGACAAACAAACTGCAGAAGTTTGGATGGGGGAGGAACTTCCAACAAAGCCCATTGATTTAACATGTACTTTTAAGTATTTGAATGCAAGAATGGTCTATAACACATTGAGAAGGAAGACATGGAGACATGTCTATTAGTTAATGTTAAAAAGTTTTACAAAAATGTGATGGATTTGGTGATAGTTTTTTTAATTGTCCCCTGTGGTGCAGATGGTTTATTCCGAAATAGCTGTAGTACTTTCTACATTGTAGTCATAGAGTCTGGTAGAGTTAGATTTCTAAATTATCAGATAGAATGTATTGTGAAATGTTCTCTAATCAAACAGCAGAGGGCGATGTTAATCAGGCTGGTTTCCTATCCTGATGTTGTTTTTTTCATAGGACAATCCATAGAGGGTGCTATTTACAGCTACAACATTTTTGTTTTTTAATGTTTATACACCTTAAAATCCAAATTTTTCTTAACTCTTTGAACCCTGAAGTCATCACAAGAAGTCCTCTACAATTAAATCTATAGAAAGAAACATAACAACATGTACAGTGCTCAGTTCTACTTTGTTTTATTTATCTATTATAGTATCTCCAGAAAAAAAAATGTTTGGCCCCTCTGCAGACTTGTATCATTTATAAGATGCTGTGCCAACTGAGTTTCAACAAGCATTTAAGTGTTATGGTTAATGTTCTTAGGGCTCTGGTTAGGACAGAGGGTTATGGCAAGAACTAGATTTTGAATTTGGGATTAAGAGTTACCTTTTAGGGTTAGGTATCATTATTTAGAGTTAATATAAATGTTTAGGAGTAAGATATTAAGGATTAGTGGTAACAGGTTGAATACAATTGATGACCACATCACCGAGCTTTGCTATAAGCAGCATTGCTCTTGCATTCATCCAGACTGTGACATTATTATTCAGATTAAGATCACTAACGTATAATTTTTGCATATGTCATAATAGAGTTATATTAAGAAAGGTAAATTGTTTTTTTTCTCCAACACGTGTCATTATTGTAAAGTTCTACTAGATTTTCACCAATATAAAACCTTACAGCTATAGACAATGGCTGAAAATCCATTAGTTTAAATGCCCCATAAAATTTGTTATTTTAAACTTAGGGAGACAACTGACCCATCTCCTTATAAATATTGTCTCAGACTTACAAAAGTCATGTATATTTGTTTGGTCCTATCTGAAGCCTGAACAAAATCATGAGTACTGGGATTATTTTGAAAACGGTGTATTTTTTTTATGTTGATGAGAATAATGCATGCTGGAAGTCTTCTAGAGCAAACCATTTTCTCCATAGGGAACAATTAAAAATGAACTTTGAGTTAATTGAACTGTTTTATCCCACAAATGTTAGTTAGCTCTAAAATGTCTTCCTTCACTGTGATTCTTTGATCCCTCTAGCATTCAAGTTTTAAAACAGCCTTTTTATTTTAGCGGTGACTTTGGTGAATCTTATTTTCCCCTCTTCCACACTTGGCTTGCTCCAAATTGTCTCATAAAATTTGTAAGGACACCATTCTCACAGAGAAAAGCTGGGACAAACCAACCGCATCACTTTTGGAGGGGGGAGAAATGCAAGCATACAAACTGATTTTAATACAATTTCCATCCCATTGCATGTTAGAAAAATACCAACACTTGCAATGCAACTCATGGACATCTGTCTATCAATTTGTAAAATCCTTACATAGATAAGTAAGATTTTTAAATGTCCCCTATTGTGGAAATGGTATGCTCCACTTTTGTACTAATGTCTATAGATATACCAGCCCATAGTGGAATTAAGGGACAAACCAACTGCAGAAGTTTGGATGGGGGAGGAACTTCCAACAAAGCCCATTGATTTAACATGTACTTTTAAGTATTTGAATGCAAGAATGGTCTATAACACATTGAGAAGGAAGACATGGAGACATGTCTATTAGTTAATGTTAAAAAGTCTTACTGAAATGTGCTGGATTTGCTGATAGTTTTTTTAATTGTCCCTTGTGGTGCAGATGGTTTACTCCAGAATAGCTGCAGTACTTTCTACATTGTAGTCATACAGTCCGGTAGAGTTAGATTTCTAAATATCAGATAGAATGTACTGTGAAATGTTCTGTAATCAAACAGCAGAGGGCGATGTTAATCAGGCTGGTTTCCTATTCTCATGTAGTTTTTTTCATAGGACAATCCATAGAGAATCCAATAGAGGGTGCTATTATTTACAGCTACAACATTTTTGTTTTTTAATGTTTATAAACCTTAAAATCCTATTTTTTCTTAACCCTATGAACCCTGACGTCATCACAAGAAGTCCTCTACAATTAAATCTGCTGAAAGAAACATAACAACATGTACAGTGCTCAGTTCTTCTTTGTTTTATTTATCTATTATAGCATCTCCAGAAAAAAAATGTTTGGCCCCTCTGCAGACTTGATATCATTTATAAGATGCTCTGCCAACTGAGTTTCAACAGCCATGTTAGTGTTATGTTTAATGTTCTTAGGGTTGTGGTTAGGACAGAAGGTTATGGCAAGAACTAGATTTTGAGTTTCTGATTTAGAGTTACCTTTTAGGGTTAGGTATCATTATTTAGAGTTAATATAAATGTTTAGGAGTAAGATATTAAGGATTAGTGGTAACAGGTTGAATACAATTGATGACCACATCACCGAGCTTTGCAATATGCAGCATTGCTCTTGCATTCATCCAGACCGTGACATTATTATTCAGATTTAGATCATTAACGTATAATTTTTGCATATGTCATAATAGCAGGGCTCAAAATTTCAAGTCCTGAGCTACTAGCCAGGCCTGAAAAGTTACTCGCCACCAGTTTCCATGCCTAGCCCCACCCATATCCCCGCCTTTAACCCCACCCATCTCAAGATCTCTGATGAATTGACACTGTTGTTCTATGTTCATCCTCACCACACACTGCCCACCACCCTGCCCACACATTGCCCATGCCCCCTGTCCACCCTCACACCCTGTTCACCTTTCACACACTGTCCACCCTGCCCACCTTGTCTACCTCAACATTGCCCCCCACACGCTGTCCACCCCCACATTGTCCACCTCTACACTGCTCACCCTGTCCTCCTCAACATTGCCCACAATGACCACCTCCACATTGCCCACGTCTACACTGCTCACCCTGTCCTCCTCAACATTGCCCACAATGACCACCTCCACAAACTGTCCACCCTGTCCTCCACAAACTGCCCACCCTGCCCTCCTCCACAAACTGTACTCTTTCCCACACTGTTCCCCTCCACATTGCCCACACTACCCACCTCCACACTGCCCACCCCGTCCTCCTCCCCACCCTGTCCTCCTCCACACATTATAAACAAAAAGGGTCTCAAAGGGTCCCCCTCCTAAAGAGGGACACATAGGAGGTATGCACAGGAACCAATGCAATCCTGATGTGTGTTAAAATGGCAGTGTGGTCACATCAATAAAACGTAATGCTGTATAAAAGTACATTCCTAAGCAAGCCCTTCTATTAAATTAACCCTTTAAGTGCCAGATGAGTGCCCAACACGTTGCATTACACGGGACACCTCTGACATTTAAAGGGGTTAAGACAGAATCACATTTTTCAAGAGAACAGTTCACCTTTAACTTGTGGTTCCTTTTACATTGGTCAGTATTGGTTGCTCTCATGTATATACAGACTGTCAGTTCTCTCTCCTGCCCTTTGCATTTCTCAAATCTCCACCTTTCACTTATGCACCCAGTCAGACCCTTTCCTTTCTCTTCTCACTGTCTCTCCCTTGTCTGCTTAGCACCTATTGTGAAGCAGCTGTCACCTCTCCAGCTGCACAGAAGCAACTGAGATCTCTGGGACACAGGGCTGTCAGGCACTCAAGGAAGGATCCATCTAGTAAACAGTTAATTACAGGGCTGGCACAAGATATTGTGCTGCCTGGGTCCAAGGACAAAATGCTGCCCCGCCACCACCAAAACCAGGCACACCAAAATTCAAATAAAAGGGATAGTAAAATAGATTTTTAGGGTTTTTCCAGTTGAGCGAAACAAAGGTACTCCAACTGCTGGAGAGGATTAATTCCAAACTTATTACCGCTCCAAATTATAGCTTTTGTGCTAAACTGAGTACAGAATTTGCTGGCACCTCATTTTATAATGTTACTGTTGCTATTTCTGTGTATGGAGAGCTCTGGTCACTGACTGAATAGAAACATAACCACCATAAAATAAGAAAGCCAAAGAACAAATTAATTCACTTTTTCTCAAAAGAAAATGTCATTTTCTTTGAATATGAATTGTATTAGTCTGTACAGACTGCAGTCTTCGGTCTTATACCCTACCCCACAGACTTGGATATAGCCTCTGATCACATGTCCAATGTGCATGTAATTATATATGTTTCCATTGAATGAATGCATACCTTAAGCAAGTAGAATATCAATATAAAAATACCTACTGAGTGTAACAGCCATATGCACACAGGCAAATGTGACAAACTGTAGTATGAGGGAGGGTAGAGAAAAAAATGTCCAGTCTATGTAAATCGAGCTTTCAACCGCTTGAATGCAAGGTCTCCATGACTTAAAAGCCCCAATTTAAAAATCAATAGAAACAATGTGAATTTTAAACTTATGGAATAGAATTTTTACCACAGAGTTACTCTGATCTTTAATGCATACTGTTACCTGTGTAACTTCTGCTCTCACCTCTCTCCTGTGTTCCATAGATGGTCCGGATTCAGGGGACATAACTTACTGTCGCCCACATGGTTTAACATCCAACACGCTCCTTGGGGATGGCAGGAAGAGGCTTTTGGAGTGCTCGCTCTTTACAGAGCGGTGCCCCTCTCTCGCCTCAGTTTCTAATCTTCACACAGCACTTCAGCAGCTGCCAAGGTGCATGCGACTCTGCTCTTGCACGCCCCTGGTATATGAAAGCCCGAGGCCAGCGCCTACCTTGCCTATAGGTGGCGCCGGCCGTGGGTGTAGATAGGCTGTGATGTTGTGAGCCCTGATGTGAGCACAGTGAGTGGTGCGTCTGTCACTGATGCGGCGCCATTGAAAGAGCCACTCAGCTACAGCGCAGAAGCAGCTTTTTTTACTGTGGGGGGGGATTCGGGACAACAAATTACCGCCACTGTGAAAGTGCCGCCTGGGTCCCATGGACACAACGGGACCCATGTAAGGACCGGCCCTGATTAATTAATTTATTGTGTACATGATCCTGCCACCTCCGGCCGTGTCACTGCGAAGCCAGGCAGTCATGGCACTCACCACTAACTTTACTTCGGTGAACTTCCGAAGTAAGCTTAGCTGCGATCATTAGTACCTGGGTATACAGTAGGGAGAGACTTGTTGGTCTGCCAAAAACAGATGAACTCCCTGCTTGTTCAGGCACATCACATGGACTGCAGCTAACTAGCAGCAATCAGCAAACACACTGACTCAGAAGGCGGGCAAGGCTGGCAATGGCTCATTCTTGCGTGTGTTCATATATGAAGAGCAACACGCATACACAGCGAATTAAGTATGTCGCCGCTCAGCTCACATGAGCATGACTCGAATTAAGTTGTTTGAGGCTCCCGAAACTGCACTGTCAGAGAATTAGGATGCGGGGCAGAGGCCAGAAAAGCGGGACAATGTTTTCATACAGGGCTTCAATTTCCACTCGCCCTCACACAATTTCTACTCGCCAAATGCGAGGAGGCGAGGGGAAATTTTGAGCCCTGATAATAGAGTTATATTAAGAAAGGTAATTTGTTTTTTTCTCCAACACGTGTCATTATTGTAAAGTTCTACTAGATTTTCACCAATATAAAATCTTACAGCTATAGACAATGGCTGAAAAACCATTAGTTTAAATAACCCATAAAATTTTTCATTTTAAAATTAGGGAGACGACTGACCCATCTCCTTAGAAATATTGTCTCAGACTTACAAAAGTCATGTATATTTGTTTGGTCCTATCTGAAGCCTGAACAAAATCATGAGTACTGGGATTATTTTGAAAACGGTGTATTTTTATTATGTTGATATGAACAATGCATGCTGGAAGTCTTCTAGAGCAAACCATTTTCTCCATAGGGAACAAATAAAAATGGTCTTTGAGTTAAGTGACATGTTTTATCCCACAAATGTTAGTTAGCTCTAAAATGTCTTCCTTCACTGTGAATCTTTGATCCCTCTAGCATTCATGTTTTAAAACAGACTTTTTATTTTGGCGGTGATTTTGGTGAATCTTATTTTCCCCTCTTCCACACTTGGTTTGCTCCAAATTGTCTCATAAAATTTGTAAGGACACCATTCTCACAGAGAAAAGCTGGGACAAACCAACCGCATCACTTTTGGAGGGGGGGAGAAATGCAAGCATACAAACTGATTTAAATACAATTTCCATCCCATTGCATGATAGAAAGATACCAACACTTGCAATGCAACTCATGGACATCTGTCTATCAATTTGTAAAATCCTTCCATAGATAAGAAAGATTTTTAAATGTCCCCTATTGTGGAAATGGTATGCTCCACTTTTGTACTAATGTCTATACATACACCAGCCCATAGTGGAATTAAGGGACAAATCAACTGCAGAAGTTTGGATGGGGGAGGAACTTCCAACAAATCCCATTGATTTAACATGTACTTTTAAGTATTTGAATGCAAGAATGGTCGATAACACATTGAGAAGGAAGACATGGAGACATGTCTATTAGTTAATGTTAAAAAGTCTTACTGAAATGTGTTGGATTTGGTGATAGTTTTTTTTATTGTCCCTTGTGGTGCAGATGGTTTACTCCAGAATAGCTGCAGTACTTTCTACATTGTAGTCATACAGTCCGGTAGAGTTAGATTTCTAAATATCAGATAGAATGTACTGTGAAATGTTCTGTAATCAAACAGCAGAAGGCGATGTTAATCAGGCTGGTTTCCTATCCTCATGTTGTTTTTTTCATAGGACAATCCATAGAGAATACAATAGAGGGTGCTATTATTTACAGCTACAACATTTTTGTTTTTTAATGTTTATACACCTTAAAATCCAAATTTTTCTTAACTCTTTGAACCCTGAAGTCATCACAAGAAGTCCTCTACAATTAAATCTATAGAAAGAAACATAACAACATGTACAGTGCTCAGTTCTACTTTGTTTTATTTATCTATTATAGCATCTCCAGAAAAAAAATGTTTGCCCCTCCGCAGACTTGTATCATTTATAAGATGCTCTGCCAACTGAGTTTCACCAACCATGTTAGTGTTATGTTTAATGTTCTTAGGGTTCTGGTTAGGACAGAGGGTTATGGCAAGAACTAGATTTTGAGTTTCGGATTAAGAGTTACCTTTTAGGGTTAGGTATCATTATTTAGAGTTAATATAAATGTTTAGGAGTAAGATATTAAGGATTAGTGGTAACAGGTTGAATACAATTGATGACCACATCACCGAGCTTTGCTATAAGCAGCATTGCTCTTGCATTCATTCAGACCGTGACATTATTATTCAGATTAAGATCACTAACGTATAATTTTTGCATATGTCATAATAGAGTTATATTAAGAAAGGTAAATTGTTTTTTTTCTCCAACACGTGTCATTATTGTAAAGTTCTACTAGATTTTCACCAATATAAAACCTTACAGCTATAGACAATGGCTGAAAATCCATTAGTTTAAATGCCCCATAAAATTTGTTATTTTAAACTTAGGGAGACAACTGACCCATCTCCCTAGAAATATTGTCTCAAACTTACAAAAGTCATGTATATTTGTTTGGTCCTATCTGAAGCCTGAACAAAATCATGAGTACTGGGATTATTTTGAAAACGGTGTATTTTTTTTTATGTTGATGAGAATAATGCATGCTGGAAGTCTTCTAGAGAAAACCATTTTCTCCATAGGTAACAAAAAAAAATGATCTTTGAGTTTAGTGACATGTTTTATCCCACAAATGTTAGTTAGTTCTAAAATGTCTTCCTTCACTGTGGATCTTTGATCCCTCTAGCGTTCAAGTTTTAAAACAGCCTTTTTATTTTGGCGGTGATTTTGGTGAATCTTATTTTCCCCTCTTCCACACTTGGTTTGCTCCAAATTTTCTCATAAAATTTGTAAGGACACCATTCTCACAGAGCAAAGCTGGGACAAACCAAATGCATCACTTTTGGAGGGGGGAGAAATGCAAGCATACAAACTGATTTAAATAACATTTCCATCCCATTGCATGATAGAAAGATACCAACACTTGCAATGCAACTCATGGACATCTGTCTATCAATTTGTAACATCCTTACATAGATAAGTAAGATTTTTAAATTTCCCCTATTGTGGAAATGGTATGCTCCACTTTTGTACTAAAGTCTATACATACACTAGCCCATAGTGGAATTAAGGGACAAACCAAATGCAGAAGTTTGGATGGGGGAGGAACTTCCAACAAAGCTCATTGATTTAACATGTACTTTTAAGAATTTGAATGCAAGAATGGTCTATAACACATTGAGAAGGAAGACATGGAGACATGTTTATTAGTTAATGTTAAAAAGTCTTACTGAAATGTGCTGGATTTGCTGATAGTTTTTTTAATTGTCCCCTGTGGTGCAGATGGTTTACTCCAGAATAGCTGCAGTACTTTCTACATTGTAGCCATAGAGTCTGGTAGAGTTAAATTTCTAAATATCAGATAGAATGAACTGTGAATGTTCTCTAATCAAACAACAGAGGGCGATGTTAATCAGGCTGGTTTCCTGTCCTCATGTTGTTTTTTTCATAGGACAATCCATAGAGAATCCAATAGAGGGTGCTATTATTTACAGCTACAACATTTTTGTTTTTTAATGTTAATACACCTTAAAATCCAAATTTTTCTTAACCCTTTGAACCTTGAAGTCATCACAAGAAGTCCTCTACAGTTAAATCTACTGTTAGAAATATAACAACATGTACAGTGCTCAGTTCTACTTTGTTTTATTTATCTATTATAGCATCTCCAGAAAAAAAATGTTTGGCCCCTCTGCAGATTTGTATCATTTATAAGATGCTCTGCCAAATAAGTTTCAACAGCCATGTTAGTGTTATGGTTAATGTTCTTAGGGTTCTTGTTAGGACAGAGGGTTATGGCAAGAACTAGATTTTGAGTTTCTGATTTAGAGTTACCTTTTAGGGTTAGGTATCATTATTTAGAGTTAATATAAATGTTTAGGAGTAAGATATTAAGGATTAGAGGTAACAGGTTGAATACAATTGATGACCACATCACCGAGCTTTGCTATATTCAGCATTGCTCTTGCATTCCTCAAGACCATGACATTATTATTCAGATTTAGATCACAAACGTATAATTTTTGCATATGTCATAATAGAGTTATATTAAGAAAGGTAATTTGTTTTTTTCTCCAGCACGTGCCATTATTGTAAAGTTCTACTAGATTTTCACCAATATAAAATCTTACAGTTATAGACAATGGCTGAAAAAACATTAGTTTAAATACCCCATAAAATTTGTTATTTTAAACTCAGGGAGACGACTGACCCATCTCCCTAGAAATATTGTCTCAAACTTACAAAAGTCATGTATATTTGTTTGGTCCTATCTGAAGCCTGAACAAAATCATGAGTACTGGGATTATTTTGAAAACGGTGTACTTTTCTTATGTTGATAAGAACAAAGCATGCTGGAAGTCTTCTAGAGCAAACCATTTTCTCCATAGGGAACAAATAAAACTGATCTTTGAGTTAAGTGACATGTTTTATCCCACAAATGTTAGTTAGCTCTAAAATGTCTTCCTTCACTGTGAGTCTTTGATCCCTCTAGCATTCAAGTTTTAAAACAGCCTTTTTATTTTGGTGGTGATTTTGGTGAATCTTATTTTCCCTCTTCCACACTTAGTTTGCTCCAAATTGTCTTCATGAAATGTGTAAGGACACCATTCTCACAGAGCAAAGCTGGGACAAACCAACTGCATCACTTTTGGCGGGGGGAGAAATGCAAGCATACAAACTGATTTAAATATAATTTCCATCCCATTGCATGTTAGAAAGATACCAACACTTGCAATGCAACTCATGGACATCTGTCTATCAATTTGTAAAATCCTTACATAGATAAGTAAGATTTTTAAATGTCCCCTATTGTGGAAATGGTATGCTCCACTTTTGTACTAATGTCTATACATACACTAGCCCATAGTGGAATTAAGGGACAAACCAAATGCAGAAGTTTGGATGGGGGAGGAACTTCCAACAAAGCTCATTGATTTAACATGTACTTTTAAGAATTTGAATGCAAGAATGGTCTATAACACATTGAGAAGGAAGACATGGAGACATGTTTATTAGTTAATGTTAAAAAGTCTTACTGAAATGTGCTGGATTTGCTGATAGTTTTTTTAATTGTCCCCTGTGGTGCAGATGGTTTACTCCAGAATAGCTGCAGTACTTTCTACATTGTAGCCATAGAGTCTGGTAGAGTTAAATTTCTAAATATCAGATAGAATGAACTGTGAATGTTCTCTAATCAAACAACAGAGGGCGATGTTAATCAGGCTGGTTTCCTGTCCTCATGTTGTTTTTTTCATAGGACAATCCATAGAGAATCCAATAGAGGGTGCTATTATTTACAGCTACAACATTTTTGTTTTTTAATGTTTATACACCTTAAAATCCAAATTTTTCTTAACCATTTGAACCCTGAAGTCATCAAAAGAAGTCCTCTACAATTAAATCTACTGAAGAAATATAACAACATGTACAGTGCTCAGTTCTACTTTGTTTTATTTATCTATTATAGCATCTCCAGAAAAAAAATGTTTGGCCCCTCTGCAGACTTGTATCATTTATAAGATGCTCTGCCAAATGAGTTTCAACAGCCATGTTAGTGTTATGGTTAATGTTCTTAAGGTTCTGGTTAGTACAGAGGGTTATGGCAAGAACTAGATTTTGAGTTTCTGATTTAGAGTTACCTTTAGGGTTAGGTATCATTATTTAGAGTTAATATAAATGTTTAGGAGTAAGATATTAAGGATTAGAGGTAACAGGTTGAATACAATTGATGACCACATCACCGAGCTTTGCTATATTCAGCATTGCTCTTGCATTCCTCAAGACCATGACATTATTATTCAGATTTACATCACTAACGTATAATTTTTGCATATGTCATAATAGAGTTATATTAAGAAAGGTAATTTGTTTTTTTCTCCAGCATGTGCAATTATTGTAAAGTTCTACTAGATTTTCACCAATATAAAATCTTACAGCTATAGACAATGGCTGAAAAAACATTAGTTTAAATACCCCATAAAATTTGTTATTTTAAACTCAGGGAGACGACTGACCCATCTCCCTAGAAATATTGTCTCAAACTTACAAAAGTCATGTATATTTGTTTGGTCCTATCTGAAGCCTAAACAAAATCAGGAGTACTGGGATTATTTTGAAAATGGTGTACTTTTCTTATGTTGATAAGAACAAAGCATGCTGGAAGTCTTCTTGAGCAAACCATTTTCTCCATAGGGAACAAATAAAACTGATCTTTGAGTTAAGTGACATGTTTTATCCCACAAATGTTAGTTAGCTCTAAAATGTCTTCCTTCACTGTGAATCTTTGATTCCTCAAGCATTCAAGTTTTAAAACAGCCTTATTATTTTGGCGGTGATTTTGGTGAATCTTATTTTCCCCTCTTCCACACTTAGTTTGCTCCAAATTGTCTTCATGAAATGTGTAAGGACACCATTCTCACAGAGCAAAGCTGGGACAAACCAACTGCATCACTTTTGGCGGGGGGAGAAATGCAAGCATACAAACTGATTTAAATATAATTTCCATCCCATTGCATGTTAGAAAGATACCAACACTTGCAATGCAACTCATGGACATCTGTCTATCAATTTGTAAAATCCTTACATAGATAAGTAAGATTTTTAAATGTCCCCTATTGTGGAAATGGTATGCTCCACTTTTGTACTAATGTCTATACATACACTAGCCCATAGTGGAATTAAGGGACAAACCAAATGCAGAAGTTTGGATGGGGGAGGAACTTCCAACAAAGCTCATTGATTTAACATGTACTTTTAAGAATTTGAATGCAAGAATGGTCTATAACACATTGAGAAGGAAGACATGGAGACATGTTTATTAGTTAATGTTAAAAAGTCTTACTGAAATGTGCTGGATTTGCTGATAGTTTTTTTAATTGTCCCCTGTGGTGCAGATGGTTTACTCCAGAATAGCTGCAGTACTTTCTACATTGTAGCCATAGAGTCTGGTAGAGTTAAATTTCTAAATATCAGATAGAATGAACTGTGAATGTTCTCTAATCAAACAACAGAGGGTGATGTTAATCAGGCTGGTTTCCTGTCCTCATGTTGTTTTTTTCATAGGACAATCCATAGAGAATCCAATAGAGGGTGCTATTATTTACAGCTACAACATTTTTGTTTTTTAATGTTAATACACCTTAAAATCCAAATTTTTCTTAACCCTTTGAACCTTGAAGTCATCACAAGAAGTCCTCTACAGTTAAATCTACTGAAAGAAATATAACAACATGTACAGTGCTCAGTTCTACTTTGTTTTATTTATCTATTATAGCATCTCCAGAAAAAAAATGTTTGGCCCCTCTGCAGACTTATATAATTTATAAGATGCTCTGCCAAATAAGTTTCAACAGCCATGTTAGTGTTATGGTTAATGTTCTTAGGGTTCTGGTTAGGACAGAGGGTTATGGCAAGAACTAGATTTTGAGTTTCTGATTTAGAGTTACCTTTTAGGGTTAGGTATCATTATTTAGAGTTAATATAAATGTTTAGGAGTAAGATATTAAGGATTAAAGGTAACAGGTTGAATACAATTGATGACCACATAACCGAGCTTTGCTATATTCAGCATTGCTCTTGCATTCCTCAAGACCATGACATTATTATTCAGATTTAGATCACTAACGTATAATTTTTGCATATGTCATAATAGAGTTATATTAAGAAAGGTAATTTGTTTTTTTCTCCAGCACGTGCCATTATTGTAAAGTTCTACTAGATTTTCACCAATATAAAATCTTACAGTTATAGACAATGGCTGAAAAAACATTAGTTTAAATACCCCATAAAATTTGTTATTTTAAACTTAGGGAGACAACTGACCCATCTCCCTAGAAATATTGTCTCAAACTTACAAAAGTCATGTATATTTGTTTGGTCCTATCTGAAGCCTGAACAAAATCATGAGTACTGGGATTATTTTGAAAACGGTGTATTTTTTTTTATGTTGATGAGAATAATGCATGCTGGAAGTCTTCTAGAGAAAACCATTTTCTCCATAGGTAACAAAAAAAAATGATCTTTGAGTTTAGTGACATGTTTTATCCCACAAATGTTAGTTAGTTCTAAAATGTCTTCCTTCACTGTGGATCTTTGATCCCTCTAGCGTTCAAGTTTTAAAACAGCCTTTTTATTTTGGCGGTGATTTTGGTGAATCTTATTTTCCCCTCTTCCACACTTGGTTTGCTCCAAATTTTCTCATAAAATTTGTAAGGACACCATTCTCACAGAGCAAAGCTGGGACAAACCAAATGCATCACTTTTGGAGGGGGGAGAAATGCAAGCATACAAACTGATTTAAATAACATTTCCATCCCATTGCATGATAGAAAGATACCAACACTTGCAATGCAACTCATGGACATCTGTCTATCAATTTGTAACATCCTTACATAGATAAGTAAGATTTTTAAATTTCCCCTATTGTGGAAATGGTATGCTCCACTTTTGTACTAAAGTCTATACATACACTAGCCCATAGTGGAATTAAGGGACAAACCAAATGCAGAAGTTTGGACGGGGGAGGAACTTCCAACAAAGCCCATTGATTTAACATGTACTTTTAAGAATTTGAATTCAAGAATGGTCGATAACACATTGAGAAGGAAGACATGGAGACATGTCTATTAGTTAATGTTAAAAAGTCTTACTGAAATGTGCTGGATTTTCTGATAGTTTTTTTAATTGTCCCCTGTGGTGCAGATGGTTTACTCCAGAATAGCTGCAGTACTTTCTACATTGTAGCCATAGAGTCTGGTAGAGTTAAATTTCTAAATATCAGATATAATGAACTGTGAATGTTCTCTAATCAAACAGCAGAGGGCGATGTTAAACAGGCTGGTTTCCAATCCTCATGTTGTTTTTTTCATAGGACAATCCATAGAGAATCCAATAGAGGGTGCTATTATTTACAGCTACAACATTTTTGTTTTTTAATGTTTATACACCTTAAAATACAAATTTTTCTTAACCCTTTGAACCCTGAAGTCATCACAAGAAGTCCTCTACAATTAAATCTACTTAAAGAAATATAACAACATGTACAGTGCTCAGTTCTACTTTGTTTTATTTATCTATTATAGCATCTCCAGAAAAAAAATGTTTGGCCCCTCTGCAGACTTGTATCATTTATAAGATGCTCTGCCAAATGAGTTTCAACAGCCATGTTAGTGTTATGGTTAATGTTCTTAGGGTTCTGGTTAGGACAGAGGGTTATGGCAAGAACTAGATTTTGAGTTTCTGATTTAGAGTTACCTTTTAGGGTTAGGTATCATTATTTAGAGTTAATATAAATGATTAGGAGTAAGATATTAAGGATTAGAGGTAACAGGTTGAATACAATTGATGACCACATCACCGAGCTTTGCTATATTCAGCATTGCTCTTGCATTCCTCAAGACCATGACATTATTATTCAGATTTACATCACTAACGTATAATTTTTGCATATGTCATAATAGAGTTATATTAAGAAAGGTAATTTGATGACCACATAACCGAGCTTTGCTATATTCAGCATTGCTCTTCCATTTCTCAAGACCATGACATTATTATTCAGATTTAGATCACTAACGTATAATTTTTGCATATGTCATAATAGAGTTATATTAAGAAAAGTAATTTGTTTTTTTCTCCAGCACGTGCCATTATTGTAAAGTTCTACTAGATTTTCACCAATATAAAATCTTACAGCTATAGGCAATGGCTGAAAAAACATTAGTTTAAATACCCCATAAAATCTGTTATTTAAAACTTAGGGAGACGACTGACCCATCTCCCTAGAAATATTGTCTCAAACTTACAAAAGTCATGTATATTTGTTTGGACCTATCTGAAGCCTGAACAAAATCATGAGTACTGGGATTATTTTGAAAACGGTGTACTTTTCTTATGTTGATAAGAACAAAGCATTCTGGAAGTCTTCTAGAGCAAACCATTTTCTCCATAGGTAACAAATAAAACTGATCTTTGAGTTAAGTGACATGTTTTATCCCACAAATGTTAGTTAGCTCTAAAATGTCTCCCTTCACTGTGAATCTTTGATCCCTCTAGCATTCAAGTTTTAAAACAACCTTATTATTTTGGCGGTGATTTTGGTGAATCTTATTTTCCCCTCTTCCACACTTAGTTTGCTCCAAATTGTCTCATGAAATGTGTAAGGACACCATTCTCACAGAGCAAAGCTGGGACAAACCAACTGCATCACTTTTGGAGGGGGGAGAAATGCAAGCATACAAACTGATTTAAATATAATTTCCATCCCATTGCATGTTAGAAAGATACCAACACTTGCAATGCAACTCATGGACATCTGTCTATCAATTTGTAAAATCCTTACATAGATAAGTAAGATTTTTAAATGTCCCCTATTGTGGAAATGGTATGCTCCACTTTTGTACTAATGTCTATACATACACCAGCCCATAGTGGAATTAAGGAACAAACCAAATGCAGAGGTTTGGATGGGGGAGGAACTTCCAACAAAGCCCATTGATTTAACATGTACTTTTAAGAATTTGAATGCAAGAATGGTCTATAACACATTGAGAAGGAAGACATGGAGACATGTCTATTAGTTAATGTTAAAAAGTCTTACTGAAATGTGCTGGATTTGCTGATAGTTTTTTTAATTGTCCCCTGTGGTGCAGATGGTTTACTCTACAATAGCTGCAGTACTTTCTACATTGTAGCCATAGAGTCTGGTAGAGTTAAATTTCAAAATATTAGATAGAATGAACTGTGAAATGTTCTCTAATCAAACAGCAGAGGGCGATGTTAATCAGGCTGGTTTCCAATCCTCATGTTGTTTTTTTCATAGGACAATCCATAGAGAATCCAATAGAGGGTGCTATTATTTACAGCTACAACATTTTTGTTTTTTAATGTTTATACACCTTAAAATCCAAATTTTTCTTAACCCTTTGAACCCTGAAGTCATCACAAGAAGTCCTCTACAATTAAATCTACTGAAAGAAATATAACAACATGTACAGTGCTCAGTTCTACTTTGTTTTATTTATCTATTATAGCATCTCCAGAAAAAAATGTTTCGCCCCTCTGCAGACTTGTATCATTTATAAGATGCTCTGCCACCTGAGTTTCAACAGCCATGTTAGTGTTATGGTTAATGTTCTTAGGGTTCTGGTTAGGTCAGAGGGTTATGGCAAGAACTAGATTTTGAGTTTCTGATTTAGAGTTACCTTTTAGGGTTAGGTATCATTATTTAGAGTTAATATAAATGTTTAGGAGTAAGATATTAAAGATTAGAGGTAACAGGTTGAATACAATTAATGACCACATAACCGAGCTTTGCTATATTCAGCATTGCTCTTGCATTTCTCAAGACCATGATATCATTATTCAGATTTAGATCACTAACGTATAATTTTTGCTTATGTCATAATAGAGTTATATTAAGAAAGGTAATTTGTTTTTTTCTCCAGCACGTGCCATTATTGTAAAGTTTTACTAGATTTTCACCAATATAAAATCTTACAGCTATAGACAATGGCTGAAAAAACATTAATTAAATACCCCATAAAATTTGTTATTTTAAACTTAGGGAGACGACTGACCCATCTCCCTAGAAATATTGTCTGAAACTTACAAAAGTCATGTATGTTTGTTTGGTCCTATCTGAAGCCTGAACAAAATCATGAGTACTGGGATTATTTTGAAAACGGTGTACTTTTCTTATGTTGATAAGAACAAAGCATGCTGGAAGTCTTCTAGAGCAAACCATTTTCTCCATAGGGAACAAATAAAACTGATCTTTCAGTTAAGTGACATGTTTTATCCCACAAATGTTAGTTAGCTCTAAAATGTCTTCCTTCACTGTGAATCTTTGATCCCTCTAGCATTCAAGTTTTAAAACAACCTTATTATTTTGGCGGTGATTTTGGTGAATCTTATTTTCCCCTCTTCCACACTTAGTTTGCTCCAAATTGTCTCATGAAATGTTTAAGGACACCATTCTCACAGAGCAAAGCTGGGACAAACCAACTGCATCACTTTTGGAGGGGGGAGAAATGCAAGCATACAAATTGATTTAAATATAATTTCCATCCCATTGCATGTTAGAAAGATACCAACACTTGCAATGCAACTCATGGACATCTGTCTATCAATTTGTAAAATCCTTACATAGATAAGTAAGATTTTTAAATGTCCCCTATTGTGGAAATGGTATGCTCCACTTATGTACTAATGTCTATACATACACTAGCCCATAGTGGAATTAAGGGACAAACCAAATGCAGAAGTTTGGATGGGGGAGGAACTTCCAACAAAGCCCATTGATTTAACATGTACTTTTAAGAATTTCAATGCAAGAATGGTCTATAACACATTGAGAAGGAAGACATGGAGACATGTCTATTAGTTAATGTTAAAAAGTCTTTCTGAAATGTGCTGGATTTGCTGATCGTTTTTTTAATTGTCCCCTGTGGTGCAGATGGTTTACTCCAGAATAGCTGCAGTACTTTCTACATTGTAGCCATAGAGTCTGGTTGAGTTAAATTTCTAAATATCAGATAGAATGAACTGTGAAATGTTCTCTTATCAAACAGCAGAGGCCGATGTTAATCAGGCTGGTTTCCTATCCTCATGTTGTTTTTTTTTCATAGGACAATCCATAGAGAATCCAATAGAGGGTGCTATTATTTACAGCTACAACATTTTTGTTTTTTAATGTTTATATACCTTAAAATCCAAATTTTTCTTAATCCCTTGGAACCCTGAAGTCATCACAAGAAGTCCTCTACAATTAAATCTACTGAAAGAAATATAACAACATGTACAGTGCTCAGTTCTACTTTGTTTTATTTATCTATTATAGCATCTCCAGCAAAAAAAAGTTTGGCCCCTCTGCAGACTTGTATCATTTATAAGATGCTCTGCCAACTGAGTTTCAACAGCCATGTTAGTGTTATGGTTAATGTTCTTAGGGTTCTGGTTAGGACAGAGGGTTATGGCAAGAACTAGATTTTGAGTTTCTGATTTAGAGTTACCTTTTAGGGTTAGGTATCATTACTTAGAGTTAATATAAATGTTTAGGAGTAAGATATTATGGATTAGAGGTAACAGGTTGAATACAATTGATGACCACATAACCGAGCTTTGCTATATTCAGCATTGCTCTTGCATTCCTCAAGACCATGACATTATTATTCAGATTTAGATCACTAACGTATAATTTTTGCATATGTCATACTAGAGTTATATTAAGAAACGTAATTTGTTTTTTTCTCCAGCACGTGCCATTATTGTAAACTTCTTCTAGATTTTCACCAATATAAAATCTTACAGCTATTGAAAATGGCTGAAAAAAAATTAGTTTAAATACCCCATAAAATTTGTTATTTTAAAATTAGGGAGACGACTGACACATCTCCCTAGAAATATTGTCTCAAACTTACAAAAGTCATGTATATTTGTTTGGTCCTATCTGAAGCCTGAACAAAATCATGAGTACTGGGATTATTTTGAAAATGGTGTACTTTTCTTATGTTGATAAGAACAAAGCATGCTGGAAGTCTTCTAGAGCAAACCATTTTCTCCATAGGGAACAAATAAAACTGATCTTTGAGTTAAGTGACATGTTTTATCCCACAAATGTTAGTTAGCTCTAAAATGTCTTCCTTCACTGTGAATCTTTGATCCCTCTAGCATTCAAGTTTTAAAACAGCCTTATTATTTTGGCGGTGATTTTGGTGAATCTTATTTTCCCCTTTTCCACGCTTAGTTTGCTCCAAATTGTCTCATGAAATGTGTAAGGACACCATTCTCACAGAGCAAAGCTGGGACAAACCAACTGCATCACTTTTGGAGGGGGGAGAAATGCAAGCATAGAAACTGATTTAAATATAATTTCCATCCCATTGCATGTTAGAAAGATACCAACACTTGCAATGCAACTCATGGACATCTGTCTATCAATTTGTAAAATCCTTACATAGATAAGTAAGATTTTTAAATGTCCCCTATTGTGGAAATGGTATGCTCCACTTTTGTACTAATGTCTATACATACACCAGCCCATAGTGGAATTAAGGGACAAACCAAATGCAGAGGTTTGGATGGGGGAGGAACTTCCAACAAAGCCCATTGATTTAACATGTACTTTTAAGAATTTGAATGCAAGAATGGTCTATAACACATTGAGAAGGAAGACATGGAGACATGTCTATTAGTTAATGTTAAAAAGTCTTACTGAAATGTGCTGGATTTGCTGATAGTTTTTTTAATTGTCCCCTGTGGTGCAGATGGTTTACTCCAGAATAGCTGCAGTACTTTCTACATTGTAGCCATAGAGTCTGGTAGAGTTAAATTTCTAAATATCAGATAGAATGAACTGTGAAATGTTCTCTAATCAAACAGCAGAGGGCGATGTTAATCAGGCTGGTTTCCTATCCTCATGTTGTTTTCTTCATAGGACAATCCATAGAGAATCCAATAGAGGGTGCTATTATTTACAGCTACAACATTTTTGTTTTTTAATGTTTATACACCTTAAAATCCAAATTTTTCTTAACCCTTTGAACCCTGAAGTCATCACAAGAAGTCCTCTACAATTAAATCTACTGAAAGAAATATAACAACATGTACAGTGCTCAGTTCTACTTTGTTTTATTTATCTATTATAGCATCTCCAGAAAAAAAATGTTTGGCCCCTCTGCAGACTTGTATCATTTATAAGATGCTCTGCCAACTGAGTTTCAACAGCCATGTTAGTGTTATGGTTAATGTTCTTAGGGTTCTGGTTAGGACAGAAGGTTATGGCAAGAACTAGATTTTGAGTTTCTGATTTAGAGTTACCTTTTAGGGTTAGGTATCATTATTTAGAGTTAATATAAATGTTTAGGAGTAAGATATTAAGGATTAGTGGTAACAGGTTGAATACAATTGATGACCACATCACCGAGCTTTGCTATATGCAGCATTGCTCTTGCATTCCTCAAGACCATGACATTATTATTCAGATTTAGATCACTAATGTATAATTTTTGCATATGTCATAATAGAGTTATATTAAGAAAGGTAATTTGTTTTTTTCTCCAGCACGTGCCATTATTGTAAAGTTCTACTAGATTTTCACCAATATAAAATCTTACAGCTATAGACAATGGATGAAAAAACATTAGTTTAAATACCCCATAAAATTTGTTATTTTAAACTTAGGGAGACGACTGACCCATCTCCCTAGAAATATTGTCTCAAACTTACAAAAGTCATGTATATTTGTTTGGTCCTATCTGAAGCCTGAACAAAATCATGAGTACTGGGATTATTTTGAAAATGGTGTACTTTTCTTATGTTGATAAGAACAAAGCATGCTGGAAGTCTTCTAGAGCAAACCATTTTCTCCATAGGGAACAAATAAAACTGATCTTTGAGTTAAGTGACATGTTTTATCCCACAAATGTTAGTTAGCTCTAAAATGTCTTCCTTCACTGTGAATCTTTGATCCCTCTAGCATTCAAGTTTTAAAACAGCCTTATTATTTTGGCGGTGATTTTGGTGAATTTTATTTTCCCCTCTTCCACACTTAGTTTGCTCCAAATTGTCTCATGAAATGTTTAAGGACACCATTCTCACAGAGCAAAGCTGGGACAAACCAACTGCATCACTTTTGGAGGGGGGAGAAATGCAAGCATACAAACTGATTTAAATATAATTTCCATCCCATTGCATGTTAGAAAGATACCAACACTTGCAATGCAACTCATGGACATCTGTCTATCAATTTGTAAAATCCTTACATAGATAAGTAAGATTTTTAAATATCCCCTATTGTGGAAATGGTATGCTCCACTTTTGTACTAATGTCTATACATGCACTAGCCCATAGTGGAATTAAGGGACAAAGCAAATGCAGAAGTTTGGATGGGGGAGGAACTTCCAACAAAATGCCTATTGATTTAACATGTACTTTTAAGAATTTGAATGCAAGAATGGTCTATAACACATTGAGAAGGAAGACATGGAGACATGTCTATTAGTTAATGTTAAAAAGTCTTACTGAAATGTGCTGGATTTGCTGATAGTTTTTTTAATTGTCCCCTGTGGTGCAGATGGTTTACTCCAGAATAGCTGCAGTACTTTCTACATTGTAGCCATAGAGTCTGGTAGAGTTAAATTTCTAAATATCAGATAGAATGAACTGTGAATGTTCACTAATCAAACAGCAGAGGGCGATGTTAATCAGGCTGGTTTCCTATCCTCATGTTGTTTTTTTCGTAGGACAATCCATAGAGAATCCAATAGAGGGTGCTATTATTTACAGCTACAACATTTTTGTTTTTTAATGTTAATACACCTTAAAATCCAAATTTTTATTTACCCTTTGAACCCTGAAGTCATCACAAGAAGTCCTCTACAGTTAAATCTACTGAAAGAAATATAACAACATGTACAGTGCTCAGTTCTACTTTGTTTTATTTATCTATTATAGCATCTCCAGGAAAAAAATGTTTGGCCCCTCTGCAGACTTGTATCATTTATAAGATGCTCTGCCAAATAAGTTTCAACAGCCATGTTAGTGTTATGGTTAATGTTCTTAGGGTTCTGGTTAGGACAGAGGGTTATGGCAAGATCTAGATTTAGAGTTTCTGATTTAGAGTTACCTTTTAGGGTTAGGTATCATTATTTAGAGTTAATATAAATGTTTAGGAGTAAGATATTAAAGATTAGAGGTAACAGGTTGAATACAATTGATGACCACATAACCGAGCTTTGCTATATTCAGCATTGCTCTTGCATTTCTCAAGACCATGACATTATTATTCAGATTTAGATCACTAACGTATAATTTTTGCATATGTCATAATAGAGTTATATTAAGAAAGGTAATTTGTTTTTTTCTCCAGCACGTGCCATTATTGTAAAGTTTCACTAGATTTTCACCAATATAAAATCTTACAGCTATAGACAATGGCTGAAAAAACATTAGTTTAAATACCCCATAAAATTTGTTATTTTAAACTTAGGGAGACGACTGACCTATCTCCCTAGAAATATTGTCTCAAACTTACAAAAGTCATGTATATTTGTTTGGTCCTATCTGAAGCCTGAACAAAATCATGAGTACTGGGATTATTTTGAAAACGGTGTACTTTTATTATGTTGATAAGAACAATGCATGCTGGAAGTCTTCTAGAGCAAACCGTTTTCTCCATAGGGAACAAATAAAACTGATCTTTCAGTTAAGTGACATGTTTTATCCCACAAATGTTAGTTAGCTCTAAAATGTCTTCCTTCACTGTGAATCTTTGATTCCTCAAGCATTCAAGTTTTAAAACAACCTTATTATTTTGGCGGTGATTTTGGTGAATCTTATTTTCCCCTCTTCCACACTTAGTTTGCTCCAAATTGTCTCATGAAATGTGTAAGGACACCATTATCACAGAGGAAAGCTGGGACAAACCAACTGCATCACTTTTGGAGGGGGGAGAAATGCAAGCACACAAACTGATTTAAATATAATTTCCATCCCATTGCATGTTAGAAAGATACCAACACTTGCAATGCAACTCATGGACATCTGTCTATCAATTTGTAAAATCCTTACATAGATAAGTAAGATTTTTAAATGTCCCCTATTGTGGAAATGGTATACTCCACTTTTGTACTAATGTCTATACATACACTAGCCCATAGTGGAATTAAGGGACAAACCCAATGCAGAAGTTTGGATGGGGGAGGAACTTCCAACAAAGCCCATTGATTTAACATGTACTTTTAAGAATTTGAATGCAAGAATGGTCTATAACACATTGAGAAGGAAGACATGGAGACATGTCTATTAGTTAATGTTAAAAAGTCTTACTGAAATGTGCTGGATTTGCTGATAGTTTTTTTAATTGTCCCCTGTGGTGCAGATGGTTTACTCCAGAATAGCTGCAGTTCTTTCTACATTGTAGCCATAGAGTCTGGTAGAGTTACATTTCTAAATATCAGATAGAATGAACTGTGAAATGTTCTCTAATCAAACAGCAGAGGGCGATGTTAATCAGGCTGGTTTCCTATCCTCATGTTGTTTTTTTCACAGGACAATCCATAGAGAATCCAATAGAGGGTGCTATTATTTACAGCTACAACATTTTTGTTTTTTAATGTTTATACACCTTAAAATCCAAATTTTTCTTAACCCTTTGAACCCTGAAGTCATCACAAGAAGTCCTCTACAATTAAATCTACTGAAAGAAATATAACAACATGTACAGTGCTCAGTCCTACTTTGTTTTATTTATCTATTATAGCATCTCCAGAAAAAAAATGTTTGGCCCCTTTGCAGACTTGTATCATTTATAAGATGCTCTGCCACCTGAGTTTGAACAGCAATGTTAGTGTTATGGTTAATGTTCTTAGGGTTCTGGTTAGGACAGAGGGTTATGGCAAGAACTAGATTTTGAGTTTCTGATTTAGAGTTACCTTTTAGGGTTAGGTATCATTATTTAGAGTTAATATAAATGTTTAGGAGTAAGATATTAAAGATTAGAGGTAACAGGTTGAATACAATTGACGACCACATCACCGAGCTTTGCTATATTCAGCATTGCTCTTGCATTTCTCAAGACCATGACATTATTATTCAGATTTAGATCACTAACGTAAAATTTTTGCATATGTCATAATAGAGTTGTATTAAGAAAGGTAATTTGTTTTTTTCTCCAGCACGTGCCATTATTGTAAAGTTTCACTAGATTTTCACCAATATAAAATCTTACAGCTATAGACAATGGCTGAAAAAACATTAGTTTAAATACCCCATAAAATTTGTTATTTTAAACTTAGGGAGACGACTGACCTATCTCCCTAGAAATATTGTCTCAAACTTACAAAAGTCATGTATATTTGTTTGGTCCTATCTGAAGCCTAAACAAAATCATGAGTACTGGGATTATTTTGAAAACGGTGTACTTTTCTTATGTTGATAAGTACAAAGCATGCTGGAAGTCTTCTAGAGTAAACCATTTTCTCCATAGGGAACAAATAAAACTGATCTTTCAGTTAAGTGACATGTTTTATCCCACAAATGTTAGTTAGCTCTAAAATGTCTTCCTTCACTGTGAATCTTTGATCCCTCTAGCATTCAAGTTTTAAAACAACCTTATTATTTTGGCGGTGATTTTGGTGAATCTTATTTTCCCCTCTTCCACACTTAGTTTGCTCCAAATTGTCTCATGAAATGTGTAAGGACACCATTCTCACAGAGGAAAGCTGGGACAAAACAACTGCATCACTTTTGGAGGGGGGAGAAATGCAAGCATACAAACTGATTTAAATATAATTTCCATCCCATTGCATGTTAGAAAGATACCAACACTTGTAATGCAACTCATGGACATCTGTCTATCAATTTGTAAAATCCTTACATAGATAAGTAAGATTTTTAAATGTCCCCTATTGTGGAAATGGTATACTCCACTTTTGTACTAATGTCTATACATACACTAGCCCATAGTGGAATTAAGGGACAAACCCAATGCAGAAGTTTGGATGGGGGAGGAACTTCCAACAAAGCCCATTGATTTAACATGTACTTTTAAGAATTTGAATGCAAGAATGGTCTATAACACATTGAGAAGGAAGACATGGAGACATGTCTATTAGTTAATGTTAAAAAGTCTTACTGAAATGTGCTGCATTTGCTGATAGTTTTTTTAATTGTCCCCTGTGGTGCAGATGGTTTACTCCAGAATAGCTGCAGTACTTTCTACATTGTAGCCATAGAGTCTGGTAGAGTTAAATTTCTAAATATCAGATAGAATGAACTGTGAAATGTTCTCTAATCAAACAGCAGAGGGCGATGTTAATCAGGCTGGTTTCCTATCCTCATGTTGTTTTTTTCATAGGACAATAATAATCATTTATTTATTTATAATAATAATCATTTATTTATATAGCGCACACAGATTCCGCAGCGCTTTACACTCATATTGGTTCCTGTCCCCATTGGGGCTCACAATCTAAATTCACCTATCAATATGTTTTTGGAGTGTGGGAGGAAACCAGAGTACCCGGAGGAAACCCACGCAAACACAGTGAGAACATACAAACTCATTGCAGATGTTGTCCTTGGTGGGATTTGAACCCAGGACCCCAGCGCTGCAAGGCAACAGTGCTAACCACTGAGCCACTGTGCTGCCTATAATCCATAGAGAATTCAATAGAGGGTGCTATTATTTACAGCTACAACATTTTTGTTTTTTAATGTTAATACACCTTAAAATCCAAACTTTTCTTCACCCTTTGAACCCTGAAGTCATCACAAGAAGTCCTCTACAGTTAAATCTACTGAAAGAAATATAACAACATGTACAGTGCTCAGTCCTACTTTGTTTTATTTATCTATTATAGCATCTCCAGAAAAAAAATGTTTGGCCCCTCTGCAGACTTGTATCATTTATAAGATGCTCTGCCACCTGAGTTTCAACAGCCATTTTAGTGTTATGTTTAATGTTCTTAGGGTTCTGGTTAGGACAGAGGGTTATGGCAAGAACTAGATTTTGAGTTTCTGATTTAGAGTTACCTTTTAGGGTTAGGTATCATTATTTAGAGTTAATATAAATGTTTAGGAGTAAGATATTAAAGATTAGAGGTAACAGGTTGAATACAATTGATGACCACATAACCGAGCTTTGCTATATTCAGCATTGCTCTTGCATTCCTCAAGACCATGACATTATTATTCAGATTTAGATCACTAACGTATAATTTTTGCATATGTCAGAATAGATTTATATTAAGAAAGGTAATTTGTTTTTTTCTCCAGCACGTGCCATTATTGTAAAGTTCTACTAGATTTTCACCAATATAAAATCTTACAGCTATAGACAATGGCTGAAAAAACATTAGTTTAAATACCCCATAAAATTTGTTATTTAAAACTTAGGGAGACGACTGACCCATCTCCCTAGCAATATTGTCTCAAACTTAGAAAAGTCACGTATATTTGTTTGGTCCTATCTGAAGCCTGAACAAAATCATGAGTACTGGGATTATTTTGAAAACGGTGTACTTTTCTTATGTTGATAAGAACAAAGCATGCTGGAAGTCTTCTAGAGCAAACCATTTTCTCCATAGGTAACAAATAAAACTGATCTTTGAGTTAAGTGACATGTTTTATCCCACAAATGTTAGTTAGTTCTAAAATGTCTTCCTTCACTGTGAATCTTTGATCCCTCTAGCATTCAAGTTTTAAAACAGCTTTATTATTTTGGCGGTGATTTTGGTGAATCTTATTTTCCCCTCTTCCACACTTCGTTTGCTCCAAATTGTCTCATGAAATGTGTAAGGACACCATTCTCACAGAGCAAAGCTGGGACAAACCAACTGCATCACTTTTGGAGGGGGGAGAAATGCAAGCATACAAACTGATTTCAATATAATTTCCATCCCATTGCATGTTAGAAAGATACCAACACTTGCAATGCAACTCATGGACATCTGTCTGTCAATTTGTAAAATCCTTACATAGATAAGTAAGATTTTTAAATGTCCCCTATTGTGGAAATGGTATGCTCCACTTTTGTACTAATGTCTATACATACACCAGCCCATAGTGGAATTAAGGGACAAACCAAATGCAGAAGTTTGGATGGGGGAGGAACTTCCAACAAAGCCCATTGATTTAACATGTACTTTTAAGAATTTGAATGCAAGAATGGTCTATAACACATTGAGAAGGAAGACATGGAGACATGTCTATTAGTTAATGTTAAAAAGTCTTACTGAAATGTGCTGGATTTGCTGATAGTTTTTTTAATTGTCCCCTGTGGTGCAGATGGTTTACTCCAGAATAGCTGAAGTACTTTCTACATTGTAGCCATAGAGTCTGGTAGAGTTAAATTTCTAAATATCAGATAGAATGAACTGTGAAATGTTCTCTAATCAAACAGCAGAGGGCGATGTTTATCAGGCTGGTTTCCTATCCTCATGTTGTTTTTTTCATAGGACAATCCATAGAGAATCCAATAGAGGGTGCTATTATTTACAGCTACAACATTTTTGTTTTTTAATGTTTATACACCTTAAAATCCAAATTTTTCTTAACCCTTTGAACCCTGAAGTCATCACAAGAAGTCCTCTACAATTAAATCTACTGAAAGAAATATAACAACATGTACAGTGCTCAGTTCTACTTTGTTTTATTTATCTATTATAGCATCTCCAGAAAAAAAAATGTTTGGCCCCTCTGTAGACTTGTATCATTTATAAGATGCTCTGCCACCTGAGTTTCAACAGTCATGTTAGTGTTATGTTTAATGTTCTTAGGGTTCTGGTTAGGACAGAGGGTTATGGCAAGAACTAGATTTTGAGTTTCTGATTTAGAGTTACCTTTTAGGGTTAGGTATCATTATTTAGAGTTAATATAAATGTTTAGGAGTAAGATATTAAGGATTAGAGGTATCAGGTTGAATACAATTGATGACCACATAACCGAGCTTTGCTATATTCTCCATTGCTCTTGCATTCCTCAAGACCATGACATTATTTTTCAGATTTAGATCACTAACGTATAATTTTTGCATATGTCATAATAGAGTTATATTAAGAAAGGTAATTTGTTTTTTTCTCCAGCACGTGCCATTATTGTAAAGTTCTACTAGATTTTCACCAATATAAAATCTTACAGCTATAGACAATGGCTGAAAAAACATTAGTTTAAATACCCCATAAAATTTGTTATTTTAAACTTAGGGAGACGACTGACCCATCTCCCTAGAAATATTGTCTGAAACTTACAAAAGTCATTTTTTTTTTTTTTATCCTATCTGAAGCCTGAACAAAATCATGAGTACTGGGATTATTTTGAAAACGGTGTACTTTTCTTATGTTGATAAGAACAATGCATGCTGGAAGTCTTCTAGAGCAAACCATTTTCTCCATAGGGAACAAATAAAAATGATCTGTGAGTTAAGTGACATGTTTTATTCCACAAATGTTAGTTAGTTCTAAAATGTCTTCCTTCACTGTGAATCTTTGATCCCTCTAGCATTCAAGTTTTAAAACAGCCTTATTATTTTGGCGGTTATTTTGGTGAATCTTATTTTCCCCTCTTCCACACTTAGTTTGCTCCAAATTGTCTCATGAAATGTGTAAGGACACCATTCTCACACAGCAAAGCTGGGACAAACCAACTGCATCACTTTTGGAGGGGGGAGAAATGCAAGCATACAAACTGATTTAAATATAATTTCCATCCCATTGCATTTTAGAAAGATACCAACACTTGCAATGCAACTCATGGACATCTGTCTATCAATTTGTAAAATCCTTACATAGATAAGTAAGATTTTTAAATGTCCCCTTTTGTGGAAATGGTATGCTCCACTTTTGTACTAATGTCTATACATACACCAGCCCATAGTGGAATTAAGGGACAAACCAAATGCAGAAGTTTGGATGGGGGAGGAACTTCCAACAAAGCCCATTGATTTAACATGTACTTTTAAGAATTTGAATGCAAGAATGGTCTATAACACATTGAGAAGGAAGACATGGAGACATGTCTATTAGTTAATGTTAAAGGGGATGTTTACCATATAGTATACTATATCTCGTTTGATACAACACTCCCTAAGCTAGTTTGTAGTGCTCTTCCATTTGCTTGTAATGTCTTTTATTGTACATTACTTACTTTTCAGATTCCTTGCGTTGTCAGGGCAGGGCGGTGACATCTTGCCCCATGATCCCTTGCAGTCCGCTCTGCCTGCTGTGACGTGTCACAGTTTTCCCGGCCCCTTACACTGTCCTGTCTTAATAACTAGAACGCGCACATAATGCGCGTTCTAGTTCCAGCACGTACTGTTAGTGCCCGCGTCATGTACAATGCTAATAGGCGTACAGGACGTTTTAAGGCTGCGGTAAGCATGGTTTGGGGTTTGCCCGGTCCAGAAGTTTAAAATAAAAAAAAAAGTTTCATTGGATCTACTAACCACTTATTGTTACAGTTTATTAAAGCTTCTCTTTAACCCTTTTAAAAAAAGCTATCCCTCTGACACTTAAAGGTTTTATTTCAGTGATTATTGGCACATATTTGTGTTTTTTTTTTTATTGGTTGCATTGAATTTTAATTAACATCAAATTTGAATATAATAAAATTTAAAGTATCTTTCTCTTTCTCACACACACCAGATATATATATATATATATAGGTGTGTATATATTTATAAAAAAGTGTGTTTGTGTAAAATATTTATGTGTATATATATTTATTAAAATATGCTTATATGTATATAAATATGTGTATGTATATATACACACATACATACATACATACATATATATACACATACATATATATACACATACATACAAACATATATATACATACATACATATACATACATACATACATAGATATACAAATATATATATATATACATATATCTATATATATATATACATATATCTCTCTTTATATATATATATCTCTATAAATATATTTATACATATCTCTCTCTCTCTATATATATATATATATATATATAAATTTCTCTCTCTATATATATACATATATCTATCTATATATATAAATACATATATATCTATACATATCTATATATCTATACATATATATATATATATATATATATACATATAGTTATCTCAGTCTAAGTACACTCACAATGTGCATGCACATACTCACAGTATTCACACTCTGTAAAGACACAATCGCAATTTACATGTATATGCCCTCCATAACAATCACGGTACTCACAATCCAAAAACACACACTCACTATGTTAAAAACGTGTATTCGGACTATTCCTGTTGTAACTCTATGCCTATTCAGTGAGATTCTGTTTTGGAAATGGTTAGAGTGTGTGTGTCGCGGATACCAGGAATAAACCAAGAGTCAAATGGTATAGTAAAATCACCTTTATTAGTACAAAATAAACTAGTAAGGAACAAGAAGGAACAGAGGATAACTGAAGAGGCTAGTAACCCTACCAGAAATAGGAGGCTAGCTCGAGGTATCAGAAAAAGGAGGTTGCCTTGAAGTAAACCACACTGCAAGAGACTAAGCCAACGCCAATGGTAGTCTCAGTCGCGCTAGGAAGCCACGGTAATAGAACACTAAAGATCTACCATCTAGGAAGCGACTTTGGGGATACTACTGACTCACACCTGCAGTCATTAAAAGTGGTAGTCACCCAGAATCAGAGGTCTGCACCAGATTAGATGTCCACTAGTTAGACGGCAACACAGAAGGATAGTCTGATAGAGCCACAGGTCAGCACCAGACTTTATGGGCAGACAAGCCAGGGTCATACACGGAGAGGATAGTCGGACAGAGCCACAGGTCAGCACCAGATTTGAGGGTCCAGGCGCGACAGAAGCAATGATGCCGGAGCGTCCTTCCAAGCTTCAGGTTCCCATCGTCGCCCGATCTGACGTCGCTTGGTCTAAGGTATAAGCTGTGAGAGTGTGTTAGTAAAGTGAGTGTGTTTTGGTGTATAGAATCAGTTTGTGTGTTGTGGTAGTGTATGTTTTTTTTTAGTGAGATTTTTATCTTTGAATAATGTGATTTTGCATGTCTATTTAAATTAAAAAGTAAAATTCACAATTTACTTGTACATTCGCACACCACATTAAGTACACAATCACACAATAAAAATATAAACACTCCACGACACATACAACTATACTGTTAATAAACAGAATACACACTGTAATGTAAATATTACACTCTACAAAATAACACTACACACAATGGTAACTGACACTTTATTTCTTAGTAAATATTTGTAACCTGTATCTAAATTATTGGCATTATTGTGTAATAGTTCTTGCGGAACTACCATCTAAACACAAGTTTAGCTTACATAACTCCCCATGTGGCGACTGGCTGTTTAGTAGCGCTAGTTGCAGAATTATTACCTTGATAAATAGATTTATACTTTCTTTCCCGGGCTGACAGCATCACGGATCACGGACATCTTGCCATAATGACGTCTGCGCGCCTGCACTGTCACTATTTCACTATGGCAGGATGTCCTTGTTCCGTCCTGCCTGTCAGTTGGGGAAGAAAGGAGAAATCTAATTAATGCGGTAATAATTCTGTCGACTAGCACTACTAAGAAGCTAGTCGCCATATGTAGAGTTATATAAAGGGTTAGTATTTCATAAAAATTGCTATTCCCCATCTTGTAGGCAATAAAAAAAATAAGTAAAGTGACACCAGCAGCATCTCTCAAACCTTAATGGTTTGAAAGATATCCAGTTTTACAGTTCAGCATTTTGCTCTTTCCCCTAACGTCAGCATTGTAGCTGAAAGCTGTGGAATCCTCTCCTGGGATTAGCCGGGGGCTCTGCAGCAGAGCCGAGATTGCGTTAACGAAAAAATAAATCCTGCACTAAAAAGGTCTTCTACGTATGCTTGGTTTGCAAGCACACGTAGAAGACCATTTAATGTAAGGATTTCTTTTTTATTACAGCGATCTCGACTCTGCTGCAGAGCAGCGGGTTAATCCCAGGACCGGATTCCCCTGCTGCCAGCTACAATCCTGACGTCAGGGGAGAGTGAAAATAGAAAGCTGATATCTCTCATACCATAAAGGGTTGAGAGATGACGCTGCTTTCATTTTACTCAGTTTTTTATTGCATACAAGATGAGGGATAGAAATTTGTAAGTGCAGCTATCCCTGTAAGCTAAAATTCTGTTTAGGTGGTAGTTCCGCTTTAAACAAAATAATTAAAAAAAGTGTAAAATCTTTTTAATAGTTTTGTATAACAATACCATTTGAACTTTTTTTAATAGATAATAATTTTGTGACAGCAATTATAACAAAAATGGCAACTGCTTCAACTTCTTCTGCTACTCAGTCATCCAACTTTTCAACCGTTGCAGATGACAGTTTTCAACCTCCAACTGATGAGATGGTAAAAACAATATTGAAATGAATTATTTTATATGAATTAGACTTCCATGATGTTTTGTGTTCTAGAACAAAAATTGAAAAAAAAAATAGTATTAGCATAAAGTATATACATTTCAGTGTCTCTATAACAATTGTATATATACAATTTTAAATTGTAAATCAATGATTTAACTATTTGTTTTGTATTCTCAATGATTTCAGAGGCATTTACTTGAGGATCTCCGTCAACAATGTTCATCAGATGAAGAGGAAGGTTGTTTCCCTTATGATCCACAAAGGGATCCTTCTCAGCCTAATCAAGAAGCAGTCAATGAAGTTTCATATGATAGAGTAGGCAACACGGAATGGTGCACGTGTGGAAATTGCGAAACCATGCCAACACAAGAGGAGAGTTTATGCTGTCATGAATTAGCATCTATTAATCAATTCATAGAAGATCCCACTTCATGCATAATGTCTAATATGCTTTGTCAAGATATCTGCCTCAATGAACAAAGAGTTTTCCACAGTTATAGAATGTTAGGAACAACAACACGCAGACCATCCGCCACCATGTATCACAGATAAATAAATGTGTATTGCTATTTATTCATATATTTTATGACATATTTCAAACAAACACCCTTAAATTAAAAAAATATTATTATTATTTTTTTTAATTTAATACATTTTGACAGGAACATTTCCAAAATCTTTTGCAGAATACAGAATAATTTTTTAAGTATAAAATTAAGTTTGAATTCACTACAGTTTTAAGTATTTTTAAAAAATACGTAGAGAAAAGTGTATATTTATTTCCCCTTGAACTATCAGCTTAATTTAAGGGGATAGATTACCCCTTTACACCTTTGCATATATAATTTCATAACATATGATAAGTAATGAAAATTGATAATATTATATTTTTACCCACTTCCGGGGAAGAGTGTGATTATCGGAGCTGTACTGCAGTCTGACGCTTTTCATTAATTATCATATATAAGGAAATTATGTAAGCTAAATTGTATAGGGGAGAAACTTCCCCTTTAAGTAGTCCATCAAATCTTTCCAAATATAGGGATGGGCATGTGAATTAAAACATTTAATGTAGACATTTTTTTTTTTTTTTTAAAAGCACAAATGGTCAGCAGAACACACTTTTGGAAGATAGGGTATCTTTGAATCTCTGTTGTCTGTCAGGGTTGACAACAGGGTTGGTGAGTGGCATTCCTTGCTAACATAAGGTACTGGAAGGCAATTATGGCTCAGGCACACAGACCTTTTCTTTATGTATAATTATGCGCCATTGATGAAAGCCAAATAAGTTGGTTAATTAGTTTTCATCAATAAAGGACGACTTATTTTGCCTAATGAAATCATGAATATGACTATCACAATGCAATAAGGGCTTGTTGGTTATTATTGTTTTAATTGTCAAATGTATTTTCTTAATATTTCATTTTTAAACAGGTTCAAGTATAATGATTCTTTAAATAACATTATGCTTTTGTTCCCATAGACAACTACGCAAGGTGGCCTATAGAGGTTTTACATGCTTTGTCCATGGATACTTAGGACCAAGAAATCGTAGACCCATTCCAGCGTGTGTGGTTTCTAGCATTAGAAGACAATTCCCAGATCCTGAAGGAATTTACATGGGATACATTCCTCTTTATGATTATGCAGCCGTGGATATGGCAACAATGTTATAAGTCCTACTTTTTTTTTTTTCCACAGCTTACATTGCTGTAGTTATTGTTTACAAGTTGCACTGAAATTAAATGTTTACAGTTCTAAACAGTTATTTAAGATTTTTTTATTGTAAAATATATATACATATATATATATATATATATATATATATACACACATATATATGAATGTCTATTTAAATGTAACATTTAAAAATATTTAACTTAAGTTTTAAATTTTTAATTTAATAAAAAATTATATTTCAAAGAAATTGACTGTCTTGTTTTAAAAACTTATGTAGTAGCAGAAGTGTGGGATAAAAAAAAATATCTTTATTGGTAAAGAACTAAAAATCTAACATGAATCTTTTTCAATACTTATAAACATTGGGCCTACATGCAGTTGTTTATGGATGGAGTACATGAGTAAAGGAAAGGGGGTATATCATTCCTATCAAAATTAGCATTCATTGTTAACTTCTGGAGGGAATATAATTAAATGCGATAACCTAATCTGTACCACAGTCCATCACACTGTCCTTAATCCCCTTCGTCAAAGCAGCCTCCTCCAATGTTAGAGGCTTTCTGTCTGTTAGGTGGAGAGATCTCATGTACAGAGATCGTTATGTATCCAATGAGATCGTCGGAGTTACTTGGATAGAGGGGGTAGCAGAGGCAGATTGACATACTTTGGTTACAGAGTAGTTAATCACATTTACTTATATTCGCTGTAGAAGCTAACAATTACTGCTATCTTGGATAGGGGTGACACATCCCCTTTTAATGAAAAAAACATAGGTCAACGTTTATTTCCATACACAGGGACTTTCTCTAGTTGAGATTTATGGAACTGAACACTGAACTATTGTTTTTTCATTAAGTACAAATAACTATTGCATACTTTACAAGTAATCATTTCTACTTGGGGGACTGTAGAACTGGGAATACATTTTTCATGATTATTTAAAAAAAAATATTGCAGCTCTATGCATCCCTCTCTATATGTGTGTTCCTCTCTCTATACGTGTGTGTGTGTGTGTATATATATATATATATATATATAGAGAGAGAGAGAGAGAGAGAGAGACACATAGAGAAATGTTCTGGATGAACCACAAGAATTTTAATTAAATTTAGCATTTATTGGTCCTGTTAAAAATCTATTTTAACATATTTAAGAGATTAAAATATTACCTGTAGAATAGCTTTAATGTTTTTTTTTTCCAAATCTTGTCTTATGTTCCTCTATTGCCCTCCTTTTTTCAGGTCGAGGCTTCTTGGCTATATTTCTTGGTAAATCAGTTGATTTGGAATGCCATGAAACATTTAACTTTTTGTCGCAAATTTTCAATAAATCAATCAGCATTTTTTTAACATGCTCATTTGACATTGGCTCAAATATATCATGTACCACCCACCTATTTCGACTTCTTGGAAATTCCAATCTTTTTCTTTGAACTCCAAAACCTGCACTTCCAGCACGTGGCACCTTGATTGTGGCTGGTAAACGGTTTACATTGTAGTTATATGCCAATGCTGCAAGCTGTGTTCTAGCTATCATAGAGTCCATGCCAAAATGAATTCTTTTTGGACGGAATTTTAGCATGAGGCTGTGATAACACTCTATTGTCCCTGTATGGCAATATTTTGCTAGATTTTTCAAGTCATCATCCATTTTTTTATCATGTACAATCAAATGGAGTTGTTCATATGGTGGACTATGTTTTTTGAGCCACGTAGTAGATTTAATGTACTCCTCACTTAAAGGTGAATGTAAACACGCATGGTATGTCTTGTAATTAGTCCATTCATGTTAATTTGACACATGATACAAAACCGAATGCCATCTTTCTCTTAGTGAATCCACATCTCCCTTGCAAGTTTTCACTGACCACCAAAAATTATTGATTATATTTGGTATCCATCCATTCAATTGACAACAAATTTTCCTTTTTGATGATGCCAACAATTTTTTCTTTAGACTCTTGGCATAATGCCAAATATCAAATTGATGGTCGATAGTAGAGTATTTTTCCCTGAGGTGTTTTCTGATACTCACGTGTCGATCAGTAGCCACAATTTTTACATTGACATTTTCTGACAATATTCTGTTAATGCATTTTGAGAACGCTGCTTTCTCCATGGCAACTGATGATGTGCACAGTGAGACTTGTTCTACCTCAAAATCTACTATCTTCTTACTTTTTAAATCTAACATTGTATATGCACAATATTTAGCAGAATGGCCAGGGCTATCGCCTGGCCATCGCCGCCAAGAGCCGTCGGTTTGTCTCCTATTTCCAATAAAACTCTTTTCCTTTCTTCGTTCCAGTGATGTTCTATTAGACCATAGAGGTATTTTTTTTTGGTACCGATAGAAAGAGGTAGATGAAATTTGCTGTACTCCATAAAGACTGTTCATTTCATACACTTTTTTGAAATTGGAACCAGTACAAAGTATAGAGGCTGCACTTAAAATATTGCCTGCACCTATGTTGTTTACACGTGGCTGACTCTCCCATAAGTGGAAGGAATGTCCGTTAACACATTCTGCTCTAACACTTAAATAACTACCCTTAACTGTTTTGTAAATATTTAGAATTGTTGAGTTGCAGTTAGTTTCTCCTAAACATGTCATTTGCATTAATAATTTGTCAACACTAGATTCGAAAACTATGAATTTCCTTTCAGATACTATCATTTCCTCTACTGAAACTTCTTCAATTGAAATTTCGGATTCCATCATTGTTCTGGATGCTTCTAATTGATAGTCAGGATCCTCAAAGTTATCTTCCATGGACAAGTCGAAATTCAACACTGAAGAATTGCTAATTTCTCCTTCAACAGTTGATAGACAATGGTTATCATTGTCTGCATGTTCAAAAAATTCTATTTTGTCTTCATCCATTTTTGTTCCAGTACCGCTAGTAGGGTACATAATGTTTTTTTGTGCAGTTGATATTCTAAATGTTTCATTCATTTGTCCTAAAGAACTTTTGAACTGAGAAGGTAATTTATATGGGGTTGATGCTTTTATGGGTGATAACAGAATACTAGAGATTTGTGTATCAAAAAGTGATTGTGAGTAATTGTGGTCCTTTTGTATGGACACACAGTCCTCCACTTCAATGCTCATAAACTCTGGACACTGAGTTTGTGCATGCTGTATTAATATATCATTCTCTGTTTGTGTGGCTGCATCACATGAGGAAATGCAGGTGTTTGTAGATTTGTCTGTAAACTGAGTACGTGAAGTAGCTGTACATGCCAGTGACAATCTTTCTCTAAATGCTTCTCCAAATAATGAAGGAACAGCATCTTCTTTTAAAATCCGCTTACAATCACGTACATTGTAGCAATTTTCTGAAACGTGCAATGAGCATATTCTATAAGTGTTTCCTTTGTAGTCCTCTACAATTTTGTTAGCTATCTGCGATATATCAGCAAATTCCTGACCTGAACATTGAAGCCAGGTAGTAATTTTTTCTATTTTTTTAGGAAAACAGTGGAGGATGATGTTTGCCACAGGAGATTTTCTTCCTGTCCTACTTGGACATCCATTGACAAAACATCTAGGCATTGTATCAACCTTTTTGTGTAAAAAAAAAAAATATATATATATTAATTTTCTAAAGTTGATCATTACTTTATGTTTCAATACTAATGGGCTATAGTGAATGTACAGTATTAAAATTGTATTATTGTCTTCAATTACAAATTAGAATTTTTATTAATAGATAGCCAAATATATTTTCCTGTGTAAACATAAAATATAATATATACACATACATATATATATTACTTAATGGGGGTGGGAAATCCAAAAAGGAAAAAAAAAACAGGCCTTTATTATTTTTTAAAACTAACATATCTAGAGAATATAAATCTAAAAGATTCATCTCATCTAAAAAATTCATCTAAAAAAAAAACAAAAAACACAAGCAATGCTGTCCCAGACTGCTAGTGTTGACATGTCGTAGAAGAAGACAAATATGTAGAGGGGGAGAGAGAAAGAAGCATATAGTTGAGAAGGGGAGAGAGGCATATGATGGAGAAGGGGAAAGAGAGGCATATGATGGAGAAGGGGAGAGAGGCATATGATGGAGAAGGGGAGAGAGAGAGAAGCATATAGGTGAGAAGGGGAGAGAGGTGCATATAATGGAGAAGGGGAGAGAGGCATATGATGGAGAAGGGGAGAGAGAAAGAAGCATATAGTTGAGAAGGGGAGAGAGGTGCATATAATGGAGAAGGGGAGAGAGGCATATGATGGAGAAGGGGAAAGAGAGGCATATGATGGAGAAGGGGAGAGAGGCATATGATGGAGAAGGGGAGAGAGAGAGAAGCATATAGGTGAGAAGGGGAGAGAGGTGCATATAATGGAGAAGGGGAGAGAGGCATATGATGGAGAAGGGGAGAGAGAGAGAAGCATATAGTTGAGAAGGGGAGAGAGGTGCATATAATGGAGAAGGGTAGAGAGGCGTATGATGGAGAAGGGGAGAGAGAGAGAAGCATATAGTTGAGAAGGGGAGAGAGGTGCAAATAATGGAGAAGGGGAGAGAGGCATATGATGGAGAAGGGGAAAGAGAGGCATATGATGGAAAAGGGGAGAGAGAGAGAGAAGCATATAATTGAGAAGGGGAGAGATGATCTTTACCACGTATTTGGTACAATTGATTAACGTCAAAGTAGTACACAATGCATAGCAAAGTGTTGCATTACCTACCATTCCGGCAATGAAATGGTTAATAGGGAACAACTAGCAGTTGTGGTGTAAGTTATGGCATTGATACAAGTGTACATATACGTCATATCGTTTATATTACTATTCGGACGAATACTCCAGGAATAAGAATTCAATGTATTGTCATTTACATAAAAATATTATTTTATTAGTCACACGTACACATTAATATTGTATGTATATTTTTTTTAAGATTCAGCTTATACCTATGTGCGCCATTTCAATACCAGCCCCGCAAAGCTTGCTCCTGCTCTACTTTTTAGCGAAGCATGTAGCTGCACTGTATATATATGACGATAATGCTCAGTGCACGAGCACAACTAGTGCTCACATGACTATTACGCCACTCTTGCTGGGAACGCGCCTGGTGTTCAAGGAAAGTGGGAGGGCGATTGGGCGTGTATTTAGAAGAGAATGGGGCTGGTTTCTTTGACATTTCGGTACAGCACGTACTGTACCGTGGAACGCAATGATGTCACCAGGTACAATTTGGAATAGCGATTTCTATGAAAAACCATTTTTTTTTAAGCAAAAAAGCACACATGTTTATATTATTACTTACACTACTTTTTAAGCATAAAAATGTTTTGGATGAAACATCCCTAGAATGAACTGTGAAATGTTCTCTAATCAAACAGCAGAGGGCGATGTTAATCAGGCTGGTTTCCTATCCTCATGTTGTTTTTTTCATAGGACAATCCATAGAGAATCCAATAGAGGGTGCTATTATTTACAGCTACAACATTTTTGTTTTTTAATGTTTATACACCTTAAAATCCAAATTTTTCTTAACCCTTTGAACCCTGAAGTCATCACAAGAAGTCCTCTACAATTAAATCTACTGAAAGAAATATAACAACATGTACAGTGCTCAGTTCTACTTTGTTTTATTTATCTATTATAGCATCTCCAGAAAAAAAATGTTTGGCCCCTCTGCAGACTTGTATCATTTATAAGATGCTCTGCCACCTGAGTTTCAACAGCCATGTTAGTGTTATGGTTAATGTTCTTAGGGTTCTGGTTAGGACAGAGGGTTATGGGAAGAACTAGATTTTGAGTTTCTGATTTAGAGATACCTTTTAGGGTTAGGTATCATTATTTAGAGTTAATATAAATGTTTAGGAGTAAGATATTAAGGATTAGTGGTAACATGTTGAATACAATTGATGACCACATCACCTAGCTTTGCTATATGCAGCATTGCTCTTACATTCCTCAAGACCATGACATTATTATTCAGATTTAGATCACTAACGTATTATTTTTCCATATGTCATAATAGAGTTATATCAAGAAAGGTAATTTGTTTTTTTCTCCAACACATGCCATTATTGTAAAGTTCTTCTAGATTTTCACCAATATAAAATCTTACAGCTATACACAATGGATGAAAAAACATTAGTTTAAATACCCCATAAAGTTTGTCATTTTAAACTTAGGGAGACTACTGACCCATCTCCCTAGAAATATTTTCTCAAACTTACAAAAGTCATGTATATTTGTTTGGTCCTATCTGAAGCCTGAAAAAAATCATGAGTACTGGGATTATTTTGAAAACGGTGTACTTTTCTTATGTTGATAAGAACAAAGCATGCTGGAAGTCTTCTAGAGCAAACCATTTTCTCCATAGGGAACAAATAAAACTGATCTTTGAGTTAAGTGACATGTTTTATCCCACAAATGTTAGTTAGCTCTAAAATGTCTTCTTTCACTGTGAATCTTTGATCCCTCTAGCATTCAAGTTTTAAAACAGCCTTATTATTTTGGCGGTGATTTTGGTGAATCTTATTTTCCCCTCTTCCACACTTAGTTTGCTCCAAATTGTCTCCTGAAATGTGTAAGGACACCATTCTCACAGAGCAAAGCTGGGACAAACCAACTGCATCACTTTTGGAAGGGGGAGAAATGCAAGCATACACACTGATTTAAATACAATTTCCATCCCATTGCATGTTAGAAAGATACCAACACTTGCAATGCAACTCATGGACATCTGTCTATCAATTTGTAAAATCCTTACATAGATAAGTAAGATTTTTAAATGTCCCCTATTGTGGAAATGGTATGCTCCACTTTTGTACTAATGTCTATACATACACCAGCCCATAGTGGAATTAAGGGACAAACCAAATGCAGAAGATTGGATGGGGGAGGAACTTCCAACAAAGCCAATTGATTTAACATGTACTTTTAAGAATTTGAAAGCAAGAATGGTCTATAACACATTGAGAAGGAAGACATGGAGACATGTCTATTAGCTAATGTTAAAAAGTCTTACGGAAATGTGCTGGATTTGCTGATAGTTTTATTAATTGTCCAGTGTGGTGCAGATGGTTTACTCTAGAATAGCTGCAGTACTTTCTACATTGTAGCCATAGAGTCTGGTAGAGATAAATTTCTAAATATCAGATAGAATGAACAGTGAAATGTTCTCTAATCAAACAGCAGAGGGCGATGTTAATCAGGCTGGTTTCCTATCCTCATGTTGTTTTTTCCATAGGACAATCCATAGAGAAGCCAATAGAGGGTGCTATTATTTACAGCTAGAACATTTTTGTTTTTTAATGTTTATACACCTTAAAATCCAAACTTTTCTTAACCCTTTCAACCCTGAAGTCATCACAAGAAGTCCTCTACAATTAAATCTCCTGAAAGAAATATAACAACATGTACAGTGCTCATTTCTACTTTGTTTTTTTTATCTATTATAGCATCTCCAGAAAAAAATGTTTGGCCCCTCTGCAGACTTGTATCATTTATAAGATGCTCTGCCAACTGAGTTTCAACAGCCATGTTAGTGTTATGGTTAATGTTCTTAGGGTTCTGGTTAGGACAGAGGGTTATGGCAAGATCTAGATTTTGAGTTTCTGATTTAGAGTTACCTTTTAGGGTTAGGTATCATTATTTAGAGTTAATATAAATGTTTAGGAGTAAGATATTAAGGATTAGTGGTAACATGTTGAATACAATTGATGACCACATCACCTAGCTTTGCTATATGCAGCATTGCTCTTACATTCCTCAAGACCATGACATTATTATTCAGATTTAGATCACTAACGTATTATTTTTCCATATGTCATAATAGAGTTATATCAAGAAAGGTAATTTGTTTTTTTCTCCAACACATGCCATTATTGTAAAGTTCTTCTAGATTTTCACCAATATAAAATCTTACAGCTATACACAATGGATGAAAAAACATTAGTTTAAATACCCCATAAAGTTTGTCATTTTAAACTTAGGGAGACTACTGACCCATCTCCCTAGAAATATTGTCTCAAACTTACAAAAGTCATGTATATTTGTTTGGTCCTATCTGAAGCCTGAAAAAAATCATGAGTACTGGGATTATTTTGAAAACGGTGTACTTTTCTTATGTTGATAAGAACAAAGCATGCTGGAAGTCTTCTAGAGCAAACCATTTTCTCCATAGGGAACAAATAAAACTGATCTTTGAGTTAAGTGACATGTTTTATCCCACAAATGTTAGTTAGCTCTAAAATGTCTTCTTTCACTGTGAATCTTTGATCCCTCTAGCATTCAAGTTTTAAAACAGCCTTATTATTTTGGCGGTGATTTTGGTGAATCTTATTTTCCCCTCTTCCACACTTAGTTTGCTCCAAATTGTCTCCTGAAATGTGTAAGGACACCATTCTCACAGAGCAAAGCTGGGACAAACCAACTGCATCACTTTTGGAAGGGGGAGAAATGCAAGCATACACACTGATTTAAATACAATTTCCATCCCATTGCATGATAGAAAGATACCAACACTTGCAATGCAACTCATGGACATCTGTCTATCAATTTGTAAAATCCTTACATAGATAAGTAAGATTTTTAAATGTCCCCTATTGTGGAAATGGTATGCTCCACTTTTGTACTAATGTCTATACATACACCAGCCCATAGTGGAATTAAGGGACAAACCAACTGCAGAAGTTTGGATGGGGGAGGAACTTCCAACAAAGCCCATTGATTTAACATGTACTTTTAAGTATTTGAATGCAAGAATGGACTATAACACATTGAGAAGGAAGACATGGAGACATGTCTATTAGTTAATGTTAAAAAGTCTTACTGAAATGTGCTGGATTTGTTGATAGTTTTTTTAAATGTCCCCTGTGGTGCAGATGGTTTACTCCAGAATAGCTGCAGTACTTTCTACATTGTAGCCATAGAGTCTGGTAGAGTTAAATTTCTAAATATCAGATAGAATGAACTGTGAAATGTTCTCTAATCAAACAGCAGAGGGCGATGTCAATCAGGCTGGTTTCTTATCCTCATGATGTTTTTTTCATAGGACAATCCATAGAGAATCCAGTAGAGGGTGCTATTATTTACAGCTACAACATTTTTGTTTTTTAATGTTTATACACCTTAAAATCCAAACTTTTCTTAACCCTTTGAACCCTGAAGTCATCACAAGAAGTCCTCTACAATTAAATCTCCTGAAAGAAATATAACAACATGTACAGTGCTCATTTCTACTTTGTTTTTTTTATCTATTATAGCATCTCCAGAAAAAAATGTTTGGCCCCTCTGCAGACTTGTATCATTTATAAGATGCTCTGCCAACTGAGTTTCAACAGCCATGTTAGTGTTATGGTTAATGTTCTTAGGGTTCTGGTTAGGACAGAGGGTTATGGCAAGATCTAGATTTTGAGTTTCTGATTTAGAGTTTCCTTTTAGGGTTAGGTATCATTATTTAGAGTTAATATAAATGTTTAGGAGTAAGATATTAATGATTAGAGGTAACAGGTTGAATACAATTGATGACCACATAACCGAGCTTTGCTATATTCAGCATTGCTCTTGCATTCCTCAAGACCATGACATTATTATTCAGATTTAGATCACTAACGTATAATTTTTGCATTTGTCATAATAGAGTTATATTAAGAAAGGTAATTTGTTTTTTTCTCCAACACGTGCCATTATTGTAAAGTTCTACTAGATTTTCACCAATATAAAATCTTACAGCTATAGACAATGGCTGAAAACACATTAGTTTAAATACCCCATAATATTTGTTATTTTAAACTTAGGGAGACGACTGACACATCTACCTAGAAATATTGTCTCAAACTTACAAAAGTTATGTATATTTGTTTGGTCCTATCTGAAGCCTGAAAAAAATCATGAGTACTGGGATTATTTTGAAAACGGTGTACTTTTCTTATGTTGATAAGAACAAAGCATGCTGGAAGTCTTCTAGAGCAAACCATTTTCTCCATAGGGAACAAATAAAACTGATCTTTCAGTTAAGTGACATGTTTTATCCCACAAATGTTAGTTAGCTTTAAAATGTCTTCCTTCACTGTGAATCTTTGATCCCTCTAGCATTCAAGTTTTAAAACAGCCTTATTATTTTGGCGGTGATTTTGGTGAATCTTATTTTCCCCTCTTCCACACTTAGTTTGCTCCAAATTGTCTCATGAAATGTGTAAAGACACCATTCTCACAGAGCAAAGCTGGGACAAACCAACTGCATCACTTTTGGAGGGGGGAGAAATGCAAGCATACACACTGATTTAAATACAATTTCCATCCCATTGCATGATAGAAAGATACCAACACTTGCAATGCAACTCATGGACATCTGTCTATCAATTTGTAAAATCCTTACATAGATAACTAAGATTTTTAAATGTCCCCTATTGTGGAAATGGTATGCTCCACTTTTGTACTAATGTCTATACATACACCAGCCCATAGTGGAATTAAGGGACAAACCAACTGCAGAAGTTTGGATGGGGGAGGAACTTCCAACAAAGCCCATTGATTTAACATGTACTTTTAAGTATTTGAATGCAAGAATGGACTATAACACATTGAGAAGGAAGACATGGAGACATGTCTATTAGTTAATGTTAAAAAGTCTTACTGAAATGTGCTGGATTTGTTGATAGTTTTTTTAAATGTCCCCTGTGGTGCAGATGGTTTACTCCAGAATAGCTGCAGTACTTTCTACATTGTAGCCATAGAGTCTGGTAGAGTTAAATTTCTAAATATCAGATAGAATGAACTGTGAAATGTTCTCTAATCAAACAGCAGAGGGCGATGTTAATCAGGCTTGTTTTCTATCCTCATGTTGTTTTTTTCATAGGACAATCCATAGAGAATCCAATAGAGGGTGCTATTATTTACAGCTACAACATTTTTGTTTTTTAATGTTTATAAACCTTAAAATCCAAATTTTTCTGAACCCTTTGAACCCTGATGTCATCACATGAAGTCCTCTACAATTAAATCTACTGAAAGAAATATAACAGCATGTACAGTGCTCAGTTCTACTTTGTTTTATTTATCTATTATAGCATCTCCAGAAAAAAAATGTTTGGCCCCTCTGCAGACTTGTATCATTTATAAGATGCTCTGCCAACTGAGTTTCAAAAACCATTTTAGTGTTATGTTTAATGTTCTTAGGGTTCTGGTTAGGACAGAAGGTTATGGCAAGAACTAGAAATTGAGTTTCTGATTTAGAGTTACCTTTTAGGGTTAGGTATCATTATTTAGAGTTAATATAAATGTTTAGGAGTAAGATATTAAAGGGATAGTAATACTTCATTTTAACTTTATTTTATTTTGTAGGCATTAAAAAAACATGAAGAATGATATAAGTTTTATCTCTGAAAACTTTATGGTTTAAGAGATATTCAGAAACAAAGTATCCCCCCCCCTGTTCAACGAAATCAGAAGGGAGATGCCCAGGTAGACTGCAGAGAGGGACAATCTTCAATTAAGATAATGGAAAAAGCTGAAAAACTTGTCAAGGGGGGAAGGGCTTTCATTGTTTTCATACAAAGAAAATTGTCCCCTTCTGTTATCTGTACTGTCATACAACCAGACTCACATCTGAGAAGAGATGGCTTACACTAGGTAAAAGCAGCGGGGAGGGGAACTTTGCTTGTGAATATCTCATAAACCATAAAGGTTTGAGAGATAAGACTTATATCATTCTTCATGTTTTTTTTAATGCCTACAAAATAAAATAAAGTTAAAAAGAAGTGTTACTATCCCTTTAAGGATTAGTGGTAACAGGTTGAATACAATTGATGACAACATCAACGAGCTTTGCTATATGCAGCATTGCTCTTGCATTCCTCAAGACCATGACATTATTATTCAGATTTAGATCACTAATGTATAATTTTTGCATATGTCATAATAGAGTTATATTAAGAAATGTAATTTGTTTTTTTCTCCAACACGTGCCATTATTGTAAAGTTCTACAAGATTTTCACCAATATAAATTCTTACAGCTATAGACAATGGCTAAAAAAAACATTAGTTTAAATACCCCATAAAACTTGTTATTTTAAACTTAGGGAGACGACTGACCCATCTCCTTAGAAATATTGTCTCAGACATACAAAAGTCATGTATATTTGTTTGGTCCTATCTGAAGGCTGAACAAAATCATGAGTACTGGGATTATTTTTAAAACGGTGTACTTTTATTATGTTTTGTAAGAACAATGCATGCTGGAAGTCTTCTAGAGCAAACCATTTTTTCCATAGGGAACAAATAAAAATGATCTTTGAGATAAGTGACATGTTTTATCCCACAAATGTTAGTTAGCTCTAAAATTTCTTCCTTCACTGTGAATCTTTGATACCTCTAGCATTAAAGTTTTAAAACAGCCTTTTTATTTTGGCGGTGATTTTGGTGAATCTTATTTTCCCCTCTTCCACACTTGGTTTGCTCCAAATTGTCTCATGAAATTTGTAAGGACACCATTCTCACAGAGCAAAGCTGGGACAAACCAACTGCATCACTTTTGGAGGGGGGAGAAATGCAAGCATACAAACTGATTTAAAAACAATTTACATCCCATTGCATGATAGAAAGATACCATCACTTGCAATGCAGCTCATGGACATCTGTCTATCAATTTTTAAAATCCTTACATAGATAAGTAAGATTTTTAAATGTCCCCTATTGTGGAAATGGTATGCTCCACTTTTGTACTAATGTCTATAGATACACCAGCCCATAGTGGAATTAAGGGACAAACCAAATGCAGAAGTTTGGATGGGGGAGGAACTTCCAACAAAGCCCATTGATTTAACATGTACTTTTAAGTATTTGAATGCATGAATGGTCTATAACACATTGAGAAGGAACACATGGAGACATGTCTATTAGTTAATGTTAAAAAGTCTTACTGAAATGTACTGGATTTGGTGATAGTTTTTTTTAATTGTCTCCTGTGGTGCAGATGGTTTACTCCAGAATAGCTGCAGTACTTTCTACATTGTAGTCATAGAGTCTGGTAGAGTTAAATTTCTTAATATCAGATAGAATGAATTGTGAAATGTTCTCTAATCAAACAGCTGAGGGCGATGTTAATCAGGATGGTTTCCTATCCTCATGTTGTTTTTTTCATAGGACAATCCATAGAGATTCCAATAGAGGGTGCTATAATTTACAGCTGCAACATTTTTGTTTTTTAATGTTTATAAAACTTAAAATCCAATTTTTTCTTAACCCTTTGAACCCTGAAGTCATCACAAGAAGTCCTCTACAATTAAATCTACTGAAAGAAATATAACAACATGTACAGTGCTCAGTTCTACTTTGTTTTATTTATCTATTATAGCATCTCCAGAAAAAAAAATGTTTGACCCCTCTGCAGACTTGTATCATTTATAAGATGCTCTGCCACCTGAGTTTCAACAGCCATTTTAGTGTTATGTTTAATGTTCTTAGGGTTCTGGTTAGGACAGAGGGTTATGGCAAGAACTAGATTTTGAGTTTCTGATTTAGAGTTACCTTTTAGGGTTAGGTATCATTATTTAGAGTTAATATAAATGTTTAGGAGTAAGATATTAAGGATTAGTGGTAACAGGTTGAATACAATTGATGACCACATCACCGAGCTTTGCTATATGCAGCATTGCTCTTGCATTCCTCAAGACCATGACATTATTATTCAGATTTAGATCACTAACGTTTAATTTTTGCATATATCATAATAGAGTTATATTAAGAAAGGTAATTTATTTTTTTCTCCAATATGTGTCATTATTGTAAAGTTCTAATGGGTTTTCACCAATATAAAATCTTACAGCTATAAACAATGGCTCTAAAACAATTTGTTTAAATACCCCATAAAATTTGTTATTTTAAACTTAGGGAGACGACTGACCCATCTCCCTAGAAATATTGTCTCAAACTTACAAAAGTCATGTATATTTGTTTGGTCCTATCTGAAGCCTGAACAAAATCATGAGTACTTGGATTATTTTGAAAACGGTGTACTTTTATTATGTTGATAAGAACAATGCATGCTGGAAGTCTTCTAGAGCAAACCATTTTCTCCATAGGGAACAAATAAAAATGATCTTTCAGTTAAGTGACATGTTTTATCCCACAAATGTTAGTTAGCTCTAAAATGTCTTCCTTCACTGTGAATCTTTGATCCCTCTAGCATTCAAGTTTTAAAACAGCCTTTTTATTTTGGCGGAGATCTTGGTGAATCTTATTTTCTTTAGAAGATACCAACACTTGCAATGCAACTCATGGACATCTGTCTATCAATTTGTAAAATCTTTACATAGATAAGTGAGATTTTTAAATGTCTCTTATTGTGGAAATGGTATGCTCCACATTTGTACTAATGTCTATAGATACACCAGCCCATAGTGGAATTCAGGGACAAACCAACTGCAGATGTTTGGATTGAGGAAGAACTTACAACAAAGCCCATTGATTTAACATCTACTTTTAAGTATTTGAATTCAAGAATGGTCTATAACACTTGGAGAAGCAAGACATGGAGACATGACTATTAGTTAATGTTAAAAAGTGTTATTGAATTGTTCTGGATTTGGTGATAGTTTTTTTTCCATATTAACAGTTTTTTATTAAAGATTTTGTATTTTTTTCACAGCAGAACAAGAGAGCAGTAGATGAAATACAATACAGGAAAGAATTTTGGTGCAATTTTACAATAGGTCAAGTACAGACATATCTGAAGGAGGCCCTTATAAACCAACAGTAGAAGTATGAGAATGCCTCCATGATCAGTACAGTGCAGTATAACAGACAAACCAAATGGCTATGAAAGATCAGGTAGTCTATTAGTCTATATTAATTGAGAGATTAGCCTTGAAGAACTCGCACCTCCGTTGCTCTCAAAAGTACAAGAACCTATAGAAATAAAGGAGAAAGGGGAGGAAAAGATATACAGATTGAGAAAAGAGAGACGCAAAAGAAGAAGCAGAACAAACAGGGGAAGGAGAGTCGCATACAAATGTACAGACGCAAAAGAAAGAGAACAAAGGAGATATGGGGTAGAGAATGATCGGGAGAGTGAGTGGGGATAGGGAACCTGGAGATGATGTCAAATTACTGACCTACAGAGGTGAGCAGTATCTAGTCCATAGAGCATATACCTCATCATAAGTGCTAAGATTTGAGACAGAGGCATAATGTAATCTTTCCATCTGTAAATTACTGGTAATTAGTTGCCTTAAGACCGTAAAGGATGGAATGTGGGCCGATCTCCAATTATGAGCTAGAAGAGACTTTGCAGCTATCAAGGTCTGACCCATCATTACTGCCTAAGAAGTAGGAAGTCCTTGTGGTGTAATATCGAATAAATCCATTATAAGGTCTAAAGGGAAGCGCAACAAAGTCACCTCAAATATCATATTAAAGACCATGGTCCAATATGAACTAAGTTTGGGACACGACCACCAAATATGTTCCTTTGACCCGACCCCCAAGTACTGTCTCCAACATAAATTAGACAAGGAAGGATAAATTCGAGCCAGTCGAGTCAGGACAAGATACCACCTGTACAACAGTTTTCTAGATAATTCAATGTGATTAGTACTGTGAGAAAACCTGTAAGGATTGGATATGGTCTTTGCCCACTGTGTAGGTGCCAAGAAAAATCTGAGCTCCTTCTCCCAGGCCAGCATAAATGGATACTTCTGAGGGAGTGTGGTTTCCAGTATAGACCCGTAACAAAGAGAAAGCGTTTTCTTGAAAGACAACGGGTTCAAACATGCCTTAATTAAGCTATTCTATCACGGTGCCCGTGATTGCTGCAGTTCCTTGTCTGTCACCAGTAGGGGGCTGCTATTGGCTGTCTGCAGATAGCCCGCCTTTCATTGCCTATTTAAACCTTGATTGGGCACCCTTTGGTTGCCCTTTCGTGTTGTTTCTGACCTTCTTGCTATCACTATGCCAGTGATAGCTGGGCCTCTGTTCCAGTGTTCCTGAGTTCCTGATCTCATGTGTTCCTGAGTTCCTGATCTCTGCTGTTCCAGTGTTTCCTGCATGCTGAAGTACTTCCAGTCCTGGTTCCGGCCTAGTCTCTTGTGTTGCAGTTCCTGCTGAACTTCTTCTCTGCGGTTTCCTGACCTGACTGATCGTTGCTGGTTCCTGTCATCGCATCGCCTGTCTCCTGTATCCTGGCGACCTCCTGCCTGGTCGCGTCGGCGACATTGCTTGTTACTCCAGTGTGCGGTCACTGGTTTGCTCCACAGCCTATCGGCTATACAATTCTGTGTTGGTCCCAGCGTGTGGACGCTGGTTTGCTCCTAAGCCTTGCGGCTAGACAAACTCGCTTGTTACACCAGTGTGCGGTCACTAGTTTGCTCCAAAGCCTATCGGCTATACAATCCTGTGTTGGTCCCAGCGTGCGGACGCTGGTTTGCTCCAAAGCCTTGCGGCTAGTCAAACTCGCTTATTACACCAGTGTGCGGTCACTGGTTTGCTCCGAAGCCTATCGGCTGTACTATCCTGTGTTGGTCCCAGCGTGCGGACGCTGGTTTGCTCCAAAGCCTTGTGGCTATACAAACTTGCTTGTTACACCAGTGTGCGGTCACTGGTTTGCTCCAAAGCCTATCAGCTATACAATTCTGTGTTGGTCCCAGCGTGCGGACGCTGGTTTGCTCCAAAGCCTTGCGGCTATACAAACTCGCTTGTTACACCAGTGTGCGGTCACTGGTTTGCTCCAAAGCCTATCAGCTATACAATTCTGTGTTGGTCCCAGCGTGCGGACGCTGGTTTGGTCCAAAGCCTTGCGGCTATACAAACTCGCTTGTTACACCAGTGTGCGGTCACTGGTTTGCTCCAAAGCCTATCAGCTATACAATTCTGTGTTGGCCCCAGCGTGCGGATGCTGGTTTGTTCCTAAGCCTTACAGCTATACTAACTCGCTTGTTACACCAGTGTGTGGTCACTGGTTTGCTCCTAAGCCTATCGGCTATACAATTCAGTGTTGGTCCCAGCGTGCGGATGCTGGTTTGCTCCAAAGCCTTGCGGCTTTACGATTCCCCTGTTAGTCTCAGTGTGTGTACACTGGGTTGCTTACGATCCTGTCAATTTGCCATTACCATCTGACTGCTGCTACTATCTCTGGGCTGCCCTGCCCGGTATTGGTAAGGCCGGTAGAACCTTTTGACACATTCCATCTGAGGTTGCCTTACCCGGTATTGGCAGGGCCGGTAGAGCCTACATTATGAATCTATTGAGGCTGCCTTGCCCGGTAATTTGGTAAGGCCGGTAGAACCGTTATGCGATTCCATCTGCAGGTTGCCTTGCCCGGTATTGGCAAGGCCGGTAGAGCCTAACATTCTATTACTTCAGACTGTCCTGTCCGGTATATTGACAGGACCGGTAGAGTCTGCCTTCTGTCTTGTTATATTCTATATATATCTGTATGTATGTGGTTGCCATCCTACGTTATCAATTTATTATTTCAATAAAATTGATTTTTACCTAAAACTTGTGTCTGAGAGTCATAATAAACCGTGACATATTCATAACAGCAACCGGGCAGGATAAAGCTAATAAAGACATAGACAGGGCATGGCGAAGCTGAAGGTCAGTGTTAGGAATGCCATAATCCAATTGCAGATCTTCAAACAATCGAAGATTGCTGTCAATGAACAAGTGGCCTCGAGTTCTAATACCTCTCCGGTTCAACGCCGAGTAAGTAGAAAATGGTATAACAAATTCAAAGGTCTGCAAAGTAGTGGCTACAGAGAACCCCTCTAAGTCACGTATCTTAGAGACATAGGTGAACCAAATGGTAAGAGAGAGTCTAGTACTAGAAAGAAAATGAGATGTCTTAGGTTGCAGTTGAGATGGTAACCATAGAACGTCACAGACACGACCAAGAGAAATTTGAACATCCTCCGTATCCACCCACTCTACTGTCTATCACGGTTCCCGTGATTCCTTGTCACTCTCTGTTGTGGTGCTCTCTCATTGGCTGAGCTTGATTGGCCCGCCCAGGGTGTTCCTTCATATACCGGGCCTATGGCATCTGTCAGGTGCCCTTTCGTGGTGTTCCCTTACCTGCGTATTCGTTGCTGTGTTCCTGCGTTCCTGTGTACCGACTCGGCCCATCTGACTACTCTGTTGCTCCTGCTCCGTGATTGACCCGGCTCCGGTTGACGTTCCTGCTTCATGATTGACCCAGGCTCCGGCTGACGTTCCTGCTCCGTGATTCACCCGGCTCCAGCTGACGTTCCTGATCCGTAATTGACCCAGGCTCTGGCTGACGTTCCTGCTCCATGATTGACCCGGCTCTGACTGACGTTCCTGCTCCATTATTGCTTTCGGTGTTCCTGCAAGATTCTGATATCTTTGCCTGGCGACATTCTGAACTGTGCTTGCAGTGCTGTACAGACTGATCACTTACTTATCATCTGCAGAGCTTGTTGCCTCCATTACTGAGCCTGGCTTACACTTGCTGAGCTTGTTGCCTCCATTACCGAGCCTCTCAGAGTACGCTTGCTGAGCTTGTTGCCTCCGTTACCGAGCCTGTCAGAGAACACTTGCTGAGCTTGTTGCCTCCGTTACCGAGCCTGTTCGTGTACACTTGCCAAGCTTGTTGCCTCCGAGTCTGAGCCTGTTTAACACTTGCTGAGCTTGTTGCCTCCATTACCGAGCCTATCCGTTTACACTAGCAGAGCAGTGACCTCCGTTTACGGTGCTTGCACCCTTGCAGTCGTTGCACCGCGTGGTGCTATTGGGCATTCCGTTAGCTCTTTCAGTGTGTAGCTCCGCTTCGGCACCGGAAGGGTGTCTTGGCTCTGGTTTCTTATTGCTCGCAGTGTTGTACCATCATACCGCACCAGGGAGTGGGCTTGGCTCACGTTACATTCGCTTGTGCAGTGTCTCTTCCGTTACCGCACCTAAGGGGTGCTCTTGGCTCCGGTTCCATTTGCTCTTGCAGTGTCTCTATTCCTGTACCGCTCCTCAGGGGTGCTATTGGCTCCGGTCCCATTTGCTCTTGCAGTGTCTCTATTCCTGTACCATGCATCAGGGGTGCTATTGGCTCCTGTCCCATTTGCTCTTGCAGTGTATCTCTTCCACTACCGCTCCAGTCAGCTCTTGCTATACTATTGGGTATATTACAGTAAAGCTATCTTGTAGTGATTCAGTTCAGTCGCACTGCTAGCGCTTGCTTTCTGCACTACTACCTGGACTGTTTATATTCACCGGGCATTGGCTAATCACCACAACAGAGACTGATTATGTGTATTGGGCATTAACCCTTTTACCTCCATTGATTCCTTTTGCAAGCTATTTTGCTCCTACCATATTGGGCCTGTACTACATCCCTATACTTGTCTGATACATGCTATTAGCTATTCTGGCCCTAAGGGGCAGTGTACCTTATTTTTACCTCAATAAAACTGTGTTTTATTCTAACCTTTGGTCTGAGTGACGTAAAAACCTTTACACTGTCCCAGGTGGCACATGAAACAACAGGGACTGAGCCATTTGGGCCGCTTTGAAGTAATGAAGTATGGAGGGCACCCCTAGACCACCGCAGAATGTGGGTGCCAACAACCACCTATTAGATACTCTCGATGATTGCGAACCATGAATAAAGCTTGGGAGACCAGACTGTATTTCCAGTAGCACATGGGATGTCATGTGCATAGGTATAGCTCAGAAAAGATACAACAACCGTGGTAAAACATTCATTTAAACCGCTGCAATCCTGCCCACCCATGACAACATAAGTTTAGACCATCCATGCAATTCCTCTTTAATTGAGTGACACAAAGACCCTAGGTTAACCTTTACCAAATCTGCACTGTTCTTCGTGAGATTATTCCCTAGATACAAAATCTTTTCTTTGTGCCAATCAAAATCATAAGTAGAACATAGATGAGCCACTTCAGTCGACTCTAGGTGCAGAGGAAGAGCATGAGTTTTGGTTCTGTTTATTTTATGATAAGAGACCAACCTATAGGCTTCCAGATTGAGCATCAGACGTGGGAGGGAAGTCAAGGGGTTAGTCAAGGTAGCCAAAATATCTTCTGCAAACAATCCCAGTTTCACCTCCACTTGTCCAAAATGAAAGCCACTGATCTGTAAATTACTTCTAATAAGGGTGGCCAATGGTTCCAATGCTAGGACGTATAAAAGCAGAGACAGAGGACAACCCTGCTGACACCCATTAGAGATGGTAAACGAAATGGACAGAAAACCGGCATATGACACCCTAGCCACAGGGGCTGAGTAAAGGGAAAAAATAGACCGTATGAATTCCGGCGGAAACAAAAACTTCTCCAACACTGCTCGGAGGAAGTCCCAATGTAGTCGGTCGAACGCCTTCTCTGCATCAAGCGCTAAAAGAAGGCCCTTTGCCCTTGAAACCCTTGCTGTTTCAATAATGTTTACCATTTTCCTCGTATTATGTCACGGAGTGACTGTGAATGAACACACTGACAAGTACAATTAAACTTAATATAAAACTTTATTAAGTAATAAGAAAGGCAGGAGATAAGGCAACAGGCAAATGGCAATAAATGACACACAGTAGTTATGATAATGACACAGGTGGCAGTAGATAGTGGCACACCTTTAGGATGACACAGGTGGCAGTAGATAGTGGCACACCTTCACGAGACCAGGTAGGAAAGATGGAAGCAATTCCTTACCCTTCACAGGACAGGTGGTTAGAAACAGAATGGCCCTGGGACTACACTGTAGATGTGAGGGCAGTGCAGAGCACTCCCATACACAGATGGAATGGCACACTTTCACGAGACCAGGTAGGAACAATGGAGGCAATTCCTTACCCTTCACAGGACAGGTGGTCAGAAACGGAATGGCCCTGGGACTACACGGTAGATATGAGGGCAGTGCAGAGCACTCCCATACACAGATGGAATGGCACATATTCATGATACCAGGTAGGAACAATGGAGGCAATTCCTTACCCTTCACAGGACAGGTGGTCAGAAATGGAATGGCCCTTGGACTACACGGTAGATGTGAGGGCAGTGCAGAGCACTCCCATACACAAATGAAATGGCACACCTTCACGAGACCAGAGAGGAACAGTGCAGGCACTTTCCTCACCCTTCACAGGACAGGTGGTCAGAACGGAATGGCCCTGGGACTACACGGTAGATGTGAGGGCAGTGCAGAGCACACAAAGTCGGCAAATAAGTGGAGTAGACCAGTATCCCGACAGGGGATACACTAGGAGGTAGCCAGATGGAGATAGGCTAGCAGCACAGACTGGTACGGCCACGGGAGGTCAGACACACGGAGTGACCGATAAGCACAGCATAATGGAAATTGGAGTAAAGCAGAAGACCCAGAGCAGCATAGGAACCAAACAGAAGAACGGAATGGTCACAGAGCGCAACACAGAGGGTAAACCAGGAGGCAGCCAAAGGTCAAAACCAGATTGGATAGTCAGACGTTGCCAATGGTCGTAACCGGAATGGGTAGTCAGTCAAGCCAGAGGTCAGAGCCGGAATGGGTAGTCAGATGATCCAGGAGTCAGAACCGGAACAGGTAGTCAGACGAGCCAGGAGTCAGAAGCGGAACGGGTAGTCAGACGAGCCAGGAGTCAGAACCGGAACGGGTAGTCAGACGAGCCAGGAGTCAGAACCGGAACGGGTAGTCAAACGTAGCCAGGTAATACACAGGAACGATAATGCACCAACACAGAATAGCTCAGGTACCCCACGAAAGGGCACTGGGAGTGACACAGGCTGAGGTTTAAAAACCCTGATGGGTAGGTGGAGCAATGACCTCATCAGCGTGGTGCCCTATAAGAATAGCGAGAGTGACAACTAGATAGTAAACAATGTCGCTCCAGGGCAATGTCAATCTATCACGGTGCCTGTGATTGTTGCACTTCCTTGTCAGTCACCATTAGGGGTCTCCTATTGGTTGTCTGCCTTTAACCCGCCTCATTCTGTCTATTTAAACCTGGTCTGGGCACCCTATGGTTGCCCTTTCGTGGTGTCTCTGACCACATTAGCCTTGACCATGTTCCAGTATTCGTTTGTACCTGTAGCTGTGTTCCTGAGTTCCAGAATACATCTTGTTCCTGAGTCATTCGGTCTGCAGAGTTGTTCCAGAGTGGTTCCGCCTAGTCCTGAGAGCTTGATCTTTTCTGCTGATCGCCTTCGCTGAGACTTCCTGGCTGCTTGGCCTTTCGGTGAGTTCCTGTCGTCTCCGGTTCTGCCAGATGTGTTCCTGACGTCTGGTCGCTTTGGCGACATTCCTGTAGACCCAGCGTGCGGACGCTGGTTTGCTCCAAGCCTTGCGGCTACACGAATTACTGTTGGTCCCAGCGTGCGGACGCTGGTTGCTCCAAGCCTTGTGGCTACATGAATTACTGTTGGTCCCAGCGTGCGGATGCTGGTTTGCTCCAAGTCTTGCGGCTATACAAATTACTGTTGGTCCCAGCGTGCGGACGCTGGTTTGCTCCAAGCCTTGTGGCTATACGAATTACTGTTGGTCACAGCGTGCGGACACTGGTTTGCTCCAAGCCTTGCAGCTATACGAATTACTGTTGGTCCCAGCGTGCGGAAGCTGGTTGCTCCAAGCCTTGCGTCTAAACAAATTACTTGTTGGTCCCAGCGTGCGGACGCTGGTTTACTCCAAGCCTTCCGGCTATACGAATTACTTGTTTGTCCCAGCGTGCGGGCGCTGGTTTGCTCCAAGCCTTGTGGCTATACATTACTTGAAGGTACCAGCGTGCGGACGCTGGTTTGCTTCTGGAGTCTTATTGCTATACAAATTACTCGTTGGTTCCAGCGTGCGGACGCTGGTTTGCTCCAAGCTTATTTGCTATACAATTTACTTGTTGGTTCCAGCGTGCGGACGCTGGTTTGCTCCAAGAGCATTAAAGACGTACTCTGTTGGGCGTTCCTTGAGTGTAGTTCCTTTGCGCTGCCTTGCCCGGTATTGGTAAGGCCGGTAGAACCTGGTACACATTCCATCTGCAGGTTGCCTTACCCCGTATTGGCACGGCCGGTAGAGCCTACGCAAAGCTCCTTTGGGCTGCCTTGCCCGGTATTGGTAAGGCCGGTAGAACCTGGTACATTTTCCATCTGCAGGTTGCCTTACCCGGTATTGGCAAGGCCGGTAGAGCCTATGCAAAGCTCCTTTGGGCTGTCTTGCCCGGTATTGGTAAGGCCGGTAGAACTTGGTACATATTCCATCTGCAGGTTGCCTTAACCGGTATTGGCAAGGCCGGTAGAGCCTATTGTTATAAGTATATCTGGCTGTCTTGCCCGGTATATTGGCAAGACCGGTAGAGCCTGTAATTTGTATTTCTCAATTATTAAATGTTGTATGTCATGTTGGAATCCTAAGGGATCATTTTTAATTATTTTCAATAAAGTTGTGTTTTTACCTAACTTTGTGTCTGAGAGTCTTAACAAACCGTGACACAATCACAGGCAATCACGGGGCACCATGATAGTACCCCCCACTCGATGATCTCCCCCCCATGGAGGAGCCCATACCTTATTGGGAAATTTCATGTGGAAACTGCGTAATAGTCTAGGAGCATGAACATCACCCTGGTCCACCCATGAACGTTCCTCCAGACCATAACCTTTCCAGTGGACAAAATATTGGATGCGCCCCCGCACCCTACGGGAATCCAGGATGCTCTGGATTTCATATTCATCTTGACTCTGAATGCGTACTGGACCTGGGGCTACCTGGGTGGAAGTGTAACGGTTGCATACAAGTGGTTTCAGGAGAGATACATGGAATACGTTCTGGATAAGCATATTCCTAGGGAGGTCTAAGGCATAAAACACAGGGTTAATTCTACGGAATACCCGGAAGGGTCTTATGAATCGTGGAGCCATTTTGTGACATGATACTTGGAGGTGCAGGTTCTTGGTGGCCAACCAGACTCTCTACCCCACCTGAAAGACTGGAGCAGGATGCCTCCTGCGATCTGCATGTCTCAGATATTGCTCTGAGGACCTTCGCAAATTATTCTGAACCTGTGCCCATGTGGAGCGGAGCTGCTTCATATGCTCATCCAGAGCCGGAATGTCCTGTGCCCGAAATGTATCCGGGAGCAGGGAGGGTTGGAACCCATAATTGATCAGGAAAGGGGTGCTCCCGGATGAAGCATTTATGGCACAATTCCTGGCAAACTCTCCCCACGGCAACAGGTCAACCCAATTATCATGATGGTCAGAAGCGAAACAGCGCAGGAATTGCTCCAGTCCTTGGTTGGCTCTTCCTGCAGCACCATTGGTCTGTGGGTGATAGGCGGAAGAAAATAGCAGTTTGATACCCATCTGGTCACAAAAGGCCTTCCAAAACCTTGATACGAACTGACTCCTATGATCAGAGACCACAACTCGAGGTACTCCGTGGATCCTGAATACCTCTTTAACAAATACCACAGCCAATTCCTTAGAGGAGGGTAGACCGGGAAGTGGAACAAAATGTGCCATTTTAGAGAATCTGTCTACAATCATTAGTATGACTGTGCAGCCCTTGGATCTAGGCAACTCTACCATAAAGTCCAATGAAATCTGTGACCACGGGCGTTCCCCATTCGGAACAGTCTGGAGTAGTCCTAGAGGTAGATGCCTAGGAGTCTTGGCACGGGCACATACGGAACAAGCTTCCACAAAGGCTGCACAATCTGCTCTTAGGCTAGGCCACCAAAATAGCTGTGAGATTGACCAAATTAATTGGTCTCGACCAATATGCCCCCTGCTGCTTTGGATGAATGGTAGGTTTCAAGTAGCTTAGTGCGGAGATTGTCAGCTACGAAACATTTCCCACTGGGTTTCTCAACTGGAGCATTGCCTTGTGACGCCAGGATCTCCTCAGCCAGAGGAGAGGTAATGCTCATACGAATAGTCGCTAAAATGCGATCAGGAGGGATAATTGGAACAGGTTTACTGTCAGACTCACGCTGTGGACCAAACTGTCTAGACAAGGCATCAGCTCGGGTGTTCTTGAAACCAGGGAGGTACGAAACTACAAAGTTTAAATCTAGACAGGAATAACGCCCATCTGGCTTGTCTCGGGGACATCAAAGACCCTTTGGAATGCATCAACGAGTTGGGAGAAATCTGAAGTGATAGGTTTCGCCATCTCCCATAACGGATTGGCCCAAGCCAGGGCTTTGCCGGTCAACAGAGAAATCATAAAGCCCACTTTGCTTCTCTCGGATTGGAAAGCGTGAGGGACCAGTTCCAAAAAAATTCCGAGCCGATTAATGAATCCATGACAAAATGTGGCATCCCCATCGTATCTTTGGGGCAGAGGAGCGGACCCAGACAAGCCCGAGTAACACATATTCTCCACCTTAGTTTTGTCACTGATGCCGATACTGAGGAGGCCATCAGTGGTTGCCCAACTCTGTCCAAATGCACGGTACAGTCTAGCAGTGTCTGCAACACTACTGACAATTGATCAAGTCGTTGATCCTGCATGTCCATCCTGGACATGATACTCAGCGACTGCCCGCTACTGGTGTCAGTACTGTCAGTGTTCATGGCCCTTTCGTACTATCACGGAGTAACTGTGAATGAACACACTGACAAGTACAACTGAACTTAATATAAAACTTTATTAAGTAATAAGAAAGGCAGGAGATAAGGCAACAGGCAAATGGCAATAAATGACACACAGTAGTTATGATAATGACACAGTTGGCAGTAGACAGTGGCACACGGTTAGGATGACACAAGTGGCAGTAGATAGTGGCACACCTTCACGAGACCAGATAGGAAAGATGGAGGCAATTCCTTACCCTTCACAGGACAGGTGGTCAGAAACGGAATGGCCCTGGGACTACACGGTAGATGCGAGGGCAGTGCAGAGCACTCCCATACACAAATGGATTGGCACACCTTCACGAAACCAGAGAGGAACAGTTCAGGCACTTTCCTCACCCTTCACAGGACAGGTGGTCAGAACGGAATGGCCCTGGGACTACACGGTAGATGTGAGGGCAGTGCAGAGCACTCCCAAACACAAAGTCGGCTAATAAGTGGAGTAGACCAGTATCCTGACAGGGGATACACTAGGCGGTAGACAGATGGAGATAGGCTAGGCAGCACAGACTGGTACGGCCACGGGAGGTCAGACACGCGGAGTGACCGATAAGCACCGCTTAATGGAAGCGAGTGCAAAGCAGAAGACCCAGGGCAGCACGGGAACCAAACCAAAGACCGGAATGGTCACGGAGCGCAACACAGAGGGTAAACCAGAAGGCAGCCAAAGGTCAAAACTGGATCGGAATAGTCAGACATCGCCAATGTCTTAATGGGTAGTCTGTCAAGCCAGAGGTCAGAGCCAGAACGGGTAGTCAGATGAGCCAGGAATCATAACCGGAACAGGTAGTCAGACGAGCCAGAAGTCAGAACCGGAACGGGTAGTCAGACGTAATACACAGGAACGGGAATGCACCAACACAGAATAGCTCAGGTACACCACGAAAGGGCACTGAGAGTGACACAGGCTGAGGGTTAAAAACCCTGATGGGTAGGTGGAGCAATGACCTCATCAGCATGGTGCCCTATAAGAATAGCGACTCAGCAAGAGCTACAACTACATAGTAAACAATGTCGCTCCAGGGCAATGTCAATCACAGGCAATCACGGGGCACCGTGATATATTATCAGTTGGCTGCCTACCTTTAATAAAGCCAAATTGATCATAATGCAATAAATGGGGAAGAAGGGACTACAATCGAAAAGCTAAGAGTTTCGCACAGATTTTCACATCTGTATTAAGTAGCGAAATGGGCCGGAAATTGGGACAGTGAGAAGGAGGTTTGCCCGGTTTAGGGAGAGCAGAAATATGGGCAGTGAGCACATTGGCAGGAAAGGAGCCCTGGGCACTGCAAGAACGAAATAGAGATAGCATATAGGGAGATAGAATACCCACATATTGCGCATAGTATTTCCCAGTAAAGCCATCCGGTCCCGGAGACTTATGTGGAGGCAAGGAACGAAGCACTCATTGATTATACTTGAGCTCAATCAGGGCCTGTAGAGGATCCATTTGTTCTGCTATCATCCTTGACAAAGATATCTTAGCTAAGAAATCCGAAATGTCATGAGTCGTTGGTTGATGTGTTGTTGCATCCGATGCTAAATTATAAAGATTCGAATAATAGTCCACAAAAACATCTGGTATTTGAGCTGGATTCAACACCTTTTCACCATTAGGCTTAACAATATAAGGAAGAATACGTTTTGCTTCCTGTTTCTTAAGATGTCTGGCCAAGAATCCACCGGCCTTATTGCTGTGCGTATAAAAGCGTTGTCGTAACCTTTCCAACACTTGTGTCTGATATAATTGAAACAACGATATTTCCTGTCTCAGAGTTGCCATTTGTTCAGCTTGGCATCGAGAAGGGTGAATCTTGACTTGAGTCTCAAGGGTTGACAACTCCCGCATTAGATGACACAATTTAACTTCCGTTTCTTTTTTTTCGCTGTCGCATACGCTATTATATGACCCTGAATGACTGCTTTATGAGCTTCCCATAAAGTCACAGGAGAAACATCTTATCACGGTGCCTGTGATCCTGTTCTGTCACTCTCGCTTGTGGTGATCTCCTATTGGCTGAGCTTGTTTGGCCCGCCCCTGGTGACCTTTTTATGCCTGGCCTCTGGCACCAGTCAGGTGCCCTTTCGTGGTGTTCCTGAGCCAGTGTTGCTGTTGCTGTGTTCCAGTGTTCCTGATTCCTGTGTACCGACTTGGCCTGTTTGTCACGGTTTGTTAAGACTCTCAGATGCAAAGTTAGGTAAAAACACAACTTTATTGAAAAGTTTAAGACAATCCCATAGGATCATATGCATACATACATATACATAGAAGAAATGACAGGAAGCAGTAATAATAGCGATTAAGGCTCTACCGGCCCTGCCAATATACCGGGCAAGGCAGCCTAACGGAATACCAGGAGTATACAGGCTCTACCGGCCCTGCCAATATACCGGGCAAGGCAGACTAACGGAATACCAGGAGTAACAGGCTCTACTGGCCCTGCCAGTATACCGGGCAAGGCAGCCTAATGGAATACCAGGAGTATACAGGCTCTACCGGCCCTGCCAATATACCGGGCAAGGCAGCCTAAAAGAATACCAGGAGTGTACAGGCTCTACCGGTCCTGCCAATACAAGGTAAGGCAACCCAAGATGAATAGGAAAGGAAGGTTCTACCGGCCTTACCAATTACCGGGCAGGACAGCCTAAAAGGAGATGGTGGCAGCACTGAGGCCTCAATGACCGTCAGATGACAATGACAGTCATAAAGATGATATACAGAGGCTCAAGAGCATAAGAGGTAATACAAGGAAACAGGTAATCACCAGTACGCGCGTACTGGACCAACAACTAGCTGTCTAGGACATGACAGCAGGACCAGCGTGGAGCAAACCAGTACCCGTGTACTAGGAGACAATGAGAAAGTCAGTACCCGTGTACTGGGAGTCACTATACATACTAGGCGATAATCGCCGAAAGGCAGTGGAGCGAACTAGTACCTGTGTACTGGGAGTCAATAGTATAACTGGCAATGTAGGCCGTGTGGCCGTTGAGCGAACCAGTACCCACGTGCTGGAAACCAACAGTATCAATGGCAATGTATGCCGTGAGGCCGTGGAGTGAACCAGCACCCGCGCACTGGAACCAACAGTATCAATGGCAATGTAGGCCGTGAGGCCGTGGAGCAAACCAGTACCCGCGTACTGGAAACCAACAGGATAAATGCAATGTAAGCCGTGAGGCAGTGGAGCAAACCAGTACCCGCGTACTGGGAACCAACAGTATCAATGCAATGTAAGCCATAAGGCAGTGGAGCAAACCAGCACCTGCGCACTGGGAACCAACAATAATAATGCAATGTAAGCCGTGAGGCAGTGGAGCGAACCAGAACCGGCGTACCGGGAACCAACAATACCAGTGCAATGTAGCCGTGAGGCAGTGGAGCAAACCAGCACCCGCGTGCTGGAAACCAACAGTATCAATGGCAATGTAGGCCGGGAGGCCGTGGAGCGAACCAGCACCCGCACACTGGAACCATGTAGGCCATGAGGCCTTGGAGCGAACCAGTACCCACGTACCGTAACCAACAGGATAAATGCAATGTAAGCCGTCAGGCAGTGGAGCAAACCAGTACGCACATGAGTGTGGGACAGCCGGATGGCTTGTGGAGCGAACCAGTACCCACGTACTGGGAGCAATCACATGAATGTGGGACAGCCGGATGGCTAATGAAGCGAACCAGTACCTGTGTACTGGGAGTAGTTATAGTCGGATCAGCCGTAGCCGTATAGTAGTGGAGCGAACCAGTACCCAATTACTGGGAGACAGCAAGAGTGGAAATGTCGCCTGGGCGACCGGAGATCAAGGCAGCCACAGAAGAGTAGAAACAGCACAATGCACACGACACAGGAACCAGCTCTCCGATGGTCTACCGGATCAGGAACGGCAACGAGGACTGGTAGCAGGAAACAGCAACGATGGAGGACTTCAACCGGATCAGGAATGGAACTGGAACCACTAAGCAGGAGACTCAGGAACAAGATGATCTCAGGAATGCAGGTACACAGCTATGGCCCATAGAACTTCAGGAACAAGGTGAAAATACAAGCTGTCAGAGACAATACAAAAGGGCAACCAAAGGGTGCCCAGACTCAGTTTAAATAGCCAAAGTGAGGCAGGCTGAAGGCAGACAGCCAATGGGAGACCCCTACAGGTAACAGACATACAAAGGCAGCAATCACGGGCACCGTGATACTGTTTTAGACTACGCTCCTGTGTTCCTGCTCCGTGATCTGACCCGGCCCGGCTGACGTTCATGCTTGTGACTGATCTGGCTTGTCTGAGAACCCTGCTCCGTGATCCGACCTGGCTTGGCTAACTTCCTGCTCTGTGATCTGAACCGGCTTGTTACCCACTCTGCCTTCATTCCTGCTTACTGCTGCTGGCTGTCGTTCGGGTGACATTCTGATTCTCCTCTGTACTGATAGCTGGGCTATTCGAGTACCTCCATTAACCCTTGCAGAGCTGTGCTTCCGTTGCTGAGCCTTCCATAGTATTTGCAGAGTGGTGCCCTCGTTGTGAGCCTCTGCTTGTACTTGCAGAGCTGGGTGTCCGATCCGTGTGCCTCCATTAACACTTGCAGTGCTGCTGTATCTCATAGCTGAGCCTTCCTTAACACTTGCAGAGCCACAGTTGTTTATCCGTTACAGCTACTGAGCCGGCCTCATTGAGAGTCTTGTGCAGACGGCAGCTCATCATTACAACTGGCAGTGTAATCGGTCTCCGTTACCGAGCCCGCGGGAGGCGCTATTGGCTTGTGCTCTTTCAGTGTTACACGCCCGGTGGGGCTATTGGCTCAAGCTCTCGCAGCGCAGGTTGTGTCTGGTACTACACCCGAGGGGGCTATTGACTGAAGCTCTTGCAGTACTAGAAGTCCCGTTACTACGCCCATGGGGGCTATTGGCTCAAGCTCTAGCAGTGCAAGTTGTCTCCGGTATACGCCCGTAGGGGCTATTGACTCAATCTATTGCCTTACGTTGGTCTCCAGTAATACGCCCGTGGGGCTATTGGCTCCTGCTCTAGCAGTGCAAGTTGTCTCCGTTTTTACGCCCATGGGGGCTATTGGCTGGTCTATACCGTAGTACTCTGATCTCTATTTCAGTTCAGCCTCTGCAGCCAGCTAAGCCTTATGAACTCAAGGTGTTGTTTCATCTAACACCACGCGCTGCCTTATTTCCTCCTTGGGTGTGCCAAACACCACAACAGAGACTGATTGATATTCAGTATTTAACCACTGAGTACCCTTCTTTTCTGTGCCTGTCCTGTATCTGTATACTGGGCCTGTGAAGGCATATGTAACCTTATTCTCGCTACTATTCTATGTTGCCTATAGAGGGCGACCTTTCTTCTTTATTTTTTAATAAAACTGTGTTTTATTCTAACCTGCTGGTCTGAGTGTCTTAAAAAACCGTTACAGTACAAAAGGGCCATGACCTCAGACAGTAAAGGTGAAAGTAATGCACAAAACATCCACTGGAGAATGGATGTTCATGAGCAGCGCCAAGACCAGTTGGCATTGGCCTTACAAACCTTACCTGAGCGTACGGTACACCTTGATAAACTAAACCAGAATCCGGTGGTTTCCCCAGTCTTGACACCAGATAATCAGTCGGTAGCTCCTACGACACATACCAGAGGCCTAACGGCGGCAGCGCTGTTACCGTTAAGATATGATGGTGAACCCACTCAATGCAGGGGCTTTATTAACCAATTGGAGATATTTCTGGAACTAATGCCCCAGGCATTTTCTAACGACCGAAGTAAGGTCGGATTTATGATATTGTTACTGACGGGCAAAGCACTGGCATGGGCCAGTCCGCTGTGGGAGAATGCCAACCCTGCACTCAGAACTTTGGTGAGTTCGTGAGAAAGTTCCACAGAGTGTTTGAGGTGCCTGACAGAGCTGCCTCTGCTGCCAAGAGGTTAATGGAGATGCAGCAGGGCGACCGTACTTTGGGTGATTATGCAATTGAGTTTCGTACCTTGGCAGCAGAGGTAGGGTGGAACAATGAGGCATTAGTGGCAGCCTTTGCCCAGGGGCTGTCCGAGTCCATTAAAGATGAAATAGTTGCCAGAGATGTACCCAGTGATCTGGATGAATACATTGACTATGTCATGCTTATCGATTCTCGCATTCGTGAAAGACTGCTGGCTAAAAGGGCGAGATCCAGAAATTATGGGCATGGCAGTCTTTTAAACCCACCCTCACCTCCCATTCCTCCTGAACGTTCACCTGAGTCTGGTGAGCCAATGCAGCTTGGATTCACCAGACTTACTAAGGAGGAGCGGGCGCACCGTAGAAGACAGGGCCTATGTTTATATTGTGGTAAAACTGGGCATTTAATACACACATGTCCTGTACAACCAGGAAACGGACGCACCTAGGGTACCTTGGGAGACAAGCCCTAGGTGGCGTGCAGCAGTCCCTAGAATCAAGTACACAGAAACCCACCATCCAGGTGGTATTTTCTTGGGCAGACCTATCAGTGGTGGTTATGGCATTGGTAGACTCCGGTGCAGCTGGGTACTTCATGGACCAATCCTTTGCCGAATCGCACAAGATTCCGTTAGTCAAAAGGGAGTCTCCCCTGGCTATTGAAGCCATTGATGGCAGACCTTTGGAACCTGCATTTATCAACATGGAGACGGTTCCTATTACTATGTCTGTTGGGGACCTCCACAGGGAGGAGGTACGTTTCCAAATAATTCGATCTCCCCATCATGCAGTCATCCTGAGGTTTCCATGGCTACTATTACATAATCCCCAGTTTGACTGGCAGAGTTGTGAGGTTAAATCATGGTCTGAGCACTGCTCTAAAAACTGTTTATCGCATCCTGTCAAGATTTTGTGTACCTCTCCCCCGTGCCAGCTGAGTATTGAGAATTAATTGATTTTCAGCAAGGTGGAGGCTAGCGCACTGCCTCAGCACAGACCCTATGATTGCGCTATTGATCTGTCCCAGGGCGTGGTGCCTCCCAGAGGTCGCACATATACACTGTCGTGTGATGAAAACAGGGCAATGGAGGAGTACATTGAGGATGCCTTCAAAAAGAGGGATTATTCGCAAGTCTACCTCCCCGGCTGGTGCCGGTTTCTTCTTTGTGAAAAAGAAAAATGGAGAGCTCAGAGCACGTATTGATTACCGGGGGTTGAATAAATTGATGTCTAAGAATGTCTACCCCATTCCGCTCATTACTGAATTATTTGACAGGTTGAAGGGCTCTTCCATCTTTACCAAACTCGATCTACGGGCCGCTTATAACCTGATCAGAATCAAGGCTGGAGATGAGTGGAAAACAGCATATAATACCAGATCAGGGCATTATGAATATCTGGTAATGCCATTTGGCATATGCAATGCACCTGCAGTGTTCCAGGAATTTATTAATGACATCCTTCGTGACATGCTTCAGTCTTGTGTGGTGGTATATCTAGATGATATATTGATACATTCTGCCAACCTTACCCAGCATGTTAAGGATGTTTCTGAGGGTTTGCTTCGATTACGTAAAAATAAACTGTTCTGCAAACTAGAAAAATGCGAATTTCATAGGTCCCAAGTACCATTCCTGGGGTTCGTAATTTCTAAAGACTGTATTGCTATGGACCAGGATAAATTGGCAGCAGTCCTACAGTGGCCTCGCCCCAAGGGGTTAAAAGCTATTCAGCGCTTTTTGGGCTTCGCCAACTATTATAGGAAATTCATCCAGAACTTTTCTACTATTGTGAAACCTTTGTCTGACTTGACACATAAGGGCGCTACTCCCTCTCAATGGTCTGAGGCAGCTGAAAATGCTTTTGAGACTCTGAAATCTGCCTTTGCCTCTGCTCTGGTGCTGTCCTACCCCAATCCCGCCCTGCCATTCTCTTTGGAAGTTGATCCTCTGAGGTTGGCGTTGGGGCAGTACTCTCCCAACGTCCTGTGGGAGGTGGCGTCCTGAGACCTTGTGGGTTCTTTTCTAAAAAACTCTCCAGCACACAGAGCCACTATGAGATTGGCGACAGGGAGCTCCTGGCTATTATTCTGGCACTTAAAGAATGGCATCACCTATTGGAGGGTACCAGGACCCCAGTATTAATTCTAACTGACCATAAGAATTTGACGTATTTCTCTGAAGCAAAGAGGCTGTCCTCACGACAAGCTAGGTGGGCACTCTTTCTGTCCCGGTTCAATTTTATAGTATCCTATCTTCCAGGCTCTAAAAATATTAGGGCAGACGCTCTGTCCAGACAGTTTGCTTCGGACATTGAGAAGGAGGAAGAATCAGTACCTATTATTCAGCCAGATCGTATCCCTGCTACAGTACGCACTAGCATCACTTCGCCACTGGGAGAAGAAATTTTGGCTTCTCAAGCAAAGGCGCCCCCAGAAACCCCAGTTGGCAAGTGTTTTGTGGATGAGCCATTCTGTACACATCTACTAGAGACTTACCATTCGTCTAAGGCTGCTGGGCATATCGGGAGGGATCAGCTAATATGGTCCCTGTCACAATTTTTCTGGTGGTCCTCCATTAGACCCGATTGCTCCGCTTTTACTGCAGCCTGTGCCGACTGTGCTCGTGCCAAGACCCCCAGGCATCTCCCAGTGGGCCTACTGCAACCTGTGCCTAATGGCGAACGTCCATGGTCTCACATATCGAACTGACTTTCTGGGAGAACTGCCAGTATCTAGGGGTATACGTTTATCCTCATGGTGGTCGACAGGTTCTCTAAGATGGCTCATTTCGTGCCCCTCTCAGGCCTGCCGTCGACAAAGAAGTGTTTCGCTTGCACGGGGTACCCAGATATCACAGTGCCTGTGATTCTCCTGTCACTCTTGCTTGTGGTAAACTCTGATTTGCTGAGCTGGTTTGGCCCGCCCCTGGTGACCTTTTTATGCCTGGCGCTGACACCCGTCAGATGCCCTTTCTTGGTGTTTCTGAGCCAGTCTTGCTGTTGCTGTGTTCCTGAGTTCCAGATTCTTGTGTACCGACTTGGCCTGTCCTGACTACGCTCCAGTGTTCCTGATCGTGATTGACCCGAGTTGTCTGTGAACCACCTCCTGGCTTGGCTGACGTTCCTGCTCGTGTGTGACCCGGCTTGTATGAGAACCTCCTTCGTGCTACGACCCGGCCTGGCTGACTTCCTGCTTCGTGATCGACCAATGGCCCGTTCCAGTGACTTGCCTGTTCCTGTTGTCGCCGCCGCGACATTCTTCTCCTGCTGTTGCTGGTTGCCCATTTGCCGTGTGACCACTTCACCCTGGTGTTGCCTTCGTTCAGTGCAGAGTTCCGTGCTGATTTGCAGAGTTGTGCTTCCTTCATTGAGCCTCCGTACGCTTGCAGAGCTCCGGTACCATACTGAGCCTTCTGTTGTTTAAACGTGCATTTTAACCCTTGCAGAGCTGCTTTACTCCCGCTAAGCCTTCATTCCCCGGTATAGAGCCTTACTCTCTGTGCTACATCTGCCGAGTCGGCCGCTTGTTGACGGAGACTCATTCGTTACAACTGCAGAGTAGTCATGCTAAGCTGGTCCGGTAGGGCGCCATTGGCTCTTGGTCTCACGTTAAGTTTACCGGTGGACTCCGTTGTGGCTTATTGGCTTGGTTGCAGCAAAGGGCAGGCTCCAAGCTCTGGCAGGTTCCCGTTAGTATAAGCCCGTGGGGGCTATTGGCTCAACTACCGCTAGCGTTGGTCTTCGGTTACGCCCGTGGGGGCTAATTGCCAGCTCTTGCATTTCAGGCTAGATCTAGTCACGCCCGTGGGGGCTATCTGCTCTTGCACTTGCAGAATCAGTTGTCTCATTGGGTACGCCCGCGGGGACTATTTCGGGTCACTGTTCTGTTGAATCCGCTACTGGTCACAGATTGGCTACGGCATCCATACCTTTGGAACACTGTGTTGGTTACACCTACCCAGCACCTCCTATTACCACCTTGGGCGTGCCAACCCTCCACATCTGAGACTAACTGATTACTGCAGTTAACCCTTTTGTGACTGTATATCATTATCTGTTCCTACATAGTGTGTGTTGCATTATCCTATGTATTGAGCCTTTGGGTTCTATCTGTCATTACTGTTCTATTATTTCCTGCTGCCTGTACAGGGCGATCGTTTGCATCATTTTCTATTCAATAAAATTGTGTTGAATTTTACCAACTGGTCTGAGTGTCCTAAAAAAACGTTACACTGCGAAAGGGCCATGACCTCAGACAGTAAAGGTGAAAGTAACACACAAAACATCCATTGGAGAATGGATGTTCATGAGCAGCACCTGGACCAGTTGGCACTGGCTTTACAGACCTTACTTGAGCATACGGTACACTTGGACAAGCCCAGTCCGAATTCGGTGGTCCCCCCAGTGTTGACACCGGACAATCCGCCTGTAGCCCCTCCTACTAATTCCAGAGGCTTAACGGCAGCGGCGCCGTTACCATTGAGATATGATGGCGAGCCTTCTCAATGCAGGGGCTTTATTAATCAGTTGGAGATATTCCTGGAATTGACACCCTAGGCATTTCCTAACGACCGTAGTAAGGTTGGATTCATGATATCACTATTGACGGGCAAAGCATTGGCTTGAGCGAATCCCTTGTGGGAAAATGCCAAACCTTGCACTCTGAACTTTAGTGAGTTTGTAAGAAAGTTCCGCAGAGTGTTTGAGGTCCCTGGCAGGGCTGCCTCTGCTGCCAAGAGGTTAATGGAGATTCAGCAGGGCGAACGCACTCTGGGCAACTATGCTATCGAGTTTCGGACCCTGGCAGCAGAGGTGGGCTGGCATAATGAGGCCTTAGTTGCAACCTTTGCTCAGGGTATTTCTGAACAGGTTAAGGATGAAATAGCTGCTCGAGATGTACCTAGTGATCTGGATGAATACATTGACTACGTCATGCTAATTGATTCCCGCATCCGTGAGAGACGGTTGGCTAAAAGGGCGAAATCCAGAAGCTATGGCCAGGGCAGTCTCTTTAACCCACCCTCACCACCCTTTCCTCCTGAACGACCAGCCGAGATGGCAGAACCAATGCAATTGGGGTTCACTAGGCTCACTAAGGAGGAGAGGTTGTATCGTAGGAAGCAAGGCCTATGCTTATATTGTGGCAAACCGGGGCACCTATTACGCACTTGTCTGGTACGGACCAGAAACGGACGCACCTAGGGTACCTTGGGGGACAGGCCCTAGGTGGTGTACAACAGTCCCTAGATTCTAGTACTGTTAAACCCACCATCCAGGTGGCATTCTCGTGGCGGACAAGGTTGTGGAGGTCCTGGCACTAGTGGATTCCGGTGCAGCCGGGTACTTTATGGACCAATCTTTCGCTGACTTGCACAGTATTCCGTTATGCAAGAAAGAATCTCCCTTTGGCAATTGAAGCCATCAATGGCAGACCTTTGGAACCTGCATTTATTACTATGGAAACAATTCCAATCACGATGGCGGTTGGGGCTCTTCACAAAGAGGAAGTACGGTTCCAAATTATTCGTTCTCCTCACCATGCAGTCATTTTGGGGTTCCCGTGGTTACTATTGCATAATCCTCAATTTGATTGGCAAATATGTGAGGTTAATTCTTGGTCTGAATACTGTACTAAGAACTGTCTATCACTACCTGTCAAGATTATGTGTACCTCCCCTGCTGTGCCAGCAGAATATGCGGAATTCAGTGACGTTTTCAGCAAAGGAGAGGCCAGCGCATTGCCTGAACATAGACCCTATGATTGTGCTATTGATCTGCCTCCGGGTGCGGTGCCTCCTAGGGGGTTGCACTTATCCACTGTCATGTGAGGAGAACAGGGCAATGGAGGAGTACATTGAGGACGCCCTTAGGAGGGGAATCATTCGTAAATCTACCTCCTGGCTGGCACCGGATTCTTCTTTGTAAAGAAAAAAGTGGCAAACTCAGGCCATGTATTGATTACCGGGGACTGAATAAGCTGATGCCTAAGAATGCCTACCCTATTCCACTCATTACCGAATTGTTTGACAGATTAAAGGGCTCTTCGATCTTCACTAAACTTGACTTGTGAGCCGCCTACAATCTGATCAGAATTAAGGAGGGTGATGAGTGGAAAACGGCGTTTAATACCAGAACAGGGCACTACGAATATCTTGTGATGCCGTTTGGCCTATGCAACGCACCAGCGGTATTCCAGGAATTTATTAATGATATTCTGCGTGACATGCTTCAGTCCTGTGTGGTGGTATATCTAGATGATATACTAATTCACTCTGCCAACCTCTTCCAACATACTAAAGATGTCTCGGAAGTCTTGCTTCGACTTCGTAAAAATAAACTATATATTATAACTATAATTCTAACTGACCATAAGAATTTGACGTATTTCTCTGAAGCAAAGAGGCTGTCCTCACGACAAGCTAGGTGGGCACTCTTTCTGTCCCGGTTCAATTTTATAGTATCCTATCTTCCAGGCTCTAAAAATATTAGGGCAGACGCTCTGTCCAGACAGTTTGCTTCGGACATTGAGAAGGAGGAAGAATCAGTACCTATTATTCAGCCAGATCGTATCCCTGCTACAGTACGCACAAGCATCACTTCGCCACTGGGAGAAGAAATTTTGGCTTCTCAAGCAAAGGCGCCCCCAGAAACCCCAGTTGGCAAGTGTTTTGTGGATGAGCCATTCTGTACACATCTACTAGAGACTTACCATTCGTCTAAGGCTGCTGGGCATATCGGGAGGGATCAGCTAATATGGTCCCTGTCACAATTTTTCTGGTGGTCCTCCATTAGACCCGATTGCTCCGCTTTTACTGCAGCCTGTGCCGACTGTGCTCGTGCCAAGACCCCCAGGCATCTCCCAGTGGGCCTACTGCAACCTGTGCCTAATGGCGAACGTCCATGGTCTCACATATCGAACTGACTTTCTGGGAGAACTGCCAGTATCTAGGGGTATACGTTTATCCTCATGGTGGTCGACAGGTTCTCTAAGATGGCTCATTTCGTGCCCCTCTCAGGCCTGCCGTCGACAAAGAAGTGTTTCGCTTGCACGGGGTAAGCTGGTCCGGTAGGGCGCCATTGGCTCTTGGTCTCACGTTAAGTTTACCGGTGGACTCCGTTGTGGCTTATTGGCTTGGTTGCAGCAAAGGGCAGGCTCCAAGCTCTGGCAGGTTCCCGTTAGTATAAGCCCGTGGGGGCTATTGGCTCAACTACCGCTAGCGTTGGTCTTCGGTTACGCCCGTGGGGGCTAATTGCCAGCTCTTGCATTTCAGGCTAGATCTAGTCACGCCCGTGGGGGCTATCTGCTCTTGCACTTGCAGAATCAGTTGTCTCATTGGGTACGCCCGCGGGGACTATTTCGGGTCACTGTTCTGTTGAATCCGCTACTGGTCACAGATTGGCTACGGCATCCATACCTTTGGAACACTGTGTTGGTTACACCTACCCAGCACCTCCTATTACCACCTTGGGCGTGCCAACCCTCCACATCTGAGACTAACTGATTACTGCAGTTAACCCTTTTGTGACTGTATATCATTATCTGTTCCTACATAGTGTGTGTTGCATTATCCTATGTATTGAGCCTTTGGGTTCTATCTGTCATTACTGTTCTATTATTTCCTGCTGCCTGTACAGGGCGATCGTTTGCATCATTTTCTATTCAATAAAATTGTGTTGAATTTTACCAACTGGTCTGAGTGTCCTAAAAAAACGTTACACTGCGAAAGGGCCATGACCTCAGACAGTAAAGGTGAAAGTAACACACAAAACATCCATTGGAGAATGGATGTTCATGAGCAGCACCTGGACCAGTTGGCACTGGCTTTACAGACCTTACTTGAGCATACGGTACACTTGGACAAGCCCAGTCCGAATTCGGTGGTCCCCCCAGTGTTGACACCGGACAATCCGCCTGTAGCCCCTCCTACTAATTCCAGAGGCTTAACGGCAGCGGCGCCGTTACCATTGAGATATGATGGCGAGCCTTCTCAATGCAGGGGCTTTATTAATCAGTTGGAGATATTCCTGGAATTGACACCCTAGGCATTTCCTAACGACCGTAGTAAGGTTGGATTCATGATATCACTATTGACGGGCAAAGCATTGGCTTGAGCGAATCCCTTGTGGGAAAATGCCAAACCTTGCACTCTGAACTTTAGTGAGTTTGTAAGAAAGTTCCGCAGAGTGTTTGAGGTCCCTGGCAGGGCTGCCTCTGCTGCCAAGAGGTTAATGGAGATTCAGCAGGGCGAACGCACTCTGGGCAACTATGCTATCGAGTTTCGGACCCTGGCAGCAGAGGTGGGCTGGCATAATGAGGCCTTAGTTGCAACCTTTGCTCAGGGTATTTCTGAACAGGTTAAGGATGAAATAGCTGCTCGAGATGTACCTAGTGATCTGGATGAATACATTGACTACGTCATGCTAATTGATTCCCGCATCCGTGAGAGACGGTTGGCTAAAAGGGCGAAATCCAGAAGCTATGGCCAGGGCAGTCTCTTTAACCCACCCTCACCACCCTTTCCTCCTGAACGACCAGCCGAGATGGCAGAACCAATGCAATTGGGGTTCACTAGGCTCACTAAGGAGGAGAGGTTGTATCGTAGGAAGCAAGGCCTATGCTTATATTGTGGCAAACCGGGGCACCTATTACGCACTTGTCTGGTACTGCCCAGAAACGGACGCACCTAGGGTACCTTGGGGGACAGGCCCTAGGTGGTGTACAACAGTCCCTAGATTCTAGTACTGTTAAACCCACCATCCAGGTGGCATTCTCGTGGCGGACAAGGTTGTGGAGGTCCTGGCACTAGTGGATTCCGGTGCAGCCGGGTACTTTATGGACCAATCTTTCGCTGACTTGCACAGTATTCCGTTATGCAAGAAAGAATCTCCCTTTGGCAATTGAAGCCATCAATGGCAGACCTTTGGAACCTGCATTTATTACTATGGAAACAATTCCAATCACGATGGCGGTTGGGGCTCTTCACAAAGAGGAAGTACGGTTCCAAATTATTCGTTCTCCTCACCATGCAGTCATTTTGGGGTTCCCGTGGTTACTATTGCATAATCCTCAATTTGATTGGCAAATATGTGAGGTTAATTCTTGGTCTGAATACTGTACTAAGAACTGTCTATCACTACCTGTCAAGATTATGTGTACCTCCCCTGCTGTGCCAGCAGAATATGCGGAATTCAGTGACGTTTTCAGCAAAGGAGAGGCCAGCGCATTGCCTGAACATAGACCCTATGATTGTGCTATTGATCTGCCTCCGGGTGCGGTGCCTCCTAGGGGGTTGCACTTATCCACTGTCATGTGAGGAGAACAGGGCAATGGAGGAGTACATTGAGGACGCCCTTAGGAGGGGAATCATTCGTAAATCTACCTCCTGGCTGGCACCGGATTCTTCTTTGTAAAGAAAAAAGTGGCAAACTCAGGCCATGTATTGATTACCGGGGACTGAATAAGCTGATGCCTAAGAATGCCTACCCTATTCCACTCATTACCGAATTGTTTGACAGATTAAAGGGCTCTTCGATCTTCACTAAACTTGACTTGTGAGCCGCCTACAATCTGATCAGAATTAAGGAGGGTGATGAGTGGAAAACGGCGTTTAATACCAGAACAGGGCACTACGAATATCTTGTGATGCCGTTTGGCCTATGCAACGCACCAGCGGTATTCCAGGAATTTATTAATGATATTCTGCGTGACATGCTTCAGTCCTGTGTGGTGGTATATCTAGATGATATACTAATTCACTCTGCCAACCTCTTCCAACATACTAAAGATGTCTCGGAAGTCTTGCTTCGACTTCGTAAAAATAAACTATTTTGTAAACTAGAGAAATGCGAATTCCATACATCTCAAGTACCATTCTTGGGGTTCGTAATTTCCAAAGATGGAATTGCTATGGATCAGGATAAGTTGGCAGCAGTCTTGCAATGGCCTCTCCCTAAGGGGTTAAAAGCTATTCAGCGTTTTTTGGGCTTTGCCAACTATTATAGAAAGTTTATACAGAACTTTTCTACGAATGTAAAACCTTTATCGGATTTGACACATAAGGACGCTACTCCCTCTCAGTGGTCTGAGGCAGCTGAGAATGCGTTTGAGACCTTGAAATCTGCCTTCGCATCTGCCCCAGTGCTGTCCCACCCCAATCCCTCCCTGCCATTCACGTTGGAAGTTGACACCTCTGAGGTTGGGGTTGGGGCAGTACTCTCCCAACGTCCTGTGGGAGGTGGCACCTTGAGACCCTGCGGGTTTTTCTCAAAATAATTGTCCAGTGCGCAGAGCCACTATGAGATTGGCGACAAGGAGCTTTTGGCCATTATCCTGGCACTGAAAGAATGGCGCCACCTGTTGGAAGGCACTCAGACTCCAGTATTAATCCTCACCGATCACAAGAATTTGACATATCTCTCTGAAGCGAAAAGATTGTCCTCTCGACAAGCTAGGTGGGCACTCTTTTTGTCCCGGTTTAATTTCATAGTGTCCTACCTTCCGGGCTCTAAAATATTAGGGCAGACGCATTGTCTCGACAGTTCGCATCGGATACTGAGAGGGAGGAAGAACCAGTACCTATTATTCAGCCAGATCGCATTCTGGCTACTATTCGTTCTAGTATAACTTCGCCGCTGGGGGAAGAGATTTTGGCCTCTCAATCTAGGGCACCACCTGAGACCGCAGTTGGCAAGTGTTTTGTGGATGAGCCATTCCGTACCTGTCTGTTGGAAACCTTCCATTCTTCTAAAGCGGCTGGGCATATCGGTAGGGATCAACTTGTATGGTCTCTTTCACAATTATTCTGGTGGCCCAAGCTCAGAGCCGATTGTTCTGCTTTTACTGCTGCTTGTACCACCTGTGCCCGTGCCAAGACCCCTAGACACCTCCCAGTGGGCTTGCTCCAACCAGTGCCTAATGGAGAATGTCCTTGGTCTCATATATCCATTGACTTCTTGGGAGAATTGCCAGTCTCTAGGGGGTATACGTTTATCCTTATGGTGGTAGATAGGTTCCCTAAGATGGCTCATTTTGTGCCCCTCAATGGCCTTCCATCGGCTCAGGAATTGGCGGTAGTCTTTGCTAGAGAAGTGTTTTGCTTACACGGGATACCTAGAGTTATAGTCTCCGATCGTGGGAGCCAGTTCGTGTCCAGGTTTTGGAGGGCATTCTGTGGCCAGATGGGCATCCAATTGTCCTTTTCCTCTGCCTACCATCCCCAGACCAACGGAGCCGGTGAACGTGCCAATCAGGGACTGGAGCAGTTCCTGCGCTGTTTTATAACCGATCATCATGACAATTGGGCCGACTTGTTGCCATGGGCAGAGTTTGTGAGGAATTGTGCAGTCAATTCATCGTCCGGCAGCTCCCCGTTTCTAATCAATTACGGGTTCCAACTGTGCCTGCTCCCGGACTCATTTCAGTCACAACAGATTCCTGCTTTGGATGAGCATATGGCGCAACTCTGCTCCACGTGACAGCAACGAAATGACAATCGTAGACGGCTGCCAGCGGTCTCATTTCAGGTTGGGGACAGAGTATGGCTCTCCTCCAGGAACCTCAATTTGCAGGTACCCTCAAACAAGTTGGCTCCCCAGTTTATTGACCCCTTTAAAATCCTCCGCAGGATTAACCCGGTCACTTATGCATTGGAACTCCCAGCCTCTATGCATATTCATAATGTGTTCCATGTGTCTCTTTTGAAACCCTTGGTTTGCAAACGTTACACTACCACTCCAGTAATTCCTGGGCCAGTGGACGTTCAGGGCCAGGAGGAGTACGAGGTTCAGAGCATTATTGATTCTAGGAGACTTAGAGGGAGGTTGCAATATTTGGTCCACTGGAAGGGTTATGGCCCTGAGGAATGTTCTTGGGTTGATATGAAGGAACTCCATGCACCCAGACTTTTACGCATCTTCCACTCTAAATATGCTCAGAAACCTAAACCTCCGGCAGGGAGAGGGGGTCTTTGAGAGGGGGGTACTATCACAGTGCCTGTGATTCTCCTGTCACTCTCGCTTGTGGTACACTCTGATTTGCTGAGTTGGTTTGGCCCGCCCCTGGTGACCTTTTTATGCCTGGCGTGGACACTCGTCAGATGCCCTTTCGTGGTGTTTCTGAGCCAGTCTTGCTGTTGCTGTGTTCCTGCATTCCAGATTCTTGTGTACCGACTTGGCCTGTCCTGACTACGCTCTAGTGTTCCTGATCGTGATTGACCCGGCTTGTCTGCGAACCACCTCCGTTTCCTGACCTGGCTTGGCTGACGTTCCTGCTCGTGTGTGACCTGGCTTGTATGAGAACCTCCTTCGTGCTACGACCCGGCCTGTCTGACTTCCTGCTTCGTGATCGACCAACGGCCCGTTCCAGTGACTTGCCTGTTCCTGTTGTCGCCACCGCGACATTCTTCTCCTGCTGTTGCTGGTTGCCCAGTTGCCGTGTATCACAGTGCCTTGATTCTTGTCACTCTTTCCTGTGGTTCACTCTGATTTGCTGAGCCAGTTTGGCCCGCCCCTGGTGGCCTTCTTATGCCTGGCCCAGACACCTGTCAGATGCCCTTTCGTGGTGTTTCTGAGCCAGTAGTACTGTTGCTGTGTTCCTCTGTTCTGGATCTCTGTGTACCAAATCGGCTTGTCCTGACTATTCTCCAGTGTTCCTGTTTGTGTATGACCCGGCCCGACTGCGTACCACCTTTGGATCCTGACCCGGCTTGGCTGACGTTCCTGTTTGTGTATGACCCGGCTTGTATGACTACCTCCTACGTGCTCCGACCCGGCCCGGCTGACTTCCTGCTCCAAAGATCGACTTCCAGCTTGTTCCAGTGACCCGCGTTCCAGTTGTCGCCGCCGCAACATTATCATCTGCTGTTGCCAGTCTCCGTGTGACTGCCTTGCCTGGTGTTACCCACGATCAGTGCAGTGTATCGCTACCCGTGCAGAGCTGTGTGTGTCTCAGTACGCCTCCCTCATTCTGCAGAGCCTTGCTGTTTCGCTGAAGCCTTGAGTAAACGTGCTTATTAACCCTAGCAGTGCTGCCTTGGTCTTACTCTCTCTACCTCCAGTACGAGCCTCGTTCTCGGTGATACTCCTGCTGAGTTGACCGCTCACCGTCGGCAACTCTATTCATCCATTGCAGAGTAGTCACTTCTTTTGGGCCGGTTGGGCGCCTAAGGCTCTCTCCTATTGTCGGTTACTGGGCGATATCCGTTATACAGAGTGGTGGCAGATAAAAGGCTTCAGCGCTAGCAAATCCGGTAATAACACCCGTGGGGGCTATTGGCTCTAGCACTTCAAACTCCAGTATCCGGTTAAGTCTGAGGAGGCTTAGTAGCTCTTGCATTGCAGGCCGGTTCCTGTTACGCCCGTGGGGGCTATTCTCACTTGCACTAGCAGAAGCAGATCCAGTAGGTACGCCTGAGGGGGCTAGTTGGATTCCCGTTCTGCTTATTACCCAAGCACTTTGGTGAGGCAGTCCCGTCTCCAGTACATGGTGAACTTTGTCTACCAGTGCAGCCTTATAACACCCAGGGCGTGCCAAACATCCACATCTGAGACTGACTGTTATCAAGTTCTTAACCCTTTGGGGTTATATCCCATTCTATTGCTTAGTATTTGTACATGTCATATTATTGTTCATTTACACTTGTAACCTATCAGTCTACACTGTTTGTGTATTATTAACCGCCACTAGAGGGCGAACATTTGCATTATTTTACTCTAAATAAATTGTGTTTTATTTCACATACTGGTCTGAGTGTCCTAAAAACCGTTACAGTATGAAAGGGCCATGACCTCAGACGGTAAGGGTGAAAGTAATACACAGAACATCCACTGGAGAATGGATGTCCATGAGCAGCGCCTGGACCAATTGGCACTGGCTCTACAGACGTTACTCGAACATACAGTACATTTGGACAAGCCTAGTCCTAACCCGGTGGTCCCCCCAGTCCTGACACCAGAGAATCCGTCTGTAGTCCCCTCAGCTAACTCGAGAGGGTTTACGGCAGCGGCGCCGTTACCGTTAAGATATGATGGCGAACCTCCCCTATGCAGGGGATTCATTAATCAGTTGGAGATATTTTTGGAATTGGCACCCCAGGTATTTCCTAACGACTGTAGTAAGGTCGGTTTTATGATATCTCTGTTGACGGGCAAAGCTTTGGCATGGGCGAATCCGTTGTGGGAGAATGCCAGACCCTGCACACTGAACTTTAGAGAATTCATGATGAAGTTCAGACGTGTGTTTGCGGTTCCTGGCAGGGCTGCCTCTGCTGCCAAAAGGCTGATGGAAATTCAGCTGGGCGAACGCACACTGGGCGATTATGCTATCGAGTTCCGGACCTTGGCAGCAGAGGTGGGCTGGAACAATGAGGCCTTACTTGCTGCCTTTACCCAGGGTCTCTCTGAACAAAGTAAGGATGAGATAGCCGCTCGTGATGTACCCAGCGATCTGGATGAATACATCGATTATGTCATGCTAATAGACTCCCGCATCCGTGAGAGACAGCTGGCTAAAAGGGCTAAAGCAAAAAACTATGGCCAGACCAGTTTCCTTAACCCACCCACACCACCCGTTCTTCCTGAACGACCAGCCGATAGTACTGAACCTATGCAATTAGGGTTCACTAGGCTCACTAAGGAGGAAAAATTGTATCGTAGGAGGCAAGGCTTATGCCTATATTGTGGCAAACCAGGGCATCTATTACGCAATTGTCCAGTAAGGCCGGGAAACGAACGCAGCTAGGGTACCTTGGGGGACAGGCCCTAGGTGGTGTAGAACAGTCCCTAGATTCTAGCACCACTAAACCCACCATCCAGGTGGTATTTGCTTGGGCGGACAAGGTAATCGAGGTCCTGGCATTGGTGGACTCCGGGGCAGCCGGCTACTTCATGGACCAGTCCTTTGCCAACTTGCACGGCATTCCTTTATGTAAAAAGGATTCTCCTGTGGCAATTGAGGCCATTGATGGCAGACCCCTGGAGCCTGCATTCATTACGTTTGAGACAATTCCAGTGACAATGACTGTGGGGGCTTGTCACAGGGAGCAGATACGGTTTCAGATTATTCGTTCCCCGCACCATTCAGTTATTTTGGGGTTCCCATGGTTACAGGTACATAATCCTCAATTTGACTGGCAGAGATGTGAGGTTAACTCCTGGTCTGAGTACTGTAACAAGAATTGTCTCTCTTTACCTGTCAAGATTATGTGTACCTCTCCGGCTGTGCCAACAGAATATGGGCAATTCAGTGACGTATTTAGCAAAGGAGAGGCCAGCGCATTACCTGAGCATAGGCCATATGATTGCGCCATTGATTTGCCTCCAGGTGCGGTGCCCCCCAGGGGACGCACTTACCCACTGTCATGTGAGGAGAATAAAGCTATGGAGGATTATATTGCGGATGCCCTTGAGAGGGGAATCATTCGTAAATCTACGTCCCCGGCTGGTGCCGGATTTTTCTTTGTGAAAAAGAAAAGTGGTGAACTCAGGCCATGCATTGACTACCGAGGGCTGAATAAGCTAATGCCTAAGAACGCCTATCCTATTCCACTTATTACAGAATTATTTGACAGATTAAAGGGCTCTTCGATCTTTACTAAACTTGACTTGCGAGCCGCCTATAATCTGGTCAGAATTAAAGAAGGTGACGAGTGGAAAACAGCATTTAATACCAGAACAGGGCATTATGAATATCTGGTGATGCCATTCGGCTTATGCAATGCACCTGCAGGATTTCAGGAATTTATTAATGATATTTTACGAGAACTGCTCCAGTCCTGTGTGGTCGTATATCTAGATGATATATTAATTCACTCTGCCAACCTCTCCCAACACATTAAGGATGTCTCAGAAGTCTTGCTCCGACTTCATAAGCACAAGTTATTCTGTAAACTAGAAAAGTGCGAATTCCATACATCTCAAGTACCTTTCCTGGGGTTCGTAATCTCCAAAAATGGCATTGCCATGGATCAGGAGAAGTTGGCAGCAGTCCTGCAATGGCCTCGTCCTAAGGGGTTAAAGGCCATTCAACGATTCTTAGGTTTTGCTAACTATTATAGAAAGTTTATCCAGAACTTTTCCACGATTGTAAAACCATTATCAGATTTGACTCATAAGGGCGCTTCTCCCTCTCAGTGGTCTGAGGCAGCTGAAGACGCGTTTGTTACCCTGAAATCTGCCTTTGCATCTGCTCCAGTACTGTCCCACCCTAATCCCTCCCTGCCATTTACATTGGAGGTTGACGCTTCGGAGGTTGGGGTTGGGGCAGTACTCTCCCAACGTCCTGTGGGAGGTGGCGCCTTGAGGCCTTGCGGCTTTTTCTCTAAGAAATTGTCTAGTGCTCAGAGCCATTAAGAGATTGGCGACAGGGAACTGTTGGCCATTATCCTAGCATTGAAGGAGTGGCGCCACCTTTTGGAAGGTACTCAGACTCCAGTACTAATCCTTACTGACCATAAGAATTTAATTTATCTCTCCGAAGCCAAAAGACTGTCCTCTCGACAAGCTAGGTGGGCACTTTTTTTGTCTCGATTCAATTTTCTAGTGTCTTATCTTCCTGGCTCTAAGAATATTAAGGCTGATGCGTTGTCACGTCAGTTTGCTTCTGACACTGAGAGGGAGGAGGAACCCGTACCTATCATTCAGCCAGATCGCATTCTGGCCACTATTCGTACCACCATAACCTAGCCTCTGGGGGAGGAGATATTGGCATCATAATTAAGGGCACCTCCTGAGACCCAGTGGGGAAGTGTTTCGTGGATGAGCCATTCCGTGTCCGTCTGTTGGAAACTTATCATGCTTCTAAAGCGGCTGGGCATATTGGTAGGGACCAACTCGTATGGTCCCTTTCGCAATTATTTTGGTGGCCCACACTGAGAGCCGATTGCGCCGCTTTTAAAGCAGCCTGTACCACCTGTGCCCGTGCCAAGACCCCTAGGCGTCTCCCCGTGGGCTTACTTCAACCAGTGCCCAACGGAGACCGTCCTTGGTCTCATATATCCATCGACTTCTTGGGAGAATTACCAGCCTCTAGGGGTTATACGTTTATTCTTATGGTGGTCGATAGATTCTCTAAGATGGCACATTGTGTGCCTCTGACTGGCCTTCCATCGGCCCAGGAATTGGCTGTAGTCTTTGCCAGAGAGGTGTTCCGCCTGCACAGAGTACCCAGAGTGATTGTCTCCGATCGTGGAAGCCAGTTCGTTTCTAGGTTTTGGAGGGCATTTTGTGGCCAGATGGGCATCCAATTGTCCTTTTCCTCCACCTACCATCCCCAGACTAATGGGGCCGCTGAGCGTGCCAATCAGGGACTGGAGCAGTTCCTGCGTTGCTTTGTGACGGATCATCATGATAATTGGGCCGACCTGTTGCCATGGGCAGAGTTTGCCAGGAATTGTGCAGTTAATTCATCGTTCATTTACACTTGTAACCTATCAGTCTACACTGTTTGTGTATTATTAACCGCCACTAGAGGGCGAACATTTGCATTATTTTACTCTAAATAAATTGTGTTTTATTTCACATACTGGTCTGAGTGTCCTAAAAACCGTTACACCGTGTGACCACTTCACCCTGGTGTTGCCTTCGTTCAGTGCAGAGTTCCGTGCTGATTTGCAGAGCTGTGCTTCCTTCATTGAGCCTCCGTACGCTTGCACAGCTCCGATACCATACTGAGCCTTCTGTTGTTTAAACGTGCATTTTAGCCCTTGCAGAGCTGCTTTACTCCCGCTAAGCCTTCATTCCCAGGTATAGAGCCTTACTCGCTGTGCTACATCTGCCGAGTCGGCCGCTTGTCGACGGAGACTCATTCGTTACAACTGCAGAGTAGTCACGTTAAGCTGGTCCGGTAGGGCGCCATTGGCTCTTGGTCTCACGTTAAGTTTACCGGTGGACTCCGTTGTGGGTTATTGGCTCGGTTGCAGCAAAGGGCAGGCTCCAAGCTCTGGCAGGTTCCCGTTGGTATACGCCCGTGGGGGCTATTGGCTCAACTACCGCTAGCGTTGGTCTCCGGTTACGCCCGTGGGGGCTAATTGCCAGCTCTTGCATTTCAGGCTAGATCTAGTCATGCCCGTGGGGGCTATCTGCTCTTGCACTTGCAGAATCAGTTGTCTCATTGGGTACGCCCGTGGGGGCTATTTTGGGTCACTGTTCTGCTGAATCCGCTACTGGTCACAGATTGGCTACGCATCCATACCTTTGGAACACTGTGTTGGTTACACCTACCCAGCACCTCCTATTACCACCTTGGGCGTGCCAACCCTCCACATCTGAGACTGACTGATTACTGCAGTTAACCCTTTTGTGACTGTATACCATTATCTGTTCCTAGATAGTGTGTGTTGCATTATCCTATGTATTGAGCCTTTGGGTTCTGTCTGTCATTACTGTTCTATTATTACCTGCTGCCTGTAGAGGGCGATCGTTTGCATCATTTTCTATTCAATAAAATTGTGTTGAATTTTACCAACTGGTCTGAGTGTCCTAAAAAACCGTTACATCAGAGTGGTGGTGTCTGACTGCGGGAGCCAGTTTGTGTCCAGATTTTGGAGGGCATTTTGTGGCCAGATGGGCATTCAGTTGTCCTTTTCCTCCACCTACCATCCCCAGACCAATGGGGCCGCTGAGCGTGCCAATCAGGAACTGGAGCAGTTCCTGCGTTGCTTTGTGACGGATCATCATGATAATTGGGCCGACCTGTTGCCATGGGCAGAGTTTGCCAGGAATTGTGCAGTTAATTCATCGTCCAGGAGCTCTCAGTTTCTCATTAATTACGGGTTCCAGCCATGCTTGCTCACGGACTCATTTCAGTTGCAGCAGATTCCAGCTCTGGACGAGCATATTGAGCAGCTTCGATCCACTTGGGCACAGATTCAGAGGACCCTCAGTCAGTCATTTAAGCGACATCAGCGGCATGCCAATCGCAGACAGCTGCCAGCGGTCTCCTTCCAGGTTGGGGATAGGGTATGGCTCTCCTCCAGAAATCTCAATCTGCAAGTGCCTTCCAATAATTTGGCTCCCCGGTTCATTGGTCCATTGAAAATTATCCGCAAGGTGAATCCCGTCTCGTACGCATTAGAACTCCCAGCCTCTATGTGTATACATAATGTGTTCCATGTATCTCTGTTGAAACCCTTGGTTTGCAACCACTACACTACCACTCCGGTGGTTCCTGGGCCTGTGGACGTTCAGGGCCAAGAGGAGTACGAAGTCCAGAGTATTATTGATTCTAGGAGAGATAGAGGGAAATTGCAATATTTTGTCCATTGGAAGGGCTATGGACCTGAGGAGTGGTCCTGGATGGATCAGAAGGACCTCCATGCGCCTAGACTGTTGCGCAATTTCCACTCTAAATATCCCCAGAAACCGAGACCTCCTGCAGGGAGAGGGGGTCTTTGAGAGGGGGGTACTATCACAGTGCCCGTGATCCTGTTCTGTCACTCTCGCTTTTGGTGCGCTCCTATTGGCTGAGCTTGTTTGGCCCGCCCCTGGTGACCTTTTTATGCCTGGCCTCTGGCACCTGTCAGGTGCCCTTTTGTGGTGTTCCTGAGCCAGTGTTGCTGTTGCTGTGTTCCAGTGTTCCTGATTCCTGTGTTCTGACTTTGCCTGTTTTAGACTACGCTCCTGTGTTCCTGCTCCATGATCTGACCCGGCCCGGTTCACGTTCCTGCTTGTGACTGATCTAGCTTGTCTGAGAACCCTGCTCCGTGATCCGACCTGGCCTGGCTGACTTCCTGCTTCGTGAGCTGAACCGGCTTGCTAATGTAATGCCCACCCCGCACAAGCCACCTGAAGGGGACTCTACCAAGACCCCCCTCCTACTACCCTGTGGAGTAGATGAAGGTCAAGCTCCTCCAACAAGGGATATGACAGCTAGTAGCTGGGGTGCAGCGCTGGGGCGCGATGCTAGCGGGCGGTGGTTGCCTAGAGGGTGTTGCGCTGCAGCCTAGGCTGAAATAGAGTTGCTAGCCGCAAAGCTAGATTAGCCCCCTTCGGTTGAGCCAAAGGGGACCCTCGATAACAGCCCCTAGACAAACTATACTACCCGATCCCCAGGGAGAAATGCTAAAACTCCAACAGGAACCAGTACTCACTCAGGTAGCAGGTGGAAGGCAGTGAGCTACTAGGCATGGGAACTCTGGAACACGGAGCAGGCAGGAGAGAAGTCAGGATCCAAGCCAGGTCATACACGGAGCAGTCAGGAACAAAACAGGAACCGCAGGCAGAAGAGGAGTCAGGAACGGACCGGGTCATACACAGGAGATCTGGAGGGCACAGGAACAAGACAAAACAGGGGTCAGATGGGCTAGCCTGAGAACCCACAGACCCAGGAGCAGAGAGTACACAGAGAGACTAGCCAGGACAGGGCTGTGCTGGATAAGCTAAGCAAGGCAAAGCAGAGCAGAGCAGGACACAGAAAACAGCACTGAGACGCTATACAAACGCGTCCCAGTGCTGAACTCACCCCACTAAAGAGGCTGCCGGACCGGAAGGGGCAAGGCTGGGATGCAGACCAAAGGTGCGAGGCGCGCATGCGCCCGAACCAAGAGAGAAGACGGCGCGTAATCACAACGCACCGCACAAGACGGCGAGACCCGGAAGCAGGGGGCACCCGCGGAGGTATGACACTGCCCCCCACCCAACGGCCACCTCCGGAGGCCGCTAAGCAGGGCGAGACGAATGCAGCGCATGAAAACGGCAACGGAGGGCAGAGTCATGGATGTCCAGTAAGGGTACCCAAGAGCGTTCCTCCGGACCGTACCCTTTCCAATTGACCAGGTACTGGAGACGACCCCGCACCCGGCGGGAATCGAGAATGTCGTCAATCACGTACTCATCCTGACCCTGAACGGACACAGGAGCAGGAACGGACACCTGGGGATGGGGAAAACGAGCTGGAACCCAGGGCTTGAGATGGGAGACGTGAAAGACGGGGTGGATACGTAGGGTACGCGGCAGGTCCAATTGGTAAACCACCGGAGATAACCGTCGAGCGATCCGAAACGGTCCGAGAAACCGAGGACCCAACTTGGCCGATGGCTGTCTGACGTGTGTGTCTTGGGCTGACAACCACACCCAGTCGCCGGGAACAAAGGAAGGACCTGTGGAGCGGTATCGATCCGTGGCCGTCTTCTGACGCCGTTGAATGGCAAGAAGGGTAGAAAGGAGACTTCGCCAATGATCTACCAAGGAACGGACTCGGGTCTCTGCAGAGGGCACCAAGGCTGATCCGGGAGCCAGAAAAAGCACTCGGGGATGGTAACCGAGGGCAGCAAAAAAGGGGGAGCTACCCAGAGAGGTCTGTAAGAGAGAGTTATAAGACAACTCCGCCAACGGAAGCAGGGATACCCAGTCATCCTGCCTGTTGTTGCAATGAGTTCGTAGGTACGCCTTTAGCGACTGGTTAAGCCATTCCGTCTGGCCGTTGGTCTGAAGGTGGTAACTGGAGGAAAATTGCAGACGGATACCCAATCGAGAGCAGAGGGACCTCCAGAATTTGGAGGTGAACTGAACCCCCCGATCGGAAATTATCGTCAAAGGAACACCATGAAGACGTACCACGTGAAGGAGGAATAGGTGGACCAAAACGGAAGAAGTGGTTAAACGGGGCAAGGGAATAAAATTACCCTGCTTCGTAAGGCGATCTATAACAACCCAGATAACAGACATGCCAGAAGAACAAGGAAGATCTACAATAAAGTCCATCGCGATCTCGGTCCATGGTAGGGCCGGAATGGGTAGAGGTTGCAGAAGACCAAAGGGTCGAGTGTGGGAGGACTTCATGCGGGCGCAGACCGGACAAGAAGCGACGTAGGAAGCTATGTCGGACCGACAACCCGGCCACCAAAAGTGACGGGTAAGGAGCTCATAGTTCCGAGCCACGCCAGGATGGCCCGCAAGCAAGGAGTGGTGGGACCATTGCAGTATCTCAGTCCGGAACTGAGGAGGCACAAAAAGAGCCCTACCGGATCTTGCAGCAGAAGAGGATGGTGGAGCCAAGTGTTGGGAGGCACGAATGCCCCGGAGGGTACTGGTGGATAGAGAGGCCACAAGACAAGAAGGTGGTAGAATCGTATCTGGAGCGACAGGACAAGCGGACGGAAGAGGCTCAGACAAGCGAGACAAAGCATCAGCCTTAGTGTTCTTACTACCAGGGATATAAGTTATACGAAAATAAAACCTAGCGAAAAACAGAGACCACCGGGCTTGCCGGGAGTTCAGTCTTTTGGCTGAAGCCAAGTACGCAAGGTTCTGATGGTCTGTGAGGATAGTCACAATATGTGGTGAACCTTCTAGAAGATATCACCATTCCTCGAGAGCCATTTTGATTGCGAGGAGCTCCCTATTCCCAGTGTCGTAGTTCTGTTCGGCCACTGTAAACCGTCTAGAGAAGAAGGAACAAGGGTGTAAAGCGCCGGTCTTGGGACACTGCTGAGAAAGAATGGCCCCGGCGGCTATTTCAGAAGCATCCACTTCTAAGGAGAACGCACGATGTGGATCCGGGTAAGACAAAATAGGAGCCGAGACGAAGGCCTCTTTCAGGTGATCGAAAGCAGACAGTGCCGGAGACGACCAGTTGCTGGGATCTGCTCCCTTTTGAGTAAGGGACACAATGGGATGGATTATCTTGGAGAATCCACGGATGAACTTGCGGTAATAGTTAGCGAACCCTATGAAGCGTTGTATAGCCTTCAGGGTCCGCGGAACCGGCCATTCCTTAACCGCAGAAACCTTATCAGGGTCCATGAGGAGACCCCTGGGAGATACTATATAACCCAGGAATGGCAGAGAAGACTGCTCAAAAGAGCCTTTCTCTAATTTGGCGTATAAGTGATTCACCCGTAGACGTTCCAACACCGTAGAGACATGGACACGATGTTCGGCCAGAGTTTTAGAGAAAATGAGAATGTTGTCTAGGTACACCACAACATAAGTAAGCAAAAGATGCCAGAAAACATCGTTTATGAGGGCCTGGAAGACCGCCGGAGCTTTCCGAAGACCAAATGGAATTACTAAGTATTCGTAATGACCGAATCTAGTGTTAAAAGCGGTCTTCCACTCTTCGCCCTCCCGCATCCGGATGAGGTTATAAGCACCGCGCAGATCTAGCTTGGTAAAGACAGTAGCACCACGCAAACGATCGAGTAACTCGGGAATCAGTGGCAGTGGATAACAGTTCCTGAGAGTTATGGCATTCAAGCCTCTGTAGTCAATGCAGGGTCTCAGGGAACCATCCTTCTTGGAAACAAAAAAGAAACCAGCCCCAGCGGGAGAGGTGGAAGGACGGATAAAACCACGTGCCAGATTGTCCTTGATATAATCCTCCAGAGAGGCCGTCTCCGGTAAGGACAAAGGGTATGTGCGCCCACGGGGGGGGTGCAGCTCCGGGCATTAAATCAATAACACAATCATACGGGCGATGGGGAGGCAGAACACTAGCCTTGGTCTTGCAAAAGACGTCAGCGAAAGACCGGTAGGGATCTGGTATACCCACTGTAGCGGATGGATAATCGGAGTCAACACACAAGGTAACTGGGGCCACCGCCATGGCTGCAGGGAAGGACAAAGAACCCTCGGACCAGTCTATGGTGGGGTTGGTTCTTTGCAACCATGGAAACCCAAGGATAACAGGGGTAAGAGGAGACGAGATGATGTCGAATACAACGGTTTCAGGGAGGTTCTGGCCCACATGCAAGCTAACTGGCACTGTAGAAAAAGCTATGCTACCGGTCCCAAGGGGTGAACCGTCAACAGCGATCACACACGTAGGAGGGTGTCGTCTCAGAAGAGGTATACCATGCTCTTTGGCCAAGCCCGAGTCCAGAAAAAGGCCCGAAGCCCCAGAATCGATAAAAGCAGATATCTGAAGAGAGGAAGAAGGCCAAGAGATAGAGACAGGAACCATAAGTTGGTCAACATGGGATATGGGGACAGAAACACGACTTAGAAGGGGTCCCCTACCTTCTAAGTCCTGGAGTTTCCCGGCTTGTTCGGGCAAAAGCGGGCTATATGCCCGGATCCTCCACAGTATAGGCATAGACCCTGGTTGCGTCGCCTGTTCCTCTCCTCGTCGGAAAGGCGAAAGACACGGCCGACCTCCATGGGCTCTGGGGTGACCTCAGGACGGACGACAGGAGCCTGGAACCTGGGGGCTAAGCGGACCGGTAGACGTGGAGGTTGATGACGACCCCGATCCCTCTCGTGACGTCTTTCAACAATGCGGTGCTCCAGGGAGGAACACAGAGTGATGAGACCCTCAAGGGTCTGGGGAATCGGATGCGTGGTCAACTTGTCCTTAATCCGATCATTGAGCCCACGCCGGAACGCAGCCTTTAGAGCGTTATCCCCCCAATCGGTGTCATAGGCGTGTGTACGAAACTCGATCGCATACTGGCTCAAAGGACGTTGTCCTTGCTGCATACCCAAAATAGCAGCCTCGGCTTGTTCTTGACACCCAGGAATATCGAAGGACGAGCGAAGTGCAGAAAGAAAGTCATCCAGATCATCCAGGATAGGGGACTGATGATCAATAAGTGGAGACACCCACGCCAGAGCCTGACCACGAAGGAGCGATATCACAAATGTAACCCTGGTCTGCTGAGTGGGATACGCTGCAGGCTGAAAGCGGAAATGCAAAAGACACTGGTTGAGAAAACCCCTTAGGTCCTTAGGGTTTCCGTCAAACCGCTCAGGCAAGGGTAAACGAGGACCGGGAGCTGCCATCGGAGGAGGCGCCAACACCGAAGAGCTGGTGGTGGAAGCGCTTGCACCCTGCAGACTCTGTTGCAGCTGTTGAAGTAAACCAGAGATGGAGTCCAGCTTGTGATCCAGACTCTGGATCTGGGACGCATGCTCCTCCAGGATTGCGCCTTGCTGGACAACAGCCACGGACAACTCCTTAGGGTCGGTCGACATAGTACCAGAAGAGTGTGGCGTTTGTATAATGTAATGCCCACCCCGCACAAGCCACCCGAAGGGGACTCTACCAAGACCCCCCTCCTACTACCCTGTGGAGTAGATGAAGGTCAAGCTCCTCCAACAAGGGATATGATAGCTAGTAGCTGGGGTTCGGCGCTGGGGCGCGATGCTAGCGGGCGGTGGTTGCCTAGAGGGTGTTGCGCTGCAGCCTAGGCTGAAATAGAGTTGCTAGCCGCAAAGCTAGATTAGCCCCCTTCGGTTGAGCCAAAGGGGACCCTTGATAACAGCCCCTAGACAAACTTTACTACCCGATCCCCAGGGAGATATACTAAAACTCTAACAGGAACCAGTACTCACTCAGGTAGCAGGTGGAAGGCAGTGAGCTACTAGGCACGGGAACTCTGGAACACGGAGCAGGCAGGAGAGAAGTCAGGATCCAAGCCAGGTCATACACGGAGCAGTCAGGAACAAAACAGGAACCGCAGGCAGAAGAGGAGTCAGGAACGGACCAGGTCATACACAGGAGATCTGGAGGGCACAGGAACAAGACAAAACAGGGGTCAGATGGGCTAGCCTGAGAACACACAGACCCAGGAGCAGAGAGTACACAGAGAGACTAGCCAGGACAGGGCTGTTCTGGATAAGCTAAGCAAGGCAAAGCAGAGCAGAGCAGGACACAGAAAACAGCACTGAGACGCTATACAAACGCGTCCCAGTGCTGAACTCACCCCACTAAAGAGGCTGCCGGACCGGAAGGGGCAAGGCTGGGATGCAGACCAAAGGTGCGAGGCGCGCATGCGCCCGAACCAAGAGAGAAGACGGCGCGTCATCACAACGCGCGGCACAAGACGGCGAGACCCGGAAGCAGCGGGCACTCGCGGAGGTATGACAGCTACCAACTCTGCCTTCGTTCCTGCTTCCTGCTGCTGGCTGTCGTTCAGGCGACATTCTGATTCTCCGCTGTACTGATAGCTGGGCTTTTCAAGTACCTCCATTAACCCTTGCAGAGCTGTGCTTCCGTTGCTGAGCCTTCCATAGCATTTGCAGAGTGATTCCCTCGTTGTGAGCCTACACTTGTACTTGCAGAGCTGGGTGTCTGATCCGTGTGCCTCCATTAACACTTGCAGTGCTGCTGTATCTCATAGCTGAGCCTTCCTTAACACTTGCAGAGCCAGTTGTCTATCCATTACAGCTGCTGAGCCGGCCGCATTGAGAGTCTTGTGCAGATGGCGGCTCATCATTACAACTGGCAGTGTAATCAGTCTCCGTTACCGTGCCCACCGGAGGCGCTATTGGCTCATGCTCTTTCAGTGTTATACTCCATTACACGCCCGGTGGGGCTATTGTCTCAAGCTCTCGTAGAGCAGGTTGTGTCTGTTACTACGCCCGAGGGGACTATTGACTCAAGCTCTTGCAGTACTAGAAGTCCTGTTACTACGCCCGTGGGGGCTATTGGCTCAAGCTCTAGCAATGCAGGTTGTCTCCGGTATACGCTCGTAGGGGTTATTGGCTCAAGCTATTGCCTTACAGTTGGTCTCCGGTAATATGCCCGTCGGGGCTATTGGCTCCAGCTCTAGCAGTGCAAGTTGTCTCCGTTATTATGCCCGTGGGGGCTATTGGCTGGTCTATTCCGTAGTACTCTGATCTCTATTTCAGTTAAGCCTCTGCAGCCAGCTAAGCCTTATGAACTCAAGGTGTTGTATCATCTAACACCACTCCCTGCCTTATTTCCTCCTTGGGCGTGCCAAACACCACAACAGAGACAGATTGATATTCAGTATTTAACCATTGAGTACCCTTCTATTCTGTGCCTGTCCTGTGACAGTATATATTGTCCTTACATCTGTATACTGGGCCTGTGAAGGCATATGTAACCTTATTCTTGCTATTATTCTATGTTACCTATAGAGGGCGATCTTTCGTCTTTATTTTTTAATAAAACTGTGTTTTATTCTAACCTGCTGGTCTGAGTGTCTTAAAAAACCGTTACACATCTGCAGTGTCATTCAAGGCAAAATAGTCTAGCAATTTCTCTTCAATAAACTTTGAGACTTCCTCTTCAGCCAATAGATGGTCGTTTAACCGCCACGTACCTATCACGGTGCCCGTGATTCTACTATGCGACATTCCTACTTCCGGGTTTGCCTTGGCTGCCTCTTATTGGTTCTGGCTTGCTATCCCCTCCCAGGGCTTGCCTTTATATACGCCCTCCTGTCACTATGCCGGTGCCCTTTCGTGGTGTTTCTGACCTGACATTTGTTCCTGTGTTCCAGTTCCGTGTATGATCCGGCTTCGTCTGACCTTGCTCCTGTCTCCGCTCTCTTTGTACCGATCCAGGATCTGGCTGACTACCGCTCTCTGTGTACCGATCCAGGCTTTGGCTGACTACCGCTCTCTGTGTACCGATCCAGGCTTTAGCTGACTACTGCTCTCTGTGTACCAGTCCAGGCTCTGGCTGAGTACCGTTCTCTGTGTACTGACCCAGGCTTTGGCTTTTCAGCCTAGCGTCCGATTGTCGCTAGTGCTTCCGTTGTCCCTGTCGTGCCCTATGCCTAGACTTTACGGTAGCTACCAGTTGGTGAATGTATGTTGCCTCCGGTTGCGCTAACTCTCAATCTGTGCCTCATCGCAGCCTCCCTTACGTGCTATACAGCCTGTGCCTTCCGGTCACTAGCGGCGAAACCACTTGTCAGTCTGCTCCTAATTGTTGCCTCCGGTTGCCTTAACTCCAAGCCTGTGCCTCATTGCTGCCTCCATTACGTGCTATATAGCCTGTGCCTCCGGTCACTAGCGGTACTACCTCCTGTCAGTCCTTATATATCGATATCTCCGTTTGTGCTACTCCTGGGCTGCCTTACCCGGTTATAGGTAAGGCCGGTAGAGTCGCCTCTATTCCTTGTTGACACCAATTACTAGGCTGCCTTACCCGGTTATAGGTAAGGACGGTAGAGCCTCCTCTATTCCTTGTTGGCACCAATTACTGGGCTGCCTTACCCGGTTATAGTTAAGGCCGGTAGAGCCTATTCACCTCTCTACTCTGAGGTTCCTGCCCTGCTGTATAGTTCCCTCTTTGGGCCTCTCCGGTTCTGTACTGCTGAGGTTTCGTTCCTGCATACGTTTCAGTTACATTTGCATACTGTATCATCTGTATTGCCCTGACCTGTGTCAGACCATATCACTATCCTCTGTGTAAAGTCAGGACCCGTGTAGGGTCTTATTGTGCTTTATATTGTTTAATAAAGCTTCATTGGTTTATCCTACCAAATTGTCTGAGTGTTCAGTAAAAATTGTGACAGTACGAAAGGGCCATGACCTCAGACAAAGCTGGTGAGGGTAGTTCCCAGAATCTCTGGAGATTGGACGCTCAGGAACAACGGTTAGACCAGTTGTCTATGGCTATCCAGACCATTTTAGAACACACCGCCTGTCTCGAGAGACCTGTACAACCTTTGGTGGCCAATCCAGTTCCGGCACCATTGGCACAAGCAAGCACACCCAGTTCCTCTTCTAAAGGGCTTTCCTCTACTGCTCCACTTCCTCTGTGATCCGATGGGGAGCCAACCCTCTGCCGAGGGTTTCTGAGCCAACTAGAAATCTTTCTTGAACTGGTGCCGCAGGTATTTCCCAGTGATAGAAGCAAGGTGGGATTCATGATCTCACTACTCACGGGCAAGGCCCTAGTCTGGGCAAATCCGATTTGGGAGACTGGTAAACCAATCACTAATAACTTTGCTGAATTTGTAAGGGCCTTCCGTAGTGTTTTTGAGATACCAGGACATGCCACCTCTGCTGCCAAGCGCCTTATGAGAATCCAACAGGGCACACTTACGGTTTCCGATTATGCCATTGAATTTCATACACTCGCAGCAGAGGTAGGTTGGAACGACGAGGCGCTTGTTGCTGCTTTCGCTCAAGGTCTTGAGGATAAAATTAAGGATGAAATTGCGGCCAGAGACTTACCAGAGGGTCTGGACAATTTCATTGATTATACTAACATAGTAACATAGTAGATAAGGCTGAAAAAAGACATGCGTCCATCAAGTCCAGCCCATGCCAATAACACCCCTGTTGATCCAGAGGAAGGCAACAAAAAAGCCCTCTGGAGCAATTTCCAATGTAGGTGTGTAGGTGTGTGTGTGTGACAAATAGTTCACCGGATCAATATCCTATTTGCTTTGAAGCCATCTGTCATAACTGTCAATATTGTTCTGTGCTAGATAGGCATCCATTGATTTTTGCATGCAGTTACATTATCTGCAAGCACAACATCCCGAGGCAAAGAATTCCATAGCCTTATCGCCCTTACTGTAAAGAATCCCTGCCTGTGTTTTAGTCGAAAGCGCCTTTCCTCAAGTCTTAATGGATGACCTCTTGTTCTTAGCTCAGCTCTTTGCATAAATAATTCATTGGATAGTTCTTTGTATTGACCTTGAATGTATTTGTAAATGGTAATCATATCACCCCTTAGACGTCTCTTTTCTAATGTAAACAAACCCAATTTGGCTAGTCTCTCTTTGTAACTCAGATCCTCCAATCCCTTTATCAGTTTTGTTGCGCGTCTCTGCACCTTTTCCAGTTCAGTAATGTCTTTTTTTAGAAAAGGCGCCCAAAATTGTACTCCATATTCTAGATGAGGCCTAACCAAGGATTTATACAGAGGTAGGATAATATTAGCATCCCTCTTTTTATGCAGGCTAGTACTCTATTTGCTCTTGCAGCAGCTGAGTGACTCTGCACACTGCTGTGAAGTCTATTGTCTATCAGTACGCCTAAATCTTTCTCTAATGAGGATTTCCCAAGTTGTTTCCCATTTAGAGTGTATGTAGCAAGTTTGTTTCTACAACCCAAATGCATAACCTTACATTTATCTACATTAAATGACATCTGCCACTTTTCTGCCCATTCACTTAGTTTATCTAAATCCTTCTGTAGGGAAAAAACATCCAGCTCTGTATGTATTTCCTTACATAGCTTAGTGTCATCATCAAAGATTGAGATGCTACTTTTAATTCCCACTTCTAGATCATTAATAAACAAATTAAAAAGCATTGGGCCCAGGACTGAACCCTGCGGCACTCCACTTATAACCCTAGACCAATTAGAAAAAGTTCCATTTACAACAACTCACTGCCATCTATCTTTTAACCAGTTCTCAATCCATGTACAGATAACACCACCCAAACCGAAGCCTTTTAATTTATGCAGTAACCTGTTGTGAGGCACTGTGTCAAAGGCTTTTGCAAAATCCAAGTATACTACATCAACAGCAATTCCCCTGTCCAAATTACCACTCACTCTTTCATAAAATGCAATAAATTAGTCTGACATGATCTGTTCTTCATGAAACCATGCTGATTCCTACTAATGATATTGTCTGTCTTCACATAGTTCTGAATACTGTCTGTTAATAACCCTTCTAGTATCTTACCCACTATGGAAGTCAAGCTGACAGGTCTATAATTTCCTGGTTTGGATCTTGCTCCCTTTTTAAACAATGGAACTACATCAGCTTTCCTCAAATCACAGGGCACTATGCCAGATGAAAGTGAATCAATAAATATTAAGTATAATGGTTTTGCTATTACTGAACTAAGTTCCTTAAGTACCCTTGGGTGTATACCGTCCGGTCCAGGCGCTTTATTCTCTATAACCCTTTCCAATCTCTTTTGGACCTTGTCCTCAGTAAGCCATGTAGATGTTGGAGGAAATTCCATGGTTTTGTCTGTTTGCCCACAGCTTGTCATTGCTGCTTCCTTTGTATATACTGAAGCAAAGAACGTATTAAGGGTGTCAGCCATAGCTTTATCCTCACTAATCAATTCACCTGTTTCAGTCCTAAGAGGAACAATATGTAACGGTTTTCTGACACTCAGAACAGGGTGTAAAGTAAAAACACAGTTTATTGAATTAAACAGTAATATGATGCCCCTAGGGGCCAGTACAGGAATGGCAGAAATAGCAAACACAAACAGAGTGAATGCAATACAGCAAATACTGGACAATGGATAGACAGCAAATGACCCCAAAGGGTTAACAAGTGCAAGAGGAGAACTAAGTCCTAGTTTGGCCAACGCCCAGGATATATAGCAGTCTCTGGGTAATAGTTCTTGAATCACAAAGCTGGAACTCAGTAGCAGTCTCTGGAACACAGTTCTTGAATCGCAAAGTTGAAGCAAGGTGTCTGTACTAGATTTACTCTCAAAGGGAAATGGAAGGCACAAGTGCCAGAGCTGAGTACATACCACCACCGTGGGATAAGAGGAAGTGCTATTGCCAAATGGTAGTACCAGAACCTGAGCCGCCCTTAACTGGAAATGGAAGTTAACTCTGCATGTACCCAATGGATAGTGCCCTGACACCTCTTGGATGTCAAATACTGGTATCGAATGCACAAGCACTGAGAGCCAAGCACTGGATAGTGCAGATGGATAGCGTAACCTCTGTATGACAGTAGGCCGGAGCCAGGACACCCTTCTGGTGCCGTACAGGACCTTCCCAGCAAGAGGCGAACGGATAGCAATGCCCACAGGCGCGGTCACGGTGCACACCGAACACCGGACCGTCAATACTCTGCTGAAGGTATTGAGGCGTTTCTGAGGTACAGAAGGAATGGCTCTTAACGATAAGTGTATGCTTGGCAAGAACGGAGGCACAAGACTGAGACTACGAAGTACTGCAGTAGTTAACTGGTTCTGTACCGGAACACAGCAACGTACCAAGTATGGCAAAGCAACCTTAATCTCAGCTAGAGTAATGAGAGTAATAGCGAGACACCAAGTGATCAGAATGTCGCGGACGCGACCGGGCCGTGCAGGTACACCGGAACAGCAGACTGGAACAGGCGATAACCGGAACCGGAGTACAGCAGGAACAGCAGCCGAAGAACTGGATCAATCACAGAGCAAGGTATTCTACCGGAGCCGGGTCGTACACGGAGCAGGATCATCAGCCAGAACCGGATCAATCACGGAGCAAGGTCGTCAGCCAGAGCCGGGTCATACACGGAGCAGGATCATCAGCCAGAACCGGATCTATCACGGAGCAAGGTCGTCAGCCAGAGCCGGGTCATACACGGAGCAGGATCATCAGCCAGAACCGGATCTATCACGGAGCAGGGTCGTCAGCCAGAGCCGGGTCATACACGGAGCAGGATCAAAAGAAGAGTCAGACAAGCCGGGTCGGTACACTGGAGAACTGGAACACAGCAACAAGGCGCAGATACTGGAACACCATGAAAGGGCAAAGCACAAGTGCCCAGGGCCAGAGTATAAAGGCACATCCTGGGCGGGCCAATCAGCTTCCTCCAATGCACAGACGGAACAACCCTGATTGACAGTGTAGCACGGGAAACGTGATACAATATCAACCTTAACTTTTTTGTTGTTAATATACTTGTAGAATTGTTTAGGGTTTTTCTTGCTCTCATTTGCAATTTTTCTCTTATTTTCTATTTTAGCTAGCTTAATTGCTTGTTTGCAGATTTTATTACATTCTTTATATTTTTTAAATTATGCATCTGACCCGTTTGACTTAAACACCTTAAAAGCCTGCTTTTTATTTCTCATTTCCCTGCTAACCACATTATTAATCCACATTGGTTTTGCTTTACTTCTCTTGTGCTTATTCCCCAATGGTATATATTGACGTGTATATTTGCCCAAGAGCATTTTAAATACATTCCATGATTCTTGTGCATTTTTATCTTTGAAAATTACATCCCACTGGATATCCTTTAAAGCTTCTTTTAACTTTGTAAAATTAGCCTTTTTGAAATTGAATGTTTTGGTTAAACTCTTGCTATTGGGTTTCTCATAACAAACTTCAAAGGATACAATATTGTGGTCACTGCTGCCCAAATGTTCCCTTACCTGCACATTGTTTACAATGTCAGAATCGTTTGAGAGCACTAGGTCAAGCAAGGCCTCTTTTCTAGTTGGCTCCTCTACTAGTTGGGACATAAAATTAACATTTATCATACTTAGAAAAATATTTCCCTTTGTTGTGCCTGAAGTCATATTGCTCCAGTCAATTTCAGGGTAGTTGAAATCTCCCATTATAATTACCTTTGCTGACCTAGCAGCCTTTTCCATTTGCAGTAAAAGTTGGGCTTCCTCCAACTCCCCAACATTAGGTGGCTTGTAGCAAATCCCCACCAATATCTTTTTATTATGTGTGCCCCCAGTGTGTATTTCAACCCACAAGGCCTCTACCTTTTCATTGGACCCTTCATTTATATCTTCCCTTAAACTAGGTTTTAAGGCCTGCTTTACATATAGGCATACCCCTCCTCCCCTTTTATTAACCCTGTCCCTACTAAAAAGTGAATAACCCTCTAGATTGACTGCCAAGTCATACGTATCATCTAACCAGGTTTCAGACACTCCAATCAGATCATACTGCTCATGTACTGCAATCATTTCTAGTTCCCCCATCTTACCAGCCAGACTGCGAGCATTTGCATGCATACATTTTATTTTTTTGCCATTCTTAAAGATTTCGTTCTTTTTCAGATGTATTTGTCTTTTATCAGGCTGTAACAATGGCAACTCCCTATTAGATGAACTAGCCCATTCCTCCTCTCCACCCCCATGACCCTTCTCTAATCCCATTTCCTCAATTATACTACCTTCCCCAGCCTGTGTTGCAGCTCCCTCCCCCCCCTTTCTAGTTTAAAGTATCCTCCAGCCCTCTAATCATCCTATCGCCCAGCACCGTGGCCCCCCTTCCACTAAGGTGCAATCCATCACTGCTATAAAGATTGCGTCCAAGGGAAAAGACTGACCAGTGCTCTAGGAACCCAAACCCCTCCTGCTTACACCAAGTCTTTATCCACGCATTTAACTCCCTAATCTCCCGTTGACTTTCTAATGTAGCGCGTGGCACAGGTAGAATTTCAGAAAATATTACCTTAGAGGTCCTCTGCTTAAGCTTATATCCTAGGTCCCTGAAATCCTTCTTAACGGACCTCCATTTTCCACTGACTTTGTCATTAGTACCAACATGTACCATGACAGCTGGGTCATGCCCAGCCCCTCCCAACAATCTATCAACCCGATCAGCCACATGTCGAACCCAAGCTCCCGGGAGACAGCAAACTGTACGGTTGTGGCGATCTTGGCGACAGATTACCCTGTCTGTCTTCCTAATAATAGAATCCCCTACCACCACCATCTGTCTAGGTCTGCCTGAGTCCTGGATCCCATCCGTGCTAGAGGGGCTGTTCACTCGGCTGTTAGAGAGAACAATCCTCTCCAGCAAAGACATTCCTGTGTTAGCATCCCCAACATCATTACTTAATGTAGCAAATCTGTTAGGGATTAGTAAACACAGGAGTGTCTTCCCTATTTCTCTGTCCACCCCCCTTGCTATGTCTAACTGTAACCCATCTGGCTACCTGCTCTCTCTTTGTGCAGTCTTGTACTGTCCTGATTGACTCAAGTATAAGGGAAAGGACCCTATATAAGGATCGTAAAGCAAGATCCGCTAGCGAATTGGGTATTAGGTTTAATTTCCCACCCATGCCTCCCTCTCCTCCCATACCTCCAGGTCCTGCTACAGGGAGCATAGAACCTATGCAAGTGTGTTTCACATAATTCTCCAAGGAAGAACGCTCCTTCCGCCGCAAACAGGGTCTATATATGTACTGCGGCAAGGCAGGTCACTTGCTCAAGACTCGTCCCGTGTGGCCGGGAAACTCTCGCACCTAGGTTCAAGTGGGGGACAGATCCTAGGTGGCTTAAACCAGTCCCCGGAAGGCATGTTAAACAAACCGTTACTTAATATTGTGGTCTAATTGATTCCTGCGCGGCTGGTTACTTTATGAACAGGGACTTTGCTATTTTGCATAATATTCCATTATTGAACGGAGACTCTCCGCTTGATATTGAGGCCATCGATGGGAGGCCTTTGGTACCACTTCAAGTCACGCAGGAGATATGCCCACTATCTGTGGGCATTGGAGCACTGCAAAAAGAGACCTTACAATTCCAGATAATCCAGTCCCCCCATTTTGAGGTCATTCTGGGGTTTCCATGGTTGCATAAGCATAATTCCAGACTGGACTGGAGGACTTGTGAGATATTGTCTTGGTCTGAACACTGTAACACCCATTGTCTGAAACATCCTACTAAGATCTTGTGTACCTCTCCCTCCTTACCGCTTGAATACCAATCATTCAGCGATGTATTCAGTAAGGGAGAGGCTAGCACTTTGCCTGTGCATCGTCCTTACGATTGTGCTGCTGATATTGTGCCAGGCGCTATGCCCCCTAGGGGTAGGACTTATCCGTTGTCCTGTGACGAAAACCAGGCCATGGAGGACAATATTTCTAAGGAGATGGCCCTGGCTCGGGGTATTATTCGTAAATCTTCCTCGCCCGTGGGGGCTGATTCATTTTTGTTGAAAAGAAGGACGGGGAGCTCCAACCCTGTATTGATTATAGGGGTCTCAACAAAATAATGATAAAGAACGCTTATCCCATTCCACTCATCACCGAATTGTTTGATTGTTTAAAGGGCTCTTCCATCTTTACCAAACTGGACCTGAGGGCGGCATATAATTTAGTCCGGATTAAGGAGGGTGATGAGTGGAAAACGGCCTTCAATACTCGTACGGGGCACAATGAGTACTTGGTCATTCCATTTGGTCTGTGCAATGCCCCGGCGGTATTTCAAGAATTTATTAATGATGTTCTAAGGGACCTATTACAATCGTGTGTAGTCGTGTACCTATATGACATTTTGATATATTCTCCTTACCTGGAGACACACTGCGGGCATGTCTCGGCAGTCTTGCAGAAGTTGAGAGAGAATAAGCTGTATTGCAAACTCGAGAAGTGTGATTTCCATAGGTCCAGTGTAGCCTTTCTAAGTTATGTGATCTCGAAAGAGGGCTTCGCTATTGACAAACACAAGCTTGCAGCGGTGCAACAGTGACCGCAACCCACGGGCCTCAAACCCTTGCAGCGATTCTTAGGATTCACTAATTATTATAGGAAATTTATTTGCGATTATTCCAGTATTGTCAAGCCACTCACTGATATGACCCACAAGGGTGTCAACGCCTCAGAATGGTCCCCAGAGGCAATTAGGGCATTTGAATCACTGAAATTGGCATTCCCCACTGCCCCAGTTCTGTCGCATCCTATTCCTGGGTTGCCATTTACATTGGAGGTGGATGCTTCTGAGACCGGAGTAGGGGGATTATTGGGCCAAAGACCAGGTCCTAATAAGACTTTAAGACCATGCTTGATTTTTTTTTTTAAAATGACCAAAGCGCAGAGTCTGTATGACATCGGAGACCGGGAACTCTTGGCTATTATCCTGGCTTTACGTGAATAGCGCCATCTGTTGGAGGGCACTAGGGTGCCCATACTGATTCTGACTGATCATAAAAACCTCATGTACCTCTCAGAGGCTAAACGGCTTTCCCCTAGACATGCAAGATGGGCACTGTTTTTGTCTCGTTTCAATTTCATTGTCTCCTACTTTCCTGGTACTAAGAATGTACGGGCCGATGCCTTGTCCAGACAATTTGGGTCGGATCCTGAAGCTGACTCGGTACCAGTGCCCATTATCCCTCTGGACCGTATACTTGCCACATTGCGGACCAGCATCACTTTGCCTTTAGGGGAGGAGATCTTGGCATCCCAGGCCAATGCTCCTCTAGAAAGGCCCGTGGGCAAGTGCTTTGTGGCAGAGCCTTTTCGGGCTAAATTAATGGAGACATACCACGCCTCCCAGGCTGCCGGCCATGTGGGAAAGAATCAATTAATTTGGTCATAGTCCCGTATGTTTTGGTGGCCAGGCATGAGGGATGACTGTGCGGCATTTACCGCAGCCTGTGCCACATGTGCCTGTTCCAAGACCCCCAGACACCTTCCAGTGGGAATGTTGCAGACTGTTCCTAATGGGGACCGGCCTTGGTCACACGTGTCTATTGACTTCTTGGGAGAACTGCCGGTCTCTAAAGGGTTTACAGTAATCCTCATGATAGTTGACAGATTCTCCAAAATGGCTCATTTCGTGCCACTCCCTGGTTTGCCGTCTGCTAAAAAGCAGGCTATTGTGTTTGCCAGGGAGGTATTCCGACTCCACGGAGTGCCCAAGGTGCTGGTCTCGGACCGTGGGAGTCAATTCGTCTCGAGATTCTGGAGGGCCTTTTGCGACCAGATGGGGATTCAGTTGTCCTTTTCCTCTGCCTATCATCCCCAGACCAATGGGGCCGCTGAGCGTGCTAATCAGGGCTTGGAGCAGTTTTTGCATTGTTTCATTTACAATCATCACGACAATTGGGCTGACTTGTTGCCGTGGGAAGAGTTTGCTAGGAACTTTGTGCAGCACGTCTGGGAGCTCACCCTTCCTGATTAATTATGGGTTTCAACCATGCTTGCTCCCAGACACCTTTCAAGCACAGCAGATTCCGGCTCTGGATGAGCACATTAGGCAGCTCCGCTCCACATGGGCACAGGTCCAGAATACCCTATGTGATTCTTTCCTATGAGTCCAGCGGCATGCTAACAACAGACGTTTGCCGGCACCTATATTCCAGGTGGGGGACCGTGTCTGGTTATCCTCTAAGAATCTTAGGTTGCAAGTTCCTTGTTTCAAGTTTGCTCCTCGGTTTCTGGGACCGTTCCGGGTACTCCGTCGAGTCAGCCCTGTCTCCTATGCATTAGAATTACCTGCCTCCATGAAAATACATAATGTGTTCCATGTGTCACTTCTTAAATCACTGGTGTCCAACCGTTATACCACCACTCCTGCTGTCCCTGGTCCTGCGCGCATCCAAGACCATGAAGAATATGAAGTACAGAGTATTTTGGATTCACTTAGGTTCTGTGGCCAGGTCCAATACTTGGTGCATTGGAAGGGTTATGGCCCAGAAGAACGCTCATGGGCTAACCACTCTTACATTCATGCTCCACTTTTTTTGCGCAGATTCCATGCTAAGTTTCCTGCCAAGCCTAGACTTCCTCTGGGCAGGAGGGGGGGTCTTTGAGAGGAGGGTACTATCACGGTGCCCGTGATTCTAGTATGCAACATTCCTACTTCCGGGTTTGCCTTGGCTGCCTCTTATTGGTTCTGGCTTGCTAGCCACTCCCAGGGCTTGCCTTTATATACGCCCTCCTGTCACTATGCTGGTGACCTTTCGTAGTGTTCCTGACCTGACGTTTGTACCTGTGTTCCAGTTCCGTGTATGATCCGGCTTCGTCTGACCTTCCTCCTGTCTCCTCCCTCTTTGTACTGATCCATGCTCTGGCTGACTACCGCTCTCTGTGTACCGATCCAGGCTTTGGCTGACTAGCGCTCTCTGTGTACTGATCCAGGCTTTGGCTGACTACCGCTCTCTGTGTACCGACTCAGGTTTTGGCTGACTACCACTCTCTGTGTACCGATCCAGGCTTTGGTTATTCAGCCTAGCGTCTGATTGTCGCTAGTGCTTCCGTTGTCCCTGTTGTGCCCTATGCCTAGCCTTTACGGTAGCTACCAGTCGGTGTATATCTGTTGCCTCCGGTTGCGCTTACTCTCGGCCTGTGCCTTATTGCAGCCTCTGTTACGTGCTATACAGCCTATGCCCTCCGGTCACTAGCGGTGTTACCTCTTGTCAGTCTGCTCCTAACTGTTGCCTCCGGTTGCGCTAACTCTCAGCCTGTGCCTCATCGCAGCCTCCGTTATGTGCTATACAGCCTGTGCCCTCCTGTCACTAGCGGTGTTACCACTTGTCAGTCTGCTCCTAATTGTCACCTCCGGTTGCCTTAACTCCAAGCCTGTGCCTCATTGCTGCCTCCGTTACGTGCTATACAGCCTGTGCCTCCGGACACTATCGGTACTACCTCCATTTGTGCTACTCCTGGGTTGCCTTACCCGGTTATAGGTAAGGCCAGTAGAGACGCCTCTATTCCTTGTTGACACCAAATACTAGGCTGTCTTACCCGGTTATAGGTAAGGCCGGTAGAGCCTCCTCTATTCCTTGTTGGCACCAATTACTAGGCTGCCTTACCCGGTGATAGGTAAGGCCGGTAGAGCCTCCTCTATTCCTTGTGGGCACCATTTACTGGGCTGCCTTACCCGGTTATAGGTAAGGCCGGTAGAGCCTATTCACCTCCCTACTCTGAGGTACCTGCCCTGCAGTATAGTTCCCTCTTCGGGCCTCTCCGGTTCTGTACTGCTGAGGTTTCATTCCTGTGTACGTTTCAGTTACATTTGCATACTGTATCATCTGTATTGCCCTGACCTGTGTCAGACCATATCACTATCCTCTGTTTAAAGTCTAGACCTGTGTAGGGCCTTATTGTGCTTTATATTGTTTAATAAAGCTTCATTGTTTTATCCTACTAAATTGTCTGAGTGTTCAGTAAAAATAGTGACAGTACCAAAGCCACTATATCTAAATTTTCCTGAAATTTCCATTGTTACAGGCGCATGGTCGGACCATTGAATCACTCCAAAATCGCAGTCACGAATTCTCTGAAGAACCTCCTTATCAACACAAAAACAGTCCAATCTTGAGAAGGAATGATGAATTGGGGAGTAAAAAGAGTCTCTACCTAATACATTGAAAACCCTCCAGGCATCCAAAAGTTTTTCCTCGTGAAGGGTTTGCTGAAGGACTTTCCCCTGAACAAGCAAACTACGTAAGTATCTCCCCGAAGGTGCGGTCAAAGTGTCTATTAGAGGATCAGAAAGCACATTAAGGTCCCCACACACAATACGACATCCCGTAACGTGAGGTGACAGTTTGGTGAGAATATTATTCACAAATTGAGCGGAATTTGAGTTGGGGGCGTACAGATTGATCAAAGTATATAACACATTATTAATCGTCACCATCAGGAGAAGAAATCGACCCGCGGGGTCTTTCTTCACAAGATGGACCATGACGCGCCAACTAGCATTGAGGTCGGATAGAGACACCTGCTTTTTTGGATGCGGCAGTACTATGTAAAGCAGTTGTGAAGTTCTTTGATAATGCATAAGGAACCCTACCAGCTGCAATGTGAGTCTCCTGTACACACAAAATTTTTGAGTCAGATTTGGTGGCCTCTTGAAATAATAAGCGTCGCTTGTGAGGGGAATTTAACCCCTTCTCGTTCATAGAGAGAAATTTAATGTTCATAATATAAATAAGGGAAAAAGTTTCCTGTAGGCAGAAATCATTCCCAGGAATAACAGATAGAGATCATACATTTATGCATAAGGGCAATCGCCCAGTAAAAGAACATACTGCCGCCTCCCAATGGAAGCGCCAAAGTTGGCTTAGGAAAGAGCTACTGCTCAACAAGGTATCCCAGGACGACAAACAGGGATATAAGGGAGGTAAGGGAAAAACACTAAGGAACCAGCAGGTCGAGAGAAACAAGGGAAACAAAAGGGCAAACAGAGAAAAGAGCCAAGAGAGGGAAAGTAGGAAGGAAAAAGGGAAAGAGCAGCAAAGAAAAGAAAGTAAGAAGGAATGCCCCACAGGGCTGTATAGAAATAGTGCACACTGTATTATGATTTGAGTAAAAACATAAAAGGAATGCACAAAGCTCATACCCAGATGAGATGGGGGAGTATGGCAACACAATCAAAACAGATGGCATGGCAGAGATATGTACCCTCCGAAAACAAGGGTTATAGTGTGTAAGCACTCACTAATGGTTGAAAAGAAAAAAAAGAGTTCTACAGATCAAGAAAGGCATAGGGGTATACCCACTCATGGCAGTGGGATAGGGGGGAAAACATATGAAGACAATTGACATGTGGCCCGGTTAGGGCACAGAGAAGGGTTAAATGTAGTGCGTAACTTCAACAGCCTCACGTGGGAAGGAGCTAAGGTTAATAATATACCCCATAGTAAAGACATATAAACTGCCTAGTCGTAGAAAAGAGTTACGATATGAAAGCTCCTTCGCCCATTGCAGGTGATGTCCAGGGAGCTCCACAATGAGCAGAGGGAGGAAGCTGCATATCTAAACTTATAATGAAAACGCAAGCCTGATAGGTCCGGGGATGCAGCACGACACACCCTTCCAATCTACCATTCTATATCACAGTCAAACTCAATAGTGTTATAAACATATCTATAGACGAATATACACATACATATCCCCCTATGCATTTATTTTTTTTTTTAATGTCCCCTTTGTGTAATGAAGTCTCAAAATGAATATCATAGTCCCGTCTAGGTGGCAAAGCACGCAACCCATGAACAAACAACCGGGTAGGTCACAGGTCACTCCACACACAGTACCTCACTCACTCATTCCGACCCTCCCCCTCCCCCCCCAGGCAAAGAAACATAGGCCCTTCTTAAACAAGAAAAATCCCAACCTCTGAAGAGCAAAGGGCAGTAGTCTACCCACAAAGAACAGTAACATATATTGACAGTTAACATCATGTTGCACCGGATTCCCTGAACTCCCATCGTTCCAGGCCTACGGCGCATGTTGCTATCCCCAAATAAGGTTGCATCCTGCTAGTTCACAGGCCTATGGCCTATCAAGTAGTCGGAGGCACCCACAACCCACTGAATCCCGTTCACTCCCTTCTCGCTAATAGCAGCACGACAATGCCACCCCCAGCAAAAGCGGGATGTCGCATCGACACGCCGCCACCAGGATACATATTTTAGCGAATCCCAGGGTGTCGTAGATCTAAGTTACATAACATACGACAAGCAAATAATAAAATAAAATGTAATACAAGAAGGTGGATAAACAGTATAGATCTCACCTAATATTTGCACATAAACATAGGTAAATCGCAAGTAGATAGCAAATAATCAGTTCAGCATCAGCAAGCAGGGATAAATGGGAAAAACCAGAGAGGTCTGACAGGATCCATCATCAAAACCAAACAGGGCCCTCCATAGCGTCCATCTCCAAATTCAGTATCAGCCACGAGATGGGCCCGAAGCTGGGGATCCAGGGTCTGGATGGGATGAAGACGGTGGGGCCACAACAATACACCAGTCTCTCATCAAGTTCCGATCACGCACTCGTTGTCCATCAGAAGGTACCACAAAAGGTAAGTTTCATGAAGCCAGGATACGCACACCTTCTTCCACAGATGGTCATTTGCACTCCTTCTCGGGACACCACTAACTTTACCAGGAAACCCCATTTATAACGTATATCTGCCGTCCGCAGAACAGACGTGATGGGCTGTAGACGCTTCCGTAGCTGTAGCGTCTGGGAGGAAAGATCTGCAAACAAACGAATGTGCGAAAAGGGCGCAGGTAGAGACTACTGTTGCCTGCTAATGCGTAAGAGTTCATCATTGATATGGTAAAAGTGGAGGCGCATGATAATGTCTCGCGGGAACATCAGACGCTAGGGCCCGAGGCCTAGGCAATCTGTGAATGAGGTCAATGAGCAGGTTATAGTCCGAAAAATCAGGTAACAAACTAGACAGAAAGTCTTGAGCCCATGTTTTCAGATTAGCCGGTGTCACATCCTCAAGTACACCTCGAAGTCTCACATTATTGAGTCGGGAACGGTCTTCTAGATCACAGACCTTTACACGTGAAAGTTGTACCTGTTTCTCCAATGCAGCATGACTGTCCGCTAGACAGTTATGGTAGTCTATCACCTCGTCTACCTTGGTTTCCAAGCGGGAAGTTCGCTCTCCAACCTCTTTGATATCTTTTCTGAGTTCAATAGTCATGCTATGGATATCTCCCTTTATCTGGGACAGGAGTGTGGCAAGCAGGGATTTGATCTCCCCAATCGAAGTGTTGCCCCCTTTAGAGGAAGTAGAGGCCGTCTTGTCCAACTCTGAATTTCCATCCTCCTCCGTCTCCATGCGGGCGCCATTTTGGGACTTCTGGCTCGAAAACTTCTGTACTATTTTCTTATCTTTTGGAGCTAGATATTTCAACATATGCTACTCCTGCCGTTTGTTGCGGTGATAAGCCATGAGAGGGCAAAATCTCCACACAGAGTAGGCCAATTCTGTAGAGTTAGAAGCTGAAATAACCCCAGTGCAGTGGGAGCTCCCTTACTATCCTGCCATCTTCCTTGCGTGCTCGGACACGCCCCCTGATGATAGTTTTTTTAATTGTCCCCTGTGGTGCAGATGGTTTACTCCAGAATAGCTGCAGTACTTTCTACATTGTAGTCATAGAGTCTGATAGAGTTAGATTTCTAAATATCAGATAGAATTCACTGTGAAATGTTCTCGAATCAAACAGCAGAGGGCGATGTTAATCAGGCTGGTTTCCTATCCTCATGTTGTTTTTTTCATAGGACAATCCTTAGAGAATCCAATAGAGGGTGCTATTATTTACAGCTACAACATTTTTGTTTTTTAATGTTTATAAACCTTAAAATCCAAATTTTTCTTAACCCCTTGAACCCTAAAGTCATCACAAAAACTGCTCTACAACTAAATCTACTGAAAGAAACATAAAAACATGTACAGTGCTCAGTTCTACTTTGTTTTATTTATCTATTATAGCATCGCCAAAAAAAAAAAAATGTTTGGCCCCTCTGCAGACTTGTATCATTTATATGATGCTCTGCCAACTGAGTTTCAACAACCATTTTAGTGTTATGTTTAATGTTTTTAGGGTTCTGGTTAGGACAGAGGGTTATGGCAAGAACTAGATTTTGAGTTTCTGATTTAGAGTTACCTTTTAGGGTTAGGTATCATTATTTAGAGTTAATATAAATGTTTAGGAGTAAGATATTAAGGATTAGAGGTAACAGGTTGAATACAATTGATGACCACATCACCGAGCTTTGCTATATGCAGCATTGCTCTTACATTCCTCAAGACCATGACATTATTATTCAGATTTAGATCACTAACGTATAATTTTTGCATATGTCATAATAGAGTTATATTAAGAAAGGTCATTTGTTTTTTTCTCCAACACGTGTCATTATTGTAAACTTCTATTAGATTTTCACCCATATAAAATCTTACAGCTTTAGACAATGGCTGAAAAACCATTAGTTTAAATACCCCATAAAATTGTTATTTTAAACTTAGGGAGACGACTGACCCATCTCCCAAGAAATATTGTCTCAAACTTACAAAAGTCATGTATATTTGTTTGGTCCTATCTGAAGGCTGAACAAAATCATGAGTACTGGGATTATTTTGAAAACGGTGTACTTTTATTATGTTGATAAGAACAAAGCATGCTAGAAGTCTTCTAGAGCAAACCATTTTCTCCATAGGGAACAAATAAAAATGATCTGTGAGTTAAGTGACATGTTTTATCCCACAAATGTTAGTTAGCTCTAAAATGTCTTCCTTCACTGTGAATCTTTGATCCCTCTAGCATTCAAATTTTAAAACAGCCTTTTTATTTTGGCGTTGATTTTGGTGCATCTTATTTTCCCCTCTTCCACACTTGGTTTGCTCCAAATTGTCTCATAAAATTTGTAAGGACACCATTCTCACAGAGCAAAGCTGGGACAAACCAACTGCATCACTTTTGGAGGGGGGAGAAATGCAAGCATACAAACTGATTTAAATATAATTTCCATCCCATTGCATGTTAGAAAGATACCAACACTTGTAATGCAACTCATGGACATCTGTCTATCAATCTGTAAAATCCTTACATAGATATGTAAGATTTTTAAATTTCCCCTATTGTGGAAATGGTATGTTCCACAATTGTACTAATGTCTATTGATACACCAGCCCATAGTGGAATTAAGGGACAAACCAACTGCAGAAGTTTGGATGGGGGAGGAACTTCCAACAAAGCCCATAGATTTAACATGTACTTTTAAGAATTTGAATGCAAGAATGGTCTATAACACATTGAGAAGGAAAACATGGAGACATATCTATTAGTTAATGTTAAAAAGTCTTACTGAAATGTGCTGGATTTGGTGATAGTTTTTTTAATAGTCTCCTGTGGTGCAGATGGTTTACTCCAGAATAGTTGCAGTACTTTCTACATTGTAGTCATAGAGGGCTAGATTTAAAGGCAGCCATTAAACCAGCCGCTAAGTGAAAAAGGCACATCGCTCGCAAATAATACAGGAGTTACGGCAGATTCAATAGGTACTCTACAAGAATAGCTATCGAGCGTAGGCACACAAAAAACACGTAACACAAAAGCTGTTGTCGCTCATGTTAATGCACAACGGGCGGCCAAATCACACGATAACTGTGCTCAAAACAACATCTAACATAACGGCTGCCGTTGTCAAGCAACCATGATTGATGCCAAAACAAATTCAAACACACAGCCAATCACAAAGCCCCAATGTATCAAAAAACTTCAAATACACCTAAATATACCCAAAAATAACCGTCACACACTGTCTGTTATCGAGTTCTTCAGAGCTAGATATCAGGACCCAGGAGCGGAGGATAGTGATCAGAGAGAGGGAGAAAGGAGCATTCATTGGAGGTAGAAGGAGATTTTTGAGTTTGGAGTTTGGAGAGAGGTGCACTTACTATACACATATTACACTTTTGCACATATTACATACACACATACAAACACAAACATATACATACACATAGTCCTTTTTTTTTATAACACCTTACACATTTTACTTTTTATTTTGACAGTGTGAATCTGGGAGTGAAAGTGTGTGACAGAGAGTGAGTGGATCGAGTGTGTCTGTGAGGGCCTGTGGGAGTGCCTGGGTGTGACTGGGTGAGTGATGGCAAGGAGAGGAGGACAGGAGAGAGGGATGGGAGAGTAGTGGAGGAGGAGGAAGCTCAGGAGGGGATCCCTCAGCAGAGCAGGGGTGGCAGAGGGAGATCCGCAGGTCGGAGGGGGACCCGGCCCACAAGAGCAGGAACACGCAGGACAGGGACAGAACCTGCAGTGGGACGAGGGGTAGTTGCTGGGGAGCACCCCACACAGTCAGGGTCAGACCAGGCAGGGCACTCCGGCTCTGAGTCATCCCATGCCGGAGGTGACGAGGCCAGGATCAGAGACCCCAAGTATACAGAGGAGGAGAACACGGCTCTTGTGGAAGCTGTCCTAGAGAGGCAGAGTGTTCTCCACCCGACAGCGAAGGTCCCTGGCCTGTCAGCGAGGAGGAAGGCAGCCTGGAACCAGATCTGCAGCCGGGTCAACGCGGTGGCTCCATGCAGGCGGGAAGTGGAGTCCATCAAAAAGCGATGGGGTGACTGCCGGAGGGTGGTAAAGAACAAGCTCTCAGAACTCGCCAAGCACGTCCGAGGCACTGGAGGTGGCCCACCTGTCCCTATCACCTTCTGTGGCTGGGAGGAGATGGTGCGGCAGAATATGTCCCCAACCCTGATCGAGGGGGTTGTTGGAGGAGCTGACACTGGGGATGAGAGGAGCCTCCACACTACAGCAACCAAAACCAGCTGCACACACAGTCACACCTCAACACATGCCCATCATTCATGCACACAACTGCACCAACACAGCACCCTGAGGGTTAAAAACAGGACACAACACAAGGACAAATATCAAGGTCCAACTTGGAACAAACCTGTCCAAGTCCTACTTCAACCCTCCTGTCACTGTGCTCATCACACACAATACACAAACCATGCTGTTCAGAATGTCGTCTGTTAAAGATAATCACTGTTCACACACAATGTCACCCATGTCCCCACTGGGAAGTCAGCACTTAACCCCTTGAGTGCTAGAGGGATCATCAATGCATCGATCAACAATGCTTTGGCAACCCCTCTAGGACTCAAAGGGTTAACCAGACAACAATCAAGTCAATAGGCCAACAATCACATGCTACACAGAGGACATTCACTAAGCGGTGACAAACAGATGGTGGAGAGAAATTCACCCTTAAACATCTTCACTTCACCAATACCAGTGTTAGTCTATGGAGAATATGCAATAACATGAATCAAGTTGCTAAGGTCCCATCGTATAGACTCCATAGAAAACACTGGAAATGGGGAAATGAGATCACTGGAGAAGTCAGCATCATGTACACTCCATCATGTCGACAACACCGCTTACTGAATCACAAAAAGGATGGAGCAGGTCACACATCACAGTGTCACTGAGAATAACTGCTTGTATGTGCAACACACAGGCCTCAAACAATACCCCAGAATTAAAGGTGGAAAAAGTAGGCCTTGGTGTTGTGTCTGCAATCATTTACTCTAACTTGACATGACATATCTCACATCTGATTCCCACATGGATCCTCAGGGGTGCTGATGCCATGGATGGATGGTACACCAGCCACTGTTTGCAGGATACACATGGGAACCAAATATCAACCATTGTACCTTGGTCACCAACAGGCCATGAATGATGGATATCTCGGATTGAGTACGGTTGCCTCACTCAGAAGGATGGATGGGCTCATACTCAAAGAAAAACAGGCCTCAATCAAAGATATCCCTCACTACTGGCGTGATTGTTGCCCTTCAGGATTCAACTGGAACACACGACATGGACAGGATCCTGTCCAGTTCATCAATCTCTGATTGCCAGGGTGGTATCCCATGCCCTACAATGCAATGCATAGGATATGATCCTGACAACCAGAGAGTCACTTGTCAAGTAATGAAAAATTGTGCATTGTACGGGATCAACTAAGAAGATAGGGTTGAATAACTTGATTCCCACTGCACATCTGTTCAAAAAAGATATGCACACAAAGGAAAATGGTCAGATACGTACCTTTCAAATGGCTCAAAATATGTCACAACACGATGTGAACCCAGAGATCATCTCACTGCCTGTGATTGCCCTACTGGCCAGATATGTGCATCCATCAGAAACTAACTTACATTGATACCATCCAAATACACATACCTAGTATATTCCACTCTACGTAGATGGGATATACGAGGTATGTTCATATCCATCATATCAATCCAATGTATATTTTGATGGGTGCACATATATAGCCAGTAAGGCAATCACACCTACTGAAATGATCTCTGGCTTCATATCTGGAAAGGATATATTCATATCCATATGAAAGGTACATATCAACATGCTATCACGGTGCCCGTGATTGCTGCAGTTCCTTTTCTGTCACCAGTAGGGGGCTGCTATTGGCTGTCTGCAGATAGCCCGCCTTTCATTGCCTATTTAAACCTGGATTGGGCACCCTTTGGGTGCCCTTTCGTGTTGTTTCTGACCTTCCTGCTATCACTATGCTAGTGATAGCTGGGCCTCTGTTCCAGTGTTCCTGAGTTCCTGATCTCATGTGTTCCTGAGTACCTGTTCGCTACTGTTCCAGTGTTTCCTGCCTGCTGAGTGGTTCCAGTCCTGGTTCCGGCCTAGTCTCTGGTGTTGCAGTTCCTGCGGTTCTTCAACTCTGCTGTTTCCTGACCTGACTGATCGTTGCTGGTTCCTGTCATCGCATCGCCTGTCTCTGGTATCCTGGCGACCTCTTGCTCGGTCGCGTCAGCGACATTGTTAGTTACTCCAGTGTGCGGTCACTGGTTTGCTCCAGAGCCTATCGGCTGTACAATCCTGTGTTGGTTCCAGCGTGCGGACGCTGGTTTGCTCCTAAGCCTTGCGGCTATACACACTCGCTTGTTACACCAGTGTGCGGTCACTGGGTTGCTCCAGAGCCTATCGGCTATACAGTCTTGTGTTGGTTCCAGCGTGCGGACGCTGGTCTGCTCCAAAGCCTTGCAGCTATACTACTTGTTTGTTACACCAGTGTGCAGTCACTGGTTTGCTCCAAAGCCTATCGGCTATACTATCCTGAGTTGGTCCCAGCGTGCGGACGCTGGTTGGCTCCAAAGCCTTGCGGCTATACAAACACCCTTGTTACACCAGTGTGCGGTCACTGGTTTGCTCCAAAGCCTTGCGGCTATATTACTTGTTTGTTACACCAGTGTGCGGTCACTGGTTTGCTCCAAAGCCTTGCGGCTATATTACTTGTTTGTTACACCAGTGTGCGGTCACTGGTTTGCTCCAAAGCCTATCGTCTATACAGTCCTGTGTTGGTTCCAGCGTGCGGACGCTGGTTTGCTCCAAAGCCTTGCGGCTATACTACTTGTTTGTTACACCAGTGTGCGGTCACGGGTTTGCTCCAAAGCCTATCGGCTATACTATCCTGAGTTGGTCCCAGCGTGCGGACGCTGGTTTGCTCCAAGCCTTGCGGCTATACAAATACACTTGTTACACCAGTGTGCGGTTACTGGTTTGCTCCAAAGCCTTGCGGCTATACAAACACACTTGTTACACCAGTGTGCGGTCACTGGTTTGCTCCAAAGCCTTGCGGCTATACTACTTGTTTGTTACACCAGTGTGCGGTCACTGGTTTGCTCCAAAGCCTAGCGGCTATACAATCCTGTGTTGGTCCCAGCGTGCGGACGCTGGTTTGCTCCAAAGTCTTGCGACTTTACTAATCCCTGTTGGTCTCAGTGTATGTACACTGGGTTGCTTACGATCCTGTCTATTTGCCATTACCATCTGACTGCTGCTATTATCTCTGGGCTGCCCTGCCCGGTATTGGTAAGGCCGGTAGAACCTTATTGTCATATTCCATCTGAGGTTGCCTTACCCGGTATTGGCAGGGCCGGTAGAGCCTACATTGTGAAGCTGTTGAGGCTGCCTTGCCCGGTAATTTGGTAAGGCCGGTAGAACCGTTATGCTATTCCATCTGCAGGTTGCCTTACCCGGTATTGGCAAGGCCGGTAGAGCCTAACATTCTGTTTCTTCAGACTGTCCTGTCCGGTATATTGACAGGACCGGTAGAGTCTGCACTCTGTCTTGTTATATTCTGTATGTATCTGTATATATGTATTTGCCATCCTACGTTATCAATTTATTATTTCAATAAAATTGATTTTTACCTAAACTTGTGTCTGAGAGTCATAACAAACCGTGACACATGCATATATGACCATTTCTCCTTGTATGTAACTGTAATGGCATAGCAATTGTTAATTTCACCAACATGTGGATCGATGTTAGTCCTATCCCTCCAACCCTCATGGTTAGACAGATATCGCTCTATTTGACAGCTGGAGATTTCAGTCATTAGACCACACGGAAGCTCTTCAGCAGAGCCTAAATTGCCCCATTCAGAGATGAATACATCTTTGAGATGGTCAACAAAGTGTGCCTGGTTTGCAAGCACACTCTGTTCACCATTCCAATGAAGTTTACATCTCTGAATGGGGCAATTTAGGCTCTGCTGAAGAGCCTCCGTGTGGTGAAATGACTGTCAAATATGTCAAAATGACTGTCAAATAGAGCAATATCTGTCTAACCATGTGGTTTGGAAGGATAGGACTAACATCGATCCACATCTATCTCTTACGATGCCTACAATATTACATCATGGTGAAATTAACCATTGCTATTCCGTTAAAGGGATAGTAATACCTAACATGTGAAAAGAAAAATATATTGCAGGGTTCATCCCCCGAGCAAAACAAGGGTATTCCCACTGCTGAAAGGTGTTTCATTCAAAAAGTAGCACAGCTCATAGTTGACTACTCCAGGGGCAATATCACAGTGGCCTGGAACTCTACAATGGCGATGTTGCTAGACCATCCTATGGACAGCTTACGTCCAGACGCCATAAATTCCCATAGGATAATGTAGCAACAGTGCCAATGTAGAACTTCAGGCCACTGGGAAATAGCACCAAAGCAATTCTATTCTGAGCTGGGAGACTTTTTGAACAAAAACCCCCTCCAGCAGTGGGAGTACCCTTGTTTCACTCAGGGTGATAAACCACACAACATATATTTCCCTTTCCGCATTTCATGTATTAGTATCCCATTAATCCCATCATGGCTACGTTTACTAATCACACAATCTCAATTCTCCACACAGCTTATGGGCCTCCATCGCAGCAGGAGCCCGTGGAGGAGCCAACCACACCACCCAGTGAGGAGTATACAGAGGAGGGGACTAGCCAATGGGAACCGTCTACAACCACCACACCTCCTCCCCAACTGGCTGCATCACCACTGGCTGCCTCTCAACTGCCTGCCTCTCAACTGCCTGCCTCTCAACTGCCTGCCTCTCAACTGCCTGCCCCTCAACTGCCTGCCCCTCAACTGCCTGCCTCTCAACTGGCTGCACCACCACAGGATGCTCCACAAATGTACAGCAGCTGGATTCAGGGGGAGAGATGGATGCATCCCACTACCTCCGGGAGCTATTACCCTCCAGCAGCAGCACCACCACCACCAGGGAGGCAATGGCTGCCCGGGAATGTGGCCACCAGCCAATATGGGCCATATTCCACCGAGATGGATCTACCCTCCTGGATGGCTCCCCAGCATGGCCCCAGGTATGATCCCAGGTGGGGGCCAAGCACCTACCAGTGGCCAAGGTATGACCCTTGGCCACTTGACTACCAACACCTGGGCCTGATTGGGGAGCCCCAGCGCCCTCAGCCGATGGACTTGTTCACCCCACCACCTCAACCAGCACAGACATCAGTGGGCAGCAGTGGGTCCCTTGATGTGGTGGGCACCCACACACCGTCTGTGCAAGCCACTCCACCAACATAAACAGCAGTAGCAGCCACAGCACAGCCAGTACCAGCAGAGGAGACAGCAGAGGCTGGGGAGATAGAGGCTGAGGAGACAGCTGAAGCTGGGGAAGCAGAGGCTGAGGAGACAGCAGAAGCTGGGGAAACAGAGGCTGAGGAGACAGCTGAAGCTGGGGAAACAGAGGCTGAGGAGACAGCTGAAGCTGGGGAGACAGCACATGTGTCACCGGGCACTCCCATCTCCAGCAGTCAACGCACCACAGATCTGGAGGCTGAGTGCATGGCCCTTCAAAGAGGACAGCTCCGGGCAACCCACGCCACCAACAACAACCTCACGAGGAACCGGAGGGAATCCTGGAGGAACACAAACAGGTTGGAGACCAGAATCCAAGCTCTGGAGTCAGAGGTTCCAGGGGGAACACACAACTCCACCAGCTCCATACGGGGATGATGGACATGTTTGCACAGGTGCTCGTGGAGTTGCGAGAGATTAACCGCAGGGAGAACCTGAGGATGGAGAGGGAGAACCTGCATTCCACAGAGGGGTCCACTGCACCCACCACCCCTTCCAGTGTTACCCCAGAAGCCACACCTAGGGGACAGAAGGTGACAAGGCCAGGGCATCCACCTCTGGCACCAAGTCTAAGGCCCCCCCCCAAAAAAAAAAAGAAATGAAAGGCCCAACCTGTCATCTGCCCCCTCAATAAAGGAAAATTGTGCTTTTGAATCCTGTCTGATCTGCTGTGTATTCAGTTAAAGATTGGGTGGCAGGGTTGTCTCCAATGCATTGCCAAACAATGCAGTGAACTCAACTCCTGCCTGGGGGAAATGTTTGTGTGATGTTACAACATGGGTTCACACACACCCACACCGTTGTCCAAATTCACCTGGCAACCCATCCCTGTAGCCATATAACATGACAGTGTTACATGGCCATGATGTGTGTCAGATTTGATCAGAACATACCCCTTAGCACAACAACTGGTGCAACACTGAACATTCGTCTGCATCAATTGTTGTGTTTGAGGGGAAAACCAAACAAACAGCTATGCGACTTAGCAGGGAAATAACAAGCAGGACAGATGGAACATGCATCAATATGGTCTTTAAATCAAAATTCTATTGTGCAGCTGACTTACTGGGGAACACAATGTACACCCTAGGATCTCAATGTGTGTGTTACACATTGTGATCCTAGGGTGAGCATTGTGTTCTCCAGCAAGTCAGTTGCAAAACAGTAGTTTGAATCACAGCCTAACTTACTGGATAACCCAATGATCTTCCTAAGATTTCATTGTGTAGCACGCACATTGGAACCTTAGGCTGAGCATTGGCTTATGTATTAAAGGGATAGTAAACCTTGAAAATGAGTTCATTCTATATTGTAGCCCTGAAAAAAACATGTAAAATGATATGTCTTATCTCCCAAACCATATATGTTTGGTAGATAAGACTTATATCATTTTTCATGTTTTTTAAAGGGCAACAATGTGAAATAAACTTATTTTCAAGGTTTACTATCCCTTTAAGTTGTGTTATTGTTTAACTAAGGTTGTAACACACTTCACCAGTGATAACACTTGTCCACATGGTTGTTTGTTGATGTAGCCCATGTACTGAGATATGACAACCTACAGCAATCTCAGGACATTGATTATATTGAGCAACACACAAACCGTGGACATCACATCACAGTGGAAGTGTGTCCCCTGTATCACCAGCTAATCACTCACAACACACATCAGTGTATCACTGCCATCATGTCATTGCATGTATACATCACAAGTCCACTCATGGTCAGGCAACTAGTGGACTCCTGTGATGTAAATCATGCCTTCCTTTGTTTGAGGGATACTCTAGCCTTGGGTATGGTTCCACATTGACAGGTGTTTGATCCAACATTCATTCATACAGACACGGATTGAGTAGTGATGTTTCTTGTGTATTTAGCCAATATGCATTAAACACTTGTATGAGCACAAAACGGTACATCTGAACTAAATAGGAATACATTAGAAATGCTAGTGAACTGCTCATGTGTTGTCCACATAGTTTGGCATCTGTGTATGAGCAGTCTTACTGTACAGGTCTGATACCTGGATGTTAGTACACACATTAATTTGTGTCCATATGTGAATGTTCCAGTAGAGGTTGCTGTGAACATCAGGTCAAACATTGCATCACCAACACAATCACTTGAAACACCAAGGGGTGAGCTTCATGGAAGTGTTGTCCAGACTTCAGTCCAGTCATATGGAAACTCCTCTGTTCAAGGATGGATCGTGCTATGGATGCCTGTGGGACAAGAGGACAGGATTTGGAACATCACCCTCGAAGTGATCGTCATGCAACAGCTACAACATCATGATCCTCTTAATCTTTCCTGTTACATAAGTCTACACAAACCACTGCTTTGTAATGTGTTGTGTACTGGTCTATGAACCATCATGGGGGGAACTAAGGGGATGTTAACCATCCTTAGGGATATTTGCCCCTGACATGGTTACACACATCAACAACTATGTCCTAATAGCTTCCTGACAACAATATATTTGGGATACCACTGTCAAAGACAGGCCAAATATGTTTGGTTCATGGAGCTAGTAGGACATATTTGTTAATGTGTGTATTTTTTTCAGGGGCACATATCACTGCACACACACACACAGGGCAGCATGGTGTCCATGGAGATGTGATCCACATTTCATGAGCTCCATGTTGTATAACACACTATTACTGTAGATCCACCCCTCTGCTGCTTTCTTCAGCTGTAGCAAGCTACTGGTCCCATGTCCCCTCAAATGCCCCCTGAACCCCTTATATGACAGAGTGCTATCCGATGCATTGGCTTGGATGAGACTCCCTCGCTACAGGGGTACCATGGTTGCTAAGGGTCTGATCCTAGCAAAACACTTTAGTTGGTGCCTAGGGAGCTGTGGGATATGCTGAACAAGGTTAAAGTGTTGTACCTTGGTTTCCAGGTGGGCATGCATGACATCCTTGAGGTAGCAGTATCAACATGGACGACAGGTTGTCAGATGTATTCGGAATCTCTAGGCCCAATCTGACTGGTCCACGGAATAGTTGATGCTGGTGGTCCATACTGCAGCCAGTGTCAGGGCTGTGTCACTGATCCTGTGGGGTGAAACAGAACATGTGTGTTGTGGTGGGTGTGTATGCATGGATTGTGTGCATACATGTATTATACTCACAGCAGAAGTGATCCCTGATCAATCTGTCCCTTGTCTGCATCCCTGTTGGGGTTTCCTCACACTCAACGATATCCACAGGATCTTCAGGTCTGGGTGGGGGATGGACATCATCGATGAGTCTGGTGTCCACCGCGATATTATGTAGGATGGCACATGCCACGATGATGTCGCAGACCTTGCCTGGTGCATACTGCAGTGCTCCCCCCGATTGGTCCAGACATCGGAATCGGGACTTCAGGAGGCCGAAGATCCGCTCAATGGCATTCCGTGTTCTGCAATGAGCCTGGTTATATCGTTCCTGGGCATCGTTTTGGGGATTGGCGACCGGGGTGAGGAGCCATGGCTTGCATCCATAGCCAGCATCACCTGTGGAAAGTGAGTGACATGGTGTGACAAGGAGCACATATTGTGTGAATGATGTTTTATGTGGTGAACGTACTAGCACATGTGTATGTGGTGTCATTTGGTGCTGTTAACTCACCCAGAAGCCATCCGCCTGTATAGGTCCCATTTTCGAAATCCCTCTGCACAGATGAATTTTTGAGTATACGTGAATCGTGACAGCTCCCGGGAAATTTTGCACAGACATTCATGATGGCCAGGTTGCTGTCACACACCATCTGCACATTCATGGAGTGGAAGTTTTTGCGGTTCAGGAACATATGTCCCTGACGTGCTGGTGCTTTGATACGGACATGGGTGCAATCTATTGCACCCATGACCCTGGGCATGCCTCCCCTTGCATAGAAGCCCTGCTTCAGATGTGTCCACTCCATATCGGTGATGGGGAAATGTATGTAGGTACTGGCCTTGCCTTTGAGGGCTGGCAAGACCTGGGCCAGCACCCTGGAAAATGTGGCCTGGGACATACCAGATGCGTAACCCTTTGTCGACTGAAAGGCGCCACTTGCCATGAAGTGCATGGCACACAGGAGTTTTTGAAGGCCAGTTAGAGCATGGTTGTGAGTGCATATGGGATCCACCTGATCCTTGATGACCTCATACAGGGCAATGATGCTGTGTGGCCTCAACCTGTAGCGATCAATAAACTCGTCATCGGTCATTCCAAAGAGAGTGACCCTTGGGCGGTATACCCTGGGCCTTGGTGGTCGTCTATGCATCCTGGGCTGCTGCAGGGGTCCCTGTGGCAGCTGGGGAGCATCCTGTTGCTGTGGAGCATCCTGTTTCTGCAGCTGTGCATCTGCAGGGAGGTGTCCTCCGGGTGGGGATGGGCTCCTGTGTGGCTGCTGAGCCAGAGCCTCCTCACTTGCAACAGGTGGAGGCTGTTGATCAGGCGTGCTTGGAGGTTGCTGATGTTCCCCAGCTCTCTCCCTGGCACGCCGTCTCCGCAGCCTTCGCAACAATATGTAACCCAACATACTGTTTGCTCTATCTGTCTCTCTCTCTCTACCTCTCTCTCTCTCTATCTGTCTGTCTCTCTCTCTTTCTCTCTCTCTCTCCCCCTCCCTGAGTGGAAAACAAGCCACAAGTGAGTGTGTTGAGTTGTCCCTTTAAGTACTTGCTAGGGCGTTGTGTAGGTGTGGTGATGAGGTGAGTGCTAACCAATGGTGTGTTGTTTTTGTCAGGAAAGTGTTTGCAGGTGTGTGTGTGTTATAAGATGTGGTGTGTTGTGCTTGTTATGTGTGTGCCATTTGCGGGTGTGCAGTTGTGGGGTGCAGGTCGCGTGTTGATGTTGCCCAGGTGAGCTTGTATTTGCAGGTGTCCACTTTGTGTGATAACCCCCATTGTTCCGTGCCATGCTGTGTTGTTGTTTTTTGTGTGTCGTTGTCCCTGTGGTGTTGGTTGTTGTTGTGTCTGGAGTGATTTGTGTTGTGTGTGCATGTTTTTGTGTTGTTTTGGCATTGCACGGGTTAATTTTCCCATTTACATGGTTGTGCGGTAAGCATTTTGTGTATTTTCCTATATAACGGGTGTTTTGTTTTGGCCGTTAAGTGTCTAACGGCTAAGAAAAGTGGGTCTTAACTTTTAGCCGTTAGGTGTGTCATTTTTTAAGCCGTTAGCACAGTGCTTTCCAAACTGTGTGTCGTGACACGTTAGTGTGTCGGCTGTAGTTTGTAGGTGTGTCACAGGCAAAGGTGCCGTTTACACAGCACGAGATTGTCATTCAACCCAAGCACAAGCTACACTGGGAGCTGAGATAAAACACTATTACTTAATGGTCGCATTTGCACAGTGCGAGATTGCCTCCGTGTGCTGCATACAGCTGTAGCACCACAAAAGATTTGCAACAGCTGGAGTGACTCTGTGTGCTGCATACATAATATGTATGCAGCACACGGAGGCACTCCAGCTGTTGCAAATCTTTTGGCGCTTCAGCTGTTAAAATCTTTTGAGATGCCACCTCCTCTATACCTCTGCCCTCTCTTTGGGCTGCAAGGCTGGAGTGTCCCTGTGCGCCGAGGCTGCCTGTCACATGGCTGCCGCTTCTGCTTGTGGTGCAGATGAGAAAGGAAAGACAGACAGTACTTCTAAAATCAGTTATGCACTATTTACTAATGCGACATGAGAATATTGCGCTTATATGTAGCGCAACATTTTCATGTCACCATTTTAAAACCACAAAACATGCTTAATGCTTTCCGCAGTATGAATGAAAGGAATTCATGAGATATGTTGTGTCCCCGTACATCTTGTTATTACAATTTATGTATGTGTCTGTATCTGTTATAAGGGATTATTAGTTTATCCTCTGGTTTGCTAGCAAAACTGAATTACTGTGTCACGAAATGATGCATGCCTAAAAAGTGTGTCACCAACATGAAAAGTTTGGAAAGCTCTGCGTTAGCAGTACCGCAAGCCTTTGAATAGCTCTGGGGTATGTTGTTGAGTGCATCTGAATGCACTTAAGTGTATCGGCCGTTAGGATTCTGCAACTGCCGTTAGCTGTTCTTTAGACGGATCTTTGAATTGCAACATGACACTTAACGCACCCGTTAGTGAATTTTTTTACTAACGGCTGCCTTTAAATCGAGCCCAGAGTCTGGTAGAGTTAGATTTCTAAATATCAGATAGACTGTACTGTGACATGTTCTCTAATCAAACAGCAGAGGGCGATGTAAATCAGGCTTGTTTTCTATCCTCATGTTGTTTTTTTTCATAGGACAATCCATAGAGAATCCAATAGAGGGTGCTATTACTTACAGCTACAACATTTTTTTTAATGTTTTTAACCCTTTGAGTGCTAGAGGGGTATTCCATGCATTGTGAAGCAATGCATCAAATACCTCTGTGGCACTCAAAGGGATAAACCTTAAATTCCAATTTTTTCTTAACCCTTTGAACCCTGAAGTCATCACAAGAAGTCCTCTACAATTAAATCTACTGAAAGAAATATAACAACATGTACAGTGCTCAGTTCTACTTTGTTTTATTTATCTATTATAGCATCTCCAGAAAAAAATGTTTGGCCCCTCTGCAGACTTGTATCATTTATAAGATGCTCTGCCAACTGAGTTTCAACAACCATTTTAGTGCTATGTTTAATGTCTTAGGGTTCTGATTAGGACAGAGGGTTATGGCAAGAACTAGATTTTGAGTTTCTGATTTAGTTACCTTTTAGGGTTAGGTATCATTATTTAGAGTTAATATAAATGTTTAGGAGTAAGATATTAAGGATTAGTGGTAACAGGTTGAATACAATTGATGACCACATAACCGAGCTTTGCTATATTCAGCATTGCTCTTGCATTCCTCAAGACCATGACATTATTATTCAGATTTAGATCACTAAGGTATAATTTTTGCATATGTCATAATAGAGTTATATTAAGAAAGGTAATTTGTTTTTTTCTCCAACACGTGTCATTATTGTAAAGTTCTACTAGATTTTCACCAATATAAAATCTTACAGCTATAGACAATGGCTGAAAAACCATTAGTTTAAATACCCCATAAAATTTGTTATTTTAATCTTAGGGAGGCGACTGACCCATCTCCTTAGAAATATTGTCTCAGACATATGAAAATCATGTATATTTGTTTGGTCCTATCTGAAGCCTGAACAAAATCATGAGTACTGGGAATATTTTGAAAACAGTGTACTTTTATTATGTTGATAAGAACAATGCATGCTGGAAGTCTTCTAGAGCAAACCATTTTCTCCATAGGGAACAAATAAAAATGATCTTTGAGTTTAGTGACATGTTTTATCCCACAAATGTTAGTTAGCTCTAAAATGTCTTCCTTCACTGTGAATCTTTGATCCCTCTAGCATTCAAGTTTTAAAACATTCTTTTTATTTTGGCGGCGATTTTGGCGACTCTTATTTTCTCCTTCTCCACACTTGGTTTGCTCCAAATTTTCTCATAAAATTAGTATGGACACCATTCTCACAGAGCAAAGCTGGGACAAACCAACTGCATCACATTTTGAAGGGGGGAAAATACAAGCATACGAACTGATTTAAATACGATTTCCATCCCATTGCATGATAGAAAGATACCAACACTTGCGATGCAACTCATGGACATCTGTCTATCAATTTGTAAAATCATTAAATAGATAAGTCAGATTTTTAAATGTCCCTTATTGTGGAAATGGTATGCTCTACATTTGTACTAATGTCTATAGATACACCAGCCCATAGTGGAATTAATGTACAAACCAACTGCAGATGTTTGGATTGGGGAAGAACTTCCAATAAAGCCCATTGATTTAACATCTACTTTTAAGTATTTGAATTCATGGAGACATGACTATTAGTTAATGTTAAAAAGTTTTACTGAATTGTGCTGAATTTGGTGATAGTTTTTTTTCCATATTAACAGTTTTTTATTAAATATTTTGTATTTTTTTCACAGCAGAAAAAGAGAGCAGTAGGTGAAATACAATACAGGCAAGAATTTTGGTGCAATTTTACAATAGGTCAAGTACAGACATATCTGAAGGAGGCACTTATAAACCAACAGTACAAGCATGAGAATGCCTCCATGATCAGTATAGTATAACAGACAAACCAAATGGCTATGAAAAGATCAGGTAGTCAATTAGTCTATATTAATAGAGAGATTAGCCTTGAAGAACTCGCACCTCCGTTGCTCTCAAAAGTACAAGAAACTATATAAGTAAAGAAGAAAGGGGAGGAAAAGATATGGAGATTGAGAAAAGAGAGAAGCGAGAGAAGAAGCAGAACAAACAGGGGAAGGAGAGTCGCATACAAATATACAGGCGCAAAAGGAAGACAACAAAGGAGATACGAGGTAGAGAAAGATCGGGAGAGGGAGTGGGGATAGGGAACCTGGAGATGATGTCAAATTACTGACCTACAGAGGTGAGCAGTATCTAGTCCATAGAGCATATATCTCATCATAAGTGCTAAGATTTGAGACAGCGGCATAATGTAATCTTTCCATCTGTAAATTACTGGTAATTAGTTGCCTTAAGGCCGTAAAGGATGGAATGTGGGCCGATCTCCAATTACAAGCTAGAAGAGACTTTGCAGCTATCAAGATCTGACCCATCATCACTGCCAAAGAGGTAGGAAGTCCTTGTGGTGTAATATCGAAGAAAGCCATTATATGGTCTAAAGGGAAGCGCAAAGAAGTCACCTCAAATATCATATTAAAGACCATGGTCCAATATGAACTAAGTTTGGGACACGACCACCAAATATGTTCCTTTGACCTGACCCCCAAGTACTGTCTCCAACATAAATTAGACAAGGAAGGATAAATTCAAGCCAGTTGAGTCGGGACAAGATACCACCTGTACAACAGTTTTCTAGATAATTCAATGTGATTAGTACAGTGAGAAAACCTATAAGGATTGGATATGGCCTTTGCCCACTGTGTAGGTGCCAAGAAAAATCTGAGCTCCTTCTCCCAGGCCAGCATAAATGGATACTTCTGAGGGAGTGTGGTTTCCAGTATAGACCCGTAACAAAGAGAAAGCATTTTCTTGAAAGACAACGGGTTCAAACATGCCTTTAATTTAGCTATTCATAACAGCAACCTGGCAGGATAAAGCTAATAAGGACATAAACAGGGCATGGCGAAGCTGAAGGTACTTGAAAAAGTCTATTTTAGTAATGCCATAATCCAATCGCAGCTCTTCAAACAATCGAAGATTGCCGGCAATGATCAAGTGGCCTAGAGTTCTAATACCTCTCCGGTTCAACGCCGAGTAAGTAGAAAAAGGTATAACAAATTCAAAGGTCTGCAAAGGAGTGGCAACAGAGAACCCCTGTAGGTCATGTATCTTAGAGACATAGTGTTACGGTTTGTTAGACACTCAGACCAGTAGGTAAAATAAATCAATCTTTTATTGAAAGAAATAAAATGAAAAGGATCGCCCTCTACAGTTGACTGCGACAATAGCAAGCTATACACAGTACATACAACTTTAATACAATATTCGAAAGGCACCCAACATAGGTACTAAGAATAGGGAATAGGACCCTAAAGGGTGTATGAAAACAGTTAGTCAGTCTCAGCTGTGGGGTTTGGCACACCCGTGTGGTGTCTAGATAAACTGAGCAAGTGTGCACAGCACAAAGTTCATACGAAGATGATAGAAGATGTTCAGTGACCAATATAAGTTATAACAGCACAGTAACCCAGGATAGCCCCCACGGTCGTTCGTGAATAGGCCGGAGAGCCTGCAAGTGCGAGAGTATGTAGCCCCCACGGGCGTGATCGAGACTAGCCCAAGATGCGAAGCTGGCGTGTTAGCCCCCACGGGCGTATCACCGAGAACCACTGTAAGCACAACACGAGCCAAGAGCCCCCGCGGACGTTTACCTACAGATAGAGCAAGAGCTTGGAGCCTAACCTTGCCACCAATAGCCGTACCGGACACCTCCATTGATAACCGTGAAACCAAGGACGCCCAAACGGCCTACCGGGATTACTACTCTGCAAATATAACCGGGAGTCGCCGTCCAAGTAGCGGCCAACTCAGCAGCAGTAGAATTACAAGGCAACGGTTCTATATAGAGCAAGAAGGTCCGGTCAGTGAGGAGCGGCAGTGCAAGGGTTAATAGGTACGTTTGAATCTCCCAGGCTCGGTATGGTAGCTTAGCTCTGCAACGTGTAAAGGCTCGGTACGAGAGGCACAGCTTCTGCAAGTCGGCAAGGAACTCTGCACAGATGGATGGGTTACCCAGGAGGGTAATGGTCACACTAGCTTGGCACAGCAATGCAGGATTCAGAATGTCGCGGCGGCGACAACCAGTCAGGCAGCCGGGAAGGACTTAAAGCGGGACGCCAGCCAGCCGGGTCGTAGCACGTAGAAGATTCTCAGACAGGCCGGGTCGTAGCACGTAGAAGATTCTCAGACAGGCCGGGTCGTAGCACGTAGAAGATTCTCAGACAGGCCGGGTCGTAGCACAAAGAGGATTCTCAGACAAGCTGGGTCATACACGAACAGGAACACTGGAGAGTAGTCAGAACAGGCCAAAGTCGGTACACAGGAATCCGGATACAGGAACACAGCAACAGCAAGTCTGGCTCCGAAACACCACGAAAGGGCATCTGACAGATGTAAGCGTCAGGTATAAAAAGGTCACCAAGGGGCGGGCCAAACCAACAGAGCAAATCACAATCTGCCACAGATGAGAGTGACAGACAGATCACAGGCACTGTGATACATAGGTGAACCAAATGGTAAGAGAGAGTCCAGTACTAGAAAGAAAATGAGACGTCTTAGGTCACAGTTGAGATGGTAACCATAGAATGTCAGACACGAGCAGGAGAAATTTGAACATCCTCCATATCCACCCACGCTACTGTCCCAGGTGGCGCATTAAACAACAGGGACTGTATCACGGTGCCCGTGATTGCTGCATTTCCTTGTCTATCACCAGTAGGGGGCTTCCATTGGCTGCCTGCCTTTAGCCCGTCTCATATTGCCTATTTAAACCTGGATTGGGCACCCTTTGGGTACCCTTTCGTGTTGTTTCTGACCTTTATTGCTATCACTATGTCCAGTGATAGTTGGGCCTCTTTTCCTGTGTTCCTGAGTTCCTGATTGCCGCTGTTCCAGTACCTCCTGTATGCTGAGTTGTTCCAGTCCTGGTTCCGGCCTAGTCCTCTGGGGTTGCAGTTCCTGCTGACCATCTTCACTGCTGTTTCCTGACCTGACTGATCGTTCTGCTGGTTCCTGTCATCTCCAGGCCTGTCTCCTGTGATCCTGGCGACCTTCTGCTTGGTCGCGTCGGCGACATTGCTTGTCAGTCCCAGCATACGGATGCTGACTTGCTCCAAAGCCTTGCGGCTACCCGATTCAGTTGTTGGTCCCAGAGTGCGGACGCTGGTTTGCTCCAAAGCCTAGCGGCTATACGATTCACTTGTTGGTCCCATGTGCGGACACTGGTTTGCTCCACAGCCTTGCAGCTACACGACTCAGTTATTGGTCCCAGCGTGTGGACGCTGGTTTGCTCCAAAGCCTTGCGGCTACACGATTCAGTTGTTGGTCCCAGCGTGCGGACGCTGGTTTGCTCCAAAGCCTTGCGGCTACACGATTCAGTTGTTGGTCCCAGCGTGCGGACGCTGGTTGGCTCCAAAGCCTTGCGGCTACACGATTCAGTTGTTGGTCCCAGCGTGCGGACGCTGGTTTGCTCCAAAGCCTTGCGGCTACACGATTCAGTTGTTGGTCCCAGCGTGCGGATGCTGGTTTGCTCCAAAGCCTTGCGGCTATACGATTCCTTGTTGGTCCAGTGTGCGGACACTGGTTTGCTCCAAAGCCTATCGGCTATACGATTCACTTGTAGGTCCAGTGTGTGGACACTGGTTAGCTCCAAAGCCTTGCGGCTACACGATTCAGTTGTTGGTCCCAGCGTGCGGACGCTGGTTGGCTCCAAAGTCTTGCGGCTATACGATTCACTTGTTGGTCCAGTGTGTGGACACTGGTTTGCTCCAAAGCCTTGTGGCTATACAATTCACTTGTTGGTCCAGTGTGCGGACACTGGTTTGCTCCAAAGCCTTGCGGCTACACGATTCAGTGGTTGGTCCCAGTATACGGACACTGGTTTGCTCCAGAGCATAGTGGGCATCCGATTCCCTTGTTGGTCCCAGTGTGCGGACATTGGTTTGCTCCTAAGGTCTTAGTCACTACTGTCATTATCATCTGACAGCTATTGGTACCACTGGGCTGCCTTGCCCGGTATTGGTAAGGCCGGTAGAACCTGGCTCCGCATTCCTCTTGAGGTTGCCTTACCCGGTATTGGCAAGTCCGGTACAGCCTACACCGCAGGTTACTGGGCTGCCTTGCCCGGTATTGGTAAGGCCGGTAGAACCTTGCACCGCATTCCATCTGAGGTTGCCTTACCCGGTATTGGCAAGGCCGGTAGAGCCTACACCGTGTATTTATTAGGGCTGCCTTACCCGGTATTTAGGTAAGGCCGGTAGAACATTGACGCTATTCCATCTGCAGGTTGCCTTACCCGGTATTGGCAAGGCCGGTAGAGCCTATTATTCCATTGTCCCAGTCTGTCCTGTCCGGTATATTGACAGGACCGGTAGAGTCTGTATATTGTCATTGCCATTCACTCTTGGTATATATGTATGTAATTGCCGTTCTAAGTGATAATTTTAATCATTTCAATAAAGTTGTGTTTTTTACCTAAAACTTGTGTCTGAGAGTCAATACAAACCGTAACAGACTGAGCCATTCGGGCCGCTTTGAAGTAATGAAGTATGGAGGGCACCCCCAGACCACCGCAGAATGTGGGTGCCAACAACCACCTATTAGATACTCTTGATGATCGCGAACCATGAATACAGCTTGGGAGACCAGACTGTATTTCCAGTAGCACATGCAATATCATGTGCATAGGTATAGCTCGGAAAAGATACAACAACCGTGGTAAAACATTCATTTTAACCGCTGCAATCCTGTCCACCCATGACAACATAAGTTTAGACCATCCATGCAATTCCTCTTTAATTGAGTGTCACAAAGACCATAGGTTAACCTTTACCAAATCTGCACTGTTCTTCGTGAGATTAATCCCTAGATACGAAATCTTTTCTTTGCGCCAATCAAAATCATAAGTAGAACATAGATGAGCCACTTCAGTCGATTCTAGGTGCAGAGGTAGAGCTTGAGTTTTGGTTCTGTTTATTTTATGATAAGAGACCAACCCATAGGCTTCCAGATCGAGCATCAGACGTGGGAGGGAAGTCAAGGGGTTAGTCAAGGTAGCCAAAATATCATCTGCAAACAATCCCTGTTTTACCTCCACTTGTCCAAAATGAAAGCCACTGATCTGTAAATTACTTCTAATAAGTGTGGCCAATGGCTCCAATGCTAGGACGTATAAAAGCAGAGACAGAGGACAGGTGGTTAGAAACAGAATGGCCCTGGGACTACACGGTAGATGAGAGGGCAGTGCAGAGCACTCCCATACACAGATGGAATGGCACACTTTCACGAGACCAGGTAGGAACAATGGAGGCAATTTCTTACCCTTCACAGGACAGGTGGTCAGAAATGGAATGGCCCTGGGACTACATGGTAGATATGAGGGCAGTGCAGAGCACTGCCAAACACAAAGTCGGCTAATAAGTGGAGTAGACCAGTATCCCAGCAGGGATACACTAGGCGGTAGCCAGATGGAGATAGGCTAGGCAGCACAGACCGGTACGGCCACGGGAGGTCAGACACACGGAGTGACCGATAAGCACAGCTTAATGGAAATGGGAGCAAAGCAGAAGACCCAGAGCAGCATGGGAACCAAACAGAAGAACGGAATGGTCACAGAGCGCAACACAGAGAGTAAACCAGGAGGCAGCCAAAGGTCAAAACCGGATCGGATAGTCAGATGTCGCCAATGGTCATAACCAGAACGGGTAGTCAGTCAAGCCAGAGGTCAGAGCCAGAACGGGTAGTCAGACGAGCCAGGAGTCAGAACCGGAACAGGTAGTCAGACGTAGCCAGGTAATAAACAGGAACGGGAATGCACCAACACAGAATAGCTCAGGTACACCACGAAAGGGCACTGAGAGTGACACAGGCTGATGGTTAAAAACCCTGATGGGTAGGTGGAGCAATGACCTCATCAGCATGGTGCCCTATAAGAATAGCGACTCAGCAAGAGCTACAACTACATAGTAAACAATGTCGCTCCAGGGCAATGTCAATCACAGGTAATCACGGGGCACCGTGATATATTATCAGTTGGCTGCCTACCTTTAATAAAACCAACTTGATCATAATGCAATAAATGGGGAAGAAGGGACTGCAATCGAAAAGTTACGAGTTTCGCATAGATTTTCACATCTGTATTAAGTAGTGAAATGGGCCGGAAATTGGGACAGTGAGAAGGAGGTTTGCCCGGTTTAGGGAGAGCAGAAATATGGGCAGTGAGCACAGAGGCAGTAAAGGAGCCCTGGGCAGTGCAAGAACGAAATACAGATAGCATATAGGGAGATAGAATCCCCACATATTGCACATAGTATTTCCCAGTAAAGCCATCAGGTCCCAGAGACTTATGTGGAGGAAAGGAATGAAGCACTCATTGAGTCTCCTCGAGCTCAATCAGGGCTTGTAGAAGATCCATTTGTTCTGCCATCAACCTTGGCAAAGATATCTTAGCTAAGAAATCCGAAATTTCATGAGTCGTTGGTTGATGTGTTATTGCATCCGATGCTAAATTATAAAGATTCGAATAATAGTCTGCAAAAACATCTGGTATTTGAGCTGCATTCAACACCTTTTCACCATTAGGCTTAACAATATACGGAAGAATACGTTTTGCTTCCTGTTTCTTAAGATGTCTGGCCAAGAATCCACCGGCCTTATTGCTGTGCGTATAAAAGCGTTGTCGTAACCTTTCCAACATCACTTGTGTCTGATATAATTGAAGCCACAATATTTCCTGTCTCAGAGTCACCATTTGTTCAGCTTGGCATCGAGTAGGTTGAATCTTGACTTGAGTCTCAAGGGTTGACAGCTCCCGCATTAGATGACACAATTTAGCCTCCCGTTTCTTTTTTTTCGCTGTCGCATACGCTATTATATGACCCTGAACGACTGCTTTATGAGCTTCCCATAAAGTCACAGGAGAAACATCTTATCACGGTGCCTGTGATCCTGTTCTGTCACTCTCGCTTGTGGTGATCTATTGGCTGAGCTTGTTTGGCCCGCCCCTGGTGACCTTTTTATGCCTGGCCTCTGGCACCTGTCAGGTGCCCTTTCATGGTGTTCCTGAGCCAGTGTTGATGTTGCTGTGTTCCAGTGTTCCTGATTCCTGTGTACCAACTTGGCCTGTTTTAGACTACGCTCCTGTGTTCCTGCTCCGTGATCTGACCCGGCCCGGCTGACGTTGCTGCTTGTGACTGATCTGGCTTGTCTGAGAACCCTGCTCCGTGATCCGACCTGGCCTGGCTGACTTCCTGCTCCGTGATCTGAACCGGCTTGCTACCGACTCTGCCTTCGTTCCTGCTTCCTGCTGCTGGCTGTCGTTCAGGTGACATTCTGATTCTCCGCTGTACTGATAGCTGGGCTGTTCGAGTACCTCCATTAACCCTTGCAGAGCTGTGCTTCTGTTGCTGAGCCCTCCATAGCATTTGCAGAGTGGTGCCCTCGTTGTGAGCCTCTGCTTGTACTTGCAGAGCTGCGTGTCCGATCCGTGTGCCTCCATTAACACTTGCAGTGCTGCTGTATCTCATAGCTGAGCTTTCCTTAACACTTGCAGAGCCACAGTTGTCTATCCGGTACAGTTGCTGAGCCGGCCGCATTGAGAGTCTTGTGCAGACAGAGGCTCATCATTACAACTGGCAGTGTAATCGGTCTCCATTACCACGCCTGCGGGAGGCGCTATTGGCTCGTGCTCTTTCAGTGTTATACTCCGTTACATGCCCGGTGGGGCAATTGGCTCAAGCTCTCGCAACGCAGGTTGTGTCCGTTACTACGCCCGAGGGGGCTATTGACTCAATCTCTTGCAGTACTAGAAGTCCTGTTACTACGCCCGTGGGGGCTATTGGCTCAGGCTCTAGCAGTGCAGGTTGTCTCCGGTATATGCCGGTAGGGGCTATTGGCTCAAGCTATTGCCTTACAGTTGGTCTCCGGTAATACGCCCGTGGGGGCTATTGGCTCCAGCTCTAGCAGTGCAAGTTGTCTCCGTTATTACGCCCATGGGGGCTATTGGCTGGTCTATTCCGCAGTACTCTGATCTCTATTTCAGTTCAGCCTCTGCAGCCAGCTAAGCCTTATGAACTCAAGGTGTTGTATCATCTAACACCACTCGCTGCCTTATTTCCTCCTTGGGTGTGCCAAACACCACAACAGAGACTGATTGATATTCAGTATTTAACCATTGAGTACCCTTCTATTCTGTGCCTGTCCTGTGACAGTATATGTATTGTCCTTGCATCTGTATACTGGGCCTGTGAAGGCATATGTAACCTTATTCTCGCTACTATTCTATGTTGCCTATAGAGGGCGATCTTTCTTCTTTATTTTTTAATAAAACTGTGTTTTATTCTAACCTACTGGTCTGAGTGTCTTAAAAAACCGTTACAGTACGAAAGGGCCATGACCTCAGACAGTAAAGGTGAAAGTAATGCACAAAACATCCACTGGAGAATGGATGTTCATGAGCAGTGCCTAGACCAGTTGGCATTGGCCTTACAAACCTTACTTGAGCGTACGGTACACCTTGATAAACCAAACCAGAATCCGGTGGTTTCCCCAGTTTTGACACCGGATAATCAGTCGGTAGCTCCTACGACACATACCAGAGGCCTAACGGCGCGCCGTTACTGTTAAGATATGATGGTGAACCCACTCAATGCAGGGGCTTTATTAACCAATTGGATATATTTCTGGAACTAACATACCAGGCATTTCCTAACGACCGAAGTAAGGTCGGATTTATGATATTGTTACTGACGGCAAAGCACATAAATGTATAAATAATGCTTTTATTAAGCCTGGTCAATGTTTCGGCCACTTCTTAGGCCTTTATCAAGACAATAAAAAACTCAACATATAGCGTTTTTATACCTTTTCAAACAAAAAATGGATACCTGTGTACTTACTATGACGTGTCTAATTACACCTGCTAAAATTAACCTTTACATGCCCTGATGTGATCTCCTTAAACAACTACGTGACTGACAATATACTACTGATGCTGCATTAAGGACACCTGTTAAAAACACGTACATTTGATACTAGCCCTGTACTCTGGTTTAAATCTGCTACTACCCTGATACTATTTTTCTAATTGACCTTCATAGTTGGTCTATCAACAACTCCTCAAATTTTTTTCTAAGTATCAGATAACGTAGTAGCCTTTCGGACACCATCTTACACATTTTTCTACTTCAAACCCAGTCTCCAATCTTATCTACATATAGAGCACCAGAGGTTTATCACTGAATCAAGTCATTTGGACTCTGATATTTTCCCCTTTATGATTTTCCAAATATTTCTTCTACTATAGAGACTTAAGGGCTGGTTTCTCCATGACTTCACCTAGTAAAGACCACGCGATTCCTATTTTTGCCCCTATCATCTTTTGGATATATTACAGGCTTCTCTTTTTTATCCTTTTGGAAATTCTCTTCCTCTTCCAATTTCTTAAAGGAAACATGCCAAATTTAATCCTTCGTTTAACCCCTTCGGTGAAACCGTATCCAGCCTGTCTATCCAGTTTGCCTCTCTTCTCAATAACACATTGTCTCTATTTCCACCTCTAGGTAATTGGGGAACATGATCAATGATCATGTATCTCAAGTCCATAATCGAATGTCCTTTAAGGGCAAAGTGCGCCGCCACTGGTTGCTCTATATATATCTTTTTCCTCTTACTTGGATCCTTCTCCAAAGCATTCTTTATCGCCATACGATGCTGAGCTGCCTGCTCTCTAAATTTAGTTATCGTTTTTCCCACATAGAGAAGGTTGCAAGGACACTTAATAACATATGTTATACTAGTTGAACAGCCCGTTACATGGGCCACAGTGCCTCTGGCAGCCAGTCGCGGGGCAGTCACGTGCAGTAGACACCGCCCGCGCCACTGCTGATACAGAGCTAGACGCTCCTTCGGACGATACAGAGCTAGACGCTCTTTCCAACAGTGAACCCCTACTGGACACGATAGGTCTGCCAGACGGCTTCAACGTATCTTTGTGGACCTTGGGAACTGTATATATTATGGGCCTGATGGGATAAGTGATCGATAAGTAATCAAATTCATTTTCATTTAAAATCCCACTTGTCAATCCAGAAGAGAGATGTAACGGTTTGTTTGACTCACAGACACAGAGTTAAGATAAAAAACACAGTTTTATTGAAATTCAGTAATACACAAAGAACCCTCACAGGTCTGGTAATATACAACTTATAGTACAGACGCACGACAGGTAAATTAGGCCCACATAGATCCAGCACAAATATAGGAGACAAACAGTTTATGCTGACTCGGATCAGGCAGATGATAAGGTTTCCAGGTTTCAGCAATGCAGGAGTTAACGTTCATCAAGATAGGAAAACAGTCCCATATGTGAAGGTATTGAGCTGATTCATAAACACGCCAAAGATAGACTTCACAGCGAGTACCAGTCCACTGAAGTAAACAGGAGCACTACCAGTGCAGACACGGAGGCAACACTTGCAACCGTTTATGGACAGAGTGGACAGTAACCAATGGCAATGTACCGGTGCAATCACGGAGGCAACACTTGCAGCCGGTTTTGACAAAGTGGAGCGCAACCAATGGCAATGTACCGGTGCAACCACGGATGCAACACTTGCAGCCGGTCTTGACAGAGTGGAGCGTAGTCAATGGCAATGTACCGGTGCAATCACGGAGGCAACACTTGCAACCAGTTTTGACAGAGTGGAGCGTAACCAATGGCAATGTACCGGTGCATTCACGGAGGCAACACTTGCAACCGGTATTGACAGAGTGGAGCGTAGCCAATGGCAATGTACCGGTGCTTTCACGGAGGCAACATTTGTAACTGGTATTGACAGAGTGGAGCGTAGCCAATGGCAATGTACCGGTGCATTCACGGAGGCAACACTTGCAACCGGTTTTGACAGAGTGGAGCGTAGCCAATGGCAATGTACCGGTGCTATCATGGATGCAATTGACAGAGTGGAGTGTAGCCAATGGCAATGTACCGATGCTTTCACTGAGGCAACACTTGCAACCGGTATTGACAGAGTGGAGCGTAGCCAATGGCAATGTACCGGTGCTATCACTGAGGCAACACTTGCAACCGGTATTGACAGAGTGGAGCGTAGCCAATGGCAATGTACCAGTGCAATCACGGAGGCAACACTTGCAACCAGTTTTGAGAGAGTGGAGCGTAGCCAATGGCAATGTACCGGTGCTTTCACGGAGGCAACACTTGCAACTGGTATTGACAGAGTGGAGCATAGCCAATGGCAATGTACCGGTGCTATCACGGAGGCAACACTTGCAACCAGTTTTGACAGAGTGGAGCATAGCCAATGGCAATGTACCGGTGCTATCACGGAGGCAACACTTGCAACCAGTTTTGACAGAGTGGAGCGTAGCCAATGGCAATGTCCCAGTGCTATCACGGAGACAACACTTGAAACCGGTATTGACAGAGTGGAGCGTAGCCAATGGCAATGTACTGGTGTTATCACTGAGGCAACACTTGCAACCGGTATTGACGGAGTGGAGCGTAGCCAATGGCAATGTACCGGTGCTTTCACGGAGGCAACACTTGCAACTGGTATTGATAGAGTGGAGTGTAGCCAATGGCAATGTACCGGTGCTTTCACAGAGGCAACACTTGAATCCGGTATTGACAGAGTGGAGCGTAGCCAATGGCAATGTACCAGTGCTATCACGGAGGCAACACTAGCAACTGGTTAAGACAGAGGCGGACTAGGCCAGAGGTGCTCCGTAGAGCCACAATGGGACAATACTAGGCAAATATTAAATTGTGTTAGGAAGTGCTCCAACCAAAAAGTGGGCTGGTCTTGAAGTTCAACTGATATCTATCGTTTAAGTAATGGTTAATATTAGTAGTTAGCTGTAATCCAAAAGAAATACTTTACTCATCATATGTAAAAATCAATAAAAATAAATCATTCAATATAAAAACAATAGCAGAACCGTATTATGCAAATAATTTAAAAAATATATATAGAAAATAATAGCATCAGATGGTTAGTAATGTAATAAATGAACCTACTAACAGTCCTCTATTCAGTCAATGAAATGATACAGCGTTTTGATGAAAGATGGGTGACAGATGGGTTAATAGTCCATAAATGGTGATGATAATGAATTGATGAAAGATGGAAGTGATAGATGATAGATCGGAGAAGTAAGTCTTCCTTGATGGTCTTTTTTAATATCTTTGTGCTCCTGTCTTTGGCTCGGAGTCAGCTCGAGCGTACATGTAAAATAAAAGAAGGGAGGGAGACAGCGCACCAAAGATCTAAGTGTAGTAAACCTTGATAGTATATTGCTATGAGACGAGAAAGAATTGCATAGAAATATCGAAAATTATCAACAAATATATATAGCGATTTATTAGAATAATCGAAAATTAAATATTATCATAAAATCATGTAATCTACATGGACACATGGAAACAATATAATATAGGTATAAAAAGGAAGCAAAGGAATAGTACTTAGAGAACGGGCTCTAACTGAAGCCTAAAATCGATCAGTATGTATATACAATAGAGTACAAGAACATTCGGGCTTCCAGGGAAGGAGACAATCTGCAGTCGCATACAAAGTATCTACTGTAGGTTGATATGCGGATAGATGGACAATCTGATTGATGGCCACGCATGGGATACAGCCGGTGGACAGAACTGTGATTAGAATATTACCCGATCAATCAAATCTGCTTACCAGATGTTTGCTTGGTAGTTAGCATATCGGGTAATCTTTACTCAGATCTTGTCCGTGTCCCGGTTTGTCCTTTCTGTAGTTGCTCTCGCAAGTTGTTGTAGTGCTGTGCGATGTACTATTTGAGGAAGTTTGAAAGTTCCTGAGGAAGGGTTGCACTAACCCGAAACGCGTTGAACGTATCAAGCTTGTAGTACTTTTTGTGAGCATATCAAGCTTGTAGTACTTTTTGTATTATTGTCATACATATGTACAGTGCTCCAGAGAAGTGAGGAAGCATCGCACAGAATATCTCCATCTCATTGAGCGGACTTTTCATCTCGGTGGATGTGTGCAATGGAACGCGGCTCCAGTACATCGCACAGCACTACAACAACTTGCGAGAGCAACTACAGAAAGGACAAATCGGGACACGGACAAGATCTGAGTAAAGATTACACGATATGCTAACTACCAAGCAAACATCTGGTAAGAGATTTGATTGATCGGGTAATATTCTAATCACAGTTCTGTCCACCGGCTGTATCCCATGCGTGGCCATCAATCAGATTGTCCATCTATCCGCATATCAACCTAGAGTAGATACTTTGTATGCGACTGCAGATTGTCTCCTTCCCTGGAAGCCCGAATGTTCTTGTACTCTATTGTATATACATACTGATCGATTTTAGGCTTCAGTTAGAGCCCGTTCTCTAAGTACTATTCCTTTGCTTCCTTTTTATACCTATATTATATTGTTTCCATGTGTCCATGTAGATTACATAATTTTATGATAATATTTAATTTTCGATTATTCTAATAAATCGCTATATATATTTGTTGATAATTTTCGATATTTCTATGCAATTCTCGTCTCATACCAATATACTATCAAGGTTTACTACACTTAGATCTTTGGAGCGCTGTCTCCCTCCCTTCTTTTATTTTACAATACTAGGCAAGCCTGCGGGTACAGAGGTGCCAAACAAGGCAAGGCACCGGAAGTCAGAATGTCGCCGAGGCGACCAGGACTAAAACAGAGATCTGCCGAGTCGAAGTCCAGGAGCAGGAACGTCAGCCAGGCCGGATCAGGATACAAGAGCAGGAACGTCAGCCAGTCCGGGTCGGTACACAGTAGCAGGAACGTCAGCCAGGCCGGGTCGATACACAGGAACAAACACTGAAGAACAGTCAGGCAATCCGGGTCGGTACACAGGTGCAGGAATGGGAGAGTAGTCAGGCAAGCCAAAGTCGGTACACTGGAAACTTCATAAGCAAATGTAGCACTGGCACAGAAACACCATGAAAGGGCAATGTGTGGGTGCAGGAGCCCAGTATATAAAGGCTATACTGGGCGGGCTAACACAGGGCAACCAATGAGGACCTCGCATTGGATAACTGACAGAAAAAATATAAACAAGGAATCACGGACACTGTGATAAAAGAACAGGATCAACCTCCCTTTTGTAAGTAGCAGTAGGATCCCTAGATAATTTTTTAAATGTTTCACTATCTCCCAACTGTCTCATAATTTCCTCTCTATACTGGGAATATTCCTGTACTACTATCCCGTCCCCCTTATCCGCTGGGCGGACCACTATATTAGGATTATTTCGTAAGGTTTTTATAGCTTCTCTTTCTTGCCATGTGAGGTTAGAGTATTCTACCTTTCTTTCACGACTGGCCTTTTCAATATCTCGTTCTACCAATCTTTGAAATGTTTTAATTGATGCATTATTTGTGCCTGGATAAAAATTTGACTTTTCTTTAAAAGGAGAACAAAGTCGGAGTCTACTGCTGGTTTTTTTATCAAAAAATTCTCTGAGATGTATTTGGCGATAAAACTTATATAAATCTACCTTCCACCCCAACCTAGGTTGAGTATAGGTAGGTACAAAATTTAACCCCTTGCTTAACAGGGAAATTTCGCCCGGTGACAGAGAATAAGATGATAAGTTGAACACTAAGTTTTCCGCTGTTTGTTGGACCCTCTGCCTTCTATTTTGGCCCCCACTCCTGGTATATCTTCTCTTCCCTGGGATCTCGTAGATACTCCTAAAAAATCCCTTGGTCCTTCCGCTCCTACAGTGCTACTATCAGTGTCACTCTCTGATACATCTGTCGTGAATCTATCCTGATCAATTGTACCCTGAAGCTGTGGTCTACGTGATTTTACCCTTCTACTTCTTATTGTTCTAGGCTGGCCTCCCATCAACCAAGGATACACTTTATCTTTATAATCCAGTGCCACCTTAACAAATTTCTCTCTTTTGTATTTGGCCAATGTGGTTTGATATGTACTCACTTGAGTCTCCAACTTAGATAACCAATTAGTTTTAGTATCTAATTCAAGTTGTGACATATTTACCGATTCAAAACCATCAATTTCTTTTTTAATTTTTGTCAATTCATTACTTACCTCCTCGACCACTAATAACATCAGGTCCAACGAGCACCTATCCAGGACCGGATATTCTTTGTGCTGCAAACATATTTTCAATTTAGTGTTTTATATCTCTGATATGTTGATACTTGTGGCTTCTCTGGTATGATGGTTTATAAATGTTGCTATGCACATGGACATTGGCATTAATTTATTCACATATTGAGTTATATAATGGTATTTCATGTATATATAGGTGAAAACATTCACCCCATTTTTGAGTATGTATGAACTTTGTCCTTTCTTGCTGAACTTTTTATCCAATCCAGAGTTTATATGTGTATATGTATGGGGGATGGCGTTTTTTTGGTCTATTTAAATACTTAAACATAGCTGGCAACTGTTCCGATTTATATGGGACAGTCCTAGATTTGGGGCCCAGTCCCGCTGTCCCACCAGATTAATTGAATGTCCCTCTTCCTAGGCTTCTGACCTGCTTCCCATGTTTCTACCCAACCAGCTTTCTGTTACCTCAGCCACGTTGCTCAAGTGGAGTCCAGATGGTGAAAATTATTGGACAGTGCATGCTCGTAATGCGAGGCACACACACGCAGTGTATGCTGTAATTCACCCTTGCTCTTCTGATTAGTCCTCTAGTATCAGTAGAGTGAGTGAGAAGGCAAATACGCAGGCAGCTCTTTGACTTAAATTACTGAGTCATAGGAACTTAAGTGGTACCGCTGACTGGCTGAACAGTTATGAGGAGGTACTCAACATGATTTAAAGGGATAGTAATACTTCGTTTTAACTTTATTTTATTTTGTAGGCATTAAAAAAACATGAAGAATGATACAAGTCTTATCTCTCAAACCTTTATGGTTTATGAGATATTCACAAGCAAAGTTCCCCTCCCCGCCCCTTTTACCTAGTGTAAGCCATGTCTTCTCAGATGTGAGTCTGGTTGTATGACAGTACAGATAACAGAAGGGGACAGTTTTCTTTGTATGAAAACAATGAAAGCCCTTCCCCCCTTGACAAGTTTTTCAGCTTTTTCCGTTATCTTAATTGAAGATTGTCCCTCTCTGCAGTCTACCTGGGCATCTCCCTTCTGATCTGGTTGAACAGGGGGGGGATACTTTGTTTGTGAATATCTCTTAAACCATAAAGGTTTCAGAGATAAGCCTTATATCATTCTTCATGTTTTTTTAATGCCTACAAAATAAAATAAAGTTAAAATGAAGTATTACTATCCCTTTAAGTAACTTGCAACAGCCGAGAGAATCATGTCAACTTCAAGAGGGAGGTGGTGGGGGAGCTTCTACCATCGTGCTTGCAGCATCAGAAACTTCCTGGAAATGGAATAAAATATCATCTGTGCAGGAGAGGACTGTTGTCACTAGTTAGCAGTATATTTGCACAGCCAGCCGTTGTTACCTGGGCTGGCTTACTGCAGCAGTCATCTGCAAATTCTTACTTTTTAACCAATTAATCTGTGTACATAAAATGCCCTGGTCTTGCTCTAAATCATTTATTAGTTTCATAAAGAGGTGTCAATAGGTTATCAATTAACCTAAAAATTCCTGATAATGTCCCGCCCACCAGCCATGCCCCCAGCAACGTCACCTCAATCGAAAGTGTCCCTCTTTGGCAAATTAAAATGTTGGGAGGTATGCTTAAAGGGATAGTAATACTTAAAATGTAAAAAAAAATATGTTGTAGGGTTTATCCCCCTGAGTAAAACAAGAGTACTCCCACTGCTGAGAGGTGTTTTATTCAAAAGTTATTAATTTTCAAAGTTGAATTTTTTAGGTGCAATATCACAGTGGCCTGAAATTGTACAGTGGCGCTGTTGCTACATGATCCTATGGACAACTCTGGTCAGTTGACCATAAATCTCCATAGGATGGTGTAGCAACAGCGCCACTGTACAATTTCAGGCCACTGTGATATTGCACCTAAAAAATTCAACTTTGAAAATTAATAACTTTTGAATGAAACACCTCTCAGCAGTGGGAGTACTCTTGTTTTACTCAGGGGGATAAACCCTACAACATATTTTTTTTACATTTTAAGTATTACTTTCCCTTTAAACATCTATTATTCCCTCTTCTTTTGCCAGTGAGTAAGGACCATAATGGTCCAAAACACATCAGGAATTATTGAGGGCAGTGGCGTTTCTAGGTTCCAAAAACATCTGGGGCTAGAGCCCATGGCAAAATTCCACAGCTCATCAGGCACCCACTTCCCGCTGTATTTACGATAACCATGTGCACACAACCACACTTACATTTATGTAGTACACATATGTACAAATTATATAAATATGTTTAACTGACAAGTCAAATGTTTCATAGCGAACAAAATACATTCTTGTTGATTTAAATAGAGCATTTTAACCCTTTGAATGCCAGAAAGATCTCCAGTGTATTGCGATGCAATGCATTGGAGACCTCTGTCTGTCATTGAAGGGGTTAAAATCTCCATTTAAATCAATAGGAATAAAGGGAATTTGTATTTCTTCCCAAGGATGGAGTGGGTTTACCCCAGAATTCTACATATGGCCCCTATGTGCTGTGTGAACTTGTGTACTATTACTTGCGTATTGTTTTGTATTTGTATTGTTATGGTTCGCTTGTGGTCTCTTATGACAAAAAGAAATGACTATCAAGAGGATATAAAATAAATCAAGTCCAGCATTTGATAAGTTTTTGATGAAATTACGAAGAGCAAGCACACAGCGACATGGTTAATGCACTGTGGCAACATGAATTTTTTTTTTTTTGAGACGTTTTAACAGTGAAGTGAACACTGAACCGAACCCACTTACTCACTTAAGCTCCAGTCCTGAGACAGGCAGTGAGTAACACTCTGACTGTCATTGTCAGCCTGGCTGATGTGTGATGCTGCTGGGCCAGATGCTGCAGTGCTAGTGTGAGCGTCTGACCCTGGCCTCCTTCTTGCTCTAGCTCACAATGTGTGGCTTGCGTGCTAATGCCCTGCTGCCTGCTCCACTCCAGGAATCTGCCCCAGAGACTCTGAGCAACAGTGCCTCGCCACATTGTACTCACAACCAATGAAAGAGGAGTATCAAAGCACTCCTCTCTCATTGGCTGCAGTGTGACATGCTAGGAGAGGAAGGTACTGGACTGTGGGGCACATCTAATGCTGTCCATACCTTTATACGTTCAATTCACGGCAGCATGGCATCCATTAAATTCGGCACTGGCAGAATGGCATCCATTAAATTCGGCAGCATACATTCGGGGCTACACACTGCCAGACACTGGGCCACAACATTTGGGGCTGACCAACACTACGCTTCAACCCCCTTAGTCCCCCCTAACGATGCCACTGATTGAGGGTGATATACACTCTGTCTTTATATGTGTTTCTGAGCTTTTAATGTTTGAAATAAAGTCTTGCTTTTCTCTGAGTGTGAATACTTTGTTGCTGCATTCATGGTGAAGAGTGGAGTACCTTCTATCCAGCACCAGCATTGCTGTCGTGGAGTACACTGACACTGACAAAGACTTTAGTTGGAGGTTGGTGTTTGAGGTTAAAATTCTGTATGAACTGATAAATTAACAGCTATTAGACATTGCTATTACCTAGAAGTGGTCAATGTCATTATGATTTTATTGGGCTTAAAAGCCTAATACAGAGGGTGTCTGGGGAATACGAACAACTCAGGCATTTGTGGCTGAGAACAACAGACTTCTGGGTTGTGTTACAGCAAAGGGAGTCAGTTTTCTTAGCCCCCAAATGTCTCATAGCCAGGGGTGATTTTCTAAAAAGAACACTAACAGCCAGGTCACCATATTCCTGATGGGCAAAGTGGCCAAAATTTTACAAAGGTCATGAACAAAAGGTATAGGGTAAAGGACTTGGCTAAAAAGCAGTTTTGCAGATGTGACCTGTTTTGGGGCTGCAGGATTTTTACTAAGTCTGCTACTATTGTAAAGTAGAAGAGTAAAAGTGATACATTTATTGGCTGGGTAGCATTAGCATACAAGCTTTCAAGACAACTTGGGCCTCTTTGTTAGTCTTGTTAGAATACTCCCATTGGGGATAGGGTGACCACACGCATCCCGGTATGCCTGGGACTGTCCCTTACTGGACGTCTGTGTCCCGTGTCCCTGGTCACCCCCCACCGGGACAACAAAGAGTCCCAGAATGGAGCAACAAAGCTGGCACCCACAGCCTACCTACATATCGCAGCACGTACCAGTCCAGCCAGCCAATGAAGGATCATATAACAAATACATTTCATTGGCTGGCTGGACTGGTGCATGCAAGACAGCTGGGATGGCGTCGGTATGCTGGCGCTGTGAGACTGATGTCTGAGTCCTGCGGCTGAGGCTCCCACCAGCTGACACAGAGGGTAAGAGTTCCCAGTTAGTCTTGTGCCTCTATAAAACTTCTGAAATCTTGCATAAACTCTATTATTTCCTGAGCACTATATACTGGTACTTGTCTTTCTGTTTAACCCTTTGAGAGGCAGAGATCCAACGCAGTTAGGGTGACCACATGTCCTGGAATGGCAGATTGGAAATGTGGTCACTCTAACTGGGGCACACTTAGTAAAATGTGATATTTGCCCATTAACTCTTTTAGTGCCATGTGTTGGATACCTCTTTGGCACCCGAAGGGCTAATACCCAAAAAAAGATTATGTGTCCTGGAAAATCTGCAGTCCTATTGGGCATAGTCATAATAATGATTTCCCAAAAGTTAAAGGGTCATTAGAAATATTCTTGAAATACTGGGAAGTACAGGAATGTATTTCATTTGTTACAGGCAAAGAAGCCCACTAATAAGGGAAAGAGTAGTAAACATATTTAAAAAAAGTAATTTGCTCATTACGCCTTGAGTGCCAAAATGGTGTCCACGCTGGACTTAGGGTTGCCACCTTTTCCTCCAAAAAATACCGTCCATAGTTGTGGGTCAGTGAGAGCGGAGCCACAAAAGGGGCAGAACCACTCATTGTTGCATGACCCTACAAAATTGAGCTTCATACAGGTTTAGGCAGGGCAGGACACAGGAAGAGACAGGGAGATGACAGGAAAGGTGGGTACAGCAGGAGGATGAACAATGGCAGGCAGAGTGGGATATAGGAGGCATGGAGATGACTGACAGGGTGGGGGACAGGGGGTATGGCCAACGACAGGTAGAGTAGGATACAGGTGGGGGATGAACAATGACAGGTAGAGTAGGATACAGGTGGGAGAATTAACAATGACAAGTAGAGTAGGATACAGGTGGGCGAATGAACAATGACAGGTAGAGAGGGGTACAGGTGGGGGATGAACAATGACAGAGAGGGATACAGGTGGGAGAAAGAACAAAGACAACAAGAGTAGGATACAGGTGGGGGTGAACAATGATAACAAGAGTAGGATACAGGTGGGAGAAAGAACAATTACAACAAGAGTAGGATACAGGTGGGGTGAACAATGACAGGTAGAGTAGGATACAGGTGGGGTGAACAATGACAGGTAGAGTAGGATACAGGTGGGAGAATTAACAATGACAAGTAGAGTAGGATACAGGTGGGCGAATGAACAATGACAGGTAGAGAGGGGTACAGGTGGGGGATGAACAATGACAGAGAGGGATACAGGTGGGAGAAAGAACAAAGACAACAAGAGTAGGATACAGGTGGGGGTGAACAATGACAACAAGAGTAGGATACAGGTGGGAGAAAGAACAATGACAACAAGAGTAGGATACAGGTGGGGTGAACAATGACAGGTAGAGTAGGATACAGGTGGGAGTGAACAATGACAGGTAGAGTAGGATACAGGTGGGAGTGAACAATGACAGGTAGAGTACGATACAGGTGGGAGAATGAACAATGACAGAAGGATACGGGTGGGGGTGAACAATGAAAACAAGAGTAGGATACCGGTGGGGGTGAACAATGACAACAAGAGTAGGATACAGGTGGGGTGAACAATGACAGGTAGAGTAAGATACAGGTGGGGGTGAACAATGACAGGTAGAGTAGGATACAGGTGGGGGTGAACAATGACAGGTAGAGTAGGATACAGGTGGGAGAATGAACAATGACAGAAGGATACGGGTGGGGGTGAACAATGAAAACAAGAGTAGGATACCGGTGGGGGTGAACAATGAAAACAAGAGTAGGATACAGGTGGGGTGAACAATGACAGGTAGAGTAGGATACAGGTGGGAGTGAACAATGACAGGTAGAGTAGGATACAGGTGGGAGAATGAACAATGACAGAAGGATACGAGTGGGGGTGAACAATGACAATGTCACCGCTCACCGTGTACGCCGCTCCCCCGGCCGCTTCTGTCTCTCTGCGGCGGCGGCGGTTCTTCCGATCGTGGCTCTGTCAGTCCGCGCATGCGCAGTTTCGCCTGCCTTCTGGCGGGCGAATGCGCATGCGCCCGGTCCGGGCTTCCATTCCTCCAAACCCCTCCAATCAGTTGCTCCCCCTCAGCCAGCCTTTCTCCCACATTCTCCTCATTGGCTGCCTCTTGTATTTAAACGGGCTACCCCAGGCTTAGGGTGCCCGTTCCACTTGAACTTGCCTTAGGCTTCTGTTCTGGGCTCTTGTGCTGTTATCGATCTCTGCTTCTGGTATTGACCCTTGGCTCTCCTGACTACGCCTGATCTCTGCTCCTGGTATTGACCCTTGGCTCTCCTGACTACGCCTGATCTCTGCTCCTGGTATTGACCCTTGGCTCTCCTGACTACGCTTGATCTCTGCTCCTGGTATTGACCCTTGGCTCTCCTGACTACGCCTGATCTCTGCTCCTGGTATTGACCCTTGGCTCTCCTGACTACGCTTGATCTGTGCTCCTGGTATTGACCCTTGGCTTCGCCTGACTACGTCTGATCCGTGCTCCTGGTCCTGACCTTTGGCTCCGTTTGACCCTCTCTCTCAGCCTGTTTCTAGTCTGTCCTGCCGGCCTGGTGTCTAACGGTTCCCAGGTATTCCCATCCTGGTTGCACCCCGGCTCAACCGGGGTGGAACAATCTGGTTTCGCGACCAGCACCTCTAACCAGCTTCGGCTGCAGCAAGGGAGTACCTGGCACGCCGTCACCGCCCACTAGCTACACACCCCAGCTCCGTACTCTAGCATCAGTACCAGTGCCGGCACTCACACACACGGTTCCCTACCCACCGTGTGCGTGACAGTTGGAACGGGCCAGACTCCGGAATGGATCCTGCTGAGATGTCCCGCTTGACTGCACGGCTTGATGAACAGGAACGAGTACTGGCCTCGCATGCAGCACACCTGCGAAGTCTGGAAGACAAAAATGCTCCTTATAAACAGTGCAGCTATGTATCTACAAAGAATGGCCGACGATGTTCAAATGCAGCCCCAAAACCTGAGAAAAAGGATGGGGTTTCGTTTTGTACAGAACATTCCCGCAGGAATGCACTAGCTCTCCAGGCGCAGCTGAAAAAGTCAAACCCAGGACCAACCAGTGAGTCTCTGTTGTACCAGTTAAGCACCTATTCGCGTAGTGAACTGGGCACCCAGGCGCAAGAAAGCAGCCGTAGTGAAGCTTGCAGGATTCTTGATGAGGACAGCTGGAGTGAAAGTGATCAAGAGACAGTAACTGTGGATCAGGCATGGAGGGGTGATCTTGACAGTGAAGCTGACAGTCTGGATAGTGACCAGGAGGACCCTCTGAAACATGCTGGAGTATACACAGCTGAAGAAGTTACTCTGATCATGCGAGAGAAGCTGATTCGCTTGCAGTCTCTCTATATTGATCAATTTAAGAGATTGCAGCACTTACTAAAGGAAAAGAAAAGGAACTACTTGCACAGTGTTAAATCAGAGCATGAAACTGTTGGTAGTAGCCTTCTCACTGGCACAGAGGGAATCTCCTCTAAGGAGCGAGAGAGTCTAAAGAGGCTGAAAGCATTGAGGCGATACAGAAAGAGATACGGGGTAGAAGCCCTTCTACATAGGCAGCTGAAAGAGCGGCGCATGTTGGCCACAGAGGGAGGGTCTCATCAGGCTCACACTACCCGCTCCAGCCAGAGGTGCTTGGCCTTCGTAGATGATGTGAGGTGCACTAACCCAAGTCTTCCAATGACGAGACACTGCTTGTCGCATATCTGCCAGGACAGCAGTCAGGTTCTGTTCAAGCTGTGTGCGGGCTCAGAAGAAGTTCCTTGTAACAAGCCAATTCCAGTTAGCCTCTCTGAAGAGCCTTGTTGTCCTCTGCACTACCGGTTACCATCTCCTATGTACAAGGCAGAACCAGTTTTGCCAGTACCAGAACAGATGGATGTAGCACCTGTTGAACTGTACCTAAGCACGGCTGAGCTGCAGCCCACAGAAAGTTTGCCCTTGGAGTTTAGTGATGACCTTGATGTTGTAGGGGATGGGATGCAGTGTCCCCCTTCTCCTCTGCTTTTTGACCTCTCCACTGACCAAGAATCTAAACCTCCGTCAGCCCTCCTCAAAGTTCGGCCCACTGTTTGTTGGGCCCTTTCGGATTCGCTCACAGGTCTCACCGGTGACCTTCGCCTTGGATCTGCCACCCTCCATGCGGGTTCCTAATACGTTCCATGTGTCTCTGCTTAAGCCTCTCCGACGCACCCGGTATACCCCTCAGTCGACGTCCGCGCCCCCGGTGCAGGTTGATGGCCAGGACGAGTACGTGGTGCAGAAAATCCTGGATTCCCGCTTGGTTCGGGGAGTCCTCCAATATCTCGTGGATTGGAAGGGGTACGGCCCGGAGGAGCGTTCCTGGGTTCCCGCCTGTGATCTTCATGCCCCTGCTCTTCGGCGGGCCTTTAATCGTGCCTTCCCCTCGAAGCCGGGTTGTCCGGAGGCCTCCCGTTGAGGGGGGGGTGGTGTCACCGCTCACCGTGTACGCCGCTCCCCCGGCCGCTTCTGTCTCTCTGCGGCGGCGGCGGTTCTTCCGATCGCGGCTCTGTCAGTACGCGCATGCGCAGTTTCGTCTGCCTTCTGGCGGGCGAATGCGCATGCGCCCGGTCCGGGCTTCCATTCCTCCAAACCCCTCCAATCAGTTGCTCCCCCTCAGCCAGCCTTTCTCCCACATTCTCCCCATTGGCTGCCTCTTGTATTTAAACGGGCTACCCCAGGCTTAGGGTGCCCGTTCCACTTGAACTTGCCTTAGGCTTCTGTTCTGGGCTCTTGTGCTGTTATCGATCTCTGCTTCTGGTATTGACCCTTGGCTCTCCTGACTACGCCTGATCTCTGCTCCTGGTATTGACCCTTGGCTCTCCTGACTACGCCTGATCTCTGCTCCTGGTATTGACCCTTGGCTCTCCTGACTACGCTTGATCTCTGCTCCTGGTATTGACCCTTGGCTCTCCTGACTACGCCTGATCTCTGCTCCTGGTATTGACCCTTGGCTCTCCTGACTACGCTTGATCTGTGCTCCTGGTATTGACCCTTGGCTTCGCCTGACTACGTCTGATCCGTGCTCCTGGTCCTGACCTTTGGCTCCGTTTGACCCTCTCTCTCAGCCTGTTTCTAGTCTGTCCTGCCGGCCTGGTGTCTAACGGTTCCCAGGTATTCCCATCCTGGTTGCACCCCGGCTCAACCGGGGTGGAACAATCTGGTTTCGCGACCAGCACCTCTAACCAGCTTCGGCTGCAGCAAGGGAGTACCTGGCACGCCGTCACCGCCCACTAGCTACGCACCCCAGCTCCGTACTCCAGCATCAGTACCAGTGCCGGCACTCACACACACGGTTCCCTACCCACCGTGTGCGTGACAGACAACAAGAGTAGGATACAGGTGGGGTGAACAATGACAGGTAGAGTAGGATACAGGTGGGGGTGAACAATGACAGGTAGAGTAGGATACAGGTGGGAGAATGAACAATGACAGAAGGATACGGGTGGGGGTGAACAATGAAAACAAGAGTAGGATACCGGTGGGGGTGAACAATGAAAACAAGAGTAGGATACAGGTAGGAGAATTAACAATGACAGAGGGATACGGGTGGGGGTGAACAATGAAAGCAAGAGTAGGATACCGGTGGGGGTGATTAAGTCAAAGTGGAGCAATTCTGGGGCAAACCAACTGCACCATAGCTGATGCTGATGATTATCAGTCTATACATTTCACGTGCCTTACAAAGGGTGAGCAGTGACATGAAACAAATAGCGGCAATTGTCTTTTCCTGAGGTCTAGTAAGTCACTTTTGCACAATATGACTGTACATTGGATTTGATTGCATTTTATTGAAAGCTGAATAAACACTGATGTTATTAACCCTTTGAGTGCCAGAGGTGTATGGAATGTATTGCAAAGCAATGCATTCCGTATCCCTCTGGCACTCATAGGGTTGAGCTGCCTCAGAACTGAAGCCAATGTAATTCTGTGAGGGCTTTCACTTTCTGAGCCCTGTGTACACATGATCATGAATGATGTTCCTTCCCTGCACCTTCAAACTGACATTGTATGTCCATAGATATGTGAAGTGCTTAGACCCTCATACCAAAGTGAGGGTTATACTGATGGAGCAGGTGAACTAGTGACTGCACAAATAATAAATCCCATTGATTTGAATGGGCCTTTCAACCCTTTTAGTGCCAGAGGGGTACACAACGCACTGCTTTGCAGTGCGTTGTGTACCCCTCTGACACTCAAAGGGTTAACCTCCTGACAGCTAGCAAGGTCTCCAATACATTGAAAAGCAAGGTGTTGGAGACCTCATTAGAATTCAAGGGGTTAAAAATTCCAGTTTGTGAATTTTGGTTAATTTTATTTGATCTCAGCTGTACAAAATGTCTTGGCTTAGCATCGCTCAATTTTCTCTTTATACAGTATACATGACCCATAGTGTATCAAGTAAACTATACAGCAGAGGGTTCTAAAGACCTATATAAATAGTGAACATTATAGAAAGCACTCTCAGTGGGATGAATACCTGGGTGCAGTGAGCAAGGCCAGCCATAGATGCAAAAAGAACAGCTCGCCTGGCCGAAACGTCGACAATAAATCTGTAATTCTTTGCACCTTTAAAAAAAAAAAAAAAAAAAAAGTCCTGTGAGTGCTGTCACTGTTCTTTTTGCATGTATGTATATATATATATATATATATATATATATATATATATATATATATATATATATATATTGCCATAGAGACATAAAAGCCAACCAGTATCAAAATCACAGAATGAAATGACTCTGAAACCTTTCCATGTGATAAAATAATTACATTTAGCAATATTTAGATGACACTTCTCTAGTCTATGCAGCTATGTATAAGGTGTACATGCCCTACTTCCCTTTATTTATCCAGAAACCTTTGCCGTGACATCTGTTCATTACAACACAATTACACCCTCTCAGCTGCACCTTTTAGCTGAAGGGATATAATACAGAGGGGCCTTGAAAATATTATGTTTAACATTGAAACAAGAAAAGGTGCAATAGACAACATAGATGTGGCTAATAAATATGCTTACTTAGCTTTGTATGACTTTTCAGCAGTTTACAGCAGGGGACAGCATAGCATAGGTAACAAGCCAAGCACTCAGGTAAGCCCTGCCAGCCATAATTCTGCTCTGCCACACCGGGACTGCACGCACTGGACTGGAGGAACTTGTAAGTTGTAACCAGGCAATGGTGGAGTACAGCATGCGTGCGCATATAAAGTGTGCGATGCGCAGTAATACCAGCTTTTCAATTGCTGGTATAGAGATTATACTGGCACCGGCTCAGCAGTGCTAATTACCGGCTGTGCCAGTAAAATACCGGCCGGGTGGCAACCTTAATTGGACTTCGCTGTGGCACTCAAACAGTTAAGAAACGACCACAAGGTAGCATACCTCCCAACATTTCAAAATGCCAAAGAGGAAAACTTTAATTTTAGGGAGTTTTTCTGGGGGCGTGGCTGGTGGGCGGGGCATTACTGAGAATTTTTAAGTTATTTTTGACCTACTAATACTTCTTTGCGTAAGTGAATACATGATTTAAAGAAAGGCCAAATTATGTTATTTACACAGACTAATTTCTAAACACATATACTGAAGTTTAAACAAACATTAATGTGAGTTTTGTTGCTGTGGAACAATGTGATACACATATATACACCAGTCTAGTCTCCTAAACACAGGGATATCAGGCTGCATACCTCCCAAGTGTCCCTCTTTTAGACTCAGATCCCTATGTCCCTCTTTTAGACTCAAATCCCACTGTCCCTTTTTTCCAAACTGATGTACCTCTTTCTAGGAGATCAGACTGTGTGGTATGTATATAAGTGTATCACACTGCTCCACAGCAAAACAACTCACAGTAATGTTTGTTTAAACGTCAGTATATGTATTTATACATTAGTTTGTGTAAATAAAATACTTTGGTTTTGTTATAAATCATTTATTAGGTTACACAAAGAGGTGTCAATAGTTCATGAAATAGCCTACAAATTATCGGTAGTGCCCTGCCCACCAGCCACGCCCCCAGCAACGCCGCCTAAAACACAAGTGTCTCTCTTTGGCAATTTGAAATGTTAAGAGGAATGAGGGTGGGAAAGAGGGACCGAGCATTTGGGTCTCGGAGAGGGACTTGGTAAGTATGGTTTTTCCTCAGATAGTATGTCCATAATATGCGAATATTGTTACCACATCAAAGAACCCAAATACAAGCAAGTGATGACAGCAGTTGGGGGGAGCGTATTTTAAAGTTCCACAGTGGAACCACTTTGACTAGAAACAGGCTGACGTGAAGCTAAGTGGCTGTTTTCTATACAGTGGTTTATTCCTTGCCCAAAAAAATAAAAAACACCATTTGTGTTTGGTAGGATTGCCATATTATCCCCTGTAAATGACGGCATTGTGTTAGGTATGACAAGTTCACTGGAATAAAGTCCTGATAGAAAGCAGAGATGAGACTGGGGGTGTTCTAGGGCATATTGCAAAACGGTTAACCCTCTGAGTACCAGAGGGGTATGGAACACACTGTTCTGCAATGTGTTTCATACCCTCTGGCACTCAAAGGGTTATGAAGAGCATTTTGAGTGTCATCCCCTGCATGGTGAGAGCTGTGCTGCTGTAGCTCGTGTCCATTAACACATTCAGTGCCAGAGAGCTGCCTGGCACACAAAGGGTTATGTCTGTGCTAGTGAGAACGGTGAGCAAGACATTGCAGAGCTGTCAGCATTGTGGATTGTGGGTATCCAGCCAGAGGGAGCTAGCAAAGTGGAGACACGTAGAAGCATTGTAATGCTGCAAATTCATTAGAATGTGTGTAATCCCAGTCCCCCGCTCTTTCTTCATCCTCCTGATTGTCCCATACAAACAGCAGGTGTTGTTGCTGCAATGCCCTGCTCAGCGATGTACGTACTCTCACTCAGCGCTCCTTCATCGTGCTCATGAGCTATGTCATTAATTTCGACTGTGCATGCACATACCCACAAACTTAAAGGGATAGTAATGTTTCACAAAACATTTGGGCCAGGGAGAGGGTTATTTTAATACTGTTAGAGTTATAGTTCAAGAGTAAGTGAATGATAAAGTATACCCCTTCTGTCCCTATTACCTAGTGTAAGCCGCCTCCCCTCAGATGTGGAATCTGGTCCTGGGATCAGACAACTCACAGCAAGGGACAATCTTCTTACAGAAAACCCTGCCCCCATCCTTGACAAGATTTCCAGGTCTTTCCCTTATGCTTACTGAAATTGTCCCTCTCTGCTACCCATCCAGACAGTCTTTCTGCTCTGAGTTTAGCAGTGTTACATCAGTATAAGGAGCAGGAGGGGGATACTTTATCAATTACTCTTCAACAACAGCTCTGACAGTATTGAAATAACACTCTCCACAGCCCAAATATTATAAAGATTAATTTGAGCTGTTTTTATTGTGAAACTATACTATCCTTTTAAGGCAGCCACAGTTCCATTCCTATTGTGGATCCCGGTTCTACACAAGTGGGCCCAGGGGGTTGTGTTTACTGCTGACAGCTTGAAGGATGCTACTGATGGTGTGGGGAATGCTCATATTTAATTTATAAGACCACAATGTTAAATGCGACAAAGTTGCTTGGACACACCTGGGTGAAAGCTAGGGTTGCCACCCAGCCGGTATTTTATCGGCAGGCCGGTAAAAAATTGGCTTCTGTCCAGTGTTAAGTCTATGGAGGGAATGCCATGGCCGGTATTTTTTTGAAGAAAATGTGGCAACCCTATTGAAAGCGGGACATTTGCTGTGCACGGCAGAACAATGCTGCAAAATCAGGAGTATGCCGTGTAAATTGGGAAAGTTGTGAGCTATAAATTACCATACCTCCCAACAATTCAAATGGCTGAAGAGGAACACATTTGTTTTATGTGTGTTTGATGGGGGTTTGTGGTGGGTGGGACATTAACAATATATATATTTTTTTATTTCATCACCTACTGACAAAACCAAAGTATTTTATTTAAACAGACCAATTTATAAACACATCTACTTAAGTTTAAACAAACATGAATGTGGATGTTATTGTTGTGGAATACACACTATGAAAGTCTGATAAAAGAGGGACCGGGGAGGGTGTGACAAAGGGATTTGGCTCTCATAGAGTGACATTTAGGAGGAATGCCTTTACCATATTCCACAGTGTGAGTTGTAGTATATGTCATCCTCTCTGTAATGGATTTAAACCTATAATTACTATTGTATTTCTGTCAAATCGTTAGAACTCCTGACGTGCCGTGCAAGATTTTCCTATTACCATCTTCTGATTATTTAGTTCATTCGTACGTCTATGCATCTAATTTTGAATAGAGAGTTTTGAGCTGTGTTGTTTGAAATTTGAAAACTATTCTGGTTTCCCGCCTGAATCTGTTGCCATCGACAATGACGTTGCCGAGCAACGACACACCCACGCCCGCAATCAACCAATCAGCATAGGCGCCGCCCGTTTCAGGAAGCTCGAGGATAACTAGGGTCTCTGGTAACATATTGGAACCCTATTGATGTACGTTGTACCCTGGTACATCAATTGGACACATTATACATTACACTAAAGGTCAGAAATTGGTACGTAGGGCAGGAAGTTGAGGTTCAAAGTGGATGTATCAGCGGGCAGTCGTCCGGGGGGTTATGAAGTAGGCACGAGATAGTGGGCGGGGCTCGCTGTCTGTGTATCGGTGTAAAGACACAGGCAACTGCCACAGGGATATCCCAACTGGGCCCATTCTACTGGATTGCTCTAGTGCAGCTCAGGGAGCAGAACGGTAGGCGGTGTATATAGTGGTTATATTATGAGGGGGAGCTCAGCCATAACAATGACGATCTACTGAGGAAGGCCTCACCGAATTATCTAGTGAAATTATGATATACATGGGAGAGGGAGTCGAAAGCACCAAGGTGACTGAGTTAGCTATTAATTCAGGGGTGAGTAATTTGTGCATATACAGCTGATTTTAGACTACAACTCTTGAATGATGGGAACTGTAGTAAGCTGTTGTCGTCCATATGCAAGGATATGGCGATTAACCTTTTTTTTTATTTTTAAAGATCATATACCCAAGAAACGTTCCTGTGTTGAGATCTTTGAAGTCGTTGCCAGCCGCAGTGTTGGAAATTTACTAAATAATCTTACCATTCCATCTTCTGGCATCTGATATGGAGCAGCTGCCCAGCAACATCCAGGTCCTGCTACAAGCAGCAGAATATGTGGAGAGGAGAGAGAGAGGTATGCCTGTCAAAAATAGAGGTGGAATATAGTCCTGTCTTATATAACAAATGAAAAACAAACAAAACCTTTCAAGTTTGCATAGTTGGCAAAAGAAAGCACATCATAGTATGCAAATATACTTTATGTACACTGAAGTAAATAGGCATAAATACATGTAGAGACAAAACAAAGGTGCATATGTATAAAAACAATAGCAAATCCAGGGCAAAACAACTTCACACAATGTAACAAAAGTGTTTCTACATAAAAGTTAACCTATCACTTTAATTTAAGTTTGCAGAATTGAAAGCCTCATTAAAACTTCCTCTTTGTCATGTTGGCTAAAATACCAGCAAATGTACCATTATTGAGATATTTATACTTGGTACCATATGCTAATGTATTCTATTTGCAGTATAAGTTGAACTTCAAATGCTAATGAAGCTTTTCAGTGATGTCTAATATTTTCTAAAAAAAAAAAAAAAAAATGACGTTTCGTACACTAATGAAGAGCTTTGTGAATATTTTCTAAACTATACATCTGCTGGACTTTTGGTTAAAATGACATGCAGTTTTGATTTTAACATGTTTGAAAACAAGTTCAAGATGACAGTTCCACTTTAAAATTGTGGTGCTTGAAGATAACTTTATATAAATCTGCACATTATTTGAGTATGACAATGACTTATGGAGCCATTTTGGAAGTTATTTGGACTTAAAGGGATAGTAATACTTCGTTTTATCTTAATTTTTATTTTGTAGGCATTAAAAAAACATGAAGAACAGTATAAGTCTTATCACGCAAACCTTTATGGTTTGAGAGATATTCACAAGCAAAGTTCCCCCCCCCCACCCCTTTTACCTAGTGTAAGCCATCTCTTCTCAGATGTGGAATCTGGTTGTAAGACCAGACAGATAGCAGAAGCAGACAGTCTTCTTCCTTGACAAGTTTCTCAGGTTTTTCCCTTATCTTAATTGAAGATTGTCCCTCTCTGCAGTCTACCTGGGCACCTCCCTTCTGATCTGGCTGAGCAGTTTTGCATTAGTAAAAGGGGCGGGAGGGGGATACTTTGTAATTGAATTACTCTTGTACTACAAGTCTGACAGAATTGAGATAACACTCTCCAAGGTCCAAATACTATGATGATTAATTAGAGCTGCTTTTATTATGAAACATTACTATCCCTTTAAAGTGTCAGTAATGTCTAAAAAAAAAAAAAAAAAAGTTTTTGCATTTAGAAGAGCTTAAAAAGCTGATCTAAATGCAAAAAAACGTATCTCTCAAACCGCTATGGCTTATGAGATACGGGCGTTTAAAGTTCGCTCTTTCCTACTGACAGCTGTAAAGCTGTCAGCAGGAGATTCATGTCGGTCGACACGGTGGCGCTTGAGAAGTGCAGAGATCTCCTTACTTACAAGGAATCCCTTCAATGGAATGGTCTAAAACGTGTGCCATACATTTCCCTTATGTTTGAACAAAGAGGGATCAAATGACTGCACAGCTGCCTCCAGATAAAAAAGAAAAACCCGTTTATAATATATGTTGCGGTTTATGCACCCAAAAAATAACTTAGTTACTACTTGGGGGTGCATGGTATTTAAATAAATCATTTTGATTTTTAAAGTCCCATCAGGTTTAGTATTGTAATGCATAAATGTCTTAATAATAGACCTGTGGGGAACCCCTGCTTTAGAGGCATTGCTGCATCTTGCTTATTGTGGTTAGTTTATCAGTAAGTACAATTTCTCTTGTGCCCAATTTATCACTTGTTGTCCTACTTTCTGCTCTTTCAGTTGTCTTCTGAAGGCAGCTGGCAAATAGTCCATGTAGGCCTCCTGACATTGGGTACAGTAAGCTAAATCTCTGTGCTCAAGCTTTGAGGACTTAGAGATTGAAGCTTCACTCTTGAGCAGGAAGGGATTCTCTGAAGAGGGAAGACACATTTTCAGCTTATCTCATAGGCTCTGGAATTTTTATTTTCTTCTGTGTACTCCCCTGCACTAACAAACAATGGGCTTTATCTCCCGCCTCCAGCTGGTAGGACCGATTAATTTCAAATAAAAACTCACTCCACCCCTTCCGCTCCAGTTATTTCGGTCCTACCAGCTGGAGGGCGTGAGGTGAGCAGCCTCCGTAGCGCTCCAAGAAAAAGTACCCGGTTATATGGGAGATCGCGATAATGCGATCGAGACACCCCTTCCTCCACAAGATAATCTGTGGATAGGAGGTGTAAAGCAGGGCAACCTTGCGATGTTTTTAAAAAAGAAAATAACTTCTGCAGGTTCCCATGAATTATAGCAAAAAGATACCTCGTTCCTGGGACACAGGAAGACTCAGCCTCTCTACCACTAGCGGGCTTCCGATTGCAGGGCGCATTCAGATGACATCATCAAGACTTCTGCAGCATCAGTGAGCGTCGGATGTTTGGAATGGGGGAGGAAGTCAGCATAGTGGCCAGGACTTATCCCCTCGCTATGAAACGTAGCCTGGGACGGCGTGCGTTTCAGCTTGGAACACAGGAGGTATAAAACGGCTGAAGTAAGAAGACAAGGTAAGGATTAGTTGTTTAAACATTTTTTAATGGTGATTATTAAAGTGTTAGTTTTAAGTAGATTATTCCTAGCAACTGACTATGTCTTCCTCAGCCAAAAGTAGCTCTAAGGATAAATTAGAAGCTGGGACCTCTAAAGATAGCTCTAGTGCAGAAACTAAAGCCTCTAAACCAAAAACATGTCCTAATTGTGATAAGAAGGCCCCAGTAGTGGAGGGATCTAAACTTTGCTTAGAATGCCTTAAAAAGGTAGCAGGACAAGATGTACCTCTACAATTTCAGAATTTTTTATCATGGATGCAAACATCCATGAAAGAGACCTTTACAGCTATGCAAGAAGCTGTTAATCCTAAAAAAGAGACCCAGGTCTGAGGATCCAGGAGAAGGTACGTCATCAAAACAAACAGAGATGGAGGAATCAAACAGTCAAGAACCTTCAGAATATTCATCTTCAGAAGAGGAAGAAGGAGAAATAGTCGAAGGTACAGGATCTTTTTCTCTAGAGAAGATAGAAGGTTTTATTAAATATATTAGAAAATCCCTTGGTATTACAGATGAGCAAAAAGAGTTAAATATAATGGATACGGCCTTTCTGGGAAATCAAAGAGCAGTACCTACCTTTCCGGTGCATCATTCCTTATCAGGGATAGTCCAGGAGGAATGGATGAAGATTGATAAGAGATCAGTAACCACAAAGAGGTTTGCTAAGATGTATCCTTTTCAGGAGGAAGAGGTGAAGTTATGGTCCAATCCTCCAAAAGTAGATGCGGCAGTTGCATGTTTAGCAAAACATACTACTATACCATTAGAAGATGGATCAGCCTTAAGAGATCCAATGGAGAGAAGGATGGAGTCAGGTTTAAAGAAACAATTCTCCTTGATAGGTAACAACATTAAGGTAGCTACAGCGTTAGCCTCAGTATCAAGAACTATGAGGATTTGGTTAAATTCATTAGAAGAGAAAATAGACTCATCAGTTTCTAGGTCAAAACTATTGAAAGAAGTAGCTATCATAAAGGAAGCAAACAGCTTCATCTGTGATGCTTCATTAGATTCAGTAAGACTAGCGGCTAAAACATCAGCTATGTCAGTTGCAGCTAGAAGAGCTCTCTGGCTAAAATGCTGGGGAGCGGATGTTCAATCTAAAAATAAGCTGATCTCTCTGCCATTTAGAGGAGAAAGGTTGTTTGGAAATCAGCTAGAAGAGATTGTAAAGAAGTTGACAGGTGGACGCAGTGCCTTTCTTCCTCAAAGAAAAAGAACTAGATCATCTCCAGCGAAAGCCACACATTACAGGTCAAAGAACTATTCCTTTCGTAACCAAGGAAAGTATCAAGGCAAGCAAAATGAAAACAAGAGAGCTCAGCCCACACAGAACTACAGGGGAAACTTCCATAAGGAATACCCTAAGAAGACACAGTTTAAAAGAGAATTCTGAAGTTCAGCGAGTCCTGTTTTCAGAACAGGTAGGGGGTCGCCTGAAAAGATTCAAGGATCACTGGAACACTCAGGATTATTGGGTCCAGAGAATTTTGGAAACAGGATATTCGCTGGAATTCAAGATACCCCCAAAGATATCTATTTTCAAGAGATCAAGAATACCGAAGAACCCCCAGAAGTCAAAATTATTCAGGAAAGAAGTACAGCAGTTGGTCAAGAAGGCAGTAGTGGAACCAGTTCCGGTAGGGCAGAAGCATTCTGGAATTTATTCAGTATTGTTTGCAGTTCCAAAGACGCCGGCATCATGCAGAATAATACTGGACCTGAAGTGGTTAAACGAGCATATGAAGCAGAGGCGCTTCAAGATGGAGTCTGTCAATTCAGTAATAAGGTCCATTTGCCCTATGGATTTCCTGACAAAGGTGGACTTACAGGATGCATATCATCATATCCCAGTAAGAAAACAGGACAGAAGATACTTGAGGTTTGCAATAAAGGAAGATCATTTTCAATTCAGATGTCTGCCTTTCGGACTAACAACAGCTCCAAGAATATTCACAAAAATTTTGGCCACAGCATTAGAGCCGTTAAGAAGAGAAGGGATTCACATAGTTCCCTATCTAGACGATCTCTTGATCATTTCAAAATCAAAACAAGAATCGATTTATCAGACTCTAAAGGTAAAACAACATCTACAGAGACTAGGTTGGTTGATAAACATGCAAAAGAGTCAGATGCATCCTACTCAGAAGTTAATATTCTTAGGAATTCAGATAGACACAGTAAGAGCAAAAGTCACTCTATCAGAAGAGAGAATTCACAACATAATAAGAAGAGTTATGGAATTCAGAAAAAAGAAGAGACAGTCAGCACAGACGATCATGGAATGCCTGGGAACAATGACATCAGCCATTCAAGTAGTACCTTGGTCAAGGTCTCACTTAAGGAACCTTCAAATATTTTTTCTAAAACATTGGAATTATCAACAGGATCCTTACCAGATGATTACCATTCCAGTAGAAGTAAAAAGAAGCCTTCTCTGGTGGATAAAGAAAAAGCATCTAAAAAGAGGCACAATGATAAAGGATCATCAGTGGCAAATAATATATACAGATGCAAGTCCATCAGGATGGGGAGGCATCTGGGAATCCAGAACAGTACAAGGGAAATGGTCACTAAAGGAATCACATCTGCACATAAACATTCTGGAAATAAGAGCAGTAAGGTACACTCTAATTCATTTCCGCAACATGCTACGCAACAAGGCAGTACACATAAGATCAGACAATATGACTACGGTACAGTATTTAAAAAATCAAGGAGGAACAAGGAGTGCTTCCTTAAACAAAGAAGTCAAGCCAATATTCAGATGGGCGGAGAGAAATTTAGAGGCTCTGACGGCGTCGCATATTTCAGGAATCTTGAACAAGCAAGCGGACTACCTGAGCAGGGTAAAGATAGATCAGGGGGAATGGTCCCTGAATCAGGAAGTATATCTTCAGATTATAAGCAGATGGGGAACACCAGCAATAGATCTAATGGCAACTCCTCAGAATGCGAAGTGCAACCTTTTCTTTTCCAGATGGGACAACAGGGCAGCAGTGGCTCAGGATGCCCTAAAACAATATTGGACATTCTCCCTTGCCTATATCTTTCCACCAATTCCCTTAATAAAGGAGGTCCTGAGGAAGATAAGGAAAGACAGATCAGAAGTGATTCTGATAGCTCCAGACTGGCCCAAAAGGACATGGTATTCAGAGCTGATAAAACTCTCATGCAAGAAACCTTGGCCACTTCCGGAGAGGAAGGATCTGTTAACACAGGGACCTCTAGTACATCACAATCCAAATTTTTTTCACCTAACGGCTTGGAGGTTGAGCGGCAGCATTTGAAATCTAAAGGATGCTCAGACAAAGTAGCTAATACCATAATTTCAAGTAGAAAGGCCTCCACTAATAGGATCTATGATAGAATATGGAAAACCTTTAGATCATGGTGTATAAAGAATAACATAGCGAAAGATAAGGTATCTACTCCTACGATTTTGGAATTTTTACAAAAAGGTTTTGATATAGGACTTAGCCCAGCATCACTAAAAGTACAGATTTCAGCATTATCAGCAGTATTTGTCAAACACTGGGCAGAAAAAGATTTAGTTAAGCGTTTTATCAGAGCTATAGAGAAAGCTCGGCCTAGAATAAGAGAAGTAGTTCCTGCATGGGATCTTAATATAGTCTTGAATCAGCTGATGGATTCTCCTTTGTTTGAACCAATTAACCAGATATCTATAAAACATCTGACTTGGAAGACGGTTTTCCTAACAGCCATTACCTCAGCTAAAAGGGTTAATGAATTACAAGCATTATCTTGTAAGAGCCCCTTTTTGTCTTTTCACCAAGACAAAGTGGTATTAAGAATGAAGCCAGAATTTAGAGGTAAAGTAGTATCTAATTTTCATCTTAATCAGGAAATCATCCTCCCCTCATTTTGTAGGAATCCTATAGGAGAAAAGGAGGCCAGACTCCATTCATTAGATCTGGTTAGATGTATTTCCACATACTTGGAGAGGACTAAAGAATTTAGGAAGTCTGATTCCCTCTTCATTCAATTTCTAGGGAAAAGGAAGGGGTCTACAGCTTCTAAATCCTCTATTGCTAGGTGGATTAGACAATGTATTATGGCTGCTTATAAGGAAGGCAAGTTAGTTCCTCCTATTAAAATTAAGGCACACTCAACAAGAGCAGTTGCCACTTCATGGGCACTGAAAGCAAGTGCTTCTCCAGCAGAAATATGCAAAGCGGCTACATGGAAATCCATGTCTACGTTTATTAAGCACTATAACTTGGATGTGAGCTCATCAGCAGAGGCCAAGTTTGGAAGACAAGTGCTGCAGGCGGTGATTCCTTCATAATAATGGTAGGAAATATCTGTTTTATATGTTCTGCTGATATATATATATATATATATATATATATATATATGTATGTATGTATACTTGTGTATAGAGGATGTATAGATATGTACATAAATTTCTTGTCCCCCCCCTTTGAGAAAAAGCTTTGTGAAATCCCATTGTTTGTTAGTGCAGGGGAGTACACAGAAGAAAGGAAGAAATTTACTTACCGATATTTCCTTTTCTTCTGTGTACCTCCACTGCACACCCACCCTTAACATATATCTGATCTAATTTTAGAAAACACAGCTTGGCTAAGACAAGATAACTGGAGCGGAAGGGGTGGAGTGAGTTTTTATTTGAAATTAATCGGTCCTACCAGCTGGAGGCGGGAGATAAAGCCCATTGTTTGTTAGTGCAGTGGAGGTACACAGAAGAAAAGGAAATATCGGTAAGTAAATTTCTTCCTTTTCTGCTCTACACAATTTTATCGCTCATCATTTAATATTTGCATATTTTCTTGGTTTCTTATATGCAAGACTAGTGTAAAAGCCCGTATGTTAACCCTTTTGAGTGCCAGAGGGGTATGCAACACATTGCTCTACTGAGCATGACTGCATTGTGACAAACATCCTAGCAAATTATTATATAGGATTAAAAAAACAGATCTATGGTTCTTTGCTCAAGATGTGTATATGTTTATGTGGCTGTTCGTGGCAGCCTCTGCTGTCAGAGTTCAGTCCCATGTTTCGCCTACCTGAGGTTGGAGATATTGGAATGTCCCTGTAACATCCCTCAATTCTTAAGTATAGAGAGTTGTCATATTGTTGGTGATGCTCTCCCTTACACATCACCAGCAGCAGACAACCATGAAATCTGTGAACATCCTCTCTGCTTCCCTACTTGCTCAGTGGTGGAGGGGAGAGGATCCTCTCAGCATCTCACTCCCTTAACCTGTTGAGTGTCATAGGTATGTGCATTGTAAACCCCTGTAGCACTCAAAGTGTTAGAAATGGACAGAGGAGGGTAACAGAGACAACACTGGCCCAAATATAATTTGGTTATGTCTTACTAAAAATCTATATAATAGGCTGTGGCAACAGGTTAGAAAGCTGTCTGGGTGCAAATTATTTACTTGGACAGTAATATAGGGCTGATTACATATGTAGAAATCCTGACATTTGGGTTACAGTGCTTGAACTATGTATCCCCCTCATTGATTGCTCCTACTTGAGGTCCAATGCTTATGTACCCATAGTGGGCATCACATCCGGTTTTCTCACTGTTGCATGGCTTACTAGTCTAATGTCCATGCCTAAATAGCATCAAAATGGGTCACTTAAGGGTGACTTAAGAATATCATAGTTTAGAAAGTCACCCTCGCCCAGTTTATAACTCCATTCCTATTACTCATGAATTTCAGCATACCCTTTAACATGAAGCAAATGTCAACTTGAAAATGTTGCAGTTTTAAAACTGAGCCTGTTATCTCCTCTGCACCCCAATCCGCATTACCCTACACTTCCAATAAGAGTATCCTGGTCTCCCGGCAGGTCCCCATCATTCCTGTCTCCATTAGTTACTATGCCTGGGCTTGTAGCAGCTCCCTTGCACCTCCTTTGTGGTCTGCCTCTGTTCCGCAATGTGACCCACTGCATGTGTAACATCATCATGTCACTGGGAAGACAGTCCATCACTCTCACTTTGCAATACTTTGCATACCCCTCTGGCACTCAAAAGGTTAATGATATATCACAGAGTTGTTTAAAGGATATCTCCTCAACATCTACCTCTCCATGAATAAAGATTGCAACTACAAGTGCCCCCAATGAACGCCATGACATTTGCCCACCGGGAAACCTGGGCATCTGCAGCCTTCACTGGGTGTCTGTAAGAAGAGAGCTGAGAGTCAAAAGTAAGCAAAGATCAGCCCTGTCTGAAGGGTGACAGTGAGGGGCAGAGGTGTCTTCTTCCTATACAAGAGGCCCTTGAATTGCGGGATAGAAGATTAGGAAATAACCAGGATAAGCATTTTGTCAGTCAGACGACAAGTGCTTGAGAACCGCAGAGTCTGAAAAATGTGAAAATGTTTTTTGGCCTAACAGTCCTGGCCAAAAGAGCTTCCTTCTCTTCAAGAGCAGATTAACCCCGTCTTGTTTCTTTGCTTTTAACTTGAACATTTCACAGGCCTGTAACTGGTGTGCTATTAATAACTTCAGTGCATAGTGGCAAGCTTGATTCTAGCATTCAGCAAGTTGGGAACCTGCAAAGTGCTATAAATGCTTGCCTTATTCTGCTGCTACAGCAATACATCATTTGCATCTTAACCCTTTGAGTGCCAGAGGGATATGCAACACATTGCATTCTCCTCCGGCAATCAAAGGGTTAAATGGAAGACACATTAAAGGGATAGTAATACTTTAATATTACTAATCCCCATATTGTAGCTATTTCAAGAAGAATTGAATTGTCCCCAGTGTCGTCTCTCAGCCCCTTATGGTTTGAGAGATAACCAAACGCAAAGTTTCCCTCCCCCTTCCCTGAAGTCAGCGTTGTACTGACTGCAGGGATATCCTGTCTTATTTTCATCAGGCGGCTCTGCAGCTGAGCCAAGATCGCGTTCATAAAAAAGAACTATTTCACTGAAACGGTCTTCTACGTGTGCTTGCAAACCAAGCACATGTAGAAGACCGTTTCAGTGAAATAGTTATTTTTTACTAAAGCGATCTCTGCTCTGCTGCAGAGCCGCCTGACTGTCGTACCACAGACTTCCCCTGCAGTCAGTACAAAGCTGACTTGAGGGAGGGGGGAACTTTGCTTACAGTTTTCTCTCAAACCATAAAGGTCTGAGAGATGAACCTGGGGCAATTTAATTTTTTTAAATAGCTACACTATGGGGATTAGTAATATTAAAGTATTACTATCCCTTTAATAGGGTGACTTGGTGATGTTGCAGAGGTGTTGGGTGACAGTGTGGAGGAGGGGCAGGCCCCAGAGAACTGATAGAAGCCCATGTACAGTAAGTAACAGACATGAGTAATGGGGATACACGTCTTGGAAGTGGAAGGTAATGGGGATCATTGGATGGAATCATCTGTGCTTTGTAAGGGTACAGTGTTCCAGTATTCTTCACTCTAACATCCCAATATCCTTTATTTTTTGTTATTAGAAACAGCACTCTACCAGAGTTGCCACTCTAGGACTTCAGTTTCCCACACTATGACCACCCATACACTGTCCCATTCACAGGTTATCTTCTTTCTAAAATTGCATGGGTTCTCTTCCTTTTCTTCCCTTCTGTAGTTGTTATAACCATTTATGTGCAAACAAGTAATGTCTGAGAAAATGTTAGAAGAATCAGAGGTTGTAGGTGTTGTTTTGCACTTCTAGCACCATCTGAGATAGGTCAACTCATACCATTGGGGTGCCTTTTTTTCTCCTAAGAGAACTGCCTAATGAATACAGTTGGAAATTCCATGGTATTCACAGATTTCTGTACATTTTGAAGTGGCAGAAATGTAAGAAAATGCCAGTTTTTTCCTATAGTGCCATATTCTGGAAACATTTGGGCACACCAGGCTTGGGGTAAAAAGGCAAGTCACCCCTCATTAGATGTGGCAGGTTGTCTTCTTTCCAAAATGCTGATCCATTTCCTGTAAGGACATCAACCTCTGCTTCAGGAGTTTTGGGTGGTCATGTTAAGATCGAGATGACACTCACCATCCACATCCAAATGTAACCATAACCAGGGCATTTAAGTAAAGGAAGAGAAACAGGATATTAAAGTTGGATGAAAAAATAAAAATAAATAATTTTCCTCAGTGGTATGTGTTGTATGGGGATGAAGTATTTCCGTCTGCTACCTACAAAACCTTTTTGTTTTTAACACTTTAGATCTTTTGTCTTTCTCCTTCTTTGATTGTCTCTAACTTGTGCTATCTCCACCTACTATGTTTAATTCATGTAAACGTTGTTGCCCATTTCCTGGTCTTCCCTCTGGAAGTGGTGAAGCGGGGAAGAGTAGAAACTACCTTCCCACAAACAATTTCCACAATCATGCCATATGACTCTGCTGTGTTTTTTTTTTTTTTTTCCTCTCTTTTAGTTCTGTCTTCTACCCTCCATCTCTCCCTTCATTTCAGCCTCCCCAATCAACATGCCAACTTTGCCCTGTTTATAAGAAACAAGTTCTATAAGGGGTGGTGCAAAGGTGAACTGTGTACTGTTCAAATGCATGTCATACAACTCTGGGTCAGGTTGATAAATGGAGCTTAGTGTAAGGGTGGGCTATCTTTGGTTCTCTAGCTTTTGGGAACTACAACTCTCCATCTCTAACTATATGATGACTGTTGTGGTCCCTAACCGCTCCATGTCATGTACATGTGTTAGTCATTGTTCTTTGCTTGATCATTTGAAAACGTTATCTTGACTGTTTTCTCTTGAATGTGTATCCTCTCTTTAGAATTGGGGTTATTGGAAACAACCCCTCCTGTTTATTTTATATTGGATCCTCATCACAACTTTTTAGACTTTGCTGCTGTTATTAACAAAAAAAAAATCATATCTAGTAATTTCTCATGAGACTGAACATGTTTATGGAACAAACTAATTGCATCATAGGGGACAAATATACCCCAAGTTCCTAGTGCTTTATAATTTTTGAGACATTTTTACAGATTTAAGGAAAAGGGTACAGAATATAAAGGGGGATACAGAGTGGAGTTAGGGGATGCTAATGCACTGCCAATACAACACTGCACATTTATAGAAAACCAGTGGAGAATCAGAGGTGTAACCAAGGAGTCCTGACTATGCACTGCAGGTCAAGAATCCTACAGTCATAGTGTCAACTGGCAACAGAGAACAAATAGATCACAACGTGTGCTGAGGAGCTTATGGGTTCTGGGGCATGACCTCTGAGGCCATAGGTCAGCTGACAGTTGTACGCATGACAACAGTAGTGAGGATAGTGGCCAACGGAACGTGGCTCATAAGCTAGAGACAGCTTTTAACCCTTTGCATGCCACATGGGTATACAACGTATTGCTCTGCAATGCATTGCGTATCTCTCTGACATTCAAAGGGTTAAGGACAAGAGTGGAGTGATGCACTGAAGACCAGTGAGTTGCACACTTCTCTGATCCTCAGAGGGTTTTTTTTATGTAACTACAGGTCATGAGGACAGAATAAAACTGATTTGACTAATGTATGGTAGTGTTAACCCTTTGAGTGCCAGAGAGTTAAAGGGTGAAAATATCTCAAATTTGTCTTAGTATATATCGCTCATTTAAACCACGGGAACATTTTGCCAAGTATTGTGGAGTATGTTTGCCCCATAATTGCTTCTCTTTCCTTTGTGCATTCATTTGTATGTGAATGGCCTAGCAATGAGATGGTATTCATTTTGCTGTATTTCAGAGGCAGAACATGGCTATGCCTCCATCCTGCCATGTGACCCCGCTACCCCAGGGAGGAGAAAGCGACAGAGAACCTACAGTAATCCAGAAAATGTCAGGTAAGAGAGGAAGATCCTCCCATTGTGGCTTCTGGCTCTTTAACAAGCTCCAGAATAACATGGCAGTGGAGTAGTTTATAATACGCACATACTCTGTAGAGGTTTGTAACTGGCTGATGCATGTTCCTTTAGTAAGAACCGCTAACCTCAAATGGGTATACATAATTAAAGGGTATAGACCCTACTCCTTTTTAAGTTATAATGTTCCACTAACATTTAAGTACCAAATGGGAGAGCAACATATTGTTTGGCACTGAAGGTGGTTAAAGACTGGGATGGATGGTTATGGGGATGTAGGTTACAAATGCCCAATAGTTATGAAAGCAAAGCAAAAGAAATGAAAACATAGGAAATATTTATATTCAGTACAACCACAATTATCACCCTTTTAATTAGATTCCTGAAAAACATCAATACGGAGTATCTCCTTAACCTCTTGAGGACACCAGGTGTGTGCTGTCAGTTGCAGAGAAATGATGTTCTCGCCCCTCTGGTCCTCAACAGTCAAGGAAAGGGATACAAAATGCCATGAGACTATTGTTCAATATTCCAGTCATGATCTTTCCCAGAATGCACTAAGCCTAAGGTAGGATGAATGGTCCAGATCCCTCTTCTCATTCACCACACTGCACAAGTAATGAATGGGGGAATGAGCGCTTATGAATGTTCTGAAATCTCCTTCTCAGTTCCTACTTTTGCTTTATACCCTGGTTACCATGGTTAATAGTATGATAATAGTAAGTAGAAAGTGAGGATGAATTTTGAATAAAATGTTTTACGTTCAAGCTCCATGTTCTTACACTGCTTCACTTGGGCACCCTTCCTTCTGCATCACTTGCACAGTTGGTGCCTTTGGTGTATGGGAAAGTGCTTACTGTGCCAAAATTATTTCAGTTGCATCTATGGACACAAGTGCTTTTTAAAACCTTTTATTTTGATTTGAGACATTTTTACATTTACAGGGGAACTATATAGAATAGGAATAACTGACTCTTAATTTCTCAGTTTGCAAAAAGGCATGCCTGGGTTGGAAGCCTTTTTGTAACCGTTTTTGGTTGGGGGTGGACCCAGGTGCACCCAGAGAATTGCCACAGGCAGTGAGATTCACCACCGTTGAATTGTATCGGTTCCCAGACATTCACAGAGTGCTGAATCTATAAAATATATACATATATTATCGCTGTGATGAACACCTACCTAGAAGAGCTCTTCTGTTAACCAAACTAAGATACTTACTCCTATATGTATAGATACCTATTAAGGTATATTAGCTAAATGCAGAGGTAAAAAAATGACAAACTATAAATTGTAGACACAGGGAATACTTTGGAATTTCTCTTCATATTCATCAGTGGCTTTGTGCTTTTTAAATCAGGTTGTGAGTTCAGATACATTCATGTATGCCAGTGGTTCTCAACCTGTGTGTGGGGACCCATTGGGGTGTCGAATGACGATTTGCCAGAGGTCGCCTGAAACCATCAGATATTTATATTTTGATTTTTAACAGTATTAAAATTACAGAGATGAAGGAGCAACGAAAATTAATTTTACTGTTGGGGGTCGCCACAACTTGGGAAATTTTATCAAAGGGTCGCGGCACTAGAAAGGTTGAGAACCGCTGATGTATGCTATAGGCTGGTTGGAGGATAATGGAATTTGTAGTCCCCCAACAGCTGGAGAGCCAAATGTTTCCTGCTGCTGCATTTCTTATTGATAATCCAGTGCGTTTCCGCAAAAGTAATTAATTTTTTCAGGAGCAAGTTTTAATCTCCACAGCAATAAACACAATGGGCTTTATCTTCCTCCCTCCAGCTGGTAGGATCGAACCACAGTTATTTCAGTCTTCAGGATGACAGAAGGTGAGTAGCCTCTATCACTCCCCTAATATATGCCGAATAAAACATGTTTTCATCAGTTGCGGTGGCCAGGGCACAGATCACCTTATAAGGCTGTTGATCTGCCGCTTTTTTACCCCTCTAAAGAAAACCAGATGTGGTGTTTGGTTTTTCTCTCCTTCCTCCACTTAGATCTGTGGTAGAGGAGTAAGGAATGTGGAAAATGTTGGATGCCCTCTTTCCTCACCAATATTGGTGTTCTGAGCGACAGGCAGGAGTATGTGGGATCCAGATAATCGTTTTTTGTTGTGTGTTCCAAGCATCACACGCATGTGATGGTGCTGCATGGCTTGTCCATTCGCAGCAAGAAAGAGTGGCTGGCCTAAGGAGGATGCTTTTTTTATGCCTGTGCTGGACAAGGCCTTCTTGACTGCGTGCTTTCCACGCTTTGAACACATGCCACATTTAAAAGTGTCAGTAGCAAGGAAGGGAATCTATATCCAAATAATACTGTTTGCATTTAGTTCATTTGAGAGAGATTTTAAGGTATGTCCAACCACTCTAAACCGGCTCAAACTAAAGAGAAGCTGGCTGAGCCTTATCAAATCTGGTGGGGGATATGAAAATAAACGAACTGCATCAGGGTCTGCCAAGCTTTGTCAAAAGTGCCTTAAAAAGGCTGCTGCACAAGACATACCTACACAATTTCAGCAATTCCTTTCATGGATGAAGCCAAGAGGCATCCAGTCCAAGAAAAGAAACAGAGGACCCAGAGGCACAGACTTCATCTAGGAATCTGTAACCAGAGGAAGTTCTAAGATTACAGGATGTTGTATCAGAATATTCTTCGGAAGAAGAAGGGAGGGGGGAAGTTGTGAGGGATCAGGCTCATTTAGTTTAGAGAAAATAGATGGTTTCCTAATAGGAATCCGAAAAACCTGAAGACTAGTAGAAGAGCATAAGGAATTGGGGATAGTTGATGATATCTTTTTGCATAATAAGAAGATATTCCCAGTACACCATTCAGTCTCTTTATATGGTAAAATCAAAATGGAATAGAGGAGATAAATGGTCCTTTATAACAAAACTGTTCTTAAAGGGACAGTAATGTCCCCCAAAAAAAGTCAAGTTTTGTAGGGGTTAAAATATGAAAATTCTCCAAACCCTATCTCTCAAACCACTATGGTTTGAGATATATAAGGAATAAAAGTCCCCCCCCCCCCCTTCTCCTGACGCCAGAGTCTAGCTGCTGTCAGGAGATCCCAGTCCGGGGAACAGCAGGCGGCTCTGCAGCAGAGCCGAAATGTGTTATTGCTAAAGAAATAATTTATTGGAAAGGTCTAAAAGGTGTGCCTGGTTTGCAAGCACACTTTGTAGACCTTTCCAGTTAATGAATTATTTTGCAGTAACGCGATTGCGGCTCTTCTGCAGAGCCTCCTTGAGTCGTACGACTAAATTTTTCTGCTGTTAGCTTTACAGCTGGAGGGGGAACTTGGAATCCTATATCTCTCAAACCATAGCGGAGCATATTGATTAATATTTTAACCTCTACAAAACTGGACTTTTTTTGAAGGGGGGGGGGACATTACTGTCCCTTTAAAAATGTATCTGTTTGAAGATGAAGTTAAGTTTTGGAGCAAGCTTCCAAGAGTAGATGCAACAGTGTCTTGTTTAGCCAAAAACACTGCAATCCCTATGGAGGATGGATCCTCGCTAAGGGATCCAAAGGAGGAAATGATGGAGTCTGTATTAACCCCTTAAGGACCGGAGGTTATGGGACATTTCCGTCCCATAACGACCGCATAGGGGCACTTTGACGCGCCTGTACACGTGACGTGTATCGGCGCGTCACTATGGGGCTTGAAAGAGATCGCTCCGATCTTGGAGCGGTCTATTTCATGCCCTATTTTTACTTACAGCGCTCCCGGTAGAGCGCTGTAAGTAAAAAGTACGCAACGTACCATGACCGTCATCGGTCCTTGAGTAGTTCAAGGACCGTGACGGTCCTGGTACGTCAAGGGTCCCTAAGGGGTTAAAGAGGCAATATGCTGAATATGGCAGAATATCAGAGTTGCTACGTCTCTTGCATGTGTGACTAGATCAATGCATATTTGGCTTTCCAGTTTGGAAGAAAAAAATGTAATCTTGAGTTTCAGGATCAAAACTATTAAAATAAGTAGCCATCATAAAAGAGGCTAATAGTTTTATTTGTGACTAGTATAAATGCCAGTGAACACGGGCCAAAGTGCCACCCAGTGCCCTCTGCTGCTGCCATGGAGCCGGGAGCGAAGATAGGCGGTGGGCCGTTTGGAGAGCCCTGCTCCGGATGGAGGCCAGCGCGTTTGGCCAGTCTCTTCTGTGCATGACTGCATTGTTCGGGCAGTCTCTACTGTGCATGACTGCATTGTTCGGGCAGTCTCTACTGCACATATGTGTGTTACGCACAAATTATATAATATTGATGCTTACCTAGATTCTATTAGGTTATCAGCAAAATCCTCTGCTCTTTCAATGACATCGTGAAGAGGTTTGTGGCTAAAGTCCTGGGGAGCAGATGCCTTGTCAAAAAAACAGTTTGCTACATTTTCCTTTGATGGGAGTATGTTTGGTGAACAACTATAAGAGATAATTTATGAAAACGTCCAGAGGGAGAAGTTCTTTCCTGCCTCAGGATAGAAGACCTAAAGCATCTCCTTCCAGAGTCTCTACTTTTAAATCAAAAAGCTATTCCTTTTGAGATATTTGGTTTCAAGGAAGATCTTATTATCCAAAGAAACAAACTTAATCACAACTTGCAAGAGGTTACACAAAAAAAAAAAAGGATCTTTGCAGAACCCAGTTCACAATAGAATTTTTCTGAAGAGCAGCCGGCCCTGTCTCCAGTCCAGGTAGGGGGTTGCTGCAGTTATTCTCAAAGACCTGGAGTTCATCGGGCAGATGGGTTCAGCAGGTCTTGGAGACAGACTATCTGCTGGAATTCAGAAAGATCCCTCAAAAACAGATAGTCATTCAATTTCAAGTAATTAATTTGAACAAGTGGATCAGATTCCCATAAAAAATCTGACATTGGAAACTGTATTTTTGACAGCCATTACATCGGCAGAAAGGGTTAATGAGCTGCAGTCCCTTTCCTGTCAACATCCATACCTAATGTTTCATCAGGATAAAGTAGTCCTCCACATGAAACCTAACTTCAGGGGAAAGGTTGTAACAGATTGTCATCTAAACCAGGAAATTAATTTACCTTCCTTTTGTCCTAATCCTAAAAATTCCAATTACATTCTTTGGGTTTAGTCAGATGTATATCTATTTATCTGGACAAAACAAGACTTTAGAAAATCTGTTTCATTGTTCATCCATTTCCAAGGCAAATTTTAAAGGATCATCAGCATCAAATTCATATATAGCAAGATTGCTTTTGCAGTGTATTAAGACAGCCTATACTGAAGCTGAAGTAGAACCACCAATTAATATTATGGCCCATTCTACTAGGGCAATTTCAAACTCCTGGGCCTGTAAAGCTATGGCAACTCCTGAAGACTTGTGTTTAGCAGTAACATTGATCTCTGCCTCCACTTTCATGAAGCATTCTAGACTGGATGTCTTGACTTCAGCAGAAGCAAGTTTTGGAAGAAAGGTGCTGCAGGCGGTGATTCAGAAATAACTGGGTAGGAAGTAATTTCTCCTTTTACATAAAACACATGGGTGTCTTAGACAAGAACTCCGAGTAACTTGCACCACTCTTTTAGAATTCTCTAATGGGGCTTGGGTCTTTCCTACCATAACAATTGCTTTGTTATATCCTACCGTGTCTATTGTTGTGGAGAACACAGAAGAAAGGGTGAAATTTTCTTACCAATATTTCCTTTTCTTCTGTGTCTGTCCACTGCACATCCACCCTTAATTTTGTATATGCCCTTATCACAGCTCTACTAGAGAGTATAACTAACTGAGGCGAGATGTGGTCGACCTTACTTAAATAGTGAATCTGGTTTTGTCCTAACAGCTGGAAGGAGGGGATAAAGCCCATTGTGTTTATTGCCATGGAGAGACAAAAGAAAAGGAAATATTGGTGAGCAAATTTCATGCATTTTGTTTGTTTAAGCTATAAAGACTGCTATATGTATTAGATAGGGGTAAGCGAGCTTGAACATACTTTTGCTACTCTTAAATTCCTTAGTCATACTATCAAAAGAATTTACTCTTCCAGTGCTTTAATGGTATTGGTTGTCTTGTTTTGTCAACAAAACATAGAGTAGGGGCTGGAGTTTATGTTCTAAGAACTTTAACAATTTCTATAACTGTTTTTTTTTTTTTTTTTTTTTTTTTAATTCACATTTCATATTTAAATTATTTTGATCCAAAATGCCTCCCATCATTTGTTATATATATATATATATATATTCTTCCATGTTATGATATAATAATTAAGAGTGTTCTGGTCCATTTATGAAAGAAGACCTATTGCTTGAAATGGACTGGGCATTTGAAGTGCAACATTAATCTTAATTCTGACATCAGAGGCAACTTCACTAAATCTTCACCAGACTGTCTGTCGTTCCATTAGACCAGTTGCTTCCAAGCATGTCCTCAAACCCCTCCCCTGCATTGCAGGTTTTTAGGATCTCCTTTCATGACCCTTAGTTGATTAATTAGTTGCTCATTCAAACTGATCTTCCTGTGCAAATGATAAAACCACGTGAATTCAAGTGAGGATATCGTGAAAGCATGTTTTGTTGGGTAGGCTTGAGGACAGGTTTGGGAATCGCTGCATTAGACAATCAAGTCTATAGAACTCCAAATATTCCCTTAAAATTCACCTTTTCAAAGCTGACCAATTTCTTCCCAAGAATCCCCCCCCCTTTTTTGTATTTTATTTAAATAAACTGTCCTGTAAGACCGTTACTTGATAAAGCACAAAGCTGTTCTTTTGTGGCGAGCTGAACTGATTCTTTCTATTCTCAAACTATGTGGCTGAACTATATGGTAGTAAGCACTTTCTTATAAACCTTTTGCAGTTTCATTGAGGCATATAGGACGTGTTCTCATTGTCCAATCTCGTGTGAATCACAGTAAGCTGTCAGATACGTAATACTACACCTGCAGTAGCATATTTGGCATTGGGTGAAAATTCTGTTTTAAAAAATAGCTTCCCTTGCCATATAAATGACTGTGGAGAGTGTCTTAGCCAAAGCTTGTTTTTCACTCTCTAGGTCTGACAACGCTGTCCAGCTCCCATAACACTTCATAGAAGGTCATATCTTGTTCACTTCAGCTTGATCCTCTCCTGAAGTTAGACTGTCTGTTAAGTGCATTTTCAAACATACATATGCGTGCAGACTGTGGTGCTAGGTTATGTACAGCAGGGCTAGTCTTGCGTTTTGGGAGGGGACTGACTTGAAGACAAGAGGGGGAAAAAAATACATGTGTAGTATGACTGTCTGTGAACTGCCAGTGGGAGGTGGATATTGTCATTGGGTAGAAAGACCAAAACTACTCTTTGTGGCCCTTTTCAGTACCGTTTATATGGCTTATTGAGGCAACTTCTCATCTGTGTCGATAATTAACATGCTTTGTGTGTTATTTTTGCATCTGTTACAGATACAAGCGTAGGTACCTACATGTGGACGTTCTCACTGCTCATATATTGATATGTCCTCTTTGTGTATCTGCAGGTCTGTTCACAATGAACTTGAGAAGCACCGGTGAGTATTGGATAGCGATTTTCATTAAAAAAAAAACAAAACAAAACAAAAAAAAACCCTGATATTTTATTCTACGTTTATATTGTTTGCTTCTCCTAGTTTAAATGTACAGTGATAGTTCTGTCAAGAGGTTAGAACTAAACCATGCCCAACTTTGATTTCTTTCCATACTGGATTAAATTCTGAGATCTATGTTCTATTTAACTCTCCAAATATTTATATAATAATGGGCTTGGGAATATGATGTAAAATATTCTTACTCTTGATATAAAAACCTTAATGACAGTTTTTTGCTTCCTTGGTAAATATGGACTATTCAGTTATTTGTCCTTTTATTTAAGTGGGCCTGTTGCCCTAATATGAGGTTTGATTTTGTAATTCATTTAGTTAATTGTTTTAAAATTGCCTGTGTTCTGCTTGCTATTTTGTAATATAAATCATGTTTTGAGAGAAATGGCACAAGCAGATTTTAATTTCATTTTAAACTAGAACTGTCTTAAAAGGGGCAGTACAGGGTGCATAAAATACCCTTTTAAATGCTTGGCTGTGCCCCCAGAGAGTGATCACTGTCACAGTGGCTTCAGATGCTTCACATTCGAAGAGAGGTATGTCTGTCTTTGTTGTGAATAAATATCTCTTAAAAATTACTATCCTGCATCTTGTAGCCAGTAAAAAAATGATTTAAATGAGCCCAGTGGCATCACTCAAACCTTTATGGTTTGAGAGATATCTGCTTTCAGAGTTTTGCTTTTTGCCTTTTCCCCTGATGTCGGCGTTCTAGCTGACAGCAGGGGCATCTGGTCCCTAAGCAAGAGGAGGCTCTTCAGCAGAGCCGAGATCGTGTTATGGATGAAGAAATCCTTCACTGAAATGGTCTTCTATGTGTGATTGGTTTGCAAGCACACGTAGAAGACCATTTCAGTGAAGGATTTCTTCTTCCATAACAAACTCTGCTCTGCTAAAGAGCCTCCGCCAGTCCCGTGACCGGATTCCCCCTACTGTCAGCTAGAATGCTGATGTCGGGGGAGAGGGAACTTTGAAAGGGTATATCTTGCAAACCATAAAGGTTTGAGAGATGCCGCTGGGCTCATTTAACTCGTTTTTTTACTGGCTATAAGATGCAGGATAGTAATTTTTAAGTATTACTATGCTTTTAAAGACAGTTTAGACTGAAGAAGCCAGGTTCACTTTACTTCTACATTTTCAGATTTTTCCCTTGGAGAGATGGGTATTGTAGAGCGGCATCTTTTCATAAGTTCTGTTTGACAATGCAGTTGCAGTTTTGCACTTGAGTGACAGCTTTCCAAATAGATTTCTGTATCTGCTTAGGGTAAGTGGGGGAATAACCCACCATTGTCATATAACCCTGCCTTGCAGAATTTATGAATGGAGAGATGGGGATCAACAATCCCAGTCTCTTCCAGTAACACATCTGAAACAGTCTAGGGCTAAAATGTAAACCGAGGGACCCATGCCTACTTTCTCACTGAGCTATTTGAGTTCCTTACCACAAACTGAGAGGAAGGATCACTTGTGGCTGAAGCTGCTTGGATGGTGATCATTCTCTCTTCCTTCCAGTTTTAGATAAACCAGCAATTTGACTAGACTGGAGAGAGTTGGCCCTGTGTATCCAGTCTCTTCAGTTCATAGAAAGAGAGATAGATGGCGTGAGGAAAGGAGATTTGCAGAGGGGCTAAGGGAGGTAGATTCAGCATGACAGGCCTGCAGTTGTAAAAAACTTGTAACAAATAAAGCTAAGTGGTAAACTGTCTTGAAAAGGAAAAAATACAACACAAAATCCAGCTAATTTTTAAAATCTCTTAGAAAATAAGTTGTTTAGCTGACAAATTCACACATTTTATTTTAATAAACTTCCTTGTTTAGGAATCCTTCTTACATCCTAACTTAGCTGATGGTAAAATGTTTTGTTCAACTAAGCAAATCTTGTTTAATTAGTCACAAACTATTCCATAAAGTGCAAGTAATGAATTGACTGGTAAAATCATTTTTTCCCCTGCCTCAGGTTGGCGAAACTGGTAGGTTTGTTCCTACAAGACACTATGCAGTTTTGTGTCACTATATTTAGAAAGTTAATTGTTGTTTTAAGTTAATTGGGAGCTGTACCCCATGAACTGGTGGCTCTTCAATTAAAGTGGAAGTATCATGATGATAAGATTGCTGCCTGCCCCCCCCCCCCCATATATTTTTTACCTAGCGATATGCAGTCTTACTGTCTATATGCTCAGTAAGTTCGCATTATTGGAGAAAAAATGCATCTTCAGCAGGAACCAGAGGACAGACAGCATAGACATCTTAGAGGAAATGTCTGCGCTGTCTGTCCCGTTCACTGACAGTATTGGTGAGCGGCGTTCCTTGGTGCCTTAAGGCACCAGAAGGGACTGACCGCAGGAGCAAAAAGCTCGTCTTGTAAGCTCTGTGCAGCCAGATGCCTACAGAAGATGTTTTTTTTGTTTTTTTTTCTTTTGTGTTTTCCCACTAACAACGTGGACTTATTGAGCATATAGACAGTAAGACTTTGCATATCGCTAGGGTACAAATATATGGGAGGCAATCGTATTCGCATGATCTGCTTTAACAAATGTCATTTAAACAGCAGTCATCTATATTTATCTGCTTATTCTATTTCAATTTGATCTCTCTTCGGTAGCTCATAGTTAGTTGTTTCAGTTTACAAATTGATAAACGCAACTGACCCATATGAGCTGTCCAGATATACTGAAGCCCATTGTTGCGTAGAGTGGTAGTCTAGGGGCATACTTCAGTAGAGCCCTATAAAAAGCAAACTGCAAACACAGTGCTAAAATGTATAGCTATATCTAACAGCTGTATTAATGGACACCTACCTAGTAAAATTCTCCTATTAAACTAATAGCCACTTGTTCCTAGGGCAGGAATTGACAAAATCTAAAACATCTTGGAGCCATTGAAGGGATAAATGTACACTGGTGTTTTTAAATTACTCCAAAAACATAGGAGTAGCAGTGATCCTTGGATTTTTCTGTTCCTATCCTATGGTATTGTATCCCTTTAAGGGAAATTGGCCAGTAAACCAAAGTTTACATAGGCACAGGAGAGAAATGGATTCTGATGCCTTCTTTAAGGATCTGTATTAAGTAAAGCAAAATCACATTACTTGAACTTCCCAAAAGCCATATAGGCTGAAAAAGATTCTGTGGCTTTGAAAGCTGATAGAAAATAATATATTGTTTATTTTAAATATGAAGTGCCACCTTGCGACACTAGTTTTAGTATTTCTTAAAGTTTATAACCCTAGGTGTCCTAAATTGGCTTGTGTAGCATATTATTTTGCCAGCTTGCATTTCACTTTTTTTAATTCTGCTCACTTGCCTTGAATCGGCAATGTCAGATCTTCCACTTTAAATGTGAATGCTTTTTTACTTGTATTCCATTAAAGATTCTGGAACTCAGCTGAGTCTGTAAAGGTACTGAAGTATCTAGTATGAATGAACATGAACTTGAGAGCGAGAGGCACTAAAGAAGATGAGTATTGTCTCAGCACTCCAACTTGGTAGGATCAATCAATGAAGAAACCTAGAGGCAACTGGGAAGGCAGCCTTCAGTTTTCTTTTGACAGAGCTGGAACAAAGAACATTTGCGGTTAAGCTTGAACATCCAACTGGTAGTGTCTAGCAAAGGTGGATATGGAAGCCCTGGTTGTGGCTTTGGAAATCTGGACTGGGGTAGTTTCTGCTTTCATAGCCTAAGATGTGGACATTGCTCTTCTAGCACGAGCTCTATTTTTTTTTAATTGTATATTTTGTCCTTACTTGATGCAGTCCTTGATACATCTAGAAACAGAAGATTTTGAGGCTGCCATTCCTTAAAAATATTCCTTGGTAATGGGAAAAACCCCTGACAATATGCAGATTGTAAGACTACTCTTCGTTTTCTTCCTTGGGATTGGGACAAAAGGAGTGCAAGACTATCTCCTGGTTTAAGTCCGAAACAACCTTACCCCTAATGAACAGCCTCTCCCTCAGAAATACTTTGTCCTGATGTTCCTGAGCTGTATGAATTATCAGTCTTTTGAAGGACTTCACTTTCCTGCTGAGTCTCGTAATCCTATTCTGCAAAAGATAAACGTATCCTGGGAGATGTCCAGGTTCACCCCCATGAAGACGGGTCTTGGAAGGGGGGACAAGCTTGCTTTTGTCCTTGCTGATCATCCAACCTGGATTCTGGAGCTGTTCCATGAATCTTACGTATGTTCCATTGAATGCTAGATCAAGTTTGCTATAATATGATTATCCAGAAAATATACTACATTGATTCCTACTTCACTGAAGGATTCTAAGGAGGCTGCCAAGACCTTTGTGAAGACCCTTTGGGCTTGGGACAGACCGAAAGGGAGGGTTCCGCTCCTTGGAGAGAGCAAATCTGAAGAACCTGTGGGATGCCCTGATCGGAATGTGGTGATGGGCTTCTCTGTCCAATTTCAGGAATTTGACTCCTTTCAAATCCAGAACCGTTACAAACATGCCAGACTGCTTGGGAACTATGATTATGATTGAGTAAATACCTGTACCCAACTGAGAAGGTGGGACAGACTTGAAGAACTTGTTCTGTAAGAACTCCCTGACTGATGACGGGCTTCCCTATTGATTTAATTGGAAGGGACTCTGGATATTCTGAAAAGATTATGCATTTTGAAGTTCTTGTGGGTACAATAGTTCCAGTGCCTGGAGAAACAACCCTAGTTGGCCCCCAACTGGGGATGGAATTAAGGCCCGCTTTACCTTATTTGAACTCCTTTCTGAGCTGATGCTTCTGGGAGAAATGTCTTATTTGATCATAATTCTTTCCCTGGAATGTTCTTGACTCCCAGAAGGAAGGAATTTTAGATCTAGAACCTAATGGTCTGGGGGAACATACTTTTATGTCTTCTCTCCTGAGGTGAAAGCTTTTTTAATATCCTCAAGGAGGTACCTGAAAAATGTAAGGCTATTTCCTGACAGCAAATTGTCTCTTCACTGCCCCATCCGTCTTGCAATCCATAGGATCCCTTAGGACAAACTGTCCTTCAAGGGTAGCTGGGTCCTTTTGGCAAGGTGAGCAATTGAAGTGTCAGTCTTTGGAGTAGAAATCCAGGACCTAACATCAACCTTCTTGAAAGGAAACGTTTTCAAGAATCTTCTGGAAAAGCTGTTCCTGTCACCCGTTTTCTGTTCGGATGCAACTAGATCTCAAATGGACTTATCGAAGAGAGAGACTGGGATACCTTCTTGCCTAAGAATGCAGTATGCCTTGCATCCAAATCCTACTGAGATGCTGTCAGGCCCAAGGTCTTGCAGAGGTTCTTAAGAGGTATTAATCTTGTCATTCTTTAAAGCACCAGAATTTTCAGTGATCTCACTCACTCACCCACTCAAATCTGACTCTGGCTACAGTAGGCTGGGCTCCAGAATTTCTTCCTCTTTGAAACAATCTCTCCCTGGAACTAAACCTGGTCTTTGAAGGTTTGCCCTTTTGCATGGTTGTGAAAGTCCCTGTATAGAGGATTTCATCCAGCTCAAAATTTGTTTAAACTATGAAGGCATGTCATTCCCCGCTGCTTAAAGGGATCGTAAAGGGAGCCTGGAATTCCATGACGGTCATTGGACGTCATGGTTCGTTAACTCGGATCGACCCATGGTGTACTATAACCATCAAGGGTCGTTAAGGGGTTAAGAAGCTGAAATGCAGAACTGCATAGCTACAGTTGTAATGTGCTGTAAGAGTGATATCTGATGACACTTAAGGTGCAGTTTAGGAGCAAACTGTACCATAGGAGACAAATGCAATCTTCTGAGTGCATATGGATTTAAATAAGGATTTTAACCCTTTGATTGCCAGAGGAGTACACAATGCATTGCATACTTCTCTGGCATTCAAAGGGTTAACCCTTTGAATGCTAGATGTTGCCAGGCATAACCGCACAGCTGGTTTGCTCCAGAATTTGTATTTTAAAGGGATAGTAATGTTTCACAATAAAAGCAGCTCCAATTAATCTTAACCCCTTCAGTGCCAGAGGCTTGGGCCATTGCCTGTACCCTGCAGGCCAGACACTTTTTCAGCATTTTTGCTATCCTTCCGTTTAGGCTTGATTTCCTCTGGGGATTTTTAGTTAAATATGGAAAACTATATATTGTTTTTTTCAGAACGAATTGAGCTTTTTTGTGATACCTTACATGAAGAGAATTTTACATCGTGCAAAAAGCTATGATGTCATAATGACAAAAAAGTGAAAATTTACTCATTTTGCTAAAATCACATACTATATATCAAAAACATTTACCTTGATTGAAAAAGTTTCAATTATTTGAAAAAACCCTGAGTCCCCCGAGTAAAAAAAATACCAAATTTGTATAGTTTTACCTACGTCCATGGCTAGCGTAGAGCCCTAATCACCAGCAGCGCAAAATGACATTTTCAACTTTATAAACTAAAATGTGCATTCTAGGGTTTTTGTGGTAAATCTACCCTAAAACAGTGGAATAACTATATAAAACTATATATTTCTGGAAAGTAGACAACCTACTGCATCTAATGAGGGGTGACTTTCCTTGTTACCCCAAGCCTTGTGTGCACAAATGCCTCCAGAACATGGCGCTAATGAAAAAAAAAGGCATTTTCTTACATTTCTGCCCCTTCAAATGTACTAAAATGTGTGAAAACCATGGCATTTCCAACTGTATTCATTAGCTAGAGCTCTTAGGAGAAAAATGACACCCCATTGGTATGAGTTTAATTACCTCAGGGGGCACTAGAAGTGCAAAACGACACCTACTACAACTTCATATTTTTCTAACATTTTCTCAAACATTACTTGTCTGTACATAAATGGTTATAACAACTACAGAAGTGAAGAAAGCGTACACAAACCATACCAGTTTGAAAAGAAGACACCCTGCCGCATCTAATGGTGGGTGACTTGCCTTATTACCCCAAGCCTGGAGTGCACAAATGCCTCCAGAAGGTGGCGCTAATGGGAAAAAAATGCATTTTCTTACATTTCTGCCCCTTCAAATGTTCTGAAATGTGTGCAAACCATGGTATTTCCAACTGTATTCATTAGCTAGTGCTCTTAGGAGAAAAGTGACACCCCACTGGAATGAGTCGACCTACCTTAGGGGTGCCACAAGCACATAACTACACCTACCTGTTTGCTTCTTCGAAAGTGGCTGCTTGTACTAAAATGTCCATACCTGTTAGAGACCTGAAGGAAAGGTATAAAAGGTATAACATTTTTGGAAAGTAGACATTCTCCTGCATCAAATGAGGGGTCACTTGCCTTTCTACCCCCTGGGCTGAAGTGCACAAATATTTCCAAAAGGTGGGTCTGTGGGAATAAATACATGTTGTTTTACATTTCCACCACTTCAAAGATACTAAAATCTTTGAAAACCATAGCATTTCCTGCTGTGTTCAGTACTTTGCTACCAACATGAGGAAAAATGGTAGCCCATTTGTGTGGGTTAACATACAATATGTGGGTGCTAGGAACACGTACGTAAACCTGACACTTTTGTTTTTTAAATTATCTGCTTGCACTAAAATGGTTATAACCATAATAGATATGCAGGAAAGGTAGAGAAACAATGTCATTTTGAAAAGAAAACAGCCTGCCGCATCTAATGAGGGGTCACTTGCCTTCTTACCCAAAGGCTGGTACGCACAAATGCTTCCAGGAGGTGGCACTAATGAAAAAAAAGGCATTTGCTTACATTTCTGCCCCTTCAAATGTATGGAGCTCTGTAAAAACCATGGAATTTTCAACTGCATTCATTAGCTAGTGCTCTTAGGAGTCAAACGACACCCCATTGGTATGAGTTGACCTACCTTAGGGGGTGCTAGAAGTAGAAAACTACACCTACTACAAACTCTGATGTTTCTAACATTTTCTCAAATGTGACTTGCCTGTACAAAAATGGCTGTAACACCTTCAGAATTGAAGAAAAGGTAGATAAACCATACTATTTTGGAAAGAAGACAACCTGCCGCATCTAATGAGGGGTCACTTGCCTTTTTACCCCTAAGTTAGTTGGCACAACTATTTCCAGAATGTGGTGCTACAGGAAAAAAAACCAAACATTTGTTTTACACATCAGTCACTTCAAAGATACTAAAATGGTTCAATGGCGTGGGATTTCCTAGGAGGACTTCTTGCCAGCCTAAGAAAAATGGTACCCCACTGCTGTGGGTTGACATACCAATTTACACTACAGGAGCATAGCTACCAGTGAAACAGGAATGGGAAAGCAAACAGTGTATGTGTGATTTTATGGCTAACAGATGAAAGAAGCTAGGGCGTCAGCCGGTATACGTGCGGACCTGTGACTACAAGTGTAACAAAGTGTGTGGGAGGGTGAGGGATTAAGCAGTGTGTGTGTGGGTATGAGCAGAGGAGCAAGGATGGTGGTGATGGTGGGGCAGTGTCTGATACTGTGTATGGGAGATCTGTGACTACCAGTGTGCACTGTATGTCCCCTCATACAAAGCACTGCGTTGGACCCCCCCTCCTGTGGCACGTGCATTTTTTGGGGCTTTCCCCCCCCAATGTTTTTGTGTAGACCTCGTTGGGGGCATCAGAACCCATACAATGAGGTCTAAATAAAAAATAAAGGGGGAAAAGAAATCCTTTGTGTGCCACAGGGGTGTCCAGTGGATTGCAAAGAAATGCATTTGGGCCCCTGTGGCACACAAAGGGTTAATTTTTTTTTATCATTACTTTGTATTCAGATGGCCACCAAACAAGCTCTGATCACAATGTAATGATAAAACGTCCTGTGTGTGTCAAAGGAAGGGGGTCTGCATTGAACCCCAGCTCCCAGTGGCACACACAGGGTTAATTTTTGTTTTAATTTTTTTTTTCTTATATACCTCATTGAGGGGCATCAGGACCCCCTGATCCCTCCCCAATGAGGTCTTAGTAAAAAAAAAAAAAAAAAATATATGTGTCCACAAACGGAGTGACCCTGTGAGTGCCACAGGGGTCTCCAGCGCATTGCAAAGCAATGCATTGGACCCTTGTGGCACTCATAGGGTTATTTTTTTTTTTTTTTCATTACTTTGTAATCAGAGCTTGTTGGGGGGCCATCAGGACCAATCCTGATGGTCCCCCAACAATCTCTGGTAACAAAGTAATGATAAAAGCCCTTTGTGTGTGCCGCAGAAGGGGGGCTGCATCCCCCCCAATGAGGTCTTACAAAAAAAAAAAAAAAAAAAGAGTAAAAATAAATGTCCCTGTGAGTGCCACAGGGGTCTCCAGTGCATTGCAAAGCAATGCATTGGACCCTTGTGGCACTCATAGGGTTAATTATTTTTTTTTTTTAATTACTTTGTAACCAGAGCTTGTTGGGGGGCCATCAGGACCAATCCTGATGGCCCCCCAACAATCTCTGTTAACAAAGGAATTATAAAAGCCCTGTGTGTGCCACAGGAGGGGGGGTGCATTAGACCTCCCTGTGGCACACACAGGGTTACATTTTTTTTTTTTTTTTTTTTTTTAAATGTTTTTATCATAGACCTCATTGAGGGGCATCAGGACCCCCCCCCCCCCGATCCCCCCAATGAGGTCTTGGAAAAAAAAAAATCCCCCAAAAATAAGTGACCCTGTGTGCTTTGCAATGTGCTGGGGACCCCTGCGGCACTCACAGGGTTACTAGCGCATTTTTTTTTTTTTTTTTAATTTATTTATTCAGACCTCGTGGGGGACATCAGGACCCCTCCTGGTGTCCCCCCCAGTTATTGATCAATACGGCGACTGCAGGAGAGCAAAAGTTCTCCTGCCCTTCTCTTCTACCACCGGTAGGAGTGAATGGGACTGGGGAAACTTCCCCAACGTCATCGGTGACCATGTCACCGATGATGTTGGGAGGCTTCCCCCGGTCCCGCCCACTCCTACCCGGAAGTTTGGGTAGGAGAGACAGGAGAGGGGAAGCTGCGCTTTTGCTGCACTTCTCCTCTTGTTTTATTGATCTCCCAGCGCGATCGGCTGGGAGATCAATAACAGGGGGGACATGAGGAGCGATCCTCATGTCCCCCCACAAGTGCCAAGCTTTTTTTTTTTATATTTTTTTAAATGCGGCCACTGCATGCCGGTTATACCGGCTCATGCAGTGACCGCATTTCATTCTTACGCTGTACAAGCGTGGCACAGCAGGTACAGCTGTGGCCACTCATAAGGCGTAAGTGCTTGGCACTCTAGGGGTTAATAGCATTTGGGCCATGGAGAGTGATATTTTAGTACTGTCAGAGTTTTAGTTCAAGAGTAATTGAATGATAACGTATCCCCCTCCTGCCCGTTTTACCGATGTAACACTGCTCACCTCAGAGCAGCAAGACTGTCTAGATGGATTGCAGAGAGGGGCTATCTTCAGTGAGCATAAGGAAAAACCTGTCAATGAGTGCAGGGTTTTCATTGCTCTCACAGTAAGAAGACTGTCCCTTGCTGTGAGCTGTCTGGTCTGTGAACCAGATTCCATATCTGAGGGGAGGTGGCTTATACTAGGTAAAAGGGGCAGGAGGGGGATACTTTATCATTCAATTAATCTTGAACTAGAACTCTGACAGTACTGAAATAACACTCTCTATGACCCAAATACTATAAAGATTAATTGGATGCTTTTATGGTGAACCATTACTATCCCTTTAAGTGCCTTGTGCACAAAAGAGAAGTGGCAATTTCTGGTACAAACCATGTGCACCATAGGGGAGTTATAAAAACTTCTGTTGAGTTAAACAGTAAGATGGAGACATCTTTGCCATTTAAAATGTTCACAGCCCCATTTAATGCTATGGACATTTGAGGACCTTTTATCACTATTGTGCTTTTTGTTTGCTCTAGAATTGCTCATCTCCTTTTGTGCATACATTCCTGTGAGGCTTGTGCACAAAATAAACCTGGGACAAATCAACTACATCACAGAGCACAAATAAAAATTCCCCTTATTTTTATTTATTTATGAACCTTTTAATCCATTGACTGACAAATGTGTACAGTGGCTTGCTTTGCAGTGCATTAGATACTTCTTTAGCATTCAGAAGGTTAAAGGGATAGTAATGTCTCAGTAGCAGGTCTAATTAATCTTCATATTTGAGCATGTTTTATAATGAACAGCTTTATTACAGTTGTGCACATTGTGTAATTATTTTATAGAGTGTCCTCCTCCTTCCGCCCCTTTTACCTACTGTAAGCCACTTTCACTCAAATCTGGAATCCTGTCATTGGACCGGACAGATCACAACAAGGGACAATCTTCTGGCAATCAATATAAGGAAAACCCTGCCCCCTTGACGAAGGAGGGCAGGTTTTCCTTATGCTCACAAGATTGTCCCTCATCACTATTCATCCTAACCAGCTTGCTGCTCTGAGGAGTGCAGTGTTACGTTTGTGGAAGGGGGACACGTTGTAACATAATTACACATGAACGACACGGCATATTCAGCCGTAAAAACCTGAATGATCGAAGCTTTATGTACAAACATTACTATCCCTTTAAAATACCCATTTTAAACGGTGGTAATTTTTATCTCCTGAGGTGCACTTGGTTTATCCCAGAATTGCTCCATATTTTTGTTTGTGTATAAAACCCAAAGTCCTCATTGTGTCAAAATATGCTTTACAATATGTGCATTAAGTTGGGGTGCTTATTTGGGTCAATTATTTCCCTACACTGCAGGGCAAGTTTTTAACACTTTAAAATATACACTATCACTTCTATGAGCATGGGAACAATCCTGTATATAAAAAATGCACATGGTGTGGGATCTCTTGATCACTTTTTAGTGTTACCTGGCATTTGTTTTGCAGGAGAGCTCAGCTGCGGAGGTGTTTGGAGCAGCTAAAACAGCAAGTTCCCGTGAGTGTGGAGTCATCCAGGCATACAACTCTCAGCCTCCTGCACAGGGCCAAGCAGCACATAAAGGTGAGATTGGGACAATACCAGTGGACTGAGGGGAGAGCAACAGTCTCACTTGAAAGAATGGTCTCTCTTCATTAAGGGGCAACTAACATTTACATAAGTTGAGGTTTCTCTCACATCTGATATAGAACACATGAACCATGGGTAGAAGGGCGAGGCGCTTGATCAAAAAGTGTCTGAGGCAAAGATTACCTCCCTCTACAAGGCAAAACTTTTCTCTGTTTACCGTTCCCTTCTTTTTTTTTTTTTTCCCCCCATACCTTTTAAGAGCCCATATAATGAGGGAGTATACAGCCTTATAACTTATCTCTGGATTCCTTTTGGAAAGCTTGACTAGAGCTCAACGTTTAGAACCTGAGTCAGTGAAGAATGGCTTGTATTATCAACCTATCCACATAGCTTTCTCTGAAAGTACTTTCTTTATCCAGTCTCTTTAAGCGCCTCTATCCTGAGAGCAAAGGTCCTGTGATTGTCCCTACTTCTGTCTGGCAGCCACATTTCACTATTGAGTTGGAGCCTGACTTGCACTCCATTAGATGTGATTCTTTTTGGCAGCATATAATTTGTAGAAAGATTATGTTTAACCTATGTACTGCTTTTCTGCATAGGCGTTCTTTGCCTGATATCAAAGTTCCTGGATGCTAATGCCATCTTACTGAAGAGGCCTTTGACATTGCTAAGCATATTGTTAAAGGGATAGTAATACTTCGTTTTAACTTTATTTTATTTTGTAGGCATTAAAAAAACATGAAGAATGATATAAGTCTTATCTCTCAAACCTTTATGGTTTATGAGATATTCACAAGCAAAGTTCCCCTCCCCGTCCCTTTTACCTAGTGTAAGCCATCTCTTCTCAGATGTGAGTCTGGTTGTATGACAGTACAGATAACAGAAGGGGACAATTTTCTTTGTATGAAAACAATGAAAGCCCTTCCCCCCCCCTTGACAAGTTTTTCAGCTTTTTCCCTTATCTTAATTGAAGATTGTCCCTCTCTGCAGTCTACCTGGGCATCTCCCTTCTGATCTGGTTGAACAGGGGGGGGATACTTTGTTTGTGAATATCTCTTAAACCATAAAGGTTTGAGAGATAAGACTTATATCATTCTTCATGTTTTTTTAATGCCTACAAAATAAAATAAAGTTAAAATGAAGTATTACTATCCCTTTAAGGCCTCTGCTCTCTCTGTTGCCCTGTGTCACACTCTGGCTTAAGATTTGATTAGCTTGCTAGTCTTCTAAGATGTCTTTTGGTGTGTTTTTTTCCTTTCGTAGGCAAACAGTTGTTTGACCCAGAATTTAAGTTGGTTATCAGTTGTGCCACTGGAGGCAAGAGTTCTTTGTTGCCTCAGGTTACTATTAAATGTTTCTTTTTTTTCCATGGAAGACATGTTGTCTTAGCTACCACTGCCACTATGGGTATACAGCCAGTGCACAGATTTCCTCAGCAGTCCAGGCATATTTCATCCAAAAACCCAAGCAAGCCTGGTCAGGCAAGAAGCCTGTACAGAAACCCAAGGCTGAGAAGGCCACTTTAGCATGTCTTGCTGGAGTCTGTTCCCCTCCAGTAGGAGTAAGCAGTAGCAGTTGGTCTACAATTTTTTTACACATTGTGTGGGCCTTTTCTGTAGTGGACTAGTGAGTTTTGCAGGTAACTTTCTTCATGTCTAGAGTACCTCAAGAGCCTTAGCAAAGTTGTTGGCTTTTAAAAGCATAATCTTGGCTACTAGCCTTGGAGTTGTTGACACCAGTTCCTTCTGTGTTTTGAACAGCCACTGGCTATACCAACTGGGTTATAATCATGACCGGTGCCACACTGGGTCCTCAGACAGGGCAGAGAGCCTTCTGTCCATCAACTTTCTAGAGCTTTGCCTGATTTGCTTAGCCTTACAGCATTGATCTGTCCCTTCAGGTATCCCCGTTGAGGATCCAGTATTAGGTTTGATAACGGTGGCTTACATCAACCACAAAGGAGGAACCAGAAGTTCGTCCACATGGGCTAAAGTCTGGCTGATTCTCATGCAGGCAGAGGCTCCCGTGACTGCTCTCTCTGCTGTTCACATCCCAGCAGTCATGTTGGACATCACTTACATAATGGGAATTGGGAGCTCAATTGGCACATGCTCAAATCGATCATTTGCCCATGGGGTTCCCTGGTGGTGGATCTAATAGCCACTTGGCTGAACCGCTAGATTCCTGAGTTCTTTCCTAAATCTCGGGATCCCCTAGCAATTTGCATTAGATGAGATGGTCATTTCATGGAATTTTCCTCTGGCATACATGTTTGTTCCAGGTCACCTTATTCTCAGGGTGCTCTGGATGAAGCAGGCTTATGTCTTTCTGATCTCCCTGTTATGCCTCTACCCAGATCTTTTGACTCTGAGTCCGCTTTGTCATCAGCCGGTGGAGAAATTTGCTTTGGTGGATTTTGAATTTTCTGACTCAATCATTGCTGCTATGTTGCAGGCTCAAAAGCCAATGTCTTCCAAGGCTTTTTCCTGTCCTATAACTTGAAAAAATGCGGGACCGAGCCCTGGTCCCTCCTAAAGAGGGACACTTGGGAGGTATGTTAAATGTCAGTGAGGAGAGAGCTGTTTTGAAGGTGGTGCACTCTCAGAAGAGGTTGTTTCTAATGCACCCCTTTTAGTTTTTACTGTAAGGCTGATTTGCATTGGAAATTAACTGCACCCTAGGGTACACAAAATTCCCCAAATTCCCATTTATTTTAAATGGAGATTTGAACCCCTTGAATACTGTAAAGGGCTTGGAGACCTCTAGCATTCAAGGGGTTAAAAGCCTTTGTGAAATCCATTGGGAATGTTTAGATCTTCCCTATAATGCATTTTGTTAGTGCTTTGTATACAGGCATTATAGTCTGGCTCCAAAGTTCACATTTTGCCCACATCTGCTTTTGCCCTATTGTCACTGTGCTGAGTACGTAAGAAGTCTATATATACAGACATGCTGACAGCAGATTTGCAAAGAGCAGGTGTTGCTTTCTGGCAGCTTCTGATGACAGTGTGCTCTCAGTTCTTTATGTCCCTGCTCATGCCTCTGTACCCGATATGGATCCAAAGATGTTAGAAAGCAGCTGCTTCAGAGATTTCACTTCTTTACTAGAATGAGCTGATTTCACTATAAATGCCTGTGTATCTCTGCTGTGCCACCACTGTATAACTTAGAGGTGTCATTGGGGAATGTTCAAAGACAAAAATAGTCATTTTGGGGCAGACCTGCAGTATCTTGTGAAATCAGCATTCCCATTAATTTACATAGGGCTTTTAACCACCTGCATGCTAGGTCTCCACCCCATTGCTTCACAATGAGTTGGAGACCTCTAACCAGGTCAGAAAGTAAGGGAAACATGGCCAAGGCTAAAAACTCTGGGGTCCACCTAACTCCTTTAATCCATTGCTCCTCATGCCAGACTGAGCTTCCTAGGGAGTATTCTGGTACATTTTGTATTTTTTGTTCTATGGCCCCTACGCCACCATAGAGGCCCTCGTCTGCTGAACAGGAACCAGTATGGCTTAAGGATCTTTTCCTTCAGTTGCCTCTATCCCTTTACCTTTTCAAGGGGCTTCTCTGCTCTTGGCCTGTGGGACATCCTGCACTCCCCACCATGCATTTGAGCCCTGTATGTGGGGGTCACACACAAATCATTGGGGTTCTTCGGTAGAGGACAATGAGACTGATCAGATGATTTGGACTAATCTGTCATTGGGGGATTACTATGAGGATGACTCTAGCCCCTCTCCTGCATAATGGCTATGACCATTTTCGTGCAGGCAGATAATTTCAAAAACAATTGTCAGGTTTAGGTAGGTGTTCCTAGCACCTCAATAGTGTATATTCCACACAAATGGGGTACCACTTTTATCTCATATTGGTAGCAGGTACTGAATACAATAGGACATTTTATGGTTCTCAGAGATTATAGTATCTTTGAAGTCGTGGAAATGTATTTAAAAAAAAAAAACTGTTCCTATAGTGGAATTTTTTTGTGCACTTCAACCCAGTGCTAGAAAGGCAAGTGGCCCCTCATTTGATGCTGGTGAATGTTTAATTTCCAGAATGGCATACCTTTCCTTCATATCTCTAACAGTTATGAACATTTCAGTACAAGCAGCTATTTTCAAAGAAGAAAACAGGTAGATGTTTTTCAGCTCATACAAATGGGGTGCCATTTTTCTCCTAAGAGCTCTAGCTAATTAATACAATTGGAAATGCCATGGTTTTCAGATTTCAGTACATTTGAAAGGGTAGAAATGTATTTAAAAAAAAAAAAAAAAAAGCATTTGTTTTCCTTTAGCGCCACCTTCTGGAAACATTTGGCACATCAGGCTTGAGATGAGAAGGCAACTGACCTCTCATTTGATGTGATTGGATATATAAATATTAGTTTTATATAGATATTCTGCTGTTTAGGGTACCACAAACCTTAAAATGCGCGTTTTAGTTTATAAAGTTGAAAATACCATTTTGAGCTCCTGGCGATTAGGACTCTGCTCTAGCCATGGACGTAAGTAAAAGTATACATATTTGGTATTTTTGTACTTGGGGGAACTCGGAGCATTTTCAAACGACTGAAATTTTCAAAATCAAGGTAAATGCCTTTGATATAGTATGTGATTGTAGCAAAATAAGCAATTTTTAATTTTTTTGTAATATGACAACATAGCTTTTCGCAAAATTCACTTTATGTAAGGTACCGTGAAAAAGCTCAGTTACTTCTGAAAAAAAACAAAATATAGTTTTTCCACATGTAACTAGATATTTTTCAGCAGAAATCAAGCTTAAACAGATGGATAGCCAAAATGCTGAAAATGCATCTGGGCTACAGGGTACAGGAAATGACCCAAACCCCTGGCACTGAATGGTGTTAATGCCATCACTTGTGGAGATGGTGGGGGTGTTGACGGTATATATATAGGCACTCTGTGTATGTCTTGTCATCTCCTACAGCATACCCATATATGACATACTCCTCTTCAGCAGGAGCCATAGGGTTTATTTGGAATTAACTGTTTGCAGTGGCACACTCTGGCACATCAATAACATCACTGCGTCTCTCATCTGCCCTAGAGACCTGCAAGCTTTTTGGAGTGCTTCTGCTAGTTGTGGCACCTGTTTATGGCTTGACATGTTCATGGTGTTTCCCAATCAGACCTGTGGTTGTTCTTCAGGTGGTATCTCATTGAGGAGGTCCATAGGTGTGAGAATACATGCTTAGCTTTTGAATCCTCATGTGAAATATCTCCATACTGTGGACTTCTTGGATTGTAGGGTTCTTGAGAGGCTGCTACGTCTACTGGGGCAAGATGCTGATGCATTGATGTAGTTCTACCTCTACTACTACTAGGTATGAACAGTGCAGCACTTCCAGCAGCAGCCGAGGCACTCGCCATAGCTAAGCTTGTGGATGTAAATAACCTGTGTTGCTGCTAGTTACTCAGCACAAGTGTGTGGGGCTTGGATTTGGAAGTGTTGATGCTGAGGACCCACAGGATTACTGTGCATTTTTAGGGATCTTTGCTTGTACTGGATCAGAGTTTCCAGTAGTTTTCTCAAATTGTTTATAGACAGGCACAGTGCTCCATTTTATTGATGGAAGAATTTACCCTTTGCCTTTCAGCTAATGTTATGGCCATGTCATCATCTTTATCACTCTCTAGTTCATTTGTATCTGAAGAAGAGGCGGATGCTGGAGGGATATAGTCTATATCTACATCATCATCCGTCATCATTAGGTCAGCCTATGCATCGCATTAAATTTATATTCCTCTAAGCTTTTAGAGGGGTCAAACAATTTTCTTATTACTTTCACTAAATTTGCTACTACTTTGAGGACAGGTGTTTTGTTGCTGGTTTGTCTCACTGTCATATGCATATCCTCCCATGTCCCTGCACTGCTCCTTTCTTCCTTCATCTGTCCCTTTTGCATTTGCTGGTCATTACTCCACTATTGTGTGTGTTTTTACTCTGAAATGCACAACAGAACTGATGAAGTGTGATGTGTTTTGCATTGGCCATCAACAAAATTCTCAGTCTCATCTGTTCTCTACCAAGTGTGCCTCAGTCACACAGCTCAAGTCCGGGTTCCAGTCAGCTGCCTAATATTTTACATCTTCTTCTTTTTTTTTTTTTTTTTTTTTTTTTATTTTGGTATCCACCATCTCAGATCGGCATAGTACATCAGAATGACAATGAAATAATAAGGTTCAATTGCATAAATGGCTTTTAGTACTCAGCAGTATTAGAGGGAGATATGTAAGAGAAAAGTCTGAGAGAGCGCTAGGCCGGCCAGTGTAACAAACCACCAGCCTTGAAAAAAGGAAGAAAGAAAAAAGAAGAGGTTTGGGGACAATTGGACTGATGAAATTGGGAGGCAGGGGGTAGAGGCTTGAGTGGTCGAGGTGGTGACATATAAGGCGGGGGGTAGAGATGAGGGGGGAGGAGCGGAGTGGCATGGGGAGAGGGGGAGAAAAGGGGGCTGGTTTGTCTAGAATCGGTGGGTCTCAGAAGACAGTCAAGGTACACAGGCATGGGTGGAAAAAAATACACCATTGCGTCATAAATCACAATAGAGAGATAAATTAAGTGACTACACACAGGAGATACAAATGCACATAGGATCAGGCATAGGGCACAATAGAGAGGACATATTGGGGCCCAGAGCTCCCGAAATAGATTAAGAATACCTGGAGAGCACATGCATTCTCTTCATCTCTAGGAGCAAAATAACTCTGTACCTCTACTGTGATATCATAGGTGGTGTGTCTTGTGATTCCCAATTATTAGGTATCAATGTCTTCAGCAGGTTAAGAAGCGTGGGAATGAGACTGTATTGGGCAGGTGATCACCATGGGGCAGAGGAAGTGATCAGTTCAACGAAAGTCTCCTCTAGGGACAATTGCAAAAGCTTGTAGGTCTCAGAGTAACATGTATGTCTATTCAGAAGGGGGCTATTTTCAGACAGGTCCACCATATGTGCAGAAAGGAGCTGAAATGAGTCCTGCATCGCCAACATCTGTCCGAAGTAGAGGTTGAAAATTTGGAGAGAAGTTGTGGAGTTTTGTAGCACAGTGTAATTATCTTATAGCTGGCACCGCATCTTTTGGATAAATCTCACATTACTACAGGACATTTCTTCACAGGAAGCCACGTGTTTAGAGCCCAAGAAAATTGGAGTTCTGTTTCTCATTGTACCATGAATCTTTGCTTACCCTGAGGAGGGAGCTCAGAGAGGAGCCCATAGAATTTCAACAATGGTCTTAGACAAGGTTCTGAGGATGGAACCATTTTTTCAAATGGGGTAAGGTCTCTGGACATGTAACCTTTTGTCACTAGCACAAGAAGAAATGGGACAATTGCCTATACCCCCACTCAAAAAAAAAAAAAAAAAAAAAAAAAAAAAAAAAAAAAGGGTCAGAGTCCCATATCTATGGACACACACACACACACTGGTTTAAATACTTGTTAATAAAACTTGAGAACCTTTTTTCCCTTTTTGAGAATGATATGTGTGTGTGTGTGTGTGTGTGTGTATATATATATATATAATATTTATTTTTCTTTCTTACAGTTACTTACATTTACATAGGGTTGGTATGAGAAACAAAACCAGATCTATGTTCTTGGCCCTGTTTTTCCTAGCCATGAATTTGTTTTTAACCTGCAGCATCCTAACATTCTCTTACTCTTACAGTGGCAGGGCATGTCAAAAAGATAGGGAATGCAACTTGCTGCAGATCTTTACTTAGTTCAGTCCTCAGGTACCACCGGCAGGCCAGGATGCAAGGATATCCCTGCTTAAGCACAGGTGAGTCAGTCAAAATGAGCCACTTATTAACTCGCCTGTGCTTAAGCGGGGATATCCTTACATCATGGCCTGTTGGTGGGCCTTGAGGACTGAACTTGACAGCCCTGACTTTGTTTATTAAAAAATGTATTTTTCCACACTAACCTCAATTCGACAAATCATTGGTCTTTAAATGGACTATTACATCTAACGCTCCATCCTGCTTTGCTTCCATAGCCATTTTTAAAAATATCTTCTATCCCTATGAGCTGTAGCTCAGGGAAGACCCCTCCCTGTACCTTTTGTCTTTTTGTCATTGCTTGAAGTCTTATGTACCTGTGGATTTGAAGCTTTGTATTATTATTTTTTTCTCGCTATCATGTTCTCACATCTGATCTAGCTGCAGGCTCCCTCTTGGAAGGCAGATCTTTTATCTGGGTCACAGTCTGGCCCTCCCTGCCACAGATGAGCCTTTGTTTTCTTAATTATCTGCCTGTCTTTGCCATGAGTTTCCATATCTGAGCCTAAAGGAGGACACAAATCATAGGAACACTAGGACTGCTATGGTAGCTGTTGTTAGTTTCTTCCTTTTTCATGCCCAGTTTTTAGATAACCCTTCAGTTCTGAAGAAAACAAAGCAAATGCATTGGGTATTCTTAACCCCTTAAGGACTGGGAAAATCTGAGGTGGATTTCACTTAAGGACCGGAGCAATTCTGACCTTTTTGACTGTCTTTGTTCAACAGCGTTTTCCCTCTATTTTATTTTACCCATGCAAATTATATTCCGTTTTTTCACACACAATTAGGGCTTTCTTTTGATACCATATTTATATGGATAACTCCTGTTTATTTTTGTAAAATTAAAGAAAAAAAAAAAAAAAAAGTAAAACACTTTTTTTTTTTCTTTTTTTTTTTTCTCTCTCTCTCTCTCTTGGGATCATTTGGGCATAATGGGTTACATTTTTGTGAAGACTGCATGAAAGGTATGACCGGTCAGTCATACCTACAAAATGGACAGTTTTAAGTGGGCACTGTCCCCCTGGGTGAAAATCCCCATGTCCCTTTTTCCCACCCTATTTTCCCACTTTTTTTATTGATGACATTCGGCGGTGTGTATGACATGGCTCCACAACAATCGCCCTTACAATTTTGTTTATTGAGATGCTTTTGTTTTTTTTAAATACATTTTTTTTTTTTTAACGCAAAAAAAAGAAGTATACCTTAGCAGGTCAGAAATTGACCTGCATCAAGCCAGCGCCAGCAGTGACGGGGTTAATACCCCCAGCGGCAACATTTTTTTCTACCACTAGGTGTCTCCTCTCTGCTTCTCTCTCCCTTACTTTGATGATAAGGCAGAGAGAGGCATAGATTAGACACAGTCAGTGTGCTTCTCACACTGCTTTTTCTACTCTAAATCCCGGTACATGTGATCGCTCCTCGAGAGATCACGTGTACCAGCAGAATAGACACGGGCTGAAACAAAGCGCTCCAGTACCGGAGAGCTCAGTTTCAGCTTGAACTGAATGATGGCAGCGTGCATGGAGGTGCACTGCTATCATTTAACCCATGACGTGCAGGACTGTCATGGGTCCTTAACGGAAGTTTACCCATGACGGTCTGGCGTGTCATGGGTCTTTAAGGGGTTAAAGAGACAGAAGAGAGAATTGTGTTCAACTTTTATTCTTTAAGTGTCTTATTCAGATTAACTTGGAGGAATGAAAATATCCTATTAGGAAGGTCTACTTTTCTAAATGGCTTTATCCTTTATTCCTTGTTTTTACTAGAGCTTTCTGTATGGGGTACCAGATGCATTTCAAGGACCCCTCCCCCATGTTGGGTCTTTATGCCCAGGACTTCTCGAGACCCCCTGTATGCATTCCAGGTCCAGGAGGGGTTAAAACACCAGTGGATATGGAAGCTTTTATTTCTGGTCTTCCGTCCGTTAAGGTTTCTACTCAAAAACAAGGAAGACTGCTGACTATTGTCTGGTTCTAGATTTAAAATGTGTGTCTAACTCAGTGTGAATGCCATGGCTGAGGATGGAATCTTTATGCTCTGTGACTGCTGTCATATATCCAGAGATGTTCTTGGTGTGCTTGTATATAGAGAATGTGCATCTTCCCATTCCCATTCATGTGCAGCATGACACCTGTCTGGAATGTGTGTTCCTACTTGTGTTTACGTATATCTCTTAGATCCTGTCCTGTCTGTCGGCACTGGTGCGTACATTTTTCCATTCAGATTTTGGAGACAGTCTTCTCTCTGGAAACTATGCCTTATGCTCTGTTTTTCACAAAAGCCCTGCAGTTGGGCACACTGAGGAAGTACTACAGATATTGGTGTCACCTGTCCTATTTGATGCCTCTGTTTTTCAAAAGCTTCTGTATCTGAAGCAATGGTTTCAGGAGAACTGTCTGCAAAAGGGAATCCCTGTGCTATCTTGTCGATTGCCAGCCTCATTTTGGGGGTGGGGGGTTTGGTTAGGTTAACAAAGGGTGATCCGGTTCTTTGATGATCCAGTCAATCCGTCTAGCTGGGCTTCGTATCTGTCTAGTTCAGGTCCAATCCAACAATGCAGCTGCTTATGTCAGAGATCAAGGAGGGACTAGTGACAGTGCTCGTTGGGCCCTGTTTATTGGTCGATCCTCTCCTGGGTGGAGGCTCATGTTCCAGCCATATTGGTAGTACATATCCAGGGAAGCAGATTTTCTCAGCCAACAGTGTCGGGATCCAGGGCAACGGGTGCTTTAGCATATTCCATGGTGTGGAAGTGGGATCTTTTGTTCAAGGTCCTTATGATTTCTTGAGTGATTTGCAAGGTCCCGAGGTTTTGCTTAAGAAAAAGGGATCTGCAGGCATTTGTAGTAGACACTATGGTGATTCCATGGAGGTTTCCCCTGGCTTTTTTTCCCCTCCTCTTCCTTTACTCCCCAGGGTGTTCAGAAAGACCAGGATGGACAAAACCTCATTCTTTTTATACTTCACTGGCCTTACAGGGCTTTGTTCAAAGATTTGATCTCCCTACTGGTATATGAACTGTGGAGTCTCCATCTACTTACAGATCCTATCTTCAGGTCTGATTTGTCATTTGCACTTCGAGAGATTGGCTTAGACACGTGGCTCTTGAAGCAGATCTCATGAAAAAGGAAGAGCTTATCCAAGTCAGTCATTGTGACTATGCATAAGATTTGTAAGTCTGTTTCATCAAAGACCAGACCAGGACTTATCTTTGTTCAAGTGGTTTGAAGAGCATGGTTCTTGACCCTGTCTATTTCACCTTCAATCTGTGTGGGTTTTTTTTTCTTTTTGCTTTCCTTTGGTAGGCATCCACATGGGCCTTGGGTTGCCTTCATCTAGGTACAGCCCTCAACATTGTTTCATTTTCAGAAGCATATGACTCTGTTAAGGGATGCCCACACTTTAGTTCAGGGGATGGAGCGTGCCTGTCCTACTTTGAGATATTGTATTCATCCATGAGATCTGAGTCTGGTCTTTAGTAGGCCTCAGCGGAATCCTTTAAACCACTAACATCTGTGTGTCTTCTTTCTTTGACAATGAGACAGTGATGCTAAGGTTGCCTGCCCTCATAGGCTCTTCTGAAGGTGAGAGAGGAAGAGGAATATGAAGATGATTCTTCCTACAGTTATGGGGATTCCTATGAGGCTGACCCTACTCCCTCTTTTGAGGGGCTCATCAGGGGCTCATCAAGTCTCCGATACAAAATCCTAAACTCTTCTCCCCCCCCCCCCCATGCAACTCATGATCAGATTCTTCTGGTTGAGTGAAAGACCCCTGATTAAGAAGTTGTCTCTAAGTTGTCGCTCTTTTCAGAGGCAGCTTTGGAGCTGTGGGCTTCTTCTTCTGTAGATCCTCCCATTTCGAGGGTCTCCAAATGCACTGCTGTGCTGTTGGTGGATGCAGCGGGTCATAAGGATGTGGCAGATAAGAAGCTTGATTCTATCCCCTGGTCCAACGTTGCAGCCATTAAAGGCTGCGTTGAGGCCTATCTTTGTCTCTGCCTGGGTTAACAGCTATTGTAATCTGGGGATAACAACTTATGACTTTTGACCGTTGTAGCCAACATGTTAGAAGCTAATATGTACGTTTCAGATGCCCTATTAGAAATGGTCAGATTGTCAGCCACGGCCTCGGCCTTCTGTTACTGCGCGATGTACCTTGTGGCTCAAGATTTGGTCTGTGGACCAATCTTCCAAGAAATCACTGGTTTCTTTGCCCTTTTAGGACAGATCTTTTTGGTCCTGAGTTAAAGTAGTTTATCAGTGATGGCGAAGAAACTGCGTCTTTTTCGTCCCCACCAAGCGAAGGTGCAAAGGCCTCAAGCCTCGCAGGCCTTTACCCAGCGCCAAGGCCAAGCAGCCATGGCAGTCTAAGCGAGTTGCTGCACACAGGGCTGGATTTACATCTCAGGAGCCTGTAGGCACAAAAATTTGAAGGCCCCCCCCCCCCCCCAGTGGGCCATCTGCACTGGATACCTCCACAATGCTCCTAATCTCCACGTTGCCCCCCCCCGTCATTTCCACATTGCCCCCCATTAGCGCCAGCTTGCCACCATCATCTCATATATCGCCCTCACATTGCCCCCATCATCTCCATATACCATATTGCCCTCACATTGCCCCCATCAGCGCCATACTGCCACCATCATCTCCATATACCATACTACGAGGCGGCTAGTTTTTTTTTTTTTTTTTTTTTTTTTTTTTTTTTTTTTTTTTTTATATTCTTAAAATACAAATGGCAGGCGCCCCTCATTGGCGTGCGCCTGTAGGCAGGTGCCTACTTTGCCTAATGGCAAATCCGGCCCTGGCTGCACAGCCCAAGCCTTGGAAAGCCAGCATCCGTATGACTTGTGGATTCCTGGTCCGCAGGCCCCTGTTTAGCAGATGTCTTCAGCACTTTCAGTGGGTTTTGCGGGTAATCTCTGAAGGGTACAGAATAGGGTTAAAGTTCCATCCTCCTTTCAGATTTTTCCAGTCCAGGGTTCCCATGGGCCTGGAAAAGCTGCGGGTGTTCAGGGAAGTGGTTCACTCTGTTCTGGACAAGGGAGTTCTTGGTCCAGTACCACCTCAAGAAAGCTTTTCAGGTTTCTGTTCAAACCTGTTTGTGGTTTTGAAGGACTGTACCTGCTGTCCCATTCTGGACCTCAAGGAACTCAATTTGTATGTGGCGGCTGCTCGCTTCAAGATCAAGTCTTTGTGCTTTTTCATCCCAGCTATGTGCCAGGGGGAGTACCTTGCGTCACTAGACCTTCAGAATACATATTTACACATCCCAATCCACCTGGACAGTCAGTTCTATCTGCGTTTTGCCTTCGGCTTTGAGCACTACCAGTTCACTTCTATGCCGTTTGGGATGACCTCTGCTCCGCGGGTATTTACCAGAATGCTTGGGACCCTGATGGCCTTCATTCACACCTGGGGTATTCAGATAACTCGTTATCTGGACAACCTTCTTCTGAAGGCTCATTCGCAGGAACTCCTGGCTCAACAAGTCCAGGACTGTGCTCAGATCCTGGTTCACAATGAGTGGATACTGAACATGTTGAAGTCCTTCCCAGGAGCTGTTGTTCCTGGGAATGAGGTTCAATACCCACATGGAAAAACTTTTCTTGCCAGAGGACAAAATCATATAGGGCGTGTCTCAGGCTCTGGAGCAGCCCTCAGCTCCTGCCCAGGAGTGCAGGAGGGTTCTGGGCCACTTAGTATCTACCCCAGAAGCAGTGCCCTGCTCAGGTGCACACCAGGGAACTCCAGGGACATCTCATCCATACGTGGCACGGGAATCCAGTTCTCCTGGATCGGCAGCTCTCCCTCTATCTTCGGAAGCCAGACTGGATCTGCATTGGTGGTCGCAACGGTTCAACCTTGACCAGGGGAAGCTGTCCGTGATTCCAGAATGGACCGTGATCACTATGGATGCTAGTTTGAGTGCGCTTCTGGGTCACCTGGGGATCCAGGTCAGATGGACTGCGGAGGGGTCACCAGCTTATCAGTGTTTACTGGACTCTTCAGTTCAAGGGTCATCCGATAAGAGTCCAATTGAACAACACCACAGCCATGGCTTACATCAACAAGCAAGGGGGCACTCAGAGCTTCCCCGCCTGGTGAGCAGTAAAGTACATCCTGGGTTGGGCAGAAGCCCATGTTCTGTCCATCTCTGTAGTTCACTTTCCAGGGGTACTTCCTAAGTAGTGAAGGCGTGGATCCCGGAGAGTGGGAGCTCCATCCAGAAGTGTTTGCCCCGATTGTGCAAAAGTGGGGGCTACCTCCGATAGACCTGATGGCCACCAGGAACAATAGAAAGGTTCCAGTGTTTTGCTCCCGTTGGGGGGACTCTCTGGCCTTTGTCACGGACACTATAGTGATTCTGTGGCGTTTTCACCTCCCTTACATCTTCCCTTCAATTCCTCTCGTTCCCAGAGTACTTTGGAAGATATGGATGAATGGTCCAATGGTAATTCTGGTTGCTTCTTATTGGGACAAGAAAGTGTTGTTTGCGAAGTTGGTGCGTCGTTCCATTCAGAATCCGTTTCCACTGCCACCCAGACCAGACATGCTCTTTTAGGGTTACCACTGGAAAGAGAACATGGAAAAGCTAGCTTTCACTGTGTGGCTGTTGACACCACCATCCTGAGGAGAAAAGGGTTCTCTTGAAGTTGTCTCCACTATGATCCAGGCTATGAAGCCTGTCTCGTCTAAAGCCTACCACAGGGTTTGGTCCATTTCTCATTCTCCATGTGTAGACAGGGATCTGTCTTCACAAGCGTTTGACCTCCCGGTGGTCCTATCCTTTCTTTAGGATGGTGTGAACAAAGGACTCAGTCTGAGTTCCTAGAAGCGCCAGTCTTCTGCTCTTCTGTATTTTTCCACAAGCATATTTCTATCTTGCTAAATGTCAAGGTGGTGTTTGGGGGTCGCCCATGCTTTCCCTGCCTACAAGGCTCCCACAACCCCGTGGGACCTTAATTTTGGTTTTGGTTGTTTTGCAGAGGTGTCCCTTGCTGCTATTTACTTGCGTCTTTTGACCTGGAAGATGGCTTTTCTTTTGGCTGTGGTCTGTCAGCAGAGTATCTGAGCTGCAGGATTTGTCCTGCAAGTCGCCTTTCCTGGTTTTTCGCAGTGACAAGGCTGTTCTTCAAACCTCCCAGGAGGAATTCCTTCCTAAAGTGGTCTCTGAGTTCCATGTGATTTGGTACATTTTTATGCCTTAATTTTGTCCTGACCCTAATTCTGTCAAGGAGAGGGATCTCTGCTTGTCTGATGTGGTATGCGGTCTCAAGTACAGTACAGAGTCTTTTCGTAAGACTGATGCCTTGTTTGTCATCCCTAAGGGTCCTAAAGTAAGTCTGGCTGCTTCCAAGGTCACCATTGCCTCTTGGATGAAGTCTACCATTCACAGGGCTTACAAACTCTGGAAGAAACCTGTTCCCTTCCATGTTGCAGCACGTTCCACCAGGTCTGTTGGGCTTACAAATATCAGGCCTCCGCTGAGCAGCTGTGCAAGGCTGCGACTTGGTCCTCCATGCACATTTTGCTAAGCACTATCTTTTGGATGTTTTGGCTTCGGCTGAAACCACTTTTGGCAGGAAAGTCCTTCAGGCAGTTCTATCTGTTTAAGGGCCTGTTTTTTCCTGTGCCTTACTGTTGTTCAACTGTTTGAGCCTGACCGGCTCTTGTTCTTGTGTACTGTGCTTATTTTTCATTGTCTGTTCAGGGCTGTTCCTAGTACTGGATAATCTTGGGGAACTTCGGTATCATGGGGACCAGCGCTAGGTCCTTTTTATTACTTCCTACCTCTGGGAGTCTACTGTTGGTATATCCCATGGTACCTGTATTCCATATTTGACGAAAGAGAAAATAGGATTAGTCTTAACTTACTAAACCCTTTTCTTTTAGTCCATATGGCATACAGGTCTCCCACCCAGTAAAAGGGGACCTCACTTGGTTTTGCCTGTCTGGGCGTGAGAGTCCTTCTTGGGTAATTTTTCTCACAGAAACTTGCCTCTTCTTCTTCTTTTTCTGTCCTATCTAATGAGCTTGTCTTCTATTAAAACTGGAATCTTCTGCCTTCCAAGGAAGGAAGATCACCTCCCATAGTACCTGTATTCTCATGGACTAAGAGAAAAGGATTTACCAAGATATGGTGCTAGTGCTAAGCCTAGTTGTCTTCTGCGCATAGAACTTGGTACTTTCAAGAGAAAAGTTAGATACGCAGAAATGAACTGCTTTCCAGGAAAACCTGTAAATGCTCTCTAAAGAATTCTGATAGCTTGCTTCAGTGCAGAAAGTATGTTGATGTAGGGAGATATGACTGCCTGTTAGGATAGGCAAGGATAATTATTTTTCATTTTTTTACCACTTATATCATAAATGGAAATGGCTTTTAATGGATGTTTATGCCCCCCCCCCCCCATTCCCTTTAGCCATAGTGTTATAAAGTAAAAAGGCAGTTTACATCATAAGAACTATCGCTAGTGAAACAAACAAATATATAAGTTGTTGATGGTGTACTTGATTGACTCATTCAAATTTTGACCATTTGCAGAAGCTGGAGGATCAGGAATTAAGAGCAAAAAGTATGAAGGAAAAACTGAGGACCGAGCAGCAAAAGCTTCGCCAGAGACTAAAACAGCTTTTACCACCAAACACTGAGCGGATCCGAGCTGACAGCCTGGATTCCTCTGCCTTATCCTCTGAACGCTCTGATTCTGATCAAGGTAAGTAGTGCACATCCATGGAGATGTGGCCTCCTGCTTTTAATACCTTTTTCTATTTTAATAATTTGATTGCAAGAGGAGTGCCCATCTTTCTTGCACTCAGTCAACCCATCTGACTGCCAGCTATGTATTCGATGCAAGCTTGGTTCTGTTACAGCACAGCCAAACTCTTATCACGTGTGCATGGTAAACAAAGCCTGATCACCTCTTCCAGCCATATGGGCAACATGAGCAAGCTTTTTTGTTCAGCTAGTGGGTGGCAATAAACCTTGCATAACATTTTTTGAATGCGTAATGAGGGTTGTCAGAAAATACTTTTTCTGAGCTGGGAGACACTTTGGGATCAGTGTCTCTAGACTGTGTATTGTTAGTTTTGAATTGTTAGTTTTGAATTGCCATCCTTGTTTCATCAGTCATTTTCTATAAATAAGTGCACATTCTGTGGGTCAGTTTATCAGATGAAAGGAGGCTCGTTGGGTCATTTTCCTTTTTGGCTGCAAGTTCTACTGCTCTATTACTGTGGACCAGGCCCCTTGAGAGGTTGCAAGTGCTCTGAAAACGATAGAACTGAAAATAGTGGAAAACAATACATATATAATTGTTTTCCCCTCCATAGTAAGTGTTACTATTCCTTTAACCTTATATAGAGGTTAAAAAAATAAATTATTTGCAGCAAATCCCATACCTCAGTCTGCTATGGTTTGAGAAATATACACATTGAAAGTTCCCTCCCCTTCTCCTGACAATAGCGCTGTGCTGACAGCAGGAGATCACGCTCCAGAGACCAGCCGGCGGCTCTGCAGCAGAGCTGAAATAGAGTTATTTAAAAATAATTACTTCATTGGAAAGGTCTACAAAGTGTGACTGGTTTGCAAGCACGCTTTGTAGACTGTTCCAGTTAAGTAGTTAAATAATGTGATTTCGGCTTTGCTGAAGAGCCTCCTCGAGTCGGCCTACTCGAATCTCCCACTGTCAGCTTTACAGCTGACAGCAGGAAAAGGGAAACTTTCAGTGTGAATATCTCTCAGACCATAGCGGTTTGAGATAGAGGATTTCCTGCAAATAATTTATTTTTTTAACCTCTACAAAACAAGAACATTTTTTTTATGGGACATTACTCTCCCTTGAAGTATTTTTGTCTTCTAAAAGTAATGTATTTTTGTTTTGCTTGTTCTTTGCATTTGCCTTGGATATTTGTTTACAATAAATATAGATGCCTCTTTAATATGTTAGTGTAGTTTGAAAGAATTGGAAAACTATAACGTTCTTGAATGAATTTTCTCCCCCCAATAATTAGACAAAAACATCTAAACTACTTCAATGAAAATTCCTTGCTAGATTTTTATTCATTTATTTATTTTTTTGCTAGTTTTACGTTATTTAGATTATTTTTTTTTCTCTCCAGGAATTGTATACTTTCTGGATTTTAATTTTGCTTTTAAATTGCTTTTAATTTTCCTATTGTGCCGTTCACACTGAATGAGCTGGACAGTCTTTTAGGGTGCATCAAACTTCAAGCAAGGGAAAATGCTGGTTAAACCATAGTTTGTTGCCACAGTACAGTCAACTCTGCAGAAGAACCCTTAGTCACAACTTTTTGTCTGCTTTTGTGGCTTAGCTTGTCTGAGATGCTGTGTTGTTAATTGCGACTTGTGTACACTTCTGAAACCCACTGTATTACACAAAATGCTTTCTTCCTTTTTATAGGAAGACCACTTTTCAGTTCCATAAGGTATCCACTTTCAGGGACTGTATGCTTTCATGAGGAAATTTTGTTTTTATGGGTCAGTGACTTATTTTGAATGGGTTTGTTTTTGTGTTTTGTTTTGTTTTTTAACAGAAGAGGTTATCTGGTTTTATTTCCAAATTGACTTGGAACACTTCTGTGGTCCAGGATATTTTGTGTTAATTTTATGTATACTGGAAATCCGAGAGAGAGTAAATAAGGGTAGGGGTGAAGAAGGTCAAGGGAGGCGGATTAAGTGGAGGCATGTTTACTTGAACGGCTTTCCATATGAGTGCTGTTCTTGAAACCATTCAATCTATCTAATCCCTTATTTTAATAATTGTCCTATTTCCACTCTTGCATTTTCTTTCTGTCTCCCTTTCTTTTCACCCCAGCTAACCTGTTTGCTTGCAACTCCTTCAGTTGCCTTACTTCTATCATCTTGTTGAGAGAGAGAAAGGAAAATAACAACTGCAATGTAGTAGACAAAATTTCTACTTTGATTTTTAAATGGCATTTTAAACGGTTAGTAATGCCCTTATATAATTTTATGTAGTATAGTAGATGTAAAAAAAAAAAAAAAAAAAAAAAAAAAAAAGTATCTAGAAAAAGTCCCATCTCTCAGACCTTTACGGTATCAGAGAGATTCGCTGCTAAAGTTCCCCACTCCCTCCCCTTCTCCTGATGTCAGTGCTGTACTGACAGCAGGAGATCCCTGGGGACCAGCCAGCAGAGCCAAAATCTCGTATTTAAAAAGAATTACTTCGTTGGAACTGTTTACAAAGTGTGCCTGGTTTGCAAGCACACTTTGTAGACCGTTCCAATTAAGTATTTCTTTTTAATAAGCACATCTCCTCGAGTCGGCCAACACGGATCTCCTTCTGTCAGCTATACAGCTGACATCAGGAGAGGGGGAAATTTAGCGGCAAATCTCTCTCAGACTGTAAAGGTTTGAGATAGGACTTTATCGACATACTTCATTTTTTTATCATCTACTATATATTGCATAAACTTATTGCATAAACTTATATTGGGGCATTACTAACCCTGTAACGCCTTCAATGCATTATAAAATATGTGGTGTATTTCTCTTGCTCCAGAATTACTCCTTTTAGCTTTGTGAATGTAGCTTATAGGGTATTTATTTTAAAAATTGTGATCTTGTCATATAATGCAACATATGTTTTAAGTAAGATACAAAAACAAACCTGTCTTTCTCTGTCGTCCAATACAGGTTACTGGTAACTGTGGGTAGGCGCTCTGACCCTTTAAGTAGGCAGGAACAATTCTGAGAAGTCAGTGCAGGGGTGGAGCCTACCCTCTAACCTTGGCTGCAGCTTCCTGTTAGCTTCAGTAAGTTTTGCTCCTCGTTGCAAGCAACAAGGCATGAGAACAGTTCTGTTTAGTTTTTAGAATTTTATTATTTTCTGCTAGATATGGAATACCACCATTAGGCGGATTACCATCACTGACAATTCCCATCACCCAAATGTGGATAGCTCATTTTACCAGGTGCTTATTTGTGGACCTAAACCCTTGGGGGGAAAATCTTGGCTGCAAGTTCTTTCCTCAGGAGTTGCCCACTGAGGCTTCTTCTTGATATATGCTAGTCTGAAGAAAGAAATTCTTCAAAAAAAGGTGAGTGCTGAGGTCCACTTGTCCCATGGAACCCCTCCGCACAGGGGTCTTTATTATTTGAGTTCCTATTGCATACTCTAGCACTCATTGGGTCTATCTGTATGTCTGTCTGGGTATTTGGAGCAGGTTTTTGAGGTACCTTAACACTTTCACTGCTGCTTTGGCATGTTGTGGGGAGTTGAGAGCACTTTCCCTACTTTAGTGTTTTTATGCTTTAATTACATGTTCTGGTATAATTTTAGCTTAAAATTTAGTTTCATTCATTTTTTTGTTGAAATTGTGTACTGCGCCTTTAAGACCATGCTTTACCGCTTAGGCTCCATTCACTTCAGTGGGACTGTACAGTTGGGACATATCTCTGCAACTGCTTATCACGGCGAGGTCGGAGACCGCTCATTTTTCTTGTCTGCCCTTGCTCTGTCATCCGGTCAACGTTCTGAACATGCTGGGGGGGCTTCGGGCACTGTTGGGGTAATTTTGTCAGGAAAAACTACAAATCCTATGAGTGCTTGCTCCGCGCTCTAGTTTCTGATAGGCACAGAATGGCTTTCGCTATGGGAGCCATTCTGAGAACGAGTATTCTACGCAGGGCCTGGACTCTTCCTCTCTCCTCAGCTGTTCCTTTGCCAGATAAGTTTATCATAACGTTTTCTGAGCTATTTTATCACTTTTTAATCATTGTTTTTGTGTGATCAGTGTATTTATTGACCAGTTGACTTCTGTGAGAATGTCTATTCCACTTGAGGCTGGGGCTAGACTTAAGACTAATGAATCTGAGGTGTCTGTGTCCCCCATTGCTCATTGCTCCTCATGTCATACAGGGTTACCTAGAGAATTCTCAGGCCATATTTGCCCAGCATGCGCTGCTGCCCCTGAATCTTCTGCAAGGACCTCCAGCCATGCACTAGAGCCAGTATGGATGCAAGAGTTTAAGGCTACTTCCAGGGACCTCCGGTCCACCTTACAACTCCTTCCATCCACTTTACAGGGGGTCTTCCACTCATGGCAGACCCCCGCCCCTATCAGATCTTCCCTGCCTAAACAGCCGGGTGTACATGATGTGTCTGACTCCTCTCAGGAGGAGTTGTTGGTGGACTCTGATGATGTTGACCAGCTGTTCCTTCATTTCAGTTTTTTTGGGGACCCCTTTGAAGTGGACCCCATCCCCTTGGCTGAGGGCCTGATCAAGGCTGTGTTGTCCACCCTGAACATTCCCTTGGTGCAGGAGGCGTCTTCTGACTCCTCTGATGTTTTTCAGGGGCCTGTTAGGCCCCATGCTTGCTTTCCACCTAACCCCACCCTTGACCTCTTGGTGTCAGAGGAGTGGAAATTTCCAGACAAGAAACCATCTGTGTCTAGGAAGTTTGCTAAACTTTACCCATTTTCTGAAACGGCCCTCACGGTGGGTTCATCCCCCCCCCCAAAGTGGATTCCCCAGTTTCCAGGCTTTCTAAGTCCACTGCCTTGCCAGCGGCTGATGCCTCTGCTGTCCAAGACTGGACTGACAAGAAGCTTGAGACTTCTCTCAAGGCTATTTTTGCGGCGGCGGGCTCTGCCCTTCACCCTACCTTTGCTGCTGCATGGGTAAATAGGGCTGTGTCTGTTTGGCAGTTTGGCAGGCCTCTGTGGAGGACCCATGGGTTTTACAAGTGGTGGCCTCAGGATACAGGATTCCCTTCACCTATCTTCCTCCTCTAAGGACCTTTTGTTTCTTGTTCTCCCTTGAGAGCAGAAAGAGATGCCTTTTCAAGGAAGCTATACAGGCCCTTCTGGACAAGACTGTCCTGGAGCCAGTTTCCCCTCAGTAGAGAGGCTTGGGATTCTACTCCAACCTCTTTGTGGTTTCCAAGAAGGATGGGAGCTGTCGTTCCATTTTGGATCTGAAGGATCTCAACTCCTTTGTGGTTAGGTCCCAATACCGCCACGAGTCTCTGCGCACAGTGGTAGCAGCCATGTCTCCTGGGGAATTTCTGGCCTCTCTGGATCTTCAAGATGCCTACCTGCACATCACCATTCATCCAGAGAGTCTGCAGTATCTCCACTTTCCCTGCAACCGAGGGCATTTCCAGTTTTCTGCCCTCCCCTTTGGCCTAACCACAGCTCCTCAATTCTTCAACAGAGTCCAGGGAGCATTGATCTCTGTCCTACATTGGAACGGCATCAGGGTGACTCCATACATGGACGACCTTCTGAAGGCCTCGTCTCCGGAACTCCTTCACCAGCAGGTGCAGGACTGCATTCATGCTCTCTCCCATCACGGGTGGATCATCAGCTTGGACAAGTCAGACCTTGTTCCTTCCCAGAGGATTGTCTTTCTGGGCCTCCTCTTCGACACTCAGAGAGGGATGGTGTTTCTCATGGACTAAGTGGCTCATCAGATAGCACTGAAGGTCCAGGCTATCCTGTCTCAGGATCCGATTTCAGCCAAGAAGTTGTTATCCTTGGTGGGGAAGTACATTTCCACCATAGAAGCAGTCCCGTTTGCCATGGCTCACACCAGGGAACTTCAGAGGTTTCTAGTCCTGGCATGCAGGGGCAATCCAGATCTCCTGGAGAGATCCCTGTCTCTCCCTCTTCAAGTGGAGCAGAGCCTCTCTTGGAGCTCTGGGCGATATTTCATGCCCTACATCACTGGACACAACAACTGGAGGATTGTCTGGTCAGGGTACAGTCGGACAACGCCACAGCAGTAGCTTTCATCAACAAGCAAGGCGGCACAAGAAGTCTTGCAGCTTGGCTAGAGGTCAAGGCTATTTTATCTTGGGCAGAGGTGCATGTCCCTGCCATCTCTGCAGTTCATAGTCCTGGCGTAGACAATGTTCTGGCAGACTTACTCAGTCGACACACAGTGGACAGCGGAGAGTGGGAGCTGCATCCAGAGGTGTTCAACCTCCTCATCCAGCAGTGTGGTCTTCCATGCATCGACCTGATGTCAACCAGGCACAACAGGAAGGTTCCAATGTTCTGCTCTTGCTGGGTGGATCCCATGGCTCTGGCAGTGGATGCCTTGTCAATCCCGTGGATGTTTCCTCTGGCTTACATCTTTCCTCCTGTTCCCCTGTTGAACAGAGTTCTTCAGAAGCTGAGACTGGAGCTCTGCCCAGTCATTCTTATTGCTCCGCACTGGCCCCGAAAGGACCTCTCAGTGGCGGAACCTCTACAACTGTCCCCCCCCCCCCCCCCCCCCGTCCAGACCTCCTTCTACAGGGTTACCTCTGGAAGGAAGACGTTCATCGTCTGGCTTTGACGCCATGGAGATTGAATCCTCAATTTTGAAGAAAGGATTTTCTTCTGGGGTGGTGGCTATTATGCTTAGTGCCCGTAAGCCTGTTTCCTCTAAGGCCTACCATCGAGTTTGGTCTACCTTTCTGGCTTGGTGTCTGTCTCAGGATTTTGACCTTCCTACAGTTCTTTCCTTCCTCCAGGATGGTGTGAATAAGGGTCTCTGTCTGAGTTCTCTTAAGGTTCAGACTTCTGCGCGCTCCGTCTTTTTTCAGAGGCATCTTGCTATCATTCCTGATGTCAAGGTTTTCTTCCAGGGTGTTGCTCATACCCGTTCGTTGTTTAAGTCCCCTGTGCCTCAGTGGGATCTTAACCTGGTTCTGAGAGTACTCAAGCATCTTCCCTTTGAGTCCTTGGCTACCATTCCTCTATGTATGCTGACGTGGAAGATGGCCTTTCTCCTGGCTATTGTTTCTGTTGGGTGAGTTGCGGAACTACATGCCCTGCCTTGTAGACCGCCCTTTTTGGTCTTTCACAAGGACATGGTGGTGCTTCGCACCTCACAAGAGTTTCTTCTGAAGGTGGTGTCTGAGTTCCACATCAGTCAGAAGATTGTGGTTCCTTCCTTCTGTCCTCACCCTACTTCTGACAAAGAGAGGGATCTTCTTCATCTGTTGGATGTTGTCCATTGTCTCAAGTTCTTGAAGCAGTCTGACACTTTTTTTGTCATTCCTGAGGGTCCTAGGCCAGGGAAGCCTGCTTCCAAGGTTACCATCGCTTCTTGGATCAAGGCCACGATTCGTAAGGCTTACGAACTTCAGAAGAAGCCTGTTCCCTTCAGGGTCACGGCTCATTCTGCGAGGTCTTATTAGGGCTTCTTGGGCCTACAAGAACCAGGCCTCAGCTGATCAGTTGTACAAGGCAGCCACTTGGTCCTCTGTGCACACTTTTTCGAAACCCTATCGTGTGGATGTGCTGGCATCGGCTGATGCCAGTTTTGGGAGGAAGATCCTGGAGGCAGCCTTGCCTGTCTAGGATCTCTTTAGTCTCTCAGTACTCTCTCACTTTTGAGCCCTGTTGGCTCTAGTTCAGTGTGCTGTGCTACAGTTCATGGGGTTTGTTTTCACCTGTTCAGTGTCCATTGACACTTTGCGATTAGTGTTGAGCTATTCATGATCTGTAGGTTCATTGGTGCTCTGGTGACTTTGGGGGCCTGCGCCTGGTCCTTGCCTTTCTTCCCACCCTTGGAATTTAATGGTTGGACATCCCACAGTTACCCGTAACCTGTACTGGACGAAAGAGAAAATAGGATTTTAGTCTTACCTGTTAAATCCTTTTCTCTTAGTCCATACAGGTTACTGGTCTCCCACCCTGTCAGGAGACCATGCTTGGCTCTCCTGCGACAGAACGTGGGGGACCACTTTTGGGTTCATGCTCACAGGAGTCTTCTGTTTCCTCGCAGACTACTTGTTGTAGTTTGTTCCAAAACTTAAGCTAACAGGAAGCTGCAGCTAAGGTTAGAGGGTAGGCTCCACTCACTTCTCAGAATTGTTCCTGCCTACTTAAAGGGTGGAGCGCCTACCCACAGTTACCAGTAACCTGTTTGGACTAAGAGAAAAGGATTTAACAGGTAAGACTAAAATCCTATTTTAATCCCTGTAAGGATCACAGCAGTGTGCAATGCATTTTGAAGCAATTACTTACACATACATTTTGTCCTTGAAGGATTAAACACTCCCCACACAAAAAATAAATGCATTTTAAAGTAGAAAATTGCCCGTGGAAATTATACTTTGAATAAGGGACTCCTTTCCCAAATTAGTAAAAAAATTGCTGCATGTGTCCTCTATATCTAGAATTGTCTGTGTAATAATATTCATGCAAATGTCTTTCTTTCTGCAGAGGATTTGGAGGTAGATGTGGAGGGGATAATTTTAAGTGGCAATGAAGGTGATCTCTTCGTATCATTCAGTGCTGGTATGGAGCACAGCTACTCTACTCCAGCCCATGCTTGGCTATGACTGCAAAGAACAAGCACAACTTATGGAACGTTTACATCTGTAAAAGCTTTGAATAGCCAAGAGACTCTGAGTGCAAATCACAAACCCACTGATAACATTGGAAACCCTTACATGTTTTGCACTCTTCTTCATTTACAGATGTGCTTTTAGCCTTTAAAATAAGGAAAGGTGCTTGGGAAATGTAAATATTCTTGCACTTTGCCATCGCGCCAATTGGTCGTCTTGTGTGAAAAATCCACTGAGCCACTACCTACCATCATTTTTTTTTTTTTTTTTTTTTTTTTTTTTTTGTTTCAGATGTTTAGCTATGCTGGGTGGCATGTCAGAACTAAAATGAACACTAGATATTTTTATAAGCTTGTCTGACGTACTAGTGGATAAATTGCAGGACAATGATTTCCATTTTTGGCAAGGGGCCTGGTATATTAATGTAAGACTTTTTGGGTTATCGGGCTTCATAATTTCGACAATCTCTCCTTCCAATTGGTGAATTTGATGCTTTAAGTGTTGCATTTTTATTTTTTCTTATGGAAGGGTTTGTGACTTGATATGCTTCTGGAACATATATGGACCTGAAAACCCAAGGAAAGCATTAAACATTTTAGTTGGAGCACAAAACGAACAGCACTTCAAAAGACAGACTTCAGTGTGATGACGTTTTATTCATCTTTTGCATAAAAGCTGCACTGAAACTGGAGATCCCGCCACTGCCTCTTCCTGCACTGGAGGTATGGAGAAGGCTCCTAAGCTCATGTTCCTAAGCACTTATCTAGCTATAGCTGCAATTACCTGTGCATTTTATGTAAACCTGGAGTACATCACTTGATCTCTATGGACCACAAAAGCCTAGGTTTTAAAGGTATGTTTGAGCCTCTAACTCCGCTGTGCTCAAGCAGTCTTTCTTTTGAGAGGCTGAACTGTTCTCAAAGCAAGGATATCCCAAAATCCTTCTCTGTTCTGGTAGCTGCTTGACAGAGAATTGATTTCAGAACAGGCTTTGAGACCGTGAAACTCTACATAACACACAAAAACCATATCGTTACAAGACATTAGGCTCCATTTCTTATGCAGACTTCTCTTCATTTTTTTATTTTAGGGTCAAAAAGTGCATTTTAACCTTTCTGCCAAAAGGATGGCATTGTAAGTGGAGCTAACACTTTGACTTGGGTGATTCTGAAAGCGGTCTGAAAATCCTTTCTATATTTGTTACTCATTCATTAAAATGATTGCATTTAGCCTTACTTAGTTGTCGGCCTAGGCAAATTAGCCAGTATTACCTGGTAGCAAGTGGAATTTTTTCTGTCAGGCACACCAGACTATGGCAGCCAAAGCTGCCTAATGTGCATAAACTGACAAAGATGAATAGCTTGCAAACAATTGTTAAATGAATATTGGTTAATATAAATATGGGCTCTTTTTAAAGGATTTCAAAATCATTCAAGTCATTCTAATGCGCTCAGCTTTAAAGCATTCAGGGCCTTATGGATAAAGTCAAAGTGAAGTGATTTCTGGAGCAAACCAACAGCACTGTAGGGAACAAAATCCAGTTGATTTAACACTTTGCGTGCTAGATCGGTATGTATAGCATTGCTTCTCAGTCAGATACTTCTCTGGCACTCAAAGGGTTAAATGGAGTTAACCCATTGAATGTTGAAGAGTTGTCCAGTGCAGATTTGTTCATCACCTATAGTTCCAGTTGGTTTGTTCTAGTTTTTCTTAGAATATAGCATCACATCTGCAGGACTGATGCTTTTGATGGCCATATGTAAAATAATGGGATTTTTCACTTGCCGATAAATCCTTTTCACTCAGTCAACTAAGGGTTGCAGGGACCATGGGGTTTAGCAGCGTGCCTATAGGAGGCAGGGCATGCTAAACAGACAAACCCCTCTCGCCTCATAGCTGCTAACCCTTCCCCCTGCTGAACTGCCTTCAGTTTTCTTTTAGCAGAGTCAGGAAGGGAATAGCAGTAAAACAGATCTGCCAGAAAAGGCAGTACCTCCTTACTCAAGTTTTCTGTGGGAGGGGAAGCCCTGCATCCCTCAGTGGACTAAAAAGGATTTATCGATCAGGAAAAAAAAACAAACAAAAAACAAAAACATTTTCTCTAGCGTCATTGAGGGATGCAGGGACCATGGGGACGAACCAAAGCTGTTCCAGATTAGTGGGAGGGAAGAAAACTAATAAACAATGGCCTGCAAAACTTTTTGGTCAAATTAGCATCTTAAGATACAAATTGTTAATTTTTTAAACGTGTGAACAGATGAAAAAGGCTTAAGGGTTTCAGCTCTGTTCTCTTCCAAAGAAATATTGTTTTCTCCCAGAAATACAAACTTTTTCTCTAGACCTGTCTGCAGTAACTCTAGTAGAGATGGAAGATGAAAAGTAGAGGGATATAGATCTTTCCTGTCACAGAAAGAAAATAGATTCTCCAAAATGTCGTCATATATTTTAGCTGACAGTGGTTTGGGAGCCCTGAGCATGGTTTGAATTACTGGAGAACTGAAGTGTTGTTCATCAAAATATGGGTCTCAAGTTCATCTCTGTCAAATCGAGGTTGAGTAAGCTGTGGCGAGGAATTGAGAGATAGGGTCTAGAATCTGAGGTAGATGCCATGGCTCTGTCAATGACATGTCTTTGAGGTGGTAAAATAAAGACCTCCTGAGCCAAAATGGAGCTATGAGAATGGTGTGCGCCATCTCCTCTTTTATTTTGTGGCATATTCTGGGCATCCTAGCTAGTGGCAGGAAGACATACACTAGTTTGTATTTCCATGTATTTGTTAGGGCATCCACTGCTATTTCTTGTGGATCCTTGCTCTTGAACAGAATGTTGGTAGTTTTCCTTTTCTTCTTCACACCCTCCTGTCTGGAACACCCCATCGGTGAGTTATCTGAAAGAATATTTCATGATTTAGTTTCCATTCCCCTGGGTCTCTGGTCTGATGGCTGAAGTAATCTGCCTCCCAATTATCCATTCCTGGAATGTAAATAACCGACAATACTGGAACATGATTCTCTGCCTAGAGAAGAATTTTCACTACTTCCATCCAGGCAGCTTTGCTTTTTGTTCCACCTTGATTGTTTATGTATGCCACTGCTTTGTGTCATTGTCTGAATGAATCTGAATAGGAAAAAGTCTTCAGATGCAGATAGTGCATTGTAAATTCCACATAACTCCAAAATGTTTATGGGAGGATGGGACTCCACTGGAGACATTTGACCTTGAATGGAATGATGTTTGTACACTACTCATCCAAACAGACTGGCATCTGTTGTGACTATCTCCCACTCTGTTATGGAGAAAAGTTTCCCTGTAAGGAGATTTGAACTTATGAGCCACCAATGTAGGGACTGTTTTGTGGTCGGTGATATCTTGATCATGCCATGAAGTAGCTTTTGTATTTTTGGATCAATTGCAAATTAGATCCAATTGAAGAGGCCTTAAATGAAACTGAGCAAAAGGAACTGCTTCTATTTTGGCTACCACTTTTCCCACAATCGTCATGCAGTGCATGACAGAACCTTCTGGTAATAATACCTTTTTGAAGGTTGGTATTGAATCAGACCTAGAAACAGGATCTGATGAGATGGTACTATTTGAGACTTTCTTAGGTTGATGATCCAACTGTGATTCTTCATAGTTAAGAGTAAGATTAAGATGTTGTTGAATTAGCTCCTGAGATGGAGCCTTTAGCAACAGATCTGCCAGGAAAGGAGTTAAGTGTACTTGCATAGATCTTGAGGAGAGCCATAATAGGAGCCATCACCTTGGTGAAAACTCTGTGCTGTGCCGAAAGGCAGAGCCACAAATTGAGTCTTGGTTTTGATATGCAAACCTGAGATTTCCGGTGTTTGGACATGTAAGTATGCATTTTTAATGTTTAAAGATGAGGAAAATTCCTCCTGGTTCCATGGCTGCTATCACTTATTTAATAGATTCCATCTTGAGCCTGGGAATGGTGAAAAACTGGTTTAGTTTTTCTCAGGTGCAGGATAGGATGGAATCCTTTTGTCTTTTTGGGTACCATGAAAATATTTGAATAAAAGTGTTTGAACTTTAGTTCTTTTGGTACTGGTATTATCACCCAATTGTTCAGAAATTTTCATCCTGATGAAAGGCTTCCTGTAACATCTCTTCTTTAGGTACCCTGGACATGAAAAACAACCAGGTGAAAGGGTTGTGAAAGACATTCTGTACCCTTCTTGAATGAGTTGAAGTCCCCACTTGTCTGAAATTGACATCTTCCATAGATGAAGTGTAGGAGTCTCCCCTCTAGAGGAGGAATTGTTGGAAACTCCAAACTTCATGCTGTGATGGGTTTGGAATCTGATGCCTTGGAAACATTTTTCTTTTTGTGCTCAAGTAGGCTTTGTTCTATTAATACAAAAGGAACCTCCAGATGAATAAGTAGTATTTTGTCTGGAGGAAGTTTTGCCTCTGTAATTAACTCATTCTTGATGTCAAACCTTTTAGGTTTATTCTTGGGTACAAAGGGTACTTTTACCTCCAGTGCTGTAGCTGACAATTTTGTCCCTTGAGATCCCTTGAAAAGCAGTAATATTAGAGCGTTTTTGGAAGCAGAATCTGCATTCCTGATCTTCAACCACAAGGCACAACGTGCTGTGACAGTTGTTGCTGAACATTTATATGCCAACCTAACCACCTCCAAGATTGCTTCCCCAATATAGGAGGTGATATCTTGGAGAGGTAGCCTATGAGAGGGAAAAAAATCCTCAAGAAGCACATTATCTTGCAAAGCTTGAATAATTTAGCGTGGCAAGCCTCAGCAACTCTGCAACCCCAGGCTGAAGCAAAGGAAGATCAAATGATTGCTCCTAGCAGAGAAAACCTAAGTCTGTTTAAGGTATCAACCTTTTTGTCAGCAGAATCTTTAAGCACTGCTGCAGTTTGTATAATCTGGAAACAGTAGGGTCAACTGTTGGAGGTTTAGACCAAAGGACAACCTTAGATTTAGAAAAAGGGTACACCTTTGCAAAATTCTTGGAAAGAACCATAGCTTTATTGGTGGTCTTCCACTCACCTGCGACTATTTGTGAAGCTCTCATATTCAAGATAGTCAGGGAAAATAACAGAAGATTTCTTTTTATGTTTTAAGAGATTTTGCGGAGGACAATTAGAGGATTTTTTCTTATGAAACTTACAGGAAGTCTAAGCTTACTTACAAAAAAAAAAAAAAAATCATCCATGGTTTCTGAATTGGAGTCCTGTAATATGGAACCTTCTACAATGGATGAGGTGAACAGCGAACTGTCACTAGCAATTTCACCTTCATCTTCCTAGACATCTGAGCGTGGATAGGGAAACATTTCTCTAGGGTATTTTGGTTTGTGGTCTTTTAACTGATACTACTTTTAATCATATGTCCAAAAACATCTCCAGTATGGCAAGAGTGCCTGGTAAAGCATTGTCCCACTCTGGTTCTAGCGTGGGGTGCTTCTGCAGATTTGGAAGCCCTATTAGACTTTAACTCCATACATTTAGAACACACATACTGGTTGTGACTTTAAAACTGCAAATTTTACAAGAGTTAGAAATACTTTTATTGCTCATTTTGGGCTGTCTTGTGGTAATTAACCCCTTCCCTGCAAATTTTATTGGGTTCTGGGACTTGTAACTCTGTTTTCTCTTTGATTCATGAGGTTTTTTTCATTATCATATGTTTTTTGTGTTTTGGGGCTTTTATTCATTTTTCAAAAGTGTCTCTTATTTTTTTATTTTAAATTTCGCTCCTTTAGCAGTGCTTTTTACCACATGGCCGCACATGCTCCATTGAGTTCTATGGGACAGACTGCCTTGGGACATATCTCTGCAACCGTTCCACTTACAGAGTTGAGAGAGGGCTCATTCTTCTTGTCTCCCCTTGTCCTACATTCCGATTCACATCCTCAGTGTCTTGGGGGTCCCTGGGGTTTTGATTGCTGTGGGGGACTACAAAGAAGAGAAGTATTACATTGCCCAGAATGCCCGTTTTGCGGTCTCTTCTCTGATTGGCTGCTATTTCGGTCGCAATTTTCTCTTATTTGGAGTATCCTACATAGAGGCTTGGATTCCCTTACTCTCCTCCTCAGGTTAACTATTCGCCTGCCAGATAAGTACTCTCTTTTTGGGCTTTCTGGGGTAATTTTGTAATCTGGGTAACCGTATTTGGGCTCCCTGTTGCTTTTAGACATGTCTCCTTTTAGTATGTATGATTGAGAAGGACATGGGGCTAGGCCTAAGGCTAAGGCTTAGTGTTCCTTATGCTAAACGGGGCTTCCCAGAGAATACTCAGACCACTTAGGCCCCTTATGTGCTGTGGCCCCTGCTTCTCCTCCTGGGCCCTCCAGCCATTAACAAGAGCCACATTGGGTTAAGGCCAATATTGCACCTAAAAAATTCAACTTTGAAAATTAATAACTTTTGAATGAAACACCTTTCAGTAGTGGGAGTACGCTTGTTTTACTCAGGGGGATAAATCCTACAACATATTTTTTTTTTACATTTTAAGTATTACTATCCCTTTAAGAAAAGTTGTCTTTTCAATGAGGAGGTGCAAGCTTTCTTGGACAAGGGAGGTCCTGGCTCTAGTACCTCCACAAGTGAGAGGTTTAGGTTTCTATCCAAACCTCTTTGTAGTTCCTAAGAAGCATGGTGGCAGTCACCCTATCCTGGACCTCAATTCTTCTGTGGTCCATATGCACTACAAGATGGAGTCTTTGCGCTGTCATTACAGCAGTGTGTACATGGAATTTCTGGCCTTTCTGGATCTGCAGGATGCTTACCTGCATGTTCCAGTTCATCAGGACAGTCAGAAATATCTCAGGTTTGCTTGCATCCTGGGACACTTCCAATTCACCACTCTCCCCTTCGGGCTCACCACTGCTCCTCAGGTGTTCACACAAGTCTTGGGCGCCATGATTGCCTTCCTGCACACTAAGGGGACGACCTTCTGCTGAAGGCTCCTTCCAGGGATCTCCTGGACCGTCAGTTCCAGGATTGTGCTCAGATCCTCTCTATCATGGGTGGATACTGAACAAGGACAAATCTGCTCCAGTTCCTTCTCAGGACCTGACTTTCCTCGGCCTCAGTTTAGATACCTGCATAGGGTATGGTCTTCCTGACAGAGGATTCTGTTCAGCAGAACACACACAAGGTGTCCTGGGCTCTGGGGTGGTCCTCAGCTCCTGTGCGCGAGGTTTGATCTCTGGTGGGCCGCATGATATCCACCATGGAGGCGGTTCCGTTCTCCATGGCTCTCACCAGGGAGATTGAGAGGTTCACTCTCTGGGCTTGGCAGGGGAATCCAGATCTTCTGGACTGTCTGGTTTCGCTTCCCCAGGATATCGGACAGGACCTCTTCTCCTTGTTCGGCAGATCCAACCTGGAGAAGGGGAAACACTTTGTCTAGTACTGGACCATGGTGATAACTGATACCAGTCTGCACGTCTGGGGAGCTGTCCTGGGTCATCTAGGGGTCCAGGGCTGATGGACTGTGGAGGAGACCCTCCAGCCCATCAATATCCTGGAGCTCAGAGCGGTTCTTAATTCTCTGGTGTACTGGTCCTCTCCACTGAAGGGCTATCCAGTCCACGTTCAGTCAGACAATGCAACAGCAGTGGCTTGGATCAATAAGCAAGGAGGCACAAGAAGCGCTTCTGCTTGGTCAGAGGTCAAGGCTATTTGGCCTGGGCAGAAGAACACGTTTCTGCTATCTCTGACATGTACATTCCAGGTGTAGAGAACGTTCTGGCGGGACAACAGGAATGTTCCGATGTTTTGCTCTCACTGGGGGGGGGTCCTCTGGTGTTTGCAGTGGACGCCTTGTCCATTCCTTGGCACTTTCATCTAACTTACATTTTTTCCTCCTCTTCCTCTCATCCCCAGGCTGTTTAAGGAAAATTTGGATGGACAGTGTGGTGGTCATTCTGATCGCCCCTTATTGGCCCAGGCAACCTTGGTTTCCAGAACTGTTGGCCTTGTCTGCTCAGGATCCATTTCCTCTGCTATGCAGACCGGATTACCTCTGGAGAGAAGACAGAGGTTTTGGCTCTGACAGCATGGCTGTTGAAGCCTCAATTCTAAGGAGGAAGGGATTTTCTTCTGAGATTGTCTTCACCATGATCCAAGCCAGGAAACCAGTCTCTTCCAAAGCCTACCACAGGTTTGGTCTACATTCTATTCTTGGTGTGTGGACAGGGATCTGTCCTCACAAGAGTTTGACCTCCCAGTGATCCTGTCATTCTTATGATGGAATGAACAAGGGTCTCAGCCTTAGAGAGCGGAGGTCTGCACCTTCAAGGAACTGTCTTCTATCAGACGCATTGCCATCTTGCCAGACATCAAAGTCTTCTTTCAGGGTGTTGCTCATGCCTTCCCTCCTCCCACTCCCCAGAGGGACCTTAATCTGGATTTGGGAGTCTTGCAGCGGCCTCCTTTTTGAGTCTTTGGTTACCATTCCTCTACGTCTCCTGATATCAAAGATGGCCTTTCTTTTGGCTGTCGTCTCTGTCAGCAGAGTTGCTGAATTGCAGGCCTTGTCCTGCAAGTAGCCTTTCCTGGCGCTTCACAAGGATAAGGCTGTTCTCCATACCTCCCAGGAATTTCTTCCTAAGGTGGTCTCTGAGTTCCACATCAATTAGAAGATTGTTATACCTTTCTTTTTTGTCCTGACCCTAAATCTGACAAGAAGAGGGATATCCACTTGTTAGATGTGGTACGCTGCTTTAAGTTCTGTGTGAACCGGACTGATGCCTTATTTGTCATCCTGGAGGGTCCCAGGGCTGGCTTGGCTACATCCAAGTTGACTATCGCATCTTGGATTAAGTCTACCAGGCGCAAGGCTTATGAGCTCAGAGGGAAACCTGTTCCCTTCCGCATTACAGTACACTTCGCCAGGTCTGTTGGGGCCTCTTGGGCCTAGAAGAATCAGGCATCTGCTGAACAGCTGTGCACACCTTTGACAAATGCTACCGTGTGGATGTTCTGGCTTTGGCTGGAAAGTCCTGGAGGATGTTGTGCCTGTCTAGGTCTTTCTTTCCTGTGCCTTATCGTTCTTTAACTGCTTGAGCCCTGTTGGCTCTTGTTCTTGTGTGCTGTTATGTTTTTCAGTGTCCATTGACATTGTTAGTTTGGGCTGTTCCATGTAGTGGATAGTCCATGAGAACTCTGGAATCATGGGGACCAGCGCTTGGTCCTTTCCCTCTTTTTCCCACCTGAGAAGTAAATCGGCAAGGCAAGCAGAACTGTGTGGAGAACAGAGCGCACTATACAGGAGAATAAAATAAGTTGATAATTAATTAGTAAAGAAATATTAAATTTTTTTTATTAAATAAAAAATTGTAAATTAATGACAAATTATTAAACGGTAAATAAACATGTATATCCCATATACCTATAAAGCTTCTCTCCCTCTCCACCAAAGGTTGAGCTTGGGCCTCTGATTCAGATTGTAAGCTATTCCAAAAGAAGGAAGCTGGGAATCAAATAGTTAAATAAGAGGATTCTCCTCACAAAGTGAGGGCCCTCAGCAGCTTTAAGGAGAAAGGTAAAACAATAAAAAAAAAAGAGCTGAATCACAAAGTTCTCTCAGGATAAGTGAAGCTCAGACCACCTTGTGTGACACTTTTTAAACTGAAGGCAGTTGGGCAGGGGATGGGTTATCTCCTAGGGATGGGAGGAGTTTTTTGTTTAGAGTGTGTTGATGCCTGTCTGTTCACTGAGTAACCCCATGGTCCCTGCATCCATCAATGATGCTAGAGAAAAATACGTTTCCATGTTTCCTGCACTTTGCTGGGGCAGAAAACCAGAGTTGTCAGTACTCAGCTGCTGGTAAATGTCCACTGCCATTTTGTTGCTGAGGAAGCAACAAACTTAGTCCTGCAATAGCACTCTTTTCTGAAACACGCAGGAATATCAAATGCTTGGGCTTGGTCGTTAGATATTTATGATAAACATCCTAAAGAGATTCTAGGAGAACTGCCTGCAATGTATAAAGGGTGTCCTCACTTATCTCACTTCCTTGGCCAACAAGCAGTTAGCTGTAAATTGTTCACTTTGGGCATAGCGGGAAAACCAGCAGAAAAAGCCTTTTTTCTATTAACTCTATTTTAGTAAAAGTGTTTTGTTCACCAATACTGTGTTCTGTAGTTATTTCACTACATCTATATGCACTTCCTCATCTTTCTACTTTGCATAGACGAGGACTGAAGACTGCATTCTTCATTATGTTTACTTTGCCACATAAAAGTATGTTTTGTGATGAAAAAAACTATTGGAATTAAAATAAAAAAAAAAAACCCACAAAAAAACAATGTATTGGGTGTCGATATGGAAAAAAGGTAGTTACTTTAAGATATAAATCTGTTGTGATCTCTTGCAAAATATTGCGAGACAAAAAGTGGAAACAATGATTAAGCAGATAAAGTGGAGACTGTCAGCTTTAATGTTAGGGTATTTACTGCCATGAAACATGTAGCGATTACAGTCACGCCATTGTATGGGGACCAGAATTAATTGGACAATTGGCTGCTCACCTTTCATTTGTTGGTCAGGTGTTTAATTGCATTTAGTCCATGGACAAAAGGTCTAGAGAGGATTCTAAGCATGGCCTTTGCATTTGGAATCTGTTGATGTCTCAACATGAGCAGCAAAAAAAAAAAAAAAAAGTGCCAGTAAAGCATGCCATCCTGAGGCTGAAATTCAAAATAGATTGAGCAGGGACATAGCCAAAACATGAAGTGTGTAAATATCAACGGTGTGCTTCATTTTTAAGAGGTGAGCTCAGAAATAGCAAATAGCCTGGCTGACCACGGAAGAACACTGTAGCGGATGACTGAAGAATGCTTGCAATTGTTGGGGTTGCCTTTTCAAAAGTCAAGAACTTTCTACAGGATGTAGGCATAGAAGTGTCAGTAGAAAAAACAGATTGTGTGCTAAACATGCCAGGGCTCACATAGTTATCAATATAGGGACTCGGGTGTGAACGTGACTCACCAGTAAGCTGGAAAAAACGCCAAGCGCTGCAAGTGTGCGGCTCTCCTCACGCCGCACGTAAACAATCTTGAAACACAACAACGGATAGCAGCTACTTCCGGCTTCCGCAAAAAGGACGCTCAGACGTAATAAAATCGAAACTTCTTTATTCTTCATATAAAAGGACAAGCATCCAAGGACAAGCAGGAAAACAGTGACCCCCACCAAAAGAATGTTCATGACATCGTCTAACGCGTTTCACGCCAAACGGCGCTTAATCATAGACTGTATAAACAAATACAACCCCCCGTGTAAATAAAGACATTAAAACATTCCCATTGGATAAAATTGCAAAAACAACATGACATCTTATTGGTTAATTGCATGTCAATCAAAATCAAATCTAACCAATCCAATCCCTAGAGAGACATGCGTTTTTAATTAGCTCCAAGCATCATATACAATGCTTACATACAGAGAACAGAATTATTTTATTAATTGTGACGTCAATCACCTGTATCCAACTCCAATCCATTGGTAAAAATATCCCTATTATATCCAAAAAGTACATGTAAATATATGAATATACATATGTCCATCCAAACAAATCCAATTGTTAGAGGGATGATTGGTGATGGACATCACAAAAAATTATTATTATAAATAAGAGACAAAAAGCCAAACACTATGACATTTCAATTAACAAAAAGTCATCTTGAGCTTTAAAGAAAAAAAAAAAAAAAGGAATATATGTAGGGAACAAAACAGAATGATGTTTCACCATGCACAGAACCAAGTTCAATCTCCCAGGTCGAGAATAAAGGGGAAGGAGTCCGGCCACACACATTACACCATGGAGCGAGGGGAAAAAAAAAAAAAGGGGGGGGGGGAAGGAAACCAAAATATATAAAAGCATCCAAGGGGGAACACCCCCCCCATCGGAAAAATATAAAAGTATAAATCAAAAAATATGACTAATATCCCATTCTGAGTTCAAGCCGAATGGGACCCTAGTCCCTAACTTAAAGATCCAAAAAGCCTCCCTACAATTAATTAACCGATGGATGTCTCCACCTCTCCATGGTAACCTAACCCTTTCAATACCACAAAAACCAAAACAAGAAAGGCTCCCCTCAAGATGACTTTTTGTTAATTGAAATGTCATAGTGTTTGGCTTTTTGTCTCTTTTATTTATAATAATAATTTTTTGTGATGTCCATCACCAATCATCCCTCTAACAATTGGATTTGTTTGGATGGACATGTGTATATTCATATATTTACATGTACTTTTTGGATATAATAGGGATATTTTTACCAATGGATTGGAGTTGGATACAGGTGATTGACGTCACAATTAATAAAATAATTCTGTTCTCTGTATGTAAGCATTGTATATGTTGCTTGGAGCTAATTAAAAACGCATGTCTCTCTAGGGATTGGATTGGTTAGATTTGATTTTGATTGACATGCAATTAACCAATAGGATGTCATGATGTTTTTGCAATTTTATCCAATGGGAATGTTTTAATGTCTTTACACGGGGGGTTGTATTTGTTTATTTAGTCTATGATTAAGCGCCGTTTGGCGTGAAACGCGTTAGACGATGTCATGAACATTCTTTTGGTGGGGGTCACTGTTTTCCTGCTTGTCCTTGGATGCTTGTCCTTGTATATGAAGAATAAAGAAGTTTCGATTTTATTACGTCTGAGCGTCCTTTTTGCGGAAGCCAGAAGTAGCTGCTATCCGTTGTTGTGTTTCATAGAAGTGTCAGTGACTGTACTAGAAGATTATGCCAGCATGACCACAAGAGTGTTACCATAAGATGCAAACAACTGGTAATCCTGAAGAACAGAGGCCAGGTTACTGTTTGCTTAAAGACTATCTTTCACCTTAGTTCAAGTATGCATATTTGAAAACTGCATTAAAACTTGCCTAAGTGTCATGTTGGCCTAAAGCTCAGAAAATGTATAGTTAAGGATATATTTACACTTGTTACTGTATGCTAATGCATGGTAATTGTGGTACCAGAGACATTTCATATGCTAATCAAGGTTTCTTTACAGTAGCAGGAAATGTTCAATTTGTCCAGAAATAAGTGTGAATATCTCCTAAACTATACAGCTACTGGACTTTTCCTTAATTCAAATTTTGCATATTGAAACTGCATGAAAAACCACCTATATGATAAGGTAAATATCCAACTTTAAAAACGACATTAAAAATAGTCCTGTAGCATTCTGGAACCGTCGTATTGAGATAAAGATTATCCTGTACCAGAGTAATGGAGAGAGGAAAGTGTGAAGAACGAAAGAAGAACTGCAGATAATCCAAAACATACCACCTCGTGTATGAAAGATGGGGGTGCTAGTGTAATTGCTTGGGTATTTATGGCTGCCACAGGAACTGGCTCACTTGTCTTTATTGATAATGTGACTGCTGCTTATGTGAGCAGCAGAATTCTAAAGTGTACATAAACCTCTTATCTGCTTCAATACAACAAAATGCCTCAAAACACATTGGAAGGCACTTCACCTTGCAGCAGAACAATGACACCAAACATACTGCTCAAGCAACCAAGAAGTTTGTTGGGGCTAAGCAGTGGAATCCTTTTGATTTTATTAAAAAGATAATATTGATGTGCCAAGCCGTGTATCTCAAACCTTTACGGTTTGAGAGAGATAAGCACTGAAAGTTTTCCCCCTCCTGATGACTGGCTGTGAAGCTGTCCACAATGGATCTGTGTCTGCAGAGCTGAATGAGCGCTATCGAAAAACAGATACTTCACTGGAGCGGTCTACAAAGTGTGCTTGGTTAGCAAGAGCACTTTGCAGACCATTCCACTGAAGTATTTGTTCTTCGATAGCTCTCATTGAGCTACGCTGAAGAGCCGCTGGCTAGTGTGGGACCGGGATCTCCTGACGTCAGCTACAGGGGAGGGAGGGGGAGACTTTCAATGCTTTTATCTCAGATCATAAAGGTTTGAGACATACAACTTGGCAAATTAATATTCTCTTTTTAATACCTTCAATATTAGGTTTAGTAAATATTAGACATTACTAACCCTTTAATCCAACTGAAAATACATTTTGGTTGTTGAAGAAAAGATTGAAGGGAAAAATAATACAAAACAAACGAGCTGAAGATGGCTGCAGTACAGGTCGGGAAAGTATCATCCAGTTAGATACCCACTGTCAGGTGATGTCTATGGGTCACAGACTTCAAAAGAGTTGCAACACAGAACTAAATATGACAACTGTTTGATGTGTTATTTGTCCAAATAATTTTGGTCCCCTAAAATGGAGGGACTATGAATAAAAAGGGTTGTAATTCCTACACTGTTCACAGTTTATGTATGTAAATGCCCTCAAAATAAAGCTGGCAGTCTGCACTTTATCACAATAGAAGAAAGAGCACCATCACTTAAAAAAGAAAATTAAAAAAACAAAACAAAAAAAAAACACAAAAACCTTTAAAGATGCGGACCCATAAAAACAATCTCTCTATTTGTACAAATAAAAAAAAATAAAAACGTACTTGGCCTGTTATGGAGCAGTGTACAAGTCCAAGAGAGACTCAATGAGTGTGTACAAGAGTCTTGTTAAATGCCACCAGCAGTGATTAATGTATTTTGTGCAAACCACACTTACTCATGATCAGGACCATATTATTAAGTCACCTGAGTTGCCGTGTTTGAGCTGCCAAATTTCTTTTGTTGCTGAGTGTGCACTTTATCTTCTTACTCGTTGTTTTACTTCAAAGCCAATTAGCTTGATTACAGAGCCAAAACAACAAAACTTCTGCTATAGTTTTTAGAAATTTCTATTTTTCTGTTAGAAATGGAATACCACCATTAGGCGGATTACCATAACTGACAATGCTCTTAGATGTGGCTAGCTCAGTATCCAGGTGTTTTTTTTTTTGTTTTTTTTTTTGGACCTTAAGCCTGAGGGGAAAATCTTGTGTTCAAGTTCTTTCCTCAGGGGTTGCCCACTGAGGCCTCTTAATACAAGGTAATCTGAAGACAGAAGATCTGCAGGAAAGGTGAGCAACCCTTTGAGTGCTGCAGGTCCACATGTCCCACAGTACCCCTACGTACAGGTGTTTTACCTTTGGAGTTCCTATTGCACACTCCTGCACTCATTGGGTCTATCTGTATGTCTGTTTGGTGTTTTGAAGCAGGTGTATGTGGTACTTTAACCCTTTAGCTGCTTTTTTTTTTTTTTTGGGGGGGGGGGGTGATCTGACACTTTTCCTACTGGTTCAGTGTTTTTTGGGTATCTAACATGTTCTAGTGATGTCTCATGCATTTTTTACTTTACTGTTTCAATTCTGTAAAATGTGAGTTCCGGCGCACTTTACCGCATAGGTGCCATTGCTCCATTCACTCCTATGGGACATATCTCTGCAACCGCTCAACCTAGCGAATTCAGAGATGGCTCATTTTTATTGTCTGCCCTTGCTGTATCATCCGGTTCATGTTTTGTGTGTGTGTTGGGGGGGCTCAGGGCACTGTTGGGATACTTTTTTCTGTGAAAACTACATTTCCCATGAGTGCTTGCTTTATGCGCTTGTTTCTGATTGGCTCCTGCTGTGGCAGCCATTTTGTGTCATTTCCAGAACGAGTATCCTACGCAGGTCTTGGAATCTACTTCTCTCCTTTTCTGATTAACCCTTCTCCTGCCACATAAGTCTGTTTTCTGGGGTGAAACTTTAATCTTACACATTAATTGGGTGATTCTTTATACTGTAAATGTTTTTGACACTGTGAGAATGTCTAATCAGTTGGAGCTTGGGGCCAGGCCTAAGACAAAGGACGCTGGGGTCTCTGTCCCCTATTGCTCCTCATATCATTCAGGGTTGCATAGAGAATTCTCAGGTCTTTTATGCCCAACATGTTCTGATGTCCCTGAGTCTCTTCCAGGGACCTCCAGCAATGCATTAGACCCAGTTTGGGTGCAAGAGTTCAAGGCTGTTACTAGGGACCTTCGGTCTACATTGCAACTCTTTCCATCCCAGTTACAGGGGGTCTTCCATTCTTGACAGACCCCCTCTTCAGTCAAACCTTCCCGCCTAAACTGCAGGGAGTACCTGACGTGTCAGACTCCTCTGAGGAGGAACTGTTCATGGATTTAGATGTTGAGGAATGTTCCACGGTGGGCGCCTCAGTTTTTTGGGGACCCCTTTGAGGCTGATCCTGAGCCCTCCGCTGAGGGCCTGATCAGGGCTGTTTTGAGTACCTAAACATTCCCTTAGTTCAAGAGGTTCCTTCTGATCCCTCCGATGTTTATCAGGAGCCTAAAAAGTCCCTTACTTGCTTTCCACTTAACCCCACTCTTGACCGCCTTGTGGCTGCAGAGTGGAAATCTCCGGACAGGAAACTTTGTGTCCAAGAAATCTGCCAAGCTTTATCCCTTCTCTGAGGCAGCGCTTGCTCAGTAGGTTCATCCTCCCAAAGTGGATGCTCCTATCCCCAGGCTATCTAAGTCTACTGCCTTGCCAGTTTCTGATGCGTCCGCCCTGAAAGACTGGACTGACAAGAAACTTGGTTTCCCTAGAGTCCATTTTTGCCACTGCTGGTTCTGCCATGCGTCCAGCGTTCGCTGCGGCATGGGTTAACCGCGCCATTGTATCTGGACTGAACAGCTCTCCCTGGCGGTCTGGTAGGGTGCTTTTACTTTGGATATGTTGCGGCTTCTTGCCAACATTGCTGAGGCCCAGCACTGTGTTTCTGCTGCCTTGTTTGATGCCATCCCTTTGGTGGCTAGGGTTTCCCCCATGTCTGTAGTTGCCAGATGGGCTCTTTGGCTCAAGATCTGGTCTGCTAACACCACTTCCAAGAAAGCCTTGCTCTCCTTGCCTTTTCAAGGCACCTTATTGTTTGGACCAGATCTCAAGGATCTGATTAGTGAGGCCACAGGAGGTAAAAGTACCCTTCTGCCTTTGGTCCCCAGGAAGAAAACACAGCTTAAGCATAACCGGTATTTTTGTTCCTTTCAGACTGAGACACGTCTGGCGAACCAGATGGTTCCCTTAGTTCCACGTACCTCCTCCAAGCCCAAACAGCAATGGAAGCCCAAGGTCTCTTCCAAGCCTCCTTTGGCATGACTCATTGAACCCGGGTCCCCATTCTGCTGTGGGTGGCCGTCTGCGTCACTACCACAACGTCTGGGAGGATTCAGTGGTGGACCCATGGGTTTTACAGGTGGTGGCGGAAGGACACAGGATCCCTTTCATCCTTTCGTTTCTTTCTCATACACCTCAGGGCGCGGATAATCGCTGGCTGTTCAGCTGCGCTATTCAGGCTCTTCTGGACAAGGATATTCTAGAGGTGGTTCCAGTTCAGGACAGAGGTGTGGGTTTTTACTCAAACCTCTTTGTGGTCTCCAAGAAAGATACCAGTTGTCGCCCTGTTTTGGATTTGAAGGATCTCAAATCCTTTGTAATCTGGACTCATTATCACCAGGAGTCTCTATGGATAGTGATTGCTGCTATGTCCCCGGGGGAATTCCTTGCTTCTCTGGATCTTCAGGAAGTGTATTTACACATCTCCATTCATCCAGAGAGCCGGCAGTATCTCAGATTTGCCTGCGACCAAGGGCACTTTCAGTTTTCAGCTCTTCCCTGTGGTCTGACTACAGCTCCTCAGGTTTTCAACAGTGTCCTGGGAGCGGAGCCTTCGTGTCAGTCCTCCTCTGGGACGGCATCAGAGTTACTTCATACATGGGCGACCTGCTTCTGAAAGCCCCCTCTGTGGAACTTCATCAGCTGGTTCAGCTATGCATACATACTCTCACCCATCACAGGTGGATCGTCAACATGGACAAGTCAGATCTTGTCCCATCCCAGCATCTGGTCTTCCTGGGCCTTCTCTGCGACATTCAGAAGAGCATGGTGTTTCTCACGGATGAGGTAGCTCACCAGATTGCCCACAGTGTTTCTGGCTCAAGATCCAGTTCCAGCCAAGAAGCTGTCCTCTCTAGTGGGGAAATTCATCTCCACCATAGAAGCGGTCCCATTTGCCATGGCACATACCAGGGGACTCCAAAGGTTTGTGATCATGGTGTGCAAGGGACAGCCAGACCTTCTGAATATGTCAGTGTCCCTCCCTCTTCATGTGGTTTACTGTTATTCTATGGATACTACCTACCAGTACAGATCCATAGGCGACAACCTCAATGGAAGGAGGCCAGAGATGCGTTATAGGGATATAAATATCCAAGGGACATTTGTTTTGCTAGCACATCCTCCGTTTTCTTCTGGCCTCTCCTGAATACAGCATGCTGAGCCAAGTTCAGAATCCATTTTATGAATGTAATTTTGTCTTCTAACTAAACTCTCCAGAATATATTCTGAAAGGTGTGAGTTCACACTTATTTCTAGTATGCTTCACAATCTCTGGTGTAATAGTATCTATGTACTCATCTCCTAGCTTGTGCATCTATTTGGCTACAGCTTTTCAGACTATACCCTCTCTATTGTTTTAACATGTGGGATGACTGAATGGATGAAGCACACTGTCAGGTGTTTGCTACTGTGCTCTGTGGCCCCTTAACTCACCAATATGGTCCTATCCATGTCGGCTGAATGCATGGGATTTAAAGTGATAATAATACTTAAGTATTACTAATCCCTATAGTAAAGTACTGCTTAAAAAAAAAATATTGCCCCCACTGCCCTCTCTCAAACCTTTATGGTTTGAGAGATGATCGCTTCTAAAGTTGGCCTCTCCCTCCCCCGTAGTCAGCATTCTAGCTGACTAAGGGAAATCCGGTCCTAGATAATCAGGCGGCTCTGCAGCAGAGCCGCGATCGCGTTAACCCCTTAAGGACCGAGAAAATCTGAGGTGGATTTCACTTAAGGACTGGAGCAATTCTGACCTTTTTGACAAATAGGGCTTTCATTTGATACTCTACTTATATGGATAACCCACCATTTACTTTATTAAAATTAAAAAAAAAAAAATGTAAAAAAAAACCCCCCACAATTTGTTTTTTCTCTTGGGATCAATTGGGCACAAAGGGTTAAACTTTTATGGAGACTGCATGAAAGGTATGACTGGTCAGTCATACCTACAAAATACACAGTTTAAAGTGGCCACTGTTCCCCCTCGGTGAAAATACCCAAGTCCCTTTTCCCACCCTATTTTGACACTTTTTTTTTTTTTTTATCTGTGACATTTGGAGGTGTATATAAGTGTATTACATAACTCCAGAACAATCACACTTCCTCTTTTGTTTAAATAGATATTTTATTTAAAAAAAAAAAAATAAAAATTTAAAAAGTTATTGCAGGTCAGAAATTGACCTGCATTTAGCAAGCCTTTGGAACCAGCAGTGAAGGGGTTAATACCCCTAGCTGCTGTATCTTCTTTCACCACTAGGTGTCTCCTGTCTGCTTCGGTCTCCCTTACTTTCATAGCAACGGAGACAGAGGCAAACGTGACAGACACAGACAGCATGCTTTCTCTGCTGCCTCTGTGTCAGTATGCCGGTACATGTGATCGCTGCTACGGCGATCACATGAACTGACACAGGCAAGAAGGGCTGAGACTGAATGCCCCAGTCTCGGAGTGCTCCGTCTCAGCCTGGCATTATTGATAGCAGCATACACGTCATTGGTCCTTAAGGGGTTGATTTAAAAGAAAAGAAAAAAAAACTCAAATTGTCTGTGTGCTTGCAAACAAAGCCCATGTAGAAGACCATTTCAGTGAAAGTTTTCTTTTTTTAGAAAAGCGATCGGGCTGTGCTGGAGAGCCGCCTGAAAGTCGTACTACTTTCTTCCCTGCAGTCGGCTACAACGCTGGCTAACGGGGAGGGAGAGGGCAACTTTAGAAGCGATCATCTCTCAAACCATAAAGGTTTGAGAGATGACACTGGGGGCAGTATATATTTTTTTTTTTTTAGTAGTACTTTACTATAGGGATTAGTAATACTTAAGTATTACTATCCCTTTAAGAAGGAAGGAGGGGGAAAAATAAATTGTATGAGCATCTCTGTGATAGAAGATATATCTCTGGTTTAATTAGAGACTCAATCACTACCAGCGAGTGGGGGGGAATAATAAATGCAAGACAAGGACCACGGTAACAACTTTTGTTTTTCATGCACAAACTGCAAGTGTAAAATCACTAATAAATAAATACTGTTACTCCTGTACTGCACCTCTGACTGCACCTCTGACAGTATCTATCCCCTTCATCCAGTGGAGAAATGCCATCAGATATGCATGTGCTTTCTACACCTATGATTACAATACCTTCCACTATTCCTATAAGCAAACCTGAATGGGTCAAATGGCTCACCCTGTTCCTTCCATTGCTAGCACGTGTTATACTGCCTATGTTAGAGAAATGGTTCCTTGAACCACCATGTAGAGGGGCAAAAGATAAATAAAAAAAAAACGCTACCTCCCCAAGCAATACAGGAAAGGAATCCCCATCAGCATATTTGTACTTTTATACACACTCACATATCCATAAGAATCATCAGAAGAGTATGGAGAAGAGGACTTAGAGATACAATGCCCAATTTGAATATGATACAGGAGAGGTCAATGACACGCCAACCTATTTCATTAAAACTGTGCTGTTCCAAAACAATTCACACCGTTGTAGATAAATGGACAAACTCCAGTTGGCAATATACCCATTTCTCAAAATCTAAAACACACAATCCTACCAGTCCAGGATGAAGTGTTGAAATATGTATCAGGTAAGAAACTGAAGATTATTAGAATGAGGTTTGGGGCCATTTACAAGCCTGCTTTAGCCTCATTGTGGGTGTACAGTACTATGGAAACTTGGGAGGAATACTTGATGCAACCTATTCAGGAAAAATGCACCTGTTGCTCAATAGCAGGAAGCCATATGCACTGAAGCAGTGGCTCAAGATTAATCCCACAAACTTTGTGCAAATGCAAGAGCTGCATTAGGGGTGGTCAAGATGGGGTTCCCTTTGGACCACTATTCTGTTGTGTTCCATCAGATACCAATGATTCCCAAGGTTCTCTAAAAGATAACGGGCTGGATTCAAATGCAGGTGCTAATTTTATTTCACTGTCGTCCAATACAGGTCACTGGTACTCTGGGAGGCGTAAGTCCCCTTTAATAGGCAGGAACAACTATGCAAATGATTTGCAAGGGGCGGAGCCTCCCCTCTCACTTAAGCCACCTTCTGGCCAGAGCCACTCAGATTGATTTGTTCCTGGGTGCTATGCACACCAGGTAGAGAACATCTATGCTTTCAACTTAGTCATTTGTTATTTTTTTTATTCAATATGGAATACCACCATTAGGAGGGTGACCATGGCTGTGAATGCCCTCACCCGAAGTGGCTAGTGCAGCTCCCAGGGATTTCTGTGGACCTTATGCCCTGAAGAGGGGACAGCTTGAGTTAAGCAGCTTCCCTGCTGGGGAATTTGCCTCTGGGTTATTCCTCCTCTATCATGGTCACCTGAAGACAGAAGTCCTGCAAGAGAGGTGAGTCACCCATTGAGTGCTGAAGGTCCACTTGTCCCCACAGTGTCCCTTTGCTGGGCTTGTATTTGGGAGTTTGCAATGCACTCCAGCACTCATAGGGTGTTTTTATTTGCATTTCAATGTTTAATGCAATTTCTGTGGTATTCTCTGGGTTTTGGAGCTTTGGGTATTAGTTTACTTATGTTTCTTATGTGTTTTATACTTGTTTGGGCTATTTTTAATGTTTTATTAAATTTCCCGCTCAAACGCTATGGCTCCTTTACTCTCTATGGGAATTCACAGTGTGGGACATATCTCTGGAACCGCTTGTCTCAGCAACTTCAGAGATGGCTCATTTTAATGCTAGGCTCCTGCTCTATCATCCGGAATGTGTTTTATTTATGTGGGGTGTTCAGGGGGGCTTCGGGCACTGTTTGGGGTACTTGTAAAGGGAAAACTACATTTCCCATGAGCGCCTGGTTCGCGCTCATTTCTGATTGGCTGTCATATCGGCCGCCATTTTGTGGAACTTTTCCTAAGCGAGTACACTACGCAGGGACCGAGCCTTCTCTCTCCTCAACAGATTAACCCTTCGCTGGCCAGATAAGTCCGAATTTAGACATTTCTGGGGTGAAACTTTAATCCTTTGCACTTTTTCTGGGTGATAGTGTCATTAGTGGGGTATATTGACGCTGTGAGCATGTCTACTTCACTGGAGCTAGGGGCTAGACCCAAGTCTAAGGAGGATGGGGGGTCTGCTACCCCCATGGCGTTTTGCTCCTCTTGCCACATTGGGCTGTCTAGCGATAATGTGGGGGATCTATGCCCTAATTGTACTGGTCAAGATAGCAACCCTGGGCCTCCCAGCTACGCTATTGAGCCATCTTGGGTGAGGGAGTTTAAAGCTGCCACTAGGGATCTCAGATCCGCTCTTCAACTCTTTCCCTCTCAGGTACAGGGGGCTCTCCAGGTCTGGCAGACCCCCTCTACCATCAGGACCTCCCTGCCTAAGCCACAGGGGGCTCCTGATGTGACTGATTCTTCTGAGGAAGAACTCTTGCAGGATTCTGATGCTGAGGAACGGACTGTTATTGAATCTACCAGGTCCATTGGGGACCCCTATGAATGTGACCCTGAAGTTTCGGCTGAGGGTCTGATTAGAGCTGTTCTGAATACGCTCAACCTTCCTCTGACTCAGGAATCCACTTATGATCCTACTGATGTTTTTCAGAAGAAGCCATCTAAGCCTGTTGTTTGTTTTCCAACTAATCCTACTCTTGCCCGTCTAGTCTCTGAGGCATGGAAGAATCCTGATAGATCATCCTCTGTCTCTAAAAAGTTTGCTAAGCTGTACCCTTTTCCTGAGACTGAGCTGGCTAAATGGGTGCATCCTCCCAAGGTGGATGCCCCTGTTTCCAGGCTATCCAAGTCTACCGCTTTGGCTGTATCTGATGCCTCTGCCCTGCAGGATTGGACGGATAAGAAACTGGAACTTTCTCTTAAGTCCATTTTTGCCTCTATTGGCACTGCCATGCGTCCAACCTTTGCAGTGGCGTGGGTTAACAGGGCTATCGCGGCCTGGACTGAATGACTGACTGAAGCAGTTCGCCAGGATGCACCAGTGTCTGAACAGTTGCAGCTTCTTGCTAATATTACTGAAGCTCAGAATTATGTTGCTGACGCTGCTTTTGATGCTGTGCGCATGATGGCGAGGGCCTCCACTTCTTCTGTGGTGGCCAGACGCGCCCTTTGGCTGAAACTTTGGTCTGCTGATACAGCCTCTAAGAAAGCCTTGCTTTCCCTGCCCTTCCAGGGGAGTTTGCTTTTTGGGTCTGAACTCAAAGAAATGATCAGTGAGGCTACTGGGGGTAAAAGTACTCTTCTACCATCAGTCTTTAAGAAAACGTTTCCAGCCAAACGCAATCGGTCCTTTCGTTCCTTTCAGTCTGAGACACGCTCGACCCCGGCGGGTCCTCCCGCTACACGCTTCTCCTCCAGGCCCAAACAGTCCTGGAAGCCCAAAGTTGCCCCCAAGGCCAAGACCTCCAAGACTGCTTCGGCATGACTCGCCGAACCCGGGTCCGCATCCGGCTGTAGGTGGTCGTCTCTGCCTCTTTCGCCGGACTTGGGAGGAGTCAGTGGCGGACCCATGGGTTCTTCAGGTGGTGTCAGAGGGATACAGGATCCCTTTCTCCTCCCTTCCTCCTTTTCGGTTCCATTTTACTCGTCCTTCTCAGGAACCCACAAAAGGGCGTCTGTTCGACGGCGCTATTCAGGATCTCTTGGACAAAGAGGTCCTGGAGGCGGTTCCTCAGGGGGACACAGGTTCAGGATTCTTTTCCAACCTGTTTGTGGTAGCCAAAAAGGACGGAGGGGCTCGTCCCATTTTGGATCTCAAAGATCTCAATGCCTATGTGGTGACTTCCCACTTCCGCCAGGAGTCCCTGCGCTCTGTGATTGCAGCAATGTCTCCAGGGGAGTTCCTTGCCTCCCTGGACCTTCAGGATGCTTATCTTCATGTCCCTATTCATCCAGGGAGCAGGCGGTATCTCAGGATTGCCTGCCACAGGGGACACTTTCAGTTTACAGCGCTCCCCTTTGGGCTGACCTCAGCCCCTCAGGTCTTCCAGAGGGTGTTAGGCTCCTTGATAGCGGTGCTTCATCAGGATGGGATCAGAGTGACCCCCTACATGGACGATCTCCTACTGAAAGCCTCCTCAGCGGAGCTTCTCCATCAGCAATTACAGAAGTGTATGCACTCTCTGAACCGTCATGTCTGGATCCTGAATCTGGACAAGTCGGACTTGGTTCCATCTCAGCGGCTTCTGTTCCTGGGTCTCCTGTTCGACACTCGCCAATGCATGGTGTTTCTTCCAGAGGATGTGGCTCACCAGATAGCCGTCCGAGTAGCTGGGATTCTGGACATGGACGAAATTCCGGTACCGAAGTTGTCGTCCTTAGTGGGGAAGTTCATTTCCACGATCGAAGCAGTACCATTTGCCATGGCCCACTCCAGGGAACTTCAGAGATTTGTGATCCGGACGTGCAGGAATCATCCAGATCATCTACATCTGGCCGTCTCTCTACCTCCTCATGTCGAGTCGAGTCTGCCCTGGTGGTTGGATCTTTCTCATCTCCTGAAAGGGAGATCATTTCTAGTTCCTCGTTGGACCACAGTCACAACGGATGCCAGCCTTCGGGGCTGGGGTGCAGTCTGGGGTCGCTTCAGTGCTCAGGGGAAATGGGGTCTGGAGGAATCCCTTCTCTCCATCAATGTTCTGGAACTTCGAGCTGTCCGGCTTGCCCTGAGGCACTGGGAGTCTCAACTGACCGGTCTTCCGATCAGAGTGGAGTCCGACAACGCCACAGCAGTGGCTTACATCAACAGGCAAGGCAGCACAAGAAGCGGTTCCGCCTGGTGGGAAATCAAGGATATTTTGTCTTGGGCAGAAGATCACATGCCTGTCATATCTGCAGTTCATATTCCAGGCGTAGACAACGTCTTGGCAGACTTCCTCAGTCGTCACACCGTCGACAGCGGAGAATGGGCTCTTCATCCAGAGGTGTTTCACATGCTCGCCCAGCGGTGGGGGATGCCTGTGGTGGACCTGATGGCTACCAGACACAACAGGGAGGTTCCAGTGTTTTGCTCCCGGTGGAGGGACTCCCTTGCTCTAGCAGTGGATGCCTTGTCGATCCCTTGGGATTTCTCCCTGGCTTACATCTTCCCTCCTCTTCCTCTATTGATCAGAGTTATTCAGAAGTTGAAGCAGGAGCGTTGTCCTGTCATCTTGATCGCTCCAAACTGGCCCCGCCAGTCCTGGTTTCCGGAGTTGATGGCCTTGTCAGTATCGGATCCGATTTCGCTCCCTGCCCGTCCGGATCTTCTTCTCCAGGGTTATCTGTGGAAGGAGGATGTTCACTCTCTCCATTTGATGGCATGGCGGTTGAATCCTCGATTTTAGCTAAGAAAGGATTTTCTCCTTCTGTGGTGTCGACTATGCTTAGTGCTCGTAAGCCTGTGTCCTCCAAGATCTATCATCGCATATGGTCAACCTTTGTTGCATGGTGCACTGATAAGCAATTGTCACTTGAATTTCATCTTCCCACTGTCCTGGCCTTCTTGCAGGACGGTGTTGATAAGGGGCTCAGTCTGAGTTCCCTCAAAGTTCAGACCTCTGCCTTGTCTGTGTTTTTCCAGGACCGGATTGCTATCCTTCCTGATGTGAAAGTTTTCTTCCAAGGTGTGACTCATGTTCGACCTGCCTTTAAGAGTCCTGCTCCCCAGTGGGATCTCAATTTGGTGCTGGGAGTTCTCCAGCGACCCCCGTTTGAATCCTTGGCTTCCATTCCATTACGTCTCTTGACTTGGAAGATGGCCTTCCTTTTGGCTATTGTCTCAGTTCGCCGGGTAGCAGAGTTACAAGCTCTGTCTTGTAAACCTCCTTACCTGGTGTTCCACAAGGATAAGGCTGTGCTTCGCACTTCCAAGGAATTCTTACCCAAGGTTGTGTCCGAGTTTCACATCAATCAGGAGATTGTGGTTCCCTCTTTCTGCCCTAATCCTTCATCTGACAAGGAACGGGATCTCCATTTGTTGGATGTGGTGCGTTGCCTCAAGTTTTATGTTCATCGCACCAAGTCTATCAGGAAGTCTGACGCTCTATTCGTCATTCCTGAGGGACCTAGGGCAGGGAGACCGGCTGCCAAGGTTACTATTGCATCTTGGATTAAAGCTACCATTCGTGAAGCTTATAAGTTACGGAATAAGCATGTTCCCTTCAGGGTGACTGCCCATTCCACCAGCTCTATTGGGGCCTCTTGGGCATACAAGAATCAGGCATCTGCTGATCAACTGTGCAGAGCGGCCACTTGGTCCTCTGTGCACACATTTTCTAGGCACTATCGAGTTGATGTACTGGCTTCGGCTGATGCCAGTTTTGGAAGGAAGGTCCTGGAGGCAGTTTTGCCTGTCTAGGTCTTCCGCTCTGTGATCCTTAGTGCTTCCTTGCTGTTGAGCCCGGTTGGCTCTGGTTCCGTGTGCTGTGTTAGTTCAGGGATTGTTTCCCTTGGTTGGTGTCCGTTGACACTTACAGTTTGGGCTATGTAATTAACTGATTTATTGCAGTTCTAGCGACTTGGGCCTTGCGCCTGGTCCTTGCCTTACTTCCCGCCTCTGGATCAGCTCAATGTTTGTACATCCCAGAGTACCAGTGACCTGTATTGGACGACAGTGAAAATAGGATTTTAGTCTTACCTGTTAAATCCTTTTCACTTAGTCCATACAGGTCACTGGTCTCCCACCCTGGCAAGGGACCAGTCTTGGCTCTCCTGTGGCATTCAGTGGGAGACCGTCAGGGCATGCTCACAGGAGTCTTTCTTTTTGCTTACCTGTGGTCAGTTTTTAGGATCTCAAATCAATCTAAGTGGCTCTGGCCAGAAGGTGGCTTAAGTGAGAGGGGAGGCTCCGCCCCTTGCAAATCATTTGCATAGTTGTTCCTGCCTATTAAAGGGGACTTACGCCTCCCAGAGTACCAGTGACCTGTATGGACTAAGTGAAAAGGATTTAACAGGTAAGACTAAAATCCTATTATCTCGGTATCCCCATACACTTCAACAGGAAATGTTTTATAAAACAGGAGCCAACATGTAGCTCCTGTATTTGAATCCATCCCAAAAAGTCTTTACATGATTCTAATAGCACCAGTATGGTCAAGAAGAGCTTTGTATCATCCTTTGGTGGAAAGATCCATAGTGGAACCTTAGTGTCTTCATCTATCTACAGATTTTCTCAAACTGGGCCATTTTGGATGATGCATGGAGGCCCTATCTAGCTCTGCCTGCATGAAACGTGAACTCTCTATCTTAAGGAAGAAGGGCGTGTCAGGGGATGATAGTCAAACCATGTTAACATCCAGAATACCTGTGTCTGACAAAATTGATCAGTCAGGAAAACCTGTTTTATGTGCTGTAACCAAACACTCTCTTAGCCCACATTGATCCTACTTACCACATCTGCTTAGTTTCTTACTAGCAGAGTTCAAAAAAAGGACTAAATATTCACTTACAGTCCAAGTTTCAGCACTGTTCATCCTCTCTCAAAGGAAGCTTGCAGAAGTTAATTGATTATTTTTTTTTTTGCAGTGGGTAGCACATGGCACCTCCTTACAAATAACCACTTTTTCACCTTGGGACTTTGAGTGCCAGAGGGTTATGCACTACATTGCTTTTTAATGCTTTGCCTAACCCTCTGGCATTCAAAGGCTTAAATCTAATGCTGGAAGTATTACAGTCTTAGGAGGGGAACTAGCGCTAAGACTGGGATACTTAGGTCTTTGGTTTCCTTCCTTCTGATGGAGCTTTTCTGTCAGTCCATTGGTGGACACCAGGACTGTGGGTAAAACTATTTAATAAATAGTATAGGATCCCATTTCCCCTATTAATGTACACTTGGTTAACAAATCTAATCAAACAAATACCCAAACAGAATTATGGAACAGGACATGGGCCTGGCTTACCAATCATGCTCATTGCTTTGAGTAACTTGTACTTAACCGAGTTGCAGACATTAAAAGCAGTGGTAGCCAACTTTGGTTTTCAAGAGCTGCCAACAGTTTTCAGGATATCCCGGCTGGAGCACAGGTGGACTAACTATTAGCTCAGTCACTTTAATTAGTCCATCTGTGATAATTCAGGGATATTTGGAAAACATGCGCTAACTGACTTAGAGCTTCTGCATCCCTAACATCACATCATTGTTAACTTCTTTAATAGCTGTCCCAATATTAAAAGGATTTCAGTTCCTGCAGGCTCGGGTATAATCGCATGAAACTGCACCTAGTCTTTTAGATTTCCCCCTGTAACTCATCCATTCAACTGAATGTGACTAACCCTCCCAAATGTACGTTGTTGCAGAGTTTCCTCCATAGCTATATTTGGAAGAGCTGTCTCCATTCTGACACTATAGCCTGCATTATAAATTGCATAACTGACTGACAGGCTGTTAACCAATGAACAGGGCAGTTCCTCCTAGTTATAAAAATAACTAAATAGAGAACTGGGAGTATCAAAAAAACCTTTCAAAATGTAGAATTTGATATTTTCTGAATTTTCTTTTGGACAAACATATGATTTGTATGCTGCCATACAACACTGTCTGGCTAGGGCCTACACAATAAATAAATGATGACCGTGCTGCCCAGTTGCCTGCAGTCTTAACCCCCTAGGTGTTGGATATGTCCAACACATTACAAAGCAATGGCCTGGAAGCATCTCTAACATCCAAGGAGTTAAATAAAATAGAATTCCAAAAGTAAACAGATGTGTTGTTCTGGTTCTGCAGTTACTCCACTTTACACACTAGGATTTTAAGAGATTATACTTTTAATCATAAAGATTAGAAAAGAGAGATTTTGTTTCTTCTATGTTCACATTCAAGTTTGAAGATTTCAAATGCAATAGAACTAAGCCACTGATTTAAAAATAGAAGTGACAAAAGTAACTTTTGGTTCAGGTGGTAAATGAACCCAGCACCGTTGCTCCATCTTCTTGTGCCTGAGATGCAGTGGACCATATTTACCACAGAGACCAGCACACTGTCACACAAACTGCTGCTTCTTGGTGGTAGCTGCCTTGCTGGCCAAGTCCTTTGCTTTTTCCTTTGCAGCCAGTGCGGTCTCTTTTGCCTTTTCCGTTGCCTCCTTTGCTGTGTCTACCAATGTTCTGGGAGGTACATCTCCTGAAGGAAAGGGATACAGCTATGAAAGGTGAATTGGCACACTCCAAGAACCCAAACTTTTAGACAAAATGTTTAGGGCCATATTCCACAAAGAAATCTAGGGCACACTGCTCCACAGCAGGGAAATAAACAGTACTATTGATTTACATTGAGCAATGAAGTCAATGGGAATGTGCATTTGTCCTCAAGGTGCAGCTGGGAGCTAGACCATGTATAAATAATTCAAATAGAGCTTTCAATCCCTTGAATACCAAGGTCTCAAACACATTGCTTTGCAATGCACTGTACGCTTCCCAAGCATGTAAACAAGTGAGAGTTTATTTTCACGCATGATACAACCAATTTGCACCAGAACTGCTCAGCTTTTCTTGGTGCACATGGCATTTAACCCTCTATGCCAGAGAGGTATTCATTGCAATGCACTAACTACCTCCCTGGCACTCAAAGTGTTAAAGGGTCAACATAAAACACTCAAACTACAGTATATGTCCTCAGCTTAAACATGTACCGGTTGCTTCTCCATTATCCCTGATCTGATTGGCTGAGTGACATCAGTGCCTCATTGGGTGCTTACTTGAGATTTCTATCCACTACACTGAAGCTCAATGATGGCAGATTCACAACACAGGGCTTCTATGAGGAGGACAGCAATGTTTCTACATCTCTCATAAGCCCCAAATGAGGAGTCAGCGTTCACATAGCTGTGAGAACACGGCCTGCAATTTAAAAAAGCTAGATACTGATCCTTCACTGCCTTTAAATTAGTTGTATTTTTCAAGCATTTCTCATGCAGTGAATATTGCTCTTTAAAGGGATAGTAATACTTAAAATGTAAAAAAAAAAAAATATGTTGTAGGGTTTATCCCCCTGAGTAAAACAAGGGTACTCCCACTGCTGAAAGGTGTTTCATTCAAAAGTTATTAATTTTCAAACTTGAAATTTTTTTAGGTGCAATATCACAGTGGCCTGAAATTGTACAGTGGCGCTGTTGCTACACGATCCTATGGACAGGTCTGGTCAGTTGACCATAAATCTCCATAGGATGGTGTAGCAACAGCGCCACTACAATTTCAGGCCACTGTGATATTGCACCTAAAAAATTCAGCTTTGAAAATTAATAACTTTTGAATGAAACACCTTTCAGCAGTGGGAGTACCCTTGTTTTACTCAGGGGCATAAACCCTACAACATATATTTTTTTTACATTTTAAGTATTACTATCCCTTTAATACTGGATTTCATATCAGTGGAGGTGAACATGAGTCTTAGTTGCAGAGCCCCAAACTCCCCCCACTAAAGTCTTCTTAGTAAGCCATCAATGGGAGGCATTTTGGTTCTGAAGTCCAGCAAAATAAAGCATCCTGTCTTGACAAGATGTCCATGTTAATTCAGGATTAGTTTGGAGAACTAGTCCACACAAAATTCAATTCTAATAATTAACTACCTATTTTATATAGCTCTTTTCTTCCGATGGGGGTTCGTTTTATTGACCTAGGAAGGATGAAAGGCTGAGTCGTTTCTGCAACTCTTAGCCAACTGAGCTCTCTCACTGACATTTATAGTAGCCATTAGGATTTTCTATCCAGATTGAAATAATCTGGGGTTTATTACTAATAGGCATCATTGTTATTTAAAGGGGTAGTAATGTTTCACAAAAACAGCAGCTCCAATTAATCTTCTTAGTATCTGAGCCATAGAGAGTGTTATTTCATTACTGTCAGAGCTGTGGTTCGAGAGTAATTGAAGGATAAAGTTTCCCCTCCCGCCCCTTTTACCTAGTGTAAGCCATCTCTTCTCAAATGGGGAATCTGGTTGTAAGACCAGACAGATAACAGCAGGGGACAATCTTCTTCCTATGAGAACAATGAAAGCCCTGCCCCCCTTGACAAGTTTTTCAGGTTTTTCCTTTATCTTAATTGAAGATTGTCCCTCTCTGCAGTGTACCTGGGCACCTCCCTTCTGCTCTGGCTGAGCAGTGTTACATCAGTAGAAGGGGCAGGAGGGGGATACTTTATCATTACTCTTGAACTACAACGGACAGAATTGAAATAACACTCTCCAAGGTCCAAATACTATGATGATTAATTAGAGCTGCTTTTATTATGAAACATTACTATCCCTTTAAGTGACACTTTTAAACCCTTGAATACTTGAGGTCTGCAATACTTTGGAGACCTAACATTAATCAATTTGAATCTTCATAGACCCCCACCAGCACCAAGGGGCAGATGGTTTGTCTCACAATTCCTCATCTGTTGCTTAGGAGTTAATGTAAATTAAAACAATGAAGGCTAGCAATGTTTCCAAAAGATTGCAAAAATCTAGCCCGCAATTGTTTAAATCCATGGCTCCACTATTTTGACTAACCCACCTGTACTAGTGGAATACTAACAATCTGGTACATAGATATCCCTCACACAGATTGCAGTTCTACATCTTTGCACTTTATAAAAGTGGCAGTATACAGCAATCTATTTACGTTGGTATCCACTTACCGTGCATTCTGGCCAAAATAAATTCAAAACCTTTCATTGCCTTGGTCACATTACTTTTAAACCGAGCCAGACCGAACTCCTGTTGAGGAAAAAATGCATATATGAAAGGGTGGACTGGTAACCTTTTGCAAGAATTTCTACCCCAGTTTTGCAGCTACAGTCTTCATTTACCAGTTTCTTTCAGTTTAACTCCTTGAGGACAAGGAGTGTTGTTCACCCTTCCAGTCCTCAAAGGGTTAAAGGAATACTCGAAAGAATGGGGAACAAATCCTTCCCCTTATTGCAGTGCCAGTAATTCTAACTGTGCGATTAGATCTTCACACAATGGCCAGGGCTCAACAGAGCTCGTGTTCCTCATTTTGTAATTACAAACAATGCCTGTCAGTCACTCCCAAATTCACAAGTATGAGAGTAATCAAGAGTTGTAAAGGTATATATGCTTTTATAAAAGGCATGTGGGAAGTTATAGATCACAATCAATCAAGGTTTTAAAACACTTCTTATCCTGGGTTTTTTATTTTTTTACCTTAATGAATTATATTATATAATACAGCTGCAGTAGTACAAAAATAGATGCCTTGTTTGAAGGATAAGTGTGTACATATGTGCAGGACGGGTCCAGGATGTACAGTCTTCTGGAACATTTCAAAAAAGAAATTGCTCTTTCAAAGCCTGTGTACGCCCAGAATATTCATGTGTGTATAGCCATAATGCAACTCTTATAGATTATAAAAAAATGTTCACTTTCTTAAAGCGGAACTACCACCCAACAAAATCTTTAGCTTAACCAAGTCCCCATCTGGCAACTAGCTGCTTAGTAGCGCAAGAATAATTACCTTATTTAATAGATTTCTACTCTCTTCTATGGCTGACAGTAGCACGGAGCACGGACATCTTGCCATTGTGACGTTCGCACTCCTGCGCTGTCAGTCCAAGCTGGGTCTAGGAGGCATTGCTAGGAGCCATTTGGCTCTGGCTGGGACTGACAGCGCAGGAGTGCGAACATCACAATGGCAAGATGTCTACGCTCCGTGCTACTGTCAGCCATAGAAGAGAGCATAAATCTATTTAATAAGGTAATAATTCTGGCGGCTAGCGCTACTAAGCAGCTAGTCGCCCGATGGGGACTTAGTTAAGCTAAAGATTTTGTTGGGTGGTAGTTCCCTTTAATATCTGTATCCTGACGCAAGGCTAAACAAACATCACAGAATAAACCTCTAAAAATAATAAGTGTCCTTTTTGTGCTTCCAGTTGGAATTGGGGAAGAATCCTCCTACATAATAAATCACTAAAACATGTGCAACAATGAAGTCATGCTCAGTAGAGACTGCCCGTGGCGCTGTATCACCCGCGGCGTGGGCAGTCTCTACTGCGCATGACTGCCCCGCGACCGGCTGACAGTGGCACTGTGGCCCGTGTAACGGCCTCTTCAACTAGTTTCTAATAAAGCCCTTGAATGACTAGAGGTCCATACTGGATGGATTAAGCACTGCACAGGCCTCTCTAACACTGAAGTGGTGTACAGTAACAGTAAACACACATATGTACTAAACTAACCAAAATGCAGAACCAGTGCACTTGCCCAGAGCTGAAACCCAGGAAGACTTAAGTCACTGGTTCTGTGAGGGTTTGAGATGGCAGTCCCACCTTCCATACTCAGATTGCTGATTGTAGGCCTAAGGGGAGGCTCCTTCTCTCTAGTCTTAAGGAAGCACTGTGGAATTGGCCTTGCAATAAGGTAAATATTAATCCCTGAGCTACTCAATCAGGTTCAAGGTAGTTAGGGGAACATATCTTACATTTTAGTTAGTTTAGCTTATATTGGTTTACTGCTTCTTTAACCTTTTGAGTGCCAGAAAGGTACCCAATGCATTGTGTTGCAATGCACCGTATACCTCGCTAGCACTCAGAAGACAAAATTCTGATTTCCATTGACTTAAACTGGACTTTAATCCTTTATGGTGTAGTTGGTTTGCTCCAGAATGTTTTGTTTTGTGCACAGGGCCCATATTTAATAAGCTAAAGAGGTGCAATTCTGCACCATAAAAGAAACACATAAAATTTTCAGAACTTCCACGGAGTTAAAAGGAGGCTTGTATCCCTTGAAAACATTGCTAAAGTGGAACTACCACCTGACAAAATCTTTAGCTTAACTAAATCCCCATCTGGTGACTAGCTGCTTAGTAGCACTAGTCGTCAGAATAATTACCTTATTTAATAGATTTCTGCTCTCTTCCATGGGTGACAGGCAGGATGGAGCAAGGACATCTTGTCATTGTGATGTCCGCCTGCCTGCGCTGTCAGTCCCAGCCGGAGCCAAATGGCTCCTAGCAACGCCTACTAGAGCCGGCTGGGACTGACAGCGCAGGCGCGCGGACGTCACAATGCCAAGATGTGGACTTAGTAAAGGTAAACATTGTGTCGGGTGGTAGTTCCATTTTAAGTGCTGGGGACCCATAAAGCATTCAAGGACATGAAAAAAACAGATTTAAAGGGGAACTTTCACCCCGCAATAACTTAATGTTCACTTACTGCTCACCTGGCGACTAGCTGCTTAGTAGCGCTAGTCGCCAGAAATCTTACCCGGTTCTTCAGATATCGGCGTTTTACAGGAGCAGGAAGCACGGACGTCTCTTCACAGTGACGTCCGTGCGCCTGCGCTGTCAGTCCCTTGTGCACCGCACGGTGCACAAGCTGTGCACAAGGGACTGACAGCGCAGGCGCACGGACGTCACTGTGAAGAGACGTCCGTGCTTCCTGCTCCTGTAAAACGCCGATATCTGAAGAACCGGGTAAGATTTCTGGCGACTAGCGCTACTAAGCAGCTAGTCGCCAGGTGAGCAGTAAGTGAACATTAAGTTATTGCGGGGTGAAAGTTCCCCTTTAAATCATTGAGAATTTTTATTTCTCCTCTTATGGTGCAAAACGATTGTTCCTCTTTAGCTTACTGAATATGGGCCTTATGTATAAAAGTGAACCAGAGCAATTCTGGGGCAAACCAACTGTATCATAGGGGAGAAACTCCAATTATGAACGTTATCATTTATCTAAATGGGACTTTTAAACCATTAAGTTCTAGAGGTCTCCCAACACACTGAAAAGCAATGCCCGAGAGCTAAAATTCATTTAGCTAAAGGGGAATTTTAGTGTCTCTCCTATGGTGCGCTCCAGAATTGCTCCTCTTTGTCTTACTGAATATGGCCCCTTGAACCTATGCACAAAAGCAAAACCAGAAGTAAACCTACTGAACCAGTTTGATACATCAGCCCATGGGACCACATTCAAGTTGATAAAGAGGAGCAGCTCTGGTATTAACCATCTGCACCCTTAAGAAACAGTGGGGTGTATAATTGCTGCAAACTCCTGTCTGTGAAGGGTTAAACAGTGCTTTAACCCCCCAAATGCTAGAAAGGGCAAGAATGAATTTCAAAATAATTGTTGAAGAAAGACACTTGTCAAGACTAGAGCCTTATGGACAATGAAGGAACAAGACTGATTATTATTGCCCAGTAATGTTTTAATACATACATGCTGCTCACAGCCTTTCTTAATTGAAGTCATGAGTGGTCATTCATACATACATATATACATCAGTATTTTTTGCAAATTCCATTATGTAGTTTGTGAATGGCAGTAGATTTAGTCTTTTGCTGCAAACTGCAATTCAAGCTTAGGGAGCTTTAATATGAAACCAAAGAGTTCCACTACTGTAAGAAGTTTGCTAGAAGCAAGTAGAGGATATACTTGTAGAGCTCGAGTGATATATTGACCATGGAACTATCTGGATTACTGAAGTCATTAATCCTAGAACTTCCATGATTGTTTGGGCTGTTTGCCTCTCTTTTTCTTCAACTCTTGAATGCTCTTGATAACATTGATCACTCTTTCCTCCGATAGAGTTGCTATTGCATCTTGTGTGCCTATTCTTATTCCTAGGAACACCAGGTTCTGTGTTCGGAGGAACTGGCTCTTCTCTACATTTATTAGCCATCCTAGGTATGACAGGTGTTCTACTACTCTCCTTGTGTGTTGATTTGCCACCTCTTTGGATTCTGACACAATGAAGAGGTCATCCAAATACAGAATTATTTGAATACCTTCCCTTCTTATAGGTTCCAGTGCTGTGGCTAGCGCCTTTGTGAATGTTCTTGGAGCAGTGGATAGCCTGAAAGGAAGGCATCTGAATTGAAAGTGACTCCCTTCTATGGCGAATCTGAGATATTTTTGATCCCCTTTTCTCACTGGAATGTGGTGATAAGCATCCTGGAGATCTATGTTGGTCAAGAAGTTGTTTGGGCAGATTGCTCTTATGACCGAGTTCACTGACTCCATCTTGAAGTGCTTCTGGATCATACGTCTGTTCAGGGCTTTTAAGTCTAGGATTATCCTGTATGCCCCTGATGGACTTTGGAACCACAAATAAAATGGAATAGATCCCAGTATATTCTGTCCCATTTTGACCTGTTCCACTACTTTTTTCTTGACAAGTAGTTGAATTTCCTTCTTGAAAAGCCTGGCCATTTGGGAATTTCTTGGTGTTCTTGAAGCCCTGAATTCCTGTTTTATGGGAGTCTAGAGGATATCCTGTCTATAGGATATTGTAAACCCACCTGTCTTATGTCTTCCAGCGGTTTACAAAGTTTTGCAGGCGACCCCCTACCTGCTTCAAAGACAGGACCCACTGAGCTTCAGAACTCTTTCTTGAAAGTTGTTCTTTTGGGGAAATCCCTTCTAAAAGAACCTCTGGTACTCTGGCCAGACTGTTGTCTGTTGTCGCTTTGCCTGTTCTGGCATCTCCCTTGGCCATGAAAGGAATAGTTCCTGGTTCTGTATAGAGAGGAGCGAACTGGAGATGACCTGCTTTTTCTTCCTTGCGGTAAAAAGGCAGTACGTCCACCTGTAATTTTTTGGATGATTTCCTCTAGGTGATCGCCAAACAACATCTCTCCTTTAAAGGGTAGAAAAATTATTTTTAGAGGGTACATCTGCTCCCCAGGATTTAAGCCAGAGAGCCCGTCTTGAGGATACTGATAATGCAGAGGCCTTAGCTGCTAATCTGACCGAGTCCAATGATGCATCGCACAGGAAACTGTTTGCTTCTTTAATGACAGCAACCTCTTTTAGCAGCTTTGATCTTGAGACAGATGAGTCATTTTTTTTCTTCTAGAGAACTTAGCCAAATCCTCATAGTTCTGGAAATGGATGCAACAGCCGTGGCTACCTTAATGTTGTTTCCTATTAGGGAATATTTCTTTTTCAAAACAGCTTTCATCCTTCTTTCCACTGGATCCTTGAGAGCCGATCCATCTTCAAGAGGAATCGTTGTATATTTTGTCAAACAAGACACTGCCGCATTCACCTTCGGAGGGGTAGACCATAGTTTTACATCCTCATCCTTAAACGGATAAATTCTTGAGAATCTTTTGGTTATGATAGATCTCTTATCCTTCTTTTTCCATTCATCCTGAACAATGCCAGAGATGGAGTGATGAACAGGAAATGTAGGGGTACTTTTTTGATTCCCTAAAAATACCATATCCATTATATTAAGTTCCTTTTGCTCAATACCTAGTGATTTCCTAATATAAGGAAGCAGTCACTTATCTAGAGAAAAGGAACCTATCCCTTCAGCAATTTCACCTTTCTCTTCTTCTGATATGTAGTCGGAAGGTTCCTGGCTATTTATTTCCTCCATGTCAATATCTCTAGCTGATAATGTGCCTTCCGCTGGATCCTCAGTTCTGGATCTCTTCCTGGGGTTTGCAGCAAAGGTTTCCTTCATAGAACTTTGCATCCAGGACAAGAAGTTTTGAAATTGATGTGGAACCTCTTGCCCTGCAGCATTCTTTAGACAATCCAAACATAATTTAGAGCCTTCTACAGCCAAATTTTTCTTGTCACAGCCCATACAAATCTTGGCCTTAGGGACCTTAACTTCTGGACCACCGCTGTCTTTAGGGGTACCTGAATCTGCCTTATCCTTGGAGGAGCTACTCTTAGTAGGGGTAGACATGTTGAACTAACTGGAATAAACAAGTTAAAACTTCAAGACTTTATTATCTACTGCTAAAATCTGGAACGCACGCCGTTTAGGCACCACGTTCAAACAGAGGGGATAAATGTAGCCAGTTCTTTTCCCTTCCTCTCTGCCTGCATGCTGCTACAGCAGACGTCGCCGCTCCGCTGACATCATCCCTCCGCACCTGCTAGCTAGGTAAAACAATAGCATGATGGAAAGGGCATTCATGTGGGCTATTTCTGATACTCTTATCCACATTTCGGTGGAGGAAAGAGTGCCACGCATAACCGCGATCCAATGCTGTCAATGAGAAGAATTACATTTTTTTACTTAAGGCACGGAGGCTGCTCGCCTCACATCCTCCAGCTAGTAGGGCTGAAGATAACGGAGGCGGAAGGGGTGGCGTAACATTATATACAAATAAAGGCCATTGTTTACACAGTGCTGGGGAGTACAAAGAAGAAAGAGGATATTATTATTATTCTTTATTTATATAGCGCCAACTTAATCCGCAGCACTGTACAATAGGGAATAGACATACAGGGATAATAAATAGTAAATCATATGTGAAGAACAGAAGGATCAGAAGGCCCTGCTCGTGAGAGCTTACAGTCTAGAGGAAGGTAGGTTGGACACAGAAGGTGTAAGTGCTATTGGGTGTAAGTCTCCTACCCAGTGAGCTGCCAGTCAGTGGTTGGGAATGAGAAGTGCAATATTAACCCTTTGAGTGCCAACAGTGGAATACTTTGCATCCTGCACTGGCACTGAAAAGGGTTAATATTCTCTTGTCAACCTACTCGTACAAGGTGAGGGTCGGTCAGGCGGCAGGATTGTTATGTAGAGAGGAAGGTGGAGACTTATGAAAAGGATCAGTGTCTGCCTTGGTAGTGACTGAACCTAGCTGCTGGGCTACTTCGCTTCCATAAGCCATCCCAGAGACCAGCAACTGGATGTCTTTGTGCATAACCTATGGAAGCCTTCTCCCACCGATCTCAACCAATCTAAAACAATTGACGGCAATACTGGAGTAAGAACAAATGTGCGCCAAAACCCTATAAAATGATTATGGCATTAATGGAATATTTGTATATCTTACATATATATGCTATCCGTACATATACATGAAACCAACAATAAATTGATGTCAGTAAATGATCACACAGCAACAGGACAGTTGGGGAAAACCCCCGAAAATGTTGCTGCAGTCCTGGAGTCAGGTCTCCATGTAGTGGTTCAGAAGAATGTGAGCGCTGTATCAAAAAGCAGTCACCAAACCAACAATTAAAGCAGTGTGCATACCAGCTACCGTATTAGAGAAAGGTCCAGCCAAAACTATATATGAGAGAGTAAAATCTTCCTTGGTTTTTGAGCGCACATGTATAGTTTAACGATAATGTGTACTTTGGCTATAGTTTGAGGAACATGCCCAGTGGTGGCTGTTGGACACCCGAAAAAAAGCAGTAATACGAAGGAGCATAATAGTAGAATCGCAAGTTAGTGTATGTGTTGTAAGAGATCTCCCATAGTGTGTGTCTACTTCAGCGTGTGAGCAGCGTTAAAGACGAAGTGACAGAGCATAAGCTAATGTGTATTGTGCTGAGCAGCCTGCTCACCAGACTAAGTGCATGCAGTGGCAGAGCAGGTTTAAGGAACACAAGAGGAAACTCCAGGAATAACAGAGAAGAGGAGCAGCTGGTGGCAGAAGGAGAGATCTGGGATTAGGGCATTGTGTGTGGTGATGGCAGCGGTAGAAGAATACTGGGTGTGACTGCCTTTTTTTTTTTTTTTTTTTTTTTATTGCCAACAGTGGGAAGTTGAGGGAGCGAGAAGTCCGCCCCCTTGTATGTTTTACACAGGCAGTATGGAGGAGATCCACAAATCTTCTCTTAGCTGCCGCGCCAGGGTGTGTATGTCTGCCTGAGGCAGTGTGGAGGTGATCTGCATATCTCCTCTTAGTTGCCGCCCCAGGGTGTGTGTATTCTAATTTAGTGTGTAATGCTGGGCTCAGGCAATGTGGAGGAGATATACATATCTCTTCATAACTGCCACCCCGGGGTGTGTGAGGCACGGACATAGAATTTGTGGTCGCGTGACAACTTCTTTTATAGTAAAGAACTCCTTATTTTCAGTAAAGAGATAGTGGTTTGATAACCCTCAGTCCTGTTGGGACATGTTTAACACATGTGATAATTGGTGTGGTGTTTTTTGAAGAGTGGTCAGCTGACCATATATTTAGCTGTTTTTAGCTACAACAGAAAATATCTTAAAATGTGGCCATGGTCAGCACTGTATCACATACATGCTTCTTCAATTTGTAAGGTTGTGTACTAACTATTTTCTAGGCGAGTTTTCTCCGAGTGCCTGAATTAGTATTGCACCATTGAGTCAGATGGCTCTGACTACCAATACGGTTGCTAAGCCAAGTCTACAGCCTATCCCAGCAGTTGTGAAATAGATGTTTAGACCTATCTGCCTGATCTCTGAACTCTCCTGAGTCCACTTTAGGTAGTGTGGGTCTCTTTGCTAGGCATTACACTTGTAGATCTACAACTCTTCAAAAACCTGAAAGAGGGCAGAGCAAAACGATGGGCAAATGGAGCCGAGAGAGACTGCTTTCCTTTGGAGACTCTCTCAAAGTGAAGTTCCTCTTAAAGGAATGAATTATACCCATAGGCCTCTTCCCCATAGGACATAGCTACACTTGTCAATTCACATAACAAGCATGAACACAGCGTAAGAATACTTGTCCTTATAGGACAAGAATACTTGTCCTAAGAATACTTGTCCTTATTCACAAAAGTTAAACAGTGTCCACATTGTAGCAAAAATTAATAAAGCCCAGTGTATGAACTGCCTTTAAGTGTTTTTGTTTTTTTTTTGGTTTTTTTTTTTTAAATGTGTATCCAGGTTCATCATGTATTGAGTGATACACTTTGCAAATTTCCCTCCAAATCAGGAATTTACAGTATACTTATTTGCTCACCTGAATAGGTCTAGTAAACCCAAACACCTTTGAGGACACCCAAGCCTCTCGCTTGATCTCTGTCCAGTTGCTGTTCTCGGGATTTTCACAGTATACGCAGCGTTCTTCTACAGACTGTAGCCAGAGACAGAACCATTAGTGTGAGAGGAACAGGATCAATAAACAACATGAATGCATCATACAAACAAGAGCTATCACTGACAAGTCCACTTTTCTTATGGATATGCCTCAGAATGCAAAGTGAAGGACTGGAAAAATTGTAATGTATGAGTAGGTAATCTCTGGCTCTCAAGCTGCCAAGTCTACAACTTTCATCTTCCTGGAAGTTGTAATCTCCAACAACTGGAGAGCTAGAGGATTCCGAACCCTGCATTAATGGTTACCAATTCTCTTTCCAATCTACACCAGTCCTCAGTTTTAAAAGTCACATTATTCAGAACCGGATAAAGACCTTGATACACATACCAGTCAGGTCTACAAACTCCAAGGACTGAAGGGCCTCCCTCCCTCCCTACAAACACCAAGGAAGGAAGGGCCTCCCTATATATACACCAGTCAAGTCTACGGGAAGGAAGGAAGGACTTCCTTACATATAACAGTCAGGTCTACAAAACCCAGAATAGGAAAGACCTGCCCACATATACCAGTTAGGTCTATAACACCATAGTAAAACAAGTTTAGGTTATGAATATCATTTCACCTTTGGCAAAAGGCCATACAGAGGACACTTGTTTTTCACTATAATTACTCAGCCAAGTCCTACTCACCATGATTGTGGCATGGTTGATATTCCAAGTGAAAGTTGTGAGGGTCCTGCTGAAAGGGTCAATAACAGAATCCTCTATAACATACACAGCATGGGCCACATTTGCAGGGAAGAAGCGTTCTGCCCAACGTGGCAGTCTATTTGTCTTGGTCAAAAGTCTTCTGGTCAGCAGCTTATGGTCAGGTGTTACCTCACGGTACAGAATGTCTTCAGATAGGACATGTTTGCTGTGTCCAGAGAAAATAAGAACCTGAGTAGATATATACTAACAAACCTACTAAAGGTGTATGCACAAAGAACTGGAGCAAACAAATTGTAGATTTTTAGATGTTTTGTGTGGTACATAGATTTAATTGGGACTTATAACCCCTACAAATCCTACAGAGGTCTCTGACACATTGTTTAGCAATGTGTTGGAGACATCCAGCATTCAAGGGGTATAAAGCTCCATTTATATCAAGTGGAATTTTGGTACTTTTTTGACCCCTGTGATACAATAGATGTTTCCCAGAATCACTGCAGTTTTGTCATTGTCTATAGGCCCCTTTAAAGGGATAGTAATACTTAAAATGTAAAAAAAAAAAAAAAAAATATGTTGTAGGGTTTATCCCCCCGAGTAAAACAAGAGTACTCCCACTGCTGAAAGCTGTTTCATTGAAAAGTTATTAATTTTCAAAGTTTAATTTTTTAGGTGCAATATCACAGTGGCCTGAAATTATAAAGTGGCGCTGTTGCTACACAATCCTATGGACAGCTCTGGTCGCAGGACCATAAATCTCCATAGGATGGTGTAGCAACAGCGCCACTGTACAATTTCAGGCCACTGTGATATTGCACCTAAAAAATTCAACTTTGAAAATTAATAACTTTTCAATGAAACAGCTTTCAGCAGTGGGAGTACTCTTGTTTTACTCAGGGGGATAAACCCTACAACATATATTTTTTTTTTACATTTTAAGTATTACTATCCCTTTAAATTCTGCATATATTCTAGATAGAAACAACAGACAGAAATCAATCCTAACATCTTCAACAAATTATATGTCCTGAAACATGGCAACAGTCCTGCAGATTATAGCTATAACCAAATGATAAAGCTTTGAGATTGAGATGCCACCTGTGTTGTTCTAGATCAGGCATGCAAGTCTGAATCTGAAAGTTCAGTCTCGTCTGAAGAACATGGTGCAGTTTGTCACTGTGCCCGTAGCAAGCACAAAAAAGTGGAGCAATTCTGGAGCAAACAAGTCCATTATAGGGGATCAAGAAAAATCTTTATTTAAAAGGGACTTTTAACCACTCTAATGCTAGAAAGGTTTCCAGTGTATCTACAAGTAATGTAATGAAGACCTCTAGCACTCAAATGGTTAAAAGTTACATTTAAATTAATGGGATTAGTGGAATTTAGATTTGTTTCCTGTGGTATAGTTGGCTTGAAACGTTCAAAAGACAAAAATTTTGCGACAATATGCATGAGAGGTTTTGCTATAAGATTACAGCCCTAAAGATTTTTGTTTTCTAAAGAAACTTATTTGCCTTAGTGGAATATGGAATTGTGATCCTGGTTAACCCTGTTTAGTCCAGAGGGGTGTGCAATGTATTGCTTTGTAGGGTTGTTATATATCCCTCTGGTGCTCAAAGGGTTACCTTACACACACATATAGAGGCAGTACCACAGAATATAAGTGTACTGTGTAATTTTTATTTAATAGGAAAGGACTAATAACATCTGCAGTGTGTGATGAATAGGCCTTGGAAACCCCTTGCGTGTGGCTATAGTTACCTGTAAGGGTTTGGATAGCGCTGCCAAAAAGCAGCAAATACTTGGTCCCATGAATTCTTCAGTACACTCATTCCTAGGAAATACTTCACCATTGTTCCCGATTACAGAAGGAATCACTGTGTCAAAAATGACAGGCGGAGGAAACCATCAGAGGATGAGAGTAAATGTTGTTGAGGCAATCTGGCAGTAACCGTCTGGAGCCAGCTTGATGCCGGAGTGTATTTGTCCTTCTGAGGGGAACTGTATGGTGGAGAGAGAAAGAGGAAAAAAAAAAAAAAAAATGAAAATAGGGAAGAGGTAAATTGGTTATTAAAGGGATATGTTTAATTATTGAAGTAAAATCGAGTCTCCTTTAATCATTTTTATAATGATGTGTATCAAGAAAACGTTATTAAACACTGCCGTTTTTTTATTTATAGTCTAATAAGTTTCCCCCTCCCGCCCCTTCTATTTACTTCCGCAGCCTCCACTCAGATCGGGAATCCGGACTGGACAGATTGCATCGAGGGACAATCTTTACGCTTTCAGTATAAGGGAAAGCCTGCCCCCTTGATGAAGGAGGGCAGGTTTTTCCTTATGCTGGAAGAAGATTGTCACTCGTCGCATTCTGTCTAGGCTGGCTTGCTGAGGCTGCCGAGATAAGTGGAAGGGGCAGGAAGGGGAAAATTTATTAGACTATAAATGAAAAACGGCAGCTTTTAATAACGTTTTCTTGATACATATCTTTATAAAAAAAAAAAAAAAAAAAAAAAAGAAGACTCGATTTGACTTCAATAATTAAACATTACTATCCCTTTAAAATGGATTTGAAAAAGGAAAAATATGCTAGTATGTATGTGTATGATAATGTAGAAGAATGCATATTACAGTATATGTACTTAAAAAGGATATATCACCTTTACAAATCTGCCTCTCCATGGGAGATTCCATCATAAATACAAAAATATTTGCATGATTAGTCCTGCACATTAGTTTATTCCACTCATCTGGGGAAATGAATAGGTTTGAATAGCCTAAAGAGATTAGATTTTCTAGATTTCCCATAATTAACCCCTTGAATGTCAGAGGGGTATGCAACACATTGCAGATCAATGTGTTGCGTACCTCTCTGGCACTCAAAGGGTTAATTATGAATGCAGAGAACAAAGCTCTGCTGAGATTAGATGCCCCAACTACTAAATCAAAGATCTCAAAGTAATATCCTGTTTGTAAAATAAAAAGCAGAATATATAGGCAGTTTAAGAGGATAGTAAATAAATGCAGGTACGATTAATCTTCATTTGCCACGGGCTATGCAAAGCTGTATTTCAATATTCTCTAAGTTGTAGGTCAACAATAATTCCATTACAAAGTGTCCCCCCCTCAGGCCCCTTTTACCTCATGTATGGCGCCTCCCCTCAGATTTGGATTCGGTCCTAGGACCGGACAGCTTGCAGCGAGGGACAGTCTTCAGGCACTGCGTATAAGGAAAACCCTGCGCCCCTTGACGAAGGAGGGCAGGATTTTCCTTATGCTCACTGTAGATTGTCCATCGCTGTGCTCCATCTGACCTGCTTAGAGAGGCAGAGTTATGAGGTAAAGGGGGTAGGAGTGGGACACTTTATAATGGAATTACTGTTGAACTACAAATAGGAGAATATTGATATACGGCTCTACATGGCCAATGGCATATGAGGATTAATCGGACCTTCATATATTTTCAGCCATTACTATCCCTTTAAGTAGATACTTACACTGCTTTTAGTCTTGTTAAATGTAACAGGTTCAGATATGTGCTGTCAGACTCAGATAGAGGAGTAAGGCAGTTCCAGAATAAGAAATGGATTATGATGGCTGTGCTACACAGGTCAGTACTCTGCTCTGCACTGTAAAAGGGATCTTTACCTTAGGAATATGTGGCTCCTAACACACCAACTAACCTAGGATGTGTCCTTCATACAGCAGTCCATTATAGCTATATATTTTAATTGTTTCTATGGTTTCCAATATATAGTAATCACTAATGAAATGTTATTCTAGGTAAGATTGTTAACATTCAGTCCAGGATTTAAGGATTTCCCTGTCTGAGCACAGGGGGGGCAATTAAAAATGAATGAGCCATGGATTACCTTACCTGTGCTTTATCAGAGAAATCCTTAAATCCTAGCCTGTGGTTGGCCCTTGAAGATCAAACTTGGCATCCCTGTTCTAGATCACACCTTCTCACAGCAAACATGATTCAATACAACTGAATGACTGATAAGGGACACACGTTATTGAATCGTAACATGAAATAACCAGCACAAATCTAAAAACAGATCAAATGCAAATATAACAGTAAACAGAAATAACCGACTACTGTTTGAAGAACATGTACCTAGATATGTCCTTCTGATAAACAAGAGACTTATTGTTAGGGTTTAGTTCCCACTTAAAGAGTTCCTAATGGACTTAGTGCATTACATGAGCATTCTCACTCACCCATAACGTGCACAATGCAAATCTGGGGGAGAATAACCTCATCGGAAGTAAAAAGATGGAAAAAGGATATGCACTCTTGCCCTGAAGAGCTGAGGGAAGTTGCAATGTCTTCACTCCCTGATAATGATTACAGAGGATTGTTAGGACAGGAGTGGAAAGGTCCTAGGAGCCAGTGCCCCTAAATCGTTGGCGTAACATATATATATATACACACACGTACATGCACCCCTTCTCGGGCACCAAACATTTCTGTTCTTAATAGTTTTAAACATCGCTGTGCTGGGGTATGCTACCTGCATCCTTGTGACCAATTAAAAAACAAATTCCAGAAATCACAGCACATTATTATTTGAACACAGTATCATATAGCTTGGTACCAGCAAAGACCTCCATGCAAAAGACTTAAAATGAAACTTTAAGTCAATGAATCAAATAGGTGGTTTTTAAAGTGAAACTTTCTTCAGATGAATATAGAGCCTTAAAGGGATAGTAATAATTAAGTATTACTAATTCCTGTAGTAAAGTCCTATTAAAAATAAATGTATTGCCCCCAGTATCATCTCTCAGCGTTGTAGCTGACTGAAGGGAAATCCGGTCATAGATCATCAGGCGCCTCTGCAGCAGAGCCGGGATCGCGTTAAAAAAAAAAAAATCTTTCACTAAAACGGTCTTCTACGTGTGCTTGCAAACCAAGCACATGTAGAAGACCATTTCAGTGAAAGTTTTCTTTTTTATTAACGCGATAACGTCTGTGCTGCAGAGCCGCCTGAAAGTCGTACAACTGGCTTCCCTGTAGTCAGCTAGAACGCCGACTACGGGGAAGGCGGAGGGAGAAGGCAACTTTAGGAGCGATCATCTCTCAAACCATAAAGGTTTGAGAGATGACACTGGAGGCAATACATTTATTTTTAATAGGACTTTAATATAGGGATTAGTAATACTTAAGTATTACTATCCCTTCAAACCATAATTACATCAGTGATATGCATAGACATAGTTGTCTTTTCAATAATTATTGCTGCATTAAAGAAAAATAGAACCTTTTCGGCAGACAGGAAGCGGGGAACAGCGCAGATATCTTGCAGAGACGACATCTCTGAGTCTATGCTGTCCATCCCCTTCAACTCCACGATTGGCGAGTTGGAAGACTTTGTGCCTTAACCCCTTAAGGACCCATGACGGTCCTGGGCCATCATGGAATTCTGGGCTGCACGCCGTTCAGGGAGTCTGGAATCGGATTCCGAACAGAAAAAAAAAATGGTCCCTGGTCCTTAAGTGGTTAAGGAACTGGATGGGACTGACAGCGCAGGAGCAGAGAGAGACTACTGCAAGATCCCTGCCGGTGTCTGCTGAAAAGGTTCTATTTTTCTTTAATGCAGCAATTGTTATTGAAAAGACAACTATGTCTATGCATATGACTGATGTAATTATGATTTAAATCTCTATATTCATCTGATTAAAGTTCCACTTTAAAGAGTTCCTTAAAATCAACATATTGTATTATACATTTTTTTCTATTTAAAACAATAGTTATTCCCCACTGCTCTCCATCCCAACTGTCACTTCCTGTCGGTCAGAAAAATCTAATTTGCATAAACTGAAAAAGCAATAAAGCAAAAGATGTCAAAATCAAAATAACAATACAAACTTCCACTTTAACCCTTAGAGTGCCAGGTAGGTATCCAACTCATTGCAACGAAAAAGCTGGATACCTACCTGGTACTCAAAGGGTTCAAATAACACTTGTGCAGCAGTACATACTTCGTGTACACCAGAACTCATATAGAGCAATATTAACAATTAAGTACATTTAAAACGCATTAACCCTTTAAGTGTCAGAGAGGTATCCAACGCATTGCGGGGTTAACGTCTTCGCCTATTGGATGCTAGTGAGGTCTCCATTACAATGAGTTTTACCAACATCCGAAATGCCAATAATAAGCACATACCGAACCGCTTTTGGGGTCTGTTTAAAAGGAGTTCAACAGTTCCTGGACAAGAAATGAATAAGCGTTAGGGCATTATCTGTGGCAGTTATGAGGTATTTAACTGGTGATGAACATAATCAGAGCTGTGGGATATTAAAGTGCCCTCTAACCCATCAAGGCATGTATGTATGTATTTTATAAGGTCTCTGTTAACCCTCGAGGGCTCTCAAATGGTTAATCCAAACCAGCACGCGATACGTTCAGCCCATATTTTGCCCTCTTGTCCCATACGCAATATATCGTTTCAGAAGACTGCTCACTGTTCCGAGCATATTTCCTCATCTCCATCTCTCACCTGACTCATTCGGAAACTCTCACCTCCTGTCGTCCGCCATGAGAGTGCAGCAGGTCATCCTGACACTTCCGGGCATGCAGATCACCTTCCGCCAGCACGTGATAAGGAAACAGTTGCTTCCTGTGTCACAATCCGTATACTGTCACATGATGCGGAAAGGGTGTGGTCAGCGTGAGGTAGGCAGTGTAATCGGTGTTTGTAGGCGGAGTCTGGGCTGTATGAGATGGGTATGGTCACATAGGGAGGGCGGTGCCTATAGTGGAATGAGCAGTCTGAACGAGAAACAGTAACAGCAGAGAGAGGCCGCAGAGCTGGGACCTGGGTTCAAGATGTCATTGGGGATGTTGCATTAGCGATATACACAGAGAGGGGTGAGAGAGACCGGGCATACTGGCACTTTTGGAAGCATACTGCACTGCAAGTCGCTGTAATACTGTTTTACCTCTGGCTACCCAGGCTTTGTTATCATTTTTACATACCTATCATATTTGCGTATCCTCTGCCATTCCTACAATATGTGTCTATCTCAAAGGTGTTCATTGGCAACGTGAGGCCCTTATGGTGATGGGCTACACCTTACAGCCAACGGTTGTCGGAGGATGATGGGAGTTGTATTCCAGGAAAAGCTGGAGGGCTACTCATTTGCCCACTGTTTGGTTTGCTAATGACTAGTGCACAGTTCCTAAATGTATGGTACCATTTGGTTCGCTCTGCTTCTGGATACCATTGTGCTTTATTCTCAGGGGAGGGCTGGTCTGAGGGGGGCAGGGTGGCAATTGTCCCCAAGCCCGTCATATGTCTGGGCTGAAGGGCCACTTTCTCACTCAATCTCCCTCTTGCTGCTGTACACTAGGGATACCACAGAGATTACAATTGAAACGGAGCTACACTAGTGATACCACAGAGGTACAATCCAAATGCAGCTAAACTAGTAGCAGCATAACCCATTTCCCTTGAATGCTCTATGTATTACTAGTATAGCGTTACTTAAATTGTAAGCTCTGTAGTATCAGTGGTTTAGCCCCATTTCAGCTCTAAGCTAAAGGTAATATAATTTAGCAATATTAAATGAAATTAAAAAAAATTTAACGAAAGGGGGTAAGCTGGGACAGTGGGCTTGAACAATAGTAGTAGTAATAGGCCTCTTAATTGTATTTGCCACCCCCCGGGCCACAAGTTGACAGCCCTCCCCTGGTTCTTCTCTCCCCCATTTTATACAGCGCAGAAGAATATATTGACTCTCTGTGATGTTCATAAAGTATAATAATGTTAACATATGAGGGAAAGTTGAACTCGTTGATAAAGGTAATTAAACCTTTAAAGACCAGAGGGACTGTGCTGCACATCTTTTGGTTCTTTAAGGGTTAACTAATACATCAGTCAGTAAACTGTATTTGTTATCTGCAAGTCTCCTAATATAATCTTTCTATGTCTCTATTTATATATTTTGTTGATTCAATGAGTCCTTTACAATGTGTGAAACTACATTAAGTCTCATTTACCACATCATTATGTGAATAGAAGTGTATATTTTATATGTATTTGCATGGACAGGCATGCAGTCTTGCCTGTACACATTTTAAAGCAAGTTGGGCAATGCATAGCTATCATACAATGTAAAACAAATGCAAAACTGATCCGTGTGAGTGATATAAAATATGATTATACTAATGAAAACTGTAGATTTTGGTGAATGAATATGACTAACATTCATATAGCATGACTTAATATAATTATGAGAGCATCATTCAATCCAGCAGTTCTAGTTTGCCCAGTGTTACAGTGTATTTATACCAATGACGGATGTTACTCACTGGCATGCCTTTTTGTATAATTAGCACTGTATGGGCAGGCCCAACTTTAATTCCCTTGTTTTTTATGGCAGATGACGTTGTCCCTGGTGGGTCACCATATTGGAGGATTCCATTTGCTAATCCTGGGGACAGTGTTGCGGTAACCTGCAGGAAGAATGAGTGGCCAGCGTGTGGATGTAAAGGTGGTGATGCTGGGGAAGGAATCCGTGGGCAAGACCAGCTTGGTGGAGAGATATGTTCACCACAGGTTCCTTCAGGGACCCTACCAGAATGTGAGAGCATTGACTTGAATCCCTTGTGCTGCTTCTTGACTTTTGGCTTTATTTAAGAAAGAAAAGTGGAGTAATTCTGGAGCAAACCAAATGAACTGTAGGGGCAAATAAAACTTCACATAAGATTCAAGGAGTAAAAGGGTTATAGGAAAGCACCTTCCAATTGTATGTAGTTGTGATCCAACTATGGGATCAAGGTTCAGTTCACTCACTGATTGACCTGCAATTGTCTTTGATCTACATGGCTGGATGACATCAGTCTTTCAAGGGATAGTAATACTTAAAATGTAAAAAAAAATATGTTGTAGGATTTATCCCCCTGAGTAAAACAAGAGTGCTCCCACTGCTGAAAGGTGTTTCATTCAAAAGTTATTAATTTTCAAAGTTGAATTTTTTAGGTGCAATATCACAGTGGCCAGACATTGTACAGTGGCGCTGTTGCTACACCATCCTATGGAGATTTATGGTCCCGGGACCAGAACTGTCCATAGGATCGTGTAGCAACAGCGCCACTGTACAATGTCAGGCCACTGTACAATGTCAGGCCACTGTACAATGTCAGGCCACTGTACAATGTCAGGCCACTGTACAATGTCAGGCCACTGTACAATGTCAGGCCACTGTACAATGTCAGGCCACTGTACAATGTCAGGCCACTGTTATATTGCACCTAAAAAATTCAACTTTGAAAATTAATAACTTTTGAATGAAACACCTTTTCAGCAGTGGGAGTACTCTTGTTTTACTCAGGGGGATAAACCCTACAACATATTTTTTTTTTTTTACATTTTAAGTATTACTATCCCTTTCAATAAGTGCTTATGGGAGAGGATGCAACATTGATCTCTCCATAGAAGCCCAACTTTGCCAACAATGAGCTTGAATGGAGAGTATAAAAATCTTCATAAGCTTCAAGTGAGGAGTTGAGGTCACCCAGACCATGAAATCACACAGATTTGCAGGTTGATTGGTGAAGGAACAAGAGCATTTTATGTTATGTAAACTCTGTTTTTACAGCTGTGAGCTGCCCCTTTATATCCTTCATTTAAAACAATGTCGGTTTTAGGATTTTTTTTATTATTTGTCCCTTTTGGTGCATTTAGTTTGCCCCAGAATTGCTACACTTTTCTTTTGCTAATAAAACCATTTATGTCAATACTGCTATACTTGTTTATAGTGTTTGGCACTCCAGAGTAAAATTGAAAGGGAAAGTAAGCAGCATTTCCTTCATATTACTGTATGTCAAGTAGACTGGTGTATGTAACACAGGGGTAGTTAATTGTTGGCTTTCCAGCCCCTGGATTTGTATTCCCCATCAGTGGAGTGTCTACATTTTGAATACCCTGGTATGATAAGTTTTGATTTGAAACTGCTGAGACAGGTGAATGCAACTACTCATTTAAAAAACAAAAAAAAAACCTTTAATTGTACTGATTATGTCACGGATTGTCAATATGAAACTTTCTAGCTGTTACCTAACTACCTCTTGAGCATTGCTTAAAATTAAAAGACAGGCAACGGCATCCCACACTGCTACTTTATAATATTTTGTTCATACCTGCTGTTGTTTTGGGAGTTATCCATCATTCAGTGATTAAAAGCCACATTTCAATCATTGGAAATGTTAGGCATTGATACCCCCCCCCCCCCCCCCCCCCACACACACACACACACACGATACGGAATTGTTCATCTTTTAATTTCTGCATAGTGCTTCTTGGTTCTTAGGGTTTCTGTGCTTTAATACTTGGGACTTTGGTAAGACTGTTGTGTACAATGTGTACTCGCAGACTTCTAGCTATTCTGACATAGAGATGTGTTGGCTCTTTTTTGTTTCAGACTATTGGAGCTGCATTTGTTGCCAAAGCCATGTGTGTGGGAGGACGGAATTTAACACTAGGAATCTGGGTAAGTGATAGGTTTTTGAGTGTTGATGATAAATGATAGACAAGAAAAATTAATGATTTCTGATCTTGGCACTGGTAATGGTCTGTTCTTTAAACAGAACGTAGTGTATAATATGGAACATTTTAATTTTGTAGGTCTTAAAGGTATAGTAATGCCTCATTAAAATACTTTGTCCGAGTCTTCTGTATATTAATAGAAACACAATGCGCTATGTCAGCTATCTTCTTTGTAGGTCAAAAATTATTCAGCTCTAAAGATCCTTCGCATGCTTCTTTCTGGCTGCCTCCCTCTGATTCTCAGATTGGGTCGTGCGACTATATAGCTGCAGCAAGGGACAAACTTCAGTAAGTAAGTATAAAGGAAATCCTGCCCCCATTGACGAAGAAGGGTAGAATTTCCCTTTGCTTATTGAACTTTGTCCCTCACTGCAGCCATCCTTACCAGCCTGCATCTTTTGAGTGATGTTGTAAGAAGGGGCGGGTGGGGGATCTTTAGAGCTGAATAACTTTTGAACCATAAAGAAGTAAGATGTTTGTCATAGTGCTTTATGTTACTATTATTATACAGAAGGCCTGGATAAATTCTTTTAATGAGGCATTACTAACACTTTAAGATTTTTAATTTGATAGTGCAACTCTGAGCTGTAATAACAATTATTTAGTTGTTTATTTATACTATGCATTACTTCCATGATCTACCGTTTTAGGGGGTCACTGTTGCTATATCATTGCATGGAAGACTATGGTCCGTGCCACCATAAAGTCTCTGGCTATGGAAACACTGCACCAAAAAACAAAATTCAAGTTTGTTCTGTACCGTTTTAAGAGTGTTTGCCAGAATCTTCTCTTCCAGGATTTCACATGTGTTGGGTATGTTTATTGATATGTATTCTTTGTTGTCCTCAGGATACTGCTGGCTCTGAGCGTTATGAAGCCATGAGTCGCATATATTACCGTGGGGCCAAAGCTGCTATAGTGTGTTACGGTAAGAAACAATACAGGATCTATTATTATTATTTATTTATATAGCTCCAACTAATTCCGCAGCGCTGTACAATTGGGAATAGACATACAGAGGTATTAAATAGTAAATCAGCTGTGGAGAACAGAAGGATCAGAGGTTGGACACAGAAGGAGTGAGTGCTGTTGGGTTTAACTGTCTCCTGCCACATGAACTGCCAGTTAGTGGGTGGGAGTGAGAAGTGCTGTTGAGTACAGTGGTCCAGGCAAGGAGTGAATATTGATGATAATGTTTATGGAGGCAGCTGATAGGCTTCCCTGAAGAGGTGAGTCTTCAGGGAACGTCTGAAGATTTGAAGGCTGGGGGAGAGTCTGATGGGGCGGGGGAGGGAGTTCCAGAGTTTAGGTGCAGCACAGGGGAGAAGTCCTGAAGGCAGGAGTGGGAGGATGTAATAAGAGCTGTGGAGAGTAGTAGGTTGTGTGCAGAGCGAAGATGGCGGGCCGGAGTATATTTGGAAATGAGAGATGAAATATAGGGGGGTGCAGTGTTAGTGAGGGCTCTATAAGTTGGCACCAGAATTTTGAATTTAATTCTGTATGCTAATGGGAGCCAGTGTAGGGATTTGCAGAGGGGGCTGGTGTTAGAGAAGCGGTGGGTGAGGTAGATTAGTCTTGCAGCAGATTTCATTATGGACTGTAGTAGGGTTAGTCTGGTCAGAGGAAGGCCAATTAGTAATGAGTTACAGTAGTCAAGACAGGACATGATGAGTGTTTGGTTTAGAATTTTGGTAGTGTCTTGTGTGAGAAAGGGTCGGATTCTAGAGATGTTGTGGAGGCGGCATGAGTTGGAGATTGACTGGATGTGAGGAGTGAAGGATAGGGCAGAGTCAAATGTGACCCCCAGGCAGCGTGCTGTAGGGGTTGGTGTGATGGTAGTGTTGTTAACGGTGAGTGTAATATCTGGGGTAAGGCTAGTTGTAGGTGGAGGTACGATAATTAGTTCAGTTTTGCCTAGGTTAAGTTTGAGTTGACGAGAGGACATCCAGGAAGACACAGCAGACAGACAGTCAGATACTCGGGACAGGAAGGAAGGGGAGAGGTCTGGGGAGGAAAGATAGATTTGAGTGTCATCAGCATAGAGATGATGGTGAAACCCAAAGGCGTTTATTAGTTTTCCAAGGGACGCAGTGTAGATTTAGAAGACCAAGGGTCCCAGTACTGATCCTTGAGGCACTTCAACTGACAGTGGGAGGGGTGGGGAACTGGAGCAAGAGTAGGAAACACTGAATGATTGGTTGTAGAGATAAGATGAAAACCAGGAGAGTGCAGTGTCACAGAGACCTAGGGAGTAGAGGGCTTGGAGGAGGAGTGGGTGATCTTCTGTGTTAAAGGTGGTTGACAAGTCCAAGAGAATGAGTAGGGAGTAGTGGTCTGTAGACTTGGCGGAGAGCAAGTCATTGGCCACTTTAGCTAGGGCAGTCTTAGTGGAGTGATGAGGGCAGAATCCAGATTGCAAGGGAGCTAGCAGTGAATGGAGCAGAGGAATTTAGTGATCAGGTTATATGCAAGATGCTCAAGGAGCTTGGAGGCGAATGGGAGTAGAGACATTGGCTGGTAATTTGACAGGGAGTTTGGGTCCAGGGAGGGTTTCTTTAGGATGGGAGTGATTAGTGCATGTTTGAAAGAGGATGGGAAGATGCTTGTTAATAAAGAGAAGTTGAATAAGTGAGTAAGGATTGGAGTTAGTAGAAGGGAAGTTCTTGAGTGAGCTGAGACGGTATTGGGTCGAGGGCATGTGGTTAGGTTTGAGCGAGCGAGTTAGAAGAAAAGAGACTTCATCCTCTGACGGGTGGGAAGGAGCTTCGTATTTATGCGGGAGAGGTGACAGGGCTAAGCTGGCTGGGTGGGGGTGGGAATGATGAAATGTCATGTCTGATAGATTCGATCTTGTCCTTGAAGTGGGTGGCCAGATCTTGGGCAGAGAAGTTAGTGGAAGGTGTTTGTGTTGGTGGATGTAGAAGAGATTTGAAGGTTGAGAAAAGGCGTTTCTGGTTAGAGGAAAGATTAGAGAGGAGAAGTATGACTGGCTAGGGAGAGGGCAGAGCTATGAACGGAGAATTAATTTGTAGTGTATGACGTCAACTGTGGAGCGCGATTTCCTCCAGTGCCTTTCTGCAGTGCGTGAGCACCTTTTAGAGGTATCGTGTTTGTCTTGTGTGCCAGGGTTGTAGTGGGCTTGTTCATGGGTGGCGTGGACTTGCAGGTGCAGCTATGTCATGGGCTGAAGTGAGAGTGCTACTGTAGAGAGCAGTAGTTTTGTCTGGGCAAGTAAGTGTGAGGATGGAGTTGAGAAGAGGTTGCAGGGATTTGGAAAATGTATGCAGATTTCTCCGCATGCTCTTGATTGTGGATGGGGGGATGGGTTTGCGTGGTATGATGAGGTTACCGGTGAGAAGGTGGTGGTCAGAGAGGTGAAAGGGGACATCAGAGAAGTTGGAGACTGAGCAGAGGTTAGTGAAGATCAAGTCAAGGGAGTGACCATCACTGTGTGTGGGACAGCTGGTCCACTGTGATAGGCCATAGGATGTTGTTAAGGAGGGGAGTTTGAGGGCAGGGGGGGTGTTATGATTATTTATTTAAAGAGATGTTGAAGTCAGCCAGGATGAGAGTAGGGACGTCAGAGGACATGAAGTGAGGGAGCACGGAGGTGAAGTGGTCAAGGACTTGTGCAGTGGTTTTTATTGTGTTCTTCAGTCTTGGAAGATAATAGAAATCACTATGTCCCTTTCCAGTGTAGTATGTCTTGAAAGTGTTTGTGCTATGAAAACTTTAGAGGTCCTGTGTATACAGTGAAAAAGTGGAGGGATTCTAGGGGCACACAGCAGTATATTGTTTCCCTATGAAGTGTCGTAACCCCCCCCCCCCAACACACACACACACACACACACACACACACACACACACACACACACACACTTTGTTCTTTCTTGTTTGTATGTTGCAAAATGGCGGTCCAGCTTACAATGCTGAGAGTGCAGGAAGATCACTTGCACCTTTTAGAGAAGGACCAGCAGATTTGAGGCCTTGACCACCGATGAGGCCTTTCATGACCTCTCATCATGGCTGACCTTCTAACTCCCCTTGACAGTCCCACTTATGATGGTGGTGGTGGTGGTGGTGGTGGGGAACAAGCTACCTTTTTTTGGAGCTGTTCACTTGAGGTGCTAAGAATTTCATATAGTTCCTGGTGTGGTATCATCCTCTTCAATGGGCCTTCTGGCTATGCCAGGTGGGACAGAGCTGTCCCTTGCACTATATGCTGCCTTCCTTCCTCTGCGTAATGTGCTGCCTTGGGGATGGGACTTCTTGCAAGTCACTTCCTCTATCAACCCACTGTTGTCCAGGCTAGTCTAATCTTTTCTAATTTTTTTTATCACTTTTTATTGTGCTTTTTACTATACTCCCCCACCCTTCTTTTTCATGTCCAGCGTGCCAGCAGAAAGATAGCTCATGGTGTCCTTCATCAGGCTGTGCAAGCAGTGTGGGGGGCTGATAGCTCAAGTACCACAAGACCAACATTTCAAGGTTTTTTTTATTCTAAACTTTTCATTGTATGAAAAAAGGCTGGAGGTTTTCCTCCTGTGTTAGACTTTAAAAGCTTTGAACAAGTATCCTTGTGTATCCAAGTTAAATATGGAGTTAATCAAATCTGTGATAGTTGCCATGGAACAAGCTGAGTTCATGGTCTCTTTCTTCTGTGTCCTATCCCTGGCTTAAGAATGGGTATTGGTCCTACCCCAGCCAGTGGGCGGAGACTATTAAAATTAACCATAAAAGAGAGCACTTCCTCCCTGCAAACCAGTCTTTGGTCCTACAGAAGGCTGGGTGTAGAGCATCAGCCCTGTGCTTAAGTAGGATATATTCAAGCTCTATTGAATTCACTAAACTTAATTTATGTGTAACATACTTGTGGGCCGCAATTACAGTGCTGCCAAAAAACGGAGGACTAGAATCTTATCCTCTGAAACGCCATCTATCTGCCTCCATTGAGCTGGAGTAGGCAGCGTGTGTTCCGTTATATTGTGCAGGCTGCGATCAAGCCTCTGCCGAAACCGGAAGTCCGGCTACATGAAAGCGTGCATGTGCAATACTGCAATGTCATGCATTCCAAGGATGGAATGCAGAATGTTTGGTGCAATCGCAGGATGGACAACAGGAAGACAGGTAAGTACTGTGTTGTATTTATGCCTTTTGACAGGAAATGGTTGTTTTTCTGTTGCCTATTTAAACAGAGCTGAAACTTTCCACTGCTGGCTCTCTTGTTAGGATAGGAGTAGTTAATAGGCATAGGTTCATTTTTTATAGGTATTAATAAAGTCATTGTTTTTAGTTATGTCTGCCCCTGCCAAATCAACTCCTAGCAAGGATAAGAATCCTGAGGGGAATGGCAAGGAGGATAAGGCTGTTTCTAAACCCAAAGTTTACTTGGCTTGTGTTAAAAAATTATCTTCCTCTGAAACCTCCAAACTATATCAGGAATGCATTAAGAAAGCAGCTGAACAGGATATGCCCATGCAATTTAAAGATTTTCTACTATGGATGAAATCTTCCATGCAGGACACCTTTACTGCTATGCAAGTAGCAGCAGCCCCTAAAAAAAACACCCCCGTATGGAAGATCCTGGGGAAGGTACATCATCAAGAATGGTGGCCCCCGAAGACACGGACAGTGTGCATGACTTAGTATCAGAAAAAGCCCTGTGGAAAACATTAGGTCTTACAGAATCCAAGCAAGAACTAGGAATAATAGATGCAGCATTTATGGGTAGTCATAAGACTCCCCCAGATTTTCCTGTACATCATACTGTCTCTGGTCTCATCAACACAGAATGGGGGAAAAAGGAGATAAAAGAATTGGCCTTACTAAACATTTTAACAGAATGTATACATTTAAGGAGGAAGATATTAAAACATGGCATTCACCTCCCAAGATTGATCCTGCCATTGCACATATAGCCAGAAAGACCATTATTCCCATGGAAGATGGATCAGCTTTAAAAGGTGCAATGGACAGAAAAATTGAATCTTCACTGAAGAAACAGTTTTCCATTATTGGCCAAGATTTGAGGTCCGCCACAGTACTAGCTTGCGTTACTCGTACAATCAGAATTTGGTTAAAGGCGTTGGAGGAGAAAATTGATTCTAATGTTTCTTGCTCAAAACTTATTAAAGATGTAGCTTCCATAAAGGAGGCAGTTTTTCATGCAGTGCTTCCATGGAGATCATCAGACTATCTGCAAGGGCATCAGCATTATCTCTTACTGCAAGGCGCGCCCTATGGCTGTGTTCTTTTGGAGCTGACACCTCCTCCAAAAACAAACTGGTATCCCTTCCTTTTACAGTTGATCAACACGTTGAACTAATAAAGATTATTGGAGGAAAAAGTTCTTTCCTTCCACGAAAGAGCCAAAATCTCCTCCATCAAGGTCCATGGGATTCAGGAATAAAATATATAATTTTTGTGACTCCAGAAGATATCAGAGTGGAAGATATGAGCAGAGAAGGCGATCTTCACAATCATTTAGAGGAGGTTTTAAGAAGGAACTCTCCCAAAGATGCACCTTTAAGAAAGATCCACAATGAAGAGGAGCGGGCCCTGTCTCTAATACCAGTAGGAAGAAGACTGGGATATTTTCTCCAATCAAGGACATCAAACCCTATTCCAGATCAATGTGTTCACCAAATTATAGAGACAGGGTATCCACTAGAATTAGAAGCTATCCCTCACAGGAATCCGTTGATAAAATAAAGTTTCCCTAGGAACCTACAAAGGAGATTGGAAGTCAAGAAAATAGTACAGAATATGTTAAGGAAGAAAGTCATATAATCTGTACTACTATCCCAAAGGAATTTGGGTATTCAATTCTGTTTTTGGCTCCAAAGACCTCCAGGGGTTACAGAGCTATTCTAGATCTGAAATACTTAAACGCATTCATAAGTGCATCATTTCAAGATGGAGTCTGTATCATCTGTGCAAAAGGTAATTCAAAACAAGGCCTTCATGATGACGGTGGATCTTATGTTTGCATACCATCACATTCTAGTAATCCCCTCACACAGAAGATTTCTGAGATTCAAACTGGAGAATCAACATTACCAGTTCAGGGTTCTACCCTTTGGGCTGGCATCAGCCCCAAGGGTATTCACCAAAGTGTTTGCAGTCTCTCTGCAGACCCTTTGATTGTAGCGGGGTCAAAAACAACAATATCTAATTCCTATGACCCAGATGATTTCTCACTTACAAAAGCAAGGTTGGATCATCAACTTCCAAATGAGACAGTTGGAACCATCACAGAAAATTATATTTTTGGGCATGGAAATAGACTCTGTGAAACAGATGGTGTTCCTCACACAAGACAGGATAGCCAGGGTTTGGACATCAATAAAAAAATTTAAAGAAGAAAAGATTAAATGAAGTTATTAGGAGTTTTAAATTCTACAATCCAGATAATTCCTGGGCAAGACTTCATCTGAGAACGCTACAGAATTTCTATCTCAACAAATGGAACAAGGAATTCCAACACAGATAATTCCATTGTCCAAACATTCCATGAAAAGCTTGTCTTGGTGGATAAACATTCACAACTTAAAGAAAGGGCTTCCTTTACAAGAACCAACAAGGGAAGTGATCACAACAGATGCCAGCGGAACCGTTGGGGAGGCACCTGCAGGACTCAGTCAGCTCAAGGACAGTGGTCCAAAATAGAGGCAAGAAGTCACATAAATACACTAGAGACAAGAGCAGTATCAAACTGTCTCAGGAAGTTCAAAACCCTGATAGAAAACAAAGCCGTATTAGTCAAGTCAGACAACATAGCCACTGTCTTGTACATAAAGAATCAGTGAGGAACCAGGAGCAGAACATTACTAAAATAAAAAAAAGTAGAACAATCTATTATCCATCACAGCCCAACACATCTCGGGGGGGGGGGGGAAGAATCTGCAAGCAGATTTCCTAAGCAGGAATTGTCTGGACCAAGGGGAGTGGTCCCTAAATCAGGAAGTTTTTGAACTGATCATATCAAAGTGAGGCATTCCAGAAATAGTTTTGATGGCAACAAGCCAAAACAGGAAATGCAGGATTTTTTTTTCCAGATGGTATGATCCGGCAGTCCTGGGACAGGATGTACCAGCCTGGACTTGGAAATTCAATCTGACCTATGTATTCCTTCCCCTCCCTCTGAGCCATCAGTTGTTGAGGAAAATAATATTGGAAAAAGCAGAAGTCATCTTGATTGCTCCATTTTGGCCAAGGAGGACTTGGTTTGCCTCCCTGATCAAACTGTCAGTAGAGGAACCAATTTAGCTTCCTGACAGTCAGAACTTGCTATACCAGGGACCTCTGGTTCACCCCAACCCGGCCTTCTACAAGATGAATGCTTGGAGATTGCGAGGAGAATACTTTTACAGCAAGGATATCACCATCGGTAACAAAAACCATTGCTGCAGGTAGAAAAGCCTCTACATCCAAAATATATTGTAGGGTCTGGTGAATTTTCAGGAGTTGGTGTAAACGAGGAAATATCAAACTTGCTGACATCAATGTAGCCAGGATTCTAGATTTTCCTCCAAAAATGTTTTAAGGAGGGATTAAAGCCATCATCAATCAAAGTTCAGCTTTCAGCTCTCTCAACTTTGCTGTGTAAATCATTTTGCAGATGAATTTCTAGTTAAAAAATTCATCAGAGCAATTGAGAAAGCCAGACCTCGTATTAGACCCATTGTTCTGCCATCTTAATATTGTGTTAGAACAACTAATCAGTTCCTCAACCTTCGAGCCACTGGAATCCGTGTCAATTAAAGCATTGACATATAAAACAGCCTTCCTCACTGCTATAACCTCAGCCGGGGGGGTATTTGAAATTCAGGCTTTGTCATGCTCTTCACCATACTTAGTCTTTCATCACGACAAGGTAGTACTTAGATTGAAATCTAAATCACTTGAACCAGGAAATTATCCTACCTTCTTTTTGCCATAAACCTCAAAATGAGGAGAAGACATTTCATAGATTTAGACCTAGTTTGATGTATCTCATGTTACATTAACAGAACCAAAGACTTCAGGAAATCTGAATCTATGTACATTTTTGGGGGGGAAATTTAAGGGAAGCACAATCTCCGTATGTCATGTCCCACCAAATATGGTTTTTACTTTGCTCGGGTACATCCCATTCTTAAGCCAGGACACAGAAGAAAGTTTGAAATGTACTTACCAATATTTCCTTTTCTTCTGTGTCATTCCACTGCTTCCCTGCCCTTAACCCCTTAAGGACCAGCGGTCACGGGACATTTCCGTCCCATAATGACCGCATAGGGGCATTTTGACGCGCCGGTACACGTGACCTGTCACGTGTATCGGCGAGTCACTATGGGGCTTGAAAGAGATCGCTCCGATCTTGGAGCGGTCTATTTCATGCCCTATTTTTACTTACAGCGCTCCCGGTAGAGTGCTGTAAGTAAAGTACGTGATGTACCATGACCGTCATCGGTCCTTGAGTAGTTCAAGGACCATGACGGTCCTGGTACGTCAAGGGTCCTTAAGGGGTTAACCTATTTTGTGTTGTATTTTTCAGCTTTGTCAAAAGGAGACTGGTTTGCAGGGAGGAAGCGCTCTCTTTTATGGTTAATTCTAATTGGTCTTAGCCCAGCTGGTGGGCGGAGACAAAACCCATTCTTAAGCCGTGGAAGGACACAGAAGAAAAGGAAATATCGGTAAGTACGTTTCTAACTTTATACATCAAAGATGCCTACCTGCATATTCCCATTTGGGCAGACCATTAGCAGTTCCCAGTATAATCGCTATCAGATTATGGCTCTTCCCTTCAGCCTGGCTGTGGCCTAAACGGTTTTCACAAAAGTAATGGGCACCCTTGGTAGCCTTTCTTTATTGTCTTGGAATGAATGTGAATTTTTATTGACGACTCCCACACCTCTCACCCCTTCGACTACAGGAATAGCTACAACTCACATTGAGGACTCTCCAGCTACATAACTGGATTGTCAGGTTTCCAAAATCTGGATCATTGTCTGTTCAACATGATTCCTGAATGTTATGGTCTTCAAAGAACCAACCATCTGTGGATCAGTAATGCATGGCTGCGACATGGTCACTTTCACAAAGTTCTACAAAGTTAGTTTTTTCACATTTCAAGTTTTGGCCACAGTTTTTCAGGCCACTGTTCTCTCCCTCTGTGTTTTTGGGACTGCTTTGGAACATCCTTATGGTCTCTGCATCTCTCAATAATGTAAGAGAAAAGGAGAATTTTATACTTACAGATAAGTTTTCTCAGGGTGGAAAAAGGATTTGCTGTTATGGGTTGGGATTCCCTAACATTAGTTGGTTTCTCTGTCCTAATGTCTATACCTTTCCTTGCTTTGCTAGATGTGAACTAAAGTCTAGCTGTGGGTGGAGGAGTATAGAGGCCAGGGAGCAGGAATAGTTTCATCTGCCTGGATGGCCCACAGTCAGCTGAAGATAAAAATGTGCAAAATTGAACTTCTCATTTTCCCTCCAAGACCTTGCTCAACACCTAGCTTCACCATTAGAGTTGACAGAATTGACATTGATCCATTCAGCTCAGCATGCTGCATTGGAGCCATATTTTGATTCCCCCCATTCCTTTTCCCCTCAAATTAACTCCATGGCAAGAACATATTTCTTCTTTCTCCTCAACATTTCTCCCAAAAAATTACTAAAACTCTCATTCTGTCCCGCTTAGACTATTGCAGTTTCCTACTACCTGGCCTCCCTGCTACTTGTCTTTCACCTACGCAATCTGTTTTAAACTCTGCTGCACAAATCGCCACACTCTTCCCAAAAACTGAACCTGCTCACATCATTCTTAGACATCTGTCATGGCTTTCTATTCAGCAACACATCACTTACAAAGTATATCTTCTTCTCACCTTTAATGCTCTCCACACTTCTTCCCCCCTTACATCTCTTCCCTCATCACCTCTTATGTTCCTGGCTGCCTCTTTCGCTCAATACACAACCTTCTTCTTCTTGCACCATCCACCTTCTGCCCTCTCCCGTCTCAAACATTTTTCACTTTCCGTTCCCTACCTAAGGAACGCCATACCCCTCTCCCTATGACTTGAACAATCCCCCTCTCTCTTTAATTCTACCCCAAAATCTTATCTTTTGGAGCACTAGGACCATGCACTACATTTGTCAAAACTCAGCACTTGTAATATCAGCACTTGACACCCTCATACCCTGTTGTCTCTCCTATTATTTCTGAGTATGACACTTTATTTTATCCCCTCTTACTTATTGTAACATACTTCTATTGTAAGGCGCTGCGTACACTGTGTGGCGCCATATAAATAAAGATATACATACATTTTGGAGTGCCCTGCTTCCTGGAAGGAGGACCTCTATATCTGTCATTCTTGCAGCCCTCCATGGACTAAGAGAAAACTATTTATAGGTAAGTATAAAAATATAATTACTTGATTTCAGGCCTAAAATCTTACATTTGCTCTGTGGGGGCTTCCATAGCTATCTTGATAAGGTGACTAAGAAGTGATCTGCATTGTCTTTAAATGGACTGAGATAATGTACCAGCCTTTCTGAATAGAATAGTGTGTGCTAATCTCAGTGCATTAATAGTATATCTCTGCACAAACAAAAAAGTGTCTGTATAGGATTGTCTACATGCACGTTTACGATTAGATTTTAGGGATCCGATGAAATGCCTACATTTTACAGATGCAACTTTAAAGTTAAATGACTCCATTTGATTTTTAGATGTTGCTTTCCTTTTAATCTGTATCCCAGGAGAGTTGATAGGCTCCCAAAAGACCAGTGTGTTTGGCCAACCTAATGTATGTATTGCACCTTGCAGCCCAATAGCACCATAACTTGTGGAAAGATTAGCTCCATTAATGTACCAAGGTGTCAACAAGACCTGGGGTGGGGTTATGCAGTAAGGTGTGATAAAGATGTGCTATAGCAGATATAACTTCTTTAGTTCCTATGTTATTTTATTTAGCTTATACACCTCCCTCTTGATAAATCTTAGTGCATAGTCCCCATAGAGTAACATAGGATCTGGAGAAACTTATCCCCTCTTTATCACACCTTAGTGCATCTCCCCCCAGAACTTCAAGCATGAGACCTGGGGCTTTAACCCCCTTAGCCAGTACCTAGCAGCATCCCCGTTTGTACCTGGCATTAAGTTGGTTTGCTCCTTAGTTAGTCTTTTTATTTTCTACTTATGACCCTTAGTATTGTGGACGTATGTGTGAACTAGCTAAATGAATACCATTTTAGAATCACTGATGTCCCAAGGGCTAAAATTTAGCCATCTGTTTGCATAGTACCCAAAGCTACTGACCATAGTTTTTTACTCCTGTTCTAGATCTCACTGATAGCAGCAGCTTTGAACGTGTGAAGTTCTGGGTGAATGAACTGCAGAATTTTGAAGAGGTAAGAATGTTTCAACAAGCTCTTTCCTTTAAGCCTTGTTCACATGAGCAGTGTTGTTGCAGTAATCTCAAAACTTAAACAGTGCAGCTTGCTGAGACTTCCTCGTTTTTAACACAGGAATGTCATACCAAGGGTGTTTTACATAACAGCCTATGGGGCCACAGTGCAGATTGTTCACAAGGCTGTGATGCTAATCATAATTAATGTAATCCACTTGTAAGTCAGTCAGTCACGTCACACACACCCAGCTATTGAATTGCTGGGAAATGCAGGTAAATAACATGGGCAACTGGAACATGACAGCATATCTGCCAATTCCAGTTGCCTGTGAGAACATAGCCTTAGTCTGAGAGTGGGTGAATGAACTGCAGAATTTTGTGGTGGAATGTTCTCCTCCACGATCTCTTTTCCTTAGGCCTTGTTCACTTGGGATTGTTAGCTCATAATTTTCAAAGCTTTGTGAATCTCACAATGATAGAACAAGGGGCCTTCAATCAGGCTTTTCACATGAGCAATTATATTTTTGTGTTGCTGCCAAGCGCAGCTTTCTGTAACTTCCATGTGTTTTGCACAGGGAAATTGCAGCATATATTATGTGCAAGGCGGCCTTTGGAGAACAGGTTGCTCAGACAGCTGACCTGGATGTTGCAGTGCTCCTCACAATGTGAATGACTGACTGACCCACTTGTGAGTCATGCTTTCTTGTCTGGCCCATGAGGGCCAGCCATCACTTACGCCCCCCCATCAATGGGACTCCTGGTGAAACACTGAGTATCTCCAGTATATAACATGGAACCTGGAAGCATTGCTGCCTTGTTCCAGTTGGCTAACTGATAGTCTTGGAGACTTATTCATGAATGAAAAGAGTAGAAATTCTGGGGTAAACCAACAGCACCACAGGGGAGAAACATGTCTTAATATTGAAGACCTCTTTAGTATGCAAGGTATTAAAATCCCAGTTACATTAAAGGGAATTTTCACTTCTTCTCCATGGTGCAGTTGGTTTACCCTGGATTTTCTGTTTCCTTTTTTGTACATGAGACCTTTTGCCTGAGAGAGGTCTCAAAATCTCCCCACCAACTGAATCATCTCTCTGTTACCAGAACTGTAGAATTTACATCTGTGGCACCAAGAGTGACCTAGTGGAAAATGACAGAAGCCAACGGCGGGTTGATTTCCATGACGTACAGGATTATGCAGAAGGTATTATTTCTCCTTTTGGTGTTAACAGCTGCTGCATGCTGGGTTGAATCACTTGATGTTTCTGTCCAAAAAGTGCAGTAATGTCCAACCTGCTGCACACTTGCAAACTGATGAACAACACTATTGGAATCCACTTTTGACATAGAGAGTGTGGGTTGATCATGAGTCTTTTAGCCATATAGTAACATAGTAGATGAGGCTGAAAAAAGACATGCGTCCAGCCCATGCCCAAAACACTCCTGTTGATCCAGAGGAAGGCAAAAAAGCCATCTGGAGCCATTTACAATCTAGCCCCAAGTGTGGTGTGGGGGGGAAATGTATTCCTTCTTGACTCCAATTGGTAGTCAGTTCCCCGGATCAATATCCTATCTGCTTTGAAGCCATCTGTCATAATTTTCAATATTGTTCTGTGCTAAATAGGCATCCATTGCTTTTATGAATGCAGGTGCATTATCTGCAAGCACAACATCCTAGCGCAAAGAATTCCATAGCCTTACTGCCCTTACTGTAAAGAATTCCCTGCCTTTGTTTTAGTCGAAAGCGCCTTTCCTCTAGTCTTAATGGATGACCTCTTGTTCTTAGCTCAGCTCTGCGTAAATAATTCATTGGATAGTTCTTTGTATTGACCTTGAATGTATTTGTAAATAGTAATCATATCATCCCTTAGATGTCTCTCTTCTAATGTAAACAAACCCAGTTTGGCTAGTCTCTCCTTATAACTTGGTTCCTCCAACCCCTTTACCAGTTTTGTTGCACGTCTCTGCACCTTTTCTAGTTCAGCAATTTCTTTTTTAAGAACAGGCGCCCAAAATTGTACTCCATATTCTAGATGAGGCCTAACCAAGGATTTATATAGAGCAGTGATTCTCAACGTTCGTCCTCGGGGCACACCAACAGTGCAGGGTTTCTGGTTATTCCTGCTTAAACACAGGTGAGTAATTAGTGGCTCAGCCATTGTGATTGATTCACCTGTGATTAATTAGGGAGATCTTGAAAACATGACCTGTTGGTGTGCCCCGAGGACTGGAGCTGAGAAACACTGATATAGAGGTAGGTTAATATTAGCATCCCTTGCTTCTACACCTCTTTTTATGCAGGCTTTGTACTCTATTTGCTCTTGCAGCAGCTGAGTGACTGCACACTGATGTGAAGTCTATGGTCTATCAGTACTCCTAAATCTTTCTCTAATGTGGATTCCCCAAGTTGTTTCCCATTTAGAGTATATGTTGCAAGTTTGTTTCTACAGCCCAAATGCATAACCTTACATTTATCTACATTAAGTGACATCTGCCACTTTTCTCCCCATTCACTTATTTTATCTAAATCCTTCTGCAGAGAAAAACATCCAGCTCTGTATACATTTCCCTACATAGCTTAGTGTCATCAGCAAAGATTGAGATGCTACTTTCAATTCCCACTTCTAAATCATTAATAAACAAATTAAAAAGCATTAGTCCCAGGACTGAACCCTGTGGCACCCCACTTATAACCTTAGACCAATTTGAAAAAGTTCCATTTACAACTCTCTGCCAGCTATCATTTAACCAGTTCTTAATCCATGTACAGATAACACCGCCCAAACCGAAGCCTTTTACTTTATGCAATAACCTGTTGTGAGGCACTGTATCAAAGGCTTTTGCAAAATCCAAGTATACTACATCAAGAGCAATTCCCCTGCCCAAATTACTACTTACTCTTTTATAAAATGCAAGTAAATTAGTCTGACATTATCTATTCTTCATGAAACCATGCTGATTCCTACTAATGATATTGTTCGTCTTCACATAGTTCAGAATACTGTCAGTTATAATAACCCTTCTAGTATCTTACCCACAATGGAAGTCAAGCTCACACGTCTATAATTTCCTGGTTTGGATCTTGCTCCCTTTTTAAACAATGGAACTACATCAGCTTTCCTCCAATCACAGGGCACTATGCCTGATGAAAGTGAATCAATAAATATTAAGTATAATGGTCTTGCTATTACTGAACTAAGTTCCTTAAAGGGATAGTAATACTTCGTTTTATCTTTATTTTATTTTGTAGGCATTAAAAAAACATGAAGAACGATATAAGTCTTATCTCTCAAACCTTTATGGTTTAAGAGATATTCACAAGCAAAGTTTCCCCCTCCCGCCCCTTTTTCCTAGTGTAAGCCATTTCTTCTCAGATGTGAATCTGGTTGTAAGACCAGACAGATAACAGCAGGAGACAATCTTCTTTGTATGAAAACAAAGAAAGCCCTTCCCCCCCTTGACAAGTTTTTCAGCTTTTTCCCTTATCTTAATTGAAGATTGTCCCTCTCTGCAATCTACCTGGGCACCTCCCTTCTGATCTGGTTGAACAGGGGGGGATACTTTGTTTGTGAATATCTCTTAAACCTAAAGGTTTCAGAGATAAGACTTATATCGTTCTTCATGTTTTTTTAATGCCTACAAAATAAAATAAAGATAAAACGAAGTATTACTATCCCTTTAAGTACCCTTGGGTGTATACTGTCAGGTCCAGGTGCTTTATTCATCATAACCCTCTCCAGTCTCTTTTGGACCTTGTCCTCAGTAAGCCATGTAGATAATGGAGGAAATTGCGTGGTTCTGTCCGTTTGACCATAGCCTGTCACTGCTGCCTCCTTTGTATATATTGAAACAAAGAATGTGTTTAGGGTGTCAGCCATAGCTTTATCCTCACTAATCAATTCACCTGTCTTAGTCCTAAGAGGACCAATATCAACCTTACCTTTTTTTGTTACTAATATACTTGTAGAATTGTTTAGGGTGTTTTTTTTTTTTTTTTTTGCTCTCATTAGCAATATTGCTCTCATTTTCTATTTTAGCTAGCTTAATTGGTTGTTTGCAGATTTTATTACATTATTTATATTTGTTAAATGATGTATCTGACCTGTTTGACTTAACCCTTTCACAACCATTAATGTGCCAGGACCGTCACGGCGGTCCGGCACTTAAGGACCAATGACGGTCCTGGCACATCATGGAGTTCAGGGCTGCATGCTGCTCTGGGAGCCCTGAACTGGAAGTACTTAAAAAAAAAAAAAAAAAAAAAAAAAAAAAGCCCGGTGGTCGTCAAGTGCTGGCAGCGCATGTGTGCGTCGGTCCATAAGGCGTTAAACACTTCAAAAGCCTGCTTTTTATTTCTCATTTCCCTGCTAACCACATTATTAAGCCACATTGGTTTGCCTTTACTCCTCTTGTGCTTATTCCCCAATGGTATATATTGACGTGTATATAGTCAGCGTTGTGCTGACTGCAGGGGAAGTCTGTCGTACGACAGGCTTGCTGCTCTGCAGCTGAGCCGAGATCACGCTAGTGAAAAATAATTCTCTGTCGTCCAATACAGGTTACTGGTAACTTTGGGTAGGCGTTCCGCCCCTTTAATTCTAGGCAGGAACAATTTTAGAATTGTATGCAGGGGTGGAGCCTACCTTCCCTCCTTGGCTGCAACTAGCCAACCAGCTCCAGAAAGATTTGTTCCTTGGTGAAGACACAGGCAAGAGAACAGCTCTGCTATAGTTTTAGAAATGTTTTATTTTTCTGTTAGAAATGGAATACCAGCATTATGCTGATTACCATAACTGACAATGCCCATAGGTGTGGCTAGCTCAGTAACCAGGTGCTTTTTGTGGACCTTAAGCCCTGGGGGGGAAAACCTTGGCTACAAGTTCTTTCCTCAGGAGTTGCCCACCGAGGCTTCTTCTTAATACATTGTAGTCTGAAGGCAGGAAAGGTGAGCAACCCTTTGAGTGCTGCAGGTCCACATGTCCCACAGTGCCCCTCCGCACAGAGGTTTATCTTTGGAGTTCCTATTGCACACTCCTGCACTCATTGGGTCTATCTGTATGTCTGTTGGATGTTTTGGAGCAGGTTTATGTGGTACTTTAACTCTTCAGCTGCTGGTTTTGCATCTTTTGGGGGGTTTTCTGGCACTTTTCCTACTGGTTCAGTGTTTTTTTGGGTATCCTAACATGTTCTAGTGATGTTTCATGCATTTTTATTTTACAGTTTAAATTTTGTAAAATTTGAGTTCCTGCGTGCTTTACCTCATAGGCGCCATTGCTCCATTCATTCCTATGGGACATATCTCTGAACTGCTTAACCCAGCGACTTCAGAGATGGCTCATTTTTCTTGTCTGCCCTTGCTCTATCATCAGGTTCATGTTTCTATTGTGTTGGGGGGCTCAGGAGGCTTCAGACACTATTTGGGTACTTTTTCTGGGAAAACTACATTTCCCATGAGCGCTTGCTTTCTGATTGGCTCCCACTGCAGCAGCCATTTTATGCTATTTCCACAACTAGTATCCTACGCAGGGCTTGGACTCTCCTTCTCTCCTCTGCTGATTAACACTTCGCCTGCCAGATAAGTCTAAACTGGCTGTTTTCTGGGGTGACACTTTAATCATACACACTATAATTGGGTGATTTCTTTTATTATAAAGTTATTTGACACTGTGAGAATGTCTATACCGTTGGAGCTTGGGGCCAGACTTAAGACTAAGGATGCTGGGGTTTCTGTATCCCCTATTGCGCATTGCTCTTCCTGTCATTCAGGGTTACCTAGAGAATTCTCAGGTCATTTATGCCCAGCATGTTCTGATGTCCCTGAGAGTCTCCCAGGACCTCCAGCCATGCTTTAGAGCTAGTTTGGGTGCAAGAGTTCAAGGCTGCTACCAGGGACCATAGGTCTACATTGCAACTCATTCCATCCCAGGTACAGGGGGTCTTTCATTCTTGGCAGACCCCCTCCTCAGTCAAACATTCCCTGCCAAAACCTCAGGGAGTACCTGATGTATCAGATTCCTTTAAGGAGGAACTGCTGGTGGATTCAGATGTTGAGGAATGTTCTGCTGTGGTCTTCTCTCAGTTTTTTTGGGGATCCTTTTGAGGCTGATCCTGAACCCTCAGCTGAGGGCCTGATCAGGGCTGCGTTGAATACTCTTAACATTCCATTGGTACAGGAGGTTCATTCTGATCACTCTGATGTTTATCAGGAGCCTAAAAAGCCCCTTACTTGCTTTCCACCTAACCCCACTCTTGACCGCCTTGTGTCTGAAGAGTGAAAATCTCCAGACATGAAACCTTCTGTGTCCAAGAAATTTGCCAAGCTTTATCCCTTCTCTGAGACAGCGCTTGCTCAGTGGGTTCATCATCCCAAAGTGGATGCTCCTATCTCCAGGCTATCTAAGTCTACTGCCTTGCCAGTTTCTGATGCGTCCGCTCTGAAGGACTGGACTGACAAGAAACTTAATCTCCCTCAAGTCCATTTTTGCCACTGCTGGTACTGCCATGCATCCAGCATTCACTGCATCATGGGTGAACCGGGTCATTGCTTTCTGGACTGAACAGCTCACCCTTGCTGTTCGTCAGGGTGCTCCTACTTTGGATATGTTGCACCTCCTTGCCAACTTTCTGAGGCTCAGCACTGTGTTTCTGCTGCCTTATTTGATGCCATCCGTTTGGTGGCTAGGGTTTCCACCATGTCTGTGGTTGCCAGACAGGCTCTTTGGCTCAAGATCTGATCTGCTGACACTGCTTCCAAGAAAGCATTACTCTCCTTACCTTTTCAACGTACTTCTTTGTTTGGGCCAGATCTTAAGGAGCTGATCAGTGAGGACACAGGGGGTAAGAGTACCCTTCTGCCTTTGGTCCCCAGGAAGAAAACTCAGCTTAAGCGTAATCCGTATTTTTTCCTTTCAGAATGAGACACGTCTGTTGAACCAGACTGTTCCCTCAGCTCCGCGTGCATCCTCCAAGCCCAAACAGCAATGGAAGCCCAAGGTCTCCTCCAAGCCCAAGGCTTCCAAGCCTCCTTCGGCATGACTCGCTGAACCCAGGTCCCCACTCTGCTGTGGGTGGTCGTCTGCGTCACTACCACAGCATCTGGGAGGATTCAGTGGCGGACCCATGGGTTTTACAGGTGGTGACGGAAGGGTACAGGATCCCTTTTGTCTCTCTTCCTCCCTTTTGCTTCTTTCCTTCTCATACACCTCAGGGCACGGAGAAACGTTGGCTGTTCAGCGGCTCTATTCAGGCTCTTCTAGACAAGGATGTTCTAGAACCGGTTCCAGTTCAGGGCAGAGGTATGGGTTTTTACTCAAACCTCTTTGTGGTCTCCAAAAAGGACTGCGGTTGTCGCCCTTTTTTTTGTATTTGAAGGATCTCAATTCCTTTGTGATCCGGACTCATCATCTCCAGGAGTCTCTATGGACTGTGATTGCTGCTATGTCCCCGGGGGAATTCCTTGCATCTCTGGATCTTCAGGACGCGGACTTACACATTGCCATTCATCCAGAGAGCCGGCAGTATCTCAGATTTGCCTGTGACCGAGGGCACTTTCAGTTTTCAGCTCTTCCCTTTGGTCTGACTTCAGCTCCTCAAGTTTTCAACAGTGTCTTGGGAGCCTTAGTGTCCATCCTCCACCAGAACGGCATCAGAGTTACTCCATACATTGACGACCTGCTTCTGAAATCTTCCTCTGTGGAACTTCTTCGTCAGCAGGTTCAGCTATGCATTCACGCTCTCACCCATCACGGGTGGATCATCAACATGGACTTGTGAGATCTTGTTCCATCCCAGCGTCTGATCTTTCTGGGCCTTCTCTTCGACACTCAGAAGAGCATGGTGTTTCTCACGGACGAGGTAGCTCACAAGATCGCCCACAGGGTTTCTGCGGTTCTGGCTCAAGTTCCAGTTCCAGCCAAGAAGCTGCCTCTCTAGTGGGGAAATTCATCTCCACCATAGAATCGGTTCCGTTTGCCATGGCACACACCAGGGAGCTCCAGAGGATGTAATCCAGGTGTGCAGGGGTCAGCCGGACCTTCTGAAGATGTCAGTGTCCCTCCCTCTTCATGTGGAACTGAGTTTGTCATGGTGGCTCGACCTCTCCAATCTGCTGAAGGGCAAGTCCTTCCTGGTATCCTTCTGTACCATGATGATGACGGATGCCAGCCTCTCCGGATGGGGAGCTGTCCTGGGTCGCCTGAGTGCACAAGGTTGGTGGTCTCCGGAGGAATCTCTTTCCCATCAACGTGTTGTAGCTTCGGGCAATATTTCATGCCCTTCGTCATTGGACATCTCCACTGGAAGACTGTCTAGTCCGGGTACAGTCTGACAACACCACGGCCGTGGCTTACCTCAACAAGGAGGGCGGAACAATAAGTCTCGCCACTTGGTTCGAGGTCAAGGCTATTTTGTCCTGGGCAGAAGAACATGTTCCTGCCATATCCGCAGTGGGTATTCCTGGCATAGACAATGTCATGGTGACTTCCTCAGTTGACACACAGTGGACAGCAGAGAGTGGGAGCTGCACCCAGAGGTGTTCACCCTCATTGTTCAGAAGTGGGGTCTTCCTTACATCGACCTGATGGCGACAAGACACAACAGGAAAGTTCTGAGGTTCTGCTCTTCGTGGAGGGACCCTCTAGCTCTGGCGGTGGATGCAATGTCCATTCCTTGGTTGTTTCCTCTGGCCTATATCTTTCCTCCCCTCCCAATGTTGCACAGGGTGTTACGAAAATTGCGACTGGAATGCTGTCCAGTCATTCTGATTGCTCCGTACTGGCCTCGCCAAGCTTGGTTTCCGGAGTTGCTGGATCTGTCAGTGGCGGAGCCATTCCGGTTCCCTTGCCGTCCAGATCTTCTTCTACAGTGTTACCTGTGGAAGGAGGATGTTCATCATCTAGCTTTGACGTCTTGGAAATTGAATCCTCAATATTGAAGAAATGTTTTTCTTCTGGGGTGGTGGCTACTATGCTCAGTGTCCACAAACCTGTTTCTTCAAAGATCTACGATTGTGTCTGGTCGACCTTTCTATCTTGGTGTGCTGACAAGGGCATGTCTCAGGAATTTGATCTGCCTACGGTCCTTGCCTTTTTGCAGGACGGTGTGGATAAGGGCCTCAGTTAGAGTTCCCTTAAGGTTCAGACTTCTGCTCTCTCTCTTCTTTCAGAGGTGCATTGCCATCCTTCCTGATGTCAAGGTTTTCTTCCAGGGCATTGCTCATACTCGTCCTGCCTTCAAGAATCCCGCTCCTCTGTGGGATCTTAACTTTGTTTTGGGTGTTCTTCAGCATCCTCCATTTGAGTCTTTGGCTACTATTCCTCTACTCCTGTTGACATGGAAAATGGCCTTTCTCCTGGCGATCGTGTCCGTTCGCCATGTAGCGGAGTTACATGCTCTGTCCTGTAAGCCACCCTATTTGGTGTTTCATAAGGACAAGGCGGTGCTTCGCACTTCTCAGGAGTTTCTTCCGAAGGTGTTTTCTGAGTTCCAAATCAATCAGGAGATTGTGCTGCCTTCTTTCTGCTGTGGCCCCACCTCTGACAAGGAGAGGGATCTCCACTTGTTAGATATGGTGTGTTGTCTCAAGTGTCCATCAGGCAATCTTACGTGCTGTTCGTCATTCCTGAGGGTCCCAGGGCAGGAAGACCTGCATCCAAAGTGACTATTGCGTCTTGGATCAAGTCCACTATTCGTAAGGCTTACGAGCTGAGGAAGAAGCCTGTCCCCTTTCGGGTCACGGCTCATTCTTCAAGATCTATTGGTGTTTCTTGGGCTTACAAGAACCAGGCCTCTGCTGATAAGTTGTGCAAGGCTGCCACTTGGTCGTCTGTGCACACCTTTTCGAAGCTTTACCGTGTTGATGTGCTGGTATCGGCTGATGCCAGCTTTTGGAGGAATATCATGGAGCTAGTATTACCTGTCTAGGATCTTCTTCGGTTCTTGGTGCTTCCTTCACTTTTGAGCCCTGTTGGCTCAGTGTGCTGTGTAACAGTTTGGGGTGTTGTTACCCCTGTTCAGTGTACGTTGACACTTCGTTATTTTGTTTGGGCTATCTCTGATCTGATGGTTCATATCTGCTCTGGTGACTTTGGGGGCCTTGTGCCTGGTCCTTGCCTTACTTCCCGCCTCTGGGAAACTCAATGGTTGAACATCCCAAACTTACCAGTAACCTGTATTGGATGACAGAGAAAAGAGGATTTTAGTCTTACCTGTTAAATCCTTTTCTCTTAGTCCATATAGGTTACTGGTCTCCCACCCTGTCAATGGACCATGCTTGGCTTTCCTGTGGCAGACCGTGGGGGTCCTTCGAGGTCATGCTCACAGGAGTCTTCTTTCCCTTCTACTATCTAGTCAATAGATAATGTCTCAAATCTTTCTGGAGCTGGTTGGCTAGCTGCAGCCAAGGAGGGAAGGTGGGCTCCATTCCCTGCATACAATTCTAGAATTGTTCCTGCCTACAATTAAAGGGGCAGATTGCCTACCAAATTTGCCAGTAACCTGTATGGACTAAGAGGAAAGGATTTAATAGGTAAGACTAAAATCCTCTTATTTCACTGAAACGGTTTGCAAGCACACGTAGAAGACCGTTTCAGTGAAATAATTTTTTTTAATTTTTTAACTAATGTGATCTCGGCTCAGCTGCAGAGCCACCTGATGCAAATAAGACCGGATATCCCTGCAATCGGTACAACACTGACTTCAGGGAAGGGGGAGGGAGGGGGAACTTTTGCGTTCGGTTATCTCTCAATCCATAAAGGTTTGAGAGATGAACTTGGGGACAATTTAATTATTTGTACCATAGCTACAATATGGGGATTAGTAATATTTAAGTATTACTATCCCTTTAACTTTATAAAATTAGCCTTTTTAAATTTGAATGTTTTGGTTAAACCCTTGCTATTGGGTTTGTCATAACAAACATCAAAGGATACAATATTGTGGTCACTGCTGCCCGGATGTTCCCTTACCTGCACATTGTTTATCATGTCAGAATTGTTTGAGAGCACTAGGTCAAACAAGGCCTCTTTTCTAGTTGGCTCCTCTACTAGTTGGGACATAAAATTATTATTTATCATACTTAGAGAAATATTTCCCTTTGTTGTGCCAGAAGTCATATTGCTCCAGTCAATTTCAGGATAGTTGAAATCTCCCATTATAATTACCTTTGCTGACCTAGAAGCCTTTTCCATTTGCAGTAAAAGTTGGGCTTCCTCCAACTCCCCAATATTATGTGGCTTGTAGCAAATCCCCACTAATATCTTTTTATTATGTGCTCCCCCAGTGTGTATTTCAACCCACAAGGCCTCTACCTTTTCATTGGACCCTTCATTTATATCTTCCCTTAAAGGGATAGTAATACTTCGTTTTAACTTTATTTTATTTTGTAGGCATGAAAAAAACATGAAGAATGATATAAGTCTTATCTCTCAAACCTTTATGGTTTAAGAGATATTCACAAGCAAAGTGTCCCCCTCCCGCCCCTTTTACTTCTCAGCCAGGGCAGAAGGAAGCTGCCCAGGTAGACTGCAGAGAGGGACAATCTTCAATTAAGATAAGGGAAAAACCTGAAAAGCTTGTCAAGGGGGGCAGGGATTTCATTGTTTTCATAGGAATAAGAGTGTCCCCTTCTGTTATCTGTCTGGTCTATGGACTGCATTCCACATCTGAGAAGAGATTGTTTACAGTAGGTAAAAGGGGCGGGAGGGGGAAACTTTGCTTGTGAATATCTCATAAACCATAAAGGTTTGAGAGATAAGACTTATATCATTCTTCATGTTTTTTTAATGCCTACAAAATAAAATAAAGTTAAAACGAAGTATTACTATCCCTTTAAAATAGGTTTTAAGGCCCGCTTTGCATATAGACATTCCCCTTCTCCCCTTTTATTAACCCTGTCCCTCCTAAAAAGTGAATAACCCTCTAGATTGACTGCCAAGTCATACGTATCATCTAACCAGGTTTCATACACTCCAATCAGATCATACTGTTCATGTGTTGCAATTATTTCTAGTTCCCCCATCTAACCAGCCAGACCGCGAGCATCCTTAGGCTTCAGAGACCGGAAGCCAGGCATCAGCGCAGACATCTTGTCTTGGAGACGCCTGGGCTGTCAGTCCCGGTCTCCTCTAGGAGGCAATGCACTGTGCCGAAAGGCACTGGAAAGGACTAACGGTGCAGGCACACAGATGGCACTAACCTGGTAGTCAATCTCTGAAGATTAAGGATTACTTCAAAATCGGGTACTTCCGAGAGCTAATAGAACTATTATGAAGCTAGTCGCCATATGCTTAATTATTGGAGGGTGACTTTACAGACGGAGAAAGTTCCGCTTTAAGAAAGAATACATTTTTCTCACTGATGTATTCAGAGTCCTTTTAATCAGTCGATAAAGAATCATGTTCTCTTCCTTGGATATGCTATCCAGACTTTGCTGAATTGATTCATTAGGATTTTTGCCACGGTTTACCATGGCAATGCTCAGACGCTGACCTCTGCCGGGGCTCATGAGAGAACAGCGAGCACCAGGTAGGGGAGGGAAAGGCAGGCAAAGGGGGATCAATAGAGGCAAGATGGGGCATCAAGAGCGGAGGGTGAAAGAGGCAGAGAGGGGGGTCAAAAGGGAGACAAAGAGGCAAAAGGGACTAAGGGAGAAAAAAAAGAGGCAAAAGGAGGAAGGATCAGGAGACAAAAGGAGGGGGGCCAAGAAGAGGCAAAGGGAGGGGGATCAGGAGGGAGAGAGAGAGTGAGGCAAAAGGGTGGGATTTTAATCCTCTCATTTATTTTGTCTTTATTTTGACTGTACATATTTTGGAAGTACATATTTTTATCTTAACCTATTTTTATTTATTTTTTTGCACTTTTATATACTTAACAGTGAGCTTCCTGGATCTGTTTGCAGTGAGCCTTCTCTCAGGAACATGAAAGCAGATCTAGTGATTTAAAATAGAACACAGAGCTACAGGAGAGTGTAATATTGTATTACATCCTGCTTTGATAGTCTGTCATCCAGAACACTCTGTGGAAACTAATCTCCATGTAACTCAGGGAAATAAGAGTGTAATAAATAAAAAGTATTGGCAAATCGACTGCATATATTATGAACTTGCGGAGTATGTAAAGTTTAATTAAGAGGTTACTTAAATCTTTTCTTCCTGTGGATGTGTTGCCAGTTGTGCATGACAGTGTGATGCCTAGTTGTATATGAAAGCTTTGGAAATGAGTCGTTTTTTTGTCTCAAGTGCCGTTAACTGCAGAATTTTCAGAATACCTATGCTTGCTCACGCATGGCTCAGTCAATGGCTCTGTCAATTTTAAGTGATATACCTGTGATGAAGCAGGATATCCTGATCACCTGCACCAGTGGTTTTCAAAATGAGTTTTGTGGAGCGCCAAGGATCCTTGAAGACGTACAAGGAGTTCCACATATCACTTTTCAGCAACTGTCTATTGAGGAGCAGATCTTGAGCATCAGACAATGTTTGTTTTGTGACTACAAGTGGATATATGGAGGACTGAAACATTTCAGTTCTGCTTTCTGTTGGGTATCTTTTGTATACACATTATAACCTAGCCCTTCTATCAGATGCAATGAATTATATCTGTTACCAAATATGCATTTTGCCCTTATTTAATCTGAAAGTGCTGATACCAACTTGAATCCTTATAAATTTGATAGTGAGATATTAATCAGGAGGTCTCCAGTGTATTGCAAAGTAATTCTTTGGAGACCTCTCTAGCATCCAAGTGGTTAAGGTGCTTGATTGTCAGGGTTCCATGGGAATTTAATTTGGCCTAATATACTTAAAATGACAAATAGGCACTAAGAGTCTAAGTGAAAAGTAAAAGGATGTTTCTTGTCTCTGCGGAGTTATCTGCTTTAGGATATAGAGTTTCTTATAAAATGGATTAAACCTATCTGACTCATAGTCCCTCCTTCAAATTCCACAGCACTCGAAATGAAAGATGATCAAAAGTATTATGCAGCATTTCAGGAATAAGTGGCAACATTTTGCCAATTACGTGCCTTTCTCAATCCAGTAAAAGTTGCCTTTTGTAGTTAGAAAGCTAATTTTTGAGTTATTTAAATTCTAGATCACTTTAAAGCTTGCCCTGTATTGCCTTCCTCACTCACTAACCTTATCCCTCTCAGTGCTAGGGAAAGAGGGCAGTGTAAAGGACTCTGTATTTAGGGGGTTCCTTTACAATTGAATTACTCTTGAACTACAAATGTAAACTATTGAAATACGCTACATGACCCTCGTTAAATTGGGATCAATAGGAGCTGCATTTTTATTAATCTATTACTATCCCTTTAATGATCTTGAAGTAAGTATTGATAGTAATATCTCTGTCTTTGATGACTCTAAGCTGTGTAAGGAAATGCATACAGAGCAGGATGTTTGCTTGTTTATTTATTTATTTTCCTCTGCAGAAAGATTTGGATAAACTGAGTGAGTGGAAAAGTGTCTAAAAAGGGTTAACATAAATAAATATTCAAGGTTATGTATTTAGGATGCAGAAACAAACATGCTACGTGTACACTAAATGAGGAAACTACCGTACTTGGGGAATCCTTGTTTCTGATAATACTGATCAACAAGAGGTTCACAGCCGCTGCAAGAGCCAGTAAGGTATTATAATGTATAAACAAAGGTATATCGAAACATAGAATTTGACAGTAGAAAAGAACCATTCGGCCCATCTAGTCTGCCTATATACAAGATGGAAATATAATTTTACTTTGATATGGCCTCATCTAAATATGGAGTTTTGAGCGCCAGTTTTTAAAAGACATTGAACTGGAAAAAGTGCAGAGATGTGAAACAAAACTGATAACTGGATTGGAGGATATGAATTCTAGAGAGAGAGACTAGCCAAAATGGTATTGTTTACTTTAGAGAAGAGATCTGATGCAATTACTATTTACAAATATATTTAAGGTCTCTGTGAGGAACTATTTGCTCAGACTTCGGTAAAAATAAATAAACAGTTCATCCACTAAGACTAGAGAAAACGCACTTTCAGCAAAGGCTGGGAAGTTTTATAGTAAGGACAGTAAACATAATACTCTTTGCCTTGAGCTGCGTGTTTGCAGATAATACAGTTGCTTTTAATATCCTAATGAATACCTTTTATAGCTCAGAACAATATTTAGACTTACGACAGCAGGTTTCACAACTGATAGGATTTTAATTAGAGAAATATCAGACTAAATTTGTTTTTCTCTTCAGCCCTATCAATAATGTATATGTTAAGTATGTGGTTAGGTGTCTTAAATGCTATATGGAGATCACTAAATCTTTTTGAACATCTGGTGTCCTTTTCACCATGGTCTATTTGAAGAGCTAGTATTCTAAACTCCATAACAGTACCTTTTTAGAGGTTAACAGCCAAATCTACTTTCTCAATGCGTATCTCTTGGACCCTAAAGCATTAGGCTTCAGCAGATCAGCTTGGCAAAGCTGTCATTTGGTCTTTTGTACATACTTAAAGTAAATGTGCTTGCTTCTGTGGACATTGGTTTTGGATGCATGGATCTGAACTCCACAGTTTGGTTTGGTTTTGTTTCTTTGAATTTTGGGATCGCTTTGGGAGATCTCCATAGTACCTGTGTCCCCCATTGGATGCAAGAGAAAAAGGGATTTTTGTACTTGCTGATAAATCCTTTTCTCTTAATCCTTTGGGAGATATAGGGCATCCTGACAGAAAATATTACAATGTTAGAATGTCCTGCTATGTATTGGCTTCACTGTACTGGTAACAATACTTTCCTTTCTGTACTATACATAAATGGACACGTGGGCAGAATCTCAGGAGTAAAGAAGGGCAGAACAGTGGGAGGTTAATTGTTAGTTTCAGTGTAACTCTTTAAGTGATTTGCTTCCTTGTGGAGGGAATGTTATCTTATGCCCCTCCCCCCCCCCCCCATGAAGTAAGAAAACTGGGATTATTTGATTTAGATATATATATTTTTTTATGATGGCCTTTCTTTTAATGGATATGAATTTTCATTTTATGTGATGCTGTCCCTTTAAACACTGTAATTGCTAGAGGAGTGTCCAGTGTGTTGGGTAACACTATGACACTTTAAGGGTTAAACAATGTGCAAACAAGCCAGATATTTTAGTTCTGCCCCTTGAAATGCGCTCACCTGTGTTGTGTAACAAATTGCTTTCTCTGGAATTTGTGTGTGCTTGGCAGAGATCAGGGCCGGATTTACATCTCAGGAGCCTGTAGGCACAGAAAGCTGAAGCGCCCCCCCCCCCCCCACCAAAAAAAAAAAAAAAAAGTTCAAAAAGTTTTGACTGAAATATTTTTCGATTAATCGGATAAAAAAAATGCTAATTTTTCATTATTTAAACTGATTTAATGAACAGTGTTAAAAACAAACAGCAGAATAAAAAACTTAACACATTAACATGTGTCATTGTTATTATTTTACTATGGGGTCTATGCACCTCTTTCTCCCCCCTTGTACTTCTCTCTATCCCCCTTGTGCCTCTACTTCTCCCCCCTTGTACTTCTCTCCCCCCCTTGTGCCTCTATTTCTCCCCCCTTGTACTTCTCTACCCCCCTTGTGCCTCTCTCCCCCATGTACCTCTTTCTCCCCCATGTACTTCTCTCTCCCCCTTGTGCCTCTTTCACCCCATGTACTTCTCTCTCCCCCTTGTGCCTCTCTCCCCCATGTACCTCTTTCTCCCCCATGTACTTCTCTCTCCCCCTTGTGCCTCTTTCACCCCCATGTACTTCTCTCTCTCCCCCTTGTGCCTCTTTCACCCCCATATACTTCTCTCTCTCCCCCTTGTGCCTCTTTCACCCCCATGTACTTCTCTCTCCCCCTTGTGCCTCTTTCACCCCCATATACTTCTCTCTCTCCCCCTTGTGCCTCTTTCACCCCCATATACTTCTCTCTCTCCCCCTTGTGCCTCTTTCACCCCCATATACTTCTCTCTCTCCCCCTTGTGCCTCTTTCACCCCATGTACTTCTCTCTCCCCCTTGTGCCTCTTTCACCCCCATGTACTTCTCTCTCTCCCCCTTGTGCCTCTTTCACCCCCATGTACTTCTCTCTCTCCCCCTTGTGCCTCTTTCACCCCCATATACTTCTCTCTCTCCCCCTTGTGCCTCTTTCACCCCCATATACTTCTCTCTCTCCCCCTTGTGCCTCTTTCACCCCCATATACTTCTCTCTCTCCCCCTTGTGCCTCTTTCACCCCATGTACTTCTCTCTCCCCCTTGTGCCTCTTTCACCCCCATGTACTTCTCTCTCTCCCCCTTGTGCCTCTTTCACCCCCATATACTTCTCTCTCTCCCCCTTGTGCCTCTTTCACCCCCATATACTTCTCTCTCTCCCCCTTGTGCCTCTTTCACCCCATGTACTTCTCTCTCCCCCTTGTGCCTCTTTCACCCCCATGTACTTCTCTCTCTCCCCCTTGTGCCTCTTTCACCCCCATATACTTCTCTCTCTCCCCCTTGTGCCTCTTTCACCCCCATATACTTCTCTCTCTCCCCCTTGTGCCTCTTTCACCCCCATATACTTCTCTCTCTCCCCCTTGTGCCTCTTTCACCCCCATATACTTCTCTCTCTCCCCCTTGTGCCTCTTTCACCCCCATATACTTCTCTCTCTCCCCCTTGTGCCTCTTTCACCCCCATATACTTCTCTCTCTCCCCCTTGTGCCTCTTTCACCCCCATATACTTCTCTCTTTCTCTCCCCCTTGTGCCTCTCTCCCCCATGTACTTCTCTCTTTCGCTCCCCCTTGTGCCTCTCTCCCCCATGTACTTCTCTCTTTCGCTCCCCCTTGTGCCTCTCTCCCCCATGTACTTCTCTCTTTCGCTCCCCCTTGTGCCTCTCTCCCCCATGTACTTCTCTCTTTCGCTCCCCCTTGTGCCTCTCTCCCCCATGTACTTCTCTCTTTCGCTCCCCCTTGTGCCTCTCTCCCCATGTACTTCTCTCTTTCGCTCCCCCTTGTGCCTCTCTCCCCCATGTACTTCTCTTTCGCTCCCCCTTGTGCCTCTCTCCCCCATGTACTTCTCTTTCGCTCCCCCTTGTGCCTCTCTCCCCCATGTACTTCTCTTTCTCTCCCCCTTGTGCCTCTATCTCTCCCCCGTACCTCTTTTTCACTTTCCTGCACTGATGACAGCCGGAGCGCAACCACTCCAAACGCGGAGACGCCGCATGGAGCGTGAAGGGTTTTCTTCCTCTGTCTGGGCGCCAGTTTTAAACTGGCCTCAGAACAGAGGAAGAAAATACCTGCACGCTCCACGCGGCGTCTCCGCGTTTGGAGTGGTTGCGCTCCGGCTGTCATCAGTGCAGGAAGACAGCAGTATCCGGCGGCTGTGGGGCTGCTGGGCGGCACAAAAAAAAAAAGTGTAAAAAAACCAAAACGATCCCAATGACAGGCGCCCCTCTGTGGGGTGCGCCTGTAGGCAGATGCCTACTCTGCCTTATTATAAATCCGGCCCTGGCAGAGATACCACCATTATCTGGAGTAGCAACTGGGGGGGGGGGGGTAAGGTGGTGCTAAATAGTACTCTAATCAAAACCATTCTAATTTGTCTACAGAGATTAAAGCACATGTGTGTGAGACCTCTAGTAAGACCGGGCAAAGTGTAGGTAAGTACATATATACTTTGTTACTTTCTGTCTCTAGACATATTGGGGCTAATGTGAAAACCACATGCAATACAATGAGCAAATGAACTTTCCCTTTGGTTTGGCTAATGTATTAACCCTTTGAATGCCAGAGGAGAAAGCAATGCATTAAGGTTAAAAACACTGGAGCAAACCAGCTGCACCATAGGTGGCCAATACAAATCTTCAAAATCCCCACTAAATTAAAAGGAGCTTTAAAGGGATAGTAATACTTCGTTTTAACTTTATTTTATTTTGTAGGCATTAAAAAAACATGAAGAATGATATAAGTCTTATCTCTGAAACCTTTATGGTTTATGAGATATTCACAAGCAAAGTTCCCCTCCCCGCCCCTTTTACCTAGTGTAAGCCATCTCTTCTCAGATGTGAGTCTGGTTGTATGACAGGACAGATAACAGAAGGGGACAATTTTCTTTGTATGAAAACAATGAAAGCCCTTCCCCCCCCCTTGACAAGTTTTTCAGCTTTTTCCCTTATCTTAATTGAAGATTGTCCCTCTCTGCAGTCTACCTGGGCACCTCCCTTCTGATCTGGTTGAACAGGGGGGGGATACTTTGTCTGTGGATATCTCTTAAACCATAAAGGTTTCAGAGATAAGACTTATATCATTCTTCATGTTTTTTTAATGCCTACAAAATAAAATAAAGTTAAAATGAAGTATTACTATCCCTTTAAAGAAGACGCCACACCGCCTAATACCCCACACTTAACTTATTATGGACAAAGAATATTAAAAGCCCCAATTAATTTTGCCCTTGTACCTTTTTGCTCAAAAGGTAACATTGTACATCAGTCTTGGATGTCATTTCCATGGAGGCAGACATGGCAGTTGCTGGAAGGACCACAGGACACAGACAGTGCTTCAATTAATCTTCATAGTATTTGGGCCATGGAGAGTATTATTTCATTACGGTCAGAGTTGTAGTTCAAGAGTAATTGAATGATAAAATATCCCTCTACCGCCCTTCGTACCTAGTGTAAGCCACCTCCCCTCAGATGTGGAATCCGGTCCTGGGACCGGTCAGCTCACAGCAAGGGACAGTTTCCTTACTGTGAGAACAATAAAAACCCTGCACCCATTGACAGGTTTTCCCTTCTGCTCACTGAAGATTGTCCCTCTCTGTGATCCATACAGACAGTCTTGCTGCTCTGAGGTGAGCAGTGCTACATCAGTAAAAGGGGCAGGAGGGGGGGAGACTTTATCATTCAATTACTCTTGAACTACAACTCTGACAGTACTGAAATGACACTTTCCATGGCCCAAATACTATGAAGATTAATTGGAGATGCTTTTATTGTGAAATATTACTATCCCTTTAAAGAGTTAAGAACCAGAGGGGGGTGTGTCATATTTCTTCATGTAGGCTTATGTACACTGAACTACTTCTCTTTGAGATTTCTCTTGCATGTTGCTATACAGCACTTTGGAGACATTTCAACCAATGGATATATTTTTGCTCGCTGTGGAGCAGTTGGTTTGGTCCAGAATTGCTTTACTCCCATGGAATTGTTACACATGCTGCTTAGTTAAGATTTCCACTCACATACAGAAGAAAAAAAGTCTATATTATGTTGGGCAACTTGGATAATTAGAAGTGTCCAGTACCTATCCTATCGCTCAGCCCCGATCCTACAACAGCATTTATAATTCTTTATGCACAAAAATGAAGAGGAACAAACCCAGGGGGAAACCAACTACATGATTGGGGACAAATTAGCATTCCCCTTATTCCCAGTGATTTAAATTTGACTTTTAACACCTAGAATGCAGGAGAGATCTCTAAAACATTGCTTTGCAATGAATTGGAGACACCTCAAGCATTTAAGCTGCTAAAAGCCCCATATTAATCAACAGGAATGTTCATTTGTCAGCATTTAACCACATGCACAGCCTGATTTGAAAAAAAAGCCATAGAATTCCCCAACACCTATAAAACATGAACATAAGGTCACATGACAGGCCGATGCCCACGTGGGCTTCTATTTGGATTTGGATTGTTGCTGTGAGAATGACAGGGATTCAGTTGTGCCCATATGAACAATCTGCAGAGAGCCCCATAAGCCACCATGCAGATTATTATAGGTGCCGCAAGCTGTGTTGGGCCTTGGAAGCAAGACAGTAGTCGTCTATGTGAACAGCCCCATAATCAGAAAGTTGTACTAATTTTTTGGGAAGGTAGAGTAGTGATATAAACTGTGTCTCCATGTAAATCCAGCCTTACTGGCCTAGCGGAAGCCAAAGGAAATGTTTTATCTGTAGAAATAAGTGCCTCTAATTTGGTTAACAGCTGAATTTAATGCGTTAATGAACAGAGCATTCTTGACAGTCCTAAGTGAATTGACAAACCTAAAAAAGCACAGTGTTGGCAATACTGCACTTCTCTGGCTGTATGTTTAAAATAAAAGTGGATGCATTCTGGGGCAAGCCAACTGCATCACAGGGGAAAAAAGACATAGCTAGTGTTCAAGGTGTTAACATTTGCATTTAAGTCAGTGGTAATTTCTAGTTCTCCCCTATAGTGCAGCTGACTTACCCCAGAAATCCTCCACTTTTCTTTTGAACTTAGTAAAATTGTGGTGTGCATGTATTCTCCCTTATTTTAGAAACTCTGACTTCAGCTGCTCAAGGCTAGAGTGTATTAGGGCATGTGATACTATCACATGACTAGCACATCTAGTTGGTGCCTTCAGATGTCTTCTAGGGTTTACGTCATAAGGCTTTTTATTCTAGTCTGAGCTCAGCCTTCTGAAGCTTAGCAGGTCACAGACTAGCAGTGTTTTATCACAAGACCAATATGGCTGTCTTAGGTAGATCCTCACTGCTGGCAGATATCTTAACCATTTCAGTGCCAGAGGAGTATGCAACTCATTGCAATACATTGCATACCCCTCTGGCACTGAAAGGCTTAAAGGAACACAAAGTCCTTTTATCTTATCCAGAAAATCCTAATGTCTCCTGAATTTTTCCATCTTGGGTCAGGGAGATAACCTTTTTACTCTCTCTCCTTGATGTCATGTCCATGTAAGCTGATCGGAGAATTGCTAACAGGAGTCCTTGACCCAGTTGGGGGGGGGGTCCAATTTGAAACAGGCAAGTGCAGGAGCCCACAAAAGATTACCATGTGAAATAGGTAAAGCTTGAGACCTGCTTGCAAATGTCATGGCCACCACCTTGCACATCACATGACATCCAGGACTGACTGATGATGTCTCTTGAAGTAAGCAAAAAAAAATTCATAGGAGCCATTAACATTTTTTGGGCATAGCAAGGTACGTGTGGTGTATTACAAGGTGTTGGTAGTCCTTTAAACCTTTGAGTGGCAGATGGGTATGCAACACATTGTGTACCCCTCTGGTCTCAAAGGGTTAATATTAACTGTGAAGCTCTGGAATGTGAATTTAAGACCGATCTATCAGCTTGTTGGTTTCTGCTGGTGAAGATGCATGTTTGGTTCCCTTTCATTGAGTGCATGAGTACAGGATCTCACAAGTGTTCAGATGGATCAGCATCTCAGTCATACTGACAGATCTGCCTACCTGTGCATGTGTGAGGTGATTCTGAAATTCTCCACTGGTTGTGTGTGTTGGGGTGGGGGTCCTGGGGACAGATTTTGAGAACATGTGGTAGTCCTACAGCTCCCATCAATGCTGGGCTGACAATAGAATTAAGATATGTAAAGGCATCCCAACGTTAGTGTTCTGTGCTGGGAGTAATATGGTACATGCATTTTGTATTGGGACTGGATATATAGACATATTGAATCCATGGCATTACTTGTTTTAATGCATGTGCTTTATTATCTGTGTTTTATTGTGTCTAGATACAGTATTTTAAGAGTTTGGAATGCCCTGATTAATTTGTGCTAGACTCCTAGAAACAAAAATAACACTAAATCAGATGGTACTTTTAGATTATAGTTAAACAACAGAGGAGGGCATTTTACCCACCCCTGAGCTGTCTGCTATTTTGATTGTCTTCTAATTCTTGTTTAAGTGGCCAAGATCGAAGGATAAACCATACATCAGCACATGTGAATTAATAGGTACAGTCCTTTTAAATGGTCCACCTGTGCTTTTGCAAGATAACCATAGTCCTTAGTGTGCCAGGATTTAAGGATATCCAGGTTAAGCACTGGCCCATTCATTTTAAATAACCCATCTGTGCCCAATGCAGACAAATCCATAAAACCATATCCTGTTTACAGCCTTTGAGGACTGAATTTCTACAGCCTTGTATTAAAACCTAGGGCCATCTGTACAGAGGTGGAATTCTGTAGTGATGAACACACTCTACCTCCCAGCTTCCACTTTCTTCTAAGAATAACTGGCTCATTTGCATAAACTGACAAATGTATATATCTCAATAACTATAGTTTTAATAAAAATAATAATAATGTGGCTATATAACGACTTAGAGTTTTCAAAGTGCTCTACCTTAAAAGCACAAATTAAAGTAATTGGGAATATTTATTTGTCTGACCTGTTGGCGTTAGTCTGCCCCAGAACTGCTCCTCTTTTTCTTGGTTTATATTGTTCCCTGTTTTGTCCCAGAATTGCCTCCCTTTTGCCTATATTCATATAACCTGCAGTGTCTGAAGAAACAAGATCTAACCAGTTTCTCTCCCACGTCAATCCCCCCCCCCCTTCACATGGCAGATGAACTATTTCAGAAGGTAGCAGAGGACTATGTGAACTATAGTACCTTTCAGACTCTAACAGGTGAGTGCACAAAAGAAAAATGCTGCTGTTTTACCCTTGTATCACTGGTTTCTGTGCAAGTAGGGTATGTGTGTGACAAAACTCCCCTCCTACTTTGTGTACTTGATGAATTTTCTTGCTATTATAAAGTGCTGTGTGCATGACTGGCACTGTACAAATAGCTCCATAGACACAATGGAAGCTCTGCCTGCAGAATCATGTGACCAGTGCTCAGGCTGTAGTTTGGTCACCACTGTTATGTAAACGCTTATTCCTAAAGGAACATTTGCCTTATACTATCATATTACATCCATATATTCCGTACTTTAATATTATACCTATGAAACGGGCAGCGGTTTTATAATTTAATTAATATTGTTGGCGGTTTCTAGATGCTCTAGCAGCCATTAGTGGAAGACTAATTGAATTTGTTATACAGAGCAGAGCGAATTGCCTGTGTTGTATTTAGCCACTTTTCTGTAACATTAAAGGCGTATATATAATATTTTGGTGGCCTTTTATGCAAATTCTATGCATAGTATGCTAATTAACTTGATGCCAAACTTAATTGTTCACTATGCTATTTGAAATCAACAGTTACTAAACATATATACTGGTTTTTATTCTCTTTTTTTTTTTTTTTTTTTTTTTTTTTTTTTCTCCTCAAAACTTCTCTTTTGGTGACAGGTCCACTTTAAGGTGGTATGTAGAAAGAAAAAGAGAATTGACCCTGGAGGAAAAAATCTGCACCACAGGGGACAATTAAAGTGTCACTGATTTAACCATTTGAGTGCAAGAGGGATATGCAATGTGTTGCATACCCCTCTGGCACTCAGAGTGAAATATGCCATTTGGCCTCTGTACCATTTATTGGGTGTACTCCTACTTGTCATTATCTGCTTTTTCTCAATAAAGCTTATTTGAAAAAGGGAAAAAAAAATGGCACGTGGCCCACTGAATGATAGAGGTACACAGTTCTAGCGCTGATGTTGTGAAAAGCCCCATTGGAATGGGAATTTAAACATGTTCCTTTATTGTGCACTTTGATTTTGCTGCAAAATTTTTTTTTTTTTTTTGGGGGGGGGGGGGCATAGTGCTCTTAACCCTTTGATTGCCAAAGATGTATCAGATACATGTATTGATACCTCTCTGGCACTTAAAAAGGTTAAAGCAACACTAACAACTACTGATTATAAAACACTCATTTACCTTAAAGCTACAGTTTTTACCTTCCATTCTGCAAGTACATATGTATAGTTATTTCCTATACTTTGTTTTATTTATTTTTGAATTTATTTATTTATTTTATACCATCTTCACTTTGTTTCTGAGTAGGGTGACCACATTTCCGTTCTGCCATTCTAGGACACTGTGGAGATGAGGAGTAGAATATGTGTCCTCGGCTTTAGGGCCGCTATATGAGAGGAGGTCACTATATATCACTGGACATCAGTGTGCAACCTGTTATGTCTGGCACATCACAGAGTTCTAAACACTGCTGTGACAGAAAGTGATGCCTGTTGTGGGCTACAAGAAAATGTACATCACTCTCAAAACCTTAGACTGGTAATACACTGCAACAAAATTGCACAGGATGTCAGGATCAAGGCTCAGGCCTGTCTCTAGCATTTAGAGCTCTGTCTTGAGGCCCAGCAGAGGCATCACTTCCTGTCACTGTAGGCAATGGGCAGTTCTCCTTCTAGTGCTTAGAACTCTGTGCTCTGGAATCTTCATTCCAGGACTTTGTATTGTTCCAGAAGGGGGCTGCCAGGGACATGGGACACATATTTAAACGGATAGTAATGTTTCATAATAAAAGCAGCTCTAATCAATCCTCATAGTATTTGGACCTTGGAGAGTGTTTCAATTCTGTCAGAGTTGTAGTTCGAGAGTAACTCAATGACAAAGTATCCCCCTCCCGCCCCTTTTACTGATGTAACACTGTTCAGCCAGATCAGAAATTAGGTACCCAGGTAGACTGCAGAGAGGGACAATCTCCAATTAAGATAAGGGAAAAACCTGAAAAACTTGTCATGGGGGGCAGGGCTTTAATTGTTCTCATAGGAAGAAGATTGTCCCCTTCTGTTATCTGTCTGGTCTATGGACTGCATTCCACTTCTGACAAGAGATGGCTTACACTAGGTAAAAGGGGCAGGAGGGGAAACTTTGCTTGTGAATATCTCTCAAACCATAAAGGTTTGAGAGATAAGACTTATCGTTCTTCATGTTTGTTTGTTTGTTTGTTTTTTTGCCTACAAAATAAAATAAAGATAAAACGAACTATTACTATCCCTTTAAAATCAGGGACATGTGGTCACCTTATTTCTGAGATGGAGCTCTCTGAAACAAAACAAATTACAGTGAAATGGTGAAACAATGTAGAAACTCCTGCGTCTAAAGCAAACAGTGGCACACTCAGTGTTGCATGAATAATTTAACATTGTATCACAAATCTCATCAAAAAGCTCTTTGAAAATAGAAATTCAGCTCAATGTCCGGGACATAAAAGTAGGTCTGCTTTTAGTTCACACCTATTCACATTAAACATTTGAAGTCACTCTGAATGAGGTTAACCATAGAAACCCCAACCCATGAATCTTTAGACTCCGCATCGTAAAAAGACCTGTTTATCTAAAAGCTACACCATGATTCAACACTTAAAAATAAATAAATAAAAAAACACGACCATATCTAACTGTTGTATGAAGGGCAGTGGATCTCCGATGTGCTGCTTTGATGGAGCCCTTTAATTTCACCTGCAGTCTCTATGGAACCCTATCAAATATTTCACCATCTTGGATGCAGGAGAAGTTACCAAGGGGTTAACAGATCAGCATTATCCAATGTAAATACGAAACTGGTAACAGTAACTTACAGTAAAGTACTGGGCACTCATGTCTGTTTGTTTTGTGTCAGATGGAGCTACGTCAGAATGGAAATACAATGTCGCTGTTTGTTTGAAATGTTTCAGTCTTCCATATATCCACTGGAAGTCACAGAGCAACATAGACTTGGGCACTATGCTCAATAGAAACACTAGAGTAATTCTGGGGCAAACCAATTACACCACAGTGGAGAACTAAAATATAGGAAATTTACTCACCGATATTTTAATTTCCTCTGTGTCCTTCCACGGCAATGGACTGTGGGTATTGTCTCCGCCCTCAAGCTGGTAGGACCAATTATAAAATTATAAAAGTCAGCCTTGCCTCCCCTATCCTCAGTTATTCATTCTTAACCAAGCTGTAAATATATATAAGGGGAGAGTTAGTGTTATATGCACCATTCTTTAAGAAAACGTCATTCTTTTATGATTATACGCAGTCTTTATTTTTGTCAATTAAGCATATATAAAAACTTTCCAAGGTCTGTAACGATACTTATACCATACCAAAGCAAGGGTCTGGGTTGCCGTGGAAGGACACAGAGGAAATTAAAATATCGGTGAGTAAATTTCCTATTTCCTCTGTGTCCAATCCACGGCAATGGACTGTGGGACTTACCAAAGCAGTTCCGAATGTCCAGGGTGGGAAGCTATTCTGAGACAGGTATGGCTGCTTCTAGCACCTTCCTGCCATACTTAGCGTCTGCGGAAGCCCAAACATCTAATTTATAGTGTTTGATAAACGTGGATACTGATGACCACGTAGCCGCTTTACAGATTTCTTCTGGAGTGGCAATGGCCTTTTGAGCCCATGAACTTGATATTGCTCTAGTAGAATGAGCTCTAATTCCTGTTGGAGGCGAAATGTTTGCTGCTTTATAAGATAAGAATATACAGTCTTTAATCCATCTTGCTATAGAAGCCTTGGAAGCCGCTGTTCCCTTGTATTTTCCTGCAAAATGCACGAATAGGGATTCTGCCTTCCTAAAGGACTTAGTCCTATGCAAGTAGATTTTTAGGCATCTAACTAGATCCAATTTATGCAATTCCTGCTCTTTTTTATTTGTTGGGTTAGCACAAAATGAAGGTAGAATAATGTCCTGACTCAAATGAAAGGAGGATACTACTTTAGATCTGAATGATTCCTTATGTCGAAGGACTACTTTGTCCAAGTGGAATACCAAATAAGGAGGCGTGTTTAGTAGAGCCTGTAACTCCCCTACTCTGCGAGCCGAAGTCACTGCAGTAAGAAGAACCGTCTTCAATGTAAGGTGTTTTAATGATACAGATTCTAGAGGTTCAAAGTAAGAATGGGCGGCCAGCTGCTGAAGTACTAGATTTAAATCCCACGGGGGCGTAATATCTCTAATAGTTGGTTTTATTTTGGAGATAGAAGTTAAAAACCTCCTGCACACATATTGTTCAGCAAAGGGGACTGCCAATATAGCTGATATAGCAGACAACTGTACCTTGATAGATGCAGGCTTAAGCCCCTTCTGAAACCCCTCTTGTAGGAAATCCAGCACCCTTCCTGTTGTTATGCTGTCACGCTCAACTTCCTTGGATTTACACCAGTTATAGAAGACTGACCAAGTTCTATAATAAATCTTAGATGTAGACTGCTTCCGTCCTGCTAAAATAGTCTTTATTACTGGTTCTGAAATTCCTTTCATTCTTAATGAACTCCGCTCAGCCTCCAAGCCTGAAGCCTCAAGAATGCTGGTTATGGATGAAATATCGGTCCCTGTGATAGGAGATCTGGGATTACTGGAAGTTGGATGGGGGCTTGTATGGACATCCTCCTGATGTCCGTATACCATACTTTCCTGGGCCAGTCTGGAGCAATCAGAATCACCTCCGCCCTGTCCCTCCAGATTTTCAACAAGACTTCCGTGAGAAGTGGAAGAGGAGGGAAGATGTATGCCAGCCGATAATTCCATGTTCGCTGGAGGGCATCCTCCCCTTGCTCTCCTGTTTTTCCATCTGGATAGGAAATTTCGACACTTTGTATTTTTCTCTGTTGCCATCAGGTCTATTTGAGGCTTTCCAAACACCTTTGTGATGTCCTGAAATACTTTCTTGTTTAAGGACCACTCTCTTGGTTCTATCTGATTTCGACTCAAATAATCTGCTCGAATGTTCAGGTTTCCTGACAGATAAGTCGCTGTCAGGGATTCCAGATGCTCTTCCGCCCAGAACAAAATCTTTAGAGCCACCTGATTGAGTACCTTGCTCCTTGTGCCCCCCTGATTTCGTAGATATTGAACTGCCGTCGTGTTGTCTGATCTTATGAAAACATGACGATTTATTAGGTACTTCTGAAGGTGTCTTAAAGTGAGCCATACTGCCTGAAGCTCCAGAATATTTATGTGGTATTTTTGTTCTTTCAATGACCATCGTCCCTGGACTGCTTTCTCTTTCCAGAGACCTCCCCAACCTGTCTTGCTTGCGTCCGTGGTAACCGTTTCCCACTGAATGGGTTTTAGGCTTTTCCCTTTCCTGATGTGGCTCCGAATACGCCACCATTTTAGCTCTCTTCTTGTTGCAGGAAGAATGGGAATTCTGAGATTCGGATTGTCTGGATCTCTTTTGTAGAACTTTATATGGTTTACTTGCGTCATCCTGGTGTGTGTCCTGGCCCAGGGAACTATCTGTTGTGCAGACGTTAAGTTTCCTAGAAGTCTGGAGAATTCCAGGGCTGTTCTGGTTGGTAGAGACAGGAATTGAGCAACCCTGGATAATATCCTTGATTGTCTTTCTTCTGATAGTGTCGCTATTTCTTGTCTGCTGTCTAGCTGTATTCCTAGAAACAGAATCTTTTGGGATGGAATTAGATGACTTTTGTCCAGATTTATTATCCAACCTAGGGACTGCAACACTTGGATACATCTTGAGGTACTCTGATTTGCCCGTCCAAAAGAATCTTCCACCACTAGCAGATCGTCTAGGTATGGAATGACTCGGATCCCCTCTAGTCTTAAAGCTGCTATGGCCACTGCCATTACCTTTGTGAAGACTCTGGGGGCAGACGCCAGGCCGAAAGGAAGTACTCTGTATTGATAATGACTGTGCAGGACCTTGAATCTTAGGAATCTCTTGTGAGAGGGATGAATGGGGATGTGATAGTATGCATCCTTTAAGTCTATCCTGGTCAGAAAAACCCCCGGCTGCACCATCTTGAGCACTGTTGCCACAGTTTCCATCTTGAATTTCTGAAGACGTAACTGCTTGTTGATGTCCTTGAGATCCAAGATTATCCGCAAATCCCCGGAAGGCTTGGGAACAGAGAAAATTGTTGAGTAATATCCATGGAATTCCTGCTCCCTCGGAACTGGTTCTATTACTCTGTTGTAACTCAGATCCGCTATAGCTCTTCTCATCTTGCTTGCTAATCTTGGATTTCTGATCTTTGTGTTCCTGAATCTGTTTTTGATAGGGACAGATTTGAATTCCAAGCTGTATCCCAGCCTCAGGATCTGGTGTACCCATCTGTCTGGATTGAGTTTTTCCCACGCAGTCCTGAAGTCCTCCAGTCTGCCCCCTACTGGAGAACTTGACGGGATCAGCTGCGCTTCATTGATTGTTCTGAGTGAATTTGGATTTCCGATGGAAATCCCTGCGACCTCCTTGTCTGTTACCCATTGTAGATCCTTTTTGTTTCTGATCATAGGTTCTACCTGGCTTGTACCGTCTGGCGTCTCGAAAGGACTGTCTCCTGGATGCTGCTGACCTTGGAGATGACTGTCTAGCTCTTCGCTGCTGGGGAAGAAATGAACTCTTTCCTCCAGATGATTGTTTTATTATGTCCTCCAATTGGGTTCCGAACAACTTGACCCCTGAAAATGGAAGGGACACTAATTTGTTTTTGGAGACGGCGTCCGCGTCCCAAGATCGAATCCACATAGCCCTGCGGCTAGTAATAGATAATGCTGAAGCTCTTGCCAAACTTCTGATGGAATCCAATGATGCATCGCAAGAGAAGTTTATAGCATCTTTAATGGGTGTTAATTCTTTTATTAGACGGGATCTGGAGACAGATGAATCAAGCTTTTCTTCGAATTCGTTTAACCAGATCCTTAAGGTCCTGAATACACAGGCCATGGCAGTCACCATCTTCATATTCTGGCCGATTACTGAGAACTGTTTCTTTAATGCTGTATCAGCCCTCTTCTCCATAGGGTCCCTCAAGGTAGTTCCATCTTCTAATAGTAGAGTGGTGTGTTTTGAGATTTGCGCTACTGCAGCATCCACTTTGGGAGCTGACACCCAATTGCTTGTATCTTCGTCCTTAAAAGGATACATTTTCTGCATTCTTTTGGTATACTGAGGACGCCTTTCCCCAATCTTCCACTCAGCAGAGATTAAGTCTTGAATGGAGCTGTGTACAGGGAATGTAGGAGCTTCCTTCTTGTATCCTATAAATGCGTTATCTAACACATTTAACTCCTTCTGTGTGTCTTCCAGGCCCAAAGATTTCCTCATGGCTCGCACTAGACTGTCCATTCTTTCTAGGTTAAATACACCTGAATCCTCAGTGATCTCCCCCTCTTCTGCGGATGATACAGATTCCATTTCTGGAACACTGGGACTGTCTTCATAGTCTAGCATCTGCGAAGTCCCTTCCTCAGGATCAGATGTTCTCTGTCTCTTTCTAGAGGATTCCTGCATGCTGTTAAAAGTCTCCTGCATTGAAGACTTCATCCATCCCAGAAATTCTTGGAACTGGGATGGAACTTCTGTATTGGAGATCTTTCTTAAACATTCCGGGCATAATTTTGCAGTATCAGATGCAGGTAGTTTAGCATCACACCCCGCACAGGACTTTAGCTTAGGAGCAGACTTGTCCTCCTTGGGGTTCTCAGAGGGAGCCTTCTGTTTATCTCCCTTTGACTCTTTAGTAGACATTATATATATATATATATATATATATATATATGTAATAGAGTATACTAGAATAGTTATAGCATATTACAACAATAATTTATCCACCTGAACACTGCCTTATAGCTGCTATATATACTCACTTTTGAACTGCCGGCCAATTCCCCGCTTCTCACCGCTCTGGGTCAGCGTTTCCATGCACTTCCGGTTTCCGCGTTCCACCTGTGGAACGCACGCGCTCTGACTTCCGGTCTCTTCGGTTAAAACTTTTTCTTACTGCCGCGAGCCCGCCTTAAGCGCTGCGGTCCGGTGCACCAGCGAGGAAGCCCCAACAGGGAATGTCCGGCATGCCCATGCTCCCATTGTGCTTTAAGCAACTGGGAGACTTGTGTAGAGTTTCCCTGTTACCTCCGGCTGAACCGACTGAACAGGTATTTGTAAAGCCTTTGCAACACGCAGTGTATGCGGTTGCACTGAACAATTTTTTTTTTTTTTTTTTTTATCCTGTGTTCAATCCACCTTGCCTTGGACTGAGGAGGTATTAACCTCCGTCCTCCAGCTTGGTAGGACCAACATAACTGAGGATAGGGGAGGCAAGGCTGACTTTTATAATTTTATAATTGGTCCTACCAGCTTGAGGGCGGAGACAATACCCACAGTCCATTGCCGTGGATTGGACACAGAGGAAATCACATTATTTACACCTTGAATCTTTATAGGTCTCCAACACACTGCTTCACAATGCACTCAATATCTCTATAACATTCAATCTGGTAAAGGCTACAATTAAATCCATGAGGAATTTGGGAATGCTTATTTGTCCCCTATGGTGCAATTAGTGGAACAATTAAAGTGGAACTACCACCCCTTGTAAACTTTTCCCCAAATAATTACCCATCTGGCCACTAGCTGCTCAATAGTGCTAGTCGCCAGAATTATTACCGCGTTAGAGAATTCTATACTGCTCCCAGACGGACACCCAGGAAAGAGTGCAGAGATCTTTCCATAGTGACGTCTGAGTGCCTGCGCTGTCAGTTCGTTTTGGTCCCAAACGGCTCCTAGCAATGCCTCCTAGAGCAGGCTGGGACTGATAGTGCAGGCGTCACTATGGAAAGATGTCTGTTTCCTGGCTGTCTGTCTGGGAGCAGTATAGAATTTTCAATAACGTGGTAATAATTCTGGCAACTAGCACTATTGAGCAGCTAGTCACCAGATGGATAATTATTTGGGGCAAAGTTTACAAGGGGTGGTAGTTGCACAAATCAATTCTTTTGAACATAGGGTCTATAACTCTGTCATGCCAGCCTTGTTCCACTGTCCTAAGCTAGAGTTCCCCTATAAGGAGAAATATCTGAAACTCTTGTCTTGGCAAACCAGCTGAATTTTAGGTGAGAGAAAGTCCTATCCTTTCTAACATTCAGGAGAGTTAAAAACTGAATGGGAATTTTTGACCTGTATTCTTTTTTAGAGGATCCAAACAGTCTTCTCAGGGTCTCCTAACAGGTCATCTTGAGGATTTCCCAGATTATGCACAGTTGAGATAATTACATTACTGAGGCTCTGATTAAGTCATATGTGCTCAAGCAGGAGACTCCTAAAGACGTGGCCTATAAGGATCCTCTAAGGACTTGTTTGGGAGCCACTGGTTTAGTTGATTCAGTGTATTTAAGTACACCAACTTCAGTGAGTTCTGATAACTGGAGTTGGGAAACTGAAATAAATATTCATACCCCTATGAATGCATTTATATATTTTTTCCTTGCTGACATTTCTTTTTTTGTCTTCCCTTCACAGAGGCAAAAGGGGTGGATCTGAATCAGAAGAGAGATGCCAATTCATACCCCTGCTGCAATCACTAGGGAAGAGACGTCATCCGCTCGGGCACCTTTCTGCTTCCCAGACTGCCTTTGTTCTAGATATGTTTTTCTTACGTTTTATTGCAGTGACATTTTTCTGTGGTTGCAAGACATAATCTTCATTCCTGTGTGCAGGAAGATCCATCTCTTGCCAGACATGCCTATTGCTGTATTTATGCATGTTTTGTGATGTGGCAGGAACAAGAACACATTAAAGTGTTACACAAAGAAGACACTGGACACCTTGACTAGGGATTGCTGGATATTTGATATTGGGCTAGCTTCTGTGCTGCCATTTACAAATAAAATGTGTACAGTAAGGACATGTGGTTGTGAAGTATAACCTGCTGCTAAGAAGTAAATACAGAAAAAGTAATGTAGTGCATTTAAAGGGATAGTAATACTTCAAATGTAAAAAAAAAATATGTTATAGGGTTTATCCCTCTGAGTAAAACAAGAGTACTCCTATTGCTGACAGGTGTTTCATTCAAAAGTTATTAATTTTCAAAGTTGAATTTTTTAGGTGCAATATCACAGTGGCCTGAAATTGTACAGTGGCGCTGTTGCTACACGATCCTATGGACAGCTCTGGTCCCGGGACCATAAATCTCCATAGGATGGTGTAGCAACAGCGCCACTGTACAATTTCAGGCCACTGTGATATTGCACCTAAAAAATTCAACTTTGAGAATTAATAACTTTTGAATGAAACACCTTTCAGCAGTGGGAGTACTCTTGTTTTACTCAGGGGGATAAACCCTATAACATATTTTTTTTACATTTTAAATATTACTATCCCTTTAACCCTTTGCGTGCCAGAGGGGGGTATGCAACGCATTGCTTTGCAATGTGTTGTGTACCCCTCTGGCACTCAGAGGGTTAAAGAAACGCCAACACTTTATAATAAAACAATGCCACTTAAGTCTTTAACCCCTTAACAACCCATGACGTGGATGTCCCTAAAGGACCAAGGATGTACATCTACGTCATGAAATTCCAGGCTCCCCGCACGACTGCACGCTGTTCGGGGAGTCCGGAATTGGATCAGCAAAAAAAAAAAAAAAAAAAAAAGCTCCATGGTCCTTAAATGACTGCTGCGTGTGTGCACAGCCAGTCCTTGGGTTAAATGAACACTAACACATAAAATGATCTTGGACTATGCACACTTAAGTGACTTGTATTCCATGGTAGCCTTTGTAAAAATTATTATAATATATAATTTTTTTTTTTTTTTTCTGAGGCCTAAAATCTAATCCATGCATTCAATACTTATGACACGCAAATGGTTAAATGGAGCTTTTTAATCTCTTAATGTTAGAGGTCTCCACATTGCTAAGCAAAACACTGAAGGATTAAAAGCCCCATTTTCATAAACTAGTGTGTAAAAGCCCATGTACACGGGCCAAGGTCCGGGTGGTTAACCCTTTGATTGCCGGAGGGGTACACATAAGCAATGCGTTGCATACCCCTCTGGCACTCAAAGGGTTAAGAGGCCAGTTCTGCACTGTACAGACTGCCTAAAAGCACAGAACTCCCAGCATTCTGTGCATTCGGGCAGTCTCTACTGCGCCTGACTGCTTCTGACAAACATCCTAGCGAATTATTATTATTATATTATATAGGATTTTTATATAATACTAGTGTAAAAGCCCGTGTACACGGGCCAATACCCTTCTGGCATTCAAAGGGTTAAGAGGCTGGTCCTGCTCTGCATCCTGCCACCAACGCAGTCATGCTCTATACAGAATGCTCCCAGCATTCTGTGCATTCGGGCAGTCATTACTGTGCATGATGACTTCTGACAAACAGCCTAGTGAATTATTATATAGGATGGGGATTTGGAGAGTTTTAATTTTTCCCACTGTAGTACAGTTGGTTTACCTCAGTATCGAGCCATTTTCTTTCAGCCTATAACTGTGTTGCTTAACCCCTTAAGGGCCAGCAGTCCCGGGGCCAGACCAGATAGGGAAGTTTGACGTGCCACCCCACATGACTGATCACGTGTACTGGCACGCCGAACGAGGGACTGAAGGAGATTGCTCCGGTCTTGGAGCGATCAACTTCAGTCCCCGGTATTACTCACCACGCTCCTGCAGTACGTGATGTACTAGGACCATAACTGGTCCTTAAGTGCCGGACCAGAGTGTGACGGTCCAGGTACGTCAATGGTCCTTAAGGAGTTAAAAATAAAGCAAAACTTGCTGGATAAATCTTCTTGTTTCTTATGTAAAGCAAAAGATGAGGAAAACCAACTGCACCATGGGGGTAGTAGATGTCTAACCGACTTAAAGGAGCAATAAACATTTTGTTATGAAAAAATATATTGTAAGGCTTTTCCTTTTGATTAAAATAAGGATACTACCACTGCTGAGAGATGCATATTTCCAGAGTTATTACAGTTTGCCTTTGCATGCCAGAGAGGTACCTAATGCATTGCTTTGTTTGTTTTTCTTTACCATTAGCATTGCCCTCTAGTGGTCAAACTCCAAGTAGGTATTCTGTTACATTCTATTTGAGAGTAAAGTCGCTGACCGTTCTCCAGAGAATGTGATAGAAACTGCTGAGTCATGTTGTCAGTTAGAACTATCCATAAGTAAATGCACTGTAAATTCACTTCCTGCTTAGCTGAACTGTTATAACATGTGAATAACACAATTGACAGTACCCTTGTTTTACTCAGCAGGAAATGTTCTATACCAGGGGTTCTCAAATGCGGCCACCAGCCTGTTCCCCTGCAGCCACCATGAAAAATGTGGAAACGGTGGCCGCATTCAAATTGTTAAATTGTGAGCACCGTTCAGATTCCCGGTGCGGTGTCCAAGGCTGTGTAGTAATATAGAGCGCTGGTATTTGACATCATCTCCCAGCGCTCTGTATTACTGAGAACCGCGCACAGGAGCTTCAGCTCTGTGCCGTAGGAGGCACAGATTCTTCTATGGCATGCCGCTAGACCACCAGGGACTCAAGGTAGGGGATGAAGGGGCTTTATGAGGCATTGATGAAGGGGCTTTATGAGGCATTGCGGAAGGGGCAATGTGGAGGACCAAAGTGAGTGGACAGTGTGTGGAGGAACGAACACACACGAACACACACACACACACACACACACACTTTTTATTAATCATGTCACATTGCTGGATCATGCATAGCAGAAAATATGTAAGTGTATGTGTAAGGAGAAAAGTGAAGCAATTTTGGGGCAAAATAATGACAGATTTCTTAAAAAATAAATACATAAAAAAAATAACCACGTCGATGAAGTAGAAGTCCCCAATGCATTAGAAAGCACCCAAGGGGTTAAAAATCAATTGCATTGTGTTTGTGTTCCATGTGGTATAGTAGTGGTCCTTACAAAAGGATTGCTACGCTTTTGTCTTGAAATTCAGTTCAGTTCAAAGGAAAATTGCTTACTTGTGTTAACCCCTTGAGGATCAGAAGGGAGTGCAGTTCATTGCTTGGCAATGTGTTGTACACCCCTCTAATACTCAAGCAGTTAAAACACTGAACAAGAATGGTAGCATTTTGATATCTCAAATGTATGTTAGATTAAAAAAAATGCAGAGTGCAGGGTTGTGTTTTCACTCCTTTGCTGTCACAAAGGCACCCAATCTACTGTGAGGCCTCTAACATCCAAGGGGTTAATTTTATACTAGAGAAGCTTTGAGGGAATTATATAAATCCCATTAGAATTGATGGTTGTACTTTAATGGTACATAACTTTAAAGGCAAAAGTTGGTGGTATTAATGGTGAAATCTACAGTCCCATCCGTCCCAGTGAAATGAAAACTGTCATATTATCGGTATAAATCTGGAGGATGACTGTCTGATTGCTCACTGGGTTTCCAGCTGAGTCTGTCAGGAATACCTGTGTGTCAGGGGCATACTGTCAGTAACGTCAGAGGTCCTGACAGAGAATGAAAATGTATCAGAAGTGTCATTTCATTTGACTAGGTGTTTTCTACCTGGTCAAACAGTTGAAAATGTGGTTTCCAGGGGTGCACCCAGGTGTAAGCCCTTTGGCTTTCAGAAGGTTAAAGGGGCATTTTGCAGTGCACTGGTTTACAGTGGAACTATCGCTTTGTAATAAATAGGTGTTTTTAACTATTTGAGTGCCAGAAAGGTATCCAACATATTTCATTGGATACCCTTCTGGCACTAAAGGGGTTAAAAACTTTCATATTCATATATGCTTGTTAGCCATGTTTTATTTAAAGCAATAGTGTGAGAATGTAGCTTTAGGTGCTGGTCAGTGTTTATGTGATTTCTTTCTGGAATTTTAAATTGTAATATGATGTAAATTTTTTGCTGTTACACAAATTGCATATAAATAGGTGCATGTTTTAACATCCTCATAGCATTTGTGCGTGTAATGTCATAGTGTGGCCACCAGGACATGGCTGTGGCCGCAGTGCGGCCACCAGAAAAAAATCCCTTGAGAACCACTGTTCTATACATATCCTATATAGTAATTTGCTAAGTGTGTGTTTGTCAGAAGCCGTCATGCGAAGTAGATGTCTGTGCCCTCTGCACTCATGCTCATTAGAGACTGCCTGTGCCACGGCTGATACGGAGCGGAGCGCTTCGAATTCATACAGGAGTCCTCTCTGGGACCACTTGTTCAGAGGAAGGTGCACAGAGAGGACTACGGTCTGAATTATGAGCGCCCTGCTCCATATCAGACTCGTTGCGGGCAGTCTCTACTGTGCATGACTGCACTGTGGCCTGTGTACACGGGCTCTTCAACTAGTGTTTTCATATTAAAAAAAAAACAAAAAAAAAAAAACTGCTCATTTAAATGGGTCTTTTAACCCCTTTTCCTGCCAGAGGCATACACAACACATTGCAGCACAGTGCACTTCAAGTGGTTAAGTTCCTTTTAGGTAAGTGGAAACTTTTATTTGTCCCCTGTAGTTGGTATTCTCCAACTGGTAATCTTTTGCTTTATGCATAAGGCCCCATGCATGTGGTCAGGGCTGCATTTCCTCATTCCAGAGCTGTATCATTTCTTTCCAAGCAAAGAGAACAGACTCGTGACTTGTTTTTATACTAAGTCTGTAATAGTAGATGACAAAAACAATCTCCTGCAGTTTAACCTGGCTGCTGTCCCATAGATCAGTCACAAGTGAGTGAGGTGATTTGTGAAAATAAGAGAATTAAATGGAGTATTTTTTTTTAATCTTTTACCATTAGAGTGGACCTGTCTTAATAGTTTACTCTTTTTTTTTTTTTTTTTTTTTTTTTTATTTTAAGGACCAGGTAAATTTTCAATTATGAATAAAGGACAGATTGGGCTTTTTTTTGTGGAACCAATTTAAAATATGCAATCCATAATTTTATTCAGATAATTTCTAAAATATTTGGAAAATACATTTTATTTGTCATTCACTCAGATTTGAGCTCTACGAGACAGGGCACTTAAAAGTAGCATCTATAGTATGGGATACCCTCATAGTCCTACTTAAAGGGATAGTAATGTTTCACAAAAAAAGCAGCTCCAATTATTCTTCATAGTATTTGGGCCATGGAGAGTGTTATTTCAGTACTGTTAGAGGTATAGTTTAAGAGTAATTGAATAATAAAGTATCCCCCTCCTGCCACTTTTACCTAGTGTATGCTGCCTCCCCTCAGATGTGGAATCTGGTCCCTCTACCAGACCAATCACAACAAGGGATAACCTTCTTACTGTGAGCATAAGGAAAACCCTGCCCCCTTTACAGGTTTTCCCTTCTGCTCACTGAATATTGTCCCTCTCTGCAATCCATCCAGACAGTCTTACAGCTCCAAGGTGTGTAAAAGGGGTGGGAGGGGGATACTTTATCATTCAATTACTCTTGAACTACTGAAAAAACACTCTCCACAGCCCAAATACTATGAAGATTAATTGGAGCTGCTTTTATTGTGACACATTACTGTCCCTTTAACCCCTACTCTGCTTTACTTACCTTTACTTTTTAAGTGTCCTGTTTCGTGGGAGGAACAAGGGCTGGTGTCAAATGTTTATTCCCCCCCCCCTATTTGTTAGTTCACTAACATGGAGTGAGAAAGGAGACTTTGGTCAGAAGCCAGTCCATCCACTATACCCGGGAGCCCTCGTCTGCCCCATAGATTCATACAGACCTCCTGCATTCTACCAGTCTGCCTCTCCAGGAACAAAATTGGGCAGATAATCGATGTGGTACTTACATTACACCATTATCTGCTGAAGCAACTGGTCCACAGGTGCCATGAGTATGAACCCCTTCTCCCATCTCTTCAATTAAGTATTGAAACCCAGGTACCATGCATCAGTCACCCTCCCCATTTTATTTATAGGAGATTCTGTATTATTTTATCGGCACAGTCTGTGGGGACCTGCCCTGAGACTACAGAATGTGAGCCTTCTGCGTTAATTTCTTTTTCCTCTGTTTTCCAATACAGGTTACTGGTAACTTTGGGTATGCGATCAGCCCCTTTACGTAGGCAGGAACAATTCTGAGAAGTGACTGCTGGGTGGAGCCTATCTCCTCTCCTTAGCTTGCAGCTAGCCAATCCCCATCCAGTAAGATTTGTTCCTTGGTCAAGACACAAGGCAAGAGAACAGTTCTGCTATAGTTTTAGCTTTTTTTTTTTTTTAATTTATTGTTTTTCTGTTAGATATGTGATACCACCATTAGGCAGATTACCATCACTGACAATTCCCATCGCCCAAATGTGTGGATAGCTCAGTTTACCAGGTGCTTTTGTGGACCTAAGCCCTGGGAGGAAACTCTTGGCTGCAAGTTATTTCCCCAGGAGTTGCCCACTGAGGCTTCTTCTTGATATATGGTAATCTGAAGACAGGAGATCTGCTGAAAAAGGTGAGCACCCTTTGCGTTCTGAGGTCCACATGTCCCATGCTTCCCCTCCCCACAGGGGTCTCATTTTGAGTTCCTATTACATACTCATGCACTCATTGGGTTTACCTGTATGTCTGTGAGGTGTCTGGAGCAAGTTTCTGTGGTAACTTTTTTTTGCTGCAGGTTAGCATCCTTTGGGGGAGTTATAGGCACTTTCCATACTGGGACCAGTGTTTTATTGGGTCTGCTGACTTGTTCTAGTGGGCTTTTGAATGGTTTTACATTTTGGTATTCACCTTGTTAACTTTGTGTTCAGCTCCTTTAAGTCGCGCGTTTACCGCATAGACGCCACTGCTCCATTCACTTCTATGGGACTTTACAGTTTGGGAGATATCTCTGCAACCACTCCACGTAGTGAGGTCAGAGATGGCTCATTTGGTTGGTCTGCCCTCCAGTCAATGTTCAGAGTATGTTGGGATGCTCAGAGGGCTTTGGTCACTGTTGGGGTACTTTATCAGTGAAACTACGATTCCCATGCGTGCTCGCTTCTGATTGCCTCCCACTGCGGCAGCCATTTTGTGCCTTCGCTGATTGAGTGTCCTACGCAGGGCTTGGACTCTCCTCCTATCCTCAGCAGTTTAACCCTTCGCCTACCAGATAAGTCTATTTTACCGTTTCTGGGGTGACTTTAATTCTTACACACTTCTTCGTGGGTGTTTCTGATACTTTGACCGTTTCACTCTGTGAGAATGTCTACTCTGTTATACCTTGGGGTGAGGCCTAAGACTAAGGATACTGGGGTGTCCGTGTTACTCAGGTCATGTTTGCCCAGCATGTGCTGCTGCCCCTGAATCCCCTGCAATAGAGCCAGTTTGGATGCAAGATGCACCAGGGACCTCCGGTCCACCATACAACTCTTTCATCCACCTTGCAGGGGGTCTTCCACTCATGGCAGCCCCCCCCCCAAACCTATCAGATCTACCCTGCCCAAAACGCTGGGTGTACCTGATGTTTTAGATTCTCTGACGAGGAATTATTGGTGGATTGTGATGAAGACTGTTCCCCTTCCTCTGTTTTTTTGGGGATCCTTTCCCCTCAGGTGAAGGCCTGATAAGGGCTGTGTCAAACACCCTGAACATTCCCTTGGTACAGGAGGTTTCTTCTGATCTCTCCAATGTGTTTCAGGAACCTGTTAGGCCCTATACTTGTTTTCCACCTAACCCCACTCTTGACCGCTTGGTGTTTTGAGGAGTGGAAGTTTCCAGACAGGAAACTCGTGCGAAGCACTGCCTTGTCCTTGTGAAACACCAAAGAAGAAGAAAGGAGAAAGTATTTTCTTCTGGTGTGGTGGCTACTATGCTTAGTGCCCGTAAGCCGGTTATCTCTAAGGCCTACCCTCAAGTTTGGTCTACCTTTCTATCTTGGCGTGCTGATAGGGACCTGTGTCAGGATTTTGATCTTCCAACGGTCCTTTCCTTCCTCCAGGATGGAGTGGATAAGGGTTTCAGTCTGAGTTGTCTTAAGGTTCAGACTTTTGCTCTCGGTTTTCTTTCAGAGGCGCCTTGCTATTCTTCCTGATGTCAAGGTTTTCTTCCTATGTGTTGCTCACACCCGTCCTCTGTTTAAGACTCCCGCTCCTCAGTGGGACCTTAACTTGGTTTTGGGAGTCCTTCAGCTCCCTCCCTTCGAGTCATTGGCCACTATTCCTCTCCGTCTGCTGCCGTGGAAGATGGCTTTTGTCCTGGTGATTGTGTCTGTCTGCCTTGTCCTGTAGGCCACCCTTTTTGGTGTTTCACAAGGACAAGGCAGTACTTCGCAAGAGTTTCTCCCAAAGGTGGTGTCTGAGTTCCACATTAATCAGGAGATTGTGGTTCCTTCTTTCTGCCCTAACCCTACTTCTGACAAGGAGAAGGATCTTCACCTGTTGGAAGTTGTGCGTTGTCTCAAGTTCTATGTGCATCGCACTGAGCCATTGAGGCAGTCTGACACTCTTTGTGTTATTCCTGAGGGGCCCTAGGCAGGGAAGCCTGCTTCCCAGATAACTATTGCTTCTTGGATTAAGTCCACTATTCGTAAGACTACAAACTTAGAAAGAAGCCTGTTCCCTTTAGGTTCACTGCTCATTCTACAAGGTCAATTGGGCCTACAAGAATCAGGCCTCAGCTGATCAATTGTGCAAGGCAGCCACTTGGTCGTCTGTGCATACCTTCTCGACACACTCCCATGTAGATGTGCTGGCATCGGCTGATGCCAGTTTTGGGTGGAAGAGCCTGGAGGCAGCCTTGCCTGTCTAGGATCTCATTAGTCTCTCAGTACTCTTTCACTTTTGAGCCCTGTTGCCTCTAGTTCAGTGTGCTGTGTAACAGGTCCTGGGGTCTGTTTTACCCCTGTTCAGTGTCTGTTGACACTTTTTGTTGAGCTATTCCTTGACCTGTTGGTTCATTGGTGCTCTGGTGACTTTGGGGGCCTGGACCTGGTCCTTGCCTTATTTCCCACCTCTGGGAAACTCAATGGTTGGACATCCCAAAGTTACCAGTAACCTGTACTGGACAGGGAAAAAATTATTTTAGTCTTACCTGTTAAATCCATTTCTCTTAGTCCATACAGGTTACTGGTCTCCCACCATGTCAAGGGACCATGCTTAGCTCTCCTGTGGCAGAATGTGGGGGTCCTTTTGGGTTCATGCTCACAGGAGTCTTCCATTACCTTCTTACTACCTAGTCAATTATTAGTTTTCAAATCTTACTGGATGGGGATTGACTAGTTGCAAGCTAAGGAGTAGAGGTAGGCTCCACCCAGCAGTCACTTCTCAGAATTGTTCTGCCTACTTAAAGGGGCTGATTGCTGACCCAAAGTTACCAGTGACCTGTATGGACTAAGAGAAAAGGATTTAACAGGTAAGACTAAAATCCTCTTATTTTAAGAGGCAGGGCACATAGGGATATGGAAGATGTGCTTATTCACAGACTTCTGAGAGGATGGAGATATGGCCATGCAATACCCTGGAGTGACAGTAGTGAGGCCATTGTTGTATGATGTATTGGAGTGACAGTAGTGCAGATATTGTGCCATTCTCTGGAGTGATAGTAAAGCAGACAGTATTGTGCAATACACTGGAAGTAACAGACCATCTGATCTGTTGCTGTAGTCTTGATTCTTATTATGGGGCCAGTTTATTTATTTTACAAGGGATCAGAACCAATAAGGACAGGATATGAGCTGGTGTTTCTTAACTGGTGCACAGCCTTGTTTGACAGACTTTTGGCTGTTTACACCTCCAAATTTAGAGAAATACTCAGTCTATGATTATGACATGTTTATTTCCTGTGAAGCACCTCTTCTGCAGTGTCAATATTTGGAGTTATAGTGTGTGGGGGGGGGGGCTTCTTTTCTGAGATTGGCTCACTGTAATCACATGGCTTACTGCCTCTGAGTGGTGAGAAGCCCCCCCCCCCCCTCTCTAAGTCCTAGAGTGATACAGGGACCATGGAGTATACAGACTCTCCTTTAAGGAGGCAGGGCACTCAGTAAAGCTCCTCCTACTGCCCTCGCTCTATACACCAGCACCAACCGGAGATCACTCCAGTCTTCTGAGTGCCCTCCAGGAGGCAAGGCAGTCTACCTACTCTGTGAAGCATTATATGACTCACTTTCTTTTGTTTATTTTCTTTTTATCTATTTTTGTCTCCCTAAAGGGAAACTTCATAGAGTGGGGAGAGTTCCTGGGACTCGTGTCCCACCCCTTTTACTCCAGTTTCCCATAGGGATCATGGAGCAGGGGTTTTTGTGCATCTGGAAGTTGTTTTCTTTTATGCTCTTGTGCAACTATTGCTCCAGTCACGAAGCAATACCTGTTTGTACAGTTGCACCTGGCTGTTAACCGGATGGGGGAGACCTTTCTCCTTGGAGAATGCACACCACGTGTGCTGTAATATGGCAGTTCCAATGGAACTTTGCTTATGCATATGTTAAGCTTTCCACAGAGGTGTAGCGTGCTTCTCCTGGTTTCTTCTGTGATGTGTTGCTTTTAGGTAATTTCTTCCTTACGTCTGATACGCAGGACAGCAACCTCAGACTAAAACGCCTCTGAATCTAGAGTGAGGGAGAGCAAGTTTAAAGGCTCTAAAGCCCCTACTTTTGCTGCTGGTACTATTGGTCAGGGTCTTGCATCTGTTCCTTTTGCTGCTGGTTTGGCCCCTGTTGTTGCTGAGCCCTGCATGGGGTGTCCTGGGGATAGTACACTGGTTCTGGAGCCAGAATGGGCTAGGGCACTGCCTGCCTCCTTTGTTTCTTCCCTGGTTCTGGAATGGGCTAGGGCACTGTCAGCCTCCTCTGTTTCTTCACAGAGTTCTTGATAAATGGTTTGCTGATCCACCATGTTCATCTGCTAAGCACTCTCGGCCGCTGGCCCTTTTTCAGGATCCCATTCCATCCATTTTGGACCCCTATCTCCTGGGGATGGAGGAGATTCTCAGCAACAGCACTGAGGTTTCTCATTCCTTGTTGGATTTGTCATCTAGGAATCAGGAGGATTCTGGCTCAATTGAGCCTTTGATGTTGGCTATTTTGGAAGTTTTCCATGATTCAGGTAGGGGAATACCAGGAGTTTCCTTTTTTTAAGCGTAACCAGAAATTGTGCCTGTACTTTCCCGTTAACGTGGTGTTGGATCAGATTGTGCTTGATCAGTGGCACTAACAGAGCTGTCTTGTGCAGACAAGGTGGATCCCTGGTCTATCCCACTGGTGCTGTATTCTGAGGTTTCCAGTCTGTTGAAATATCCTAGTTTGCAGGTGCACAGCGTGGATGTGCTTAAGGATTCTGTTTATAAGAAGTTAATCTTGCCAGATTTTTTTTTTTTTTTTCTTTCCCTGGACACAGCTTTGTCTTACGGAGTGCTTCTGCTTTAGCCTGGGCTTGCAGAGCAATGGATTTGTGACAAAGACAGTTTTGCACTCCATCCAGGAAGGTGCTCCTACAGAGGAGCTTTTGGCAGTCTCCCTCAGAATTCCACAGTTTACACTAGAGAGGCAGCTCTGGACATTGCCAAGATGGTGGCTAAATGTTCTGCTACCTCATTGGTGATATCGCTGTACTCTTTGGCACCAGCGTGCCAATGTGGCCTCTAAAAAGGCTTTGGTAGACTTGATAAGGTGGTCTGTCAGGCCATGTTATTGTCTCAAAAAAAAACAACAACCCACAAACAGATTTGATTTCAGGAGGAAAGATTCTCTCATTCTGGTAGTGACTTTCAGGGTTTGCCAAGTCTGTTTGGGTCCACAGAGACTGGCTCATTGTTTGGGGAAGTCCAAATATGCTTGGGCCCAAAAGAAGTTGTTCCCCAGATTCTAAAGCCTCCTCTGCATGAAAGTGGGGGGTCCGAAGCTTCCCCTCCCTCCTCCTTTTGGCGCTGACTTTGTCACAATGGAGGGACTCCATTTCAGATGTCTGGGTACAAGGCTTATTTGGCAAAGGTTATCAAATCTTTTCTTACATTCCCTCTGCCATGTTTTGTGTGTGTCCCGAGTCCCCACAGGCTGACATCTCGTTTTGGGCTTTTATCAGGCCAGTCAGTCATACTCTTTTGGAGGCTGGGGTGGTGGTGGTTCTGGTTCCTTGGGATCAGCTGTTCAAGGGCTTTTATACCAATCTGCTCATTGGTCCAGAAGAGGACAGAGGCTTTCTTCCAGTCTTGGACAGCAAGGTGTTAAACAAGTGTTTTTCTTTTATGTGCCCAGGTTGAAAATGGAGTCTATCAGATTGGCTATCATTGCCATGTATCAATACAAGTTAACGATATCACTCAGCATCAAGGATGCTTATTCTATTGTTCCTATTTGGCCGGGACACCACCGGTTTCTCCTCTTTTTCCGGGACCAACACTTGTTTCTTGCTCTGCTTTTCAGTCTTGCAGGGGAGCGTGGCTCCAAGGGTGTTCACAAAAGTGTTGACTCCCCTGATGTCTTATCTGCTGACTACTTACGTGTCTCTTCGCACAGTCTTGTTGCCTCAGAGTGTCAATTTTGCAGAGGAAGATTAGTCTCTGTCACATGTGAGGCAATTCATCAAGGACTGCATGCATCTTGTGGGCACCCTGGTGTCCACCATGGTAGTGGTTCCATTTGCACAGTTTCACTTGCAGAAGCTCCAACTCGGTATGCTTCAGCACCATGGCGTCTGCCTCTGGTTCTGGGCCATTTGTCATAAGGGTCTATTCATCATCCCAACTTTGACAACCTTCGCGCGGAACTTGAAACTTATCTTGTCACAAGGGATTAAATGATTTGGGTATGCTGCATGCTTGTCTTGGACAAAATCTATCAGA